>OX276333.1:14574101-16974101 GCA_946251845.1 Andrena fulva | reverse complement strand
GTTTGTCAAAGGGCAGCCCTAAAAGATTTCGCAACCACGCGTCGTCAGACATGTCAGAGTTCATCAGAATGACACTGCCCTTCAAACACTCGTAGCTGATCTAACGGTGTGATTCCGTCTTATCAATGTTGCAGTGCGCAAGTGGTCAACCGTTGTTTCCATTGCAACTATAAAAGAAGCGGCTCAGAAAGCAGAGACGCTAAAAAAGTCCGTTTATTCTGTGCGGTGTGGTGATTCGCATCAACCGGATCAAAGATGTCTGTCCCAAATGCGACTACGGCTATGGGTTCGTACACAGACAATATGCCAATATATCGAAACACGGGGAAGTGGAGGGACGTTTTAACAGGGTGAAATTTATTTCCAGTCTATCAAACCCTGTTCACGACGTTGATGCAGGTCAATTACACGATCTTCCCTGATGGAGATGGCGTGCCGCATCTAGTAAAGCTGGACGATGATCCACTGACTCCGGAGGAGATTAGTGCCGTGGAGGGCGGGGTAAAGACCGTCACTTTCACACTTTACACACGGTAAGAATTATTCTGTTTAATTCACTTTCAGAGAAAATTAATCTGATTTCCCACCCTTAAACTTTTAGAATGTAACTGGCAATGAGTTTGTGTGACTTCAGTAACTTAATGGTATGGGGAATTTCGAAACACAAGTGGAGATTGACTTTTATTATAATGGTAGAAGGAAATGTTTGGGTGGTATATGTTGGTATACATATACATAAATTACTAAGTAGTAGTCATATTGTGAAGGAATCGAAATCTACTAATGATTGTAGAAGTAGGTAATGGGACTTAATTTCTTTTAAATCAAACTTGTACTTTTCAAAAATCGAGTAGTAAGAAGGGTCTGATAAATTCCAACGAAGGACGGCATATTGTTCGTCAGATATTTAGGCTCGATGGAAATCTTTTATGGAAAAGCTACAAAGCACTTGGATGTTCGACAACGGATTATTTGAAGCGTAGTGGAAAAATATTTCTTGCATTTTTTCTTCGAGTGTATGAAACTTCAAAACGAACTGAACCCTAGTGCCTTCAATACTCACTCTTGTCAGGAATCTTGCAGAAACATCCTAGAAAGTGCAAACTATTTCCTTACCATTAATCGTAATATCGAGGATTTACTTTCCACGTAGTAGAAACAAATCACTATGCAATCATGAATCAAGTACACAATTAAGAACAAGTTCATAATTTTGTAGCTATAGATATCCGAACGAAACATGTAAGTGACAGCATCATAAAACAATGATCAGGTAGGATGATATTGCTTTCAATGTACTCTGAGGCTGATTTTTTAAATCGCCATGTATTCAATATAAACCATAATAATATATCAAATGATTTCAACCTTCCTTCTTTGATCAAGATTTGCAATATTCAAATCCAACGAATGGGTGTATCAAACGTTGGAATCATCTATGCTTTCAATTAAGTTTCGTTAGCTAACTGATCTATCAACTATTAACATCACCAATGAATATACTCCGCATTTCAGGAAAAACTCACCGGCTGGACAAGTGATAACGGTTAACAACCCAGGCAGCATCTCACGTAGCGACTGGAACGCAAAGAGGAAAACCATTTTCACTACTCACGGCTGGAGGAGCGATGGTCATAAAGAAGCCTGCACCGATGTCCGCGATGGTAACGCAAATGAGTCCTATCGTCAATTATCAACAGAAATTTCACGACAAGTAAGATGCGATCTGCTTCCAGCATACCTCAAGATTTATGACTGCAACGTCATCGTCATTGATTGGGGTTCAGTAGCCAGTGGCGACTATACTAAAGTTGCGAAGATTGTACCGATAGTGGCGCTTTATGTATCCGAATTCGTAACTTTCATGCGAGAGAGTGGGAGTCTGGACACACATCAAATGAAATTGGTCGGCCACTCTCTTGGCGCCCACGTTGTGAGCTTGGCGGCGCGAGTCGTTAAGCAATCTAGTTTGGTCGCAGAAGTCATTGGTAAGTGGAAACAGAAAATATCGAATTTGAAAAATACGAATATAACTGTGAATTTTTCTCGTCATAAATTGGTTTGTTTGTCCCACCATTTGGCAAGATTAAAATGGTAGTAGAAAATACGTAAATCTTCGAGAATTGATTTCACCCCTTTCAAATGAACTCAGCCAGCAAATAGGATAGTATATTATTCACCAAGACACCAATTAGATGTCTCCAAAATTCTATCACTTTTAAAGAATGTCTACAATCGACATCTGTAAAAGGATTACTTTAGGAAGTGAAGTTCTGTGTTAAGGGAATAGAATATTCCGTTCGCGCTAATCTCAAGAACCACAGCACGGATTGTGATGCGGTTTCCACCGTTTTATAGAGCATTTCGCGGGGAAAGTTTATGTATATGAAATATTAACCTATGGCAAGCGAAAACCAAGCAGTGACGCTTTTAGTGAAGTATTCCTCGAAAATGCTCTATGGGGTGGCGAGGGTCGCATCGCAGCCCGTCCAATGTGTCTCAAGATTAGCTCGAACAAACAGACGCATACCGGGGACTTTATTTTATACTATGTAGAGATACATATAAGAAGCCCCGGCAACGCCGGGTACTTTAAGCTAGGTGTGATACAAGAAGATTAACCAGGTCCCTGGAAATTTTAATTACAGCTCTTGACCCAGCCCGACCATTGTTCGAAGGTACTGCCCCCGACAGAAGAGTAGATCGTTCGCACGCGGATTATGTTCAAGTTGTTCACACAAGTGCTGGGAAGTTGGGGTTGATGGCCGCGGTTGGCACATCTGATTTCTATGCCAACGGAGGAAAACAACAACCTGGTTGCGATTTTGACGCGTTCGGTAAGATTGAAGTTTTTCGAAACTTTTAAGGGGGAAGCCACTGTGACGGTCGAAAATAAAGACTATTTGCAAGGCATTATTTTATTATGAAATTGTAACTTTCTACGAAAAATCTTTATTAACAACTGAAAATACACATATTTAACTAATATTTTATGCTTCTAGATTTAAATTTTTTTGGGTAGGATGGCCACAGCATACGATAACGTTAGGTTCTGCAAAATAAATTTACAAAACGGGCGGTCGCGTAACTTTCCAACATTTGCTCTGAATTGATAAATTCGAACGTTTTCTTAAAGTATATTTATAGATTTAAAAAATATTAATTTTTTAAGAAATGGCGAACTTTGAAAGAAAAGGTATAAAAAATCAACAAAAATCATCAAAAATCAAAACACTTGTACGCTTAACTTAAGATAATTCTATTACGAATATTCCCTTAAAATTTCAACTGAATCCGATGAAAATTGACTGAGTTGTTAATCCGCCCGTTTGAAAAATGCAGTTTCGAGATAATCGCGTTTAAAGTTTTGACAGAAGTTATTTTCTGCAACTCAAAGAGCGCAGTTGTATACGGTCTCGTGGCCAGGGATTCTCTACCAGCTACCTAGTTCTAAACAATATATAAGCTCATAATCCCTCTTATTATTTCGGGCGATTGACTCCCAGAATTTTTCGAGATCCACCTTGAAATTGTGCAGGTATATTTTTCAGACCCAAAATATTATGAAAATGCACAAAAAGAAAAATCGAACGAAACGTTGGAACCATCCCCCTAAAGAAAAATGACTTATGATAGCCTGTTCGTTTCAAATATGAAAGATGGAAAGTTGCCTTGAGAACCTTGCAGAGTAGAAAATGTGTCCAGGGTTTTTAGTGCTTGTAATGACGAAGACACGTTTTATTAAACAGGTGAATGCGCACATTCACGCAGCTACGAGTTCTACAGTGAATCTGTTGGCCATGCAAAGGGATTCCCTGGTAAATCAAAGGGTGGTGGTGCAGTGAAAGCATTCATGGGTGGTCCCGTTCTCGATTCAAAGTCGGTTTTAGTTTGTATACCATTGCGTAACTTTGGGTGTCTACCAATGTTGTATACAGCCGTTAAGTTTAATTTATACTTATTTCTTTTGTAGCGCAAGAGGGTTCGAATTCGACTTCACGACTCGTGATAAGAAACCTTACTCGACTGTCCCGCTTGCTGAGTAGATTGTTTAAGTCATGATGTAAGGATATAAGGTGTGCTCGTTCAGCAGCTCATTTTCGTCTTATGATGTTTATAATGTTACGGTACATACCGCATGGTAACACGTGAACATAGCTTTATGTTAGATGGCTTCAATCAAAACTACGGACAAAAACTTTTCAATGACCACTACTTAACGACGCTCATTAAATAAATATTGATTTCGGTTGCTTTGCAATTAAAACACCGCTACCATGTAAAACCCTCGTTCTCAATGAGCGAGCAACCAATCAAATGATTCACTGCATTATTAATTAATTCTGAATAACGACGTCGTTGCACATCGTCACTCTTTCGTTAGCATCGATAGTAGTCAGACGTGTTCTCTGTATACCTACTTCTTGATTGTTATACAAACAATTAAACCACATTTATAACAGAAATTGGTCTCTATATGTTCATTGAAATTCCTCGCAAACAACCTCTCCACCGTCCTCTCTCCGAACGAGACCGTGAATTGACCGGAAC
Source organism: Andrena fulva (assembly GCA_946251845.1). Classification (NCBI taxonomy): domain Eukaryota; kingdom Metazoa; phylum Arthropoda; class Insecta; order Hymenoptera; family Andrenidae; genus Andrena; species Andrena fulva. The sequence continues at coordinate 16,969,550 of OX276333.1, read as the reverse complement.
GGAATATATATAATGTCTGCTGAATCCGTTCAGCTTTGAGTTTGAAACGTGTCTGACTCCTCAGCGGAGTCTCTCCTGCCAGGAGCTAGAAATCCTCCCTCCTAGACTGATTCCTTGGTGAGCCATACGATAATTGAACTTCCCATTGGTCACTGCATCGCCAAAGGAACGGCCCACCCAGGACCACAGAGAGGGAAAATTCCGGAAATTGTGCGCTCGATGGTCATGAGTTACGGCTAAATAGGCAGTCTCCGAAACATCGCCCAGCGCAACCAAAAGGTGAAACGACACGCCTGGCCAATATCACCGAACCTTGGGACTGCCGGAGTCGACTGCACGGAGGATCAATGTGGCTCCAGATCAGTCTAGTGTAAACCGGGTACTGACGACAGTCCCAACGTCTGCCAGGCAGCCTCAAGGTGGAATCCGACGGAACGTGGCTCGGCTAGAGGTGTTCAAGTACTTGAATATTCGGGTAGCTTGAAATCCGAACCAAGCTGAAACCCGGTTTCCGAGCCGAGCCGAGTACCCGAATGAACCGAGCGGCTTGGATAGAACCAAGTACCTAGCTTTAATTTTTCAAGCGGCCCGAATGAAGCGGGCGGCTCAAACAGAACCAAGCGGATTGAATTATTTCAAGCGGGCCGAAAGAACCGAGCGGCTCGAAAGAACCGAGGCAGCCCGAAGGAACTGAGGCGGCCTGAATATGTCTGTAGTGTCTGTTAGGTATACATAACCTATTTCCTAACCTATCTGCTCGACGTACAATGTACAGACCCTACAAACATACATTCGGGCCGCCTCAGTTCCTTCGGGCCGCCTCGGTTCTTTCGAGCTGCCTCGGTTCTTTCGGGCCGCTCGGTTATTTCGGCCCGCTTGAAATAATTCAATCCGCTTGGTTCTGTTCGAGCCGCCCGCTTCATTCCGGCTGCTTGAAAAATTCAAGCTACTTGGTTCTATCCAAGCCGCTGGGTTCATTCGGGTACTCGACTCGGCTCGGTCGTTCAAGCCGAGTTAGGCTCGGCTTGCTTTTTCCGGGTACATACTTGAACAGCTTTAGGCTCGGCTCGGCGTTTTCACGCGCAAAGTTTGCCGAGCCATGTTCCGTCTGATTCCACCTTCACAAATTAGAGGACTGTTTTCGTTCAGATCCTTTGCCTGAGCGATTTATAGTGTCTATAAGAGCTATATTGACTTAGGTATGAAGTCACTCAGCGGGGTGTTAACCGACACCCTCCTGGGCACTGGCCGCTAAATGTGCCCCCCCCCCCCCCCTACTATCTCTTGCAGGACTGTATTTTGAGAAGACCAGGACAAAATCGGGGCCCTCAAGATTAACAGAAAATAAAACAGGAATTGAACATACGGTTTATCATTATTAAAAGACATCAATTAAGCTTTGCTACTGGCTATTAAAAATTGCCTCTTAATAAATACAAATACATTTTTAGCGATTTTGTCCTGGTCTTCTCTAAATACAGTCCTGCAAAAGATAGTAGGGGGGCATGTTTAGCGGCCAGTACCCAGCAGGGTGTCGGTTAACACCCCGCTGAGTGACTTCACACCTAAGTCACTATAATTCGTATAGGCAGTAGGCACTATACAATCAACCCGGATTTAAAGAATATGGCCTTCGGTTGATTACTGCGCTGCTGGAGACCCTCCTATACCGTTAAGGAACTAGTTCTTGATCAGGCACTAATTTTCACAACAGTTCATGAAATAAATCGTTCTTTTAAGTTTATGTCAATAAATAATTGTTTGAAATAATTACTAACATAAAAATTGATAATTCAAAAATATATGTGTTGTCCGTGAAAGCAGTTAGTATTGTTAGTTTTCGAGAAAATAAATGTGTAAGGTGGCCCACTTGACAGAAGGCCCTGTTGAACGCCATCTCTTACTGTTCGAAGTAATAGATCACCATCGACGCCACAGCCGATTTCTTTGCTGGTTGTTGCGGTATTAAAGTTTATTTTCATACATTTTGCTTACAATACTTTACTTTACAATGGAGAGCAAGAATTTTAGTATTATATGTATCATTTTGCTTTAAAAGTCACTGATCATTATTTAGTTCCAATTTTTTCTTGTGGAACTAATTTTTGATCACCTGAATAAAAAATAGGTTAGGACATTTTAAAATTATAAAAAAATTAAATTTAGATGGTATAATACTAAAAATAAGTTTATTTGGTACTTTCTTTTTAATTAGTATCTGATTATTTACATTGAATAGTTCCTTACCTAATAAGAAATTAGTTCCCATGTATTTTAGATGATCAAAAACTAGTTTCTCACCTGACCAAAAAATTAGTTCCCATGTATTTTAGATGATCAAAAACTACTTCCTGACCTGATCAAAAATTAGTTCCCATGTATTTTACATGATCAAAAACTAGGTCCTAGTCACCTTATTATTCCATACCTTATAAATAATTAAATTATACTCATTTTCATGTTTTTAAATTTTTTCCTTATATTTAAAACATTAATTCATCTTTTAGTATAAAAAAGTCTATGGTTTAAAGTTGTATTAGGTTTAAAATAAATATTAAAGCCCACTAAACTGATCAAAAACTAGTTCCTTAACGGTACCTACTAGCGATTGTAACGTGTAACAAAGTGTTCGCTTTTCTCAAGGTTCCGCTAAATCACAGACGAGGTATAGGATAGACCTATCAAACAATGCATTTTATTCTGAGCAGTTTGTGGGGTGCTAGGTCCCCATTACCATTTTAGTGTCATTCGAAACCCGCGATTAGTATTAGGTGACCATCAAAGATTCATATGCAGAAAATTTGGAATCGACAGAATCAAAATCACCAATCGCATGCCAGTTTGTGCCCTCCGCAGCACAGCGGAATTGCTCCTCAGGTAGGTATATCCTTTAGGTTACGCCGCAGAATGAAACGCTGTCGGCCCAACGATTTAGGAATATTAAGTATAGAGAAAACAAGACAGTGGTCGCTGATATGGCTAACAATCAAGGACCCTGAGGAAACAATATCCACATAATCGCTTACAAAGATTAAGTCCAACAGAGTTAAAGATAGCGCAGTAATTCGGGTAGAGTCGGATATAATCTGGCTTAAAGAAAACGAAGACATGAAGCGCCTAACAAGAGGTAGGATGAAACGCTATCGGCCCAACGATTTAGGAATCTAAACATTTCCTTCTTCCATTATAATAAAAGTCGATTTCCACTTGTCTTTCGAAATAGTGGCTACGATTGTTTGAAGGGCAGTGTCATTCTGACGAACTCTGACATGTCTGACGACGCGCGGTTGCGAAATCTTTGCAGGCTGCCCTTTGAGAAACTATTCACAAAAATGGGTTTTCAAATCTGTCCTAAATACAAGTGAAGCAAAAGCGGTATTAGGTTTAGGCGATTTGAATATCCCGCTCGATTAGACTACGCCAATTTAAATGCCAAGGCATGCCAAGGTCAAGTAAGGACTTGAATGGTTCCGCCCGGAGTGTCGCCTCTTATTATATCTCCTCTTTGTTATTGTTATGTGATGTAGCGGGGATTTTTAGGGAGAAAGGTGGGTGCGCTGCCCGTAGAGCGCCGTTCCGCTCTGCTCACGGATTTGAACAAACAAATTGAGACCAATTTCTGTTTCAACAGGGTTTTACTTTTCGATTACAATCAAGAAGTAGGTATGCAGAGTTCTGACTACTTTCGATGCTGACGAAAGCGTGACGATGTGCAACGAGGTCGTAATTCGGGATTAAAATGGAATATATTTTTGTTAATAAAATTCTCCAATTATACAAATAGTTTCTTAATTAATAATGCAACGAATCATTTGATTGGTTCCTCGCTCATTGAGAACGAGCGTTTTACATGGTAGCGGTGTTTTAATTGCAAAGCAACCGAAATCAATATTTGTTTAATGAACGTCTCTAAGTAGTAGTCATTGAAAAGTTTTTGTTCGTAGTTTCGATTGCTTCGCTTGACAATTCCAATTTGCCGCGTCGAAACCTTTGCTATGCGAAGCCATCAAAGATAAAGCTATATTCATGTGTTACTACGTGGTGTGTACCGTAACATTATAATAAACACCATAATGTAACTAGGCGGCCATATTTTAATATGGCGGAAACTGGGAAGGCGCAGTAGAAGCTGCTGTAAGAGCACACCTTATATCCTTACATCGTGACTTAAACCACCTGCTTCACAAACGGGACAGTCGCGTAAGGTTGCCGATCATGAGTCGGGAAGTCGAACGACTCCCCTCTTGCCCTACAAAAGAAACAAGTATAAATTAAACTTAACGGCTGTATACAAAATTGATATACATATACCGCATGTTGAAGACTTTCCAGTTCCTCTTTGATGATTTCATGGGGTATGGAATAGTGTAAGCCTCTGATCACAGCTTTGTATTTCCTATTGTCTTTTCCTTGGTATGTGTAATAGCTAGCATTGTTTGTTTTTAAAGCTTGTATGATCTTTCTATATGAGTCTGGGCTTTCAGCTTGTAGTTTTATCTGGTTTTCACTGGTACATTTCATGGTATAATCCTGTATATGCAGTTGATCGCTTATTAAATTGGTTAATGGTTGTAGGTTATCTGCATCCATAAATATTGGTGGTGGCTTATTTTCTTTAACTTTAGTTCTCTCCTCGAGATTTTCCAGTGGTTTAAATCTATTTAAACAGCCATATCTGTGTGGCTTCTCTTGAACCATAGTTAGCTTCGCTGTTACTAGTCGATATTGTTGCCATATCCGTGTCTTCTATTCCCACCATGTCAATGCCACTACTTATTGGTATGAATTTCCGTTTTTTAGTTTCACTTATGTCCCCTTTAGCATTGCTATTGAGGTCGCTTATGATCTCTTCTGTGCTACCTGATTTGCTAGCTTTATTAAAAATAAAACTGCTATTCACCCTCGCTATTTCAGTTTTACTATCATCAAGTAATGGCACCAGTTGTATCCCCATGCGAGACACAACCGGCTCTCCAATCCCAGATAGCAGTCCCAGACGTCCCAGACGTCTGTTTCAGACATTCAAGACGTCTTAAAGACGTCTGCTATTTTCTTAAAGACGTCTTAAAGACGTCTATACACATTTTTGAATGTCCTGAGTCAGTAAACCGTACGTCTTTAAGACGTCTCTTGAACAATTTGTAGACGTCTTTGTAAGACGTCTTTGAGACGTCTTTTAAACGTCGCGTAGACGTCCATTTCAAATTTTCAATACGTCTTAAAGACGTCTGCTGTTTTCTGAAAGACGTCTTAAAGACGTCTATAGACATTTTTGAATGTCCTGAGTCAGGAAACCGTACGTCATTAAGACGCCTTTTAAACGCCTTGTAGACGTCTATAAAGGCGGGATCTCCTACCTGCGTCTGGTCGCTGCCGGTCGCAGCGACCCCACTAGTGCAAGGGAAAAAGAGATGTCATACTTCTCCCTTGCACTAGTGGGGTCGCTGCGACCGACAGCGACCAGTCGCAGGTAGGAGATCCCGCCTTAAGACGTCTTTAAGTTGCCGTGAATATGTCTTAAAGACGTCCATTTCAGACTTTCACGACGCCTCAAAGACGTCTTCGTAAGGTCTTGATTAGGCCTACTGCAGCTCTTTAAAGAGATATTAGAGATATTAAGGGGGCCGTCTCAAATTTGTTATGGTCCGAATCCGTCGAAGCGCCCCCAGTAAACAGACGGACCCTAATGAAACTACTGCGGTCGATAAAAAGAACTTATACAGAGGTGACATCTCCAGGTACTCTATGTAAACGAATCTTTGACGCATAGTTGCCGCATCCCTGTTCTCTCTGTCCCAGCCGCGCTGTTGCCACAACTCCTTCTATTGTGAAGTCTTGGAGGAATACGGCCAGGGATCGGCTGACTCCAGCTCTCGCTGACACGTACAGGAGCGGTGGTAATGTGTGCGTGAATTCACGACACCGCGAAGCGAATGTGACGTCACATGCTTTTACGTCACTAGAACGTTGACTCGCTGCTAGCGTAGCTTCGGCCGACTCTAGCTCGCGTAGCTGGAGTCAATTCACGCACACATTACCACCGCTCCTGTACGTGTCAGCGAGAGCTGGAGTCAGCCGATCCCTGAATACGGCACGAGAGCTGCGTCTGGGCAGGGATCGGCGGGCTCCGGGTACCGCTGATGGAGGGGGGAACACCGACAGGAGCGGTGGTTATGCGCGAGGAACTGCGGTGCGTCAGTCACGCAAACATAACCACCGCTGTAGGTGTTTCCTCCTGCATCAGCTGTAGCTGGAGCCCGCCGATTCCTGCGTCTAGCATCAGAGCCTCGCTGAACGTAAAGGAGGATAGCAATAATGAAAGATAGAGAGGTTGAGTAGTGAAGTTAGGTAACATGTCAATGAAATAATACTAATTTGCGTATTTATTTATACATAGAAGGATGTAATATTTTGTATAATCAGTGTACAAATTCAAAGCATACAATTTGAATAAGGTACATCACTGAAGTGTAACACACCGATCGTAATGAAATTTATGAATGCTATAATTCTTCTAAAAACATATGACGCTTTTTTTCATCTAACTATACATCAAATTATCTTGTATATCAACAAGAATTGTCTGTTATATAAATTAAAATTTAGTAATCATTTTTTTTAAAACATCAATTTGGACAAAAAGTATATTTCAATTCAATACTTTTGTACATGCTTTTCTTCGGGATTGTTATTCCACGGTTGTAAAAATTTATCAATATAAACTAGAAATCAGTACTAACAATACGTATATTTGGGAATGTCTCATCAAACGATTTTATTTAGCTACGATCCTCTGTTTGTTTGTATGTTTGATTCAAATCTGGAAACTCAATTTTAATCCACTTCCCACATTTTGGGGGCGCCAAAAATTTTCTTGCATACAGGCGCCAGCTAACCTCGCGTCGGCCCTGCGTACACGTCACGCTGGTGCTACGTGGCTCGACTATACCAGTGGCGCCACCAACGGAGAAGCCTTGAAGCCTCATTCTGTCAGTTTTCGAGTCATAAATTCATTATTATTTCAACGTGCGATGCTTATTAGCATTCAAACGCACCGTTCCACCCTGCACTGATGTCTACTGGAGGCAACTATCCCCGCAAAAACTTAATTCTTGCCGATTCCAGGACGAATAACGGTTGAAAAGGTTTCGCGTATACGTACACGCTTTTCCTAGCATGTGTGAGCGTACGCACACATTCAAGGCCCGCTGAGACGGCCCCCTTAAGCGTGACTTGATTCGTGTTTATTGATTCGTGTTAATGAAATTAAGTATTTTGAAAAAAGAAGCCCGTCGAGTAGCTGCTCTTGTCCTCATTTGAGAGAGTCAATTTTCATGCTGCTCAATATTTTCGTTTCTTCATAAAAAAGAAGAACGTCTTGCAATAGCGAATGATCGAGACGTTTTTTGGCATATTCAAGTTCAAGTCGAAAATATAAATTTTCTTCTGCAAAAAACGCCGGTACTAGAGAGTGACGGTATATGATCTCCCCGGCTCTCTTATAGGCATGACTGCTGTAACCCACCTGCGAGAAGCGCTCGGCCCGGTCGCCGCCTGGCGGTCGCGTACTATCCATGCGTCTTTAAGACATCTAAACGAAGTCGTTTAAAAAACGTCTTGGCATGGACGTCTTAGAGACGTCCTAAACACTTACTCGGAAAGACGTCTTAGAAATGTCTCCGCACAGACGCCTTAAAGACGTCTTAAGGGGTTAGGACACAGTAACGAGCCAAGAAAGCAGACGATTTTTAGACGACGATCATAAGAAAAGTAAATAATCGATTAATATAAGGTTTTGTATTTTAGTTCACTATATTATGAACTATAAGAAAAGCATATAATATTTACAAAATAGCATTTGTACGCCGTGCATTTAAAATGTCCATTTTTTTTCGGATGACCAACTGGTGGGCCGGATTCCGGCAAATCGGATGAACAGTAACAAAAACCCCAAAAATGTCATAAACTATAATATATTTCCTAGGCATTGACGATACAACATTTTAAATTTTTTAATTATAGTACAAAATATAAACAAAAACATCACACACTTTTGTCGAAATTTGATAATTATTTTTCAAACATCGACCATTTTGTAAATTTTCGCAAAAATTGAAATGTTGGATCGTCAATGCCTAGGAAATATATTATAGTTTATGACATTTTTGGGGTTTTTGTTACAGTTCATCCGATTTTCCGGCATCCGGCCCACCAATTGGTCATCCGGAAAAAAAGGACATTTTAAATGGAGACATTGTACGGCGTACAATTGTTATTTTGTAAATATTATATGCTTTTCTTATAGTTCATAATATAGTGAACTAAAACACAAAACCTTATAATAATCGATTGTTTACTTTTCTTATAAAAGTCGTTTAAAAATCGTCTGCTTTCTTGGCCCGTTACTGTGTCCTAACCCCTTAATATGGTCTAAGACGTTCAGACCAAAAACAGACGTAAAATGGACGTCTAGAAGACGTCGTGTGCTATCTGGGTAATAATACAAATAAAACTAATTGGTATTAAGTAAACGAAATAAATTGTTATTGAGTTTGATTATATTCTGAAAACCACTTACATACTTCCTTAAAACATTAAACCGTACCAATACGATTTGGACGTAACAAAAACACGTTTTAAACACGTTCAGCAGAGGTGCAAAGTAACAAAACATGATGTAAGGCGTTCAGGCCAAAAATGGATTTTTCAAAGAAGTCGTGTGCTATGTGGGATTTGATGTGTGTGTGTGTGTCAAGCGTCTTATCCCAGATAGCACACGACGTCTTTAAGACCTCCGTTTTACGTTTATTTTTGGTCTGAACGTCTTAGACCATATTAAGACATCTTTAAGACGTCTCAACACAGTCGTTTAAAAGACGTCCTGTTACAGACGCCTTAAAGACGTCTCAACACAGTCGTTTAAAAGACGTCCTGTTACAGACGCCTTAAAGACGTCTTAAAGACGTCTGTAGATAGCTGTCTTAGAAATGTCTCCGCGCAGACGTCTTAAGGTCGGTTTATACAGCGACCGAGCCGAGCCTTCCGAGCCTCCCGAGCCTTCCGAGCCTCTATAGTATGCTTATGGACGGCGCCGGCAAGTTTCCGTCGAGCTCGGTGGAAGCTCGGAGGCCCCCCGCTGGGCCCGGGCTCGGAGGCCACTCGTTGAGACGGCTAGAAGGACGGACCGAGTCCGTGCCCTGTCGAAGTGCAACGCTGCTGGATTTTATGCTCCCAACACGTAGGGTAAATGCGAGAGACGCGGTCGATCTACCTACTGGCGATTAGTAAGGCAAATAAATACAAAAGTGAATAAATAAACTAAATAAAAAAAATAATAATAAAAATAAAAAAAAAATCCTAACTCAACCATCTCACCTTTCTGCAGCGACAGATGCTCTTCTCGTTAGCTTTCAGAGGAAGAGTTAATATGGCCAAATACTGCATTGTCCCTCAATATCTCTACTATCTTATTATCCAAAATATTAAACGAAAATAAACTTAGACGTATATTTTAAAATACGATTCTGTACACCACTGAGAAAAGAGGTTAAATGTAACCTCAATTTATCTTTTATAGCCTATAAATAAAAAAAAAACACAGAAGGAAGCGAAATGACGCTATTCATTCAATTGTTTGGCTTCTAGAGAAGTACTATTACCGGGCGAAAAGAAGACTGGTAGCAGGCGGGCTCGGGCTGTGCCGTCCGCGGCTGTGACGATTGGTCGATTCACCTATTTGGGCACACTTTTAAAGACGCGGCACACGTATTTTGTTTATTGGCTGAAGTAGGCACAAACATTGTCGCACCGCGCGACGAAGAGAGCGAACGAAACACATCGAGACCGAGTGGGATAGAGCGATCTGACCGACGATCGCCAAAGCAATAGCGTAGGCATCTCACAAGGAGAGTATTTCAGGTGTCCGCCTCCGATCATTTTGATTTTCGGATATGTTATAGAGGACCGAAAAATAAGAAATACGTGTTTTTTATTTTTCCCCGTTTTCATATTTGGGGGGTGAAACCTGCGTTCAAAGTTAGGCTTAAAAACTCATTTTTGTGGAATATCTCGAGAACTATTAGAGATAGGGGAATAGTGTCAATGGACGAATTTTGTGTCTTTGAATGCGAAATATGACTGACTCACCAGATTTTCAAAAAGTCCACAAAAATGATTCTTCACCCCTAACTTTTAACGCAGTTTTCACCCCCCCCCCCCCCCCCCCCAAATATGAAAACGGGGAAAAATAAAAAAACACGTATTTCTTATTTTTCGGTCCTCTATAACATATCCGAAAATCAAAATGATCGGAGGCGGACACCTAAAATACTCTCCTTGTGAGATGCCTACGCTATTGCTTTGGCGATCGTCGGTCAGATCGCTCTATCCCACTCGGTCTCGATGTGTTTCGTTCGCTCTCTTCGTCGCGCGGTGCGACAATGTTTGTGCCTACTTCAGCCAATAAACAAAATACGTGTGCCGCGTCTTTAAAAGTGTGCCCAAATAGGTGAATCGACCAATCGTCACAGCGGCGGACGGCACAGCCCGAGCCCGCCTGCTACCAGTCTTCTTTTCGCCCGGTAATAGTACTTCTCTAGAAGCCAAACAATTGAATGAATAGCGTCATTTCGCTTCCTTCTGTGTTTTTTTTTTATTTATAGGCTATAAAAGATAAATTGAGGTTACATTTAACCTCTTTTCTCAGTGGTGTACAGAATCGTATTTTAAAATATACGTCTAAGTTTATTTTCGTTTAATATTTTGGATAATAAGATAGTAGAGATATTGAGGGACAATGCAGTATTTGGCCATATTAACTCTTCCTCTGAAAGCTAACGAGAAGAGCATCTGTCGCTGCAGAAAGGTGAGATGGTTGAGTTAGGATTTTTTTTTTTTTTTTATTATTATTTTTTTTATTTAGTTTATTTATTCACTTTTGTATTTATTTGCCTTACTAATCGCCAGTAGGTAGATCGACCGCGTCTCTCGCATTTACCCTACGTGTTGGGAGCATAAAATCCAGCAGCGTTGCACTTCGACAGGGCACGGACTCGGTCCGTCCTTCTAGCCGTCTCAACGAGTGGCCTCCGAGCCCGGGCCCAGCGGGGGGCCTCCGAGCTTCCACCGAGCTCGACGGAAACTTGCCGGCGCCGTCCATAAGCATACTATACAGGGTGTCCCAAAAATGCTGCGGTTCCTTAAAGGGGGTGATTCGGGGGGTTATTGCAAACAACTTTTTCCTTTGCAAAAATGCCCTCCGAGGTTTCGTTAACGAGATATTAATAAAAAGCACCGACCAATCAGAGCGCGAGCCTTCCGCTGGAGGTCCCGCGCTAGCGTGGCCGCGCGCCGGGCCGCGCTGCGACTACGAACAAGCAAGGCGGCATGCATCGAAGGAAATTGCGTAGAATGGCAAATGAAAAAGACGTAACAAAAAATCCAACCTTTTGCCATGGTTTGTTTGCCATTTAAAGTGAATAATGAATAAAGGATAAATGGATGAAAATCACGTTTAACGTAAAAAGACGAATACACCTTTTTTTTTAGAAGATTCGAAAATAATAATTATTTGAAGTGGGAGGATAAGGAATACGTAAAATTCCTTGTGTTAATAACATATCCACGAAAAGGTAATGTAACAGCAAATTAACGAAAAGTGATCGTAGTTCATTATTGTGATAAAAATCCGTAACTCAATAACGGCCAGCACTGTTGCTGATAACGAATAAGTCTGTTTAAAAAGCCCGAATAAATATTTTCGTACGAGAATTTTGAGAATTATCGCCGGAAATAAGCCATAGCTTGCGTTAAATTTAAAAATGAATGATCACCATTAAAGTAACTAAAACTCACCCTTGTAGAAAATTCACCTGCAACTTGAAAACTTGTGTCACTGGGTCACTGAACCGATCCTGGTCATCGATGGACGAGCCCAGTGCACAGCTGATCCCAGGTATACGACACTACCCAAAGTTAAGGGTCGCAATGTCAGGTGCGTCCAGGTCAACGTACCGAATATTCACTTCACGGCACGGCTACTAACACTGATCACTTAATTTACTTTTCATGGAACGTGTTGTTGCTACGTTATAAAAATTGGTGGAAATGAATTTTTACTTGGCGTTCGGAGCCGTGGGTAATTCCCGCGCACATTCTCACGCTGCAGCACTTGCGTCCTCGTTGTTCGGGGGGTACACACAGAAAATCGCGTAATACTCTCGAGCAGAGAACATTTGTCTGCGACGCGATTGCTGACTGCTGACTGACAAGATTTTTTCCAAGCGACTTCTTCTACCCCCAAATAGTTTCTCTCGTTTCATTATGAGTTGACCTCCACCAGGCCAAGAGGTTTCAGGTAAAAAGAAGCCAGCACATTTTCGGAACACACGTGTTTTGCAGAAGTGCAACGAAAACTTTCACAAAAGCCCGCGCTCCGTCCTTCTACTGCCAATGTACTCATTGCTTCGAGATAGAAAACAGACACCACGTGTATCGGTTCGAAAGGGTCCGAAGGGAAGAGACGCAGAAAGTCTTCGAGTTGCTATAAAGAAGAAAATGCATACCATTCCTGTTTCCCCTTTCTGACACCCTGAGTTCGCGTCTGCTACGAGGCGGAACCAAGTAAGTCATAAATTATCCGAAACTGTAGGAAACCGTTCTCTACCGCCGACTTGCGGGACAATACGGTCATAAACCGCGACCCTGGCGAAATGCTCTGGCTGATCAGCCTGATTAATTTTGGAGAACTAGAAATTACAGAGTATTACCCAGCATCAATACGTCTCGCGGAGAGACACAGGAAAAGAAGGGATAGTGCGCTGACTGCGCGTAGTCCCGCCTGCTTCGTCCTACCCTCAAATTAAAGACGGATCCCTTATCTCTCGAGTATAAACAAGTGCATGAATTTCAAAACACAAGCACGCGTCGACGTATTCGGTGCGAGAGACTGTGGGCTTGAGGTCCGATTGGCCCCAAACTAACCAATCTGCCCTGCATCCCTCCCAAATGGCCACTGTCCTGAAGAGGCCCTCTTCACAGCAATATCTCCTCCCCAAGGCCCACCTTCTCTCGCACGGAATACGTCGACGCATGCTTTTGTTTTGAAATTCGAGCGCGTGTTTAGACACGAGAGATAAGCAGGCCCGATTGGTTAGTTCAGGACCAATCTCCTCCCCAAGGCCCACCTTCTCTCGAACGGAATACGTCGACGCATGCTTTTGTTTTGAAATTCGAGCGCGTGTTTAGACACGAGAGATAAGTAGGCCCAAATGGTTAGTTCAGGACCAATCGAACTTCAAGCCCGCCTTCTCTCGCACGGAATACGTCAACGCGTATTGTCCCTGAATTTATACTCGAGAGATAAGGGATCCGTCTTTAATTTGAGGGTAGGACGAAGCAGGCGGGACTACGCGCAGTCAGCGCACTATCCCTTCTTTTCCTGTGTCTCTCCGCGAGACGTATTGATGCTGGGTAATACTCTGTAATTTCTAGTTCTCCAAAATTAATCAGGCTGATCAGCCAGAGCATTTCGCCAGGGTCGCGGTTTATGACCGTATTGTCCCGCAAGTCGGCGGTAGAGAACGGTTTCCTACAGTTTCGGATAATTTATGACTTACTTGGTTCCGCCTCGTAGCAGACGCGAACTCAGGGTGTCAGAAAGGGGAAACAGGAATGGTATGCATTTTCTTCTTTATAGCAACTCGAAGACTTTCTGCGTCTCTTCCCTTCGGACCCTTTCGAACCGATACACGTGGTGTCTGTTTTCTATCTCGAAGCAATGAGTACATTGGCAGTAGAAGGACGGAGCGCGGGCTTTTGTGAAAGTTTTCGTTGCACTTCTGCAAAACACGTGTGTTCCGAAAATGTGCTGGCTTCTTTTTACCTGAAACCTCTTGGCCTGGTGGAGGTCAACTCATAATGAAACGAGAGAAACTATTTGGGGGTAGAAGAAGTCGCTTGGAAAAAATCTTGTCAGTCAGCAGTCAGCAATCGCGTCGCAGACAAATGTTCTCTGCTCGAGAGTATTACGCGATTTTCTGTGTGTACCCCCCGAACAACGAGGACGCAAGTGCTGCAGCGTGAGAATGTGCGCGGGAATTACCCACGGCTCCGAACGCCAAGTAAAAATTCATTTCCACCAATTTTTATAACGTAGCAACAACACGTTCCATGAAAAGTAAATTAAGTGATCAGTGTTAGTAGCCGTGCCGTGAAGTGAATATTCGGTACGTTGACCTGGACGCACCTGACATTGCGACCCTTAACTTTGGGTAGTGTCGTATACCTGGGATCAGCTGTGCACTGGGCTCGTCCATCGATGACCAGGATCGGTTCAGTGACCCAGTGACACAAGTTTTCAAGTTGCAGGTGAATTTTCTACAAGGGTGAGTTTTAGTTACTTTAATGGTGATCATTCATTTTTAAATTTAACGCAAGCTATGGCTTATTTCCGGCGATAATTCTCAAAATTCTCGTACGAAAATATTTATTCGGGCTTTTTAAACAGACTTATTCGTTATCAGCAACAGTGCTGGCCGTTATTGAGTTACGGATTTTTATCACAATAATGAACTACGATCACTTTTCGTTAATTTGCTGTTACATTACCTTTTCGTGGATATGTTATTAACACAAGGAATTTTACGTATTCCTTATCCTCCCACTTCAAATAATTATTATTTTCGAATCTTCTAAAAAAAAAGGTGTATTCGTCTTTTTACGTTAAACGTGATTTTCATCCATTTATCCTTTATTCATTATTCACTTTAAATGGCAAACAAACCATGGCAAAAGGTTGGATTTTTTGTTACGTCTTTTTCATTTGCCATTCTACGCAATTTCCTTCGATGCATGCCGCCTTGCTTGTTCGTAGTCGCAGCGCGGCCCGGCGCGCGGCCACGCTAGCGCGGGACCTCCAGCGGAAGGCTCGCGCTCTGATTGGTCGGTGCTTTTTATTAATATCTCGTTAACGAAACCTCGGAGGGCATTTTCGCAAAGGAAATATTTGTTTGCAATAACCCCCCGAATCACCCCCTTTAAGGAACCGCAGCATTTTTGGGACACCCTGTAGAGGCTCGGAACGCTCGGAAGGCTCGGAAGGCTCGGCTCGGTCGCTGTATAAACCGACCTTTAAAGACGTCTCAACACAGTCGGTTAAAAGACGTCCTGCTACAGACGCCTTAAGGACGTCTTAAAGACGTCTGTAGACAGACGTTGTTACGCTATGCGCCAGGCTGGCGCCAAAAGACTAGGATCATCCCGAACCCGTGACAAAGGACCATCGCATAACTTCTCGTTAACCGATAGATCCTAGCACTAGATCTCTCCGGACCTTCGCAATAGATCTTGGCGGTAGATCTCCCAAGAGGATCTTCCCGCCAAATCTTCCCGCCTGATTTTCCCGCCTGATTTTCCCGCCAAAAACCGAGGAAAGCGTCGTGCCCTCAAGGGGTATAAAACCCCTGGAGCTCCACCGACGCCAGAGACTCCAGTACGGACTACTGACCTAAACACTTGTTAACGCGTAACCTTAAGCACGGTTTTCATTCTTGTAATAAAAGTCTATCCACAACAAACTCTAAAGTTACTGAGAAAGCACGAGTGCCTTCTCTACTTCGTAACAACGTCTTAGAAATGTCTCCGCGCAGACGTCTTAAAGACGTCTTAATATGGTCGAAGACGTTCAGACCAAAAACAGACGTAAAATGGACGTCTTAAAGACGTCGTGTGCTATCTGGGATAGTGGTGTATCTATCACAATTTTTTGTTGTATTATTTGACATTAGTTTCCCAGTTAGGGTGATTTACGTATATGTAAATAGGTTATCTGATATAACCTATAAAACTCGACTTTCGACTGCACGTGTGTACCACACGGACCTCGACCACGGACTCCGCGCCCCGAGCGTGTGACACAAAATTACATTGGATGATAAATCTATCCTAGGCGGCGATGCTTGAGAATCGTGGAGTGGGTTGACGATGATTGTGTTTGAGAGACTGTTTTGCCATTTTTTAAATATAGGTGTAGATAGGATAGGTAACTTACCTTCTGGTACGAATGTGTGACTTAAATATAAGTAGGTAGGAACGTGGCAAAGTGCGGAGCACTGCGGTTGATCGCGGGGCAAAGTGAAGCAAAGTACATCGGTCGAACCATGGTAGCGCATCATGTCAAAAACCCTTCAAATCGCTTCAAGCATCTCCAATCCATAGTATATATATCAGTGCTTTTATGGCTCCGTGATTCTCGGCTGTCGAGCGCTCGCTTGTGAAGGATCCCAGGTCTACGGATTCCAACTCTTCTGCGTCCCCACGTCCAGACCGTCACAGCCTCTTCTAGAGGTTGCCGTTTGGGAGAGATGCAAGTTCGATTGGTCCTAATATCTCTTGAAGAGGCCCTCTTCACGGCAATATCTCGTCCCCAAGGCTCACCTTCTCTCGCACGGAATAATTAAGGAAATTGCACGAAAAATTGTTTTGCATAATGTAAAATTAGCTTGGTTACAAAATAGTCCCATTTTCATGACATTTGGTATGATTCTCATCGGAAAAACATAAGGAATCCATGGGCGCCACTGCCATATCGATTCGATGAAAGATTAAAGAATTCAATTTTTCGCATAAGCTGTGAAGCATCGCCTGAGCGACTCGGCGAAGAGGAAACGACACCGCGCGGTCCAATGCAAAATGTATTCTTAATAAGAGAAAAAGTTTACAAAATTTTGGGGGGAACATCTTTAAATGTCAGACCGGCTGCCGGTCACAAGTATAAAAAAAAGTTGTTCAGAATTACGCACCGCGCAACATATTTCAAGGTGATCGAAAGCCACGCCAAGACAAACAATTTTTACGCGGATGATTATGCACGTAACATATGCAAATAGCATATGCAAATATGCACGCAAAATGTGCCATGTCCACTTTTATCGAATTTGTTAAGTGCACGGCAGTTCCCAATTTCTTGTTGTGGCGGGAAGAATATGTAAATGTGCCTTAATGAATGTTAAATTTTGAGCAACTTGTGTCTGTTTTTGAAAATATTCTGAGCAGGCGCAATTGCAATGTCACATTATTTCTATTAAAAGTTTCAGTAAACCTATTTGCAGAAATAAAATAAACAGTGAAAATTAATAATTTCAGTATTTTCAGGCGTTATGAGAAAAAAATGGTCGAACCCCTATAATTTTATCGAAATGCTTTATGTCTATCGAGCGATTGTAGTGAACGAGTAATTAGTCTCTACTAATGACTTATTCTATCGCATGATATCAATATCTGTACGGAACGCTGTATATATTGCGATTTAACACTAGTGTCACGTCAGGGCGTGATAATAATTCATCTATCATCGCTACCAAATATCCGCAATCCGCGGTATCCCAGCTAAGAGTAGACCGATTGCGACCGATCTGCACAGCTCCCAAGGATCTGACACACGCGATTGGTTGTAGCGCTTTCCCTGCCGGTTTCCTACCAATCAACAGCATATCCTTGCGCGGAACGAGTCTACTCTTAAGTGGACTGTAGTATAGTTACTTTGCCCCCTTACCGTTGGGTGTCATCTGCCGAATCGTACACAAGTAAAAGGTGTCATGATCTCGACCAGCTGAATGGCGACGATGGGAACGAGAGTGACAGGACTCCTCCTCCCAAGGATTTCTTTATACGAAGATTTCTAGTGACTCCCCACGCAGTTGGGGACTATATAAACCCAGTGGTTTCAACCCTCAGCGGTTCAAAGCTATAAAGTCACGCGTAGAGTCACGTTGTGTCACGCTCGTACAGGGTTCGTCATATTCAGCGAGATCGGACCCAAGTTCCCCTTTCGTATCATAAGTACTGTAAGTATGTTTACTTAAGTAACTCTATAGAATCCGCTCGTTCGGGTAATATTCTATTCGGCATATTCTAATAGCC
This sequence comes from Andrena fulva, assembly GCA_946251845.1. NCBI lineage: Eukaryota > Metazoa > Arthropoda > Insecta > Hymenoptera > Andrenidae > Andrena > Andrena fulva. Next base: position 16,951,631 of record OX276333.1, on the reverse strand, counting down.
ATTCTTAAGCCCCGCATCTCCAGTGCGTCAACACCGTGCAATATTGCATTTGTACTATAATTGATTATTCAATGTACAAAAAGTGTTCACGTGTAAATCGAGTAGATTCGTTAAACCCATCTGTTACCCAGCAATCCATATAATAGTAGTAACACATACCCAACGATACAACTTTACTGTTGGAGTTGTATCAAATGTTAATTAAGAGTTAGGAGGCATAACTAACATTTCCCGCGACTCTCCGATTTCGCATCAGGTTCGTTCGCATATTTCACCCACACAAGGAAACTACTCCAACCTAGTGGATTTCACATCGGGTTCGACCACAAAACTTCACCCTTCTACGGCTCTCTGGTTTGTGAACAGGTTCGCCTGCGAATACTCCAACCTCCTAGCAGCTCCTCGACTATACGTCAAGTATACATCTGCAAATTTTATCCTAGTGAATCCCCGATTTTGCATCGGGTTCGTTCTCGACGGTTCACCTTCCTGCGGCTCCCTGATTATTAAAGTCAGATTCGTCCGAGCCCCTAATTAACAAACTCATAAACCATATTCCTTGATAAATACCCCTCTCGCCGGTTTCTCGCGTTACCGCAACCACGGCTCGTAACAACTACAAAACGGTTTAGACGGGAAAAAATTCAATAATTTCGATGCCACAAAAAGTGAAATACCCACACAGCACACAGCCATCTTAAAAAGATCTTAAAGATATCTCGATAAGGCTTAGTTTCGGTCCGTCTAAATTAGGTTAAATGCATTCACCTCTCGCAACGAGTATCCGATCAGACGCACTAATACCAAATTTACTAAAATCATTCATGTTTTAGACCTATAAAATATTATTATATATAGTTAAAAGTGATGGGAAACTAAGGGAGGGGCTTAGTAATAACTTCCATTTATTATCAAAGAGAAGCAAGAGAAAAAACAAAATGTTAGGTACATGGAAAGAAGTTTCCGATCAGATTTGTTAATTTTAATGTGTGAGGAAATTATTTTAGGCATTAATATTTTGTTATGTTCACGCGTGTACGTATGACAGTTTTAATACATTGTGGTGTCACGACCCGGGTGGCGGTGTTTGGAGACAACGACGATGTGGGATTGTAGTGATTGTACGGGAAAGTTATGCGCGAAAGCGTGTTCCGTAGCACTATGGTAGCTGGAAGTTGAGGAACAACAGCGAGTTTCATAGCACAAGAACAGCTGGAAGTTTAGGCACAAAAGCGAGTTTCATAGCACAAGAAGAGCCGGAAGTTTAGGCACAAAAGCGGGTTTCCTGGCATTCGGCAATCAGGGAAGGTTAACACACGTAGTCAGTTAGATTAGAATGTCTTTTTCCAGACATCTTTAACATGTCTTCTTTCAGACCTCTTAAAGATGTCCATAAGGCATCTTAAAGATATCTTTCTTACAAATCCGAACGTTCAGATATTCAGACGTGAAGCTGACGTAAGATGGACATCTTTAAGGTAGTAGACCGATTAACGATTGATACAACTTTCAGCCGCCTAATCTTTCCATCGTTCGAAAATAAATTCTCTTGACACTAAAACATTGAGGCACACGCCAACGTCAAGTTTGTCAAAGGGCAACCCTCCAAGATTTCGCAACCACGCGTCGTCAGACGGGTCAGAGTTCATCAGAATGACACTGCCCTTCAAACACTCGTAGCTGATCTAACGGTGTGATTCCGTCTTATCAATGTTGCAGTGCGCAAGTAGTCAATCGTTGTTTCCATTGCAACTATAAAAGAAGCGGCTCTGAAAGCAGAGACGCTATAAAAGTCCGTTTATTCTGTGCGGTGTGGTGATTCGCATCAACCGGATCAAAGATGTCTGCCCCAAATGCTACTACGGCTATGCGTTCGTACACAGACAACATGTCGATATATCGAAACACGGGGAAGTGGAGGGACGTTTTAACAGGGTGAAATTTATTTCCAGTCTATCAAACCCTGTTCACGACGTTGATGCAGGTCAATTACACGATCTTCCCTGATGGAGATGGCGTGCCGCATCTAGTAAAGCTGGACGATGATCCACTGACTCCGGAGGAGATTAGTGCCGTGGAGGACAGGGTAAAGAACATCACTTTCACACTTTACACACGGTAAGAATCATTCTGTTTAAGGTAAAGGCACCAGTAGTTGACCAGTTAAGAGAAATCCTTCACGTAAACAATAGTAACTAATTGCTCTGTCATTAAATAGTACCAGTCGGTGCCTAAAGATACTCTTTAAGCTTTCCAAATTATGTAATGAGAACGATTTTTTAAAAAAGCTATGCTATAAAAATTTTGAAACCATTTTTCAAAGTTTAGTAACTGCTTCAGAAGTTGACCATCCTTGAAAATGAAAATACTAGTAGTTGACCCTATGTTGGTCAGTAATTGACCACCTATACTAGAAAGAGAATTAAGGCAATGATGTAGGTAATCGTCTTGGCATCGTTTATTGTCAATAATTTAGAACAAGTTAGAACTAAAAAGGAATGTGAAATTAAAAGATTTCAATTCCATAAGGAGTCCAATTCAGGAACAGATTAGACATTTCGAGTTTTGCTCACTTTCGAAGGTATAAACAAATGATTGCAAAATTAGATGTTTTGGTACATATAGAATCGTGTTCTGCGGGGAAAGTAACTAAACAAATATGTATGTGTCTCCGAAATTTTTTTATTTATTCTAAAACTTTTTTACAATATAATTTGTTAAACAAATTGTTTAAATAAATTAATTTTATAAATACTATGTCGAATTCGGGATCAGCGACCTCAAAAACCACTAACGATATATACAACTTTTTCGTGCATTTACCCAGTTTCTTGTGCGCCATACCTGTCAACTTCTAGAAACAATTAGAATGACAAGAGTCATTACTTGACCACCCCGCAAACTATCTGTTTCTGAGGTTAGTATAACAAAAACGGTGCATTTATCAAATATAGAACACTATGAGAGTTTAACAAGTGAAGAGTTCAGTCATAAAGAGTTAATAACCTACGAATTTTTTTACCTGAACCATACACCTGTTCTTAACAAAATCATTAAGGAAATAACGAAATGGGAACACACTACTCACCTTGATGTAAATAAACATTCGCCAATACTATTCATAATGCACTTCACACTTGAGTGTTTTAGATTTCAGTCGGTAGATGTCTTGGCACGTCAACTGCACTTTTTTCAAAAGATCGTCACTTCTAAACACCTTATTTTTCACGTTTTTCTGAAAAGTGGTCAACTACTGATACATGGTCAACTACTGGTGCCTTTACCTTAATTCCCTTTCAGAGAAAATTAATCTGATTTCCCACCCTTAAAATTTTAGAACGTGACTGACAATGAGTTTGTGTGACTTCAGTAACTTAATGGTATGGAGAATTTCGAAACACAAGTGGAGATTGACTTTTATTATAATGGAAGAAGGAAATGTTTGGGTGGTATATGTTGATATACATATACATAAATTACTAAGTAGTAGTCATATTGTGAAGGAATCGATATCTACTAATGATTGTGGAAGTAACGGGACTTAATTGTTTTTAAATCAAACCTGTACTTATCAAATGTCGAGATGTAAGATTATTAATTTGAGCAGATGTGTGACATCATTTGAAAGGGTTTGAAGAAATTCAAACGAAGGACAGCATATTGTTCGTCAGATATTCCTGTTCAATAGCCATCTGGACTTGTAACATTCAATTGCGGTTGCTTATAGATTTTGCTGCGCTGAAAACGCATCCGCGAACCGTTTTTCACAATCACGCTCAGTCTTTGAGAAAGTCGATTTTGAAAAAAAAATCAATTTTTTCAACTTTGAACATCTTTTGCGTTCAAACAGTAATAACTTATATCGTTGTATTCGCTCATACAACACACTCCATTGCAGGAAGGTACCAGGAATGTTGCAGGAAGGTTCCGGTGCAGTATCGGAACGTTCCAGCAACATATTTGCACGGCAACGCTCGGGGAACCTTCCTGCAACCTTCCTGCAATGGAGTGTGCTGTATGGGCGGGAGAATTCGTAGAAGAATTTGACGGAACAAGCAACCGAATAACTATTCCAAATTAAAAAATTTGCATTTTTTCAAAACCGAATTTCTCGAAAACTGAGGGTGACGACAAAAAACGGATTCGCATTGGCATTCGCATTCAACGGCTATTGAATGTTACAAGTCGGAAAAAAAGTTAAATTTTGTGGAACAGTGTAGATATTTAAGCGCGATGAAAATCTTTTATTACCAAGTACACTAATTAAGAACAAGTTGATAATTTTGTAGCTATAGGTACCCGAACGAAACATGTAAGTGACAGCATCATAAAACAATGATCAGGTAGGACCTTTCATTGCACTCTGAGGCTGATTTTTTAAATCCCCATGTATTCAACATAAACTATAATAATATATCAAATGATTTCAATCTTCCTTCTTTGATCAAGATTTGCAATATTCAAATTCAACGAATGGGTGTATCAAACGCTGGAATAATTTATGCTTTCAATTAAGTTTCATCTGCTAACTGATCTATCAACTATTAACATCACCAATGAATATACTCCGCATTTCAGGAAAAACTCACCGGCTGGACAAGTCATAACGCTTAACGACAAAGGCAGCATCTCGCGTAGCGACTGGAACGCAAAGAGACAAACCATTTTCACTACTCACGGCTGGAGGAGCGATGGTGATAAAGAAGCCTGCACCGATGTCCGCGATGGTAACGCAATTGAGTCCTATCGTCAATTATCAACAGAAATTTCTCGACAAGTAAGATGCGATCTGCTTCCAGCATACCTCAAGATTTATGACTGCAACGTCATCGTCATTGATTGGGGTTCAGTAGCCAGTAACATTATATACCCGAAAGTTGCGAAGAGTGTACCGATAGTGGCGGTATATGTAGCCAATTTCGTAACTTTCATGCGAGTGAGTGGGAATCTGGATACACATAAATTGAAATTGGTCGGCCACTCTCTTGGCGCCCACGTCGCGAGCTTGGCGTCGCGAATCATTTCGCAATCTAGTTTTGTCGCAGAAGTTATTGGTAAGTGGAAACAGAAAATATCGAATTTGAAAAATACAAATATAACTGTAAATTTTTTTTTACAATCGACATCTGTAAAAGGATTACTTTAGGAGGTGAAGTTCTGTGTTAGAGGAATAGAATATTCCGTTTAAGGATAGGACTTCAGATTGTACGGTGAAACTGTTATCTCTATAATCTACATAGTATAAATAAAGTCCTCGTTAGGCGTCTGTTTGTTTGTTCGCGCTAATCTCAAGAACCACTGCACGGATTGTGATGCGGTTTCCACCGTTTTATAGAGCATTTCGCGGGGAAAGTTTACGTATATGAAATATTAACCTATGGCAAGCGAAAACCAAGCAGTGGCGATTTTAGTGAAGTATTCCTCGAAAATGCTCTATGGGGTAGTGAGGGTCGCATCGCAGCCCGTCCAATGGTCCTCAAGATTAGCTCGAACAAACAGACGCATACCGGGGACTTTATAAGAAGCCCCGGGCAACGCCGGGTACTTTAAGCTAGTTGTGATACAAGAAGATTAAGCAGGTCCCTCGAAATTTTAATTACAGCTCTTGACCCAGCCAGCCCATTGTTCGAAGATAATGGCCCTGACGGAAGAGTAGATCGTTCGCACGCGTCTCATGTGCAAATTGTTCACACAAATGCTGGGCAGTTGGGGTTGAAGGCCGCGGTTGGCACATCTGATTTCTATGCCAACGGAGGATCAAAACAACCAGGTTGCGGTTTTGACGCGTTCGGTAAGATTGAAGTTTTTCGAAACTTTTAAGGGGGAAGCCACTGTGGCGATCGAAAATAAAGACTATTTGCAAGGCATTCTTTCATTATGAAATTGTAACTTTCTACGAAAAATCTTTATTACCAACTGAAAATACATATATTTAACTAATATTTTATGCTTCCAGATTGAAAAAATTTAGGGTAGAATGGTGACAGCATACGACAACGTTAGGTTCTGCAAAATAAATTTACAGTTTCAGTTAAATGCAATTTCGAGATAATCGCGGTTAAAGTTTTGACAGAAGTTATTTTCTGCAACTCAAAGATCTCTACCTAGTTCTAAACAATATATAAGCTCATAATCCCTCTTATTATTTCGGGCGATTGACTCCCAGAATTTTTCGAGATCCACCTGGAAATTGTGCAGGTATATTTTTCAGACCCAAAATATTATGAAAATGCACAAAAAGAAAAATCGGGAAAAAACATTTTTCACAGTGGCTCCCCCTCTTAACAGCCTTGCGCTTGAATGCGGTCGAAATGTTGGAACCATCCCCCTAAAGAAAAATGACTTATGATAGCCTGTTCGTTTCAAATATGAGAGATGGAAAGTTGCCTTGAAAACTTGCAGAGTAGAAAATGTGTCCAAGGTTTTTAGTGCTTGTAATGACGAAGACACGTTTTATTAAACAGGTTCATGCGCACATTCACGCAGCTACGAGTACTACAGTGAATCAGTTGGCAATCCAAAGGGATTCCCTGGTAAATCAATGGGTGGTGGTGCAGTGGAAGCATTCATGGGAGGTCCCGTTCTCGATTCAAAGTCGGTTTTAGTTTGTATACCATTGCGTGACTTCGGGTGTATACCAATTTTGTATACAGCCGTTAAGTTTAATTTATACTTATTTCTTTTGTAGCGCAAGAGGGTTCCCATTCGACTTCACGACTCGTGATGAGAAACCTTTCTCGACTGTCCCGCTTGCTGAGTAGATTGTTTAAGTCATGATGTAAGGATATAAGGTGTGCTCGTTCAGCAGCTCATTTTCGTCTTATGATGTTTTTAATGTTACGGTACATACCACGTGGTAATACGTGAACATAGCGCTACGTTGGATGGCTTCGCATAGCAAAGGTTTTGACGCGCCAAATTTGAATTGTCAAGCGAAGCAATTAAAACTGCGGGCAAAACTTATCAATGACTACTACTTAGAGACGTTCATTAAATAAATATTGATTTCGGTTGCTTTGCAATTAAAACACCGGTACCATGTAAAACCCTTGTTCTCAATGAGCGAGGAACCAATCAAATGATTCGTTGCATTATTAATTAATTCTGAATAACGACGTCGTTGCACATCGTCACTCTTTCGTTAGCATCGAAAGTTCTTTGCATCGTGTTCTTTGTATACCTACTTCCTGATTGTTATACAAACAATTAAACCCCATTTGTAACAGAAATTGGTCTCTATATGTTCATTGAAATTCCTCGCAAACTACCTCTCGACCGTCCTCTCTCCGAACGAGACCGTGAATTGACCGGAACGGAATATATGTAATGTCTGCTGAATCCGTTCAGCTTTGAGTTTGAAACGTGTCTGGACTCCTCTGTCCTGCCAGGAACTAGAAATCCTCCCTCCTAGACTGATTCCTTGGTGGGCCATGCGATAATTGAACTTCCCATTGGTCACTGCATCGCCAAAGGAACGGCCCACCCAGGCCCACAGAGAGGGAAAATTCCGGAAATCGTGCGCTCGATGGTCATGAGTTACGGCTAAATAGGCCGTCTCCGAAACGTCGCCCAGCGCGACCAAAAGGTGAATCGGGACGCCTGGCCAATATCACCGAACCCTGGGACTGCCGGAGTCGACTGCACGGAGGATCAATGTGGCTCCAGATCAGTCTAGTGTAAACCGGGTACTGACGACAGTCCCAACGTCTGCCAGGCAGCCTCAAGGTGGCATCAGACGGAACGTGGCTCGCTCGGCACGGCGTTTTCACGCGCAAAGTTCGTCGAGCCATGTTGCGTCTGATTCCAGCTTCACAAATTAGAGGACTGTTTTCGTTCAGATCCTTTGCCTGAGCGATTTATAGTGTCTATTCGAGCTATAGTGACTTAGGTGTGAAGTCACTCAGCGGGGTCTTAACTGACACCCTCCTGGGCACTGGTCGCTAAATGTGCCCCCCTTACTACCTCTTGCAGGACTGTATTTTGAGAAGACCAGGACAAAATCGGGGCCCTCAAGATTAACAGAAAATAAAACAGGAATTGAACATACGGTTTATCATTATTAAAAGACAGCAATTAAGCTTTGCTACTAGCTATTAAAAATTGCCTCACATTAAATACAAATACATTTTTAGGACCCCGATTTTGTCCTGGTCTTCTCTAAATACAGTCCTGAAAGAGGTAGTAGGGGGGGGGGGGGCACGTTTAGCGGCCAGTGCCCAGCAGGATGTCGGTTAAGACCCCGCTGAGTGACTTCACACCTAAGTCACTATAGCTCGTATAGGCAGTAGGCACTATAGAATCAACCCGGATTTACAGAATATGGCCTTCGGTTGATTACTGCGCTGCTGGAGACCCTCCTATACCTACTAGCGATTGTAACGTGTAACAAAGTGTTCGCTTTTCTCAAGGTTCCGCTAAATCACAGACGAGGTATAGGATAGACCTATCAAACAATGCATTTTATTCTCAGCAGTTTGTGGGGTCCTAGCTCCCCATTACCATTTTAGTGTCATTAGAAACCCGCGATTGGTATTAGGTGGCCATCAAAGATTCAAATGCAGAAAATTTGGAATCGACAGAATCAAAATCACCAATCGCATGCCAGTTTGTGCCCTCCGCAGCGCAGCGGAATTGCTCCTCAGGTATATTCTTTAGGTTACGCCGCAGAATGAAACGCTGTCGGCCCAACGATTTAGGAATATTAAGTATAGAGAAAACAAGACAGTGGTCGCTAATATCCCTGCTGGAACTGACAGTTAGAACCGCATTGAATTTTGAACTGGATCTACCTGGTTCAATGCGATACTACCTGGATTTTCAAGCAGTGATTTTTGGCAGTTCAAAAAAGAATCCGCTTCAATGCGGATATCCAGATCGATGGATGAAACAGGATTTGCAGGTCCAAAATTCATCAGTTTCTATCAGCAATTGCCATTTGTATAAAACCGGAAGGTTCGTATCTGAAATTGCGGATCAAAAATCTTACGGATTCAATCTGCAAATCCACAAGCTCTTTCGAGTCCGTCGCGATCCGGATTGGCAGAGCAAATAATTCACGGAATGCTTATGGGGTTCGAAGAGAAAAAATTTAGCCCAGTTTCTAATGGATTGGCGGATAGAAAATTAATGCGGTTCCTTCCGGTTTTACGAAACTCATACTTCGAAATAATTGATTCGGTTCGAACACCGCTAGGTGGCCGCGATACTGGTAACTCCTCTCGCGGCAGCGATGTGCGCCGCTAGACATAAAATCGGCGCCGCGAGCTAACGAGGCAGCTTGCTCCGTGATCAAGACCAGGGTTACCAGGCGATCCAGTACACGTACTGGCATATATGACGTCACTTAGCTTGGATTGGCTCGGCGTTGACATGACGTCACGGCGTCACCAATCAAATTTAAGTATTCCCCTTCTCCTACACCGTATGACGTCATATAGGCCAGCACACCGCCATTTTTTCAGTACGCCTGGCAACCCTGATCAAGACTTCGATGCAAGATTGATACGGCAGAATCTCTTGATATAGTAGGTTTAAGAATAAAATTATATCTAACCTCAACTCACGGTGTAAATGGTAACGGTTATTCGATGACTCCATGATAACCTGAGTAAATCGGTCGAGAGATCATAAATGTGTCGCGAATACAAATGAAATCAGGTAGTAAGATGGCTTGGAAAAACTGATGAGTATCATCTAAATTTTGATCTACACTTCTAGATTCTACTTAGAAACAACTAAAAATTTGAGTCGATTTCATCCAGAAATATGTGTGTTTGAACATGTATTCACGATATGCAAATCTGTGTAAGAACTGGTAGCAAAATAACTTGCAAAGACCAATAGATTCCATTTTGGTTTGCATCTGGATTTCCAACCAGCTTACAAAATGAACAAAGTTACTCAAGAAGTTTACTACTAATATGCGAGTTACTTCGTCTAAATCCGAGCAGAACCGATGACAAAGTGTGCTAGGAAATGCAGATAGATACCATCAAGATTTTTACATGCATATCCGGTTTGAAACTGATAGAAAATATTTCATCAGGTTCAATCTGAATTTTACGGGAAGAAAATAGCATCAATCCGGATAAAAAAAAAATTTATGCGGTTCTAACTGGCAGTTCCAGCAGGGATGGCTAACATTCAAGGACCCTGAGGAAACAATATCCACATAATCGCTTACAAAGATTAAGTCCAACAGAGTTAAAGATAGCGCAGTAATTCGGGTAGACTCGGATATAATCTGGCTTAAAGAAAACGAAGACATGAAGCGCCTAACTAGAGGTAGGATGAAACGCTGTCGGCCCAACGATTTACGAATCAAAACATTTCCTTCTTCCATTATAATAAAAGTCGATTTCCACTTGTCTTTCGAAATAGTGGCTACGAGTGTTTGAAGGGCAGTGTCATTCTGACGAACTCTGACATGTCTGACGACGCGCGATTGCGAAATCATTGCAGGCTGCCCTTTGAGAAACTATTCATAAAAATGAGTTTTCAAATTTGTCCTAAATACAAGTGAAGCAAAAATGGTATTAGGTTTAGGCGATTTGAATATCCCGCTCGAATAGACTACGCCAATTAGATGCCATGGTATGCCAAGGTCAAGTAGGGATTTGAATGGTTCCGTCCGGAGTGTCGCCTCTCATTATATCTCCTCTTTGTTATTGTTACGTGATGTAGCGGGGATTTTTAGGGAGAAAGGTATGTTCGCTGCCCGTAGACCGCTGATCCGCTCTGCTCACGGATTTGAACAAACAAATTGAGACTAATTTCTGTTTCAACAGGGTTTTACTTTTCTGTTACAATCAAGAAGTAGGTATGCAGAGAGTGCGCACTTAAAGTTTAGACTTCTCTAAAATCCTTGGTATTACACTGATAGTCATATTCTCATTTTGTGAGAAATAACTACTATCCCTTATTATTCGATAGGCAGTGACTTCGTGTAAATTTACCTGTCACAACTTATATAAAATAAATATTTCCAAAAAGTGTCAAATGCGAACTTTTACACGCTATGTGGGGCAAAAGTTCGCATGTTATGGGGTAAAAGAACGCAACGAGAAATATCCAAAGAAGTGTTTTATTTTCCTGCATAAGTACATAGTTCGGATAATGCTCAACTATCACAACCTCAAAATTTAGCAAACTCTAGAATTAAAATAAGTTTAATGAAGATATAACACCCGTCAAATTATTTTGGGGCAAAAGTTCGCATGCGAACTCTTGTCCCACTGCATTGTGCGAACTTTTACCCCCACAGCTACTTTTACATTGTTTAATCAATCCTGTTATCTGTGAGGAGAATTGAAAACTTCTATTAGCACTTTTTAATAGAAGAATTTCAGCTCTTTCAGACGGCATATTAATTAAAATATTTACTGATCAATTTATAGGAATAATATTGATTCCCAAACATGAGAATTATTACATCAGAACTAACGAATTCAGTACTTACCGCATTGTAAGATAACAAACCGAAACACAGCCACGAAATTCGACATTAGTGACTCTACCTTGATTGACAATTGACTGCCAATCACCATTGGCAACTGCCACAACTCAAACCATGAAATTCGCATGGTGCGAACTCTTACCCGCTGCGAACTTTTACCTACCTTTACTCTAAATGTTATACGGAAATATCCACAATCTTATATCATTTGGAGCTGCATGGCGGAGAGAAAAATGGGAAAATTATGCATTCTTTATCTGAATGTTAATTCTCAAACATACATTCTAGAAATTTTTTTAATTCCGAGCATAAAAAACTGGTTTCGAGATCCTTCACATTTTACTTCTGAAGATGATAATGCCAGCTGGTAACCGCCGCAGAGCAGTCAAAAACACTGACAACAGCACGGCAGTAAAAGAATGAAATTGCCATTGAACAGTCCCGGTCTAAACCCTATCGAGAACTTATGGGAGAAATTGAAGAAACTGATTCGCGAGAAGAAGTGATAGAATAAAGAAAACCGTCGACAAGCCATAAGATTATCGTGAAGTGAAACTTCACCCACGGATGGTAAAAATGTGAACATAACAAAATATTCATACCTAAAATAATTTCCTCACAAATTAAAATTAACGAATCTGATCGGAAACTTTTTTCCATATAACATTTTGTTTCTTCTCTTGCTTCTCTTTGATAATAAATGGAAGTTATTACTAAGCCCCCCCCCCCCCCCTTAGTTTTCCATCACTTTTAACTATATATAATAATATTGTTGCGTCGGGGCGTTTCCCGTACCGGCCACCCCGACCCAACGGGTTGAATAATGACACACGTACACAGATTATCCGACCGTTATCTATTCTTGTATACAATTATGTGATCCGTACGACCGAACGCTAGGACGTACGGTATCCGACTCTTTCTTGTCGGCCTCCTGATCGTCCTCTTGACGGAGGCCGACCGTCTTCTCTCTTCGGCTGCGGGCACCAGTCGGCTATGCACGGGCCTATACCCGGTGCTCGCAACACTACTCCCCCCTCTCGAACAGCGGTCGTCCCGACCGCGGTGGTTCTTCTTCGTACCCTGGTCTGGAGGCGTGGTCGTATTAGCTCGGTGGTTCCTTCAGACCTCCGCCTCGGCATTTGCCTTCTCGCTCAGGGGAAAACCACTCCAAAAACCCTGAGCAAGGCGTGGGTACATGGGCTGTTGAGGGGGTCTCTTGTTCTCTCGGTGGGACCTCCAGCGATGAAACATCCCGGTCTCGTCGGACGTCTTCTGGAACTCCAACGATGCTGCCGTGCTCGTCCGTGGGTCCTGTGTTCTTCCTCCATGCAGCTTCCGGAACCCGTTGATCCGCGAAGTGCTCCTGAGCGTTGCATCCGGACTCCCGCGTTGCCTTGTTCGCCGGCAGTTCCACGGCGTCTCTGCAACACCGCTCCCGTTCGTAGAAGTCTGCGTGTGTCTCCTTCGTGTGGTCTCCGGAACTCCAACGATGTCCTCTTCCTTTCTCGGGGGTCTCGCGACGTTCTTGGGACTCCGCCCTCCAACGACGATCCTGCTATTTGCTCCTGATATTTTATAGGTCTAAAACATGAATGATTTTAGTAAATTTGGTATAAGTGCGTCTGATCGGATACTCGTTGCCAGAGGTTAATGCATTTAACCTAATTTAGACCCGATAAAAATGTATTAATAACGTCTCTTAAACGTAAAAAAACGGACCGAAACTAGGCCTTATCGGATACCTATCTTTAAGATGTCTGTGTGCTGTGAGGGCATTTCACTTTTTCTGGCATCGAAATTATTGAATTTTTCCCGTCTAAACCGTTTTGTAGCTGTTACGAGCCGGGGCTACAGTAACGCGAGAAGCCGGCGAGAGGGGTATTTCTCAAGGAATATGGTACATGAGTTTGTTAATTAGGGGCTCGGACGAATCTGACTTTAATAATCAGGGAGCCGCAGGAAGGTGAAACGTCGAGAACGAACCCGATGCGCAATCGGGGAGTCACTGGGATAAAATTTGCAGACGTACACTCGACGTATAGTCGAGGAGCTGCTATGAGGTTGGAGTATTCGCAGGCGAACCTGGTCACAAGCCAGAGAGCTGTTAGGAGGGTGGTAGATTTACAGACGAACCTGATGCGAAATCAGGGAGTCGCGGGAAATGTTAGTGATGCCTCGTAACTGTTAATTAACGTTTGATACAACTCGAGCGGTAAAGTTGTCTCGGTGGGTATGTGCTAATAATATGTATTATAAGTATTGCTGGGTAAAAGATGGGTTTAACGAATCTACTCGTGATGATTTACACTTGAACACTTTTTGTATATTGAATAATTCATTTTAGTACAAATGTGAGTGTCGCGAAGAATTAATTATAGTGTATGCTACCAATACTGGACGGTGTCGACGCACTGGAGATGCGGGGCTTAAGAATGGCTATTAGAATATGCCGAATAGAATATTAACCGAACTTGCGGATTCTATAGAGTTACTTAATTAAACGTACTTACAGTACTTATGATACGAAAGGGAACTTGGGCCCGATCTCGCTGAATATAACCAACGCTGTACGAGCGTGACACAGCGTGACTCTACGCGTGACTTTATAGCTTTGAACCGCTGAGGGTTGAAACCACAGGGTTTATATAGTCCCCAACTGCGGGGGGAGTCACTAGAAATATTCGTATAAAGAAATACTAGGGAGGAGGAGTTCTGTCACTCTCGTTCCCATCGTCGCCATCCAGCTGGTCGAGATCATGACACCTTTTACTTGTGTACGATTCGGCAGATTACACCCAACGGCAAGGGGGCAAAGTAACTGTTAAGGTAAAAATGAAAAGACCACGTGTTCTCCGTTGAACAAAAAGAAAAATGGCTACTTTGCTTTATTGAACTTTCGCTATCCGCTCGGCTCTGTACTTCGTCAACGACTGACTACAGACCGCGCGTCTCCCACCGCGCTACCGACACCGCGCCACCAGAGGGCGGTTGTACATTCGAGCGCGCCATCTATCCTCAACAGTAACTATACTACAGGCCACTTCGAACGAGTAGACTCGTTCCGCGCAAAGATATGCTGTTGATTGGTAGGAAACCGGCAGGGAAAGCGCTACAACCAAACGCGTGTGTTAGATCCTTGGGAGCAATGCAGATCGGTCGCAATCGGTCTACTCTTAGGTGGGATACTGTATACAGGGTGTCCCAAAAATGCTGCGGTTCCTTAACCGGTTAACTGGCAATGTATCATATATGATCAAACAAAAATCTGGCAAATTCTGGCAATGTATCATATATGATCAAATGGAATAACTTTTTTGTTTTTCAATCGATTTGAATGAAACTTGGTATGTAATGGTTTTTGGGGTCGCTGAATCTGAATTTCGCATCGGAATTGTAAAATTCAATATGGCAGACTCAAAATGGTCGAACCAAATTGGCTGACAAATATTAAAATACTATCGGGATATAGAAAAATTGTATATAGGGGTTTTTGGGGTCGCTGAATCTGAATTTAGCATTGGAATTTTAAATTTCAATATAGCAGACTCAAAATGGCGAACCAAAATGGCCGCCAAATATTAAAGTACTACCGGGATATAGAAAAATTGTAGGTATATAGGGGTTTTTGGGGTCGCTGAATCTGAATTTGGCATTGGAATTGTAAAATTCAATATGGCAGACTCAAAATGGCGAACCAAAATGGCCGCCAAATATTGAAATACTATCGGGATATAGAAAAATTGTATGTAGGGGTTTTTGGGATCGCGGATAAAAAAGAGCACTTGCGGTGGAATTTATGGATGAAGAATTCAGGTATAAAATTATTCGAAACTTTTTCGTAGAAAATAAAAAAACTAAAAAATTAAACCCCTAAACCCTTATTTTTCAGGGGTTGGCATTGAAAAAAGTAACTGCTGCAATCGAATTATAGACAAGAAAACTTCACAAATAAAAAAAGGATTAGTAAAAAATTGACAAACTCACCCCTAAATTCTATTTTTTTAGGGGTTGGGGGTGTCAGATGAAAAAAATTACCCCCGGAATCGGTTCAGCGACTCAAAAAACCCCTGTATACCAAATTTTGTGTGATTCGCTTAATTATTCGATGGTACCAGTTTGGGCCCGAATAGTGAAAAGGACCGTGCCAGTTAACCGGTTAAAGGGGGTGATTCGGGGGGTGATTACAAACAACTTTTTCCTTTGCGAAAATGCCCTCCGAGGATTCGTTAACGAGATATTAATAAAAAGCACCGACCAATCAGAGCGCGAGTCTGACGGCCGAGTTGCCGCGCTGCGACTGCGAACAAGCAACTCGGCATGCATCGAAGAAAATTGCGTAGAATGGAAAATGAAAAAGATGTAACAAATAAAATTGAACATGTTGTCATGGTTTGTTCATCTTTTAAAGTGAATAATGAATAAAGGATAATGATAAGGAATACGTAAATGTCCTTGTGTTAATAACGTAGCCACGAAAAGGTAATGTAACAGGAAATTAACGAAAAGTGATCGTAGTTCGTTACTGTGATAAAAATCCGTAATTTAATAACGGCCAACACTGTTGTTGATAATGAATAAGTTCGTTTAAAAACTCCGAAGAAAAATTTACGTAGGGAAATTTGGAGAATTATCTCCGGAAATAAGCCGTAGCCTGCGTTAAATTACAAAAATAATAGTCGCCAATAATGTAACTAAAACTCACCCGTGTTGGAAATTCACCTGCAGCTTGAAAACCTGTGTTACTGGGTCACTGAACCGATCCTGGTCATCGATGGACGAGATCAGTGCACAGCTGGTCCCAGGTATACGACACTACCCAAAGTTAAGGGTCGCAATGTCAGATGCGTCCAGGTTAATGCACCGAATATTCACTTCACTGCACAGCTACTAACACTGATCACTTAATTTATTTTTCATGGAACGTGTTGCTCCTACGTTCTAAAAATTGGTGGCCCCCTTCGGGGCCGATTGTTGTCAATTCAAGAACTGCTTCACGTGACCACCGCCATTGTCCATGCATGCTTCAGCGCGGAGATTCTAGCGCAAATTCTCGCGCAGCAGCACTTGCGTCCCCGTTGTTCCCAGCATACACCCAGAACATCGCGTAATATTCTTTGGCCGTGAACATTTCTGCGACGTGATTGCTAGCTGATTGACAGGATTTTTTCCAAGTAACTTCCTCTACCCCCAAGTAGCTTCTCTCGTTCCAATATGAGTTAACCCCCACCAGGACAAGAGGTTTTAGGTAAAAAGAAGCCATCACATTTTTGAAACACCCGTGCTTTGCAGAAGTGCAACGATAGAACCATTCGTACACTTTCACAAAAGCCCGCGCTCCGTCCTTTTACTGCCAATGTACCCATTGCTTCGAGATAGAAAGCAGACACCACGTGTTTCGGTTCGAAAGAGTCCGAAGGGAAGAGAAACAGAAAGTCTTCGAGTTGCTATAAAGAAGAAAATGCATACCTTTCCTGTTTCCCTTTGCCGGTACCCTGAGTCACGTCTGCTACGAGGCGGAACCAGCTAAGTCATAAATTACCCAAAACTGTAGGAAACCATTGTCTACCGCCGACTCGCGGGACAATACGGTCATAAACCGCGATCCTAGCGAAATGCTCTGGCCGAATGTTTGGGAACTAGCAATTAAAAAGTATTATTCAACATCAATACGGCTCGCGAAGAGACACAGGAAGAAAGAGGGCATGTAGTTCGCTGACTGCGCGTAGTCCCGCCTGGTTCGTCCTATCTTCAAATTAAAGACGGATCCCTTATCTCTCGAGTATTAAGACGCGCTCGAATTTCAAAACAAAAGCACGCGTCGACGTATTCCGTGCGAGAGAAGGTGGGCACGAAGGGAAACAGGAAACAGGATTTTTTTCTTCATAGCAACTCGAAGACTTTCTGTTTCTCTTCTCTTCGGACCCTTTCGAACCGAAACACGTGGTCTCTGCTGCCTACCTCGAAGCAATGGGTACATTGGCAGTAAAAGGACGGAACGCGGAGTTTTGTAAAAACGTTGCACATCTACAAAGCACATGTGTTTCGAAAATGTGCTGGCTTCTTTTTACCTGAAGCCTCTTGGCCTGGTGGGGGTCAACTCATAATGGAACGAGAGAAACTATTTGTGGGTAGAAGAAGTCGCTTGGAAAAAATCTTGTCAGTCAGCAGTCAGCAATCACGTCGCAGAAATGTTCTCTGCTCAAGAGTATTACGCGATGTTCTGGGTGTACCCCCCAACAACGGGGACGCAAGTGCTGCAGCGTGAGAATTTGCGCGGGAATTACCCACGGCTCCGAACGCCAAGTAAAAATTAATTTCCACCAATTTTTATAACGTACGAACAACACGTTCCATGGAAAATAAATTAAGTGATCAGTGTTAGTAGGCGTGCAGTGAAGTGAATATTCGGTACATTAACCCGATCGCACTTGACGTTGCGACCCTTAACTTTGGATGGTGTCGTGTACCTGAGATCAGCTGTGTCTGTCGATGACCAGGATCGGTTCAGTGACCTAGTGACACAGGTTTTTAAGCTGCAGGTGAATTTCCGAAAGGGTGAGTTTTAGTTACATTATTGGCGACTATTATTTTTTAAATTTAACGCAGGCTACGGCTTATTTCCGGAGATAATTCTCAAAATTTCCGTACGTAAATTTTTCTTCGGAGTTTTTAAACGAACTTATTCATTATCAACAACAGTGTTGGCCGTTATTGAACTACGGATTTTTATCACAATAACGAACTACGATCACTTTTCGTTCGTTCCCTGTTGCATTACCTTTTCGTTTGTACGTTATTAAAAAAGGAAATTTACGTGCTCCTTATCCCCTCACTCCAAATAATTATTATTTTCGATTCTTCTAAAAAAAAAACAACTGTGTATTCGTCTTTTTACGTTACACATGATTTTCATCCATTTATCCTTTATTCATTATTCACTTTAAATAGCAAACAAACCATGGCAAAAAGTTCGATTTTTTTGTTACGTCTTTTTCATTTGCCATTCTACGCAATTTCCTTCGATGCATGCCGAGTTGCTTGTTCGCAGTCGCAGCGCGGCAACTCGGCCGTCAGACACGCGCTCTGATTGGTCGGTGCTTTTTATTAATACCTCGTTAACGAATCCTCGGAGGGCATTTTCGCAAAGGAAAAAGTTGTTTGTAATCACCCCCCGAATCACCCCCTTCAAGGAACCGCAGCATTTTTGGGACACCCTGTATAGACTGCGGATGTGTAGGTATGCAAATGCATATATTGATATGCAAATATTATTTTGCATGTTGAATATGCTTTGTTAACAGGCATATGTACATATGTAACATATTTCTATTATATCTATCTCACTGTATTTGTTTGCGATTACAGATGAATTATCAAACCCTTACATGACACTAGTGTTAAATCGCAATATATACAACGTTCCGTAAAGATGTTGATATCATGCGATAGAATAAGTTATTAGTAGGCTAATTACTCGTTCATTACAATCGCTCGATAGACATAAACAATTTCGATAAAATTAAAGGGGTTCGACCATTTGTTTCTCTTACCACCTGAAAATAGTGAAATAATTAATTTTCACTGTTCATTTTATTTCTCCAAATAGGTAACTGCAACTTTTAATGGAAATAACAGGGAGTCGAGACTGATAGAATTTCGGTTTCGGTCGCGGTCGCGGTCAGTGAGAGCGACCAATATGGCATTTACGGTTCTCTCGACCGAACTGGAGAGCGACGAGCGGTCAGGAGTTTTCTCTCGACCAAAACTGAGAGAAAATTTTTCTCTGACTTTCGGTCGACCAAAAGTCTTGACCGGTCGCAAACGGTCGGGTTAATTTATGGAGAGGTTTCTGTTCCTCTCCATAAATTACGAGTCGGAGCGGTTCGGAGTGGTTCGGAGCGGTTCGGTTCCACCTAGCTGAATAGGTCGGGAAGCTATGTATGCTATTCCTAGCGCTTACATTGTTTATCTCTCTCGTGACGGGATTTTTTAAAGCACATTGTTGCAATTATTTGTTACTCCAAGTGTGGAAAAAACAGAAGATAGGAATGTAATAAAATGTAAATATATATTTAACAATAGCATAAATAAGAAATTTTCACAGCAAACTTTATTACAATGTTTCAATTTTTATCTCGTGGGATAAGATGCGAAAATATTATTTTATATCTTTTAAATCAGTTGCTGTATAAGCGTTACTTCTTCAATTTTTATTACGAGATATATGTATAAGAAAGGAGAGTGGTACATCGGAAAATACAGTCATGTAGAGTGACCAAAAATATAAGGTACAATCTTTGCTTAACACAGAGTAGATATCTTCTGGGATGAGAGTAGCACATCTAACGTAAAACAAAAATGAGGACGTGATAAATTCCACCGTGGAATGATTCAAATAGAAAATATGTATCGGCTGTAAGGCTATTGTGCCGACATTTTTTGTTTACAAAATCCGAAAAAAATGTTTTTTGATCTTCTTTATACATACATTATCATAAGAACCTTATGTTACATTTTTAACAAAGTTCATAAATTTCGTTAAAATCAGCACCAAAGTTATTCTACCATTTTGGGGAATCTAGAAGGTTTGACCTATTTGATTAATACTTTTTCAAACTGAAAAATCATTTTTGTAACATGGTAAATTACAAAACAAATTCTTATTTTACAAATTCTCCTCGAAGGTTGGAAATCTAAAGCTTGAAAGAAGTATTACCAAATGCCTTGAAATTCTACCTACAAAATAAGCACCTTTTAAAGAGGGAGTTTTTAAAATTAGCGTCGTAATTAGCCATCGAAGGCAGCCGTGCGCCCCGTTTCAGGTAAGCGAGCCGCGCGCTGCATTATTGCGGACAGTTTACAATACCACTCGCACCCCGTATTACTTCAATCAGGACGAAACATAAAATCGACTGGTCCCGTATCCGCCTTAATGGTGTCATTTGTGTCAGCGAAAGAGTTTCTTTAACTGCTTTTGTTTGAATTTCAATAGGGGTTATACCCAAAAGTTCCTGTTCCATATAATGTTATGGTTCAACGCAAATACAGGGTGTTTTCTCCTCCATAATGTTTTCATATGTTATTCCGAGAGATAAAAATTGAAACATTGTAATAAATTTTGCTGTAAAATTTGTTATTTATGCTATTGTTAAATATATATTTACATTTTATTACATTCCTGTCTTCTGTTTTTTTTTCGACACTTGGACATACTTTTAAAATATCCATACGAAAAATTATAAATTCAATCATTTTCTTCTTATTTCTATATTAACAATAATTTGTTTATATTAACTACTTCTGTTAAAATAATGCATAACTAGTGTTTGAAATACAATAATATCTCGGCAAATCGACATAGTTTGAAATGGACAGTGTTACAGTAACAAATAACTGCAAAAGTCTGCTATCAACAAACCCGTGACGAGAGTGACAAACAGTGTGAGCGACAGGAACAGCATCCATACCTTCCCGGCTTATTCAGCTAGGTTGAACCGATCCGAACAGAACCGAACCGCTCCGAACCGTTCCGACTCGTAATTTATGGAGAGGAACAGAAACCTCTCCATAAATTAACTCGACCGGTCAACCGACCACTCCGACCAGTCGCCAGAGCGGTCAGGCCTTCGGTCTGAGATTCCCGACCGAGAGGCAATCGGTCTGGAGTTTCGGTTTTTTTTCGCAACCTCTTACTGTTACGGTCGCAATATCGGTCCCTTTTCGCTTCGGTTACTGGTCGCTAGACCGGTCAAGACCGGTCAGAATTTCGGTTTCTGCTTCGGTCTCGACTCCCTGGGAAATAATGCCGTTGCAATTGCAACTGCTCAGAATGTTTTCCAACTGACACAAGTTGCTCAAAATTGAACATTTATTAAGGCACATTTACATATTCTTCCAGACACAATAAAGAAATTGGGAACTGTCGATCCATGATGTAAGGACATAGGCCGGTATTCACAAACGTGTCTTAAGATTAAGCAAATGCTTAAGCATGCGGCATCCTCTACTAACCCTAGTAGCTAGTAAAGGATGCCGAATGCTTAAGCATTTGCTTAATCTTAAGACACGTTTGTGAATACCGGCCATAAGGTGTGCTCGATCGGCAGCTCATTTTCGTTTTCTACTGCGCCTTCCCACTTTCCGCCATGTTAAAATATGGCCGCCTAGTTACATTATGGGGTATATAATGTACTAACCTAACGTCGTGTAGCGTAAACTTTAGATGCGCGAAGTTTGAACAAGACTATACAAATGTAATAGGAAAGAAAAGTAAAGGTGAAGTTAGAATAAGTCCCAAAGAGTTTGAAAATAGTTAGAGTTGGTCTTCTGTCGCACGCGCTACTTTAAAATTTAAAACGACTTTTCAAACGCCGCTGTCTATCGAATCTCGATATCGCGCTGTTTCGCACCTACTTCACTCTATAATATAACATATCGTAACGAGACTCGCAACAGTATGTACTATTACATTACCAGATTTTAATGTAACTGTCGTATTGGTTCAAAATCCAATATGGAGGATCTTGGGAAGGGCACGTTATTGGCTAATCTGGGAGGCTGTGCAAGAGCACACCTTATGTCCTTACATCATGTGTCGATCTGCACTCAACAAATTCGATAAAAACGGAAATGGCATATTTTACGTGCATATTTACATATGCATTCGCATATGTTACGTGCATAGTCATCCGCATAAAAATTTTTTGTCTTGGCTTGGCTTTCGATGAACTCGAAATATGTTGTGAGGTGCATAATTCTGAACAACTTTTTCCTATGCATGTGAAGGTGCGTATAGACCGGGCGACAATCGCCGGCAACTTGTATCCAGAGAGTCGCCTGGCGACTCCGTGGTATACGGAGAGTGTAGGGGAAAGGTGGGATAGTTGATCACAGTTTTGCTGTTTCATTAAAATAATAATAATGGTTTGTTTTGTTTGTATTTAATTATGTAAGTTGTGATTCTTACAGTATTCTCAATATACTTTGACAAATTTGAGAGCTGAAAACTAATTTTAATGACAGAATTTCAACATTTTCTGGCAGTGCAGTTATGCACAAGTATCCCCCACTGAAGGGGACACTTGATCAAACGGTTAGGGAGACTTGATCAGTGAACTTTAAGAGTAAATAACACATTAACTTTCTAAAAAGTATTTATTATCTTCGTCAATAACATGAAATAAAGGGAATATCATAAAAAGAAAGTAAACTATAACAAACTTGAAGGAATTACTGAAAAACTGAAACCGAAGAATTAAACTCTATGACATAAAACAACATAAATGCATTCTTAAAAGACATTTCACTTAGATATCATCTAATTAAGATGATGACGAGGAAAAGATTTTCCTTCTCACTTTCTTTGCCGTATTTTTCTGTTTCATTGCCGTTCTATGGTTTTTTTTAAAGCATTTTCAGCTGTTCAAATATCCCACCTCACACACTGATCAAGTATCCCTCAATGCACTCGATTTGAAAAAGATGAAAAATTGAACTTACCTTAAATATTTAGATCAATCAATAAATAGCATTAATAGACCAGAAAATGCCGTTTTTACTTAGTATACTTCAAATCGTTGAAAATGCAACATTTACTCGAAAAGGAGGAAGAACAAGCAGACCGAAATATTTATTTTTTGCCTGCAAATAAGATCGAAGCTTATAACAACATTATTCTATGCTCCCAAAAGAAAACTGCAACGTGAAGTGTTGCGATAATGTAAACATTACCACCATATCGTGACAGCAGGCACAAATTGTCAATATATTAATTAAAAACCTGATGTGATCATGTATCCCCGCTGATCAACTATCCCACCTTTCCCCTACTATTACCGCGCGAAAAGAAGACTCCTAGCAGGCGGGCTCGGACTGTGCCGTCCGCCGCTGTGACGATTGGTCGAGTCACCTATTTGGGCACACTTTTAAAGACGCGGCACACGTATTTTGGTTATTGGCTGAAGTAGGCACAAACATTGTCGCACCGCGCGACGAAGAGAGCGAACGAAACACATCGAGACCGAGTGGGATAGAGCGATCTGACCGACGATCGCCAAAGCAATAGCGCAGGCATCTCACAAGGAGAGTATTTCAGGTGTCCGCCTCCGATCATTTTGATTTTCGGATATGTTATAGAGGACCGAAAAATAAGAAATACGTGTTTTTTATTTTTCCCCGTTTTCATATTTGGGGGGTGAAACCTGCGTTCAAAGTTAGGCTTAAAAACTCATTTTTGTGGAATATCTCGAGAACTATTAGAGATAGGGGAATAGTGTCAATGGACGAATTTTGTGTCTTTGAATGCGAAATAGTGACTGACTCACCAGATTTTCAAAAAGTCCACAAAAATGAGTTTTTAACCCTAACTTTGATCGCAGTTTTCACCCCCCAAATATGAAAACGGGGAAAAATAAAAAAACACGTATTTCTTATTTTTCGGTCCTCTATAACATATCCGAAAATCAAAATGATCGGAGGCGGACACCTAAAATACTCTCCTTGTGAGATGCCTGCGCTATTGCTTTGGCGATCGTCGGTCAGATCGCTCTATCCCACTCGGTCTCGATGTGTTTCGTTCGCTCTCTTCGTCGCGCGGTGCGACAATGTTTGTGCCTACTTCAGCCAATAACCAAAATACGTGTGCCGCGTCTTTAAAAGTGTGCCCAAATAGGTGACTCGACCAATCGTCACAGCGGCGGACGGCACAGTCCGAGCCCGCCTGTTAGGAGTCTTATTTTCGCGCGGTAATAGTACTTGCGTCTTGGTCACCCTCCAGGCTGGTAAGCAAGATGCCAGTTTCATGAAACCTGTATCGTGATGTATGCATCAAGGTTTCACAGCAACATGCATCAGCGCCTGGAGGACTCTTTAGGGTGCAAATACCTCCTCAAGTTCTGGGACCCGGGCAACAGCCGTGCACGGAACTGTTATAGTGCCTATACAGTAAATCCTCGTTAGGAGCCCGCCGCCAGCCCCGTTCGACGGGCTCCTAACGAGTATTTACTGTACTAGCTATAGTGATTTAGGTGTGAAGTCACTCATCGGGGTCTTACCTGACACCCTGCTGGGTAGTGGCCGCTAAACGGGCCTCCTACTATCTCTTGCAGGACTGTATTTAGAGAAGACCAGGACAAACCCGGGGCCTTAGGGCCTTAGGGCCCCGATTTTGTCCTGGTCATAGGGCCTTAGGGCCCCGGGTTTGTCCTGATCTTCTCTAAATACAGTCCTGCACGAGGTAGTAGGGGGGCACGTTTAGCGGCCAGTACTAGGGCTGTTCAAGTACTTGAATATTCGGGTAGCTTGAAATCCGAACCAAGCTGAAACCCGGTTTCCGAGCCGAGCCGAGTACCCGAATGAACCGAGCGGCTTGAAAAAACCGAGCGGCTCGGATAGAACCAAGTAACTTGAATTTTTCAAGCGGCCCGAATGAAGCGGGCGGCTCGAACAGAACCAAGCGGATTTAATTATTTCAAGCGGGCCGAAAGAACCGAGGCGGCTCGAAAGAACCGGGGCGGCTCGAAGGAACTGAGGCGGCCCGAATGTATGTCTGTACATTGTACGTCGAGCAGATAGTGTTCGCGATGGCAGGACATTAACTCATTTAAAAACTTATATTGACTTTATTCAATTTTACACATTGTACATAGTTTTATCTTGTATCCTAGTTTGTAAGCTGTATATAGTGTATATAGGACCTTTATATCACGCGCGCTAGCGCGACCAATAGAGAATCGGCCCAGCCGATCTCGTCGTTCCCGCGGTTTGGGTGGACCGAGTAGCTTGGGCCGCGGGCGCGGCGGGACGGGGGACCGATTCCTTTCCGCGATTTCGCGAGGCCGTTTCCTTCTTCTTGTGCGGCTCTCGCGAGTGTAAACACGCTGTGTTGCTGCTCCCGTACGAGCACTCTTTTCGGCTTCGGGCTTCGAGCCGATCTTACTTGTTCGATTAATTACGCTACTAGTTAATTGTTTTTTTTTTCGGAATCGATCGCGAGACGAACGGTGTGTGTGATTCGTCAAATCGCGATACTATTGGAAACGAATAAATCTTGTTACTTCACCACGTGGCTAATTGGTTTTCCAAATTCGAGCACCCTTCTAAAATTAAAACGAGCGAGATTATTTCTTCGTAATCGAAGAAAGTTGAGTTCATTTTTGGTCCTTCGAGCCGGAGTCTATTACCCGGATTGCTTGGATGCTCCGGATTAAATTGGATTCTTACCGATTAAGGTCCACGTGTGTGCTCCGCGATCCTTCCAGAAGGTTCCACGGCACGTGTTCGGCGCGTTCCGCTTCTGCTACGCGACTTCCGGTCAGTGTGGATTCCGAGTTGCTCCGAATTCGTTTCGTCGTACTAGCGTGCACGTGGTCGCTTCCGAGCTAAGATGGTGTCCTCGCTGTAGGAGCTTGTCCTCGAGCAGGACGAAACTGCCGGACGCATCGAGCGGTTTATGACCAACCTACTCAAGTTGGGAAAAAACAATATAACCATTTCGGTATTGGAAACCCGAAGAGAACTTCTAGAAAACTATTGGAAGTCCTTTACCTTGGGTCATCGCAAAGTGATACGCGACCCCGGGGCGTCCGCGAGTGATTACGTGAAGAACGATCGTTTCGCGGAAGTGGAGGAATCTTTCCTTGAACATTCGGCCGCGCTGAGAGACATGCAACGCGAGTTGAATCCGGACTCTGTACGGGAATCTAAGGGCCGTGCTTATTCCGGAAGTGCTGTGGACGATGACGAGTCAGCTCTTCCGAAGCTTTCGTTACCGACTTTCTCAGGAGAACTCCTGGCATGGGAAAGTTTCCGTGATCGTTTTAAGTCACTGATTCACAGCTCTACGCGCATTTCCAAGGTCAGAAAGTTAGAGTATTTAATTTAGAGTCGGCTCTGACGGGTGAGGCAGCGACGATGTTGGAGCGCACCAACGTCACCGCGGCCAACTACGACGGCGCTTGGAGCAGCTTGCTGAAAAGGTATGAAAACCCACGAATTCTCCGCTGAACGCATGAGGAGTCTAGTGAATTGTGCCCTGGTGACTAAGGCACGCCCTTCAGACATCAAACGCCTGCTCGACGAGTTTCGTCAGGCGATCGTGTCCTTCACGTCTTTGCAACGACCCGTATCAGAATGGGACGAGTGGTTCGTTTTTCTGTTCGCTCAAAAATTGGACCCAACGTCCCGACTTGACTGGGAAATCACACTCACCGACCGTACGACGTTTCCCAAATTTTCGGATATCGAGGATTTCTTCGAGAATAGGGTCCACGCACTCTACGCTGCGCAGGGTCAGGAGCCAACTCCGTCTTCGAAACAACGGGACGCAAAGGGAGGGACGAAGACGTCCGAACGCTCCAGGACAGCGTTGCCAGTGAAAGCTGATGCCCCACCTAAAAAGGGCAAACCAACACGTCAATGTCCGTTGTGTCAGGGTCCTCACAATCTAAATTACTGTCCGAAGTTTAAGGGAATGAACGCAGACGAGCGCAAGGTCCAGGCCGCTAAGGTAGGAGTTTGTTTTTCCTGTTTGAACCTTGGACATTCTATCTCTGCCTGTCCTTCCGTATTTCGATGTTTGGTGTGCGATTCGAAACACCACACACTGCTACACGCCGCTTACGAGCATTCCGAGGTCAAGACAGAACACAACAACGGCGTTCAATCAGACTCTACCACCAAGGCTGTGGTGAATTCTTTGTGCTAAGCGTCTGGTCCCTCTGTCAACGGCTCCGCGTGCGTCTCGTGGCCCCTAATGGCAGATCCGTGTCAGCTCGAGCGGTGCTAGATCAGGGAGCTGATGCGTCGTTCCTCAGCGAATGGGTAGCTCAATCCCTTCGTTTAAAGCGAAAGTCGACGCATGTGAGACTCACTGGTTTTCAGGGTCGAGACGTTGGGACGGCTAAGTACGAAGTGGAAGCAGTCTTGACCACGGATTTTAACTCTTCTTTTAATCTACCATTTTCTGCGTTGGTGACACGCGAGGTGATGCCGCCGACGCCTTCAAGATTGGCTTCCGCAACTGACTGGCCTCATTTAGAGGGCCTTCAACTCGCTGACGCGGAATATTATACACCGTCACGGGTTGATATTTTGCTCGGAGCTGATGTATGCAGTGCATTAGTGGGAGAGACGCGCCAGGGACCCAGGGGCACCCCTGCAGCAACCCATACACCAGGGCTCTCCAGCGTAGGGGCCCCTCACGCGCCTGCTTCCCCTTCCAATCTTTAGCTGTGGCGGCGTGTGTCACCGTGTGTCACTAATACACGCTCGCTCGCACGGGCTCGACGACGAAGATGCTGGTCTGTCATGGTCGCCTCTTTAGCGTCGCGCGGTATCCCTGACAACGCGGACGAGAGTGGGAGAACCCCAAGCGCACGCGTGCGGGAAATTGGAGAGCCCTGCCATACACCCTTCGGCTGGGTTTTATTTGGTCCAGCGTCCCCGGATGTCGGCGTTTCTGATGCTCCAACACGACGGGTCTTCCACGTGAGCAGTCAAGACCCTATCTCGGTCCAGTTGCAGCGTTTTTGGGAATTGGAGGACGTTCAGAAGACGCCTCCGCTGAGTCCTGAAGGACTCTGGTGCGAGGAGCATTTCCAGACCTCTCACCAGCGGAACGCGGACGGAAGATACGTAGTGCGCCTTCCGTTTAAGCCAGAAGGTCCTACGGCCTTGGGAGCTTCCAGATCGACTGCACTGCGAGTACTGTTGAATAATGAAAGGCGTCAACAGAAGGATCCAGGGCTACGTGACAAGTACTCCGACTTTATGGATGAGTACCTTCGCCTGGAGCATATGGAACCGGTGCAGGAGGGATCGGGCAGTGTCTCCCCTCTGTACTACCTCCCCCACCACGCTGTGTGGAAGGGTGAAGGGGAGAAACGGAAAATTAGAGTTGTTTTTAACGCTTCCTGTGTCACTTCTACAGGTCTTTCGCTGAACGACCTGCTGTTGCCAGGCCCCAAGTTACAGGTCTCCTTGTGGAGCGTGTTGACCCGGTGGAGAATGTTTCGATTTGCCTTTTCTACGGATATAGTTAAAATGTTGTAACGAGTTACGCCGGTGGGACGACGATCTTACCTCCCACCACGCGCCCGACCGAGGTAGCGCGTACCGCGCTACGCCAACGGTCTTGCCCCCCACCACTCGTCCGCAATACCGAGAACTGGCGCGAGAGGGTTTCACAGCGAGAGACTCTCTCGCTGCCGAAAATGTGCGGACGAGGACATACAGGTCGGGGGCATAGGCCTATTTGGCAGAGACCGCCTAGAGCGTTAGTACAAGCAGTACGCCTCTCCCGGAGACCTCCTCGTGCAGTAACACTCGTTCTTGCGAAAGACAAGCGCCCGTGTTTCACACCAGTTCTTGTGCGTCCACAGACTGAGTCTCTGTGCATTTTTTGACTCCACACCTCCACGGTTCCCAGAAGGACAGCGTGAGCCATCCTCTGGACGCAGACCGATATCCGCCATCGATCTCCCGAATAGAGTTATCTCTGTTCTCGAGAGCGTCCTTATAGTCGCCGAATCACCCGCGGGTTGTGCCCACTGGGTGACCGGATCCCCGACTCTCCGACTAGGGACCATTGGCAGGGTTGGCCTGCCAGGACACCGAAGGGTCAAATCGTCTTCCCTCTTCACTCTCGCCGAATCGACCATCGAGATACGCACCGAGATCCGCGCCGCGATACGCACCGCCGACCGACGCATCGAAGTACGCGACGCGATCCGCGCCGAACCACGCGCCGCGATACGCGCCGATACCCGCGATAGACTAAGTCTAGGTTTAAGCCGTTCCTACTCTGTTAGCCAGCATAGACCTGGCCGGGATACCCTGTACAACAACCGCTTGAATAAATTGTCGTACTCCACCTTACCTCTGCGTACTAAGTCATTCGATCGGCGGCCCTGGACCACCGTCCTGAGCTGGCGATACGGTTCCTCCACCGTCCCACCGGTAACCCCGCGACTTAACGATTACAATGTTTCGGCAGATCTTGATTCTTCCAGCTGATCGGGACTGGCAGTGTATTCTGTGGCGCGCCGACTCCAGCCTCACGTTGGGTACGTTCCGGTTGAATACCGTGACCTACGGTACCGCCTCCGCGCCGTTCCTGGCCTTGAGGGTATTGCGACAGCTCGCACTGGACGAGAAAGAACGATTCCCTCTGGGTTCACGAGTGCTCCTGGAGCACTCCTACGTGGATGACCTCCTAGCTGGCGGCCATGACCTGGAGCAGGCCCGAGAGGTACAGAGGCAGCTCATCGGGATTCTAATCGCTGGAGGGTTTCAGTTAAGCAAGTGGGCCACCAACCATGCGCTGTTAGTTCCGCTGGCAACGACGGAGAGCTCCAAGTTGTTCCAGGAGTCCCACCAGCACGGGGCGTTAGGGCTACTCTGGACGCCCACTTCGGATATGTTGTCCGTGAAAAGTCCAGGGTTTTCTTCAATCTCGGACGATGCCCTATGGACTTTTTTTTTTTTTTTTTTTTGACGTGGAGAAATCCCTAATGGATACCCCGCCCCCCGGGGGAGGGACGGGGTTATGTGGGACTTGCACCCACTAAAACTGCACGGTGGTCGTCCTCGGGCGCGGAGTCGCGCGCTCGAGGGGGAGGACTTTTTGCGGGAGCAAACTAGCGATTCATCCGCTACCTCTCCCTCAGCGCAGTGCAAACTCCGCGCTCAACAGCCCCGCACGGCAACACGCGGGGTCTTCCCAAAACTCCGGCGACGCGAGACGGACCACGCGTCCGCGTCGCCACTTCCGTGGGGGGTCGCATGATGTTGAGGAAGGGTGAGCGTGCCCCCCGGCAACCCCACCCCGCGACCCCCCCGCGATCGAGCAGTGACCCGGACACGGCCCGAAGGGTCGCGGCCGGGCGGGGAGGCGGCACTAGGTCATATGCTCAATTGACCGCCACACTCACCCTTTACCTGCTCGACCGCCTTCCTCGGGAGCGCGCTAAAAACGGCGCCAATGGCGCGGCTCCCGGGGGAGCAGCAGATGGTCGGCTGCTCCCCGGGGGGGGGGGGGGGGGGCTTTGACACGAGGACCCTCTGATCGTATCTCCGCCGTCGCGCGTCGCGCCCTGCCACGAGGCGACGCCGACGGCAACTCGCGGCTAAGGCCGCCTCCTTCCCGAGGCGCCCTGAAAAGGGCGCCTCCGACCCGGGGTAATGCCGACGGGGAGCGGGGGTGACGCACGAAACTACGTCACCGCCCTAATTCCCCCGGCCCCGGGTCATCTCCTTCCCCTCCTCCTTCCGGCACTCCGAGGGGCGGCTATGCGGGACGGATGCCCGGTGCGGATCCGGTCCCGCTCGGCCTCCTCCTTCTCTTCCATCACCGCCTCCGCAAAAGCGGAGGCGGCCCTCCAACACTCCCGGTCTCCCGCCATCCGACGCACGACCGTCGGCAGCGAGAGATCGGGGCCCAGCTGCGCCTCGAGGACACGCCGATCGTCCACCCACTCCCGGCATCTAGCCAGGGCGTGGTCGGCCGTGTCCTCGTCGCCCGAGTCGCAGCTGAAGCACTGCGACGACTCCTCCCGCCCTATGCGACGCAGGTATGTGCCGAAGCAACCAACACCTGTTATGACCTGCGTCAGGCGGAAGGTCAGCCTGCCATACCCGCGCCCCACCTATTCGTCCAGAATGGGCAGAAGCGCCCCGACAACGCGACCCTCCCGATATTTCGGGAGGGCCAACCACTGGTGCCATTTGGCCACCATGCGTTGCCGGGCCTGGCCCCGCACCACTTCATGTCCGCCGGCATTCGGGCCCCCAGCGTCGCGGAGATCACGGACGGCGGAATAAACTTCCGCCTCCATCTCCGCGAGCAGGTGGAATGGGGGGGACCCAGCCAACGCGGACAGTTCGGCGTGTGACACCGTGCGATACGCTCGCACGGATCGGAGGACCGCCTGGCGGTGAACCCTTGCCAAGAGCTCACGCCCGACGCGGCAGTCCTCCAGGTCGCCGGCCCATATAGGCGCGCCGTACAGCGCCATGGACCGGACGACCGTCACATATAGCCGCCGAACCCCCTCGTGTGGTCCACCCAGGTTGGGCATGATTCGTCTGAGGGCGAATACCTGCTTCTCCAACCTGGGGGCGAGGGCTTTGAAGTGGCGCGTGAATCGCCAGTAGGTATCCAGGGTCAGACCGAGATACTTCATCTCTCGGCCGACCCTGATGCAGGCGTCCCCGATCCTCAGGGACGCTCCGTTGGGGACACCGCTCCCAACCCTGTCCGCGAGCCACATCGCCTCGGTTTTCTCCAAGGCGACTCGCAGACCGAGCGTCCCGATCGAGGCTATTACGCGTCGCAGCGCTTCCTCAGCGAGGCTGATCGCCTCCCTCCAATTTTGCCCGGAGGCCACCACCAGGATGTCGTCGGCATAGCACACCAACGACACCCCCAGCGATGGCATCACGACCCGCAGTACCGCGTCGTAGGCGAGGATCCACAACAGGGGCCCTAAAACGGACCCCTGCGGGACCCCGCGGTACACATACGTCACCCCGTCGCCCTCCCGGCCGACGTACGAGACCACACGGCCGTGGAGAAAGTCCCAGACCAGGCGGCGAAGGTAGAGCGGGACGTTGTGATACAACAACGCCCGCTCGATCGCCGCCCAGGAGACGGTGTTAAAGGCGTTGGCGATGTCCAGTGACACCGCCACGCCCACACCGCCCCCCTCGACCGCCCGGCGCGACAGCGATCGTACCATCTGGATGGCATCGATGGTCGATCGCTGCCGCCTGAAGCCGTATTGGCGGTCGGACAGGTCCGGGCCTACGGCCTCCAGGTGCTCGCACAGGCGGGCAGCTATTACTCTCTCGAGTAGCTTGCCCGCCTCGTCCAGGAGGCAAATCGGCCGATACGCCGAGGGTGACTCCGCGGGTCTACCGGGCTTCCGGAGGAGAACCAGCCTCGCCTCCTTCCAGGCTGGGGGGTATCTGCCGGTCTTCAAGACGGCGTCGAACAACCGTGACCGGGGGCGCCCAGGGTCCGAGTTTTATGGACACGGCCCTGTATGGACGCCCCCACGGATCCTCGTTGAGGGTCGCGACGAATTCCCGACAGGACTGATCTTTTGCCCGGGCTATGGCCCCTCGAAGTTCGCGGCGCGCCGCCGCAAAGGCGGAGCGCAGCTCGAGGAGCCGTTCCTCCGAGACCCATCGTCGATCTTGACGACGGGCCTTGGTATACTGGCGTCTGGCCACGAGATTTGCCGCGCGGAGTTCCGCGATCTCGGCCGACCACCAGTACACCGCCTTCCGACCCCCACCCGGCGGCCCGGTCCGCGGCATAGATGCGTCGCAGATAGACTGCAACGCGCCGCGGAACCAGAGCGCGCCGGCAACGGGGTCATCCAGCACGTCGCCCGGCAACGGAGGCCAGGCGACGACGGAGGAAGCGAGTAGGGCCGCGTCAACATCAAGTTGTTTGAGCGCCCATCGCGGGGGATGCCTACCGACTCGGGCAGGCGGCGGGGGGGCGGAGGTGGCCAGCATCACGTACATGTGGTCTGACGCCGGCTCACAATCCTCCGCCACCCAGCAGCTCGACGTTTTTGCGGCGGCCGCGGGGTTAACCCAGATCAAGTCGATAACCGACTCGCCCCGCGGGCCGCGGTACGTCGTAACTGCGTAGGGGTTCTTTAGAGAGAACCCCATCGCCGCCGTCCACTCGAGTAGCACCTCGCCCCTGGAGTCCGTTCTGGGAGCGCCCCACTCAATAGCGTGGGCGTTGAAGTCTCCCAGAAACACGACCGGCTCGGCACTCTGAGGGGCGATAAAAGCCCCCACCTCGTGCAGCCGGTCCTCGAACTCCGGGACGGAAAACCTCGGCGCGAAATAGCATCCCACCACGAGGAAACCCCCCCACTTAACGGCCGTCCAGCCGCTGCCATGTCGGGCGACCGAACACGGCAGGGCTCCCCGTTCCACCCCCCACGTCATCGCCACCTGCCGATCCGGATTCGTGGACCGAAAACATCGGTCCGGAAGCGGATACGGCTCGGTGGCGACGACCAGCCCGGCCCCCAACTCCAGGCGAGCCTGCTCAAGCAGGTCGTGCGCTCGCATGGAGTGGTTTAGATTGGCCAGCGGGATCGGTGGGCCTCGGGGCATTACAAAGCCCTTTCTGCGGCCTCCATCGGATCCTGCTCAGGCCGGGCTGCAGCCCCCGTTTGCTCGGGGGCCCCGACGTCGCTCTCCACGGCGGGGGAGACAAGCTCCCCGCCGTATGACGCGGCGATCGACTGCGCGAGGAGAACAGCCTCCTCGGCGCTGATCGCTGTCTCCACCTCCCCGGTTGTAACCGCGTGGGGGGTCGCCTTCCTGGCCTTCAAGAAGGCCTCTCTCCCCTCGGGTCGAGGACCGCTAAGGTGGAGCACTGGGCTGCTCCCCCTCTCCTTCTTCTTCCTCGACCCCTTCCGGGGAGAGCCCCCGGGCGAAGACGGCGTCGAGAGCGCGTCAGCCGAAGCCCCCGGCTCCCCGCCGGCCATGCGCTTGCCCGCGCCAGACTTGGCCGCCGAGGTGGAGGCCCGCACATCGGTCTCCATGGTCTCGGCGGGCGCGGCCGGGCAAGCTACCGCAGCAGCGGACGCGGACATGGGCGCAGACAGGGGGGACGGCGCCGCTCGGGACGCCGCCGATGCGG
Source organism: Andrena fulva (assembly GCA_946251845.1). Taxonomy (NCBI): domain Eukaryota; kingdom Metazoa; phylum Arthropoda; class Insecta; order Hymenoptera; family Andrenidae; genus Andrena; species Andrena fulva. Next base: position 16,917,501 of record OX276333.1, on the reverse strand, counting down.
AGGGACCAGTCCCCCCGGGAACACCCCCTCCCCTATCTCTCCTCCTTCTTACTGACGACGCAGGAGGGGGCCGACAGGCAGGGCCCCCCATCCGGTGCTCGCCCGGCAATCCCGCGCTGGTGCACAAGGGGCAGCTGGGGACGGCGACGCAGTGTCGCGCCACGTGCCCCTCCACCCCGCACCGGTAGCAGAGGAGGCGTCGGCTCTCCGGGCTGGAGCATTTGGTCTGAACGTGGCCAAACTCCAGACACCGGAAGCACTGTAGCCTCCTCTGCGCGAGCGGCGTCACTCGGGCGGCGAGGGAGTTGATCACTATCCTCCCCGCCTTAAGGTAGACTTTCCAAGCCGCGATCGGCGGCTGCGGCCAGCGGCGGCCCCACTAGCGCAACGGAGACACAGATGCATACCTCTCCATTGCACTAGTGGGACCGCCGCCAGCCGCCGCCGCCGATCGCGGCTTGGAAAGTCTACCTTTAACGAGCCCGGACGCCGCCGCCGCGGGAGCGCGAACCCAGAGGGAGAAAGTCCCGCCGGGTCCCGCCGCTTCTCCCCGACCGTGACGTCGGCCGGCGAGCACCCCCCCTGCGTCGCGACGGTGGCGCGAACTGCGTCCTCGGACGCCAACTCCGTCAGGCCGCAAACCCTGAATTCCGCCATCTTCTGGGGGCAGTGCACCTTAATCCCGCTGCCCCCCAGCTGCTCCAACAGCTTGGCTTTCAGGGCCGCGGCCTTGGCCGAGCCCTGGGCCCCCGGGATTTCGAGGACGAGCCCCCCGGTGACGGCGCGCCTCGGCCGCATCGAAGCGATGCCGAGGTCGACGACCTTGATCGCCGCCATCGCGCCGGCGAACCGCGCGGAGAAGTCCTTCTCCCCCCCAGTCGGAGCGGTGATCGCCACCGCTGCTGATCTGGGGGCGCGCGGGATCGCAACTGGGGCTCCCCGGGAGCGCCCGACCGCTGGGGAGCCGGCGCCGCCGCGCCCCTCCCCCGCACCGCCGTCACTGCGCCGCCACTCGCGGCCGCGGCCGCCGCCCTCCCGGCTTTGCGACCCACCACCTGGGCCCACGTGCCCTGCGGCGCCGCCGAGGTGGCGGGAACTCGGGTCGGCACCGCCGGCACCGGGGCCATCACCGCCGCCGCCCTCTTCTTTGCGGCCCTTGCGGTAGGGCCACTCGACCGCGCAACCGGAGGAGGAGCCGCGGCCCCACCCCTCGCCGCAGCGCCCGCCACCGTCCCGCCAGGCACGATGGGGGCCGCCCCCCGTCTCCCGCGCCCAGCCCCGGCAAGCGCCGGTGTACGGGCAGGGGGAACCGGAGGGGGCACAGCCCCCCCCCCGCACCAGGGGAGGCAAACATACAGGGAGGGGGAATAATTCCCCCCACCCCCCCTGCGGGCGTGTCCGCCGACGGACCAGCGGGACGCCGCGCCGCTCGCGCCCCCCTTCTTCTTGCTGCGGGCCGGAGCCACGACCACGCTCGCGTATGACGGCCCCCCGCCAATCCCGGCCCATTTCTGGGCCAGAGCAGACGGCGGGTCGGCCGGCCTCGGCGTCGGGGTCGGTGTCGGTCCCCCGCGGCCGATCACCTTCCCCAAGTGGAGGAGACGTCCCTCCACCCTCCTCTCCAGCTCCTCCATGCGTTGCAGCACGGCGTCCCAAGGCTGCATAGCGGCCCCGGAGCCGGCATCACGGGAGGAGTCCACCGGAGGCGGGTGGGGGGACACCACCCTCCTCCTCTTCTTCCCTTTACCCCACGCCGGCGTCTCGCGAAGGGGGGAGGGCCTCGCTGCCGCAGAGGGACCCGGCATGGGAGCTACCTCCACCTGGACACAGGTGTCCGTCCAGGGGGGCAGGCACGAGGGCAGGAGCCCCTCGCGGGTGGGGATGGGCACGGCGGGACGGAACGACAGAGTCTCCGACTCTGTCACGTCCACGCCGGCCATAGAAGCGCGCGCCTCCAGGCACGCGTACTTCCCCCGCAAAACCTCCAACTCCCGCTCCCCGCTGTGGAGGAATTCCCTCAGGGTGCGCGCCTGGTCCGTCAAGGCCTTGTTCTGCGTGGCGAGCTCATGCGAGCGCCGTTCCCACGCACCCTGGCGGAACACAACTTCCCGTGCCGGCTTGTCCGGGTTCTCCCCCCTCTCGGCCCTTCCGGTAAATTCGGCGGCCACGGCCGACGCACGACGGATGGCGATCCACGGCCGACGCACGACAATAGATTGTCGCCGCGACTGAATCCAGCTCACTCTGGGCCTGCCCGGCAAGACCGTCCACCGGCATCGTCTCGGCCCAGTCGCGGAGCTCCGCGCGGCCCGGAAGGGCCTTCATCCCGGGGCCGAGTCTGGCCGGGTCCGTCCACACGCCCGGCTTCCAGCCCCTCTTACCGGGCACGAAGCCCGGCCTCCGGCTGGCGTCGGTGTCGCCGCCATGCGGCAACATCCCGTCGCAGCGCCGCAGCATCACCCGTGCCGCCTCCAACACTGCCACAGCGGAGTACTGCGGCGCCAACGCGACGGAGGCCCCCGTCGAACTCCCCCCGGGGACCAGGGAGACAGCGTCCTGGTCGAGCCGACTGATCAAGTCGGCCACCTCACGGCACACCTCAATCGTGCCAGCCGCCCCGGTTGGTGGTCGAACCTCCACCCCGCTCCTAACGTATGGGACGCCACGCGTGGTGTGAGGCGCCGGCAACGGCGCACCCCCGGAAGTCCCCCTACCCCCATAGATAGCGCCGGAGCGCAGGGTCCTCAAAACTGGGGAGACGCAGCGCGCCTCCCCGACTGCGGAGGGGTGTTCCCCCGCTTCTGCCGCGGAACGCTCGCCGCAGGAAGCGGCTGGCATGCCGCCCCCGCTCGTCGCGCTCTCCAAAACTCCCTCCTCCCACAGACTAGCCACCCGCGAAACCGCGGGTGACAGCCTGCCCCGTGTTGCGGCCGGTGACCCGCACGTAGCGATCGTGCACCGGTCCGCTGGCGACGAAGTCCGGTCGTCGGCCGGAGGCGTTTTTACCCGGTCACCTCCCGGGAGTGTATAAAGGACACTGTCCTGTTCGAGAAAACCTTCCATGTGAGTCCCACGCGTGACCGCTTAGGAAGGTCGCACAACGGTAGAGGCGGCCTGCCGTTGTGAAGCCTGTGCGCGGGCCCCTAAGGGCGCGGGCTACAGCTGGAGGCGGCAGTACTCCAGCCGGATCGCGGTTAGGTGGAGCATACCCGCTCCACCCACGTGCCCCTCAGACACGAGGGAACACGTCCCCTGGCACCACCGCTGGGGCTCAGGGTTGGGGGTTTGATTATAGAGGGTTTTCCTTACCTCGCGGCCCGGCCGGTTAAGGCAAGACCTCCGGTCCGCGCGGCTTCGCGTACCCTCGGGAGGTGTCTTCCCGAGGGGTCGTTGTTAGGCGGGGGTGGCACCATAACCCCGGAGACACCCGGGGCTACTGTCCCACCCTTGGCGGGAGGCGTCCCGCCAGGGAGGACACCCTCCGGATAAATCCGAAGGGAACGCAAGTTGCCATGTCCGCGTCCGCGTCCCCCAACGAGACTATGTCTCGCGGGGACCCCGGGAGCACCAACTTGGAGGTGCGGTACATGGACTTTCCCCGGTCGGGCCCCCAACTTCGTCCAAATTCTCCGCTCCGGGCTGGTCCTGGATCCTCCCCACGCGGCCCGAAGACCCGGGGGTACCACCAGAACCGGCAACCCGGTTGAGAGAACATGGGACCCATTGGGGTTCCCCAACGGCCATGCGCCGGCAAGCCGACGGCCGAAGGGGTACCGTTCCAGGGCATCCAGATCGTGCAATGATGGCCAGAATCCTCCCGTGAACGGCGCAATGCCAGAACACGGGCACGGCACATCCGATCTGGATACTTCGCTCCCAATGCCCCCTGGACTAAGACAATGGTGCTCTCGGAGCTAGGGAGACTCTTTGACCCCATGGGCTGGGTCGCCCCAGTGTTGGTCAGAGGTAAGATCCTCATGCAGGACCTCTGGCTCGCTGGAGTGGACTGGGATCAACAAATCCCACCACCATTGGCAACTTTGCGGAACTCCTTTCGCCAGGACCTACAATTCCTCGACGAAGTGCGAGTCCCTCGGTGGATTTCCTATGATCCAACCGAATCCAAAGTGGAATTCCATGGGTTCTGTGATGCGTCAGAAAGGGCTTACTGCGCAGTGGTGTACCTTCGGGTTCACAATTCTCGTGAAGGTCTAACCTACTCTAATATTATTGTTGCTAGGACCAAAGTCGCTCCCGTCAAGGTTGTCAGCGTGCCGCGGCTCGAGTTGTGTGGCGCAGTACTATTAGCTCGATTATTGGCGAGCACTCGGAAGGAGCTGAGTCTACCCGACGCCAGAACAATTGTTTGGACGGATTCGTCGGTTGTGCATGCCTGGACCAGAGCGCATGCATCTCGCTGGAAAACGTTCGTGGCACATCGGGTGGCCGAGATACAAAATTTATTACCTGATACCCACTGGAGACACGTGCGCACGCAGGACAATCCGGCGGACTTGGCCACACGAGGCGTGGAGCTGTCCGCGTTGCAAGAGCTCATCCTCTGGTGGCAGGGCCCTCCTTGGCTCACTCGACACTCCTCTGAGTGGCCCACTTCAACAGTGGATCTGACGTCGGAAGTTCATTCTGAAGAGAGAAGTACCGCTGTCATGCACACTGTCTGTGAAAGAATTCACAATGAGCTGTTCCCGCGTTTTTCTACGTTTTCACGTCTATTACGAGTTACTGCACTCATTCGAAGATTCAGATTCGATCTTCAACATGTCAATGGGAGAAGGATTGGTCCCCTTACCTCCACTGAACTGACTGAAAGCAGGGTTTTGCTATGTCGACTCAGCCAGCTAGACACTTTTCCAGGCGAACGAGACGATCTTCTTAAAGGGAAGTCGGTCAGGGTGGCTTCTCCATTGGCTCCTCTTCGAGCCTTCATTGATGACCAAGGGCTTATTCGAGTCGGTGGTCGATTGAGTCAGGCTGCGCTGCCTGTCGACCATAAATATCCCATCGTCATAAGTCGATATTCGCCTTTAGCGACACTGTTGGCAAGATACGCTCATTTAACCACTTTGCACGGGGGGTTCACTTTATCTCGCTGCTTTCTTTTACAGAGTTATTGGATTCCTAAAAGTCGTACCTTGATTAAAGGGGTTATCCATAACTGTCTGCGGTGTCTACGGTTCAGGGGTGCCACGGGACACCAACAAATGGGTAGTCTACCAGTATCCAGACAACAACCCTCCAGAGCGTTCTTGAAAAGTGGTGTGGACTATGCTGGACCCTTGATGCTTCGGACTGCCAAAGGGAGAGGACACAAATCCTACAAAGGATATATTGCCGTGTTTGTGTGCCTATGCACAAAGGCTGTCCACCTTGAGGTGGTGTCCGACCTAACCTCGTCTACCTTCCTCGCCGCTTTCCGTAGGTTTGTCTCACGTCGTGGCCACTGCACTGAGCTGATCAGCGACAATGCGACGAACTTCCGAGGCGCTGATGGGGAGTTGCAGTGCCTCTTCAAGGCGGCATCCGTGTTCTATGGAGAGGTGTCCGCTACACTGGCCATGGATGGAACCAAGTGGTCCTTTATTCCACCGTATTCTCCTCACTTTGGGGGATTGTGGGAGGCTGCCGTTAAATCGGCCAAATACCATCTTCGACGTGTCATCGGTGATCACACCTTGACATACGAAGAAATGGCTACATTGCTATGTCAAGTAGAGGCGTGCCTCAACTCTAGACCACTTACCTCTATGTCCGACGATCCCTCTGATCTTTCCTCGCTAACACCGGGACACTTTCTTGTTGGCGAACCTTTAATTTCCATTCCTGAGCCTAACAGTACAAATGTCTCTGTCCATGGGTTGACTCGGTGGAAGCTTATTTCTAATCTACGCGACCATTTTTGGTTCAGATGGACCAAGGAGTATCTCCACCAACTACAGCAGCTTCCCAAGTGGAGGAGGCATCGTCTCAATTTGAAGGTGGGGGACCTTGTTCTTGTGAAGGATGCACTTCTACCACCCACAAAATGGCCACTCGCACGAATTCAGGAGGTTCATCCGGGGAAGGATGGCCTCGTTCGTGTGGTCACTATTCGCACTTCCAGCAAGACGTCCACACGTTCAATCGGCACGCTGTGCTCCTTACCCGAGTGGACGAGCACCGAACTGTCCAACGTTGGAGATTCAGCTTCAGCGTCCGAAGCGCCGTGACTTCTGTCGCGGTTGCGGTGGGCCAGTCGTCACGGCGGGCGGCGCGCCCTCTAGGTGGACCGGCTGTCACCTAAACGATTATCGGCCAAACGATATTCAACGCCGTGTTCGGCAAGTTCTATGTGCGCTAACTTTTCGTCGTCGTGCCCTCGGACGAGGCGGGCGGCATGTTCGCGATGGCAGGACATTAACTCATTTAACCACTTATATTGACTTTATTCAATTTTACACATTGTACATAGTTTTATCTTGTATCCTAGTTTGTAAGCTGTATATAGTGTATATAGGACCTTTATATCACGCGCGCTAGCGCGACCAATAGAGAATCGGCCCAGCCGATCTCGTCGTTCCCGCGGTTTGGGTGGACCGAGTAGCTTGGACGGGGGACCGATTCCTTTCCGCGATTTCGCGAGGCCGTTTCCTTCTTCTTGTGCGGCTCTCGCGAGTGTAAACACGCTGTGTTGCTGCTCCCGTACGAGCACTCTTTTCGGCTTCGGGCTTCGAGCCGATCTTACTTGTTCGATTAATTACGCTACTAGTTAATTGTTTTTTTTTTCGGAATCGATCGCGAGACGAACGGTGTGTGTGATTCGTCAAATCGCGATACTATTGGAAACGAATAAATCTTGTTACTTCACCACGTGGCTAATTGGTTTTCCAAATTCGAGCACCCTTCTAAAATTAAAACGAGCGAGATTATTTCTTCGTAATCGAAGAAAATTGTGTTCAGATAGGTTAGGAGATAGGTTATGTATACCTAACCCAATTATAATATAGACTGCGGAAGTTTATGTAAATGCATGTTTTTATTGGAATGACTTAAACAAGCGGGACTTTGACAGAACTATGTTTCATCATTACGAGCATGTTAAAAATATACTTTCGATTTTATACATTTTGCATATTTTGGATATACGTTGCACATTCTGCATATTTTTCATATTTTTTGCAGATACGGAATTTGTTTACAAATTAGCTTGGTGAACCACGCTATTAAAATTTAATAGTTTCATATGTTAAAAAGTTTAATAGTGTAATAGTTACATATATATTCAAATGTTTAATAATTTAATAGTAAGTACAACGCTTGATACGTATAATATATAATTATTACAGTACAATTATTGGTATACTACAGTTTGATAAAAGAGGTTAAATATATCCCCCCGCCCCCCGTTACCTTTTTCAGCATATTTGCATATTCGCGGCATATCATACTTGCATAAACTTCCGCAGGCTAGGTATAAATAAATAAATAGACGAATAATTTTTGAACAAGCAATATAAATAGACACACAATTTAATTTTTTTATTTAATTAATGTAAGAACACGGTAGTAAACCGTTTGAATGAGGATGGAAAATATTTCTGAAAGAGCGTATGAAATCACAAGAAATTAAATAAACTTATTTGCAACGTATATCCAAAATATGCAAAATGTATAAAATCGAAAGTATATTTTTAACATCCTCGTAATGATGAAACATAGTTCTGTCAAAGTCCCGCTTGTTTAAGTCATTCCAATAAAAACATGCATTTACATAAACTTCCGCAGTCTATATTATAATTGGCTTAGGTATACATAACCTATCTCCTAACCTATCTGCTCGACGTACGATGTACAGACATACATTCGGGCCGCCTCAGTTCCTTCGGGCCGCCTCGGTTCCTTCGGGCCGCCTCGGTTCTTTCGAGCCGCCTCGGTTCTTTCGGGCCGCTCGGTTCTTTCGACCCGCTTGAAATAATTCAATCCGCTTGGTTCTGTTCGAGCCGCCCGCTTCATTCGGGCCGCTTGAAAAATTCAAGTTACTTGGTTCTATCCGAGCCGCTCGGTTTTTTCAAGCCGCTCGGTTCATTCGGGTACGCGGCTCGGCTCGGTCGTTCAAGCCGAGTTAGGCTCGGCTTGCTTTTTCCGGGTACTTGAACAGCTCTAGCCAGTACCCAGCAGGGTGTTGGGTAAGACCCCGCTGAGTGACTTCACACCTATGTCACTATAGCTCGTATAGGCACTATACGTTGCTAACCACAGCATGGGCTACGGGTAGGGATGGGATCAAGTTCAATATGTACTGATGAATCCGAGTCAATTCCAATACAAAAGTTTCACTTCATGGGATTCGAATACTACTCATAAGAGCTGGCGTTTCATTCTATATACTTCCAAAGTACTTGGGTTATAGAAACCGGTTTCGAACCTCAGAAAAAGTAGCGGCAGAGTTCAGAATGTACTTCTAAGTACTTCGACGTTTGAAAGAATCGAATCTCGTAAAAGTAGTATTTGAACCCTGAAAGATAAAAATCTACATAGCTGAGATTTACCAATATCGTACCACTTAAGATATTTTTCGTTGTATTTCGTATTTGGTACTAGATTGAACGCAAATTAATATTGGATATTGAAGCTTGACGTTTTAGGCATAGTTTTTAGTTAAAAAATTGTACATGACCTGTACATATAACATATAACTTAAGTTTTCAAATCGTTCTGGTACGATTGCAGTTGTATTCAGTACCTCATTTTAACGAAACTAGCTCGTGATTACCTGTGGACCATGGGAATCTCCGTCCCATCAGAAAGAATATTTTTGAAAGCAGGAAATGTCGTTATAGTAAAAAACGAAATAGGTTGAAGCTATAATAAATTGTCAATCAAATATTATTCTTCAATCCTTACAAATGTTAAGAATATTTTGTGTATTTGCCAAATAAATTAATTGTTAATGATAATAAAGTTAACTAAATGTAATGTGGAATACTTGTACAAAGGTAAATTTCACCGAAAACAAATCACACACTCGCACCGAATAGAAAACTCCTGGTTAAAGTAGGTAATCATAAAAGATCCGAATCTATAAATGATCAGGGTTCGATTATACTTGCAAGTACCGCTGACGTTTCTCAAAGTACTTATAGAGAGTTCAAACCTTTCCCGTCAAGGTTCGAGTCTACTTGAAAGTAGTGTTTTTTTTCCCGAAGTACTCGTGAACTGTTCGAAACTATACAGTCAGATTTGAACCTACTTCCAATATACTTGATCCCATCACTAGCTACGGGAGAACTACCAGACTGTGAGTGCTTCCATACTGGTTCGTACCACGAGTCTATATAGCTGGGCCTCACGCGTATGGACGCACACACACTCTTGCAGTTGTCCCAAACCCACGCAACGGTTAGCAAGGTAAAAGTGAAGTCTGACGGCACGTGAATCGGCGATCTTTGCGCGTGAAGGTCTAAACCAGCGCCGTTCAGGAGTTGCCGCGTAGGGCAACTGGTCAGACAGCCCGGGGCAAACACTTGCTGGCGGCGCGCAAGCCACGCCTCCCCGGGCAATACGGTACAGATGCCTAGGATGAACAAGGACCGTCGCCTCCCTACGCATCTACGAGCCTGTACTCCCGCCACAACCATTCCTCCCCACTCCGCTCTAACGATAGCTGACGTCACTGCCCCGAGCTTTGCTCGCAGCGTTTGCCCCGGGCAAATGCGGCTGCCCATGCCCTGAAAACGGTAGCCTGACCGGCGCTGGTCTAAACACACTTGTCAGTTCCGTGTCAGTGTGCCATTGGTAAGAAGAAGAGGGGCGTAGAGGGTCTCTTCTTCTTACCACTGGCACGCCGGAACGGAACTGACACGGAACGGATATGTGTGCGCACACCTTGAATCGCCGAACCCACGTGCCGTGTGATCGGTCATGGTTCGCCGACTGAAGCTCGCCAAGCCGACTCGCTGAACCTGGGCGAGCCGAGCAAGCTCGCCGATTCACGTGCCGTCAGACTTCACCTTAACAGTTCCATGCTCGGCTGTTGCCCGGGTCCCAGAACTTGAGGAGCTATTTGCACCCTAAAGGGCAGGCCTGGTGTAGAGTAGTGCAGATCAAAGTTTTGTCTGCCATGTGAACCCGAGGAAGGGACCTCAGGACCCCCGACCAAAGGAAAGTCAGGCTCGCCGCGATGTTCGGGGTGTTCCCAGCCGATGTCGGTAAAGTCCCGTCGCATCAAAGAAATAGCTCACGAGCTACTGCCGTCCTTGCCATTGAAAGTGTTAACTAGTTAGAAGTAGGTCATAAACACTCGAAATTTATTGGATTTGCCGAATGTCTTGAAAGCCTCCAAGAAATTGAACTTTTGCAACAACTAGAATCGGAATAATTACTTAAATGTTTCCACATTTGAGTATTTCATAATATTCAATTGTATGAAGTCCAATGATGGTTGTTCTTTATGTACCTATATTGCAGAGCAGCGCTGTCAGCGTAGGGGCCCCTCACGCGCCTGCTTCCCCTTCCAATCTTTCTTTCCCGCAGCGTGCCATTCGTTGTCAAAGAGACCGCGCGACGCTATGAAGGCTCCCATGACGGGCTAGCCAGGCTTAGCGGCTGGTCTGTCATGGTCGCCTCTTTAGCGTCGCGCGGTATCCCTGACAACGCGGACGAGAGTGGGAGAACCCCGAGCTTACGCGTACGCGACTGTGGACAGCGTTGTTGTAGAGTGTGTCCATCAGCGTTCGTAGGAAATCCTACTCGCGTCATGATAATTAGCGGTGGGGGAACGCTAGGCATGCGCGCGATGGCGCGGTGACGTCGAACCAATCAACGCCAAGATGGAAAACGATGGGAAACGAAACGGCGCCACCGTCGAGTCTAGCGAAGCCAGCCAACTAGCGTCGCCGGGGAATCGGTTGTCGACGCTGGTTGGCTTCGGCCTCACTTGCCTTGGCGCTGGCGTCGTTACGTTTTTCATCTTGGCGTTGATTGGTTGACGTCACATGCTTGCACGAAATGACGCCAGCGCCAAGGCAAGTGAGGCCGCAGCCAACCAGCGTCGACAACCGATTCCCCGGCGACGCTGGTTGGCTGGCTTGGCTAGACTTGACGGTGGTGCCGTTTCGTTTCCCACCTTGGCGTTGATTGGTTGACGTCGCGGCGCCATCGCGCGCATGCGTGGCGTTCCCCCACCGCTAATTATCATGACGCGAGTAGGATTTCCTATGAACGCTGGACTGTCCGTTTCAACTGAAAACGGTGGAATATTTCGTAAGGGACTGAAGGTTTTGAAAAATTGTTCTTACGAAAGTTGTTTGACGTGGAGTGGGAGATTACGTGGTGTAGATACTTTTTCTGCAGCTGGAGAAATGGGAGAGAATTTAGGGTCAGCCAAGTGTCTGCCAGATGAGGTTCTGAAATACAAGGCATCCTTGTGCGTCCTTGGTGGTCAGGCGACGAGCTAACGCTCAACAGAAGGAGCTACTGTTTCATACTATAAAGCACTTTGTTCCTACTAAATCTGAATATAATGATGATGCTGTTGAAGAAGCATTAGCTAATTTTATAAAAAATAGCGAGCTCTGTAAATAAACAATATTTTTTCGTCTTTCTAATGTCCTACATTTTAAAAATACCGTAACCAATTAAATAGACTATTACAGATTTAATAATTATTTCTCGTTAGAAACCAAGAGTAGGCCACTGTGCCGCATCCAAGTTCGAAATAATAGTGGGAATGCTATTTTGAATAATATGTTACTATTGTAGGTGTTTGAGTTATAACGTTATTTTGTTTCGAGAAGTAAGTAATCTGGGAAGTAGTGGTGTCTGATTGTGAGTTGAGGAAATGATGGAATAGTAAATTAATAGTTTAATGTAAACATTCCAGTTATAAAGCGATAGCACAGCAGTAGATATTGCATAGCTATACAGTAAATCCTCGTTAGGAGCCCGTTTCTACCACGCGTTAGGAGCCCGGCGGCTATCCCCACCATTTCTTGGAATCCTTCGGACGAAAGTGAGAAACCCCAATGAGCGAGCGAGAGGAAACGAACGAGTCGACACGAAGTTGCCGTCGGCTTTCGTTTCCTCTCGCTCGCTCATTGGGTTTTCTCACTCGCGCCAGTGGCCGCGCGGAATAGTGTCCAGTCGCGTTAGGAGCCCACCGCCAGCCCCGTTCGACGGGCTCCTAACGAGTATTTACTGTAATAGCAGAAAAGACAAGGAAAGTTATTAAGTTTCTGTGCAATTTTATACATTTCTTTATTTGTAAAGGCAGTAGTAATTAAAATGTGAGTGTCTGAGATTTATCGAGTATGCGAATATTGTGTTCCATTTTATTACAGTGATTATTGAACGTGTTGCGATGGTGTTATTGTTTAATGCACATCAACATCTTCTCAGACTTTATTCTTCGCGTCACACTGAATTAAAGAATGTAATTTTTAGTTGTTCCGCCCCTTTACGAATGGTACCGAAAATAATAGATCCACTGTACTCATAGGGTGTCTAATAACTCACCTCGTCGATAGTAGAATACGAAATGTAATGCGACCAAACATTGGACCTTGTATTTTAAGTACAACGCTACATATAAATATCATAATACATGCAATTGTACTTTGCATGCATCCCAATTTCAAGAATAAAGTCTGCGCACCCTGTGTTTGTACATCATTATTTTCTTGCTTTGCGCTCTGGATTTAGGTACCTCTTGACTTAATTGCCACGAATATACAAGCTACTCTGTATTTGTAACGTTGCAGTGGAGGGAACAAGCGGGGATCTTTCTTTACAACATTTATTTCTAATACCTATGTATCTATGTACAGTTACATACACTCGTCTATGAAACGCAAATACAATAATAATCTACAGCACGAGAGCCCGATGGTTTTGCTCTTGTGAGTCGGTATTGGCGCTTTACAAGGTGTACACCTATCATCCCGGTTCTGACAGTTTAATGACAACTGGTATCCTCGACGGATGCAAGACGATCGTTAAGACGTCCTACGGAAGCGAAAAGATGTTCCTTTTTATTGCATAACGGTCAATTCCTATATGTGTTACGATACATAGCGTATTGTTCATTTTGAGATAATACTGACGGGTGCTAACTCACGTTAGCATGATGCGACTTCGTATACAGATAGCAGCGTACGGATGTATATTGATAACATATTTCGCTCTCGTGTTGCCACGCGGCTCGCGTTAAATAATTAGCCTTCAATCCCCAAGGAAAATCTTCGCCATAAAATATCAAACTTCTATCTCAAAATGGGCGGACCGAAACGAAATATTTATCGATTCAATTGTGATCCGTGCGGTTCGTAGATCTCACGATCGTTTCAGTTCTCTGGTAAACAAGAATGATCAAGCATCTGGAAAGGAACCTATAGAGGAACGCAAAGCTACTCCTCGATTAGCCTAAAATACTCGCATCGAATACACACGTACACCTACTAACTGAGTGGTATCGCCTATCAATGCTTCCTCAAAGTGTCTCGCTGATTCGGGATCTAAGCGAACACACTGAAATGATCTCTTACGGTGAATCTTAAGGTCCCATGGGACGCTCGGTGCTGCTAGTTGGGTCGAATGTGCTTTAAACTCGTACTGGCCTAAGTGTCCACATATCATCGCTTAGGCGAATCGTTAATAAACCGTGACCACTAACACTGCTGGACGACAGTTACACGCTAACGATAAGCTCGAACTAAATACTATGGTATTACGGGTTAAGCTAGCAGAGATTCGGGAATACGTGCCGTTACAGATACGGAAGGAGCAGTTAGCACGTTATCGTTTCGCGTTGGCACCGTTGCGCATCAAACATCCTGACCTGCCTATCGTCTAGGGCCTAGACTCTGCGCTATTTAACACGCTCGCTGTGGGAGTTAACACTTCGCACTCCAAGGGCAATCCCTAGTTGCTAATCCAGCGCAACAACCCGAATGATGGACTGAGAGGCCAAGGTGACGGTTACTGCAATTGTCTTTTCTCGTTGCACTGAAGATTTGTGAATCTATTGCGTGTGAACGTCTCATAATACTGCGGTATCTTTTCGGTTGTCATAGAAGTGTAATTAAAGTATGGTAAAATAAACTACGAGTACAAAGTTTGAATTCGGGGATGACGTATCTTGTATAATTTTCTAAAAGATTAGGAAGTATGCATCATAAATAATAAAGATCCAGAAATATAGGAGTTATGATTTGCAATAAGAGTGCAAGTGGTTGGAGTCACAGAATATGTTCAGGTTTCGTATGTAGTTTACAGCGTGCGTAATAATGCACCAAACACACAGAGCTTATTGTTGATAAATATCCAACAAAATGGAGTTGAGAGTTCAGTCTTTTCCAGACACTCGATGTATGCACTCGTACGTAAGCATGAAACCGTACCAACTGTAAAGCCGAATGTATCCACCCAAAATTTTTGACGAACTTTCGCGTTGAATTTGCCGAGCGTCTTCACTAACATACGCTTCGCGAGCATTCGTCATTGATCCGTCAATAACGGTGCTAAATACAGTACTACCTCGCTGAGGGCTGGCTGGTCGGGTCCGGCGTTGAGCCGTCATCGTGAACGGAGCCCTAATTCCGAGCGATCGTTTCTCGCTTCCTTCTGACCGAAGGGGGGAGCGAGATAGAACGCTTTGCGTGCGCTGCGGGCATGCGCGACCGTTCAGATGAAATCGTGATTGCTCGACGCATGCGCGCCACGGTCAGATAGCCAGGCACGGCACGAGCCTTTTTTGGGCCCTAGGCGAACTTGTCCAATTGCGCCCTTTATTATAATACACTTATTGGAGATTATTGACGACCTTACTCTGAATTTTTATTCGTAGTTTAAAATAGTTGCAGTACAATTTGTAGTATTTTATTTAAAAGTTTATTTTCAACAATGAAAATACCATTTTGCGCCCCTTGTCAACCTTACGCCCTAGGCAGTTGCCTAATTTTTCAGAGTAAAGTCATAAATAATCTCAAATAAATGTATCATAATAAAGGGCGCAATTTGACAAGTTCGCCTAGGGCAGGCCTGCCCTTTAGGGTGCAAACTCCTCCTTAAGTTCTGGAACCCGGGCAACAGGCGAGCGCGGAACTGTTACCTTACTAACCGTTGCGTGGGTTTGTGAACCCCAGCTATATAGACTCGTGGTACGAGTCAATATGGACGCACGCGCAGTCTTGCAGTTCTTCCGCAGCCCATGCTGTGGTTAGCAACGTAACAGTTCCGCGCTCGGCTGTTGCCCGGCTCCCAGAACTTGAGGAGGTATTTACACCCTAAAGGGCAGGCCTGGCCTAGGGCGCAAAAAAGTCTTCAGCCGGGGCTGCGTCAAGCTTTCGCGGAAGCCGTTTTCGTGTTTACGATGAGTGCTCACGACCACCGCGCACACCCGTCGCGCACGCAAAGGACGGAGTGTCAGGCGTCAGAAAGGCGGAGCGAGACAAAATATCAACTCGTCGTCTGTCTCGTACCGTCATCGTTCGCTTTCAGTGCCTCTCACTCGCTCTCGTTCCATCTCGCTCTCGCCTTCGCCGGACAAGAGTGAGACAGAAGTGGTGGATAGCGAAAAGCCCTCATCGTGTACGCTAAAACGAGCCCTCAGCGAGGATGTACTGCAGTCATTTGTCTCCACTGAACGTTCGTGCGCGCCTCGCGTCGCCACCGAAGCGAACTCACGTTCCTCAACGTCCGCGAGCAGTTCGCGCATCCGGTGGATACTCGGCAGTAATTCCAGATGTACGGATACATTTTTACTTATTTCTCATTACTCCTACGATTAGTTATCTAAAGTGGCCTCATTCTTAGGTATAAACCCATATACAGCATTTACAAAAGACAGAACTCTGATTTCCTCGGAAAATTTTATAAGTAGTACCCTCCGTGCGTTTTATATTAGATTCGTTGCTGCAGTATGAACGCGTACGGTACACACGTGTCCTTCCCTTCAGCGAACGCGGTACAAAGAAAGAAAAAAAATATGAAACGGTTCTACAATTACCAATTTCAATGAAATATTGGAAAATAATTGTCTGGTGAGAGTCTGGAACTAGGCGTCGCGGGTAAATTAATCAGAGGCTACCTAATATCAACGGATCTTACGAAAGCAGCGACGATCGTTATTATTGCTCGTTCTATGCGCAGTTGTAAAGCTTTCTTGGGTGACTATTTAAGCTAACCAGGCGGCGATCACGGTTGTCAGCCATCTTCCCGTGCGTATAGTCGCCCTAAATTATTATCATACTTTAGATACAAGTGTATAATACAGTCGCTGTATGTACAGAAACCTACCAGTCGAAAGCTAATGGGTATCGGTTATCCAGAAAGGAGGCTCCTTAGTCCACATACGGCCAGGCTGAAGCAAGATGCACACAAAAACGAAATAGCAAATCGTGTGTTAAGCAAGAACATTCACTGCATTTGTTTACATCGCCTCTGCATGTGGTACCATCTTTGCCACGTCAAACGCCGCAACACCCGTCACTTTACTTTCGCGTGCATCTTGCCTAACGATTGTTCGTACTCTTTTTCTTTTTTCTTTTTTATAAAAATAGTGTCAGAAGTGATCTCGTGGCTACGCGTTACAATCGTAAAAACGAACATGTGAGAAAGATACGGTCGCTGCGATTTTCTTTTACCAAGTGGCTCCCAACGAGGGGGGTTTCGAGCGGAGGCGTGCAATGACGCTTTCAACGGGGCTCTCTCGTGTTTGTTATAAAAAGTTTACGGCGATAGTTCTCCGCGGTATGTACAGCAAACGTCGGATAACGGATGGACTTTGTGCTTTAATCCTGACGGGCGAGAGGAACGCGCTCGACGTTCCTCTGCCACGGTGATAATCATGCGAGAATGGTTCGTTCGCTGGCACACGCGGGATTTCACATGTAGACATCGATCTATAGGCGTTTATATTAATCCACGCGATCCCCTAGAACTGCCATCTTCATGACAACCCATGTGTCTCGCGTTTCAACAGTGATCAGCAGAGCTCCGACGCGTCCACGCGTTTATTTGCCTAATTTCAGCTAACTTCCTCGACCGTTCTCGAGAAACGAGCACTCGAGCAAGCTCGGCTGTCTATCTACAAATGTGTATAGCACGTACGACCCGCATACGGAGTTACCTACGAGGCGTAAGCTAGCTTGTACGAGTTTAGGGGATTCCTGGTACTGATTCTCTCTTAATACCTTCCGAGCGATCGCTTTTGCCGGAAAAGCTTTGCACAAAGCGAACTTTGACCTCCCTTTGCTTTCAAAAACCAACATTCAGGGACTCTCGAAACCAAATCGGCGAGAAAACACGCCGAAGCCACTGAAACATTGTTAAAGTTTCAATTTTCAGGTTATGTTTAGCGATTGTGTCGTAGAAGTTCGAATGCTGTCGATTTCACGCGAACGAGATGTGTATGCGACACGAAACACACTATCGCGAGGAAATGTATGTAATGTGCGATACAAAGGATTCGTTCCGCGCGAAAGAAGGGTTATGTTCGGCCGGGAGAATCGGGCGTTTCCTAACCTCGAAAATCGATTGTGCACTGTGCAGCTGGGATGGATTCCGCGGAAGTCATATAGTAATTTGCTGCGATGCATAAAGGCGGGATCTCCTACCTGCGACTGGTCGCTGCCGGTCGCAGCGACCCCACTAGTGCAAGGGAGAAGTATGACATCTCTTTCTCCCTTGCACTAGTGGGGTCGCTGCGACCGGCAGCGACCAGTCGCAGGTAGGAGATCCCGCCTTAAGAGCTCTTCTCTTTTCACCGTTCCCTTTGGCTTCGATAGGTGTGGTCGAGCGTTTAGGTGCCATGCTTACACCTCGTACGAGCTAATTACTTTCTAATATTCATAGCTATGACAGCGACACAAACAGCAAGATTCCCTTAGATCGATTAGAAAACAGCGTTCGATCAACGGTAGAAGATTCAAACGATATAAACGTTAGGGCAACCGGCTTAATATTCTCTACGCGGTGTAGCAAGAATTTTGTACCAACACTCCTTGCCGTGCGAGCGCGTAGCTATCTTGTTGTTTGCTGCTTGTTACGGCGCGACAAGGGTTCTAGCGTTCATTAAAATATATCTTCCACGTTGGAGTAATTGCGGTCCCAATATCCACCGCAGTACAGCCAGTCCTCCTGGCCCGTGTACGGATTAATGCCTAACTGGAACCACCTGTAGCGCAGGAAACATTAACATTCTGTAAGTACATTGGGCAAGTGTATGTAATACAAAGTGACCAGACGTCCCGGATCGTGCGGGACTGTCCCGGATTTGAGTTGTTTGCCCTGCATTGAAAACTGTCCCGAATAGTGTCCCGGCTTGGACACGTAACCTTTTTAACATTTTCGCAGTGGCACAAAGTTACTGTTTCCTCTACTTCACACAGTGTGAAGAATTCTATAAGAACATTTCAAGTAATGAAGATTTATTAAAAAAATTCGTTCTACGGAAAAATTACTATAAATAATGTATTTATTTAATATTCTTTATATTGATGGTTATTTATATAGTTTATATAAATATATATCCATATAGTTATTTTTGATATTCTATGTAGTTCATTTTTTGTTATGAAAAATGTGTTTTTAATTTTGTTTCAATTTATCAGAAGTATGTATGACTTTATTATTACATATTATTAAGTAAACTAAGAAAATGGCATCCTCATGAATGTGTTGATATTTTTTTTTACACGTCCCGCATTCCAACATAAAACATCTGGTTACTTTAGAATCTAACATCACCTAAGTAGCACTTAATATCGCCACTCGTAATATGTCGTGAAGTAAGCGCTGACACGATGTGTGTGAAGTTAGCCCTCCCTTTTTCGAAAAATTAAAAAGTCTTTGGCCGGTATTCACAAACGTGTCTTAAGATTAAGCAAATGCTTAAGCATGCGGCATCCTCTACTAACCCTAGTAGGTAGTAAAGGATGCCGAATGCTTAAGCATTTGCTTAATCTTAAGACACGTTTGTGAATACCGGCCTTTGTTTTACAAGTTTGGACTAGTTTCGTACCGCGTTGTACCGTTGGGAGTTTTCAAAAATTCGAAACCGCTTTCGAAAAAAATTGAAGAAACCAATTTTCTATTGGTTTCTATAATTCAATTTTTATATTTGTATAAAAACAAGTAAGTCAAATGACATAGCACACTTTTCGCCCGTGACGTGAGTTTATGTGATAGCACGTGAGCTCACGTGACGTTATACAGGGTGTCCCAAAAATGCTGCGGTTCCTTAAAGGGGGTGATTCGGGGGGTGATTGCAAACAACTTTTTCCTTTGCGAAAATGCCCTCCGAGGTTTCGTTAACGAGATATTAATAAAAAGCACCGACCAATCAGAGCGCGAGCCTTCCGCTGGAGGTGCCGCGCTAGCGTGGCCGCGCGCCGGGCCGCGCTGCGACTACGAACAAGCAAGGCGGCATGCATCGAAGGAAATTGCGTAGAATGGCAAATGAAAAAGACGTAACAAAAAAATCCAACCTTTTGCCATGGTTTGTTTGCCATTTAAAGTGAATAATGAATAAAGGATAAATGGATGAAAATCACGTGTAACGTAAAAAGACGAATACACATTTTTTTTAGAAGATTCGAAAATAATAATTATTTGAAGTGGGAGGATAAGGAATACGTAAAATTCCTTGTGTTAATAACATATCCACGAAAAGGTAATGTAACAGGAAATTAACGAAAAGTGATCGTAGTTCGTTATTGTGATAAAAATCCGTAACTCAATAACGGCCAGCACTGTTGCTGATAACGAATAAGTCTGTTTAAAAAGCCCGAATAAATATTTTCGTACGAGAATTTTGAGAATTATCGCCGGAAATAAGCCATAGCTTGCGTTAAACTTAAAAATGAATGATCACCATTAAAGTAACTAAAACTCACCCTTGTAGAAAATTCACCTGCAACTTGAAAACTTGTGTCACTGGGTCACTGAACCGATCCTGGTCATCGATGGACGAGCCCAGTGCACAGCTGATCCCAGGTATACGACACTACCCAAAGTTAAGGGTCGCAATGTCAGGTGCGTCCAGGTCAACGTACCGAATATTCACTTCACTGCACGGCTACTAACGCTGGTCACTTAATTTATTTTTCATGGAACGTGTTGTTGCTACGTTCTAAAAATTGGTGGAAATGAATTTTTACTTGGCGTTCGGAGCCGTGGGTAATTCCCGCGCAAATTCTCACGCTGCAGCACTTGCGTTCCCGTCGTTCCGGGCGTAGACCCAGAACATACGGTAATATTCCTGGGCTGTGAACATTTCTGCAACGCGATTTCTAGCTGACTGACAGGATTTTTTCCAAGCAACTTCCGCTACCCCCAAGTAGCTTCTCTGGTTCCATTATGAGTTAACTCCCACCAAGCCAAGAGGCTTTAGGTAAAAAGAAGCCAGCACATTTTCGGAACACACGTGTTTTGCAGAAGTGCAACGAAAACTTTCACAAAAGCCCGCGCTCCGCCCTTCTACTGCCAATGTACCCATTGCTTCGAGATAGAAAACAGACACCACGTGTATCGGTTCGAAAGGGTCCGAAGGGAAGAGACGCAGAAAGTCTTCGAGTTGCTATAAAGAAGAAAATGCATACCATTCCTGTTTCCCCTTTCTGACACCCTGAGTTCACGTCTGCTACGAGGCGGAACCAATTAAGGCATAAATTATCCGAAACTGTAGGAAACCGTTCTCTACCGCCGACTTGCGGGACAATACGGTCATAAACCGCGACCCTGGCGAAATGCTCTGGCTGATCAGCCTGATTAATTTTGGAGAACTAGAAATTACAGAGTATTATCCAGCATCAATACGTCTCGCGGAGAGACACAGGAAAAGAAGGGACAGTCCGCTGACTGCGCGTAGTCCCGCCTGCTTCATCCCACCCTCAAATTAAAGACGGATCCCTTATCTCTCGAGTATAAACACGTGCTCGAATTTCAAAACACAAGCACGCATCGACGTATTCGGTGCGAGAGACTGTGGGCTTGAGGTCCGATTGGCCCCAAACTAACCAATCTGCCCTGCATCCCTCCCAAACGGCCACTGTCCTGAAGAGGCCCTCTTCACAGCGATATCTCCTCCACAAGGCCCACCTTCTCTCGCACGGAATACGTCGACGCATGCTTTTGTTTGGAAATTCGAGCGCGTGTTTAGACACGAGAGATAAGCAGGCCCGATTGGTTAGTTCAGGACCAATCGAACTTCAAACCCGCCTTCTCTCCAACGGAATACGTCGACGCGTGCTTTTGTTTGAAAATTCGAGCGCGTGTTTAGACACGAGAGATAAGGGATCTGTCTTTAATTTGAGGGTAGGACGAAGCAGGCGGGACTACGCGCAGTCAGCGGACTATCCCTTCTTTTCCTGTGTCTCTCCGCGAGACGTATTGATGCTGGATAATACTCTGTAATTTCTAGTTCTCCAAAATTAATCAGGCTGATCAGCCAGAGCATTTCGCCAGGGTCGCGGTTTATGACCGTATTGTCCCGCAAGTCGGCGGTAGAGAACGGTTTCCTACAGTTTCGGATAATTTATGCCTTAATTGGTTCCGCCTCGTAGCAGACGTGAACTCAGGGTGTCAGAAAGGGGAAACAGGAATGGTATGCATTTTCTTCTTTATAGCAACTCGAAGACTTTCTGCGTCTCTTCCCTTCGGACCCTTTCGAACCGATACACGTGGTGTCTGTTTTCTATCTCGAAGCAATGGGTACATTGGCAGTAGAAGGGCGGAGCGCGGGCTTTTGTGAAAGTTTTCGTTGCACTTCTGCAAAACACGTGTGTTCCGAAAATGTGCTGGCTTCTTTTTACCTAAAGCCTCTTGGCTTGGTGGGAGTTAACTCATAATGGAACCAGAGAAGCTACTTGGGGGTAGCGGAAGTTGCTTGGAAAAAATCCTGTCAGTCAGCTAGAAATCGCGTTGCAGAAATGTTCACAGCCCAGGAATATTACCGTATGTTCTGGGTCTACGCCCGGAACGACGGGAACGCAAGTGCTGCAGCGTGAGAATTTGCGCGGGAATTACCCACGGCTCCGAACGCCAAGTAAAAATTCATTTCCACCAATTTTTAGAACGTAGCAACAACACGTTCCATGAAAAATAAATTAAGTGACCAGCGTTAGTAGCCGTGCAGTGAAGTGAATATTCGGTACGTTGACCTGGACGCACCTGACATTGCGACCCTTAACTTTGGGTAGTGTCGTATACCTGGGATCAGCTGTGCACTGGGCTCGTCCATCGATGACCAGGATCGGTTCAGTGACCCAGTGACACAAGTTTTCAAGTTGCAGGTGAATTTTCTACAAGGGTGAGTTTTAGTTACTTTAATGGTGATCATTCATTTTTAAGTTTAACGCAAGCTATGGCTTATTTCCGGCGATAATTCTCAAAATTCTCGTACGAAAATATTTATTCGGGCTTTTTAAACAGACTTATTCGTTATCAGCAACAGTGCTGGCCGTTATTGAGTTACGGATTTTTATCACAATAACGAACTACGATCACTTTTCGTTAATTTCCTGTTACATTACCTTTTCGTGGATATGTTATTAACACAAGGAATTTTACGTATTCCTTATCCTCCCACTTCAAATAATTATTATTTTCGAATCTTCTAAAAAAAATGTGTATTCGTCTTTTTACGTTACACGTGATTTTCATCCATTTATCCTTTATTCATTATTCACTTTAAATGGCAAACAAACCATGGCAAAAGGTTGGATTTTTTTGTTACGTCTTTTTCATTTGCCATTCTACGCAATTTCCTTCGATGCATGCCGCCTTGCTTGTTCGTAGTCGCAGCGCGGCCCGGCGCGCGGCCACGCTAGCGCGGCACCTCCAGCGGAAGGCTCGCGCTCTGATTGGTCGGTGCTTTTTATTAATATCTCGTTAACGAAACCTCGGAGGGCATTTTCGCAAAGGAAAAAGTTGTTTGCAATCACCCCCCGAATCACCCCCTTTAAGGAACCGCAGCATTTTTGGGACACCCTGTATAAGTGTGTTTCCGCCTTTAGGCCGAGCGACGGTAACATGTATACGAAAAAACTGGTCAGAATCATGCCCCCGACAACATATTTCAAGGTCATCGAAATCGGTGAGGGGCATGCTAATCGACAAGTTTACCCCTCGCACTAATCGAGACCTGCAGGGTGATTCACCAGCCGGTGTCGGCGAAGGCCGTGCCGCCAGCAATCATGCGCCTCGCTAAGTTTCGGGGCCTTCGACGCTCGAGACCAACGGGCTCAAACAATGTTGCGCACTAAGCAGTGACAAACTTTGAGTTTCCGCATTTTTCATCAGATCTTTGCGAAAGTGGCGTCAATCGATTCCTTATGTTTTCCCGATGACAATGACCCCGAAAACGACATAATTTGTACCGTAATTAAGGAAATTACACGAAAAATTGATTTGCATAACGGAAAATTATCTCCGTTAAATATTAGGGTGGAATGAAAAAAACTTTTTTCGATGATCAAATTCTAATAGTGCGGAAAAGTTGTCTACTTGGCCCAATGAAACGTGTAAAAAATTTCAGCTGGATCGGATAATTTCTTCTGTGGGCACCAAAGGCCTTAACTTTCAAAATTTTAGTACAAAACTTAAGAAAGTGCAACTTTCTTCAGCTGGTGGATTCTACCTTTTTTTTTACCCAGGACTATATTTGTTGCGTAAATGAAGCAAAGAAACACCCGTGGCTGGTTTCGGAACGATAGGAACGGCCTGTCGGCACTGTAAACTATAAAAAAATGCAGCTCTTCGCTGACTTTCCCCCCACCACGCGGAGGTAGCTGTACGTCGGGCTCCTTGTTTTCTGTATTTTATATTTTTTTAAATAATTTTATTGTTTTTTTTTATGTATTTTGTATTTTATATAATTTTTTTTTTTAATTTTAATTTTTGTACTAAAATTTTGAAAGTTAAGGCCTTTGGTGCACACAGAAGAAATTATCCGATCGAGCTGAAATTTTTTAAACGTTTCATTGGGCCAAGTAGACAACTTTTCCGCACTAGGTTAGAATTTGATCATCGAAAAAAAGTTTTTTTCACTCCACCCTATTATATATAGTCTGATTTACATGATATTTGGTATGATTTTCATCGGAAAAACATAAGGAATCCATTGATGTTACTGCCATATCGATGAAGAATAAAAAAATTCTTAATATGCTGGAGTGAATACAATTCACGTTCGACCGCGCGGTGTCGTTTAATCTTCGCACAAGTCGCTCAGGCGATGATTCACAGCTTATGCGAAAAATTGAATTCTTTATTCCTCATCGAATCGATATGGCAGTGGCACCCATGGATTCCTTATGTTTTCCGATGAAAATCATGTCGAATATCATGCAAATCGGACTATTTTTAACCAAACTAATTTTACACTATGCAAATCAATTTTTCGTGGAATTTCCATAATTATGACAGGAATTGTGTCGTTTCGGGGCCATTTTCATCGGGAAAACATAAGGAATCGATTGACATTCAAGATCCTGATTTGTACTTGTCTTTCTTTTTTCCACATGCGATTAAAAATCTTTAGATTTCAACAGATCTAACCTGACGCACATGAAACACAAACAATTTCTTTTTTATCTAAGGCTAATCAGAAACAAAAATAGCAATTCCCCTTCAATGGATAACGATTTGAATTTGGGTAGGCGAATTAAGGTGCACTTACCCTATCGACGTTATTCGATATCTTACAGAACAAGGATACTATTGTGGGAATTGTTAACCTGTTAACCGGAAAGGTTCTCAACCAGAAATTCCCCCGTGTGTGGACTGGCAAATGAGCAAAGACGAGTTAACTCGACTTGCTCAGAGTAGGACCCGGACCATTCGAATAATTTAATATTCGAATATTTTACAAGTATTCGAATGCTACGAATAAACTTCGAATATTTGAGTATTCGAATGTTATTATTCGAATACTCAAATATTCGAAGTTTATTCGTAGCATGTTATTATTCGAATACTCAAATATTATTACATAAAAATAATATAATATAATTATATACAAATAATACTCGAATACTGATGTAAAAAAAATTTACTATAAAGTATTTCATGCTTTCTAGTGAAAATATTGTATTGTCATTGGAACTATGTAAGTATGTGTGCAAAGTTACAAGTCGATCAGATATTTTTTTTTTATTTAAGCATTTAGAATCTCCATAAGTCGATCGGATATGTTGAAATGGGTCAAAATTAACTTACAAAATTTCACCCCGACAAAACTAACGAACTCATAACTGAAACTAAATAAAGGCTGGTAAAAAAATGAACCTAAAGAACTTGATTTATAATTCACACCATACTATTCGAATACATAAATATTCGAATAGTATTCGAATACTTAAATATTCGAATAGTATTTGGATACTTGGATATTCGAATTATATTCACCAAATAATTGAGCAACTGAAGTATTCGAATATTCGAATACCGAAAAATTCGGAAAATAGTCCCAGCCCTCTGAGCCTCAGAGCAAATTCGAATATGTTTTTCTGTATTTCTGTTATAATACAATAATATAGTGATGAAATTGAAGACAAGAATTCCGGGATAAACAATTATATTAAAAATATTCAACTTATTATTAATTATATTAAAAATAATAGTAACATGATAGGGGCAAGACAAAAATAAAAAGGTAAAGTTGCTTGTTATTGCAATAAAAAACGAAAAAGCGAGACGTAAATAAGATAAATAAATATAGTGATGAATCATCGGAAGATATAATGCCTTCGCAGTGGGAATGGAAATTTTCAAATGACGAATTAACTCGTATTTCCCACAAATCGACGAAATTTGTCAGTTTCATTATGCCTGTATCATCGCGTATTTCTTTATTCCATACCTGGGCGTCCATTCCTGTCCCTTCTTGTGCTTCCGAGCTTTACGCGACTCCCGTTGCTTATCCTCGAGCCTCGCTTTTTCAGCTCCTGCGCCATCGTGATCACCGTTCTCCAATTTCCTGATGTCCGGCCTCAATCTGGAATCCGTCGGGTACACCACTTTCTCCAGTGCTGGTGTCAGTTCGTTTAACGACATCGCGAACGTTGTGAACTGGTAATACTGAAAGCCGACCCGTAAATGTTAATAACCACTGAGCGTGTGCACCGATAAATTTAGCTCCTTTGTTGATTGCAACTAGCGTGCATTGACTTGCCTCTGAACTATTGGGCGGCCTTGGAGCAGCTTCCCAAAGGGTAACAGATCCAGGGATATCGTCGATTGTCGGAATGTCTTCTCCATCTATACTTGCTGATGGATCATCGATAGCGTCCTTAAATAAAACGATAAAGAGATTAGGCATGTAGAGGCAATGGATGCTGTATTATTTCCGAAATCTACGAAATTACGTGGTGAAAAACTGGGTTTTAATCAATTTTATTTTGTGACATTTTACGAAAGAAAAGTTTTGCGTACTTCGAACTTTATAAAATGCATTATATTTGCGTACTAGAAACCTTGAAACAAAATTTGTGGATTTTTTTTATATTTTCAGTGACTTCTTCAAATACGATAACTACATTCACGTGCGCTGTCTTTTCAAAGAGTAGAACAGCTGTGATTAATATTTTAAGTACCTGATGGGAGGGCTTAAATGCTCCGACCTTGAGACTGTGCAGCTTCGCTAGGACTTTCTTATGCCCCGGGCTACCCTGAGGACTCTTTGCTTCACGTTTCACCCTCTCCAAAGCCTCTTCGTATGACGAAGGCTGGCACACCTTCATCCTCTCTGTCCATTTCCCGTGAAGGAACAGCAGCTTCCTCTTTCTAAACAGAAAACGAGCTTCTTCGAACGATTTCTCTCTATCGAAGACGACGTTCCTTTTCATCCACACTTTACACAAAGCTCCACACAGTAGAGACCATTGGCGTAAATTTCTTACTAACGTTCGCGTACTTATTAGCGATCTCAAGAAACTAATTCGAGTAGTGTTCTAAGATCTATCCGAATATTTATATTCGTAGCCACTTCGAATATAAAAGAATGCTCATCTCAGATATGTGCTTAAAACTTTAATTAAAATGATATTCAAAGTTAAACTTTTGATTCGCCATCTAAAATATTTGTCTCGAAAACTGCAGCAATTTAACAAATTTTAAAAAGAAAAAAGAAAATTCACGGCAGATCCTACGGCAAGTCCTTTTAACACCCGTTGCTCTTCGCTTCTTTCATCCAAAATTAATAGTCCCAACATAACATAAAGTTTACTATCGACGAAAAATTGCTGTAAAGCAAAATCTGTATCTATGTATTAATCTTAAGATTATTAAAACTCATTCATTTCTCCAAGCCACCCGTGCATGTATGCCGCAGGCTCGAAAAGAGTCATATCAGCGATCGTGGCGTCGAGTCTCGATCCATGCGGCGCGGAACGGTTGGCTAACGATTCGCGATTGGACTGGCGATACCGAGGATCGTTTCTACTCTTACCGGTCCAACTGATTATAAACTGTTACCAGCTTACTCTTGGTCCGTTATAAAGCCTTCGACGCGGTGAAGGTCCTTCCCGTTGCAACTGGCGCTCTTGAACGAGAGTGATGCCTTTAAGTTCGCTCCGCCGCTTTGTTTGATATCCAGCGAGCCGAGTTGCTCCATCCATAATTGGCCCACCAGCACGTTATGAAGTATGCAGTTGATGTTCTGCCAAGTGTACGCTTCCTTCCATCTACATGCACGATTCGACGTTTAATAACACTGTTCCTTCCACCGCCTCTCGGCATGAGCTGCGGCTCGCGGAAACTCGAACGCAAGCAGCGCATAAGGCACTCACTTGGGCAGTTCGACGGTGACAATGCCTTTCGGATGTATCTCTATCGATTTACCCCAGAATTTCAATTTCGGGTGTATACTGCCGTGGAAGATGAAGTCCTCGCTGTCGGCGTGGAACGCGGACACTGGAGGGTGATGTGACACTTGCTCGCAAACTATCCTGAAGGGAGAATTTTTGGGTTCTATACTTATGAATTGACTAGCTTTACAACTCGGCTTCGCCCGAAACTTAGATTCTGATTTTTAAAAAATTTTTTTTTTTTTTTTTTTGTGAAATTTGTCCCATTCATCTGGATTAGGGGAGACCGGGGCGCTGTTATTGAGACCAAGGAGTTGTTACATTTTCAGTTTTTTATTTTTTATTGTTTTTGCATTCCATATTCAATACTATCAATGACTCTCACTTAAAGTACGTTCTTTCCTCTACCGATGACCCCTATCGCATGTAATTAAACGAAAACCATGACTTTGAAACAAGCTATTTTGAAAGTCGTGACATGTTGTATCAACGTGCCCCGAGTAGGGGCTAGTTGTTACACAATACGGGGCAAGTTGTTACAGGATTACATTTTACGAAACGAGGCTTATTATGAGTAATATAATTATATTTTCTTGGACAAAAGTAAATTTATTAATGGTAAGAATATATTACAATAAATATAGAATAAAAAATCTATTTTAAAAATAATAAAAAGTACTGAAATCAGTTGCACTAATTATCGTCGTCTGTTTCATACGAGCCAGCATAGTGGCGTTCTGTTCCAAAAAATCATTTAGTGCGAAGCAACTACAGTGGCGTTCCGTCCAAAAACATCATTTAACAGAAAGCCACTATAGTGCCACTAAATACAATGTAACAACATGCCCCTTGTCTTGTGTAACAACTTGCCCCGGTTGACACCATTGTGTATAAAAAGCTATAAGTTCATACCAGTTTGGTGTATTCTTATGTTCTTGGTACGAATCTGTAGCTAAAGGAACACTGATTCAAACGAGGTAATATTAATTTACATACATTTATCTATCTGTTCGGTAAAAAAGATTGAAGTAGAAAGATAAAAGTTACTATTAGTACCGAAAACACAAGAAACTGTAATAAAGTGACAACGCGTGAACTGACTACAAACAAACAACATACAGAACTGTGTATGGTTGAAATCAGCCACTTCATCGTCGAAGTGATAATCCAAGCGAAAAAAATTTAAACTGCTTTGTAACAACCTGCCCCTGTAACATCTAGCCCCGGTCTCCCCTAGTCAGGCATAATGAGCTTAGGCACGTTTCGTGATTCCAGAGTTTATCGTTCGAAAGTTTTTAGGCGACAGACAAACACACGAACATATAGAAGCTTTCTGATTTATATATTAAGATGATCGGCTTGCGTGAAGAATCACCTCTTTCCTTCGAACACTTTATCTTAACTTCTTACTTAGTGGTGTCGATTTATTGCCTTTAGCAGCCATTGCTGAACGAAAAGTTTAATCATAAAGTTTCAATAGAGACCTGTTTATATGCACACGCAGTAATCCCCTGGACTTGTGTAAAATTTACGTAAGTGGAGTAATCAGTGAACCCTTAGCAATCTAGATTATTACTTACAAGGGAAGATACCCAACCCGGAAATTCAAACAATTATGAAACTTTGGGGATATGTAGAGCATAGATATGTATAGATATGTATTACGCATTTTTTTGCTGCCTTCAAAACCCGACTATTTTCCGATTTTGTGTTACAACTCGTGAACTGTAAGAACTGTAAGTTACCAAAATGATAGCCCTAATTAAAAGAAGTAACTTTTGTCTAAAAACTTTTCTTCTACCTCTTACAGTTCGTGAGTTAGTATAACACAAAATCAAGAAGTAGCCGGATTTTCAGGGGTCAATTCCACCTCCTTAGAGTGAATTTGGGCAGGAAAAAAAATGCGAAACACATATCCGATTTCGAATTTCCGGGTTGGGGATCTTTCCTTGTTAGGTCCAACTTTGAGTAGGTATAAATTTAATATAACCCGAACGAGGTTGCACTTTGTACGAGAACTCGACAAAGGATGAAACACCGCGTCACAAATAAAAGCGCCACAAATACAAATCAACGGGCATTTATGTTTTCAATTTGTTCCGTGATAAATAATAACGGTGGGCAAGAAGTCTCGTAACCTGCCCGCTCGAATAGTTACCGGAAGTCCTCGTGCTCGAGCTCGTACGTCTCCCCTAGTATGGGATTGAAGGGTTTGCCAAGCCTCTCCCAGTTGGAGGCCAAAGCGCTGACAGCAAAGGCGGCAACGTACTATAACGTGTCACAGCGAACGATATAGATCGTCCTCCTTCCAGATGAATGAATACTTAATGGTTGAAAAGCTAGGCTCACCTGTAGCCTCCCGATGGGAGTTTCTTCCTGAGCCGCTAGCTTGAGCAGCTTGGCATACTCCATGTACTCGGCAACGCGTTGGAGGAAGGAGAGGGGTTCGTTAAAAATGACTGGCATGGCGATTTTACTAAGATCCTTACCCAGTGACAGCACTGAGCAGAGATTCACTTCTGAGTGACCGGGAACTGGTAGCGTTGTTCTTAAAGAAATAACGATATCCTGCTGTTATGATCTCAGTAACGATCTCTATCGGCGTAAGTAAAATACAGACTACTTGCACTGATGTTGACTATCAGTTACACTAAAACAGTCGAATATAATACTTGAAATTCAGCAGAAGAATGAACTGAGGCGCATAGAAGCTTGTCAAAGTAATAGGCGAAACGTAATCGATCGCCCTACAAAGGAATTGTTTTGGCAAACGGCACGCAATCGAAATCAATAAATCAGCTACAATCTGACAGGCCACGGACATCGATTACGTCATTCACAATCAAGCCCAGCAAACAGCGACGATTGTTGACCATCAAACGCGCCACCCATACGATTCGAACCCCCAGGAAGTCTCGCGGAACCGTAACACCCGCGATCTCAGCGAGCGCATATCGTTATTGTACTTCGCCAGCAGGCATTCGCCTCTATAGAGCAACAATCGTCGAACGCTTAACAAGATCGTCGCGAAGACTGAAGTCCGTCGGCCACGGTACCCTTCAGGTACTTCTGAGAAGCATCAGCTCCGCCGCGGTCCCGATCGAATAGTCGGCTTTCCCGTTCAGAAATTAGTCCCGTGCATCACAGCGACGTGAACGTCACGCACCTGTGCGGCCCCTGTATCCTTTCGTTGGCCATTATACGGGGCTGTCGTGAATATCGCGCGGCCTATTGTCCGGCTGGGTAACGGCCCTTATCGCGGGATGGGACTCGTCACGTCCTTTGATCCACCCTCGCTTGCTGGCGATGTCGCGACGACCAACAACATCCGGCGTTTACGTGAACCAAGGGGGCTGACGGGAACGGGGAGGATGGTTGGATCACATTGCTCGGTACCTTGTCCTCTGATAGGCCTCCCGCGTGCACCCTCCTCCTCGCGCACAAAGCGACCAGCTACAAAGAACCGACACGGGCAAAGCGGGTGGAAAAGGCAGAGACAGAGGTGTGGGAGCGGAAGACACAAAGACGTCGCCGCGCGTTCGCCAAAAGGTGCACCGACTGTTATCACCGCGACATGGTTCAGAAGCCTGGGCGTGGGAGCGTTTAGTCAACCTAGGTGTCGGTCCAACGGAACACCTCGGTCGGTCGACATGTGCGTCCGCGCACCGTGTCACAGCGGCTTCTAAGTTTATATCGGATGACGGAACTCGCGATCAGCTGTACGCCCGGATACTGCACGTTGGGTGTGCGGGCGTGACACAGCAACCCTGGCGCACTCCCTTGTCCCTATCTGCGTCCTCCTCGCACCCTGCCACCCCCCGCGGCCAGAGCGGCACAGCTGTCTCTTTCCTGCCGCGCTCTGCCCGCCAGAAAATATCAATAAATCCGAGCATGGTTGGTGTGAGCCGTACCTTGCCCATTCCGTTGGCCGGCGGCGCGCCACTCGTTGTGCCCGGGACCGCGCACGCGCGCCGCCCGACGGCAGCCGCGCGAAGCGTCGCTGCCCGTCCGATTTGAATTTTCGTAGCAGCCAACCGCCGTTTTGCGTCGCGATCGCCCCGGTCTCGTCGCTTAATTAATTCGAGTGCGACCATTAAACGGGTGGGCAATTTACGCGGTCCGGCGAGGGGGGAATTTTGTTCGGCGGCTAATTGCGTCGTTGCTGTTGAGGGGTGTAACGAAATCAGGGGCAGATGGCTCGATAGCAGCGCTGATGCACAGTGTAATTGATAAAGTAATTACGTTGTTGTCGTCGTGCGGCTGTAACTCGATTTCGATCAGTTCGGAGGGGACGCGTAGCAGGCCGTTGTCTCGACGAGGGTAAATGGCTCTCCCGCGATCTCGATATTCCTCCCGCGAATATCGCTCGTGCCACGCGCCTATTTTGCCAAACAATAGCACGCCACGAAGCTTTCACTGCAGTTTCAATGAAGTATGCATGGCGCGTGTTGATTGAATTCGTTCCCCGTTTTCATGGTACGGTAGCGACTGGGTGATTATTTTATCGAAAATTCCGTTCGTCTTTCGTCGAGGAAGATCCGTTCGCGGGTCGGACAACGTAATCGGATTGCACAATCGTCCGGTGGGATTATGGTTATCCTTTAAGTGCATTACACTCACTCGTATCGACGTGCACTGAAACGTGGATTAACCCTCGGCTGGCGGATACATTCTTAACCCTTTCTAAATGTCAAACCACATCTGTTACTTATCGTTAGCATTATTTCTCGCAGAAAATAAGGATTTTACAGTAGAGTAACATCAGATTCTAATATACAAGCTTATTCTGGGGCATCATTATGGGGTAAAATAGCCGCTAACCAAGGGTTAAAATAGGGTGACTGTACCTAATATCGCCACGCAAAAGTTAAATCGCTGTCGATTGAATAATAATTGATATTTTTCCATGCAGTTCGTTTCAAAGTAAAGAGAAATTATTCATCTTTCATGTAGCATATGTTAGAATCGTTGAAACCTACAAATTGTTAATTAGGACTCAAAAAACGTAAGACATGCAAAAATCGGGTCCTGAAAAAAGTGTACCTAATATCGCCGACTCAAGAAATATTGATTAATTCATGTATATATGAGTCTTTAAAGTCATTTTCACATGTGCTTTTATTATTTCTTGCTCTATAAATGTCTTTTTATCCATCTTTGATTTCATTTTTATTAGAATAATATAGAAATTTGAAAATATAGATTTTTAAAATATTTTATTTTTTACGTTCCGATGTACATATTGGGCAAATAAATTTTAATTCGGTTGCTCCGCACATTTCGTGACCTCACCTGTAACAAGCATTACATCGAAACCATTGTTCTCCGGTAGGCGGTATTGAGAACACGCATACTGCTAAAAGAAAAACGCTATTTTCATTATGAAAAATATTTGAATCGATTTCATTTCTTAAGTACATCATTAATTAGGTATTTCTAGTAGATATTCTTGGATTCACAGATTTATTAGACTTACCTTCTCCGAATGTGACGTAAAATTGTGACAGTCCAATAAATTTTTACACTATTAAGATTCTCTAAAATCCTTCCCTTTCTGTAATGGTTGATCACATGATGCTGCAATTATAGTATGTCTTCCTACATATGTTTAGGTACTAATTCAGTGCATAACCGATAAATTTTAGAGCTTACTTTAAGAGATATAGCGAGTGGCGATATTAGGAACACTGGCGATATTAGGTACAGTCACCCTACCAAACTGATGAATCGCTTTGCAAACTTGAAACACATTTAGGAGACTTATAATCAATTAATTTACAAGTCCTCTATTTTGTAACATTTCGAAAACAATTGATTATTCTCTGGAAACGTGGTGATTGTTTTTACAAGCTTTTATTTAGCTTCACTTGTGAGCTCGCTAGTCAATTTATTAAGGTGAAATCTTGTAAGCTAATTTTGACCCACTTCCACATATCCGATCGACTTGAAACTTTGAACACATACAATGAGTAACGAAAATATTCGGACGCTTTTTAAAATCGCATAACTTTTTAAAAATTAATCCAAACGACTTGATTTTTTTTTTTGAGAAGCTGGAAGGATTAGTTCGCTAAGTGACGTGTTTCGTCGTTTTGCAAAAAAATGCACTTGGTCGAAATAGGGAAAAAAATAGTAAAGGTCGTTTTTTAAACTTTTTTTGTGAGCCTGTAATGAAAATTCAAAAAACCCGTTTGTAGATTGAAGTAAGTTGCATACATGCCTAAAATTTCATCAAAATCGGTTAACGTTGCTCTGAGCTATTAACGTTTAAAGACCGCAGAATAAGGTCGAAAATCGCTGATTTCGGGAATTTCGCGATTTATTTTTTAATTATTTGTTTCTTTTCAGAACATTTTAATAAAAGCTTGTTTTTAAAGAAACATTTTGTTACTATACTTATGTAGGTCTGCACTGATACAAAGACCAATCCAGTTAACAACGGTGACATGATTTTGAAACGATATTAAGGGGTCATTCTGGTTAGATCGCCGATAAATTCAGCGATTTTCAGGAATTTATTGCGAAGACAGGAATTATAGTAATGGAATAAAACTTTTTTCTATTGATTAAATTACATTTCTACAGTAAATAAAAAATATAAAAGTTATAAAATTATTGCTATTAAAATGGTTTTAACGGCGATTTTGATAATGTGTTTCAAAATTCATGCCTCGCTCGTGCATGAGATTTCAGCAGTTGGACTTATCTGAAACCAAAAATACAAACAGATTCTTGATCAGTATGACTGTCGCTATGGCCCGTACTAGAATAAATGATTTATCCTTAAAATTAACAAAATGGCGGTCAAAATACAAGAATCAATGTATTTCGGCTGTGTTTTCTGTGCTATTTTCGATTTTAAAAGTAGGTTAGACTCAACAGAAATACTTGATTCTAGTACCGGCCATAGCGACAGTCATACTGATCAAGAATCTGTTTGTATTTTTGGTTTCAGATAAGTCTAACTGCTGAAATCTCATGCACGAGCGAGGCATGAATTTTGAAACACATCATCAAAATCGCCGTTAAAACCATTTTAATAGCAATAATTTTATAACTTTTATATTTTTTATTTACTGTAGAAATGTAATTTAATCAATAGAAAAAAGTTTTATTCCATTACTATAATTCCTGTTTTCGCAATAAATTCCTGAAAATCGCTGAATTTATCGGCGATCTAACCAGAATGACCCCTTAATATACTTACATATATCGTTGGCTTCTTGGTAAAACTGACCAAGTCCATCATTCGATCCTAAAATCCTTCAGGTTTAATGGAAGTAATTACTTTCTAAGTTTTCTACAACAGTAGATTCATAAAAATCTATGTGGGGAAGCACTGATGTATTTTGCAATATCTTTCAATTATTTGGTACCTGATTCATTGTAACAGATTAAACTTTAAACTTGCATTTACCGAAAATTAAGAAATACCAACTTTGTCAGTTTTAGCACGAAGCTAACGACATTCGTGTTCGAGAATAAAACAATTCGAAATGTTTCTTTAGTATTAGACAAATGGAATTACCATTGAATTATAATAACACTAATGCACATTATTGAACTTTATTAGCAATATCTTAAACAGGAAACGAGAACGTTTCTGCACGTCACAAAATCTTATTCTACGTATATACAAATTTAAAGAACATCGATAAAAATCTGTATTTTTAATGTAATTATAACTGACAATGAGTCTCGGGGAATAACAGTGGTATAAAAATTTACTAATCTTTCACTTCGTTTCAAGCAATTAGTGCACAAAGCATGGTATTCGCATCAAACAACAGAAATATGAAGTCTATTCTCCAGCGTTTTCTAAATAAATACACCACTTTCATTATCCTGAAGACCGTAACGAGGAGACGTTTAATTTACTGAATACTAAACACGCGAATACTTTCGTGCACAATTGCACGCAATACACGAGAATGTGAATCACAGATCGTTAACGAGTTCCCTCTTGATCCTAGGATGCCTTTATGCAAGTTTAACTTGTGAGGTCATTCCATACCCCTCTCTTTAAATGTTCCCAAACGTCATCAAGCATAAACTGTATCGTGATCTGAATGAAATAAATTCACACGATCTATGTCTTTTCATAAAAATAGTAGATATTTAACCAGGTTGCAATTTCTAAGTCATAAATATGGATCGATAGCCAGGGCTGGGGAAAATGGATTTTTGAAATAGATGAATAGAAATAAATATTATTATTTCTTCGAGTTATACAGGATGTAGCAAATGAACTCTTCTTTGAAATAGTAGTAGTATGGGTTTATTTCATATGGCTTTCCGCTTTTGAAAGGGGGTATACATTTCTCTTTACAATATTATATTATATTTCTGTTTCTTCTCTTCTTGTTCTTTTTCGCGCAGTTTTCTTCTGTTTATTATCTCCCTCGTTCATTCCGTTACTTCTTCAAGTATACATTTAAATACTAGCTGATCCGTTACCCGGCTTCACCCGGGAATCATTTATGATGTTACCAAAATAAAAAAGCCTAACAAAAATAGCCTATAATCTAATCTAGTTCAACCGTTTGGCCGTGAGAAAAGGACAAACAAACAGACAACGTTTCACTTTTATATATTAGTAAGGATTAACTCATACAAATATTATTGTGAGTATTTCATTTAAATATAAGAAAATAGTATTTCAAATAATAATATTTCAAACAATACCTAGCATTTCAAACAATACCTAGTATTTCAAATAACGTCTGACTGACTGACAACACAAAACATGTGTGTAAACATACATAACTGCGTTCAGAAGTACTTGCAAGACATATTTTCCCAAATATATGTAATTTTAAAAATGTACCGAACGACCCTATTTTCTATTTTCGAATCCGAGTGTAAATAGTAAATAGTATTTGCTCACGATTTAAGCATTAAATGAAATAGTATTTTCAAACGGTATTTTATTTAAGCATTAAATGAAATAGTATTTTCAAACAATATTTGCTTATGGAGATATTTCAGTTTATAGTATTTTTTCTCAAACTATTTCAAATTTTCCCCAGCCCTGTCAATAGCTCATCCACCAAAACCTACGTACATGTACACCACCGGCGAAAAGTTCGGAAGTACTAATCGAGCATCATTAAAATCACGTCGTAAGACAAAATGTTTTCTAATTCGAAGTTAACACTTTTAGTGGTGATTAATGTTCCTGATTCCCATCATACATTTCCATACGGAACACTTCGTTTCAGCATCATTGCAGGAACGCTGCAGTCCAAGATTGCAACGTTGCGTGCAACGTTGCCGCAACGTTACAGCAATATTCCTATGTCCGCCCCGTGCAATATTGCACGGCAACGTTGCCGCAACGTTACAGCAATATTCCTATATCCGCCCCGTGCAATATTGCACGGCAACGTTGCCGCAACGTTACAGCAATATTCCTATGTCCGCCCCGTGCAATATTGCACGGCAACGTTGCCGCAACGTTACAGCAATATTCCTATGTCCGCCCTGTGCAATATTGCACGGCAACGTTGCCGCAACGTTACAGCAATATTCCTATGTCCGCCCCGTGCAATATTGCACGGCAACGTTGCCGCAACGTTACAGCAATATTCCTATGTCCGCCCCGTGCGATATTGCACGGCAACGTTGCAGCAACGTTACAGCAATGTTGCGCTGCAACCATGCAACGTTACAGCGATATTGCGCTGCAACCATGCAACATTGCAAAGAAAACAAAACAAGTAATAGATAATCTGGAAACACTGGGTCAGTCGAGACCTCAGAAATCCTCCCGTAGTGAACGTCCCTTTATCCAGCTCGTGGCTTACCGAGATTGCCCCCTAATCTGCTCGCAGCCGGCTAATTAGCGTGGATTAACGGTGAGGCAGGTACTTACTTAGTTCAATGTCCCTGTGTCTGTGCGGGCAATGCATCGGGATAAGAATGAACCGAATCTCTATTGATTCACCTGGAAACCAAATCGATATCCGTACGAGGCACAGGGGCTCACTTCGTTACAGATCGGCCAACTTTCGTCGGATCAACGGAGAGACGAGCGGCCCTCGTCGGTCGTTTCTTCGTGCGACGCGTATCCGCGGCCAAAAAATTCGTCATTCCTGGTCCCGCGACCCGTTCGAACGTCTCCCCCAATTGCCGCTCTCAGATTCACGATTCCCCTGACGTGAGTAGCACTCTGTACGAATTAAGCCTCCCGAAAGGAATTTGGAAAAAGTGCGTTTAAACACGCGCAACTGTCGCGGAGATACACGTTTCTTCTTTATTACTCAAATATCTGGATGAAGGTGTTAGGTCGGGCTTTTTAATTGGAGCTAGGAAGATAAACGTCAAACTGCTGTGGCTAATCCGTCTGCAGGGGTAGTTTTGTGTCTTTTCGCAGTGATGTGTCGCAATGGCTAACGAGGCAGAGAAAGAGAAGAAGGAAATTGAAGATACCGCGTGGGTAAAAGTGGAACACGAGGGCAAGGAAGAGGGTCATGAGTCTCCGTCGAAGGAGGAAGCTGGGAAGAAGCCTCGCGCCAGGAAGTACCTCACGAAGCACATGAAGCTGTATCCGGAATTGTACAGAAGCGACGTCTCCATACATCCAAGTTACACGACATTGAAGAACTTGCCCTAGTAAGAATGACTTAATAGACACAGATGCAGTAGTTTCGCGACACTTACTCTCGCACAACCCCTCCTGCGTCAAAGTACCTTCCCCTCGCAAATCCTCGCGTGGTCATCGATTACCAATAATATTAATGAACCGCCAAGGAGACTTTCTGTCACAAAATCATAAACAAAGCTGCTTCTCATCGTCGAATCAATGTTTAACCCTCTGCACCCCAATTTTTCCCTAGCCACCGACCAGAGATTCTTTACTAAACACAACAATGGAAGATGAAGAAATATAATGCAGTGATTTTAAACTGTCTAATTCCTTTAATTCTACTCATCTCGAATTTGTCCACTGTTGCAAGGTTTAGTGATACTAGTGTGTGACTTAAAACTTGAGTGTCCTTGAAAGGAATTCTTGAAGTGCAAAGGTTTAAGCCTTGTTCTGCCTTGCTGCCCTTTATTTCAAGCCTGCATTATTTTGCTACCGCTACGGTGAAAGAAACTGTTGTGTAACTAGGGCGGTGGTCTGAATATCTGATTTGTTAAAAGCCACGTCGTGTGCCGGCGTCGCGGGCAAAGGATCAAGCAGCAGATCAAGCGCCAGCTGATGCGCGAAGTTATGCATTTCGCGATGATGCAGATGTTCGCCATCGATAGCCTGCGAATCGACCGCGACTTCAGCGTCGGTATGCCACCGAAGACATTGATCGTCCCGGATTTGCTAACCGCGAACGAAAGGCGTCACATCAACGAGCTCCTTCGTGACTCACGATGAATAAATTTCGTTGTGCATCAGAACCGATTTTGTACCGACGTGTGATCGAATAAAGCCGTATTTACCTATACGTGGAGCAAATTGGTCGAGTCTATTTTCGTTCGAAAAGCAGACCCTCGCTTTTACGAAGCTGGCGCGCCGAGATCGAGGAGGGAAACAAATTCAGGTCAATCGGAAAACAAAGAAATCAAATCTCCTCGAATGTTGAGCGGTTACGTTTTTGACGTTTGCAAGATCACAACACAGGGGAACTGACACTTCAGTATTTTTACGCTTGCTATGAAATAGTACGATGTTTCGTCATAAGTACCAGCATGGGCTGCTGTCCGTTTTGTACAGCTGCGGTTCGTCGCCATTGGAGTTGTGGGGCATGCACGTAAGTTTAAGAGGGATGGAATTGTTTGAAGAGAGGAATATTCTGTAGGGTTGATTGATCCCTCAGTGACGGAGTAGTTTGAAAATTTAAACCCATAACGGGGGAGAGGATTTTTGCAAATTGTTTGGTGGTTGCGAAGTGATATCTGACACTTTAATGACAATTCATATTTTATTACTTTATAGAGGTTTTCGCTAACTGCCGCGTACTTTTATACGTCGTGACGCAATTTTCTCCTGTTTAAAGTACCTGAAAATGGAGAACGATACTAAGGGATAGTTTAGATCAATTGAATCGGTCATTTCAGAAGCCACACATGAGACATGTTTGGTGATTTTGAGTTAGGGACATGTCTTTGTACAGGTTGCCAAGACGCATTGTTTGGTAGATATAGGAGACCGAAAAGAGGCGAATGTTTGTGAATTTTTTTTGGAAAAGCGGAAGCACATATTTTTGCAGAACTTTTTGCAGTTAAAAGAGCAACGTTTAAAGAGCATTTGGTAATTTTTTCGGAGAAAAATATTTACGTTTGTAATAAAATTACAACCCACATCCAAGAAACCTTTTTGAACAGTCGTTTTGGGGTGAGCGCTGCCATTCGGAACCAGGGTGTCTAAAATCAAAAAACAAAAAAGATTTTGTTAGTATATTAACGCATCCCCTGATTCACGGAAGCGATTTCCGAAATATTAATTTAAAACAAAATGGCGGTTATTTATAGTTGAAGTCCTGATTTTTGCGCAAACACTCTTGACTTACCCTTCTCTGTTAAAAACAGCTTCAAAGATTGAGTTTACCGCAGCAACGAGATTGTATGTGAAAGCACTTGTTGTTTATGCAGCACTTCGAAGAAAATAATTCATGAACATCGGTCACGAATCATTTCCACGTAAATTTCTTTATTCTTTTAATAACATGAGTATTCAAACGAATAAAATGTGGAGTTTCGCCTTCAAGCTGGAAGTTTTGAAATAAAAGCCACCAAAAAATTTTGAAAAAAGTGGCTTATTCCAGAGACAGTACATGTGAACATTTTTCCAAATTTTGTTGGTAATTCTCTAATGGGAGATTTGGTTACCTAATTTGGCAAAATAATGTAGAAACTTCTAATTTAAAACATACGTGTATTTTTCACTGATTTTTAGGACAAGAATTATTGGAACGAAACAGTTTTTATCGTTTTTATTAAAACCTGAAGAACGTCACATACCTACATATGTCGTTTCTGAAATAACCGATTCAATTACACATGTAAAATATATTGCATCTTAAATATATGCTACTTACTTACAAGGGAACACCGCAAACCCGGACTCACCGATTGGAACGCAACTTTGTGGGTTTTTAGAGTGACTCAAAACAAGAACAACGGTGTCTTTCATTTGGACCCTATCGTCCTTTAAGGGAGTGAAAACTAACCTCAAAATCAAATCGGCACTTCCACTTTTTCGCGTATAACTCTCAAAGTACAACAGGCAGCAAAAAATGTTTCAAACAAAAGTTTAATGGTACAATAAGCGCTAAAAACTTGCGTTAACAAAATTTTGAAAATAATTTAAAAAGAAAAATATCTGATGAAAAAAAAACTTTTTCAATTATTCTGTTAACGCAAGTTTTCAGCGCTTATTGCACCATTAAACTTTTGTTTGAAACGTTTTCTTCTGTCTCTTGTACTTTGAGAGTAATACGCGAAAAAGTGGAAGTGCCAATTTGACGTTGAGGTTAGTTTTCACCCCCTTAAAAGGCCATAGGGCCCAAATGAAACACACCGTTGTTCTTGTTCTGTGTCACTCTAAAAACCCACAAAGTTGCGTTCCAATCGGTGTTTGAAAGTTATTGCACAGTTTACAGACGGCTAGTGTTTTCTTAATAGTCGAAACGAGTGTTTACACTGACTACGAAGACTGTCACTGAGGAGTTAACCGTTCACGCGTAAACTCTATATTCCTCGCCAAGCGCAGAACAGAGTACGATATTGTCTCTCGTCAGTAGCAGATAAACTGGGGTCGATAAACAGTACAAATAGTGCAATTTTGACCAGGTGAAAAATGGTTACATTCGAAGGGTTTCCGACGAGGAAGTAAAGTCACTGGCCCTGGAGCTGGCTGGTACCAACGTGACGACGACTTTCATCTTCAGCCCCCCTAATCCCAAGCAGGTCCTCGCCATTCGACTTCCCTTTCTGATCATGATCATCAAGAACATGAAGAAGTACTTCACGTTCGAGATAACAGTAAATCCCTCGCGTATACATTCGCGCTTTCAGCTCGATAACAAGCTTAGCGAGCAAGCTGGCGTTGCTTGCTCGAGGAGAAAAGAGAGAGACGTGTATCGTTTTCGCCCCCGGTAGATACTCGACGACAAGAACATGCACAGGAGGTTCCGAATGAGCAATTTCCAGAGCGCCACTCGAGTCAAGCCCTTCTGCACGTCGATGCCGATCGGCCTGTCTGGCGGTTGGAATCAGATTCAATTCAACCTGGCGGATTTCACGCGGAGGGCCTACGGCACGAATTACATCGAGACCTCGCGCATGCAGATCCACGCAAACTGCAGGATCCGACGCATCTACTTCGCGGACAGGTGCACACGATCGACCTATTTCCGCTGACAGCGATAACATTGTTACTGGCGCTTTATCGGAGACAGTACTCGACCGGCAAGGAAACGTTCTCAACCCGTAAATTCTGATTTTGATGAAACTTCGTGTGAATGTAATTCTTTTTTCTGCGGAAATTCACTCTGACGGGGTGAGATCAGCTGTTAAAAATTCAGGAACAGCCGATCGGAAACACTTTGGACCCGCATGACTCGACCAGTTTCCTTGTGGGTTACTTCGTTTTTATGCAAGGACCACGAACTCGGTCCATTCGAAATGTCTATATTATTTTAAATATTGAAAAAGAAATAAAGATAAGGTTTTCGGTTTTCGAGAAACATCATCGGGCGGAAGATTTGGAGGTTAAGTCATTTTTTTAAATGGAACGACTTGGTAGCTAGAGGTTGCCTTTTTAGATCAGAGGAAGCGGTGTGGAGACAATTTTCAAATTTGAATATCTAAATAGGAAACTGTTGGTTTTGGGGTACATTTATCTACCATATTTTTTTCTTAGGATCTACAACTCTATCGAATATTAGATACCTATCACGAAAAGTAGCTATTGCATCAGAGGCGGATTCAGGAGCCTTTCTTGAAGGTGGCGAAATATGTAAAAGTACCTACATAAGTACATTTTTGAACCTTCTTTTACAAGATTTAAAATTTGCCTGTAATTTATATTTTAATATCTCTATCTGATACTATAAGCTAAATAATTAAATTCACATGAATTATTTATACAGAATAATACACAATGTCATAATATTTTTCTATTTTATTACTCTGGATCCGCCCTGTATTGCATTTAAAAGCGTAAAGTTCACTTTGAAATATCCTCCACTCACGACGACAGTATTATCTTCAATTTCTTTCCTAATGTTTAGAATGGCAGAGGTATTTCTGGTGAGCAGAGTTCATGATCTATTCTCATAATTATCTATGATTATATCGTTCGAAAAATTAGTGCACTTCGCGAGATATTTCAGATTTCCCATGGAGGTAAAGTATACTAAAAAATAGTGTCACCCGTTCGCATATCTTCGTTAAGGGGGCATACTACTTTCTTTGCCCGAAAATTAAGCATTCTTTATGAATTTTTTTCTATATATGAAAATGAAAAGCTAGAAAGATGGGGTTTGTTGCAAATGAAAGATCACTGTTTGAAAGTATTAAAAGAATTTTTATTAAAAAAAGCACCATAGTCGCTCAAAGTTAATCCCTCCGCTTTTTTTTAATAAAAATTCGTTTAATACTTTCAAACGGTGATTTTTCATTTGCAACAAACCCCACCTATCTAGCTTTTAATTTTCGTATAGAAAAAAATTCCTACAGAATGCTTAATTTTCGGGCAAAGAAAGTACTATGCCCCCTTTAAGGAATACGTAACATCCAAGGGTATAGGATAAGTAGGCTGCAGCGTAGGGCGACTAATTTTGGGAAGCGATAAATTCTGGAGAGCGGCAAATTTTGGGGAGCGCAAGAAATTGGAAAAGCTTTAAACACAAAGGCTTGAGACAACTTTAAAACCAATTCACTGTCTTTTCATGTAGCGAATTAGTAATGACTCAGATGTGAGTTGCCATATTGCATTAATTTTGAAATTGTCTCGACACTTTAAAATTAAAATATTTATATTAAAATTAAAATATTAACATTCTGTTCTAGTAATTTGGCAATTTAATCATTCAAATACACTTTTGCATAATTATTGCACTTGGGGAAGAAGTTAGTGCACGAAAAAGCACACCCTGTCTGGGGCGTCCGCAGACTTTTTCCAATGGGGGGGGGGGGG
This sequence comes from Andrena fulva, assembly GCA_946251845.1. Taxonomy (NCBI): domain Eukaryota; kingdom Metazoa; phylum Arthropoda; class Insecta; order Hymenoptera; family Andrenidae; genus Andrena; species Andrena fulva. The sequence continues at coordinate 16,873,563 of OX276333.1, read as the reverse complement.
GGGGGGGGGGGGGCAACTTCGGGATGATGGTAAAGAAAAATATGCTCCTCTTGCTTTTTTTAACCCATTTTATAGTGCAAATTGAATTAAAAATTTAAAACCGAAATTTAAAAATATTCCCTTTTTTAATAAAGATCAGTTTTGACAAATAAGCGAGTTTTTTCACAAAAGCCAGGGAGGCAACTGCCCCTTTTACCCCCTCCCCCTGCGGACGCCCATGCACCCTGTTCTACTATCTAATATTGTACAGTAATATTAATCAACAGACTTTATTCGGAAGACGAGCTACCAGAAGACTTCAAGCTCTTCTTGCCAATTCATCGAAGGAAGTGTGTCCGCGAGAAAGACGTTGAGAAACCAAAAGATGCGAAAGCAAAAGAAGAAATCAAAACTGAGGAACCACCACCGTTCGACATATGCGGAGCAGATGATGACGAAGAAGAAGAAGCTGAGGAAGCATTAACAGAAGAATCGATCGAAGGCGATACTGCTCTTTCGCAACAGGCACCTGAGAAAGATGTGGCAACAGCGGAGGACGACGAAGAGGAGGAGGAGGATGAAGCTGAACAACCGGGTGTGGGTGATTATGAGGCTGAGGATGAAGATGCCGCAGAGGATGAAGGTGAAGAAGATGCTCGCACGCCTCCAGGAGACGTGACGGAAGAGGAAACTGAAGCGGACCAACTAATCGCCGAAGAGGAAGAAGACGAAGCAGAAGCAGAAACAGAAGCAGAAGCAGAAGCAGAAGCAGAAGCAGAAGCAGCAGTAGCTCAGTAACGAACGCACAATGCATAGTGTAAATATTGATTAATAAATAATATTTATTTTTACGTCGTCTGAACAATTTAAAATATTCGCTACTATACTCGGAGTTGTTTTACATTAAAAATTAAAGATGGAAAACTGGAAGAGAAACATCTTGATAATAGTTCGCTGGAAATCCATTGCAAAATCCTTTCACGCGAACCACATATGTTCTTGTTTCTTTAGAAGTTCAGTAGAGAAGAAATTAGATGTATATAGTTCTTTAGGTCATTGTTTACGATTTCCGTACACCTTTTCTAATCAAAAATATATAATACCGTTCTAAGTTTAGTATTGACTGGAAAGGTCGATCTAAAACGATTTAACATTTTTATAAGAAATAAATCGAAGTCACTGTGTGTACATCGTACGATAAAATAAAACGTAGAATAGCTGATTGGGCGTTTATTGCTTCTCATTACGGAACGTCGTAATCGTCGTCTTCTCGTTTCCTCTTCATAGAATCTTCCATTTCTAGTTTGATAGGAGGTCCGGTTTGCCCCGACGAGATTTGTATTTTCGGCTTCGTTACTTGTGCCTTCACTGTACCAGATCCTGTATTAGCTAAAAATGAAAAAACTTATATAAACCGACAATGAACGTTATGGCTCATTATTGCACCTTAAGTAGCTCGTCTTACGTATCTGGCTTTTCAATGTAATATGGATAGAGGGTACGGCAGGTTGGGAATACAGGACTCGGAAGGGATCTGGGGGATTAACGTATAGCGTAAAAGAGTGACCCAGAAATAGCCTCTTTTTGGTCCCACGATTTTGCAACTGAATTTTATGCGAAACGATACCTTATGATGAGACATCAATCACACGAAATTTTCAAATTGAGGTGACAATTAGTTTCTGAGATATGGCAGGTCAAAGAAGCGAAAATTCATTAACGCGTCAGCCTATACGCTTCGATGTACGGACTTTTATGTCAGTCCGATAATTTAAACAATTATTTCCAGGGGTTTTGCTGACTGCTAACGAATTTGAACTTAGATTTTCAAAATTCACGAAAAAAAATCAAAATCAAAAAATATAAATGACTGTTTAGGTGGCGTTCCACTTACGCCCAAATCGCCCGTGATTTTCATTAAGGTAGGTTTCCCTGTACGCGCAGGGTTGCCAGGCGTACTGAAAAAATGGCGGTGTGCTGGCCTATATGACGTCATACGGTGTAGGAAAAGGGGAATACTTATATTTGATTGGTGACGCCGTGACGTCATGTCAACGCCGAACCAATCCAAGCTAAGTGACGTCATATATGCCAGTACGTGTACTGAATCGCCTGGTAACCCTGTGTACGCGACTGGACGCAACGTCAAGAATTTCAAAGTCGATTTTCTCGAAAATGAAGCGCGATATAAAAAAAGTTACTGTTCCTTTTCGACTTATAACAAGAAAATAAGTCGAAAAAGAGGAATAAGATTTTTTGATATTGTGCTTCATTTCCAAGCAAATCGACTTTGAAATTCTTGCTGTTGCGTCCAGTCGCGTATAGGAAAACCTACCTTAATGAAAATCGCGGGCGTTGCGGACGATTTGGGCGCAAGTGGAACGCACCCGTAGTGGGTGCTTTTTTTAATATATCTTCCACCATATTGAATCGGCCATTGTGAGTTTTGTCGACTGCTAACAACGAATTTGAACTTAGATTTTCAAAATTCACAACGGCCGATTCAACATGGTGGACGATATATTAAAAAAAACACCCACCACACGGACATTTATATTTTTTGATTTTGATTTTTTTTCGTGAATTTTGAAAATCTAAGTTCAAATTCGTTGTTAGCAGTCAGCAAAACGCCCGGAAATAATTATTTAAATTATCGGACTGACATAGAAGTTCGTACATCGAAGCGTATGAGCTGACGCGTTAACGAATTTTCACTTCTTTGACCTGCTATATCTCAGAAACTAATTGTCACCTCAACTTGAAAATTTCGTGTGATTGATCATCGTAAGGTATCGTTTCGCATAAAATTCAGTTCCAAAATCGTGGGACCAAAAAGAGACTAAAAAAGGCCTCATTTTTGGGTCTATCTTTATTTCTCCAACCAATCTCAAAGATATTTGTGCACGCAACTGACCCGAGGAGAATTTTAAAACTGGCTTCGGTATCGAAATAGTCTGAGTCCTGGCGACCGTCGCGAGCGTTCCCGGTCTTTTAACGATAGAAAGCCCGGTCTTGTTTCCTTCCATTTTCATCTTGGACTGGCCGCCTTGGATATTATTCCCGACTATAGAGTGCAACGGTTTCCCTACTACTTTCTTCGTCGCGTTCTTTAGCTTATAGTTGGTCGCGTTCAAACAATATCGATCGGGCGGTAGCCTCAAGCCATTGCTCGGCTTAACGAATGGAAGCGGAATATTATTCTTCGCTCTGGCCACGTCTAACAGTACGTCTCTCGGCGGTGGATTCGTGAAAGTCCGTTCGAGCTGCATTTTCACAGCCAATCTAACGTCGTCCAAATCAATGAACTTCTTCTTCCCATGGTTTGCATAAATTCTACTGTCGTCCAATATACAGGTGACATAACCTATAAAAGATAAATACCCCGCATAATTTATACAAAATAACAAATGCGTAAGTTCCGTATAAGTTTTTTTACATCCCCCGCGAAACATCGACGATTTCTAATAAACCCCGTTCGTGAAATACTTACGATACGTAAATTCAAGCAGCTGATTTATAACCTTCGGCTCGTAGTCTGTTATTCCCATATCCTTCATAATTGACATTATAACTTGGGCGTCTTTTGGAATATGTTTCACGTGACTCATTGTCTTGGATTTTTCTGTCATTCTGTGAAACACTTTACTGTTGTTGTTATTGTTGCACTGCGCGCAACAACTGGAGATCACAATTCCGCGGATTTTAGGTTAGCGTGGCGAGGCATAATTAGACGAGAGCCGTGAAGCGGGCGTTGCAGTGCTACCACGCGTAGAGAAGCAAATTTGTAGAATTGAAAAAATTTTCATTTATAAATCGCAGTAGAACTGTAGAAATGACAATATGATCAATAAATAATTGCTGTTTCTTTGCTCGATAAAGAGAATCGTGGTTATAAATTTCACGAATAATTGTAAGCTTTGCACCCAGTGGCGGGTCGGTATTTTTCACCGCGTCGCTTAATAATATGTCGTTTTTAAACCCATTTCATACGTGTCATTTGTCACAAATGTAGTAGTTACAAATTTTAATTATTTCAAGGCTTAAAAAATTAAAGTAGTGAAGTTTTTTTACAGAGATGTAAAAGAAATATCTCTTTCGCGTATGTAATGTGAAAAATATAATAGTAGAAATGTAATATTAAACACGAAACATAAGCTTAAATTAACTTTGCTCACATAGGTACCCAGATAGCAAACCTCGTCTTACAGACGTCTAGTTTAGGTCTATTTTAGGTCTGAACGTCTTGATTTGTAACAAGACGTCTTTAAGACGTCTTTAAGACGCCTTTAAGACTTTACCAGACGTTGTGCTATCTGGGTAGGTGTGCCGCAAATTGTAATTTGTGATTGCCAAAAAATGGGTGGTATATAATAGGTTGAGGTATTTATTTTTTCTCGGAGTACATTTGTGGCTGCTCCAAAAGATATATGGCACTTCAACATGAATAATAATATGCAACTTAGGGCGAATTCCACTTACGCTCAAATCGCCCGTGAGTTTCATTAGGGTAGGTTTCCTTATACGCGACTGGTCGCATCGTCAAGAATTTCAAAGCCGATTTTCTCCAAAATGAAGCGTAATATCAAAAAACTTTATTCCTCTTCCTAGAGTTATTTTCTTGTTATAAGTCGAAAAGAAAGAGTAACTTTTTTTCATATCGCGCTTCATTTTCGAGAAAATCGACATTGAAATTCTTGACGATGCGTCCAGTCGCGTACAGGAGAACCTACCCTAATGAAATGAAAAATATGAAAATGTAGCCTTTTATACAGTATGCAACCATAATATTGGAAATACGGTTTTGAAGAGATTAAAATTATAATGATTAATAAATTGGCACTTCTCTATAACATATACGAAAAATGTTTTATAGGTTAATTATTTTAATTCCAAATATACGACATTTATGACGCATTTACTACATTACGTTTACGACATTTAAAACACGTGCCGTGTATAAAATAAAAAATTCGCGCCTTTACCCACCTCTGTCTGCACCACGCGATACATTTTCATCGCCGTCATTGTGGCAATCGCTACACGAGATTGCAGCATACTTCAGTCGAATTTGCTTAGCGAGTTCGTGGCTTGCCGTCAAACTGTCTTTTGGAGTTTTTACCGAAGGAATTTGTACCACATGAGAAGCAATATGAATATCACGTCTGCAGGTAAATCACTTATTTCAAGTTTCGCCGCTTAGTATATAACTAAATTGCATTACATCGATATTTACCAGTAAATTTTCACACAAGACTTGGACATTGTTCGTGCAATGATTTGCAAGTCTCGTGGACCATAACCTCTAAATTTGTGTTCGAAGTATTAGACGCAGCGGTTTATTTAATTTCAAATCGTTTTCAGCGTTTTAACGCACCTTTTCAGTGTCTCCGTTAATTCGGTTTATCGAACAAACGTTATTTCTTTCAGCTGGTATCATCTCCCTCCTGGAGGAGCCGATGCCGGAGTTGAAGGTGTTCGCTCTAAAGAAGCTGGATATGATAGTGGACGAGTTTTGGCCCGAAATTTCCGAGGCCATAGAGAAAATGTACGTTACTTAATTAACAAATTATTTCGCGGTTATTTATTTATTTACGAGTCGTTGTGTTTCAGCGAGATTCTCCACGAGGATAAAGCATTTTCTCAGCACGACCTGGCTGCATTAGTCGCTAGCAAAGTGTATTACCATTTGGGAAGTTTCGAAGATTCCCTTACTTACGCTCTCGGAGCTGGGGAGCTCTTTGACGTTAACGCTCGTAACGAATACGTTGACACTATTATAGGTGCTAATTTCAGATTCTTTTTATTAATAACGGTTAATTTTATTGGATCACGTGTAGATATTCAATTTTTGTTGTAGCTAAATGTATCGACTATTATACTCAACAACGTGTTTTGGAAGCCGAAGGGAAGCTACCGCCAGGTAGCAAGGGCATCGATCAGAGATTAGAGGGAATCGTGAACAGAATGTTCCAGCGCTGCTTGGAAGATAATCAGTATAGGCAGGCTTTGGGTCTTGCTCTGGAAACAAGAAGAATGGATATCTTCGAAGCCGCGATTATGCAATCGGTAAGATAAATTCTAGCTCAGGCTTGGGAATTAAGTAGAGATGTACCGACTAGGGTTTTGGCCGACTAGCCGCCGATTACAAAAGTAGCTGGATAGTCGGCTTAACCGACTAGTCGGCCACTATTCAGTACATCTCTAATAGCGAAGTTATAAAACTTGTTAGAAAAGGAGAACGAAAAATGGGTAAATATTCCCGAAAAGGGAGCCGATCAATCGGCCATTTCTGCCGACTATTCGCCGACTACGAAAGTGGCCGGATAGTCGGCTTAACCGACTAGTCGGCCACTAGTCGGTACATCTGTAGAATTAAGTGAACGCGACGGCCGATTTTCAGAAGCAACGCCTCGCGTCTTGGCCCCCGCGGCGGCTTAGGTGCTTGAAGCGCCTCAGGCCCGTGCTACGTGAACCGCGCGTGGCGCGTTGACAAAACAAAAACGCATCGACAATCGTGCTCTCTGGGCCGATGTGGAAACCTATCGATACAATGTCGCCCTAATACGCCACGCGCGGTTCACGTGGTACGGGCCTGAGGCACTCCAAGCCGCTGGGCCGCCGCGGGGGTCAAGACGCGCGGCGGGAGAAAAGAGGCGTTGCTTCTGTGAAGCGTGTGCGGTATCCAGGTGTCTTTTTGAGTATCGAACTGTTTTTATGTTAGGACGACGTGAGCGGCATGCTATCCTATGCCTTCCAAGTCGTGATGAGCCTTATTCAGAATCGGGGGTTCCGCAACACTGTGCTTCGCTGCCTGGTGAACCTCTACCGCAATTTGGGAACTCCCGACTACGTCAACATGTGCCAGTGCTTGATATTCCTCGACGATCCGTTAGCCGTCGCCGAGCTCCTGGACAAACTGAGTAAAGGCTCGCAAGACTGCGTTCTAATGGCCTACCAGATTGCGTTCGACCTGTACGAATCAGCGACTCAGCAGTTCCTCGGCCGTGTCTTGCAAGCTCTTAGAGCAACGGCTCCGATCCCAGGAGCTCTCATAGTTAAGCCAATTGTTAAACCAGCCGCGAAGGCTGTATCCGCCGATTCCAATTCCGATTCTACTAGCATGGAGACCGAGAGCAGTACCCCTGTTCCAGAGGATAAATCTCAACGTAGGGTTGAAAGCTTGGTAAGTCCCGCTGTTCGGGGAACATAACCTAAAAGTGCAGCTCATCAATTTCATTCGTCCGCGCAGAATGCCGAAGAACGCGAACAGCAGGAACGAGTGGACGCTCTGTCGAGCATTTTGGGCGGCGAGATTTCGATCGACTTGCACCTGCAATTTTTAATTCGCAGTAATCATACCGATATGCTGATATTAAAAAATACCAAAGACGCTATACGCGTGTCTATTTGCCATACTGCCACCGTAATCGCGAATGCGTATATGCACTCTGGAACAACTAGCGATCAATTTTTAAGGTAACTATATACATCCTTTTCTTCAATTAATCGTTCGCCGTTCCGTATAATATCCGTCGCACATGCCATCTCTCAGGGATAACTTGGAGTGGCTGGCTCGCGCTACGAATTGGGCCAAGCTAACGGCGACAGCGTCTCTGGGCGTGATTCATAGAGGTCACGAACAGGAAGCTTTAGCGTTAATGCAGTCCTACCTCCCGCGGGACACAGGCGCGGGTGCTGGCTATTCCGAGGGGGGTGGTTTGTACGCGTTGGGACTCATTCACGCGAATCATGGCGCGGCGATCACGGATTACTTGCTTGGTCAGCTGAAGGACGCGCAGAACGAGGTTCGTACATGATGATTTCGCTCGCCTCAACCTGTAAATGTTCTGTCGGCAATACGCTGTGTAACGTTTAATTTGTTGCAGATGGTACGCCACGGTGGATGTTTGGGTTTGGGGCTGGCCGCGATGGGGTCGCACAGGCAGGACGTGTACGAGCAGTTGAAGTTCAATCTTTACCAAGACGATGCTGTTACTGGCGAGGCAGCGGGTATTGCCATGGGTATGGTCATGCTGGGGTCCAAATCAACCCAGGCGATAGAAGACATGGTTGCGGTGAGTCAAAAGATACAGGTTTCTTTTACACACTAATTTTATTCAGTCACGAGTCTTGAAAGATAAAGGTAATGTCAAATTAAAATAGACGGAATAGTATTTATTAGGTAATAATATTTTGGTGACTGGATAGGGATTTGTTGGTTATCACTTATTATTAATTATATGTGTGTGGGTAAGTATTGGATTTTTTTAATTTTTTTCCAATAGTTTTATCCATTTTCTGCTACTTGCCAGTGTTTGAGTTAAATGAATTTTTTTATAAGAATAGAAAGTAGTAACTTTGGGGTGGCGAAAAATATGTAGATTAAAAAAACGAAGGGCACCGTGAAATCTTGGAGGCATTTCCATTTAAAGTGGGTTTGTGTCCACCATAACGACCTGCGTTACGAAAAGTAGCCGATAACATTTATTTTTGAAAAGTAGCACTTTTCAATTTTCTTACTTTCGTTTTTCGACAGCTCGGTTGTCTTCGTTGTCACGAAAATAATCACGTTTCGGTTTTCGCTACGAAAAATAACATGTTTGAGTAATTTGTCACGAAAAGTAGCGTGTACCTACCATTTGTATCGACGAAAAGAAGCAAAACATTAAAATACCGTACTTCAATTATTAATATTTTCAAAAGATGAATTCTTCCATGCAAAATGCACTTTAATGATTTAAACTGACCACGCGCCGAAACGTGATAGTTTCTACCGTATAGTCGAAAATATGGATATATGGCAGCGCTGTCCAGCGTAGGGGCCCCTTACGCGCCTGCTTCCTCCTCCAATTTTTCTCTCGCACAGCGTGCCTTCCGTTGTCAAGGAGACCGCGCGACGCTAAGAAGGCTACCGTGACGGGCTAGCCGGGCTAGCGTCTTCGCGGTTAGCGTCGCGCGGTATCCCTGACAACGCGGGCGAGAGTGGGAGAACCCCAAGTTCCCGCGGGAGCGACCTTGGACAGCGCTGATATATGTAGGATTTCCCCTGTTGTTATTTGGATTCTTTGGGCGAATGGGACGCGGAGATGGAGGTCTTATAAATAATTGAGGCCCAGTTAATATTAAAATAGATAATGTTTAATACTTGTAGGTCAAAGTGGTTAGATAGTGGTATAAAAAATAAGAGATATATATATAATGGCGTTTTCGGACGGTCGCACTGGGGCGCACTGAGTGCGAATTTTGACCAATCGGAGGCGAAAAAGTTCACACTCTTCGCTTCCGATTGGATAGGGTTCGCACTCGGTCCGCCCCAGTGCGACCGTCCGAAAACGCCATAAGCGACAATGACAATAACGCGCGACTGTCCTACTGAACGATCGTTACCCAACTGCCTTTGTCGGTCTCACCACGCGACAATGCCGACGCGCTTTTCGGCTGTTTGTCTTGATGCGTCACACGCCACGCCTCGACCAGCGCTCATCGGCACCCCACATATATGGTTGAAATATGTGCTATAGGTATAATGTGCTAGTTTTCGCCGCAAAATACAAAATGTGCTACCATTCGTGGCGAAGCAGTCTAATACGTTAGTTTTCACGACGAAAGACCAAACGTGCTACTTTTTGCAGCGCACGTCGATAAGATGTCCTCCTCGAAACAGAATACGTTCTATATGAAATATTTTTTCGAATACCGAATAGTTTGGGAGATAATCGTGGGTGAAGATTAAAATGGGACAACCTGTGCATCTACACAGTATTAAAATTTAACTGTACTGGCATTAAACAACTGCAAGACCTAATATTTATTAAGTAAATTCAATAGCACCGTAAATCAAGAATCACTTAGCCCGTCTGTCCACGGAGCGTCGCGTCATAGACGCGTACGCGTAGGGACCAATCGTACGCCGGGCATCTTGACAAATGCAGATCAATGATCGACAGATGCGACGTACGATTGGTCTCTACGCGTACGCGTCTATGACGCGACGCTCCGTGGACAGACGGCCTTAAGAAACAGAATCTTCTGAACTTCAATCCGCCACTGTTTTGCTCCATAGATTTATTAATATTTAACGAAACAATCGAAGAATCTATTTAATAAAGGGAATGTCGTCGCTGGTAACACCATAAACTTTAGTACCAAGCTTTAGAAAACAAAGAACAATTTATTATAACACAAACGTCTACATTATGTTACAATTAAACAATCTCCTCTTTAACCCAGCGCGTAAGGTGAATGCTTAGCAGTTTTGAAGTTGTACCAGCCCTTTGCCCTACAAAAGGAATAAGTATAAATTCAATTTAACGGCTGTTTACAAAGCTGGTATACACCCAAAGTCACGTAAAAGTATACAAACTAAAACTTACTTTGGATCGAGATTAGAACCACCCATGTATGCTCGCGATCCATTCAGTGAATCACCAGGGAATCCCTTTGGCTTGGTAACAGATTCGCTGTAATACTCGTAGCTGCGTCCATGCGAGCAATCACCTGTTTAATAAAACGTGCCTTCACCATTACATGCACTAAAACTCTGTTCACATTTTGTGCTCCGCTATTTTTCAAAGCAACTTTCCATTTCTCATGTTTGAAACGAATAGACTCTCATTAAGTAATTTTTCTTTAGGGCGATGGTTGCAACATTTCGCCAGCATTCAGGCGCAAGGTTGTTAAAAGTTTCAAAATACTTCAGTCTTACCGGTCAGGTCTACACCGCAACCTGGTTGTCTCATTCCTCCGTTGGCATAGAAATCGGATGTGCCAATATCGGAACTTATCCCCAATATGCCAGCACATGTGTGAACAACTTGGACGTTTCTCGCGTGTGAACGATCTACTCTTTCGTCAGAGCTCTTGCCTTCGAACATTGGGCTGGCTGGGTCAAGAGCTGTAATTAAAATTTATTCTCACATAACAATAACAGTTTCACTGCACACAGTGAAATTCTATCCTTAAACGGAATATTCTATAACACAAACATCTTCACAGACACTTTATCTTTTAAAGCAACCCTTTTACAGACGCCGATTTCAATTTTGTTTTAAAACTGGTAGAACTTTAGGGACATCTAGGGGGTTCTTGACGAATAATATACTATTCTATTTGCTGGTTGAATTCAATTCAATCAGTTTCCGAGGATTGGCGTAGGTACTTTTTGCTTCCATTTGAATCTTGCCAAATGGTCGGACGAACAAAGCAATTTGTGACGAGAAAAATTCACTGTTACATTCGTATTTTTCAAACCCGATATTTTCTGTTTCCACTTACCAATAACGGGTGCGACCCAACTAGATCTCGAAACGATTCGCGCCGCCAAGCTCGCGACGTGGGCGCCAAGAGAGTGGCCGATCATTTTCATGTTGCTTGGCTTCAGATTCGCTTTCAATCGCAGGAAATTTACAAAACTGGCTACATGTTCCGCCACTGCCGGCACACTCTTCGCGACTGTCGGGTAATATTTGTTTTTGGCTATTGCACTCCAATCGATGACGATGACGTTGCAGTCCAAAACCTTGAGGTACGCTGGAACCAGATCACATATTACTTATGGAGGAAATTTCTGCTGAAAATTGACGATAGGACTCATTTACGTTACCATTGCGAACCAGGGTGCAGGATGATTCGTCACCCGCGCTCTTCCAGCCGTGAGTAACCACGATGGTCGGTCTGTTCGCGTTCCAGGCGCTCCTTCTGACGCTCTGGATATCGTTCGTCGCTATGACTTCACCAACCGTTGGGTATCTCCTGAAATGGAGATTATATTCATTGGAGAAGTTAATAGTTGATAGATCAATTAATGCAACTTAATTTAAAACATAGGTTATTCCAACGTCTGATACACCCATTCGTTGAATTTTAATATTGCAAATCTTGATCAAAGAAGGAAGATTGAAATCATTTGATATATTATTTAAGAAATCATCCTTAGAAGCCATTGAAAGGTCCTATTTGATTATTGTTTTATGATGCCGTCACTTACATGTTTTGTTGGAGTATAGCTACAAAATTATCAACCTGTTCTTAATTGTGTTCTTGATAGCCTAGTGAATTGTTTTTACAACGTGCGAAATAAATCTTCAATATTACGAATAATGGTATGAAAATCGTTTGCACTTTCTAGAATGTTTCTGCAAGATCCCTGATAAGAGTGAATATTGAAGACGCCAGGGTTCAGTTCGTTTTGTAGTTTCAAATATTCGAAGGAAAATTGCAAGAAATATTTTCTCACTACTCTTCAAATAATCCTTTACCGAATTTCAAAGTGCCTTGTAGCTTGTCCACAAAAGATTTCCATGGAGCTTAAATATCTGACGAACAATATGCCGCCCTTGGTTGGAATTTATCAGACCCTTTCTTACTTCTCGATTTTTGAAAAGCACAAGTTTGATTTAAAAAAATTAAGCGCTATTGCTTCTACAATTACACAGTACAACAAATTTTGACTTTTTTTCGGACTTGTAACATTCAATAGCCGTTTCTTATAGGTTTTCGTGCGCTGAAAACGAATCCGCAAACCGTTTGTCGCCATCACCCTCAGTTTTTGAGAAATTCGATTTTGAAAAAAGCTGCAAATTTTCGAATTTGAACATCTTTTATGCCGAAACGGTAATAGTTATTCAGTTGCTCGTTGCGTCAAATTATTCTATGAACCCTCCCGAGTACAACGGTATAAGTTATTAATGCATTATGAACATTTAAATATGTTTAAACAACGATCAAAGGGAAAAGGACACCCGAAATGCACCCATTTTGGCAGATATCCTTCAATTTATTTCCAAAACTAAGGGTCTGGGAGAAAATCTGACCATTCCACGCAATGCAGCAGACAGTTTTCCTTCGGAAAGCGTCAACAGAAGTGGTAAGTCTCGTTTTGTTTTCAATACAGAAGCGAAATAGTTTGGCAAATCGCGCGGAGCCGGCAGTGGTAGTCAACGGCGCGGCGTCCGGCGCGGCGTATCCACAGCCGCTCGCGCGCGACTCTCACCGTGCTCCAATATTGTATTTGTTATTTATAAACTATTTAATAAAAAATTATTAACTATTACACAATAAACTATGTAATAAATTTTCTGTAATTTCAAACTTTGATTTTTTGAATATGCAAGGTGTCGGCGCTATGTGTGTACAGTTAGGTACATCAGTTCCTAATGCATTAAAAATACCAAAGAACTGTTCGTGTGAAAGTCATACTATACGACGGGGTAAATCCATTGTCGAAGACGATTATTTTACATTATTATTTTCAACAGATACAGGGTTATCCATTTAAGACTGGCGGCGCTCGCGCGAGTACAAATGAGAACGGCAACATGTACATGACCTACACGAACCTATACTTTTAGCAACAGCCCATAGAGAGCGGATGTATCGACATATGATTGAACTAGTAAGAATGCGTGTGACGCTGTTGCCGTTCTCATTAATGAGGGCTCGGATGCAATAAGGGGACTAGCGCTCGAAAATGGGAAAAATTATTGTCCAAACGCTATAAAATATTGGAAAATGAAATGTTGTTAAACTGTATTTTAAAAAATATAGTGTTGTAAAGCTCGTCACGACACACATTTTTTCTATTCACAGTTTGATTATCGAATCATTACTATTCAAGCTAAAAATTATAAACGAAAATGTTTTCATCGTTCAAAATCATTATTTCTTTAAACATAAATTGCGATAACTTGAGTAAATATTAAGGGATCGTTATGAGACGTGAAACATAAAACTCAGAAAACTCTAGCGAAGCCGTAAAATGTATGCACAAAACCCTTATGTTAACAAATGTAATAATATTTCATTAAAAGGTAATACTGGATATAACCCATGTTTTTAAACGTCCGCCGTTAAAAAGTATCGAGGCAATTTTGAGGTGCATATAACTTGCAGCGACAAAGTATTTCCTTAATATACAAGGAAGATTTTCACCAATTTTCACACTGATTAATAAATAATTGTAGAAGATATGACGATATATATAAATCTCCCGCGCCACCAATAGTCAACAGCCGCGTGTAATGGGCTATTTAGCAGTCTTAGCATTCGCGTTGACAGTTGGCGCCGTGGGAGAATTATATATATCGTCATAACTTCTACAATTATTTATTAATCAGTGTGAAAATTGGTGAAAATCTTCCTTGTATATTAAGGAAAAACTTTGTCGCTGCAAGTTATATGTACCTCAAAATTGCCTGGATTCTTTTTAACGGCGAACGTTGAAAAACATGGGTTATATCCAGTATTACCTTTTAATGAAATATTATTACATTTGTTAACATAAGGGTTTTGTGCATACATTTTGCGGCTTCGCTAGAGTTTTCTGAGTTTTATGTTTCAAGTCTCATAACGATCCCTTAATATTTACTCAAGTTATCGCAATTTATGTTTAAAGAAATAATGATTTTGGACAATGAAAATTTTTTCGTTTATAATTTTTAGCTCGAATAGTAATGATTCGATAAACAAACTGTGAATAGAAAAAACGTGTGTCGTGACGAGCTTTACAACACTATATTTTTTAAAATACAGTTTAACATTTAATTTTCCAATATTTCATAGCGTTTGGACAATTATTTTTCCCATTTTCGAGCCCTAGTCCCCTTATTGCATCCGAGCCCTCATTTGTACTCGCGCAGCGCCGCCAGTCTTAAATGGATAAACCTGTATCTTTTAAAAATAATAATGTAAAAAAATCGTCTTCGACAATGAATTTACCCCGTCGTATAGTATGACTTTCACACGAACAGTTCTTTGGTATTTTTAATACATTAGGAACTGATGTACCTAACTGTACACACATAGCGCCGACACCTTGCATATTCAAAAAATCAAAGTTTGAAACTACAGAAAATTTATTACATAGTTTATTATGTAATAGTTAATATTTTTTTATTAAATAGTTTATAAATAACAAATACAATATTGGAGCACGGTGAGAGTCGCGCGCGAGCGGCTGTGGATACGCCGCGCCGGACGCCGCGCGGGCCGCCGCGCCGTTGACTACCACTGCCGGGTCCGCGCGTTTTGCCAAACTATTTCGCTTCTGTATTGAAAACAAAACGAGACTTACCACTTCTGTTGACGCTTTCCGGAGGAAAACTGTCTGCTGCATCGCGTGGAATGGTCAGATTTTCTCCCAGACCCTTAGTTTTGGAAATAAATTGAAGGATATCTGCCAAAATGGGTGCATTTCGGGTGTCCTTTTCCCTTTGATCGTTGTTTAAACATATTTAAAAGTTCATAATGCAATAATAACTTATATCGTTGTATTCGGGAGGGTTCATAGAATAATTTGACGTAACGAGCAACCGAATAATTATTACCGTTTCGGCATAAAAGATGTTCAAATTCGAAAATTTGCAGCTTTTTTCAAAATCGAATTTCTCAAAAACCGAGGGTGAAGGCGACAAACGGTTGGCGGATTCGTTTTCAGCGCACGAAAACCTATAAGAAACGGCTATTGAATGTTACAAGTCCAGATGGCTGTTGTACTGTGTTATTAGTAGATTTCGATTCCTTCACAATATGACTACTAGTAACATATATGTATATCAACATATACCTCCCAAACATTTCCTTCTTCCATTATAATAAAATAGTTAAGTTACTGAAGTCACGCAAACTCTGTTACGTTTTAAAATTTTAAGCGAGGAAAGATCAGCGTAATTTTCTCTGAAAGAGAATTCAACAGAATAATTCTAACCGTGTGTAAAGTGTGAAAACGACGGAATTTATGTTGGCGGCCAAGGTACTAATTTCCTCCAAACTCAGTGGTTCATAGTCCAGCTTTATTAGATGCGGCACGCCAGCTCCATCAGGGAAGATCGTGTAATTGGCCTGCATCAACGCAGTGAGCAGGGTTGGATAGACTGAAAATAAATTTCACCCTGTTTAAACGTCCCCCCGCTTCCCTGTGTGTCGATATATTGATATATTATTCGTGTACGAACGCATAGCCAAAGCTGTTGGGGCAACCATGTTTGATCCGGTCGATGCGAACCACCACGCAGCACAGAATAAACGGACTACTTGGCTTCTGTGCTTTCGGCGTCGCTTCTTTTATACTTTCAATGGAAACAACGGTCGTCTATTTGGGCATTTGACCGTTGATAAGACGGAATCACATCGTTGGATCAGTTACGAGTGTTTGAGGGTCAGTGTGATTGTGATCAGTTCTGATATGTCTGACAACGCGTGGTTGCGAAATCTTTGAAGTCTGACCTTTGACACACTTGACGCTGGCTTGTGCTTCAATGCCGGGATTCGAGCCTTAACCCGCACCCGGTTTGGTTCTCAGTATCGTAGAATGACCCGCCTAACTGGGTGTCACAAGACATTTATAACCCGGTTAATGCGGGTTACAGTAATACGGTGAAAACTATTATAATTGTAACCATGTTTCCAAATAGTAATCAATTTTATTTCAATATCAGACACTCCTTGGTAGGGTGATGCGTGCACGTGGAAGTAATACATATGCGAGTTCAAGGATTAACGTGGCTGCGTCGAATCCGCGGGCGTCTGTCGACGGTGCGGGTTTACAACCCTGTTGTTCGACGCTTCGGTAGTACCGCGCGGACGAGAACGTCTGTCGACCAGATGTCGGAACCTTTGCCTATTGTCTAACAATAAGTCTAGGGTGTCGAAAATATTCGAATGCTAGAAAATATTAAATCCTTCCTCAGCTTATGTTTGCTCATTGCATATTTATTGTGCTTACTTTGCATAACATTTGTATGCCATTGTTACTAGAACAATAGCAAGTTAGGACTATTGTCAAGTATTCTCGGGATAGGTGCTAAATAAAGTGCTCAGTCTTGAAGTTTAAGAAATAAAATTCCATTTCTAACAACCCTCTGAAATTAATCAATCCTGCATGCATTGTGTAGGGACTCGTATATTTTAAACATTGTGTTTTCATTTGATCTTAATATTCTCTGTAGATGCACGTACCACTGACTGTCTATACTACACTGTCTTATTTTACTAGTAACCCGCTGAACCCGCTTTTTCTAGAATTTAAAGGGTTCTCCAGACGCTGATACATGCTGCATGAAACGTTGATACCATGCTTCACGATACAGGTTTCATGATACATGTTGCTGCGTCTGTAGATCGGTTTCCGTGTTTCAGCATCAGAACCGAAACTGACATCTTGCTCACCAGCTAAGCGCGTGAGCAAGATGCAAGTTTCATGAAACCTGCATCATGAAGCATGTATCAATGTTTCACTGCACCATGTATCAGCGTCTAGAGGGCCCTTCAGAACCGTTCCCTCGTGGCTAGTATGGGTTACAATAACCTTCCTTGGTTAACCGGGTTTGGGTTAGGGTTACGCGGCGGTTCGGATCCCTGCCTCAATGTTTGAGTGTCGAGAGAATTTATTTTCGAACAAGAAAGAGAGACGTGCGGGGGGAAGTTTATTCTGAACGGGCAGATTGAGAAGTTGATTTGAGGGGGATTGATGTTGAGATAAAGTGTTCCGTTGTATAGTGTTTCTCGCGCAACCTCGATGAGACCCACCTTAAACTGAAGCGGGTCAACGGGGGTTGTAAGGCCCCGCTACGGATCTCCGCCGACACCGGGAATTACGCGGTACCCTCTACGACCAGTGTTCACGGGAAAGAGCCTGATAGCTCTGAGCTACCCTCTGTTGCGCATGCCCGCGACGAGTTGTGACGTTAAACCAATCAACGCTAAGCTGGTAAACGAACCGAATCGACGCCAGTGGCTGGCTTCGTTTCCCAGCTTGGCGTTGATTGGTTTGACGTCACAGCTCGTCGCGGGCATGCGCAACAGAGGGTAGCTCAGAGCTATCAGGCCCTTTCCCGTGAACACTGTCTACGACGGTTTAGCATGGTAAAGGGTGAATAATATGACAGACTGCATGTAACGGAATACCAGTGGATTGTATATTAAATACCCAGATCAATTAACAGATAACAACAAGAATAGTGAGTGTATGTATGTCTAACTGACAGCCGAATCTGTACAGTTCCCGTAACCGAACGTATCCGAAGTATTTGGGTGTCTTACAGTGTCTGACTCCCCAACGAAGTCATTCATGCTAGCAACCAGAAATCCTCCCTCCCAGACTGATACCTTGGTGAGCCCCACGATTAATGCACTTCCTATTGGTCGTCACATCGCCAAAGGAACGGCCCACCAAGCCCCACAGAGAGGGAAAACTCTGGAAACCGTAGTTCCGTCTATTGCATGATATACGGGTAAACAGCCCGTCTCCGAAACGTCGTCCAAGGCGCCCTAAAGGTGAAACAGGACCTCTGGCCAATATCACCAAACCCCGGGACCGCCAGAGTCGAGTACACAGAGGGTCATTGAGGCCCCACGTCACTCGCCACCCTCCAACGGTCCCAAGTGTCAGGCAGGACGCGCGACAGACTCGACGTTGCCAGGCAGCCTCATAAATTAGAGGACTGCTTTCCCTCGGAACCTTTCCCGAGCTATTTACAAAGAACCAAGATACGGCCTTCGGCCGATTACGGTGCTGATGGAAGCTCTCCTATATCTACACGATTGTAGCGCGTAACATGCTCCCCCGTTGAGAGGACACCGATCAACCGAATACAAAACCGTGAGCGCAAAATGTGTATGGGTGTGTGCGTGTACTTATTATTAAAGATGTATAACGCTGTCGTGCTTCCTCCTTGGAAGCTGGTATTCATGAAAAGTCCCGCATCTAGTGGGGCAGCAGTACAAACTTCCCGATCACCCGACCCGGCATGTCCGCAACCGTTTCAACGGTAACCATACGAACGATGCCACCGGAGCTTGGATGGACCCTGAGAACCCTGCCTCGAGTCCACTGCATGGCGTTGCCTTGTCGTCTCCAGGAAGGACGGCCGTGTCCAACTTGAAGGGATGGATTCCGCTATTTACGATTCGCAAATCGTGGCCATCGCTTGAAACCAACGGTCATTCCTCTGACCAGGTACTGCTGCTCCCCCCGGGCCCTTATGCCCGAACGGTGGCTAATTACGCTACTTATAGCTATCCTATATCTATTTCGCACACACGAGTATATACAGAGTCTCGTTATTGCTAATGTCGGCTCGAATACTAATGAAACTGGGTAACCTCTCCAATGTATGGAACCGAATGAAATGTTGAGAACGACAGAAGCAAACCATGAACATGAAATGTAATTGAAACCATAGAGTTCTGATGAAACCTAAAGAGGAGGTGTACTTCACCTGTAACTCCCTTACGTGTGATCGTTTTACCGGTGATCACATCGCTAGATCTTGTACCGTACAAGAACTGTAGCCTGAATGCCATGTGAACTGAATTCTTAAATCCACATGACTTGATGAGGAACTTGAGCCTTAAACCTTTGATTCGAAACCTGAATTAAGCTTGTTCAACGTTCAAACTGTACGTTTACTATGGCCTTGGTGGACTCGTCGGTTCCACGCAATCTGTTTATTATAAATGCTTGTGCTTTATAGAAACCAAAGGCACTTCGTACACTCGCCTCCATGTGCAAGCATGAGCGCACGTCCGTGTTTTCAGAGAGCGAATGAGAGCCTATACCCAGAGCGATAGAAACGTGATATGAAACTATCTAACCTAAAGTTGATCACTCATTTAATTGTCTAACAAAATCAAACCCATATGAGTATATTGACCTTGTATTAATAAATGTATCCATATGTGTGATCAGAATACCCGTGTGTAGGTGCAAGTTCATGTAGAACAAGTGTTTGTTACATAACTAACATGAACCCGCAACATGGATAAGTCCATGGAACTAACCTTTCGTTCCTACACACCCGTCTGGACTCGTGTACAGCCCAATTGTTGCCTGAATATACTAAGTCTATAAATATAAATATATATGTATATTTGTTATGAGCTTTAATGCTCTCCCCTTCCGAGGGTCATAAATCTCCAAAACCCAAATTATATAATGATAGGTTTATCAACTTCCGTGTTGATTCCAAATCGTACTTAATCCGATGTGTCAATGAATCATTGAAGACACATTCCTGATTGTGCTCGCGTAGAGCAATGCTTCTTACACGGATGTTTTTAGACACCGTGAATTTCATGCGTGACCCTTTCCGACGGTCGTAAGTCCTCGTATCCGATATTGCAAAATGCATTGTAATCCTTAACCTGCGAATTGCTACTAAATCGCACTTGATGTGATGCATCAATGAATTATCAAAGGCACCTTCTTGCCTGTGCTCGTGTAGAGCTATGCTGATTACACGGATGTATGCAGACACCGTGAATTTCACGCGAGTTGAGACTAAATGACACTTGATGTGATGCATCAAGGAATTACCAAAAGCACGTTCCTGACTGTGCTTACCCGAGCTTGAGCAACTCATTAGTTCACGACGCCATAAACTGGAAAGGATTTCCCGCAACGCGACTGTGTTATTTTCCGTTTCACGACAAACCGTAGTCGTGGTAATTGTTGGTGGTACCCAAAAATCCGTATTGTGCCGCGATATACTTAACGCGGTCACGATTGAGACCGACGCCCTTTCAGGTGCCTCACCCGGCGAAGCTACCTGGTGACCCTGAAGGGTCTCCTGAATCCTACCTGTGTAACGACTAACGACCGTGTTGTCATTGCACAGGAAATTTGAATTGAATCCGATTTCGTCCGTTGACTTCAAACGAACCGAATCAAGCTCTGCATTTTCCGAATGCTTAATTTCCATGAAAGAGTTAGGGGGTAATGCCATACGAACACCGTGTTCTGGAGCTTGCGAATAATATGATTCGGCCGATGTGCGAATCTCACTTCCTACTGATTCATCATATAATTGACGATCAAGTGCCATGAGAGGCATGAACACTGATGTACATAATTGTAGAATGAATGGACTTTTACTGTCCTCAGTCTTTCCGTTTTTAATATGTAACGTATTGTTACTAGAGCACAGACCAGTTGATTGGCTGCTCACCATGACCCGAGAGTTTAAAATATTTCCTGTGACTTGTGATTCGCATAATTTACCGTATATGTGAGGTGTAACATCTTCTGCTTGTTCCAGTATTTGTACTGGAACTGTTGCGATGCTATTATCGCAAAGTTCATGGTTGAAAGTATTCCCGTTATTGAATACGCGATCAACCCCGAAATTGTCTAACGAGGAACTATACTTGTCCGACACACGATCAGATAGATCTGAATCATCTGATTCACCTATTTCCAAATTTATGCACGATTGTGAATCGTCATCTGAGGCATCTCCAAGGAGGATGTCCTCTACCTGAACTGCACATTTATGGTATAGAGCTTTGAGGGCTATCCTCTCTCTCATTAATGTCCCTGAATCATCAGCGGAGTCTAATTCCGACTGACTGTCTGAGAATGTGAGGTACTCGCTCATCATTCCTGGCCATGCATCTTCTACATGATAGAATAGCTCTGAGCTATCCGAACCATAAGTATCAAGTACCAATTGAAATGCCTCTAGTCTAAGTTTGAACGCTGAACGCTTGGATTTAAGAGAATGCATGCGTTCTGCCGTTAACCTTGCCATTGTGAATAGCAACGAATTTACCAATGAAACCGATGATTTGAAAGTGTTCGAAATCTTAGACCGAGATTACTGAGTCCGACATTAGCAATTTAAACGGACTTACGCATGTGTTGTCGGCAATGTACACGCTCGCAAAATCGTCGATCGCTGGAATGATGTCCCCGACGACGAAGATGAAGTCCCGATGAGGATACTGCGCCCGTTCGGCAGCTCCGTCCTCTGCTGACCTTGGTTGAACGGTGACAAGGCCCGTCCTTGTCTTGCCGACGGTCCACGCTCCTGGTGATGCCGTGTGAAGAGAGGCTGCTACGTTTCCTCTGCGTCACTGGATGAGCTGACCGGCTGCTGCACTTGGTGGGCAGCTACGTCCTCTTCTCATCTTCGTGAGTTTGTCCAGCTCACGTATTGTAAATAGGGTGCTGCATTTGGTTGGCAGTTGACACCCACCTCCGAATCCTTGTTGAGGCCCTGCGACACTTTGGCACTGATATCCTCCGTGATCGCTGGCTGGTTGACTGACCGTCGCACTTCCCCGATGATGCGTTCAATGCTTCTGCCCTTGTTTAAGCGAGGACTTCAATTGTTGAGGTCCGCCATCATGTCTGACATCCTTGAATGGATGCTGTATGGGGTTGTGCAGGTTACCTGGCCTCTGGAGGGATTGCACTGTGGTGCAAACTATAAATGCGATCCGCTGTCTGTTGAAGCAGATGAACCTGGCAATGATGTGCCGCTGGGCAAAGCCAAAGAAAACCCGCGCTGATGCGCCAGATTTAAACCAAATTGTGCGCCGATACTATGGTGACATACTCATGCACGGGCACTGATGTGCCAAACCGATGCACGAACACTTTAGTGCCACGCCTTTATGGGCACTATTCTGTGAACCAAATTTTCATCCGCTGAACTGCAGCGAATGGAGACACTGTTCCATTTCCGGTCACCAACACTCACTAATTCTGTTGCACTAAACCACATGTAGAAGTCCATAAGTCACTGGCAGGATCCGGCTCGAAGGACCAATGTTTCTCGCGCAACCTCGATGAGACCCACCTTAAACTGAAGCGGGTCAACGGGGGTTGTAAGGCCCCGCTACGGATCTCCGCCGACACCGGGAATTACGCGGTACCCTCTACGACGGTTTAGCATGGTAAAGGGTGAATAATATGACAGACTGCATGTAACGGAATACCAGTGGATTGTATATTAAATACACAGATCAATTAACAGATAACAACAAGAATAGTGAGTGTATGTATGTCTAACTGACAGCCGAATCTGTACAGTTCCCGTAACCGAACGTATCCGAAGTATTTGGGTGTCTTACAGTGTCTGACTCCCCAACGAAGTCATTCATGCTAGCAACCAGAAATCCTCCCTCCCAGACTGATACCTTGGTGAGCCCCACGATTAATGCACTTCCTATTGGTCGTCACATCGCCAAAGGAACGGCCCACCAAGCCCCACAGAGAGGGAAAACTCTGGAAACCGTAGTTCCGTCTATTGCATGATATACGGGTAAACAGCCCGTCTCCGAAACGTCGTCCAAGGCGCCCTAAAGGTGAAACAGGACCTCTGGCCAATATCACCAAACCCCGGGACCGCCAGAGTCGAGTACACAGAGGGTCATTGAGGCCCCACGTCACTCGCCACCCTCCAACGGTCCCAAGTGTCAGGCAGGACGCGCGACAGACTCGACGTTGCCAGGCAGCCTCATAAATTAGAGGACTGCTTTCCCTCGGAACCTTTCCTGAGCTATTTACAAAGAACCAAGATACGGCCTTCGGCCGATTACGGTGCTGATGGAAGCTCTCCTATATCTACACGATTGTAGCGCGTAACTTATAGAGACTTGAGGATTTAAAATAAATACTTTGAAAGATAAATTGTTAAGTAGTCCAATGATACGTAGAGTCTGAAATTAAATCGGACTTTTACCCTAAAACCTTGATATCTCCGCTTGGTATTTGTGGTCAAGTGTACACAAATATAGTTAAACTGTCGCAAACGCTCTTTGCGCAACAACTCTAATCTCCCGTGTTTTTATACGTTTGTACCTATTTCTGTTACAATTAACTGGCTGCAAATGTGTGGGAACAGGAGGGTGAATGTGTTTACTTTAGGTGGTAAGCTATACGTTATTTTTACAGGCTTACGGTGGAGAAGTTGGGCCTTAAGAGTTAAACATTGATTGAGTGTTAAAAGAGTATATTACGTAATGCAGATCATATTTTCATTACGAATATTACGCATTGAATTGTCCAGTTTGCGCAAACAATTGTAATTAAATTAGATTGAATCGCTTTTTACGTGCTAGTGATTGTAGGAGTTCATAGGTTAGGAGACGGACGGGCGGCCTGTGGTGTAAGTGAGGCCCAGGTTCATAGGTGGCGCGCGCCCGTTGAGAGGAGCTCATTAAGCAGAGTCCTCGGGGAAGCCGCAGTGGGGGAATCGGCTAGGCGGCTGGCCAGCACGCGGAAGGTCCGGGTTCGAGTCCTCCCGGTGAAGAAGAGAGCAGCTTTCCTTTTTTTCCGTCTCCTACATGATCGGCCATTTCTAGTTTCACGTTGCGCAACATCTACCTCGAATCTACGGTATTGCGAATTGAAACACACTTCTGGTCGTGCGAGGCAGTGATTAATTGTAAAAAATTTGACCACAATTAAACGTTGGCGACTTCAATAATATTACGCTTAATGGTATAATCCTTTGATTCTGCTTAATTACTTTTGGAATACTTTTGCAAACTGCCCGCGCTTTGTCAGGGTTGTTTCACCCGTATCAAGTTTCGTTTCACCGCGAACGAGCTGCTGGGTGGCAAATTATCTTTCGAGCAGATTGAGATATAACGCTTAAATGCAGCATTGATTAAAAGCTGGAGAGGTGATCGAGGTACTAGAGGAATGTTTCAACTATGTACTTTCGACGTAAGGCTTGAGGGGATTTCTTTACGTTTTCTTACAGGCGGGGGAGAAGGAGTCAGTCAGCCTCTTACGTACCTAATATTTTTTTAACCTAGTTTTCAATATGAGTAGTCTTAAAGGCGATGCTTCATATCGCGCACGAAACCGAATTAAATGAATTATATAACCCTTTAAATGAATTTTAATAATGAAAAAAACAATGTAAAAAATATTGCATTAAAATCTTAGGAATTCTTATACTTGGGAAGGGAGGGTGTAAGAAATCGCCAAATAACCCTTACGTAATTTAACGACGGCCCCTTATTTCAAATGATATATTTTCCATAATTATTTATGAGTTTCCCATCAGTGTTGAAGTGGTGTTATGCCTCTTTTATAAAAATCTTCGAATTTATCATTAAAAAATGAACTTATTGCACTTTTTGTGGTCTCGGAATTATTGAAGTTTTCCCCGTTTAAATCGTTTTGTAGTGATCGAAAAAGGTGCCCCATCCGAGGAATACGGTGCACGAGGATTAACTTTGCATTGCAGTTTTGATATTTTTTCCCCCGTTGCTATCGTGTGGTCTCGCGTTGTTGTGGGAATACAGGACACCCTTTCGGTTCACAATGGATAGTCTTTCAATTTGAAAACACGCTAACATTATGCACATGATTCAAAATCCTCGGCGTGCAAACACGTCGACGCCACTTAAGCTGTTAATCTTGGATTGAGCTGGGTGTTAGAAAGTAGATAGGTGTACGTTGATAATTATAATAGGGTGATAAGCTGAGGTGATGATAATAATGGAGCAGAATTTTTGAGAGTTGATATCTTGGAGGTAGGAGGAAATTATGTAAATTTTTATTTGTCAATAAGAATTAGTTTTAGTTGCTTATTTAGATCGGTTTCGTGAGGACTAAAAGTTTGAAGCATGATTTTATACTTAGCAAAATACATTGTCCCTTAATTACCTAATTTAGAGTCAAATTATTTATTGCGACTGTGTGAACGAATGATTACTTACTAACGCACTGACTCTTTTATTTACGAAAGATCCACACATTCACTGATTACTATATAGATTATGTGCTTAATTGTACTTTTCGTGTGCGATTTGAAGCAATTTGATTGAAATTAGATACAAAAATTGAAAGAGTAATACAAGAGATTTTGGCAGTTATTATTTTGAATTTAGATGAATACGAGTCAGCGTACATTCTGTGCATAAATGCTGCTACCTCCTCCAATCTTTCTCTCGCACAGCATGCCTTCCGTTGTCAAGGAGACCGCGCGACGCTAAGAAGGCTGCCATGACGGGCTAGCCGGGCTAGCGTCTTCGCGGTTAGCGTCGCGCGATATCCCTGACAACGCGGGCGAGAGTGGGAGAACCCCAAGTTCCCGCGCGGGAGCGAGCCTTGGACAGCGCTTATATATTGTTGAAACATGTGTTATAGATATAATGTGCTAGTTTTCGCCGCAAAATACAAAATGTGCTACCCTTCGTGGCGAAGCAGTCTAATACGTTAGTTTTCACGACGAAAGACCAAACGTGCTACTTTTTGCAGCGCACGTCGATAAGATGTCCTCCTCGAAACAGAATACGTTCTATATGAAACATTTTTTCGAATACCGAATAGTTTGGGAGATAATCGTGGGTGAAGATTAAAATGGGACACCCTGTGCAACTACACAGTATTAAAATTTAACTGTACTGGCATTAAACAACTGCAAGACCTAATATTTATTAAGTAAATTCAATAGCACCGTAAATCAAGAATCACTTAGCCCGCCTGTCCACGGAGCATCGCGTCATAGACGCGTACGCGTAGGGACCAATCGTACGCCGGGCATCTTGACAAATGCAGATCAATGATCGACAGATGCGTCGTACGATTGGTCCCTACGCGTACGCGTCTACACTTGATTCCACAGTAGAGCATCAAGATTTCGCGCAGGCACGACCCTCAGGCGACGTTGCTACGCCGCCTCCCCACTTAACCGCCTATGTTTTTCTCCGTCGCACGGCCTTCTCTACTCCCTCTGTTCACTTTTCGTGCGGGACTGTTTACGTTGACAACGGTCAGGTCCCGCGTTTGGGATGTACCAGTTATTGCTTGGAAATTACCACGACCAATCGCATGCGGTTCAAACCGTGGGTAGTAGTGGGAGCTGCGCAGATCGGTCGCAAATCGGTAGGGGCGTCGAGATGCTCCAATGTGGAATCAAGTGTATGACGCGACGCTCCGTGGACAGACGGCCTTAAGAAACAGAATCTTCTGAGCTTCAATCCTCCACTGTTTTGCTCCATAGATTTATTAATATTTAACGAAACAATCGAAGAAACTATTTAATAAAGGGAATGTCGTCGCTGGTAACACCATAAACTTTAGTACCAAGCTTTAGAAAACAAAGAACAATTTATTATAACATAAACGTCTACATTATGTTACAATTAAACAATCTCCTCTTTAACTCAGCGCGTAAGGTGAATGCTCAGCAGTTTTGAAGTTGTACGAGCCCTTTGCCCTACAAAAGGAATAAGTATAAATTCAATTTGACGGCTGTTTACAAAGCTGGTATACACCCAAAGTCACGTAAAAGTATACAAACTAAAACTTACTTTGGATCGAGATTAGAACCACCCATGTATGCTCGCGGTCCACCATTCTTTGAATTACCAGGGAATCCCTTTGGCTTGGTAACAGATTCACTGTAATACTCGTAGCTGCGTCCATGTGAGCAAGCACCTGTTTAATAAAACGTGCCTTCACCATTACATGCACTAAAACCCTGTTCACATTTTGTGCTCCGCTATTTTTCAAAGCAACTTTCCATCTCTCATGTTTGAAACGAATAGACTCTTATTGAATCATTTTTCTTTAGGGCGATGGTTGCAACATTTCGCCAGCATTCAGGCGCAAGGTTGTTAAAAGTTTCAAAAAACTTCAGTCTTACCGGTCAGGTCTACACCGCAACCTGGTTGACGATTTCCTCCGTTGGCATAGAAATCGGATGTGCCAATATCGGAACGTATCCCCAATCTACTAGCACATGTGTGAACAACTTGGACGTTTCTCGCGTGTGAACGATCTACTCTTTCGTTAGAGCTCTTGCCTTCGAACATTGGGCTGGCTGGGTCAAGAGCTGTAATTAAAATTTATTCTCACATAACAATAACAGTTTCACTGCACACAGTGAAATTCTATCCTTAAACGGAATATTCTATAACACAAACATTTTCACAAAACACTTCATCTTTTAAAGCAACCCTTTTACAGACGACGATGTCAATTTTTTTTTTAAAACTGATAGAACTTTAGGGACATCTAGGGGGTTCTTGACGAATAATATACTATTCTATTTGCTGGTTGAATTCAATTCAATCAGTTTCCGAGGATTGGCGTAGGTACTTTTTGCTTCCATTTGAATCTTGCCAAATGGTCGGACGAACAAAGCAATTATGGCGAGAAAAAATTCACTGTTACATTCGTATTTTTCAAACCCGATATTTTCTGTTTCCACTTACCAATAACGGCTGCGACCAAACTAGATCTCGAAACGATTCGCGCCGCCAAGCTCGCGACGTGGGCGCCAAGAGAGTGGCCGATCATTTTCATGTTGCTTGGCTTCAGATTCGCTTTCAATCGCAGGAAATTTACGAAACTGGCTACATGTTCCGCCACTGTCGGCACACTCTTCGCGACTGTCGGGTAATATATGCTGTCAGCTATTGAACGCCAATCGATGACTATGACGTTGCAGTCCAAAACCTTGAGGTACGCTGGAACCAGATCACATATTACTTATGGAGGAAATTTCTGCTGAAAATTGACGATAGGGCTCATTTACGTTACCATTGCGAACCAGGGTGCAGGATGATTCGTTACCCGCGCTACTCCAGCCGTGAGTAACCACGATGGTCGGTCTGTTCGCGTTCCAGGCGCTCCTTTTGACGCTCTGGATATCGTTCGTCGCTATGACTTGCCCAACCGTTGGGTTTCTCCTGAAATGGAGGGTACATATACTCATTGGTGAAGTTAGTAGTTGATAGATCAGTTAATGAAACTTAATTGAAAGCATAGATTATGCCAACGTCTGATACACCCATTCGTTGAATTTGAATAGGTATGGCAAGTCTTGGTCAAAGAAGGAAAATTGAAATCATTTGATATATTATTATAGTTTATGACGAATACGGGAGGATTTAAACAACCAGCCTTTGATTGCGTTGATAGGTCTTATTTGATAGAGATGGGCAAAATTTTAATTTAACTTTATTCGACCTAATTGGTTTATGATGCTTCGTTCAAGTATAGTTACAAAATTATCAACTTGTTCATAATTGTATACTTGATAGCCTAGTAATTCGTGTCTACTACGTGGAAGTCAATTCTCAATATTGCATATAGGGTGGATGTCCCAATCACCGTGCCATGTACCTATTACCGTGCCTTTATACTTAAAGAAGCCATACAAAAAAACTCGCATACATAAATAAGGTAAGGAATTTTTTTAATTAAGTTATACTTTTAATGTATGTGTTACAAACGAGTAGGTTGTATTTTTAAACAATTAAAGCTTCTTTAAGTATAAAGGCACGGTAATAGGTACATCTACCCTAATGGTATGAAAATAGTTTGCACTTTCTAGGATGTTTCTGCCAGATCCCTGATAAGAGTGAACATTGAAGGCACCAGGGTTCAGTTCGTTTTGTAGTTTCAAACACTCGAAGGATAAATGGAAGAAATGTTTTTCCACTACGTTTCAAATAATCCGTTATCGAATATCCAAGTGCCTTGTAGCTTTTCCATAAAAGAATTCCATTGAGCCTAAATATCTGACGAACAATATGCTGTCCTTCGTTGGAATTTATCAGACCCTTTCTTACCTCTCGATTTTTGAAAACCACAAGTTTGATTTAAAAAAAAATTAAGTCCCATTACTTCTACAATTATTAGTAGATTTCGATTCCTCCACAATATGACTATTAGTAATTATATGTATATCAACATATACCTCCCAAACATTTCCTTCTTCCATTATAATAAAATAGTTAAGTTACTAAAGTCACACAAACTCAGTTACGTTCTAAAATTTTACCGTGTGTAAAGTGTGAAAACGACGGAATTTATGTTGGCTTCCAAGGTACTAGTTTCCTCCAAAGTCAATGGTTCATAGTCCAGCTTTATTAGATGCGGCACGCCAGCTCCATCAGGGAAGATCGTGTAATTGGCCTGCATCAACGCAGTGAGCAGGGTTGGATAGACTGAAAATAAATTTCACCCTGTTAAAGCGTCCCCCCGCTTCCCTGTGTGTCGATATATTGATATATTATTCGTGTACGAACGCATAGCCAAAGCTGTTGGGGCAACCATTTTCGATCCGGTCGATGCGAACCACCACGCAGCACAGAATAAACGGACTACTTGGCTTCTGTGCTTTCGGCGTCGCTTCTTTTATACTTTCAATGGAAACAACGGTCGTCTATTTGGGCATTTGACCGTTGATAAGACGGAATCACATCGTTGGATCAGTTACGAGTGTTTGAGGGTCTGTGTGATTGTGATCAGTTCTGATATGTCTGACAATGCGTGGTTGCGAAATCTTTGAAGTCTGACTTTTGACACACTTGACGCTGGCTTGTGCTTCAATGCCGGGATTTGAGCCTTAACCCGCACCCGGTTTGGTTCTCAGTATCGTAGAATGACCCGCCTAACTGGGTGTCACAAGACATTTATAACCCGAGTAACCCGGTTAATGCGGGTTACAGTAATACGGTGAAAACTATTATAATTGTAACCATGTTTCCAAATAGTAATCAATTTTATTTCAATATCAGATACTCCTTGGTAGGGTGATGCGTGCACGTGGAAGTAATACAGGGTGATTCTGGAGCTCCGCCGGACAATGGATGCGTCCTGGTACCCCGTGGCGAGAACAAGCCCCCGCAGTGCCTCGCCGAATTTTATGGGTTTCGACCATCGAAGGGGTTGGAGTGCCTATTAAGAAGTTAGAAATCTTGGATTTCCGCATTTCTCATCAGATCTTTGCGAAAACGACGCCAATTGATTCCTTATGTTTCGCCGATGAAACTGACCCCAAGAACGACGTAATTCGGAAAATAATTAAGGAAATTGCATGAAAAATTAATTTCCATAACCTGAAGCTAATTTCGTTAATAATAGTCCGATTTACATGAAATTTGGTATGATTTTCATCGGAAAAACATAAGGAATCTATTGGTGTAACTTCCATTTCGATACGATAAAGAATAAAGAATTTTTTAATACGCTGAAATGAATATTTCACGTTTTCACCCTCGACTGCGGGGGGTAGACCACGATTTGCCGGGGTCGACCGAGGATTCATACCTGTTTCAGAATAAAATAATTCTTTAGTCTTTATCGTATCGATATGGAAGTGATGCCGATGGATTCCTTATGTTTTTCCGATGAAAATCATACCAAATTTCATGTAAATCGGACTATTATTAACGAAATTAGCTTGAGGTTATGGAAATTAATTTTTCATGCAATTTCCTTAATTATTTTCCGAATTACGTCGTTCTTGGGGTCAGTTTCATCGGCGAAACATAAGGAATCAATTGGCGTCGTTTTCGCAAAGATCTGATGAAAAATGCGGAAATCGAAGATTTCTAACTTCTTAATAGGCACTCCAACCCCTTCGAGGGTCGAAACCCATAAAATTCGGCGAGGCACTGCGGGGGCTTGTACATATGCGAGGTCAAGGATTAACGTGGCTGCGTCGAATTCGCGGGCGTCTGTCGACGGTGCGGGTTTACAACCCTGTTGTTCGACGCTTCGGTAGTACCGCGCGGACGAGAACGTCTGTCGACCAGATGTCGGAACCTTTGCCTATTGTCTAACAATAAGTCTAGGGTGTCGAAAATATTCGAATGCTAGAAAATATTAAAGATCCACACTTCTTCCTTCCTCAGCTTATGTTTGCTCATTGCATATTTATTGTGCTTACTTTGCATAACATTTGTATGCCATTGTTACTAGAACAATAGCAAGATAGGACTATTGTCAAGTATTCTCGGGATAGGTACTAAATGAAGTGCTAAGTCTTGAAGTTTAAGAAATAAAATTCCGTTTCTAACAACCCTCTGAAATTAATCAATCCTGCATGCATTGTGTAGGGACTCGTATATTTTAAACATTGTGTTTTCATTTGATCTGAATATTCTCTGTAGATGCACGTACCACTGACTGTCTATACTACACTGTCTTATTTTACTAGTAACCCGCTGAACCCGCTTTTTCTAGAATTTAAAGGGTTCTCCAGACGCTGATACATGCTGCATGAAACGTTGATACCATGCTTCACGATACAGGTTTCATGATACATGTTGCTGCCTCTGTAGATCGGTTTCCGTGTTTCAGCATCAGAACCGAAACTGACATCTTGCTCACCAGCTAAGCGCGTGAGCAAGATGCAAGTTTCATGAAACCTGCATCATGAAGCATGTATCAATGTTTCACTGCACCATGTATCAGCGTCTAGAGGGCCCTTCAGAACCGTTCCCTCGTGGCTAGTATGGGTTACAATAACCTTCCTTGGTTAACCGGGTTTGGGTTAGGGTTACGCGGCGGTTCGGATCCCTGCCTCAATGTTTGAGTGTCGAGAGAATTTATTTTCGAACAAGAAAGAGAGACGTGCGGGGGGAAGTTTATTCTGAACGGGCAGATTGAGAAGTTGATTTGAGGGGGATTGATGTTGAGATAAAGTGTTCCGTTGTATAGAGACTTGAGGACTTAAAATAAATAGTTTGAAAGATAAATTGTTAAGTAGTCCGATGATACGTAGAGTTTGGAATTAAATCGGACTTTTACCCTAAAACCTTGATATCTCCGCTTGGTATTTGTGGTCAAGTGTACACAAATAAAGTTCAACTGTCGCAAACGCTCTTTGCGCAACAACTCTAATCTCTCGTGTTTTTATACGTTTGTACCTATTTCTTTTACAATTCATTGGCTGCAAATGTGTGGGAACAGGTGGGTGAATGTGTTTACTTTAGGTGGTAAGCTACACGTTATTTTTACAGACTTACGGTGGAGAAGTTGGGCCTTAAGAGTTAAACATTGATTGAGTGTTAAAAGAGTAATGCAGATCATATTTTCATTACGAATATTACGCATTGAATTGTCCAGCTTGCGCAAACAATTGTGATTAAATTTTAGATTGAATCGCTTTTTACGTGCTAGTGATCGGCCATTACTAGTTTCACTTTGCACAACATCTACCTGATTCGGTTAGGTGACCGTCATACAGTGAGGACGTGTTTACAAGCACCGCTCTGCGTGTGATCGTACGGTTCGACACGTGCCGTATCTTGCCATTTAGTCTTTCGTGCATAGTGAAATCTAAATTAACACTCCATTATAGTGACAAGTGTATTATTGCATTAGTTACAACCTCTTAGAGGCCCTGCATCGGGTCCATGACTACAGGGACACGTGCGTTCCATTAACATAATGGACGCATCGTCAGCTATAACGAAACCATCCACCAAAGTCTTATTTTCAAGCATGGTCCAACAAGAAAGAGTTCCGACACGAGAACAAGCCATTATTCTTGACTCATTGGAAGGTCTTACAGTACAGGAGTACACAGTAGCTTTAGCTAAAATAATAAATCCAAAAGACATTCATTATGTGTCTCGCATATCGCACGGAAGAATATGTTTCTACCCACGGTGTAATAGACAGGTGTTCCGACTCCTGTTCAGAATGTGTGACTTTTTCGTCCTAGTTCTTCTGGCGGCCGGCAGATTTCGTCGATGTCGTAAAGGCATTTACATATACATATATATACAGGCCTGGTGTGGAATTCCCACTCGTAGTGGAGGGGGAACAGGCCACGCGTGCGCGTGATGATCCCGTGACGTCAAACCAATTAGGAATTCCATACCAGACCTGTATATATGTATATGTAATGTCTTTGCAACATCAACGAAATACATGCATACAAACAATATTTACCACTTGGTCTCGTGCCGATAGCATTTTCAGTGAAAATAACGATGTATGAAATTATAAATTATTATCAATAATTAATAAACAACAAATAAAGTTAGCTGTTTAATATTATTGTATATAATTTATTTATAAATTTTTATACAATATAAAATATACCTATTCAAACTATGTGCAAACAAGAATAACTTAAGTATTTACAAATTTGGCTAATTTCTTTTTTACCGAGTTTAATTTAATTAGTGAACGATTCTCTGATTTTACATATTGTCTCATCCGCATTGTTATATAATAAAATAAACATTTACTAATTATGTCCGCTTTGTGTGCTTCACATGGGAACTTTAACTTAAAATTTAAAATTACTTTTTCTATGGTATAGTCTAGTATGTCACATCTTTTAGATTTTATGGTTTCTTGAAAATATTTTTCTGAGTTTCTAAATAATTCGTAAATTAATGTATTCGGGTGGATCAGTCTTCCTCTAGTTTTAACGTCAACTAATTGCGCAACAGTTCTGGAATTTATATTATTTTCATTTTCAAATATGCTTGAGCACATAGAACATTGAATTTTTTTTTTCATTTTTTACAAATAAAACCAGTTATGTAATATATGTATAATACAGTCTAATACTTCCGCCAAGCAATAATCGTGCTCAAATACATCGTCGCATTCTAAATCGGTAGTTTCAATTATATCATTTAATTTAACTTTTAACTTTTCGATGTAAATATGCGCGCTTGATGTATTGTTGTTCCAAAAAATTTTTTTTAAATCTTCAATCGAGATGATTGGCTTCCTATTAGTATTATTTTTAATTTTACTATTTCCGAATGTTGGAGGTTGCAACAATTTATATATCGAAAGCATTTTATATAAATGCAGAAATGTTTGAAAATTTGGATGGTCATTTTGACAACCTGCCTGTCTGATAATACCAAAAAATTGCTGCAAAATATAAAATGAAGATTACAAATATAACAAATAACGTGACAGGTGTTAAATGACAAAGTCGAATAAAAAAGGAAAATATAGGTGTTACGTTTTTTATTAATAAAAAAAGTGTACATCGTGGGTATACCTATAAAAAAAGTATATATATATTAAATATATTAAAACATATATACAGAGTATATACTCTGTTGATAGTCAATACTCTAGGGGTGATTATACCGGCGAAAATAAGACGCTGTCATTAGCTTTCGGTCTCCTTAATGTCTATTACATCGTGAGCCCAACTGACCCTCACTGCCCTACAGTAGGTATTGACTATCAGTAGAGTAACACCCTGTATATTATTAAGGGTGTATGTGTACTTCAATACAATCCTGGTTCATTTTTCCGGTAAGCACGTAATCGAAAACACCATTTAAACTTAACAGATATTCTGTTAAAGCAACTGTAGACTTAATAGTCACTCTAAGACCCTCAGCTGTACTAGCTGTCAAAAACTCCGAAGCTTGTATTTTTTTTTTTTTTAATATCTTCCTCCCAATTATTTAGCCAATTTAGTGATTCTCTTAACAGCTAAAAAAGTACAAAATAAATTATTATTATTCATCTCTCATGGTTGAAAAAATTTGGATGGAAATGTACGTACCTCAAGATCTTTAGTTTGTCCCAACTTGACACCAGAATGGTTTCTGTTTAATGCATCAAAAAGATAATTCATCCTTAAAGTGAATTGGATCGTACCACCACAGTTAGATAATGTATCCACTCCTCGAGACCGATAAAATTCCAGTCCATCAGCAACACTTTTACTAAATATCTAAAAAAATACTCATACATCAAGCGGACTCATAATTACAAAAAATTTATATTATTTTTTATTTTAACGTTTGGAGTACGAAACCTGAGTAGCCAAGAAGACACGCATTTTCAAACAATTTGAAGGATTAATATGATTTCTAGTTAGTTTCGGACACACTCTTAGATTACCCAGATTGAATTGATCTACTTTGTACAAATTCTCGTAATCAACCCAGTGAACATATTGACCATCCACCTGAATTCAGATAAATCACAATTTTCCTAATTTATTATGGTGCTTTATTTTTGAGTTCCTAAGAATGAAGTTAATTCTTGTAATACCTTTAATTTACGCCTATTCTGTATTGTATTTCTCACACATTTGAAAAGATGTGGAGTGTCTGAAAATACATATACTTTTCTGTTTGGATTAACCGGATTTTCAAAAAAATGGTTCAGTTTGGAATTTAGTTTACCAGAAACTCCAAATTCCTTCCACATTTTCCTATTTGTTGCAGCTCCATCGCATACAATGCCATCAATATATCCTCCTGATTTTTCGACTAAAATAATAGCTTGCAGCACGATTTCAGCAAGAGTTTGACCTTTTGTTGGCCCTTTACTAGCAAAAACACCTATTGACTGTATAAATTTATCGCCTAATGATCGAAACATAAATACCAAAGCATGATCTGCCAACTCTGTGAATTTGTTACTGTCCGAATGTACTCCTACATTTGCACAACCTTCGAATGTAACTTTTTAGAATTTATTTCTAAGCTTTGCCTCAGTTGCATTTCGTCGAAAATTAGCATTCCGTGCTTTGCTCTTTCTGGAACTTCTTCAAATTTTTTCTTCAATAACTCGAAAAATTTAATGTCAAATCCGCAGCCAATGTCAACCATACTCATGTATTTTCTCACAGTACTG
Organism: Andrena fulva; assembly: GCA_946251845.1. Classification (NCBI taxonomy): domain Eukaryota; kingdom Metazoa; phylum Arthropoda; class Insecta; order Hymenoptera; family Andrenidae; genus Andrena; species Andrena fulva. Next base: position 16,837,469 of record OX276333.1, on the reverse strand, counting down.
TGAGCAGGTAACGGCATTATTTCATTTCGTCGCAAAAAGTTATAAGTCTTCGGACTTTTTATATGCAGAAGTAAACACAGCAGTAACCATTCGGTATTATATTTGCGGCCTTTCGACGATTTGCGTTTACTTGCAAATAAACATTCTTTTATCAATAATTCCTATAAATACATACAAAATCATGAAATCGAAACATTAAATTACACACTTTAAAAACGCTTCTTATCTTGTAAAAAATGTAAATAAGTATAAATATCTGACAACAAAAAACATAATTAGTAACCTGATTATGAGGTATATTATATTTTTCTTTGTGTTTTCGTAAACACTGTTCTAAATTTTTTTTCCACTTCTCTTTGTTTGCTTTTTTAATCTCTTTTTTGCTTTGCGAATTTTGGCTCTGATTTTTTTACTTCTTATTTTATACCTCTTTAAATTTTGTGAATTTGTTTTTATCAGTAAAGATAATTGTGTTGTTGAAGGATTTTTTTTTTTAACAGCAGCGTCAAAGTGCCTCCTTAGTGTCGAATCTAATTTTAAACAATGTTCACATATTGTTCCTATTTCTAAGGCCCACTCACACAGATTGTGTCGCCATTTATTTGTAATATCTTGGTATGCACAAGTACAATGCACGTTTCTATATTCGTATATACTTGGACCTCCTGTACATATTTTTAAACTATCTATTTTCCTTATAAAAAACTCAACTTTAACTTAGTTTGTTAAAAATAAATATTTGGCAGTTTCCATTTTCTTGTAAAACAACCTACAAAAGTGATTTTACGTAATGTCTATTCAAAAGTATTTCATATACAAAACATACACATACTTGTTTCTCAATCACTGATACGTTAGGCTCTTCGGTAAGTGAGGGTCTTACTTTATTAACAATCAACATTTTCTTTGGTAAGTCAACTTTGTGGACTGCCCACAGTGTATTTGGTAATTTCAAACAGTGCGATTTAGAAAAAACATCTAAACATTTTCTTTCAATTGTGCATGTATCATTACTAGTAGCAGAAATACTTTCTGTTTTTACATCATTGACTGTAACACATCAACAGTATTTAGCATAAAATGTTCTTAACGCTGTAATTTATTAATAATTAATTCTTTTAAATATATTTACCTATATCATTTAATTCTACTGACTTTGAATAATTTTCACTAATGAATATTGAAGATTGACCACTAGATGATGGGACACTTAGCAGTTCCTGTAGGTAGAAACACATTAATAATCAGTGGGGGCCAGTTGGGCCATTAAGGAGCCCGACCTCCATGATGTTTACCAGAGTCGCTGTCATTGGCTTCAAGCTCCCCTTCCGTGCGGCTCTGGAAAACACCATGGAGCTCGGGCTCCTTAATGGCCCAACTGGCTCTAACTGTATTAATATCACGTCACATGAAATCATATGCTATCAACATTTACCTGTATAACTGCAGGTGGAGGCTCAGGATTCGTGGTTGAGTTGTCTATATCAGGCATCGGAATTAAGTGATCTTTTCGGCCGAATTTCAGAGGCGACGCCTCCTTTCTCCCGCCGCGCGTCTTGGCCCCCGCGGCGGCCCAGAAGCCTCGAGCGCCTCAGGCCCGTGCCGTATGAACCGCGCGTGGCGCATTGGGGCGACACCCGTATCAATAGGTTTCCACATCACCCATGGGGTACTCTTATCGATGCGTTTTTTTTGTCAGTGGTATCCCCTGTAGGCCTATTCCACTGTGCCGCGTGATAAAAAATAGAGTGGAAAAGCGCGTTTTATTATCAAAATTTTAAACATGTTTGGGAAAACTAGATTTTCGCGCACGTTTCGACGGGGATACCACTGCCAAAAAAAAACGCATCGATAATAGTACCCCATGGGTGATGTGGAAACCTATTGATACGGGTGTCGCTCCAATGCGCCACGCGCGGTTCATACGGCACGGGCCTGAGGCGCTCGAGGCTTCTGGGCCGCCGCGGGGGCCAAGACGCGCGGCGGGAGAAAGGAGGCGTCGCCTCTGAAACTCGGCCGAAAAGATCACTTAATTCCGATGCCTGGTCTATATAATATTTACCTTCGTTAATTTGTACATGCTTAATAGAGGTATTAAAGAAAACAGGAATAGCATTGAGCGCAAGCCTTCGTCTCTTGAGGCTTCTCTATAAATTAAGGATATGATTACTATAAAATACGACTGTATATATAATTTCAATTTCATAATTTCACATTGACTTACCTGAAACAATACATTTCCACTAACATCTTTTATAACGCGCTCTTTTATAATATCTTTCTTTAAAAAATGATTTTCACAAATAAAACTACTTTTTTTAAGCTAACAACCAACACTAATAAATACTGCTTCCCATTTCTTATAAAGTTTTTCGTCTGTAGGTGCTTTAAATAACGTGATTCGAGGATTATTCTCAAAATTTCCAACACGATATTTGCAAATACAACATTTATTAACCATTTTACCATATAAATATGCAATTCACGCTGTGCTGACTTGCAAATAATAAATATAATAGGTAAATGACTTCATACTCGTAGTGGAGGGGGAACCTACGCGAACTGGAGGGGGAACACTACGTTCTGTTACACCGTAGGGAACACCTACCTTGGCGTCGATTGGTTTGACGTCACGGGATCATCACGCGCATGCGTGGCCTGTTGTGTCTGGCAAGCCGAGTAAAGCTGGATTCACACTACACTTGATTCCACATTGGAGCATCTCGACGCCCCTACCGATTTGCGACCGATCTGCGCAGCTCCCACTACTACCCACGGTTTGAACCGCATGCGATTGGTCGTGGTAATTTCCAAGGAATAATTGGTACATCCCAAACGCGGGACCTGACCGTTGTCAACGTAAACAGTCCCGCACGAAGAGTGAACAGAGAGAGTAGAGAAGGCCGTGCGACGGAGAAAAACATAGGCGGTTAAGTGGGGAGGCGGCGTAGCAACGTCGCCTGAGGGTCGTGCCTGCGCGAAATCTTGATGCTCTACTGTGGAATCAAGTGTAGCCGTCTAGCCGGCGGCTTGCCGGCGGCCGTCACCACTAGCGCAACGGAGACACAGATGCATGTGTCTCCCTTGCGCCAGTGGGACGGCCGCCGTCTTGCCGCCGTCCAGCCGGCTAGTGTAAATCTACCTTAATACCACTAAAATCTCTACTACTACAGTCTCATTATTACATATGTATATGCCTTCTCAGTCACGACGCCTCTCGCGACAGCCAGGGGAATTAAACAGAAATCGGCACACAAAATCGCTGGCGTAAAAGGTACAGAGTCGGAACACCTGTCTATTACACCGTGTTTCTACCTAAGCAGCAAGGAGCTCGCGGATCACCTTGTTGACAACCACACAAAGGTCACGGTTGGAAGTAGCTCACTTGAAATTCGACCTCTTATCTCAAAAGCCAAACGAATTATTATATCCAACGTTCAACCATACATCCCGAGCTCAATTATCGAAAATGAACTAAAAAAACTGGATATTACACCTGTTTCTCAAATAACCTCCGTTAGGGCTGGTATTTACCTCCCTGAACTGGGTCACATACTGAGCTTTAGAAAACAAATGTATGTTAAACCAGATGATATTCCGAAGATTCCTAATCACATGCAAATCACTCACCAAAACGTCAACTACTGGATTTACTTCTCGGCTGACAAACTGACGTGCTTCTATTGTAAGGAGGAAGGTCATCTCGCAAAGCACTGCAAAAACCTCGAACTAAATCCTACTCTACAGTCTGCAGATATTCAGTCAGATATTAGAGAAATTGAAACCGTCATTCCCATCATCAATTCTCCAACAAACGACGAAAGCATCGTATGTCCAGCGAATAGTGAATTTCCACCCCTTCGGGCAACTCCTGGTATCAAGAGACCTCTTTCCACCTCCACGTCTACGCCTTCGAACCAAGAGGAGTGCATGAGCTCTGAAATGCAAATGCAACGCGGCATCACTGCAAAACCCAGTAAATTAAAGAAAAAGAAAGAACATTCTGTAAGTACGATTGATGTTGTTCAGCAGCTTGAACCGGCAAAAGTTTACCTTACTACATGCGCAAACAGATATCCGATTTCTTATGACAAGCTCCTTGGTTTCTTAGTAAGTACACACGGCAAATCTAACATTATCGAAATCGCACAAATGTACACAAATGACATGGCGGCTTTAGACGCCATGTTGACAGACACATATAAATACCTAAATGATCGTTGTCTTAAAAGTAGAATTACGCGAATCAAAAAAATTCTAAAATCCCCTGAAGATAAGGCGTTCGACCTTTCAAGTGACGATTCTAATTTCACTGACGATAGTGTCACGGCTAAACGAAATTATTAATGTGTTCTTCTTCTCTCTCTACTCTCACCCTTCAAGTACATAATTTCAATTATAACCATGATCTGTCAATATCAAAATCAAACTTATAATTCATCTAAAGATTTGAACATCTTATTTTGGAATGCCCGCAGCATCAAAAAACGTAAGCACGAGCTCCCCATGCTACTTAAAGGCGTCGATATATTTATATGTGTCGAGTCCTGGTTAAATAATACTGATACAGATAAGGACTACAATTTTGCATTTGGTTTTGTTCAATTTAAAAAGAACAGAAATCACTCTAAAGGCGGTGGTATCCTCATTCTAATACGAAAAGATATAGCTTATTTCGAAATAAGCAATATAAATACCCCCGATCAATCCGTAGAATTATGCGGTATCAGATTAACTAATACCAACCCCCCGCTTGACATCATAGTGTGCTACAGATCCCCAGGCCAAGTCCTATCTCAGATCCAATGGGACCGCATCGTTCAAAATGTAGATAAAAATCGGCATTGTATTCTAGTTGGTGACTTTAACGCTCACAATGTAGCTTGGAACTGCGTCAACTCGGACGTCAATAGTGAAAGATTGCTAAAAAGTGTAGATGAGCACGGTTTATTTTTACATAATTATAACTCCATTACTCGCTCTGACTTTCGCAGAAATTTTCATTCTAATATTGACCTTCTTTTCTCTACAACAAATATTGCTCCTGATATAAACTTCAATGTCCTAGAAGAAACCTGGGGCTCGGATCACTATCCGATACGTTGCAACGTATGTATTGAAAAACTCATTTATATAAAAAAATCTTTTAAAATAAAAACGGTTAAAACGAACTGGGAATCGTACTATAACGAGCTAGAGAAACATTTTACCACATATTTTACCTTAGACTACGTAAAGTCTTCTCCCCAAAACAAATATTACTCTTTTGTTAACACTATTATGTCAGCTCTTAAAACAAGCACCCCTCCTATAAAAAATGTTCCTTCAAAAGTTTACAATAATCCGGTATCATGGTGGGATGAAGATTGTAACAGAGCCAAAAGGTTAAGAAAAGCAGCTTTCAAAAAATGGAATTTCAGTAAAAATTTAATTGATCTTGTTGCTTATAAAAAAGCTTCAGCTGAGGCCACTAAACTGTTCAGAAAGAAAAAAAGGGACGACTTCAAAGGGTTTGCAAATACCATTAATTTTCGGACTGACCCATCGTACGTTTGGAGTAAATGTAAAATATTCAAAAACCGATGGATTAAAGTTAATCCTTCACATCATGCAGAGAACTTGCAAACTAGTGCCAGCATCAGTAATGCAATAAGTAAAATATGCCCTCCCTGGGTTAGTACAAACCCTGAATGGATTCCTTCTTGTCAATATAACGAATTTCTTAGCGCTGCCTTCGATTTCATCGAATTTAATACAGCTTTATGCTCTACTAATGATAGGTCTGCGCCAGGCATTGACGGTATAGACTACGACATTATTAAAAATCTACCACTCAAATACAAACTCCTCTTGCTGGACATCTTCAATGAAATGTACGAATTGCACGAATACCCAGAAAGCTGGTTAAAATCTTATATTCACTTTATAAATAAACCAGGCAACAAAGGAGTTAGACCCATAGCATTAACCTCATGTCTTTGCAAACTCTTTGAAGCCCTCATTAAAAACAGATTACAATGGTGGTGTGAACATAACAACCTTCTCCCCAAAAGTCAATCAGGTTTCAGAAAAGGCAAATCATGCATTGACAATCTTTGTAATCTCACGCTGCAGGCAGACCAAGCGCTATCTACACGAAACGATTTACTTGCGGCCTTTCTTGATGGCGCTTGGTGGCGCTTTTGACAATGTTATCTGTGACATTCTCTTGCAGCAGCTTGCGTTTATGGGATGCCCTGAAAGCACCGTTAAGTTCGTCAAATTTCTTACTCACTACAGAGTAATTTTCACGGATCTCCTAGGTGATGAATATCGTATAGCGGGCAAAGGAGTTCCACAGGGTGGTGTTTTAAGCCCTCTCCTATTCCTAATATAGGTATGTAGGACGCGTGGCGGCTGACATTCCCAAAGGCGTCACGGTGTCGCAGTTCGCAGACGACATTGCTGTATACTCTAAAATCTCTCCGTTAAAAAGATGTAAAAATGTCATCGAAAAAGCAATCAAAGTAGTTAAAGATAATCTAGCAGAACTTGGACTCAATTTAGCTACGCATAAGACGGTCTTTATACACTTTAATAATAAAAACATCAAACCAGGAAACACGGAAATAAAAATAGATGAACATATTATAAAATCAAGCGAAACAGCTCGCTTTCTTGGCATTACTTTCGACTGCAAACTCTCATTCATACCTCATATCAATAATGTTAAAAAGAAGTGCCCAAGGGCCACCAACATTATTAAATTCTTATGTGGAACTTGGTGGGGATCTCATCCTGAAACCTTGCTTATTCTGTATAAAAGCTTTGTTCGCTCCATATTGGAGTACGGTAGTTTCATATATTTTCCTAAACAAAAAAAGCTTATAGAAACTCTGGAAAAAATTCAGTTTTCTGCAATAAGATCCGCAATGGGCTACCGTATTAGTACTCCCACTAATATAATTATTGCAGAATCCAAGTTTCAGTATATTGAGGAGCGAACTAGGTTTTTAGGTAAATGTTACTTGACTAAAGTTCTTTCAAACAGCAATTCCAGCACAAATGATGTCATCAGAAAAATGTATTCAGGGAGTAATAAAAAGAAATTATTATCGGACAAAAGACCCAGAATGTTAAAGCAATGTATTGCCGAAATCTTCAAATCTGATGTACAACCTCCAAGTAATTACAGTATTTATTGCCACGATTTCAAAACACTCATGGCACAAATTGACATCGACACAGATTTTGGTTTCGAGCTTAAAGAGTCGATTGATCTGAACAAAACAATACTAGACTATCTTTCACTACATGACGCTTATGCCATATATACAGATGGCAGTAAAAATACTGACTCGTACGTCGGCTCAGCCTGTATTTGTCCAGCTCTTAACATAGAATTAATAAGGACGATTGTAAAGGAGGCCTCCGTTTATACAGCCGAATGTATTGCCCTCTTTGATGCCATTAATATTTCTAGACAGAATCTTAACCACAACTTTGTTATATTTTCTGACTCTCTGAGTTGTCTACAAAGCTTGCAATCAACGAAAATTAATGTCACAACCAATAATTATGTCTTGGAGATTAAAAAAATGCACAGAGAAATTCTGGCTAATAACCCCGAGGCACTAATTAAGTTTGTTTGGATTCCTTCACACATTGGTATAACTGGCAACGAGGCGGCAGACCGCCTTGCTAAAAGTGCGACTAGGGGTCTACAGCCTGAATCTCTTTACATACCGTATTCCGATTCGTATTCCCGCTTTAAAATGTTATCAAAAGCCGAAAATCACCGCCTACTTTCTGAAAAAGGTCTAGTTAAAGGCAAAAAATACTTTGAATTGTTCTTCAGCCCGTCTTCTGTACCATGGTTCGCAAAATGTAACTCTTCTCGCGAATTTATAGTCACGTTTAATAGATGTAGAGCCGATCATTATAATCTGGCAGCCTCTATTGCTAGAATAGGTATTAACGTCAATCCAGTATGTGAATGCACACAAGGACTAGAAGATTTGAACCATATATTGTGGCAGTGTTCCCTGTACAACAGGCAGAGGGAAGTCTTAATCAAGAAACTGATAGATCTCAAGTATCAACTACCCTTGCAAATAGAGAGCCTCATTACCAACCCAAACACGCCAGCTTGTAGGCATATATTTATTTATCTTAAAAAATGTAATAAATTGGTTTAACATAAGCTACACCTATGTATGTACTCATAGAATTGTTCTACATGTATTATAAGAATTAATTTCTGTACTACCCTTATTGTAAAGCAGATGTAAGCCTTGAGGCTTGAAATGCTAATAAAAAAAAAAAAAAAAACAACATCTACCTCGAATCTACGGTATTGCGAATTGAAACACACTTCTGGTTGTGCGAGGCTGTGAGTAATTGTAAAAAATTTGACCACAATTAAACGTTGACGACTTCAATAATATTATGCTTAATGGTATAATCCTTTGATTCTGCTTAATTACTTTTGGAATACTTTTGCAAACTGCCCGCGCTTTGTCAGGGTTGTTTCACCCGTATCAAGTTTCGTTTCACCGCGAGCGAACAAACTGGGTGGCAAATTATCTTTCGAGCAGATTGAGATATAAAGGCGCGGTTAAACATGTGCAATGCGCGCTGCGAACACCATTAATAAGGGTCGATTTTATGGTTCGGCGCGCAACCAGGTACCCCGTGCAACATGAAGCCGCGCACGCGAATGGTTGCGCGCATCGTCGAAAGCATCAGAAAGAATTGTACAGTCTTCCACTTATGGCTTTCGGCCCCCGACGCACAGTGGTCTGGAATTAAGAATTTGGTGACATTTGTCTATGGCTTTTGAACTCTAAGGCCGCGTACAGACTTGAGCACGAACGCGAATGAGGCAAGCCGAGGCAGAATGCGTATGCAAGTGTTACACGTCGGTGAATTGCTCGGGGCCGTTCGCCGCATGCCTCGGGCCGTTCGCCGCTGCCTCGGGGCTGTTCGCCGCACGCTATCGGTCGAAAAACATTAATTCGTGCTCAATGCGGGTGTCGTTCCGAGGCAGGACGTGCCGCGGCGCCATTCGCCGTATGCCTCGGGCCGATCCAAAGTTATTGGATCGGCCCAAGTAATGCGGCGAAAGCAAGGGAAAGACGAGCCACACCACACATTAAGCATCATCGTCGTCATCGTCATTATCAACTTCATCTATGTTACTCGGTATGTTCCATATTACGTACACACATGTTCCGACAAGAAATTAAGAATTATACTAAGAACAAAGTAACTTTATTGGTAAACTATTGCTGAATAATCAAGAACACACATATTTATTGATAAATTATATCAAAATAATACTTTGTAACATACCTTCATTACAATATTTAACTGTTTGATGCACTTTTCAGAAACTTTTACACCCCACGAAAAATATCAACGTTTCTCTTTCAATGATAGATGCCCGACTGATGCTCAATTCTCAGTATCATCGTCTATTGTGTCTAGGGATCTAGTATAAACGATTACCTGAAGAGTTCGTCATTTCTTTATCGAAATTTTACGAAGTTCCATATTACCTGCCTTTACCCTACATATACACGTATATACATATGATATGTGAATATGCATACAGTGTGTGTGAGTTAAGGGAGAACAATTAAATGATTCGTATGCGAGTAAAAATATGGACAAACTGTTAGTTCAAAAAGAAAAATGTAGGTTCCTCAAGACAGATGTTTCAGTGTGCAATAAAATAACAGCATTTATGCCATTCTCTGTAAGCCAAGTATTTCGAGACTCCGATAATGCACTCCAGTCCATACTTACCGGCGCATTTGAGAAATACGAATTTGAAAGAAAATGAATATGGAGGGTGAGTCAATAAGAACTTTGAGACGCGATGCCCGCTCGCTCGTCACCTTTTGGCGTTTTCGGACGGTCGCACTGGGGCGGATCGAGTGCGAACCCTACCCAATCGGAAGCGAAGAGTGTGAACTTTTTCGCCTCCGATTGGTCAAAATTCGCACTCAATGCGCCCCAGTGCGACCGTCCGAAAACGCCATTAGATTGTTCGCGGCGATTACCCTGGTGATTATACTGTTTGTGCTGTTACGTTACCACGCCATAACGCGTGAACATAGCTTCATAAATTTTATATACAGAGATAATGTATATGGATATTATATATACTCAGATATAGAAGTGTGTCTCAATTTGCCTCAGTTTGCCTCAGCTTGCCTAGTGCGGGACGCACAGGACAAAAATCACAATTTTTTCCAGGCCGAGGCATTCGGGTCTGCCTCGGCTTGCCTCATTCGCGTTCGTGCTCAAGTCTGTACGCGGCCTTAGAGCATATATACATGGAGGTATCATTGCCTTAGAGTGACTGCCTCGAAACTGTCGGCAACATCACGCGAGAGAGTGCCACTGGTGCGAGCGAGAGAAGTATATGTCCCATTCGACCGATATGCGCATGCGCCGATATCGTGCGAGAGAGAAACACATCTTGCGAGCGAGAGAAGTATATGTCCTAATCGACCGTCATCTTCTCTCGCTCGCAAGATGTGTTTCTCTCTCGCACGATATCAGCGCATGCGCATATCGGTCGAATGGGACATATACTTCTCTCGCTCGCACATGTCTTTCTCTCTCGCACCATGTTGCGGACAGTTTCAAGCTTTCAATGAGACCTCCATAGTATATGCTCTAAGCGTGCAATGCGCGCTGTTGCACATGTTTAACCGCGCCTTAACGCTTGAATGCAGCATTGATTAAAAGCTGGACAGGTGATCGAGGTACAAGAGGAATGTTTCAACTATGTGCTTCCGACGTAAGGCTTGAGGGGATTTCTTTACGTTTTCTTACAGGCGGGGGAGAAGGAGTCAGGCAGCGTCTTACGTACCTAATATTTTTTAACCTAATTTTCAATATGAGTAGTCTTAAAGGCGATGTTTCATCTCGCGCACGAAACCGAATTAAATGAATTATATAAACCTTTAAATGAATTTTAATAATGAAAAAAAAAACAATGTAAAAAATATTACATTAAAATCTTAGGAATTCTTATACTTGGGAAGGGAGGGTGTAAAGAAATCGCCAAATAACCCTTACGTAATTTAAGGACGGCCCCTTATTTCAGATGATATATTTTCCATAATTATTTATGAGTTTCCCATCAATATTGAAGTGGTGTTATGCCTCTTTTATAAAAATCTTCGAATTTATCATTAAAAAATGAACTTATTGCACTTTTTGTGGCCTCGGAATTATTGAAGTTTTCCCCGTTTACATCGTTTTGTAGTGATAGAAAAAGGTGCCCCATCCGAGGAACACGGTGCATGAGGATTAACTTCGCATTGCAGTTTTGATATTTTTCCCCCGATGCTATCGTGTGGTCTCACGTTGTTGTGGAAATACAGGACACCCTTTCGATACACAATCGATGGTCTTTCAATTTGAAAACTCGCTAACATCATGCACAGGATTCAAAATCCTCGGCGTGCAAACACGTCGACGCCACTTAAGCTGTTAATCTTGGATTGATCTGGGTGTTAGAAAGTAGATAGGTGTACGTTGATAATTATAATAGGGTGATAAGCTGAGGTGATGATAATAATGGAGCAGAATTTTTGAGAGTTGATATCTTCGAGGTAGGAGGAAGTTATGTAAATTTTTATTTGTCAATAAGAATTAGTTTTAGTTGCTTATTTAGATCGGTTTCGTGAGGACTAAAAGTTTGAAGCATGATTTTATACTTAGCAAAATACATTGTCCCGTAATTACCTAATTTAGTGTCAAATTATTTATTGCGACTGTGTGAACGAATGATTACTTACTAACGCACTGACTCTTTTATTTACGAAAGATCCACACATTCACTGATTACTATATAGATTATGTGCTTAATTGTACTTTTCGTGTGAGATTTGAAGCAATTTGAATAAAATTAGATACAAAAATTGAAAGAGTAATACAAGAGGTTTTGGCAGTTATTATTTTGAATTTATATGAATACGAGTCTGCGTACATTCTGTGCATAAATTAAAATTCATCATCCCTTAGCAGCTTCACAAAATCATTTCAATACTGAAAAGTGATACGTACAGGGTGGGACGGGTGGCACTAACAGGCAGGGTGTGATTTTAAAAATGAAAAAATAAATCGAAAATATGGAATAAAATTTTTTCATCAGAAGCCTACATACGATTAGTTTTCGAGAAAATTGAATATAAAGATTCGTCGATCTCTGCTTAATAGATTTCGTTCCAAACTGTTACTTCCGCCGACACTTTTATTTGTGGAGTCATTAAAGAAATAGTCTACGCAGAAAATAGTGTAAATCTTCTGCAGCTAAAAGAAAATATTATACAGGCTTTCGAACAATTAAAGCGTCAAAACATTGTGGCCTCAGTCCACCACTCTCTGATTCATAGAACAAGGATTTATTTATTAATTTAACGTAAATGTACATGAACCAAGCTTTAGAAAACAAAGAACAATGTATTATAGCATAAACATCTGCAATGTGATACACTTAAACAATCTCCTCATTAAGCAAGCGCGTAAGGTGACTGATTAGCAGTCTTGAAGTCGTACGAGCCTCTTGCCCTACAAAAGATATAAATATAAATTAAACTTACCGGCTGCATATAAAATTGGTATACACCCGAAGTCACTAAAACTTACTTTGAATCGAGATTAGAACCACCCATGTATGCTAGCGATCCACCATTCTTTGGACTACCAGGGAATCCCCTTGGCTTGGTCACCGATTCGCTGTAATACTGGTAGCTGCGTCCATGCGAGCAAGAACCTGTTGAATAAAACGTGCCTTCACCATTACATGCACTAAAAACACTGTTCAAATTTTGTGTTCCGCAATTTTTCAAAGCAACCTTCCATCTCTCATATTTGAAACGAATAGACACTCATTAAGTCATTTTTCTTTAGGGGGATGGTTGCAACATTTCGCCAGCATTCAGGCGCAAGGTTGTTAAAAGTTTCAAGAAACTTCAGTCTTACCGAGCATGTCACTAGAGCAACCTGGTTGCTTATTTCCTCCGTTGGCATAGAAATCGGATGTGCCAACCGCGGAATTCATCCCCAATAGACCAGCACATGTGTGAACAACTTGGACGTTTCTCGCGTGTGAACGATCTACCCTTCCGTCAGGGCCGTTGTCTTCGAACATTGGCTTGGCTGGGTCCAGAGCTGTAATTAAAATTTCGAGGAACCTGCTTAATCTTCTCACATCACTGCACAAAGTGAAATTCTGTTCCTAGAACACGAACATCCTCAAACAACTTCATCTTCTAATGCAACCCTTTTATAGTCGTTGATTTCAATTTTTTTTTAAAATTTATAAAACTGTTTTTTTAAATTTAAGAATTCACTCCGAGACGCCCCTGATTTATTTCCCTTTGGTGTGATAAATATGTGTGCAAAATTTCGCCTCGATCAAAGAACTTTGAACCCTGCCTAAAGAGGCTCAAAGTTTCGAACGAAACTGCGGTCTTGCGAACAGTTGTTTTTTTAATATGCGACCTTGAATGTAAGCAAATGTGTGGTGGAACTGGAGTTGGGATTATCGATTATCGATATCTTATCGATAACTTATTGATAGTTAACAATATATCGATAATATCGTTGAGATATTGATAAGTGGTGGAAGAACGAAGGTGGTACAAATTTTCCATTTGTCCAGCCTTTGGACTATGGCGGTAAAATATTTATGCATTCCAGCAACCTGTGTTCCAAGTGAACGATTATTATCTAAATAACAAAATAAAAGAAAAATAAAAAAATGAAAGAATGTTTATAGTAAATCGTAAGTTTAAGCTTCTTGAGGCAGGGTTCAGAATAATCCGATTGTGCTGAAATTTTGCATACTTAGCACATCAAAAGGAATAAAATTAGCGGACGTCCCACGTTTTATCGCACCTTTAATTCTAAGGGCCACCCTATCTAGGGGGTGTCTTGATGAATAATATACTAGGTATTCTATTTGCTGGTTGAATTATAGGTATTTTTTGCTTCCCTTTGAATCTTGCCAAATGGTCGGACAAACAAAGCAATTTATGCCGACAAAAATTCACTGTTATGTTCGTATTTTTCAAGCCCAATATTTTCTGCTTCCACTTACCAATAACTTCTGCGACCAAACTAGATCTCGAAACGATTCGCGCCGCCAAGCTCGCGACGTGGGCGCCAAGAGAGTGGCCGATGATTTTCATGTTGCTTGGCTTCAGATTCGCTTTTAATCGCAGGAAATTTACGAAGCTGGCTACATGTTCAGCCACTGTCGGCACACTCTTCGCAACTTGCGAGTAAATTATGTTATTGGCTATTGCACCCCAATCGATGACGATGACGTTGCAGTCCAAAACCTTGAGGTATGCTGGAGACAAATCACATCTTACTTGTCGAGTATATTTCTGTTGAAAATTGACGATAGGACTCATTTACGTTACCATCGCGAACCAGGGTGCAGGAGGATTTATCACCAGCGCTCTTCCAGCCGTGAGCAACCACGATGGTCGGTCTGTTTGCGTTCCAGGCGCTCCTTGTGACGCTGCTGATGTCGTTCGTCGCTATGACTTGTCCAACCGTTGGGTTTCTCCTGAAGTGGAGAGTATATTCATTGGTGAAGTTAATAGTTGATAGATCAGTTAATGAAACTTAAGTGAATGCATAAATTATTCCAAGGTTTGGTACACCTATTCGTTGAATTTGAATATTGCAAATCTTGGTCAAAGAATAAAGTTAATTTTTTTATTCGTCGAACGTTGCAACTCCAACGTCGAACAAAGTTGTCAACGTTAACGTTAACTTTATTCGGGGATTGCGCCAGAAAATTATTTGACGCCGAATAAAGGTAAGGTTAAAGAACGTAATCTCTGTTACGTTCTAAACTTTTAAGGGAGGAAAAATCAGAGTAATTTTCTCTGAAAGAGAATTAAACAGAATAATTCTAACCGTGTGTAAAGTGTGAAAACGATGGAATTTACGTTGGCGGCCAAGGTACTAGTTTCCTCCAAACTCAGTGGTTCATAGTTGAGCTGAACTAGATGCGGCACGCCATCTCCATCAGGGAAGATCGTGTAATTGGCCTGCATCAACGCAGTGAGCAGGGTTGGATAGACTGAAAATAAATTTCACCCTGTTAAAACGTCCCTCCACTTCCCTGTGTGTCGATATATTGATATATTATTCGTGTACGAACTCATAGCCAAAGCTGTTGGGGCAACCATTTTTGATCCAGTCGATGCGATCCACCACGCCGCACAGAATAAACGGATTACTTGGCTGCTGTGCTTTCAGCGTCCCTTCTTTTATAGTTTCAGTTGACACAACGGTCGACCACTTGAGCACTACAACGTTGATAAGACGGAATTACACCGTTAGATCAGCCACTAGTGTTTGAGGGACAGTGTGATTCTGATGAACTCTCACATGTCTGACAACGGGTGGTTGCGAAATTTTTAGCGGCTGCCCATGTACAAATTTGACGCTAGCTTGTGCCTAAATGTTTTAGTGTCGGGGGAATTTATATTCAAACAAAAAAGAGAAAAGTGCGGCGGGAAGTTTATTGTGAATGGACAGATTGAGAAACTGATTTCAAGGGGATTGAAGTCGAGATAATGTTTTCTGTTGTGTAGAGTCTTGAGGATTTAAAATAAATAAACCGAAGATAAAGTGTTAAGTAGTCTGATGATACGTAGAGGTTGGAATTAAATTTGATTTTTACCCTAGAACCGTGATATCTCTGCTTCTTCTTTGTGGTCACGTGTACAGAAATATCGTTCAACTGTTGCAAACGCTCCTTGCGCAACAACTCTAATCTCTCGTGCTTTTATACGTTTGTATTTCTTTTACAATTCATTGGCTGCAAATGTGTGGGAACAGGTGGGTGAATGTGTTTACTCTACGTGGTATGATATACGTTATTTTTACAGGCTTGTGGCGGAGAAGTTGGGCCTTAAGTGTTAAACACTGATTGAGTGTTAAAAGAATATATTACATAATGCAAATGATATTACGTATTACGATGGCCCTTATTTATACGTGTCGAATATTTTTTGTATTTCTTTGCTCTCACCCCCCCCCCCCCCCTGGAACGGTGTCATTTGATAAATAAATAGTCCCTTAAAAAGATTATTGCAATCGGACAACAGGAAAGGGTGCCGACCAGGCCTTAAAGTTTTGAATTCATCAATAATTTGGATTTAAAGAATTTCTCAAAAATGGTAAGCCCTATCGAAATTTTGTTCAAATAATATTAAAAGAGCATTCAATTTACTACAATTAGTGTGCATATAATTTTTTCGTACTTCCAACCGTTTTTTAGATAATAGCGTTTGAATATAGAGAGGTCGGCGCTATGCGCGTATAGACAATACGTCAAGCCGTACAGGTGGGACGCGCGAAGCGCCGACCTCTCTACATTCAAACGCTATTATCTAACAAATGGTTGGAAGCACGAAAAACTTATATATACAGTAATTGTAGAAAATTGAATCCTCTTTTAATATTATTTGAACAAAATTTCGATAGGGCTTACCATTTTTGAGAAATTCGAGATATTCTTCAACTTAAACGTCGACGACTTCAATAATATTATGCTTCATGGTACAATACTTTGATTGTGCTTAATTACTTTGGGAGAAAAATTACGATAGTCGTTATCTCGGCTATCAAGCGTGATCGCGCGATCGAAAGATTAGGCGATTGAAAGTTGTATCAAACTTTTATCGAACTACTACTCGAACGAAACTGATGTTTCATGATACATGATATTTCCATTATAATGAAGCTACGTATTTTTTATATTCTACATCAGCGCCGGTCAGGCTACCGTTTTCAGGGCATGGGCAGCCGCATTTGCCCGGGGCAAACGCTGCGAGCAAAGCTCGGGGCAGTGACGTCAGCTATCGTTAGAGCGGAGTGGGGAGGAATGGTTGTGGCGGGAGTACAGGCTCGTAGATGCGTAGGGAGGCGACGGTCCTTGTTCATCCTAGGCATCTGTACCGTATTGCCCGGGGAGGCGTGGCTTGCGCGCCGCCAGCAAGTGTTTGCCCCGGGCTGTCTGACCAGTTGCCCTACGCGGCAACTCCTGAACGGCGCTGTTCTACATGTTGGAAATAGAACTGTACGAGGCACTTGTATTCGAGTTACTCAAATTTTGATTTAAGATATTGATTTCAATACCTGAGCTCATAACATCAAGTCAAATTCAGTCTTTTGGATAGTAATTTAGAGAGATTAGGGAACTCGACTATTTTGCAAAACTTTAGGTCCCATAGTTTCTCTAAAACCACTTTGTAAATCACTTAATCATCTTGTCAGCACAAAATATTGCCTTCTTATATTCATTAGACGTTATACATATACCACACAAATACATTTGAGCCGTTGTTTTTGAAAGTGGTATAAGTATTTTTTATTCATACATTGAGATATTTAGGGGTTTGCGTTTGAATTAATTTTAAAAATATTCGCATACGTTAATCAATTCGGGTAATATTTTTAAAACTACGAACATGTTAAATTGTATTATGCAATAATAATCAATAAAAATGTTAAAGATAATAAACGATTTTTTAGCTATAAATACCAGGGCTTATACCACTTTCAAGAATACCATATTATGAAAAATATAACCAACAGCAATTTTAAATTTACATTTTAATTGAAGTTGGCTGTTGTGAACTGTACTTTTTAATGTAAAAAATAATAATTAAAACGAAGACATACATGTCTTCATTACGTACAAGTAAACGAATAATCGAGTTTGTTCAGATATAATTTCAGTTATATTATAATGAATTTATAAATAAACTAGTATGAAAACTAAATTACTTCGTTAAGATAACTAATAGTAACAAACTTATTCATATTTCAATCTTATTTCTCCTTTGCACTTAGCATAGTGAAGTATTTTTTTCCAAAAAATGGACTTACACCACTTTCAAAAACAACGGCTCAATTGTCAAAGCTAGCAAGCTATCCTTTCATCCACTGCAAATCTTAACCCCCGACTCTCTCCTTCGAAAATGACTCTCACTCGAGTAAAGAGAAAATCTCAAAGGGAATATTCACCGTTGAGACTGTGAATAAAAACAGATTTCCATTATTCCACGATGGAATAGGTCATCAAGCCACCATTGTTAGCTCAGCGAAAAGAAAATGTAGGGGGCATCGTCGCGGAACTCGATTTTTCACCATAACGCGCAATATTTTGCTTGGAGCTTCCGTGCATAATCTTTGTCCATTTATTTGCGAGATTCTCAGCTTGTCTGCGGAATAACCGACCCGGCGGTGGTCCTCGTATTTCTTCGTGAGACGATTACCTCCGAGGGACACCGAAATCCACTTACTGCCGTTGGAAAAATAGGCGCAGGGCACACTGCCCGCGCTTTGTCAGGGTTGTTTCACCCGTATGAAGTTTCGTTTCACCGCGAGCGAGCTGCTGGGTTGCAAAATTCTGGACGATGATACGCCATGTCTTTATCGTTCGAGCAGATTGCGATGTAACGCTTGAATGAGGCATTGATTAAAAGCTGGTCAGGTGATCGAGGAAGGGTAGAGTGGGGCTAAAAGTCCGGCGGGTAAAAAGTCCCGAATTGAATATCTCTATTCCTAAACAATGTATTGAGTTTCGCAGTACACTATGTAAAAGGCGAGAAGAAACGGAGGTGACCACAGAATCGCCAGTCGCTCCTGGACGGTTGTGCGAATTACACGACGCCTTCGTTATTTTATGCATCGAAAACTAAAAGAAATACGTCGTCTTTATTGTTTTATACGAAGTAAACCACAATTTAAAAGCGTATTAGCCAAGTACTTTAAGATTGTATGTTTCTTTAGTAATGTGTGCATGATATTGTTTATTGCTGAATGATAATATTTTCTAACGTATATATCGCAGAAACTATAGAGGTACCATTGGGGCAAAAAGTCCCTCAGACCAGAGTTGGGCAAAATGTAATCTAATTACAAATTGCAAATTACGATTAAACTGTAATTGTGTAATTGATTACACATTATTTTCTGTAATCGTTCATGTAGGTAGTTGACCATTCGGTTTTGTCAACTATCTAAATGAACGATTACAGAAAATAATGTGTAATCAATTACACAATTACAGTTTAATCGTACTTTGCAATTTGTAATTAGATTACATTTTGCCCAACTCTGCCTCAGACTGAAAATATATAATATAATATATTAAAAATATATTTTATTATTTGTTTTCATAATAAGATGGCCAAAGTATAAAGAAATGGTGCCAAAGTCTTTAAATACTGTTTTTATCTTAGTTCAGCGATTTTTTTTGGTTTTTAGTTCAATGTGAGCCTCTGACTTATATTTTTATTTTTTTTGTTAAAGAAGAAATATTTGTTGATTTGAAAAGAGTGTTTTTTACTTATTTAGTTTAATATTAAACGAAAAGACATTAGGGACTTTCTATCCTATGCAATGGACTTTTTGCCCCGTGCGTGGGGCAAGAAGTCCATTTTCCATTGACAAACATTTTGTGGTATAACTCAGCAGAAAATAACAGTATCAACAAACGAACTTCGCTAACGTAAACCATAATAGTTATAGTTTATACAAAACAACACCAGATATCTCTAGATTGTTAGTACTAAATTTTACATAGGTTTATACGAAAAACGGGACTTTTAGCCCCACCCTACCCTACTAGAGGAATGTTTTAACTATGCACTTCTGTCGTGTCTGTGATTATTTCTGGTTTTAACACTTTGAGTGGCGCAAAGTTTTGAAAAATGCTCCTTTAAGGCAGCCACCCTTTTCCAAGGGATTGCTTCTGCTGGGGAAGTTTTCCGCAAAGGCTGCAAAAGGGTGGCTGAACTTCGAGCTTGATTTGTTTTCAAAGCGTTAAGTTGCTGCATAAGTTCTGGTCGCTGGAGTACCTACGTTTTCTACAAATTCGATTCTTGAAAACAGCTTAGGTATTGTGCTTAGGGATCGCCCTTAAATTACGTAAGGCTTGGGGGGATTTCTTTACGTTTTCTTGCGGCGGGGAAGAAGGAGTCAGGTAGCGTCTTACGTACCAAATATTTTTTTAACCTAGTTTTCAATATGAGTAGTCTTAACAGAGTAACTAAATTATCTGTGCAAGATCTGTCTTTTCGGAATCCTTTTCCCCACCCCGTGATAATGGTTTAAACGTATGAAGCTCAGATGGCGCCACGGGACCGATGGGGGTTCCCCGGCGTAGCGTGTTGGAAACTTCGGGCCTGAAGATCGTGGCGCCACATGCGTCCACTGGCGGTACTACACTGTGTTTTATTAGTGATCTTCTTGAACGAGACACTCTGCATAACTGCGATCGAACTTCGCCCGGGGGTTTCTCCCGGGGCGATGTCGGGATTCAATAGACAGCGACGTTTTAAAGTCGTTTTAAATTTTAAAGTAGCACACGCGTCAGAAGACCAAGCACGTTCCGTTCATGTATAATGTATATAAGTATTGCAACTTCCCTCGCACAGGCTCGCTCGCTTTTTCTCCGGTGAATTTACCAATAACAAATATATCTTTTTACAATAATAAAAACACCATAATGTAACTATACTGTTTTAATATGGCGGGAAGTGGAAAGGTGCAGTGGAACACCAAAATAAGCTGCTCAGCGAGCACACCTTACGACCTTACATCATGACTTAAGCAATCAGTGCAGAAACCGCGTAAGGTGGCTGGTCAGCAGTCGGGAAGTCGTACTTGCCAGTTGCCCTACAAAAGAAATAAGTATAAATCAAAGTCATCGGCTGTATATAAAGCTGATATACACCCGAAGTCACTAAAACTTGCTTTGGATCGAGAATGGAACCACCCATGTATGCTTGCAGTCCACCACTCTTTGAATCACCAGGGAATCCCCTTGGCTGGGTGACAGATTCACTGTAATACTCGTAGCTGCGCCCATGTGCGCAAATACCTGTAATAGACCATTGCATGCACTAAAAACCCTGTTCACATTTTGTGCTCCGCAATTTTTCAAGTCAACTTTGAATAGACTGCCATATGTCATTTTTCTTTAGTGGGGTGGTTGCAACATTTCGCCAGCATTCAGGCGCAAGGTTGTTAAATGTTTTAAAAAACTTCAGTCTTACCGAACACGTCATTGGAGCAACCTGGTTGGTCTCTTCCTCCGTTGGCATAGAAATCGGATGTGCCAATTGCGCCACTCATCCCCAATAGACCAGCACATGTGTGAACAACTTGGACGTGATTCGCGTGCGAACTATCTACTCTTCCGATCTCGTCCTTCCTTTCGAATAGTGGCTTGGCTGGGTCTAGAGCTGTAATTCAAATATCGAAGTACCTGCTTAACCTTCTCACATCACAATAACAGTTTCCTCTAACATAGAATTTGATTTTCTAAAGCAATCCTTTTACAGATGTCGATATTAGAAATTTCTGAAAAGTGATACGTCTAAGGTGAAATCAACTTTGGAAGATTTGCGTGCCATTTTTGCTGCCATCTTTTTCCGGCCAAATGGTGGGATAAACAAAGCAATTTGTGACGAGAAAAATTCACAGTTATATTCGTATTTTTCAGGCTCGATATTTTCTGGTATTCCACTTACCAACAACTTCCGCGACCTGAATATTTTGCGACACGATTCGCGCCGCCAAGCTCGCGACGTGGGCGCCAAGAGAGTGGCCGATCATTTTCATGTTGTTTGGATCCAGGTTCGCTTTTAATCGCAGGAAGTTTACGAAACTGGCTACGTGCTCAGCCACTGTCGGCACACTCTTCGCAGCTTTGTGGTAAAGGATGTTATAGGATATTGCACTCCAGTCGATGACGACGACGTTGCAGTCGGAAACCTTGAGGTATGCTGGAGGCAGATCGCATCTTACTTGTCGAGGAAATTTCTGTAGAAAATTCACGATAAGGACTCATGTACGTTACCGTCGCGAACCAGGGTGCAGGAGGATTTATCACCGGTGCTCCTCCAGCCGTGAGTAACCATGATGGTTGGTGTGCTCGCGTTCCAGGCGCTCCCTGAGACGCTGTTGGGATCGTCGATCTCTATGACTTGTCCAACCGTTGGGTTTCTCCTGAAGTGGAGAGTATATTCATTGGTGAAGTTAATAGTTGATAGATCAGTTAATGAAACTTAAGTGAATGCATAAATTATTCCAAGGTTTGGTACACCCATTCGTTGAATTTGAATATTGCAAATCTTGATCAAAGAAGGAATATTGAAATCATTTGATATATTATTATAGTTTATGACGAATACGGGAGGATTTAAACAACCAGCCTTTGATTGCGTTGATAGGTCTTATTTGATAGAGATGGGCAAAATTTTAATTTAACTTTATTCGACCTAATTGGTTTATGATGTTTCGTTCAAGTATAGTTACAAAATTATCAACTTGTTCATAATTGTATACTTGATAGCCTAGTAATTCGTGTCTACTACGTGGAAGTCAATTCTCAATATTGCATATAGGGTGGATGTCCCAATCACCGTGCCATGTACCTATTACCGTGCCTTTATACTTAAAGAAGCCATACAAAAAAACTCGCATACATAAATAAGGTAAGGAATTTTTTTAATTAAGTTATACTTTTAATGTATGTGTTACAAACGAGTAGATTGTATTTTTAAACAATTAAAGCTTCTTTAAGTATAAAGGCACGGTATTAGGTACATCTACCCTAATGGTATGAAAATAGTTTGCACTTTCTAGGATGTTTCTGTAAGATTCCTGATAAGAGTGAATATTCAAGACACTATGGTTCAGTTCGTTTGACGTTTCAAACACTCTAAAGGAAAATACAATGAAATATTTTCCCACTACGCTCCGACAATCGTGTATCGAATATCTAAGTGCCTTGTAGCTTTTCCATAAAAGATTTCCATCGAGCCTCAATATCTGACGAACAATATGCCGTCCATCGTTGGAATTTATCAGACCCTTTCTTACTTCTCGATTTTTGAAAAGCACAAGTTTGATTTAAAAAAAATTAAGTCCCATTACTTCTACAATTATTAGTAGATTTCGATTCCTTCACAATATGACTACTAGTAATTTATATGTATATCAACATATACCTCCCAAATATTTCCTTCTTCCATTATAATAAAATAGTTAAGTTACTAAAGTCACACAAACTCTGTTACGTTCTAAACTTTTAAGGGAGGAAAAATCAGAGTAATTTTCTCTGAAAGAGAATTAAACAGAATAATTCTAACCGTGTGTAAAGTGTGAAAACGATGGAATTTACACTGGCGGCCAACATACTAATGTCCTCCGGAGTCAGTGGATCATAGTCCAGCTTGATTAGATGCGGCGCGCCATCTCCATCAGGGAAGATCGTGTAATTGGCCTGCATCAACGCAGTGAGCAGGGTTGGATAGACTGAAAATAAATTTCACCCTGTTAAAACGTCCCTCCACTTCCCTGTGTGTCGATATATTGATATATTATTCGTGTACGAACGCATAGCCAAAGCTGTTGGGGCAACCATCTTTGATCCGGTTGATGCGAACCACCACACCGCACAGAATGAACGGACTATTTAGCGTCTCTGTTTTCAGCGTCGCTTCTTTTATAGTTTCCACGGAAACAATGGTCGACCAGTTGAGCACTGCAACGTTGATAAGACGGAATCACACCCTTGGATGAGCTGCGAGTGTTTGAGGGTCAGTTTGATTCTGATAAACTCTCACATGTCTGACAACGCGTGGTTGCGGAATCTTTGAAGGTTCCCCTTTGGCAACCTTGACGTTGGCTTGTGCCTCAATGTTTTACTGTCGAGAGAATTTTTTATCGAACATGAAAGGGAAAAGTGACGCGGCAAGTTTATTCTGAATGGACAGATTGAGCTGAACAGAGATTTGAGGATTTAAAATAAATAAACTGAAGACAAATTGCCTGATGATATGTTGAGGTTGGAATTGAATTGGATTTTTACGCTGAAACCTTGATGTCTCTGCTTATTCTTTGTGGTCAAGAGTCTCAAACGCTCTTTGCGCAACAAGTGTAATCTCCCGTGTTTTTATACGTTTGCATTTATTTTGCAATTCGTAGGCTGCAAATGTGTTGGAACAGTTGGGTGAATGTGTTTACTTTGCGTGGTAAGATATACGTTTGTTTTACATGCTCACGGTGGAGCAGTTGTGGTTTAAGAGTTAAGGGGGGATTACGCTTGGTTGGGCCGAAAAATAGGTAATGCTTTGTGAATTCTTGGTACAAAAACGGTTCGACAAACTAATTTCAGCGTTGTCCGGGTTCGCGGTGTTTCCTTGTGAGAAGAGTGGCGTCACGAGAATTGTGGTAATAGAGGCGGCAAAAAACGGTAATAGCCTTCCGATCTGTGTTCTAAGTAGTGTCACTTGACTCCACTGTCATTAAATTAGATTTGTTTAAGTTGATTCTAAAGATTTTCTTGTGAAAATTTCAGTTTCTCCAGAGATTCGGGGCGAATCTGATATTTCTCACCTTTTCGTTTTTTGTTTAAAAATGAAAGATTTTTATGTTTAATTTCAATTTTTATATATTAATGTTCAAGCCAAGGGTGTACTGGTCACGAATATTTAATAAAAAATTAATTTTTTAATGTTTGACTATTATTTTTTTACTGTCAAACACAAAGTGATCCGATCCGCCCCGGTCTACCCTACCCTGTATGCGTTCGAATATTATTAGCTGTTCCAATTTTCTCAAGCTTGAGATCATTAAGCTACTGATTAGTTTCCTTCGATTCATCCCTGGAAGTATCCCGCTTATACTCCAAATTAAATCACAAAAATCGTCAGACCCAGTGCAGTGTTCACGGGAAATTCCCTGCGTAGTAGGATACTCTCGTCGCAGGGAGGGGGAACGCATGCGCGCGATGACGCGGTGACGTCAAACCAATCAACGCCAAGACGGGAAAGGATGGGAAACGAAACGGCGTCACGTCACTCGCTCGGCTTGACTTGATGGTGACGCCGTTTCGTTTCCCATCCTTCCCCGTCTTGGCGTTGATTGGTTTGACGTCACCGCGTCATCGCGCGCATGCGTTCCCCCTCCCTGCGACGAGAGTATCCTACTACGCAGGGAATTTCCCGTGAACACTGACCCAGTGTCCTTAAAATAAACCTTCCCGCCTGGAATGCTCATCGTCGTCAGTATTCAAAGCATCAATACAAAATTTCCACCCGCAAAGCATTTTTATCGAACGATGGAAGACCTTTTCCACAGTACCACTCTGCCACAGAACAAACGAGAGGAAAGCATTAAACAAAGTCGTCGAATCTCAGTACCCCTCCGCGACGAAGAAATTATATCCCGAGAAGCGAATTGATTTCACAAAGGGCAGAGGTTCGCTTGCTCTCTTCGAGGATATTTTTCTACCGAACTAGCTGTTCTTAAAGAGCAGGGAATAAAAAGGTGAATAGGACCGCTCCTTTGCGACCGAGACAGTGCTCCCTTCAACAGAAATGCATCCCTCTAACGAAGTATCTGTCATTTCTCGTTCATGCAACAGAGGTAGCAAGATTCGTTTGTAACCATTACAAAGAACCTTTGCCTCGAGCTCTTCGCTTAATACAATTTCTGCCTACAACAGGGAGGGGCTAACCTCTAACTTTCTTTGTCGCAAAGTTTCACGTTTCCATCGTTTCTAATTTTTTTCTCTTCTTTACGCAGTATGCCCAAGAGACGCAGCACGAGAAGATCCTTCGAGGATTGGCCGTGGGCATCGCGTTCACCATGTACGGGCGGCTGGAGGAAGCTGATCCATTGGTGACTTCCCTTTCCGCCGATAAAGACCCGATACTACGAAGGAGCGGCATGTACACGCTGGCGATGGCCTATTGCGGCACAGGAAACAATCAGGCCATCAGGAAGCTTCTGCACGTTGCTGTAAGTTCTCGTTGCCAATCTGGTCTCCATCCTTTGGCGGCGTTCTTCTCGATGGCTTTCACGCCTCGGCTGCTTCTTATGCCCGCGACCTTCGACAGGCAAATCGATGTCGTAAACGGCACTGCGCGCTATCAGATTTACGCGGGATTAAATTGTCTGCGAGATAACGCGATGACGATTAGGATTACGCGTCACCCGGTGGATTAATTATCGGTGCGTAGTAAGTTCTGCGATTAAAAGAAGACGGCGGGAATGAATGGTGTAGTATTGCGTTTTGTTTCGTAATTGTCTTCAAAGCTAGTGTGTAGAAATGCCGGCTACTTAAGTGCCTGGGACTTGCAATGGATGAATTGTGAAATGGCGCATAGTCACTTTGGGCGATTTAAAATGATTTAGGTAGCATTCTGCGCATTGAAGTTTTTAGCGTTGATAGGGGATGCAGAAATTCGTGTATCCTCTCCGACAAAAGAAATGTGAGGAATATTTTTCTGGATTATACAGCATTAGGAGTAGAACGTCTTAGAGACGAAAGTAGTACAAGATTATTAATATTGTGGTGCGAAAGATATTTTTGAATTAACATTCACTTACTGTGGTTTGCAAAAAAGTTGGCGTCCGGATGCTGAGCGGGGCAAGGGGCTACCTCGCTCGCGCCGCCCCACTCTCTCCCGCGGAACTCCACAATTCCCCACTCGCTCTCTTCGTCACGCGGTGCTTCTGACCGATTCGTTGACGTGACGCGTCGGCCAATAGCGACAATACGTGTGCCTTACCTCTACCACTGTGTTAGAGAACGTGGGCCTATGAGGATACACTCGATCGGACCACCAAGTTTCTGCCGGCAACATTTTTGCAAACCACAGTAGTGGCCCGTAAATAAGACACCAATTCAGGATTTGTTTTTAGAGAAAGGCATAGGTGGAAGCAGTGTTCACAGGAAATTCCCTCGCGTAGTGCGGACTACCATCGTAGGGAGGGGGAACGCGTGCGCGCGATGACGCGGTGACGTCAAACCAATCAACACCAAGATGGGAAACGATGGAAAATGAGCCGACGCCAGCGCCAAGCCAAGCCAACTAACCAAGCCAAGTGAGGCCGCGGCCAACCAGCGTCGACAACCGGTTTCCCGGCGACGCTGGTTGGCTGGCTTGGCTAGCTTGGCTTGACTTGACGGTGGCGCCGTTTCGTTTCCCATCTTGGCGTTGATTGGTTTGACGTCACCGCATAATCGCGCGCATGCGTTCCCCCTTCCTACGATGGTAGTCCGGACTACGCGAGGGAATTTCCTGGGAACACTGGGTGGAAGTCATACCAGGTTTTATCCAGGAGAAGGTATATTTATTAATTAATTTTCCCGAATTTGGATTAAAGAATAATAATAAGCCCAGACAGTGTGTCTGGTGACAACAATTCGAACGGATTTTCAAAATAATTTGAAAGTACCTATACATTGGAGACCTAAGAGAGAATAAGTTACAATTTTTATTACCAAATGATCGTGGGAAGCTCATCTTGAAAATGAACACCGAGCTTGGTTTTGTTTACAAAGTAAACATTTGTGGCCCTCGGACAGTACATTCGAAAACATGTGGGTGAAGTTAGCCCCCATCTTGTGAAAAATTAAAAGATCATTGTTGTACTGGTTTGTACTAGTTTTGTACCGCGGTGTACCGTTCAGAGTTTTCTAAAATTCGGAACCGTTTTCGAAAAAAATTTAAAGAAAAAATCGCCCTTCTTTTTGAAAAAAATCGTCTTTCTCGATTGTACAGCATAGTACTGCTTGTACCGAGAGCATTGTACCGTTCGAAAAAATTGTTTAACAACATTGGTTTACAAGAAAAATTAAAAAAGGTGTCCCAACCACCCATTTAAAAAAAGTCCTTTTTTGCTGTACTTACTACGAATTGTACCAGGTTGTACCAACGTGGTACAAGATGGTACAGCGCGGAAATTTGGAATATTGTTGATTTGGTAGGTCCCAGTCTACTTTTCCGATTTTGTTTTTGTCTTCGCAAACCGAGAAACAGTGACAATCTTTTTGAACGGTACAATATTACATACAACTAGTACAACGTAGTACAACGTAGTACAGCAAAAATAGGGCGATTTTTTTCATATGGGTGCTTGAAACACTTTTAATTTTACGATTTTTCTTGTAAATTAATGTTGTTAAACAATTTTTTCGATCGGCACAATGTTCGGTACAACTAGTACAATGCTGTACAAGCGAGTAAAACGATTTTTTTCAAAAAAGGGGGTATCTTTAAAATTGGTTTTCTGAATTTTTTTCGGAATCTATTTCGAATTTTAGAAAACACTCAACGGTATAACGCGGTATGAAATTAGTACAAACTAGTACAGTAATGATCTTTTAACTTTTCACAATATGTCGAGCTAACTTTTAATCTATTCTAAGGCTTTTACTTTTAATCTATTTTCAAAATCTTTTCGAGCTTTCGTGTTCAATGTCCAAGACAAAATCTTTAAAAAGCACGCGCCTCCCACCCGCCAGCAATAAATAATAATAACAACTCCATCAGTTATTATTGTTTTTCAGTGAGAATTTGGGAAAATGTAATGATAAATTTGCGTGTTTTTTATGGGCTGCTAAGTAGATGTGGCCCTTTAACTGGTCCCTCGATGATGCAAACATGTCTTTAATCAGGTTTCTGACGTGAACGACGATGTCCGACGGGCAGCAGTCACCGGCTTGGGATTCCTCCTGTTCAGGTGAGTACCTGCAAAGAATATTCAAGCCCCTTAATATCGATACGACACCGAAGAATGCGAATTCTTCGCGTCCACGTCCCACCCCCGTTTTATCGGTGTCCATCCAGAAATTCCATACTTGTGGTGTTAACCTAGATTCACGCCTTTAATAATGTCAACGCAAGTTATTCGCGCACACCCTTCGAGAGCTGTCCGGAAATATTTCGAGAAAAAGGAGCAGCCACCCGAAGCTGTGGCGAACTTTTCATATTTATATGTTAATTTCGCCGGGTACCATCGGATTCCATGGTTGCCAGTTAATAATTTATCGTGCCGAGCAACTGGGCATCTCTTCGTTTAATATACTTGCCAGCTTCTTTTGCGATCATACGCGGCGAAATAAGAGAGGATTATTCCCGCGAAAGTTTTCGCCCGCGGCGTTAAATCCCTTTCGAGCCGATGGTTTCTGGAATTGAAATGGGGAAGTACGATTTCCGGGGCATGGAGGCTCTATTTGATTGGGGCAAAAGTCTCTGGCGTGGGGAAGGGCAGTGAGGGATGTAGGAAATACGGGTGCAAACTTAATGTCGAGTGTAGTTGGATTGACGGGGTTTCAAAGGTTCTTCAACACTCGAATACCTCTACTTCAACTTAAGGGGTTACGCCACCCTGAGGCGCTCGAAACAGCACTAAACTAGACGAATTGTTTTTACTGATACTATGAGTTTGAAAATTATTTATTTTCTTCTTATGTGTAGAGCACGTATTAGTGCATATATTGTATAAACACTGTACAAAAACATTGAAAAATGACCGAGTTATTTGTTGTCCCGCGAAGCTCGTCCGCCGTTACACGCGTGACTGATATAACAAATGATAACGCCCAGGTTCATCTAAAATGAAAAACGTGATAATTTTTGTGTTCCTTAATAAAATACCTACAACGTAGCATACGGATTTGAGAAAAAAAAATTTATTGCACGAATGAGAGCAAGGTGAAGAAAATTATTCGTTTTTCACCTGGCAAAACGAACTTAAAACATTTATTATATACGAATGGGTTATCGCATGAAAAAAATGATATGCTACATTGTAGATAATACCACTAAAAATATGCGTACCAAGTTTGAAATCAATCGGACAAAGAGTTTTGGAGATATTTGATATATCACCTTTGAAAATGTAGTTTCGAGAAAAACGCAAAAGAAGGAAAGTAGAATGGTCGCTACTTGCTGCGGAATATCGACAGCCGCGCCTCGTTTAAAGTCTATAATTCGGCTATTTTGGGGAATTTTTGCGTCTACCATGACTGAAATTATTCTTAAAACTTCACGTAATAAGAAAATGCAAAAAAATCGATTTTTCAAAACTTTCAGGGTGGCGTAACCCCTTAATGACGTAGAGCTGCGTTGTCTCAGTTACGTCCGCGTTATGGGGAACTAATGCGCAAGTTGTGTCTAACAAGGGGTGTTCGGCAACTAGAAAATTCAAACAAATTTGAAACTTTGCAGAAATTTAGTTCCAGTGATTCTAATAGCGGTACTATTTTTTATTTCGGTAGTGAAACGTTCCTAGGGGTGAAAGCACCACCTCAAAGAAATTGTCAGTTTTCATATTATAAAAGTTTAATTCAAAGTTTTGTGGGTTTTAATATCCTACCATATGGCGATAAAGAATTCTGAAAAAATTAATTTTTCAAAATTTACCCCCTTTTCGAAAATTCTTTATCACCATATTCAACGGCGGCGCGCGATCCACTGCCGCTCAGCGTCACACAATCGCTCAACGCGCGTGACTACCACTGTCAACGGCGCACGTTTTGCCAAACTATTTCGCTTCTGTATTGAAAACAAAACGTGACTTACCACTTCCGTTGATGCTTTCCGAAGGAAAAATGTCTGCTGCGTCGCTTGGGGTGGTCAGATTTTCTCTTAGACCCTTAGTTTAGGAAATAAATTGAAAGACATCTTCAAAAATGGATGCATTTGGGGTGTCCAGATTAGAGCTATTGTTTTTGCCCGGGTATCTGAGTACCCGGGTACTCGAGTACCCGGTGAGACCCCGGGTAGAAAAAAATTACTCGGGTACCCGGGTACCCGTGCAATACCCGAATACCCGGGTAGACAAAAATTACCCGTGTGTCCATGAGATACCCGAGTAACTGAAGTGTGATGAGATAGTTGAGAATTTCGATTTGACAGCATATTCCGTTCATTACTGAGGTTAGCCGAAAATGATCGAAAGTCGAAAAACGATCGGCTGTCAAATCGAAATTCTCAACTATCTCATCACACTTCAGTTACTCGGGTATCTCATGGACACACGGGTAATTTTTGTCTACCCGGGTACCCGGGTACCCGAGTAATTTTTTTCTACCCGGGGTCTCACCGGGTACTCGAGTACCCGGGCGGGCGGGTAGTAAGAGCTCTAGTCCAGAAGGCTGTCGAACTGTGTAATGGAGGTGGTGAAAAAAAAAAGTTCACGAGGGAAAATTTGTTTGAAGCTGCGTGATACAATCACAATTGCCAGTGCATTCATTTAAGGAAATACAGGCAATCATTTTAAATTAGCACATGTACTGAGAATGAGGAAAAAGGAAGGAAAACTGGCCATCGATTAGAAAAATTGCGACTGTTTCGAAGTAGATCTCTGTGTTATTAAAAATACAAACGGAAACTAATCCGCATTCAGATCTGCTCTTCAATAATCATTAAGCATTCATTTTGAGGTCACGTGCTAATTGTTAACACGCTGACCTTTTAGATATTAGTCATTCCGCAGCATGTACGTGCAACCGTGCAAATAACTAATGGTTAATGACATAAAGCACTGAATATACGGGGTGTCACGTAACTGTTGGTACAAATTGAAAGGTGGTGATTCTACACAAAGAAATAATTTTTTTTGACTTGTGGTTTCTTTTTGAAAAAAAAAAAGAGATTGAACATTCATTAGGTGTGTGTTCAACTGATCAGGAATTTGCAGAGTGCTGTAGTAAACATAGTATAATTGTGAATAAAATGAATTATTGTACGAAAGTGAGTTGAAATTGTAGAGAAATATTTTTTCCAATGGGACTTCGTTTTGGAGAAAATTAATTTTAAAAATCCACCGAGCATATGTGGATTTAACTGGGTACATACTGTACCAGTTTCAACTTCAATATCGATTTTCTAAAAACCGATGCTCTGTTTAGAAAAAGGTGTTCTACAATTTCCACTCATTTCTGAACGTGTATGGACTCATTTTATTCGTGGCTGTACTATATTTACTGCTATATTTTTCCAATTCTTGATCTGTTACATGTTTGCTAAATGGATATTTAATGTTAGCTTCTCTAAAAATGATACATCTAATCAGAAAATGTTATTCCACATTTTCGGCATATTTTTTTAAGACCCCCGGTTATTAGAATCTCTGTGCTTCTTGTCATGGAATCTATAAATTAATTAAGTTTGTATTTATATTTCCGTTATAACCCTCGAACTGAAACTCAGATAATATTATTTACGTGGCGGTATTTCCTGCTTTTCAATGCTGTGTTTCGTATAAACTGTATATTTTAATATACATAAGATAATATATATCTTTAAATTCCTCAGTAATCATTAATCATACATTTAAACAGTTGCATGAGTTTTCTTGAAGATACCAAAATGATAATAGGACCATATTTTTAGAACTTAACCCACATAAATGATATAACACCTGACCTTGAGATAACACCTATCATGCGAGTGATTAAATGACAGGTGCTTCGAGTCGCTGATTAGTCGAATGTAAATGAGCGTCTAATTGAGAGTTCCTTATGTCGGCAATCTCTTTGCTTAACGATCTGCGATCTTCGTTGCTTCTGAAAGAGATTTCCAATATTGCTTCGATCATTTTTATAGCAGTCTGCGTTTCATTGAAACACAAATTGCTTTTGAATTTCAGTAAAAATTGCGAAGTAGAATGCAGAGACGTTGCATGCACAGGTAGGCAATAAGTTTTGTCTTTTTCTGTTTCGCCGAATTTTTGCGTTAACATTTTTTAGAAAGCATTAGAGATACAACCAAGCTCGGTGTTCCTTTTGTTGACCGTCCGATGAGTCGTCTGTCAATGAAAATTTTGCTTTCTGTATTCTCTGTCAGATCTATTGACAAGATTCTTCTGGAAATGAATCTCACATTAATTATACACGATTTATAATTAGTATAGGAAATTCGGGAGCGATTAGAATTATGTATAATTAAAAGTAGCCCGAACTACGTCGTGTTTAGACTCATTTTCATCGCAAGAACCTCGCCTATTCATTGGTAGAATTCTCGCGAAGATTTAATACACAACATAGAACTTTGAATTTTCATTAATGTCGAAAACTTTCGCTGATAGGACGGAGCCCTCTGAAGATTTTTCATAGCGTTGCACCAATCAAGGTGCCAAAACTGCAGTACTGACTACACTTATCTCTGGTCAAATGACGTGTGAAAAAAATTAGAGCACGAAGGGTTAATCTCCCTCCGTGCTCGGAGCCTCTCAAGTCGCCAACGGATTTCTTTTTCGATGAATCTTCCACGTCGGCCTCTCCTATTTTTATGTTCCACGGTTCGAACCGGGAGGAACGTTTATCTCCAGCTCGGTGCCCCCTCCCGGCCATTTGGAACGTGCGAAACTTTTTTAATATGTCGACTTATTGCGTATCCGGCGAATTTGATCGACAATCGGCCGTCGAAGGCACGAACAACCCCGACGTCGACCTAGAGATCGATAGTTTTCATCTCTCAGAATTTGACGGATTGAAAGTTCCTTTCATTTCCCCGTTAGTTCGTCCAATACGCCCCACCCACCCTTCCTGCCTCGGCGTTCTCGTTCCACGATTTCACGGTGCAGTTTTTCGCGGTCGAGAGCCCCGCCGTTAATCCGCGCCGACGTTTTCTATTAAACAGAGGACGTGGAGGGATCGATCCCACCCACCGGAAGTCCCCTTCGAGTCACCGATTCCTCGGGCACGGCGACGCATAGCCGTGATAATTGGCGCTTCTTCCATCCCCTTTATTTCACCCCCATCGTGTTTCACGGGGGGATTAAGACTCGTTGCTTATTCTTGTTTTGCTTGATTTGAAATACTTGTTTTCGCGTCGAACCCTTTGTGGGTTTCTTGGGGCCCCAATGGGGTCCATCGTCGCGCCACTTTGGGGGGGGAGGGGGGGTAGGGGGTGGCATTCTTATTGGGCGCTTCGTTTTTGGTGTGGTCTTTAGGATTTGATATAAGGGAGATTGCAAGACTAAGGAATTGGTTTTTTTTTCATATACTTAGGGTAAATGTACTCGTAGTTGACAGTTTACCAATAGTTGACACTTTTATTTTCTGTCACGAATAATAAGCTTTCTATTAAAAAAATGTTTTTGACTAATACGCTGTTTGAAAAAGTACTTAGGGTAACTGTACTCGTAGTTGACAGTATACCAATAGTTGACACTTTCATTTTCACGCACGAATAATAAGCTTTCTATTAAAAAAATGTTTTTGACTAATACGCTGTTTGAAAAAGTAATTAGGGTAACTGTACTCGTAGTTGACAGTGTACCAATACTTGACACTTTTATTTTCAGTCACGGATAATAAGCTTTCTATTAAAAAAATGTTTTTGACTAATACTTTTTCAAACAGCGTATTAGTCAAAAACATTTTTTTAATAGAAAGCTTATTATTCGTGACAGAAAATAAAAGTGTCAACTATTGGTACACTGTCAACTACGAGTACAGTTACCCTAATTACTTTTTCAAACAGCGTATTAGTCAAAAACATTTTTTTAATAGAAAGCTTATTATTCGTGAGTGAAAATGAAAGTGTCAACTATTGGTACACTGTCAACTACGAGTACAATTACCCTAATTACTTTTTCAAACAGCGTATTAGTCAAAAACATTTTTTTAATAGAAAGCTTATTATTCGTGAGTGAAAATGAAAGTGTCAACTATTGGTACACTGTCAACTACGAGTACAGTTACCCTAAGTACTTTTTCAAACAGCGTATTAGTCAAAAATATTTTTTTAATAGAAAGCTTATTATTCGTGACTGAAAATAAAACTGTCAACTATTGGTACACTGCCAACTACGAGTACAGTTACCCTAAATAGTTATACTTATCAAGGAAGTGCAGAAGAATTTTCATGCGATTACAGTTACTCACAAAAGTACCCGTCCACCCTATACGTGTAACATATTTTACTTAATTAAGTAATGTTAAATCCAGTAATACCCATTATAATTTATAATGGCATAAACCTTGATTAATATATTTTTAGTTAGTACCGTGTACCAAAGAAATTTTGCTAGAAGAATGGAACAAGATAAGCCCCAATTTCAGAGTAAATTAGTTGAATCTATGCGTAATAGCTTAAAGCTTATCATAAAATCGCAGGAATATTAGAAGAATATTAACTTATTGCAATTATGTTTGTATAAATTATATATTGAATTTGGGCGAATATTTTTTTGCACGATCGTTTCTACGGATAATAATACTTTCTCACATAAGCTGTGTACAATTTTTCAATCGAATGCGCCCAAAACAAAAATATATTAAATCAAGGTTTAGTTCATTAATGTGAATTAGATTTGCGAATTCTTACTTTGAAGTGGATTTAATGTGTAAGATATGTTACACTATCCGACTAATTTCGTAGCTAGGTGTGGATCATTTGTTTTTCAGCGAATAATATCTTCTTGTCTGGGAAACAAATCAGTGCTTTTTAATCAAGGCAGTCTCCAGGCATTTGCCCTTTTCACTTTACAGGTATAATCGGTATCACTTTTATCCCACAATGCTGGAAAATTTTGTATTACCGTAATAATTTTATTATTATCGAACGTAGCCGAATAGTTCCATGCAATACTGTGACAAGCGAACTGAGCGATACTGCAGCTGCCGTGCGAATGCCGCGATTTGTTTCCATGTTTTGTCAGACCGCCCGAGGATACTGAAAATCAGTAGGTATCGCGACACTGTATCTCACCAGAATCGCTTTTTGAACGCTGCTATCGCTATAGCTATACATGTACATCCATCATACGTGAATCGTGATACACGTATCGCCGTGTGAAAGAGTTCATAATAGGGAGGGTGGATACTATTGTGGATAACTGAACCTAACTTGTGTATTTAAAAACTTATAATTGAATGGTTGGACTAGCGCTCGAAAATGGGAACAATTATTGTGCAAACACTAAGAAAGATTGGAAAATTAAATGTTGTTAAACGTGTATTTTAAAAAATGTAGTGTTGTGAAGCTCGTCACGACACACATATTTTCTATTTACCGTTTGTTTATTCAATCATAACTAATCCAGCTAAAAATTATAAACAAAAAATTTTTCATCGTTCAAAGTCAATATTTTTTTTATACATAAATTGCGATAACTTGAGTAAATGTTAACGGATCGTTATGAGACTTAAAACATAAGTTCAGAAAACTCTAGCGAAGCCGTAAATTGTATGCACAAAACCCTTATGTTAAAAATGTAATGTTATTTAATTAAAAAGTAATACTGGACATAACCCATATTTTTCAACGTTCCCCGTTAAAAAGCGGTGCCGCGCGGGATTTATATATATCGCCATAGCTGCTACAGTTATTTATTTATCAGTGTGAAAATTGGTGAAAATCTTCCTTGTATATTAAGGAAAAACTTTGTCTCGATACTTTTTAACTGCGAATGTTGAAAAACATGAGTTCTCTGCCCAGTATTACTTTTTAATTAAATATTACTACATTTTTAACATAAGGGTTTTGTGCATACATTTTGCGGCTTTGCTAAAGTTTTCTGAATTTATGTTTTAAGTCTCATAACGATCCGCCAATATTTACTCAAGTTATCGCAATTTATGTTTGAAGAAATATTGACTCTGAACGAAGAAAAAATTTTCATTTATAATTTTTAGTTCGAATAGTAATGATTGAATAAACAAATTGTAAATAGAAAAAATGTGTGTCGTGACGAGCTTTACAACACTACATTTTTTAAAATACAGTTTGACAACATTTAATTCTCCAATCTTTCTTAGCGTTTGGACAATAATTTTTCCCATTTTCGAGCGCTAGTCCCCTTATTGCATCCGACCCTTGAATTAGTAGAAGAGATTCTAAAAATTTAAGGACTTTAAAAGAAGCCGCTATTTTAAAAGCGATGTGTTTATGCAAGTAAAATTGTTTGAATTAATCTTTTTACAAATGTTTTTAGTTCATTTAGGACGAATATCAATAATTTAACTAAAGCACTTTGAAAAAAGTTTACACATTTTCGTTATTTTTCTTTAGAATTTTACACGTTTCTCTTATTTTTTTTTAATTCGTCTACTATAAAATTACCTATATGAAAATCAAAATATTCTTGGTTTATGCCACGAAAAAAAATAAACGCTCCATTTTTCCCGCCATTTAACAATTCTAGCGGCGAGGCGCATCAATGATTAATCAATCTCGACGAGCTTGAAATTTCTCAATTAAAGTTTTTCTTTGGATTGTATACATTAGGGTGGTTATTATTTTCGATTTTTGAATTTTCTTCGGGGCACCCTCCAGAATAGTTCCAAATAATTAAAAAAAAATCTGTGTAAAATTTCAGCTCGATCGGATAACGGGAAAGGGTGCCCCTGGGCCGTTAAACTTTAAATCATTATTTAACAGCTCGTGAAGTCGATTTTATATAACGTCTTCCAAGTTATTGATTAAATAAAAAAATATGTCAAACAAAAGTTGTAGATCCGGACAAGGAGCATCTTTTTTGTTGTATTAATATTTTTCGTGCGACAAACGGTTTTCGAAAAAAAACCGAAAAACTTAAAAAAAAAAAAACTTTTTGTTTTCAAATTTTGAAAGTTTAAATGCTTCTAGAACGCTTTTTATTTATGAAGGTGAACAAAAAAAATGGAATTTTTATTTTCGAGGACTATTTTTTAAACATTTAAGGGGAGGGGGCATATACCGAAATATGCAAAAAAAAAAAATTTTTTTTTCTTATTTTCAGTGTTTGATATGTGATGAATGTTTCCTGAAAAGTTGGGGTCGAAATTCGCAAAAATATCGGAGATATAGACATCAGATATGATTATTTTACCCGAAATCATGACGTCTATATCTCCGATATTTTTGCGAATTTCGACCCCAACTTTTCAGGAAACATTCATCACATATCAAGCACTGAAAAGAAGAAAAAAAATTTTTTTTTTGCATATGCATATTTCGGTATAGCCCCCTCCCCTTAAATGTTTAAAAAATAGTCCTCGAAAATAAAAAATCCATTTTTTTGTTCACCTTCATAAATAAAAAGCGTTCTAGAAGCACTTAAACTTTCAAAATTTGAAAAAAAAGTTTTTTTTTTTAGTTTTTCGTTTTTTTTTTCGAAAACCGTTTGTCGCACGAAAAATAGTAATAGAACAGAAAAGATGCCCCTTGTCCGGATCTACAACTTTTGTTTGACATATTTTTTTATTTAATCAATAACTTGGAAGACGTTATATAAAATCGACTTCGCGAGCTGTTAAATAATGATTTAAATGTTTAAAGGCCCAGGGGCACCCTTTCCAGTTATCCGATCGAGCTGAAACTTTACACAGATTTTTTTTTAATTATTTGGAACTATTCTGGAGGGTGCCCCGAAGAAAATCTTGAAAAAAAATTTTACCAAGAGTAAATAAGAGCCACCCTAGTATACATATATCTTAAAATACCCCTAAACTTTGAAAAGATCGACTTTATATTTCTTCGAGAAAAAAAATTCTGAAAAATCAGCTTTGTTAAACGTCCGAAATCAGGTGCCCCCTTTAATATCGGCATTCCTCTTTGAGACGGGGCGGCGCGGGGCAGATAAAAGATCGCTTCGTGAGCGGCGGTCATTGTTTTCCCGCTGGCGGAAGGATTAGGGATTCTGTCGGAGTTATCGCGCCGTCGAGAGCCCCGACGCGACGGGCCTCCCTGGTAACGCTGTCAGGGGGTTTTTATTGTCCTTTAAACGAAGGAGTCGCGTGTCAAGTCACGATTGGAGGATTCGTTAAACCACCATCCACGTTGGAATCGCCTTACTCCGTTTGCCCTTCGAATTAAAGGGCCCCGTTGAAAGTTATAGAATCTGATTCCTGTTGGGGTGGCTTCCGTTTCATTGTAGTTAATGGAACAGAGCTATCTCGCGTTATACATTGCCATTTCGTACGTTGCATCGCCAAGGAGTCTGATAAAGGAAGTTCGATAATTTTAAAAATTAGAAGAATTTAGTATCTACTTTGCAGAAATGTAGTTCTGGTAGTCACCATGAAATAATGGTGGTGAAATAGGCCTAGGGGTAGAAACTAGGCCTGGGACTATTCGAATAATTTAATATTCGAATATTTTACAAGTATTCGAATGCTACGAATAAACTTCGAATATTTGAGTATTCGAATGTTATTATTCGAATACTATTCGAATACTGATGTATAAAGAACTTGATTTATAATTCACACCATACTATTCGAATACATCGGTATTCGAATACTTAAAGATTAGAATAGTATTCGAATACTTAAATATTCGAATGGTATTCGAATACTGAAATATTCGAATGGTATTCGAATACTGAAATATTCGAATGGTATTCGAATACTGAAATATTCGAATGGTATTCGAATACTGAAATATTCGAATACTGAAATATTCGAATACTGAAATATTCGAATGCTGAAATATTCGAATACTGAAATATTCGAATACTGAAATATTCGAATACTGAAATATTCGAATACTGAAATATTCGAATACTTGGATATTCGAATTATATTCGCCAAATAATTGAGCAACTGAAGTATTCGAATATTCGAATACCGAAAAATTCGACAAATAGTCCCAGCGATAATAGTCTACTAGAAATGCACCCTCAAAGTAATTGCAAGTTTTCATATTATTTGTGTTTAATTTTATACTGCGGAAGATACATTACTTGTAGAGGTGAGTCACAAAATTGTAATCAATAACGTAATCACGTCGGCTCCAATATAGGAAGAAATTTCTAATTTGAATCTTATTCGTTCTTATAAGGCAAATAATTAATGCGGGGGGGGGGGGGGGGCATATTGGACGCATGAAAATCGTAAGTTTATTTTGGAACTTTTTTCTTTTATATAATGAACTGAATGGAAAATCTTATCAATGGCAATACATCTATTGAAGATTAAAAAAAATTCTGCTAAATAATCACAATTTTTCTTCAAGCACTCACCTTTTCCATAAAAATTTTTATTTCGAAAAATCCCTAGGGTAAACCCATCAGTAATTGACCGCATACCAGTGAATGACCATTAGGCAAAGAAATGTCAATTATGAATTTAAAAATTATTATATGTTTATAAATGGAGTGTGGTTGCACTTTTAATATCTCATATTTTTAGTTACGCGTATTAAGCAAACATTAATAAGTACAATTCTTATTAAAAGTATTTAAAAAATGTATCAAAATGCGGTCATTTACTGAGCTTCTACACGTTTTGCATTTTATAATTGATTTTTTTAAAATTACGATAAGAATAAGTAATCATTTTTATAGAAATTTCAAGAAAAATAAATTTAAATGCAATTTCAACAGTTGGTTTGTTGTTATACATAAACATATTCATGTATTAATCTCAATGGTCCATAAATTCAACAATTCGGTCATTCACTGGTTGGTTGGTTTACCCTATGGACTTCTGTAGTTCGTGTCATGTAGATAATAAAAATTTTTGCTGCTTTGTTCTCGGATTCATCAGGTTGGAGAAGATATATAATAAATACTATTAATAACATTTTCCATTCATTCCATTATTTAAAAGAAAAAAATCTAATTAAACCTATGTACTTCTGTAGTTCGTGTCATGTAGAAAATAAAAATTTTTGCTGCTTTGGTCTCGGATTCATCAGGTTGGAGAAGATGTATAATAAATACTATTAATAACATTTTCCATTCATTTCATTATTTAAAAGAAAAAAATCTAATTAAACCTATGTACTTCTGTAGTTCGTGTCATGTAGAAAATAAAAAT
The DNA here is from genome assembly GCA_946251845.1 of Andrena fulva. NCBI lineage: Eukaryota > Metazoa > Arthropoda > Insecta > Hymenoptera > Andrenidae > Andrena > Andrena fulva. The sequence goes on along the minus strand of OX276333.1, from coordinate 16,796,869 downwards.
TTTTGCTGCTTTGCTCTCGGGTTCATCAGGTTGGAGAAGATGTATAATAAATACTATTAATAACATTTTCCATTCATTTCATTGTTTAAAAGAAAAAAATCTAAATAAACCTATGTTTTTCATGCTTCCACGGTGGCACCTCCTCTAAAATATTTGACGCGATTTAAATAAAAATTCACAAAAAAATCCTTCAACCAACAACTTCCAACAGTCTCAATCTCGTAATCAAGACGTCGAAGTCCCTCAGGTTGGATGCCTCCCTTCAGATTGATGCGTTGCGCGCGCGAATGGAGCGTGTTCGAATTCTTCTTTTCGGCGGGTCCAATGAATCTCGATCCAGCGCGGATAGTAGGATGCAGGGTCGACTAGAAATTTATTAATTGAAAATACTCGATCGATCTCGGTGGTTCTGCGAGTAGGACCGTCGGCGAGGATAAATAGTCCTGGACCTCGCACAGAACGAAAGGGGTCCTTAACGATCCTGTTGCTGGGCGAAAAATCTCGGGTGGGCAGGTCGAGGATCATGAGAGTCGAGGGATGCTTCGAGGGGTGTCGTTCGCCCCCCTTGGCCGTTTCGGAAATTCGATCGCTGTGAAAGCAAACTTCCGGCCGTCTGGCGAGACACTCAAAGTTGTTTCGAGGGATTTCGGATTTCACGTGTTACCGTCGCGTTTCCGGCTTGGGGACTTCCGTGCTAGCGAGTAATCGAAAATTTACCGCGACCGGACTCGAAAGACAAAGGGTGATTAAGACATGGGCCGTGGTCGAGCTTCGAGACGGTTTTAACTCGCGTATGCACGTCGCCGTCGTGTTAAGGGAAGGTTCCGGTCTAAAAATCAATTTTTTTTTAAATTTCATTTTTCGAATGTTCAAGATTTTAGGAATACGTATTTAAAAGGATTTGTTCAAATTCGTAAAATTCCCGAAGTTATGTCCCTCGCGTAAAACTTTAAACGCGTTTTTCTCGAAAGTGTTCTCAAAATCGGTGGGACTGTATCTCCGAAAGTTATAATCCGATTCGACTGAGACTTTTTTTATTTTGAAGAATATACTTCTAGCTAGGGGGAAGCCAGTCAAATTTGAAAAAAAAAAAAAAAAAAAAAAAAAAGAGAATTTATAATTTTTAAAGGCGTTGAAAGGGTGGAAAATATAGGGAAAAGTGATTTCATATTTCAAGTGTCGTTATTTTCTAAAAAAATGTCAGTTTTGTAATTTTGTCTGGTCCCCCCCTAGCCAGAAGTATATATTTCAAAATAAAAAAAGTTTCAGTCGAATCGGATAATAACTTTTGGAGATACAGGTCCCACCGAGTCGGATTAATTTTATGACACCTCGACTTTAACGACTTCCCAGTGCCGTCTGCAATGATTAATTACAAAACAAAAAATATATTTCTATAATTTAACCCTCATCCGTCCCTCGTGTCATTTTGACACAGTTTTCCCGTAATAAGTTATATTATTCTGTTATTTGTGGATAAATTTTCCCGAAACTTCGTGACTTTTCCTTTTTTAACGCAATGCACACATGGTTAGTATTGTTGATGATAGATAATGATGTCAAAGGTACAAATCAAATTTGTGACGAAAGAGTTCCTGTGTGTCAATATGACACGTTTGTCGCAGTGTTCCTCACGTGTTTCTTACAGTGCATCGACTTGACGATCGGTACGGTCAAAAAGCAAAACAAAACACAAACGTTGAAGTTCGAAGTGAAAATATAAATAAGTGTAAAAAATACATGTGAGCAATACGAAGTAAAGCTGTTACTTTTTGACCCGTCGGGTGCCCGGCTACCCGAAACAACTTCAAGCAATTGAATGTTTTATTGTCTGTGGTATTGTTTGATGTAAGCGTAAAACAAATAGATGGCCAATGGCAGTTTTTGGTAATATGTTAGACATATCAGGATGCAGTGCTTTCATAATATTTACCTCACTCAATGCAACATGGAATAAGAATAAAAAATATCGTCGACGTCTATTTGTGATTGAAATTGGATATTCTTTGGTGCAATCCTATATTATGTCACGTACACATCTCCCGCGGGGATGTAATGCCGCTGCACTTGTTGAAGAAATACAAGGTATACCACAAGCGATTGTACCTACTTGTCGTAATAGTGTAACGCATACTCCACCCGCAAAAAAACGAGCCCGATGTCATATGTGCGAGAAAAAACGAAATGCAAATGTACATACTGCCCGATGTGATTCTTGCAAACAAGCAGTATGTCCTGCACATCGTTTTATTTTATGTGAAACTTGTGAAAGATCTAGTATGTAAATGTTAACTTATCAATTTGAATAAAACAATATCGAAAAATAACTGTTTACCATGTCATTTCAACGAACTTTCACCACTGTGTCAATTTGACACCGAGGGACAGATTCAGTTCGTGAAATGAGGAACGGATGAGGGTTAAGACATCCTTAATACGATGCAACAAGTCCCATTAAATTATATGTAGTAGTTTTCGTTTAATTAATTCCTAAAGATCACCTATTTTTATGGGCTCCGGACTGGAACAGCCCGTTAACCTCGGTGTTCATTTTATGGAAACATTACACGTGCTGGCAGGCTGTGAAAGTTTGATGTCGCGGATCGTGGGCCTGGGACCTCTGCCCTTTCGATCTGACGCGGTTCGATAGACTTGTAATAAACAGTATTTTTATAGACTCGTAACTGAGGACAGACCAGTTCTTATTTCAAGGGTTGTGGGCGTTTGACTGGCGAAAATGCTTGGCATTGACCCCCAATTTGACTTTGAGGTAAAATATCTTTGAGGCATCAGTGAAAATAGTACTAATTTTTTTTATACTTTCAATAAGTGTATTAATAAGTAGACAAAATATTATTTACGTTGAACATTCCGTTTACTGAAAAATAAATCCTAAAAAAATGACAATTTTCCACAGTAGAATGATCCCTTGACAGATAGTTTTTAAACAGCAGCTGATTGAAAATTGGCTTGGGTCGAATCGACCCAGTGTGACAACTGTTCGGATAACTATGTGTGACAGCTGAGCGTTAAAATTTTATTTCTGATAATTTGTAGTTGCTTCAAGTAAAATTAAAGAGTGTCGGAAAGAAAGGAATGTTCCAAAATGGAAAATCAACTGTTTGTTAAGTAAATTAATAACTGGTTAAATTTCGAAGGCGTTATTACGAGTAATATTATTATTGGCACACATGTATTGCCACAATATTTGCTAATTGTAAGATAAATGGTTCACTGTGTGTCATTGAATTTTGAACTGTTATCGGCCGAAGAGTCGTCTTTCGATTTCCCACGATTTTTCCTGACAGCATCGTCCACTTGACATTCGAATATTGTATCAGAGATTGTCAGCAGACCCAAGCTAAGATTTATTTTCTACCTTAATCGCATATTTCGCGATAACAGAACTTCTTATACAGTGGAACTCCGAATCACCTCGAATTATCGGGAATTCGGATTAAGCGAAGGACAGACGCACTCAATATCTGAGAAGTCGACTCAGGAGAAAACATTTCGAAGGACAGAAGCTTATCAACGAAAACACTAATGAGAATTGTAATTTCTTCAGTACATCTCGAACTGACAAGGGAACATCCCGAACCTTGAAATTCGAAAAATTCTGAAACTTGGTGAATATGTAGGGGATTTCCTCCTGATTACAACGCAACTTTTGTTTGCTGCCCAAATTCACTCTAAGGGGGTGTAATTGACCCCTGAAAATCCGGTTATTTTCCGATTTTGTGTTATAACTCGTGAACTGTAAAATAATTTTTTTACCAAACGATAGATCTAATTAAAAGAAGTAACTTTTGTCTTGAAACTTTTTTTCTATCTCTTACAGTTCGCGAGTTATAACAGAAAATCGGAAAATAGCTGAATTTTCGGGGGTTAATTTCACCACTTCGAGTGAATTTGGGCAGCAAACAAAAATTGAAAATCTGCCCAATCTGCGGAATAATTCCCATCAAGCTAAATTTTGGTATGGGCCATTTTTGGTCGTTTTAAAAAATATGTCAAAAGTCCCCATCGATCGGGACGTCCCTAAAAATTTTAAAGAGGGTTGAAAGAAACAACTGTTTTCAAATGTATGGAGGTTGAAACTTGGTAACCCGACATACATGGAAATGGTTACTCCTCCGAAAAAAACTCATTGGACCTTGTTTGTAGAGAATTTCCTAAGCTATAAATTGTATAATAACTATCTTTGTCGCAAAACTGCTAGATAACGAGATATTCGCGAAAAACAGTTGTTTTCTTCAACCCTCTGTAAAATTTTTAGCGGCGTTCGGATCGATGGGGACTTTTCACATATTTTTTAAAACGACCAAATAAAGGCCCATACAAAAATTTAGCTTGGTGGGAATTATTCCGAAAATAGATCCCAATTTCACTGCACTATTGTAATCAAGAGGAAATCCCCTACATATTCACAGTTTCAGAATTTTTTGAATTTTCGGGTTCAGGATCTTTCCTTGTTAGTGAATTATCTATAGGTATAGTCTTGGCGGACACGAGTCCATTTTAATCCATTCTAAGTTTAAACTACATGTGTTACTTATTATTAATATTACTTCGTGATGACGATAAGGATTTTAGATTATAAAAAATCAGAGCCTAATATTATAGGAAGTTTATTTTCAGGTGTGAATGAAATTCTGGGTTAAAATAGTCGCTGCGTCATTCATTTTATGTAATTACTGTTTCAAAAGTTTATTTCCTGCAGAGAGCACCAATTTTTTCATGTCAAACTCGTTAATACTCGTTAAAGTATTAGCACGTTTTATTAATTGAAGAAATTAGATGACGTTTGTTAGAAATTGAATAAATCATTAGGGGAGGTATGGAGAAGAACGTAGGTCTGATAGAAGGAAAGGGTGTGTAAGATTTATGAGGACTTTCTCGTACGAACGCAAAAAGCTTCCAGACGTATTTAGGTAACGTTGGATTCTGTGTGCTCGATTTTAATCAACGCTGGTAATCGGGGGATAAATGTAAATTAATTTCTCCGAGGACGAGATGAGGATTTCCATCCACTAAATGGGACCCGCGAATCGTGACTAGATTACTCGACGAGCCCACCTATCCTCGTCAAAGTGTGTCGATTGATTCCGATTATGGATCGTTGAATTATGGGCGCTATTATTATGCGCATTACACGGCTGTGCCCTTACGGACGCGAAAATCATTTTACCTTTTCTTTAATTCTTTTTTAATTAATTACATTTTTGAATATGTAATAATTGAGCCGTTGTTTTTGAAAGTGGTATAAGTCCATTTGTAGCTAAAAAATCATTTATTTTCTTGATTATTATTTCATAATAAAATTTAACAAGTTTATAGTTCTAAAAATAATACCGAATAGATTAACCTATGCGAATATTTTTAACTTTATTCAAACGCAAACCCTTAAATATCTAAATGTATGAATAAATGGACTTATACCACTTTCAAAAACAACGGCTCAATTATCCTTAGTTCAGTCATCATTCTCGCATGCTTAGGTAGTTTCAAAATGGGAGCTGTTTATTTTTGAACTATGATTATTTTCCTATCGAAATTGCAAAATTGCCAATGTCCTTATTTTTGTCATAGTGCTTGAATGCATTTTATGTACGTTGTTTGCTTTCGAAAATTTTGCATATACGTATTTTGTTATAGGCAGAATAATTGAATTGTTCGTGTTGAGCTTTAAATTTGTTCCTCGAGCCTCGTAGAAATTACCCCTTTGGGAAATTTAAGTTTGTTTACATCGCCGGACCGTCGATAGAAATTATTGTTCCGCGATGAAATGTAATTGTTGCAATAATCTAGAGCCTCTAAATATTTGGACGGCTCTATTTGTTGTTTCGTATAGTTTCTATAGCGAAAATCAAACCAGAAGTGATCGATAATAGAGATGCATGGCGGCCATTAGGTGCAATTATACTCACGCCTGTTTGTAAAATTCATAATTTCTTGGATGGGTATAAAAATTCCCCCGGGCTCGTTTTCAACTCTGCAATAATTAAACTAACTGCAAAATATATTGTGCTATAGGAATCAGAAAAAGGAAAACCAGATTACTGATAAGTATTTAAGTAAGTCGATTCGTAATATCATTCTTTACATTTAATAATTGAAATTTCTTGCATATTCACATAATCAGATATCTTTAATTTCCTACCCCAAATTTTACATTGAAATAAATTTTATGCTCTTATATCAAACTCATTTCTACAGAGTAACACATTAAGAAAAAATTCCTCCAAATTTATGTCTTAGAATTTCCCATAGTTTTACATGAGATTTCACAAGTTGTCTTGAATAATTTAGATGATATATGACAAAGGAGAAAGCGAATGAGTTCTGATTAATCGTCCTGGCCTACCATGGCGCCAGGAAGCCAGGATAATGTACTTAAAGTGACGCGATTATCAAACTTCCCCTTCTAGGGAAATCTTCGTTTATTATTACAGTACGTAATGCATCATTCACGTTCACTTTATGTCGTCTTCAATGTCAAACTCGGTTTCTGCACTATCTTGTTCCACCTATTTTCTTAAAAAATGTTCACGAAAGCAGCCAGTGAAAATCCTTATGTTCACTACTCTTTTCATTTTCGAAAATAATGAGCTCGAGAAGCTCTACTTGTTACGTTCTTCCTTAGTAGAACAATAGAGCATTCTATTGTTACCTGCACAATGGAAATGTTTCACAGCGAGTCATATCGAAATGAATTAATCATTGCTAATAAAGCCAGCGAACAAAAAGACTTGGATCTCCCCGACCTCTTACATTATTCTTATCAACCCCTTCGATGCTGTGGGCGCTGCACTGAGTGCCATTAGCGTTTCTTGTTGTTTAATGAATTCCTCCAGCACTGGGCTCTTACGTACGGTCAAAAGTCGTTCTCCCTTCGACTTGCTTGAGTACTCATCAATTCTCGTGGATGGCAGGTAGCTGCATTCAGGATAATTGCGTCTATTTTTCTTTCGTGCTACAGAAACGCTTCGAAACAAACGTACTAATAAGGAACATCGCCCAACTGTTACACGTCGATTTTCATGAAACACGGCATACAGATTATAGAGCACGTCGAAATGAGGGGGCCAGAGGAAAAATGGCGCATGCCAACGTTTTGAGATTTTAGAGGAAAGCAAGTTGAAGGAAAAACTATTATTATAGGAAATGCGATACGAAATTGTAAATATTTTAAACGGTAATTGAATTAGATGGTAAACGACAACTATTATCAGATTTTAGCTGAAAAATTAGTTTTATTAGGTCATGTGTTTCCAAGCAGTCGAGTGGCATGTGCCCCTTATACTAGTCTGGCCCAGAGTTGGGCAAACATAATAATATAGATAACATCTAGTTAAAAGGTCCTTACGGTTAGTCGTTAGTCAAAGGGTGACTAAAGTTGATGTAACTTATCTTTAGTCGAGGCGCCAGAGTTGAAGCTGGTTAGTCAAGAACCTTTCGTCGTGGGTTGTGAGTAACGTGGTTTCAGCTGTCATTCTATTTTTAGTCGAGGAAAAGACTAACCGGCGAAAGCCTTTGCGGCCTGACCCGCGCGCGGTCGCCTACCGGTCAGGTTCTACAGAATCTGAATTTGTTTATTTTTCATCGTATCAATATGAAAGTGACGCCAATGGATTCTCGGTGTTCTCCCGATTAATTGGACAGAAAATAATTTAAATCAGACTATTTTTAACGAAACGGGCTTTGAATTCTGCAAACAAATTTCTCACGTAATATCCTTAATTATGGCCCGAATTATATCATTTTTGGGCCCATTTTCATCGGGAAGACATGAGAAATCGATTGGTAATACTTTTATTAACACTTATCAAAAACAGGCAGATTTTATGTGGCCCGTCGGTTTTATTGCTCTCGGCTGTCAACGGGCGGTCTACTGGGGCCCGAAGGTCCTCGCTCGCAAGCGGAGAAAGCAAGGCGTCTCAACAATCGAAAGATTGTACATACATATTCTTTCTGATGCTTTCGCCTACAATTATTATGGTGGGTTAATTAAAAAAAAAAAAAAAAACAACAGTTTGCCAACGAATATTTAATGTTGGGCCTGCAATTATTATGGTTGGTTAATTAACAAAAAGTTACGACAGTTTGCCTACGAATATTCAATGTTGGGCCTACAATTACCATCGTCGGTTAATTAACAAAAAATTTACGACGATGATTAAATGTCATCTTACAACGCGTCAGAAAAATGTCTACATCCAGAAACGTGTTATTATATTGCACGTTGTGATACGTTGTGCACGTTTCGATGCTCGAAACCAGCGGGGCCATACAATGTTGCACACAACCAGTGACGAATCTGTAGGTCTGCATTTCTAATCAGTTCTTTGCGAAAGTGACGTCAATCGATTCCTCGTGTTTCCTCAATTAAATTGGCTCTAAAAACGATATAATTCGGAGCATAATTAAGGATATTACGTGAAAAATTTGTTTGCAGAATTCAAAGCCCGTTTCGTTAAAAATAGTCCGATTTAAATTATTTTCTGTCCAATTAATCGGGAGAACACCAAGAATCCATTGGCGTCACTTTCATATTGATACGATGAGAAATAAACAAATTCAGATTCTGTAGAATCTGACCGGTAGGCGACCGCGCGCGGGTCAGGCCGCAAAGGCTTTCGCCGGTTAGTCGTTTCCTCGACTAAGAATAGAATGACAGCTGATCAACGATAGTCACAACCCACGACTAACGGCTCTTGACTAACCAGCTTCAACTCTGACGCCTCGACTAAAGTTAACTCAGGTAAGTTTTAGTCGACTAAGGAATGATGCCCAACTCTGGTCTGGCCCTTATTTTCAACCTCAATTTCATAAAAAAATAGACCCTGAATAAGTTTATTGCAGTCGGACAAAAGGAAAGGGTGCCGATCGGGGCTTGAAGGTTAGAATTCATCAATGGTTTGAATTCGAAAAATTTCTCAAAAATGGTAAGCCCCATCGAAATTTTGCTCAAATAACTTTAAAAGAGCATTCAATTTTCTACAATTACTGTATATATAAGTTTTTCGCACTTCCAACCATTTCTTAGATAATAGCGTTTGAATATAGAGAGTCTGGCGTGACGTATTGTCTACATGCGCACAGTGCCGATCTCTCTATATTCAAACGCTATTATCTAAAAACTGGTTGGAACGACGAAAAAATTATATATATACAGTAATTGAGGAAATTGAACGCTCTTTTAATATTATTAGAACAAAATTTCGATAGGGCTTACCATTTTTGAGAAATTCTTTAAATACAAATTATTGATGAATTCTACACTTTAAGGCCTGATCGGCACCCTTCCTGTTATCCGCATTGCAATAAACTTTTTGGAGGACATATATTTTTAGCGGCGGAAATTTATGTTTAGAGGATGAAATTACCCTTCGAAGTTGGGGGTTGGAAAACTTCTTGAAAACAGTTTTATGAGAACTATTGAAGGAGAAGCAGATATCACGTACGTAAACTAAATTAAATTAAAAGGGGTTTCGTTGAAATTTTATACGAAACAATTCCACGAGGGTATTTTATTTAAATTCAGTAGTGCATCCGCAAATATCGTCCTTGCTTCTGGGCATATAAAAATGCTCCTGAGGGAAACGTTACATTCAGATCAGAAGGGCAAATATGATGATAGGATAGTTTCTCTCCGGGTCAGGAAGTTGTCTCTTTTTGGTCGTCGATGGTCTTTTAAACGGAGATATACCTATATGTATACCCTTTTTACTCTCTTATGGGGAATAAAGGGGCACATTCATGTATGAACAAGCAGTATTTATAATAACAGTAATAGTCATAGTGAGTCTTTTCCAAATTATTCTCTCCTTCTGAAAACCTACAAACTTTCCCCCTATCTTGCCAATAATATACACAGCAAAGAATTAAATAGTCGGGCGTAGAAAAGCGGGCAAACTGATTATGTATCTCCATCTTGTGCGTCCTCTACAAGTGGAAATTCCTAGAAATTCCTGGAAATGGTAGTTCGCGTCCAGATAAATTTTTGGCGATTGAACGCGTGTCACGCGACAGTATATCAGCTGATTGTGAGTGGAGTAACGGCCAGTAATGTGCTGCCTGAGTATACTAATCAAAAGCTCTGGCGTGCACATAGAGTCGGGTATATCAGCCATCGAGATAATGTCGTCTCAATCGGGCACGCAACGACCAGCTGAAAGTACGAGTTTATGCAATCGTCGCTGTATGACAGCGGGTAAATTACACGTAATTACAATGCCTCGTTAAAGCCGAGAGAAATCCATCGTTAAGGAAAGAAACCGCGATTCAGAGAAAATAGTAGAAGACAGAGAGGGTGGAATGAAAAAAATGTGATACGAAGATGGGTGGGAATATGTCTCCTGACGTTACCCGTGACTGACGGAAGCCATCGACGACCAATTTTCACTCGCATACGGCGAAAATAATGAATTTCGAACAGTGTGTATTCTACGCTCTGCTAGGGATGGCGTTCGATTTGTCTCGATGGCGAGCCGTGCGAGGACTATTATCTAGCGATCGATAAAGTTCGCGGACGAAATCCAGGAATAGTTATTTTAGCGAGGACATCGTTCAAAATTGTCGTTATCGTTGGCTAGCATTGTATTCGAATGGACACAGTGCTTGGAACTAGGGCTGGGACTATTTGGCGAATTTTTCGGTATTCGAATATTCGAATACTTCAGTTGCTCAATTATTTAGCGAATATAATTCGAATATCCAAGTATTCGAATACTTGATGTATTTGAATACCGATGTATTCGAATACCGATGTATTTGAATAGTATGGTGTGAATTATAAATCAAGTTCTTTAGGTTCATTTGTCAGGGTGAAATCTTGTAAGCTAATTTTGACCCACTTCACACCATACTATTCGATTACATCAGTATTCGAATAATAACATTCGAATACTCAAATATTCGAAGTTTATTCGTAGCATTCAAATACTTGTAAAATATTCGAAGTTAATTCGTAGCATTCGAATACTTGTAAAATATTCGAAGTTTATTCGTAGCATTCGAATACTTGTAAAATATTCGAAGTTTATTCGTAGCATTCGAATACTTGTAAAATATTCGAAGTTTATTCGTAGCATTCGAATACTTGTAAAATATTCGAATATTAAATTATTGGGATAGTCCCAGCCCTACTTGGAACAGTGCGGAGGAATGACCCTTTAATTTCTTGATATGTACGTCGCCGGGGTTTGCAGTGTGTTTTGTGGAATTTCTTTTCAAAGTGTTTGGAATGCAGATTTTGGAAACCTAGAATATCCATACGAGAATTGAAGAAACTGCGACGTAGAGAAAATCGCTGATTTTGGTAACTTCGCGATTTCCGACCTTATTTTGCGATATTTAAGCGTTTATAGCTCAGAGCAACGCTAACCGATTTTGATGAAATTTTAAGCATGTATACAACTTAGGTACTTCAATCTACAAACGGGGTTTTTTAATTTTAATTACACGCTCGCAAAAAAATATATTAAAAAACGACATTTACTATTTTTCTTTTGCTATTCCGACCAAGTGCATTTTTTTGCAAAATGACGAAAGACGTCACTTAGCAAACTAATTCTTGTAGCTTCTCAAGGAAACTCAAGTCGTTTGGACTAATTTTAAAAAAGTTATGCGATTTTAAAAAGTGTCCGAATATTTCCTAGTAGTGTCTTGGGAGTCTTGAAGATTTTGGAAGCCTTGGAAACCTTAGAGGTCCAGGAAGCTTTGGAAATTTTCATGGTGTTGAATGTTTTGGAAGCTTTGAGGATCTTAAAATTTTGGGGTTTTAAATATTTGATGCTCTGCGTTTGTGTTATTTCCATTACACTGATCTGTAAGATATCAACGATATCAACAAGCAAGATTAAGGTTTTCAAGTACGATTATTTTCGAGACCCTCAACTCACTCCTTCACTTCTAAAATTCCACATTCCCGATTTGTTCGAAACTTCGTTTCGAAACCACAAGAGTTGGTTATCTAGATATCAGAGAATGGACTTTCTCAAATTTTCATTTTAACACGCTGCAGCATATAATGTATTTATGTAAAAAATATACAATACAAATACAACTATGCTGCTTGCTATGTGCAGAGTCCAAACGACCATAGTTCATTCCTTCAGCATTTCGTGTTAGAGCTTAGGGAAAGCTAACAAACTGTAGTATTGTGGCGTCCCGACCCCACCACTGGATCGCGACTTAGTGTCCGCCAGCGCCACCAGAGGTCTAATCTTCCTAACTCTTTCTCACAAGTCTTAATTTCCAATGCCTGTTACAATAGCAGCGTTGCATGATTTTCTTTTTTAGTTTATCTCGTGCCTTGAAGCTGTGTCTGTGGCCGAATTTTTGTCCTGGGCCTTGAATGTCTGTTTATGAAAATGAGCAATTAATGTTCTTGAAAAGATTCAGAAAAACCCATTTAAAAAAAGATGAATATTTGAATTAGGGAGAGTGGTGGAGGACTTCACAAAGTTTGTTTTTCAAATACTGAAATTTTTTTTGTGACTGATCGTATTTCCCCTGGACCCTCCAGGTGTCTTTGGAATTTAAGCATAACGTATCTGACATAACTATTGCATGGGATCGTCTACTAACGATGACGGGAACACGGGCCAAAATTGACCCACCTTCGCCGGTGGACAGTTAAGTAACGAGCGGGCCCGTTAAGGTCAACATACCCTGAAATGGGTAGGTCAGGGTGGATCGAAGGTCATTAACTTATCACGCATGGGATCAGGAGTTGGTTGGTTCGTTCTAAATTCCCTTATCCACGGGCACGTGCGAAGATACGGACGAGTGCGCCACGTAGCCGCCCCTATCGATAATGAAACAATTATTTACGCGGTAACGACGTTTTCTTATCGGCTTATTTGGCTCCGTGTTATCGCCCCCGCCTTCCTGTTTCCTCGGTAATTCTCAGTCGGAGTACTCTCGAACGAACGTCACGTAAGAATCCAGCGTTTCCCCCGTCCGCCATTTCTTCAAAGAAAGCTGGCGACGTAATTAAATAAAAGGTCACGTCAGTTATCTTCGCTAGCAGTGGTGGGTAAAGACACGAATTTTCTATTTTATACACGACACGTGTCTTAAATGTCGTAAATGGCGTAAATATCGTAAATGTCGTAGATGTGTCATAAATGTCGTTTATCTGGAATGAAAATAACTAACGTATAAAACATTTTTCGTATAAGTTCTAGAAGTGCCAATTTATTAATAAATATAATTCTGATTAAAAAAATTAAATTAACTTAAGTTACACTGACGAAAAATGGATATTGAAAGGTTAGTAAAAGAAGGAAACCAAGAATTTCGATACGCCAACTAGTGACAGAAAATGGAACTACTGAGAGTAGGTCGTAATCCGTCGAAGTCCATATGATTATCAGTGTTTAAATAGACATGTTGTGAAAAACGAGTGTTTTTAAATTTGTTTGAACACTAAATTTTTACTTCTTTGATTAATAAATACTTATTCGGAATGTTTGGTGGGATCCTGACCTATTTTCAATAGTTTGCCAACTTACCACCAGAGGGCTGAAATTTAGGCCACGTCTCCACTAAGTTTCCCAATATAGAATAATAAATATAATTTGTTTACTTTCACCACACTGAAAGGGATATTGCACCAAAAAAATAAATTTGATAATAATTTATCAATTTCATTTTTTCTGAAACGGATATTTTTATTTACATAATTTTCAATTCAAATAAATTTTATTTATTATCGTACATTTATTTCTAATTACTTTACCTTTCACGATTCATTTTTATTAGTTATTATCTAAACAATTACAAAACAATAATTAATACCACGCTTTTGAATACTTTTTTGGGGTTAGGAAAGTGACGATTATATGTAGTTTTCGACGTAATCGATGTATTCTACAGTATTCTATAGTATTTTCATGCAACCAACAAGCGAGTCAGAAAGAATTATATTTTTCCAACACTTTAATTGTTGAAACCTTAAAATAATGAATATTTCTATTTACTACATTTGCGACAAATGACACGTATGAAATGGACTTAAAAACGACATATTATACGTACATTTGCGACATGTCGTAAATGCATTTGCATCGCGGTGTAAAATACCGACCCACCACTGTTCGCTAGACGGACAAGAACTTATTGGCCTTATTTAACACAGTGTACATTTTTAATTAGGCAGGCCAAGGGTGTAATAAAGACGTTAAAGTGGGGTGTTGAATCTCCCTTAGGCTGTGATTTGAATATTTCAGTAAAATTAGCCTCGTTCATTTTATCCATTTAAAACGTGATCCATGTGACGTTGATCTGTGACAGTAAAATAATTACTTATTTAAGTTTGTGATTGGAATTCAGTTGACTACAAAAAAAATCTAAAGAGCGCAATACAGAAATGACGAAGGAAAGAGAAATGAGGTTAGAATGAGACTAATTAAGATCTCACCGAGTGTCTATGGACTCCAAAAAAAAAAGAATAAAGTTTTTTTATACGAGTCTTCGTTTTCGGAAAAATCGAGTTCCCAATTAGTTTCGTTTGAAAAGTCAGCAGAATTTGTCAGTAGACAAATTGTGGTATAATTTTGACGGAAACAAGTCGAAATTGTTCGAATGTGGTTTTGTTTTCGAGAACATTGATTGAAGGTGGAATCGATTTTCAGTCAAGTGAACTCGTGCTTGATGGAGTTGCAAATCCGATTTTCTCGAAAATAAAGGCTCGAGCGAGAAATGCGAAGGCTCGTGTAAAAAAATGTTATTTTACAGTTTACGCGTGTTTTTGTAGAGGAAACCACTCTACGCCCTGTTGTCATGCTTCAGAAGCCACTTAACGCGACGAACGATGCACCGCATACGCGCGAACATTGATATTCCTGAAGTTTTAACGAAGTTCTGCCAGTTAATGAGGTCCAGCAAGTTTGCGGGAAGTTATGATATTCGACCACCAGTTTGTGGCTTCTGGTTCATCTTGATTCTCGAGAAGTCCTAATAATAAAAGTAATTTATTCGCCGCGGGAAATTTAATCTTGCTCGCGGTGGAAAATGGCGAGGATACGTGGGGAGCACGGAAGCAATCGGTGAAGACTTTTCGGCTGTTAGCTGTCAAATTTTAAAGCTGGTCTGTGAGATCTTGCTGCATGCAAACGTACATTATCGTCCCTAAGTCACCAGACACTTGCACAGCTGTTTATAAAAACACGATTTTATAATATGAAGACATACATTATGATATAGAGTTAGCACATATTAATTGTTTATATTGCAGAGAACATATACGTGTCGATTTTTTTTTTGTTTTTTTTGCTCTCACCCTCTAAAATGATGCCATCTGATAAAAAAATAGTCCCCGAAACAGTTTATTGCAATCGGACAACAGGAAAGGGTGCCGACCAGCCCTTAAAGTTTAGAATTCATCAATAATTTGGATTTAAAGAATTTCTGAAGAATGGTAAGCCCTATCGAAATTTTGTCCCAATAATATTAAAAGAGCATTCAATTTTCTACAATTACTGTATATATAATTTTTTCGTGGTTCCAACCAGTTTTTAGATAATAGCGATTGAATATAGATAAATCGGACGGCGTGACGCATTGTTTATACGCGCACAGTGCCGATTTCTCTATATTCAAACGCTATTATCTAAAAACTGGTTGGAAGCACGAAAAAATTATATATACCGCAATTGTAGTAAATTGAATGCTCTTTTAATACTATTGGAACAAAATTTCGATAAGGCTTATCATTTTTGAGAAATTCGAGATATTCTTCAAATTCAAACCATTAATGATTTCTTAACTTTAAGGCTTTGTCGGCATCCTTTCCTGTTGTCCGACTGCAATAAACTTTTTCAGGGTCTATTTTTTTTATGAAATGGAACCATTTCAGGGGGTGAGAGCAAAAGAAATCGTAGATTGAAAATAAGGGCCACCCTAATGTACTACAGTTTGTATGTTACAAATTTAACCAGAACAGGCAGCAAATGATTTGATTGGATAGCCTCGTTGGGATATGACCGCTTGAACTAATAGCGTCTTTTTACTTAATTTTTTAATTTAATATTATTTCTGAACCAATTTCTTTCCAACCTTCTAATACTTTTTACAACTCATTCTTAGATTTTGGTCATGTTTTTTTATTTTTGTATCCAGATCATCCCAAACTTCTACATTAGGTTAAGGTCATTTTTTATTTTCTTATTCTTTTAACTGGTTCGTGCAGACCTTCGAAGTATGTGTAAGTAAAATAAGTAAACATAACAAAACAGAATAATAACATTACCCCAGAAACTTGTATTCATTTGCCAATAATAACTGTCCACCAGGTGATTTGTTTAAAAGGAGCGTTTGTTGCAGTCGAAAGTTGTTTATCATTAAATAGTTCGACTGAAATTGTTGGAGCAAATATCCAATACCAGAAGACCGTCGAAATATTTGTAGCAATCTTCACGAAGCATTTCTCCAGAATTTTCCAACTTTTGGTGAAAGCTTCTAGAAGACAGTTCCCCAGCAGGTGTTCCCTGCCTTCAAACATAAGTTACTCGCGATGAAAGTACTTCCCTTAGGCAACAAGTTTCCCCCCGACGAAAACACATCCGCGGGGCTCGGTTCACGCGTTTTCCACGGGTTTAGCGTGTACGCGGAAAGCCCGAGATTTCCTGGGGCGAGCTCCTGGGATTTTCACAAAGTCGCCTAAAAGTTCTCGCGACAGACATCACCCTATTTCCATATTCCCGATCTTTATCGATTTCTCGGTGGTAATCGAGTGGCCAGCCACTGTGGAATTTCCATAATCCCTGGCAGATATGTCGATCACGTGGTTGTTTCAATATTCTTTTGTGGGAGCACGGTCAGAAAAGTGCCTTGTGTTGTCAATGCTTTATCTGCTGTTGTGTCGCGTCCTGAGTTAGCGATTTCGATTTATTATCGAGCTTCAAAATAAGAATTCGATATTGTTTCGTGCTTATTATCGAAAAATTGCACCATTTACGGGTCGATTATATATTTTTAAAATACTGTTCTGAAGGATTTTAGAATCAATGAATAGTTTGGATTGTTAAAAAAGGTCGACGTTGAGTCTAAGAATTGGATATTATTTCGTATTTATTACCGTCATGATTGTACCACTCGAAGAACTCTATTACGTTTTAAAAATTGAGTAGCGAAGACTTTCAAAATTACTTGCAAAAAAGAAATTGTAATTCCTATGATCAAAATATCAATTTCCGATAGACGTGCAAATAAATTTCAGCTCAAACAGTTGAATTTATTGAACTCATTTCTGCTAAATAAAATAAGACATTTAACAATTTTACCCCGCCAGTCAATAACCGACCAAAATCCTATTAAGGGAAGACACCACGGTAATGGCCCGAAATGTAAAGGTATCTTCGGAAATTTATTAAAAGCAAACTACGTCATTAATCTTTTTTAAACTTTCAGCACTTTTTATTGGATATTTAAATTATTCGAACATCTTTTTTAAATTTATTTAAAGCAGATTTATAAGCTGTGCCGTCTGACGAAACGGTGCTTCTAAAGTCAACAAACCAAAATGTTTTAGAAACTATACATATGCGGATGGCTATGGCACGCCAGGAGATTTTTTTGATTGGTCGTTTCCTTCGATTTCTTTTTCAACGAAAGAGGTTCATTTATTGCAACCAAATTTCTCTATTTTTTCAGAGGTTCGCCATTTCGTCATTTTTCGAAAATTTCAAAATTGAACCAGTCGTTCAAATAAATTTAAAAAAAGATATTCGTATAAACTAAATCCTATCCAATAAAAATGCCCTGAAAGTTTAAAAAAGATTCATTACGTAGTTTGCTAATAATAAATTTCCAAAGATACCCCCTTAATTATTCATAATCCTACGAAGCAACAACAACAGACGCTCCCCTAAATATATCCAAAGAATCGCCCACGTTTTCCCACAGACATCCCCGTTCGGAAATGGCTGGCGCCATAATTCACGGCGATTCCTCGCTTCAACCCCTTAATGTGATCCCCGGCGATCGTTTACCGGAAACGGGGGGCTCGGGAACTTCCGATAGAAAACTTGCTCACGTTACGATCGCCTCCGCCGCTTGTGTCTCGGGTCCTTTCCGTGCGAGAGCCCTCGGGGAAATACAGGGGCGCACGTTTCGCGTCCACCCCCTCATCGATTTCACGTCGCCCGAATCTTCTTTTATCTACCCGGGGTCAAACCGTTTCCCAATACACTTCTCGCGGCTGGTCCAACGATCTGCTGTCACGGACGACGATACAGCTGTCGGAAACTGTATTTCTTATTCTCGCCGGTGGCCTTCAGTTCTGCCTAATAAATGGGGTAGGAGAGAGCACCGGGAGGCTGTCATCCCTCTGGCGGGGCTTGGGCGATTTCCATGTAGGAAATTTTTCGTGTCCATTTGTTGTGGGGAGACTGTACAATAGTGGGCACTATTTTTTGGCGATCGGTCACGGGAAAAGTTAAACGAAATTCATATAAAGTAAATAGTGTGTCTGATACATAGATGGCATTGTTTTAAATTATCAATTATTAGTTAGAAGATAATGGGGTGTTTTTTTCGAATTTAAGAATCTGTAAACCAGTGACTATGCGAAGTGACAAACTTTATCAATAAATTAATCCTCGTTATGAGTTTTCTAAAGTTGTATTTATGCAAATTTCGTGTCTTCAAATTATTTACTTCTTATATGATTTTTTTAGAAAATTGCATATGCCTTTTCTTGAATAGAAATTCAAGGATTGTGCAAGGTTGTTGAAATACTACCCACAAAAATTTTGTGAAGCATTCTTTTAGAGTTCAAATAAATACTGACAAGTAGAATAATAAATATTAGATGTATATGTTTATTTTAAACAAAATTTTACGTAATTGAAGTCTAAAGTCTAGCAGAAAATTTTATCACGAAGCAGTATTTTATTCAAATATTTATCAATACCAACTGCATCTAAAAACAATTATTAAGAGAAAGTAAAGGAGATTAATAAACACCTATAAAAAGCATTAGAGTGGATCAAAATCTTCACTTAAGCATTCAACGAAGAATACGAAATTCGTATAATTCAAAATGTCAAAATACAGAGATAGAATGGAACTAAGTAATGAGATTAACGAAAGCACTGGTTATGGTTTTACCAGCGAATTTACTTTCATACGGCGTGGTAATGAAATAACACTTAAGTATATTATGTTTAAGAACTTGTTGCGCCAGAGAAACGGTTTATGGTATTTTTACGTGAAAGCTGGTTGAGTTTAAAAGGTTTAATTATGCCATAATGCCGCGTAAAGCTGCCGTGGACAAAAGTTTGGCCGCGTTTCCGCTCGCTTCGAATAGCCCAGGCACTGGAAATACGGGGAATATTACTTTTTTATCCTCTTTACAGTAATTCTACACAATGGTCGGCGAAACACTGGCCAAATGGGAATAATATTCCCACCGTAGGAATGTATTAAAATTTGAAGTTTTTGTCTTGCACTTTACGAGAGCCATCCACGCATAAATTATGAATATATCGCGGCTCCAGTTCTGTCTCCTCTTTTATGGACGTTTAAAATAATGTATGAAGTCCAAGACTGGCTACGATAAATTCAAATGTGATTTATATTTAATTCCGCCTCCTCCTGGAGGCTATTTCTATAAACGTTCCCCAATTCCATTTCGCGAATGCGATCAAGGCAAATTTTTGTATAATATTAGCTTCTTTATATTGTAAAAATTTCTTTCTTCGCTATGAAAGCAGGACAATGGCTCTTATTTGGCAAATCTTTTTATATGTAATACAAGTCTTTAATATGTCTTTCAACCTTCATATTCAGTGGAATGAGTTTCTTTAAAATCAGTCAGATTCTCTTCAATTCGAGAAGATCATTCATTTTCAGTAGGAGAATTTATCACAAAGGAAATGCAGGAGCAGTAAATGACTGAATGTAATTCAACTTAAGTTTGTGCAATTCTAAACATTCACACTTCTAATCACAGTTTACTCTCTCCTCCAAGCACACAGTAGATCAAATCTCTACATTCCTTCAAATATCCACGAAAATGACTGAAACGTGAATGGAAGTCAACAACCATGATCCCTGGTATTCATCATTTTTTACCATAACCAACTACAATTGAATCTGCCATTTCAGAAACGATATACCTATGGCATTTTCCAACTTTTGAGAAAAATGTTAAAAACTGTTTCTGGGGACTGCAGGCGACTGGGGAAAAGAACATCCATACAGCAAGTTATGACGCAAATTAAATTTCTTTCAAGTTTTATTCAACACAATTTTGTACCCCTTATGAACTTTGAGGTGTGATTTCACCCCCTAAACATGCAAATGGGCCAAAATAGAAAAACAGGCATTTCTTATTATTCGGTCCTCTAAAACATAAGTATCCATAAACCAAAACAATCGGAGACGAACACCCGAAAATCTTATAAATTTGAGGGGTGGTTCCACCCCCTAAATATGAAAACGGGCCGCTATAAAAAATCACGTATATCTTATTTTTCGGTCCTCTAAAACGTATCCAAAAATCAAAGCAGTCGGAGGCGGACACCTGGGAACCTCTCCTTGTTAGAGGCAGTTTTTAACAGAGAAGAGCAGGTGTCATTTCTATAGGTACCAACCGATGCGCCTGGTTAACATGTATAAAGATACCACTGTGTCTAACTCAAAACCGCGAAAAATGTCGCACGCATCGTTTCTGAACTAACGGATTCAATTGACCTGCTTACTCAATAAAATATTTCAAAATAGCCACCTCCGTGCTAAGGTACTCATCTAAATCCCAAACCCACGATAACAAACTAGGGAACCTTTTTCCATCGCCTCCCCTCATAACTTGGAATCGAAACAAGGCTTCAATTCGCGAACTTAGCATTCGTCGACCTTTTTACCCGAAATTATTCCTCCGTCGTCTGGAGTCCGGCGAGAAGCGTCCGCTTTCTGGGAAGTTGATTGCGTGCGTTGCATAATCGTTCGTGCAACGTGTTTTCACGGCTATTACGGCGTTTCATTAGAACGATTCAAGGTGAGGCCGCTTAAGGTCCAAGTTTACGCAAATTCCAAGCCGCGCCGCAGCTCCGGAGTCGCCTATTCTCGCGGGCGCAATAACAAAAAGGAAGGGAGAAACTCTGCCGTGTCGATACGACCGATTAACCAAGGAAATGGAAAACAGCCCGACGTAAATTTGCATTAATGGCACATGTGCGTTCTCGGGGTATCGATTTTCTCCGCCGTTGTGTTCTTGCTCTTCGGCGACGTTAGACGCTGCCGCCCGGCCACTCGTTCTTATAGAATCGGAACATGTGCAGTAGTGAAAGCAACTTCGATCGTTGTTGAGAGCAATGGCAAATTAAGGTAAATGTCCCAATACCTGGACATTTAAGGTACAGCGGAAACATGTCCGAGAATTTTTCAGTTATACAAGTCGATTTATATAAAAACGATTTTGCAATTACATGGGGCACCGTGTGTACTTTATCATTAAAAAAAACCAACATATTATTCGATTGAATAACTATGTAAAATATTGAAAATTCACAGTCCTTATAATGGCCCAATACCTGGACAGCTTAACTAGCATGTCCCGGTGTCCCGATTTTACTGTCCCATTACCTGGACACATAATGAAACATCAGCAATTTTGATGTTTTCTAGGGAAATTAAATAAAAAAACAACACAATAATTTTTTCATTTGGCATGTTTCTTTTGTATAAGTAATTTATTCAAATCAGTAAAAAAACATGAGTAAAAAGAATCTATTATTGAATGACTAATTTTAAGGTTATGTGTATTCATGTGTAACACAATAATTTTACTAACGAATTAAATATTATCATTAAAACAAGATATCAAAAATACAAAGTAATATTTGCTAAGGTGTTCAATAATTATTTTATTATTGTGTCAACAATAACGCGTACTTATTTCACAGTTTGCACACATGGTCAGGTTTAGGGCAGTTTCGGGATTTCACTGTACCAGTAGATAGACACGCGAATAAAAAACTAATACGAACTTTAATTTTAATCTTCCAATCAAAAAATAATACTACAAGGTACCATTTTTCTAAAAATGCATTAGTTGTACCAATATACCAGAGTTGGGCAAAAGTTTATCTAAATAAAAATCTCAAATAACGAACAAAAGATAAATAATTTTTATTCGTTATTCGAGGCTCGAATAATCCAAGTTATCTTTATTCGAAGAGCACCGAATAAATAATTTTATTCGATGAGAATTTATTCGACCAATAAAGATAATTTTTTATTGGATGAGAATTTATTCGACGAATGAAGATAATTTTTCATCCGTAGCATTTATCTTTTCGAAGCCTTGGAATAAGGCGACGAATAACTTTCATCAGCGTCGAGCGTGTTTATTCGAGCCGCCGGTCCTTTGTGTTCGCCCCTCGCCGCTCGGCCGGGCTCGACCCTCGGGGGCTTGAATAAACACGCTCGACGCTGATGAAAGTTATTCGTGGCCTTATTCGAAGGCTTCGAAAAGGTAAATGCTACGGATGAAAAATTTATTCGACGCATTTATTCGAATAAAACCTTCGAATAAAAAAATTTCGTTATTCGTCGAATAAATTTTCAGCGAATAAAAAAATTATCTTCATTCGTCGAATAAATTCCCATCGAATAAAATAATTATCTTTATTCGTCGATTAAATTCTCATCCAATAAAATTATTTATTCGTTGCTCTTCGAATAAAGATAACTTCGATTATTCGAGCCTCGAATAACGAATAAAGATAAAGTATCATTTATTCGATCGTTATTTAATTAATTTTTTATCTAGATAATGTCCAACTCTGCAATATACTAAACATTATTAAAAATATTCGCTGAAGAAAAAGTAGAGACTGTTTAGCAAATCAGATATGAGCAATACTAAAATGGTGTAAACTGGGGAGTTGAAGAAAAATTTATTTTTAGTACGACTGTTACAAGTTTACTAAGACAAATATGTATACGAATATATTTTATTAAATATTTGAGTAATTGAATAAAATAGTTCTTTTATGGATAAAGCGAATATTAAATGTAATAATCAGTATTATTTGCACTAGTGTCCAGGTATTGGTACATTTACCTTATGTCGAAGTTGTGAAGTTCTTCTGTAGCAAACCCAACGTGCCGAGAGTTCCTTAACACTTCGGTGCAGGGTTTTGAAAAATGCGATCACCTTTACCCGGAAAGCTTTAGGTATACAGAGCAGAAAGCGAAACCTTTGCCTCTGTTGTTTTGAAAGTAAACAGTCGGGGACTCTCTGACAATACTTTCTCAGGCGTGCACGAGCTGCCAGCCCCTCGGAGTGGAAACGCGCCGATGCCACGCAAAGTGTTAAACAGAATATAAGTCTATAAGTGGTAGAAGACAAGTTTCAGAGGAATAATCTTAATAGTATGCTAAGCGGAGCAAGGATTTCCATATTTTATTTCGACACGAATAGTTGCGACAGAGCTGAAAAACACTTTCAGTTATAATCAGTTCCGAAACTACTATGAATATTGCTATGAAAATTGGGAGTAGATTATTTGACAAAGGACATCGTTCAATTGATAATCTTCAATTTTGATGAAATTTCTTCGAACTTGCGGATCGAAAACTTAGTTAATTAAATTTCTTCGAAACTAGTGGAGGTAGAAAAGCAATTTTAATTCGAAAAATACTATATATTTCATTGGCAATGATATGGCTTTAAAAAAAATTTGTGGGATTTAATAATAATATATAAGTTTTCTGTCCTCAAGTTTTAATAAAAAATGTAGAACAGTGAAAATAGAGCTCTAATCGTAATTTTTACGTTTACGCACTTACACAACTGCTATTTTGTAAATTTAACACTACCTATTGCGAAGAAAAGTGTTGCTTTGTGATGTTCCTTAAATTCATCTCCATATCTCGCACAATATTATAAAAAAATCATATGATCCCATTGGAAAAACTCAGTATCGCATTAAATATTTTCGAAACGTTCTTTATCACTTTATATCGACGTGCGTTACGAAAAGTAGCACATTTCATTTGTCTTAGAAAGAGCAGCACATTTCAATCTATCACGAGAAGAAGCATGTTTCAATGTTTCTGCCGATAACAAGCATGTTTCGAATATACCACGAACATACTACTTTTCGAGAACAGAATCGAAACATTCTGTTTTTCGTGATCAGAATGAGCAGAGTGCTTGTCTTCGTAAGACAAATGAAATGTGCTACTTTTCGTAACGCACGTCGATATTCTCCACTTAATACAGAGAAATGTTGATTAACAACTGTCATCCGATTAATGCAGACTGGATATAAAAATCAATAGAATTACTAGATTATTCCTTTAATTTAAAATTAAGAAAGAACAAGTACTATTATTTTGTTTATCTTCTGTATTAGTATTGTTTAAAAATCTCCACTGGCACTTTCAGCCTTTTCAAATAAACTGTATCGCGGACTTTCATCTTTTCTTATAATACAAAACTTTGTTTGTTACTTCATAACACTTTAAAATATTAAAATAAACATATTGTAAGATTATATAAAATAGTGTAGTAAACGTAAAAAATTAGCTTCGACACATTTCGTTAATAAATAACATTTTGGCAAATAAACAATTATTTTCTCGAAACTCTTAATTCTTAATTTCCAGTATTCTATTCTATTAAAACCATTCCGTTCCATTTCATAAAACAAATAGTCCTCGCAAAAGTTCAATGCAATCGGAAAACAGGAAAGGGTGTCGACCAGCCCTTAAATTTTGGAATTCATTTTCTGTCCGAAATAGGCAGCAAAGTGAATTGTAAAAAAAATGGCGATATTCGTAGGCATTCCCCGACGCATGTCCAATTCAAGTTAGTTCCCATGCAAATAAATATTTCATTGTCGGTCCGGCCGTGATAATACTTGAGCGCGGGCTGACACTGCCAGAAAGCTGCCACTGACGTCCGCCGCGAATTCGAAGGAAAATAACCGGACATCGAGTGGAGTGGCCTTTGTTTCCCCAGCTTTCTGGGGGCGCTTGAAAATCCCGCCAGCGTCTGGACTGGCCGCGCGAACATTATTTCCCGTTTAGAGGGCGAAATTTTTATTCCCTTCTACTTGCGCTGGTGCTTTCGACCTTGGATGGGAATAATCCTCGGACGCCTGCGAGGAACAGGTTCTCGTGTCTTGAGAGAACTGTGCTTCGCCCGGCCATTTTTTTTTTGATAGTACTTTGTGCTGTAAAATAGGTGGCAATGTGTGGTCTGTGAAGAATGTAGGTATTAGAAGAGTATAGGCTTCAGAGGTTTCAGGGGTTGCTAAATTTTGTATGGAAGGCAGTGGCTAGAGTTCGGAGGGGAAGGAAAATGACAGTGGTATTTGGATCACGAAGTTACTATGTGCGTAGGTTTTAGTTGGTCCCTAAATAGTTAGGCACAAGGTTAGACGTGGGTTGATGGTACTCGACAGAATTCATACTTTCGTATAATAAATTGACGTTTGGATTTAGGAGCCTTTAGTTTCAGGAATTCTGGCATGGAAATTTAACGGTTTCATTATTGTCACTTAGACTTTTCAGTATTTTGACACGATGCTTATGGTCTTCGAAGTTTTCATTCCTTTGTGAACTGTTTCCACGTAATCCTCACGATTTTGAAGGTTTCCATTTTTTCAGGAGCTTGGTTTTTGGTGAAAACAAAGTTTGTTTGCAGGGATCGAAAAAGTTCTGGAACTCTTATTTTTAAAACAATTCTGTTAGAACTTATATGTTTCGTTTAAGAAAATATCTGTTCCTGTGGAATTTTTATTGAACAAAATGTTACCTTTAGTAAGTTTTTTAAAAAGTGTTCTCATGGAACAGATGTTTTAGAATCTATATAATAAAAGTTCCATGGAAACAAGTTACATTAGAACATTTATTAAAAACGTTTTCATAAGATAAAGAAAAGTACTACAAAAAAATAACATATTCGGAATATTAATTTAGCTGTAAGAATTATTTAATATTGTTGTAGGGGAGAGGCTTGCAGGTTGCCACCCCTAAGCTTTTTTGATCATAACTCGTCATAAAATTAACGTATCGTTGGAAAGAGGAAGTGTTGAGCTACAATCCTGAGCTACAAATCATGCAAACTCTCGAAAAAGAAAAATTATACTGCAAATTATCGAAAGTATCTAAAATTGTCTCCTTGAAATTTTGGCTCGCAGGTTGCCACCCCCTAGAAAAATTGCTAAAAGTGTAAAAAAACTCAAGTAAAAACCTGATTCAGAAAACTTTTCAAAATTTATTAAGTTTTATTAATAAATTATATTATTCAGATTTTCTTGACCTGCGTGCTGCCATACTAAAAATCTATAAAAATGTAAAAAATAAACCAAAATATGACTAAAATGCAATAAAAACACTTCACTTCAAACTCAATGACATTTGAGTGTAAACAAGCGGGAAAGAGAGAGGTGGCAACCTGCAAGCCAAAAAAGGAGGCAACTTGCATTCCGACGCATTTTTAGGAAAATATGAGAAAAAATTGTCAATTCATGATATGTTTGGAAATCTCTTTGGCATATGTAAATTAGATAAAAAAGACAACACAGTAGGTATAGTTATCTTGAATTGTCGATGAAAATGTTCAATTTACGAGCACAAGGAAAGCACACAATTTCAGTAATTCAGTTTCTTGACAAACACTATATTACCCTTCGCTCAGCAAACACAGCCGTTATTGCGTCTGTCCGCTCCAGAGGTTATAAAATAGTGACACCTACTTTTTTAACGTCGATGTGAGTCAGAGTTGAGATTATGACACTGCTAGAAAGTCGAAATACAGCAGGGGTGGCAACCTGCAAGCAGTGGCAACCTGCAAGCCTCTCTCCTAGTACTATCCATTGAATGGTATTCAGTATTTTTTACAACGATTGAGAACTTTTTTAATATTGGTGAACAAAATATCTGTTCCTGTTGTAGAGAAATTTTTATTTTTATATTTTATAAATTCCATTCCAACTAGAACGTTTATTTTCAAGAACTTTTATTTTATCGGTTCTTCTTAGGAACTTATGATGTGAGAATATTTTTAAAAAAGTTCCGCGGTACATGTTTCAAATAGAACCTATCAAAAAGTTCCAGAACTTTTTCGATGCAAATCTCATAATTTTCAAAGTTTTCATTTTTCCAAAACTATGTCCAATTCCTATGCTTCTATGTATCAAATTTTTATGAAAACTATTTCAGCGCGATTCTCGTGATTTTATAGTATCTTATTTTTGTTTCCCAATAAACTAAGTAATCTAGAGACGCGGTAGCGTCTCGACGCCAAGTACAGGAAAGACACCCTGTATATGTCGACTGTCGCTACCGCTATCATTTACTCGAGAAACGGCTATTCCAACCTAACCTGAAACTTATTTCATTAATATCTCATGACGCCTGCAATATTTTCTAAATTTAAAGGCATTTTTCTTATGTAAACCGCATATAAGCTTTCGAATAAGACCAAATTTCAATAAAATCTGTCCACGCATAACAGAGATATCATAATATCGTCTCATGGATCTGTCAGAAACGGTAAGATTTTCTTCTGATTCTGATTCTCCTTCAGTCAAATTTTCGTCAACATAATACGTATACGCGTTACACGCACACCTTCAGCCAAAAGAAACTAGTGTATGTATGATCGGCGTCCGCCATTGTACATAACCTACCAAGGGTCAAACCGTCATAACCTGCCAAGTGTCAAATAATGTAAGTGGTCCAAATTTGAAATGTCAGGAGCTTTTACACTAAATAGGAGACTGAATTATTGTCTCAATTAACAAGGTAAGTCGCCAAAATTTTTGTAATAGATTTCTTATGTAGAGTCGCAGACTTGGAAGTTGTCCGGAGAAGGTTCGACAAAGAAGTATCTTCTTTCGCATAAGTTTCTGGAAATTTGTACCATGCATGTACAAAATAATAATATATTGTAGTAAAAAATTGCATTGCATTTAAATTGCCAGATACTTGTATTTTTGTATATACCAGCAATTTAGAGTTTTTATGTAAAGCTTATATTATTATATTATAGAAATGAAGGGGACGCACAGGACTTCCATAAAAATGAAGGAGAAGCACAGGCTTGGATAGTAGAATTGAAGGGGACGCACAGGCTTGGTTGGTTAGAAATGAAGGGAATGCGCAGGCTTGGAGGTTGTCCAGAGAATATTAGATAGATAGACAGAGCATCTTGTGTCGCACAAGTTTCTGGAAATTTGTCAAATAAGGTAAATCGACAAAATTTCTCTAAAGACATAGTATTAAGAATTATTAAGAAAATAGATTATGGTGGACTGCTTGCAATGTAAAGCAAGTCACATTAGTGAAGAAAGTACGCTGAAAACACATCTCCCTTGATGCTTTTCAATCTTTTGTGAAAGACATTCGTAATACTTTATAATAAAATTCACAGTAGTTGCCACGCTATTCATTAGTCCATTAATTTTTTCGATATATTTACAAATAATAGAAGCAGAAGGTGATGCACTGTGATCTACGCCAGACTATGTACGCACAAATTTGCAGGTAGAGTTCTTGCATACGTAATTATTCATTCCATGATCTTGAGCATGTGTGATAAATTATAAATAATTAATAAATGTGTCCTATTTTTCAGTTAACGATGCAGACGAAGAGAATTATTTCAACAGCTGAAAGGGAAAGTTACTGAAAATGAAATAAATGTAAATAAAAAGAGTAAATGAAATGTACTGTACACAAAGTACTATACATATAAAATACATATAGATCAGCAATGCAGTGCGCATGGTTTCATTTCGTAGTTGTTAAACTTACGTAGAATTTATCCTTAATCAAAAAATAAATAAAGTACACTCGCTGAGCTGCTTTGCGCTATTCCGAGTATTCCAAGTATATACCTTATCCTCTAACGTCACTAGATAGGCTGCAGGGCGCCAGAAACACGTAAACGTGTGACGAAGATAGATCAGAATTTATAATTTATTGGGATTTCCTTACTTTTTCCTTATTTTTAGCACACGTGGCAGTCAACTTCAAAAAAGTAAAATAATTACGCCAAGTACATGAATTATCTTTGTAAAAAGAAGTGAGATCCCCATAAAAAAACTTTAAAAAAAGTAAAAAAGTTACGCCAGGTACATGAATTATCTTTGTAAAAAGAAGTGAGATCCCCATAAAAAACTTTCAAAAAGTAAAAAAAGTGCCGCCAAGTACATGAATTATCTTTGTAAAAAGAAGTGAGATCCCCATAAAAAACTTTCAAAAAGTAAAAAAATTACGTCAAGTACATGAAACAAATAAATCACAAAAAATAAAAGATAATAATATAAATCCCCCCAAAAATAGAAGAAAATATATATCACAAAAAATAGAAGATAATAATATAAATCCCCCCAAAAAATAGAAGAAAATATACAATATAAAGAAAGATGTGAAATCAAAATGAGCTGCAAGTACATAAAGGTGCTTTCCAACTGCCCTTAAGATGACACAACTACATAGACACAGCTAAAATGCTGTGTTCATACATTCCATTACTCATATCGCGGACATTTTAATTATCCCATCAAAAAGAATCCCAATTAAAAACATTGTCGTAAATTAATTAATAGCTTTACAAAATTAATATACAAAATTGCGCCAATTATAACAATGGCTATTTATAAAAAGAAAAAATGTATTAAATAATATTAAGCAGATATATTTTTATAGAAATAAATATTTCAATACCAATAAATATTTTATTCAAAATACTTGGCGCTGCTCACCGCATTGGTGTTGCTAAACTGAATACATATGTATAAATTGCATTAATCTTTTTCTTTCTTTCTTGTGCGTGCATTCGTGAATGTGTGTATGTGTGCGTGTGCATATGCTACGTATGATATTAGAATTAAATATATGTAGAATAAATCTGACTGCGTTTCTAATATGTATATGTTTATGTACTTTAGATTGTAAGGGAGTTATTGTAAATTATTAATTTACTATTAATAAGACAATTAACATTTTTTCGGTTTCGCAGCGCCAAGTATTTTGAATAAAATATTTATTGGTATTGAAATATTTATTTCTATAAAAATATATCTGCTTAATATTATTTAATACATTTTTTCTTTTTATAAATAGCCATTGTTATAATTGGCGCAATTTTGTATATTAATTTTGTAAAGCTATTAATTAATTTACGACAATGTTTTTAATTGGGATTCTTTTTGATGGTTTACTTAACTCCATGAATTAAAAGCTTGCATTCTTCTGTAAACAGACTACCCAAAGCGTATATCCACTCAAACACGGTACAGTGTACATTCCATTTTCGGGATTGCTGCTAGTATTTCGCTCGATTTTTAATTAAGTGATGCCCGACACTAAACAGTGCAGCAGGGGAGCAGAAAAGCGTGGAAAAGGAAGTTGTCATTCCATGCTTTTTATTCCACGAACGTTCTCACGTGATCGCGTTCACGTGGCTCTTTTGCATTCGCGGGGTCTTAATGCGGTTGAAGCAAATGCCACGGCTCTCGGCGTTCTTTCAGGCTGCCAGCAGCGAAATGCCAGGGAGTTCACATTCGTATCGACAAAATTCAATGTATGTACGCGAATACCTTCTCCGCCTCTTGCAAGACGCAATTCTTTTGTTTCGCGATGCATTTCTACCCGTTCTTTGTTTCTCTTTGAATTATTTTCACCCCCAGGGGCTTCTGGGATTTTTACTAACCGCACATATATCTAAATTCATTCGCAAGTTATTTTGTCTTGTTTAATTACAAATTATGTTACTAGAAATTTTAGTTATTTTTTTTTTTCATTTGGTTTTGTATGCAGTGTATTTTATTGTGTTATATTTTTGTAGATCCATAAATACTAAATGAACTAAAAAATTGTACGGATTTGTACGGATTTGTACGGATTTTAGTTATTTATTTGATTTTGTATAGATAGAGTATATTTTTTATTTTGTTATATTTTTGTAATTTCATAATTATTAAAAAATAACTGAAATTTTTTTAAATAAGTACAAGTATTTATTTTCCATTTTAATTATATTTTTTGGTGAAAATTCGAACACCGGTGTTTTCAAAAGTCGGTTTTTGTATAAAC
The DNA here is from genome assembly GCA_946251845.1 of Andrena fulva. Lineage (NCBI taxonomy): Eukaryota > Metazoa > Arthropoda > Insecta > Hymenoptera > Andrenidae > Andrena > Andrena fulva. The sequence goes on along the minus strand of OX276333.1, from coordinate 16,765,792 downwards.
CCTAATCACTGCAAAACCGCAGAAGAAACGCCCACACATCAGGCGACTGTAGCGCCGTCATATATTTAAAAAGAATTTTTCTAATTTGTTTCAATTGCTTTTTACCCGCGTCAATATGTCACCTAAATAAAGAGTTATGTCCGTGGCACAGGTGATTTCCCGCCTCAGGCTTATCTGAAACAAACAATTCGAAAAGATTCTTAATCCGTACGAGCGTCGCTATCACCCGTAGCACAATCGACAATTTTTGCTAAAAAAGTTCCTCCTCATAGATTTATTGTTTCCCGCACAAAACCCCGCGCAGATCTCCCAAATTCGCATAATTCAAATTTGAGAAAACATAAGCTCCGCGTTGGCAAAAAATTACCCCATAAAACAAGCTCAGAGGTGATTGTAAGGGCACCAGGATTCTGTCCTCATAACTTTCAAAAAACCGATAAAATAATATTTCAAGCTCCACAATGCACCGACGATCACAGACAGCCCCTTTTGGAGCATCTTTCTAACAAACTGAATACCCGTGAAAACAGACGATGTTGAAAAATCGCTCGGGCGACGCTATGTTTCTTGACTTCGATGTTTCGCAATTTCCGTCGGTAATGTCATGGACGATTCGCATCACGTTACTCTATTCTCACCGCAAGCACGCGTATTACCTCAGGAAGGTTTTCCCATTTGGCGCGCCCTTTGGTGCTTCGTACGACATAAAATAAAGCAGATTGTAAGAGAAAGAAATTTCAAATTTTCTGTGTATATTTACCCATATACCTATAAAAAGAAAACATCAACACTGTGAAGTTTTTCTTTTATGTACTGTTAGATAAAACTAAAAGTGAACTTGTTTCAATTATTCGACGTACTTGCGAATACAATCAGGCAACGTGACGTAGGTTGTTGCTCGCATGTAGCAAAAGTGCATCAAACTTCACCTGCAAACTTCATTAATGATTATTTTTACTGAAGAACTGTTATCTAAAGAAGAAGTTTGGCTTTACAGGTAGGTTGGAGTCACGCGAAAAGTTAATAGAAATTCATGTGAAGCATACATATTAGTAAAAGAATGAGTCGATGGTGCGTATGTAAATTATTAGTTAGAAGAGGATGGCGTATTTTTTCGAATTTAAGAATCAGTAAACAAGTGACTATTTAAGGGGTCGTGCCTAGTTGGGGGCGAAAAAGAACGTGATTTTCGGGAATTTTTTGTGAAAAATCTGATGTGTGTTTCTTACAACTACTTCCTTATTTTAGAAGTGCATTTATTCAGCAACCCTCGGTAATTTTGTTGTAGGAAAATATTCAAAAATGAACGAGTAACAGCCACTCTCGCGGAAGCTGTTTTTGTAAAGGCGCTCCGAGTGAAGAAGATTCTGTTAATATATGAGTTTATCTGGTGCGTGAACGAAGGATTTAAAAAAAAAAAGATTTCAGACAAAATGCCGTTCAACGCAAAATCATGATTTCTCGATGTCTGAATTGTTCGTTTTTCGTGAATTAAAAATAGAGTTTTCACAAAAAAAATCCTTCACTTTTCGATTTCAGATGATCCGGCGCGGAGGAATCGTGCTCACCGCTAAAAAAATAGCTTCCGGGAGGGTGGCTGTTATTCGTTCATTTTTTAATATTTTCCTATAACAAAATCACTGAGAGTTGCTGGAATATATGTACTTTTAAAATGAGCAAATAGTTGTAAAAAATATACATTAGATTTTCCACAAAAAATTCCCGAAAATCACGTTCCTTTTCGGCTGCCAACTTAAAGCGACAAACTTTAACGCCAAACACGTGTCGCAATAAATTAGTCCTCGTTATAACTTTTCTAAAGTTGTATGTAAACTTCGTGTATTCAAATTGTTTTCTCTGTTTATTTTTCTTACATGATTTTTAAGAAGATTGTATATGCTTTTCCTTGGACATTTATTTTTCAATTAATTTTCAATTACACTGCATTCCACTTTAGAGCGTACTCGTTCCGCGCAGGGGTATACTGTTGATTGGTAGTAAACCGGCAGGGAAAGTGCCACGACCAATCGCGTGTGTCAGATCCGTGGGAGCTGCGCAGATCGGTCGTAAATCGGTAGGGGCGTGGGTACGTTCTTATATGGAATGGAGTGTAGTCGAGCAGTATAATTCGAAAACACATTTTCGTGAATATCCGCATCATTAATTAGCCTCCGAATAGTTGCATTCCATGCATTCGTTTCGAAGTTATGATCATTTCAAGTCCACAAGTTCCAATTTTTCGCCCGGTGCATCTCTTTATTTGCATTTTTTACAATTGTCCCATCAGATGGCGGATATATAATTATGCTTTTCAGAATTCGTAGAGCCTGTAGATTTATAATTTACTAACATTTTACATTGGCAGCATTTTATAGCATTTTTAACAATAATATTACTATTGTGGGATCAGGAACCCCCATAACATAAGAGGCGGATACGGAAGAACGAGGACGGGAAGAAAGTCGGCGGTAGCCGAGGTGGTTAAAGGTCCGCGCACACATATCCGTTCCGTCTCAGTTCCGTGTCAGTGTGCCATTGGTAAGAAGAAGAGACCCTCTACGCCCCTCTTCTTCTTACCAATGGCACACTGACACGGAACTGAGACGGAACGGATATGTGTGCGCGGACCTTAAGGCGGCTGGCCAGTGCGCAAACCTAGAGATCGCGGGTTCGAGTCCCGTTGAGGCGACTTCCTTTTTTCCGTGATCCTACACTATTTATTAGTAAATTTAAATAAAAGCTGATGTGTTGAACGTGTTTTGTATGTTTATACAAGTACTTTATAAAAAATTATATTTTTGTTGTACTTAAGTAATTAATAAATACTGATTCATTAAAATTTCTAAGATAATTTAATGAGATAAATTATTTATAAATCCGAGGCATCAACATTTTCATTCTAATTTTTTACTTTGCTATTATCTATATTAATGTTAAAATTAACTGGTAAAAGAAAACAAGTTAATTTTTGTCCACTTACATCAATTTTTTCATTAACCGGTCAACTGGCACGGTCCTTTTCATTATTCGGGCTCAAACTGGTACCATCGAATAATTAAGTGAATCACACAAAATTTGGTATACAGGGGTTTTTTGAGTCGCTGAACCGATTCCGGGGGTAATTTTTTTCATCTGACACCCCCAACCCCTAAAACAATAGAATTTAGGGGTGAGTTTGTCAATTCTTTACTAAACCCTTTTTTATTTAAAAATTTTTTATTTGTGAAGTTTTCTTGTCTATAATTCGATTGCAGCAGTTACATTTTCCAATGCCACCCCCAACCCCTGAAAAATAAGGGTTTAGGGGTTTAATTTTTTAGTTTTTTTATTTTCTACGAAAAAGTTTCGAATAATTTTATACCTAATAAAAAAATATATAAAATAATGCAAAACAGTAAAAAAAAAAAAAGAGTGGAGTGTAAAATCTTTCCGTAACCTCCTCGTCGGTAGACTCTGGGGTCGTGAAATTTTTACCAGCTAACTACGGGAGTAAGAGTTTACTTATGAAATAGAATACAGTACGAATAATTTATACAAATCCCAACAATTCGCTAGTCATTTTGGTTCGGCCATATTGAGTCTGCTATATTGAATTTTACAATTCCAATGCCAAATTCAGATGCAGCGATCCCAAAAACCCCTATATACAATTTTTCTATATCCCGATAGTATTTCAATATTTGGCGTCCATTTTGGTTCGCCATTTTGAGTCTGCCATATTGAATTTTACAATTCCAATGCCAAATTCAGATTCAGCGACCCCAAAAACCATTACATACCAAGTTTCATTCAAATCGGTTGAAAAACAAAAAAGTTATTCCATTTGATCATATATGATACATTGACAGAATTGGCCAGATTTTTGTTTGATCATATATGATACATTGACAGTTAACCGGTTAAAAACATTTCGACCTCCTACTAACTGATCGACAACTGGGGAAATTACCTGATGCGTTTGTTTTCTGCTTAAGCCATTCCGACGTTTCTTTTCTCTTTCGAGCGTCAGTTCAGTATGAGCATTCAATCAGTGACCCGAATTTAGAGCGAGTGGTCGCTAATTTTAAGCCCAATAATGTATGCTTTATGGATCCAGCAAATCCGTAAATGCTCCACAAGCTGCTAAGGATATTAATAAATTCTATTTATTTGTTCCATTTGCTGCTTCAATTGCCAGCTTCACAGATTCATTTACTCATTAATAAAAGTGCATTTTTTTACTGAAACCTCTGGCAACGAGTCGTTGAAAAAAAAAGGGAATCTCATAAATGACTAAAGTTATTCCGTTGCAAGCTTCTCTTCGTATTAAAGTTCAAAGAAAAATAAGCAAAGACTTTTGGAATAACCTAATATTCCACAAAAGCCTCCCGCTGCAAATCTTGTGCTTCCGAATTTCAACCCCTTCACAGTGCAGTACGAGTCTCCCTCAGGGAAGCCATCTTTCTTGCATTTGTCATCACGAATGCAATTAATTTACACGGTAAAAGAACCACATACATGATTTTAGATCGTTCCATATTATTTTATCACACTGCGTAAGGGTTGAATTTGCCTGACTCTACGATTTCATCTTCACAATATTGATCTACAGCAAATAACATTTAATAAAAAAAATCCGTCTCCTCGAGTGCAAGGGAAATATCGGCGAGCAGAGAAGCTAGAATAGATCTTGTTTGGGTAGATGGTGCTCGTTTTCCGAGGGCGCGCAGGGTCGTTGTAAGGGGTGGTGGAGGATATTTTTATTTACAGAAACAATATTTGCGACATCTGCGGGAAGACAATGGGAATTTAAAGCACCCCGCGGCTCCCTCTGGCGGGATGCGCGTCGATAGTCCATTTAAGGGTTGTTTTTCTCGACTTTCGAGCACCGTGGAAACAGACGGCCCCCAGCGGAAGTTACTGATTTTGCTCGTGCATTTTAACGAGCAGGACAATGGGGACGGGCATCGGGGAAGTTGGAAAAACATGTTCGATCGCGTACATTCACGAACTCTCAATTAACAATTGGGGGCGCATATTTACGTTTATTTCGCGAGCACCGATCTGTAAATTAAAGCGTCGTTTCTTCGTGAAATTATTGAGTTGGACGATCGTTTTGGCGAATGGCTTTTCGAAGCTCTGCGAAGTTTTCAAATATTGATCGAGGGGGTGTTATGTATTATTAAGTTTGTAGAAATTTAGTTTACTTCGAAAAAGGGTAAATGGATGTTTTATATTTTTTTTAGGGCGTAGCGATTGTTGTTGTTTCTAGTTGTAATTATTGTTGAAGGTTTTTTAAGATTGTGGATTATTTATTGAAAACGAATAATTATTACATAATTTGAAACGGTGATGTTCGTTGGAGTTTACTTTTTATGCATACCTTTCAGTTATTTTATTATATTCCGTGTTTCAATTGCTGCGGTTATTTAAATCATTTTGGGCGCGGCAGTTATTTTAGTTACTCTGCTTCAACCAATATCGGGTATTAATTGTTTCAATCACGTCGGCTGCTACAATTATTATTCTAGCTATTTCAGTTATTTTAAACCCTTCGATTACTTCAGTCGTTCGATTATTTCGACTGTATTAGTTGTTTCAATTGTTGAAATCATATCAGTTATTTCTGTTGTTTCTTAAATCATTTAAAATGTGTGGAAGCTGTCATCCATTTTTTTTTTTTTGCCAATTACCATTTCAATGAAAGCTTAACTGTTTCTCAAAATTAGAATTACAATCTGCAAAGAGTATTTATTTTCACGAGGCAAATTGTTATACCAACATTCAATCTCCGTTTCAATCACCAGAAGCAACACATTCTGACACTAATTAATACCCAAATATCTCTCCGAATTAGAATCACAATTTAAATAAAAAAGAAGCTCCTAACGATCCCTTCGGCCACTGTAAAATTTATACAGCGTTGCAAAATTGTGGGTCATAAGAACTTTTTTAAAAATGTATGCTGATTTTATAGGAATTTGCACTTCTGAGTATAAAAATAATCTCGGAGTTGCTCCACCACTTATAGTTTTCTCACAACTTGCTTTGACGTTTTTATGTTGTAATATGCGATTGAATAAAATTAGTAGTGAGAAATTTCTTAACTCACAACTGGTGTGGCTTGGCGACCCACTTTCTAAAATTTCTAGGAAATTTTAAGTAAATTTCTCCCGTCCCTATTAAACGTGTTACGAAACTCTTATCATGTTTTTCGAATTCAGCACCCAAAAATATTTTGAAAACGGCTAAAATATTGGAAAAAAATTTATCTCTTTCAAAAAGAGAATTACAGTACCAAAATCTATTCTTCTCAGAAATGAAAAGCCGAATCACCCTCGCAATGAAAATTACAATTGAAGCCAAGAGTAAATCCCCGAAGATCCGCTGCAATTTGTCACAGCCGATTTCCAGCGTTGCCAGAGGAAGGAACGGCTGGTTCCTCTTGAACAGCTGATAATCGCAAATTGCTTCTTAATTACAGCGGTCGCTTTAATCGTGGTTGGTGCCCCATGACGGGGCAAGGAGGAGGTGAATTATTTATCGTTGGTAAATAATCACGTCTTACAATTAGTTGGAGAAGTTATCTCTGCTTCGTTGACCGAACTCGTGGCTGAACGCAGACTCTGATAAAGCTCTCGGGGCTAAATAATGATCGATCTTCGACGGCTGACAAATTCGGTACGAACCGCTGGTCAATTAATCTATTCGCCCGTAAACGAACGCTGCGCCGTGTAATTTCAGCCGCGACTTCTCGCTCGAAGGATTAATCATTGACACGGCAAGGGATTATTACAGTAGACGCTTTCATTTTATTGAAAAATGGCCTGTAGCGCGGCGACAGGCCCAATAGCTTATCCTACACTATCAGTCATACGTATTTTATTAGAGGAAAAAAGTGTTAGGGTAACGGTACTCGTAGTTGACAGTGTACCAATAGTTGAGACTTTTTTTTCAGTCACGAGTAATAAGCTTTCTATTAAAAAAATGTTTTTGACTAATAGGCTGTTTGAAAAAGTATTAGTCAAAAATATTTTTTTAATGGAAAGCTATGTTATTCGTGATTGAAAATAATAATTATTACTGTAATATTACGGTAATAATTATTACTGTAATATTACGGTAATAATTATTACTGTAATAATTACTGTATCGTTGTTTGTAAAAAAAAAAACAGTAATAATTATTACAGTTTTATTAATATTATTATTAATATTACAGTAGTAATTATTACAGTATTATTAATATTATTATTAATATTACAGTATTATTATAGTAATTACAGTAATAATTACTGTATCGTTGTATGTAATAAATTTTTTTAATACTTTTTACGTCATTTTGAAATGCTAGTTTAAATTTTAATTTTTCCTACTATTTTTAAGTCATTATGAAATTTCCTATAAAAATTTGACACTTGGTACTTTCGCCCTAAAGCGCCCAACATGCTTCCCAGCGACGTTACTGTCTCCGCGGAGAGAGGGTAGTAGAAGTCGTCCCACCTTAGCTGAAGGCGCAGCGTTGGAAGGAGAGCCGAAACATGTGTTTCAGGAGTACATTTCCCCTACTTGGGAAGGCCTGCCCTAATGGAGTCTTCAGTTGCTTCGATATACTTTTTGTATTTGGAAATGGAGCTGTCAATACCTTCTTATAGAATTTCAGATTTCTACATTTTTCGGGCTCTGGAGTAGCGTTTTCAGTGAACTGTCTGGTAGAGAATCTTTCGTAGTGTAACCACAGTGTGGCAAAATGTAATCTAATCACAAATTACAAATTACGATTAAAATATAATTGTGTAATTGATTGCACATTATTTTCTGTAATCACTAATTTAAGTAGTTAACAAAATTGTGGTCAACTACGTAAATTAACGATTACAGAAAATAAATGTGTAATCAATTACACAATTATATTTTAATCGTAATTTGTAATTTGTAACTAGATTACATTTTGCCAAACTCTGCTATGTTAGTTAGCCTTGTCACTATTTTGACATAATTCTTATGATTTTCAGTGTTCATTTCTTTGTGAACTGTTTTCACTTAACTCACCTGATATGAGTGGTTTTCAATTTTTTTCAGAACTGTTTCCACGCAATTCTCTTGGTTTTAGTGTTTTATATTTTTGTCAAAACTATTCTCGGTTTCGTTCAAGATACAGAATTGTGTCTTAGATAAGTTATGAGTCTAATAGATCTCATTATTAAGCATTTGATGTACATGAGTTAAACAATCATTGCTTAATTCATCTGATTCTATCAAAAGCTTCTTCTTCGCTTTCTTTACTTTTGCCTTCATACTTTTTTTTCTACTTTTTGGATCCTCGATTGTTCTGTTGTTCGTATGGAGCATCTTTTTTCCGGTGTGTCAGCAAATAGCTTGCTTTATCACCATTTGGAGCGGAGTAAGTAGTAACATGTTACAATTTACCCCGAGGTCGAATTTTTGCGTTTTACATCAGCAAACGAGAAACTAAACATCAAATTACTAAAACGCGTACACATTGTAATAAACCAATGTGTACTGATTCGTTTGCGACAAAGAAGCAAAAATTCAAACGGTTTCTAATGGCGGTCAATTGAAATAAAAGTGCTAAGACATAATTTACTTACGTGCTCTAAATACTAAAATTCTGGGCTATAACTACGAAATGAATACATAACGCTCGTTTGTGCCACTAAAACCGACGGTGCTACTAATATCGTCAAGCAGCTCTCGCGTGCTGCGGGTTGCCAGGTTTGTCGTTCAAAAGATTTAACTTATGTTACAACCTACCCCGGTCGCCCCTGCGTCAAATGTTTCCAAAGGGTGATTTGTAGTTTGCTTTACCTGTCGCCTTAAATTGCTTTAGAAGCCACGAAGACTTCGAAATGTACGATTTTCTATTATTATGTTCATGTCGTTAGACAGAGGGGTGGGTTCAGTACATTGAATTTTCACGAGAAATTTTTTTCGCCCATCCAAACATTATGAATTCTCCCTGTCGACTGGCGTTTTTCTTCCTTTTCGAGAGCAGACTTCGCTCTGCTTTCGGAACGGATGGAAGATTAAAAAATTGCGCGGCTTACGGGCCTGCAATAACTGCGCGGGAAGCCCCAGGCCATAGACCACGGAATAAAATTTCATTATCATAGGGATTACTTTATGAATGTGTACCGTGACATTTTTTTCCCTTCCTTCGGTGGTAGGTGTAGATGGTGCACGAGTAATATGCAGTATGGATATCATCTGATGATTAATTTGAAGGGTGGGGATTGGAGGGTGGTTGAGTATTTAAGGAGCCCCGAATGATATTAATCCCCTCTATTCATGTGACAGTTATTCAATAAATAATTATTGAAAATACGGATGGTTTGCTATGTATTCTAAACGATTTTGCAGTTTTATTTTTAAATAAATTTTTAGTATTTTATAAATATATTTACAGTAATTGTGCCTTTGCATTTTTAATGGCATCTCAGTTTTCTGCCAGTTTCCTCAGCTTGATCCCTGGCTCTGAATAATATCAGGGAATATACATATAAATTATATATGCAATTATAAGTATATAATTATAAGTATAGTTGAAAAGAAATTATTAATTTTGAAGGGAGTTATTTCGATATTCAGAAATCAGAGGGAATGCTGAATGTACATAGCCGGAAAGCGCAGGAAACCTGCCCAGTAGTATAAGTCGATGTGTGGTCAGCCACGGACAAGATCTCTAGTTTCCTTTGTTACATACAACTTTCAGTCAATTTCAAATGAATATTAAGGAAGTTCAAGTACGCATCTTGAGAAGGCATTAAATAAAATAATCAGTTATAAGGACATTTTCAAAACAAGGATATCCAATTACATACCATGGATAATATATTTCTAACACAAAATGTTTCCTGATTGAATATTAATGCACAGTTCATTATCATCGACAATAGAAAACTTTTGCTAAGAACACTTCCGTGGAGATTAAAAATCTATTTATCGCCCTGCTTAAATGCTACAAAATAGGTCGCTAAATTTGCCCCTTTTGCTCAATTTCTAAGGGTGCATCTGGCAAGTAGTTACATCACTCACAGAACTCGTAAGCATCGACAAAACCTCGATATACGATACCAGTGAATGAAAACAAATTCGATCTCCGGAAATAAATAATTTATTCTAGAAAATATCTCAAAGTTGATTCTGATTTTCACCCGTTCAAAATTCATGCCTAACCCAGATCCATAGCTAACAAAAGCGATCGATGGAAACATCTACTAATAATTATTCTTAATCACCTATAACACCATACATAATAAACTATACGGATTAAAGTTGAGACACTACATTTAATCCTTTGAGATTAGAAGATCGACCGGGTCAGTTTCGACCCGTATGCACTTTCCTTTCTTTTTGTATAACTTAGGCAGGTGATTTTTTCTTGCAGAAATTAATATTTCGAACTGTAAAAATCGTTTTATATATAAATTTAAACAGTTGGGACCTTGGGTCGAAACAGACCCAGACTCAGCCGGCCGAGTGTTAATCTAAGCGTCTCGACAATAGTTACACTCATTGTTAGTGAGACTATGTTTTTTTTGTTTGAAGTAAACAGGGGTGGCATTAAAATTCCCTTTTCACGAAACAGAATCTCTCTCTCTCTCCCTCTCTCTCCCCGTCTGCTACACGATAAGCGAATCCCGATTAAACTTATTTCTCTCTTATCCCCCTTTCTACCCTCTTTTTTCCCACTAGTCCCCTTTCTTTCGCCCTTTACCTTTCGCTTCTTTCCACCCCCGCGGCTCTTCAGTGCGCCCGGGACACCCGTTTCGCTGGTACGGTCGCGCCGAACGCGAGTAAATTGATTTTCTGTATCGATAGCCCGGAAAATCGATGCTACCGCACAACTGCTGGGTGTATTTTTGACGCCAGCCCCCGTATAAATTCGCATTGCTCCGTCAAAGCGGCCACGTAATGCAGTTTCCATGTCTGTCCTTGGCGACAATGAATCGAGCCTGGAAACCTTCGCGGGCACGTCAAACGATCTGCGAACGAAAAAGAAGGAAGTTCCGACAGCCCTTTTTGCTCCCCTTTTTCAACTGCCCAAAAAGCCGCCTTGCTGGTTCCAAAGCCGTTGATTTATTTCTGAAAATGCTCGTTTAACGATTATTACCCGAAGCTCTTCGCCACGATGGCCTGTTGCTTTGTGAGGGACGATACCCTCCCCCCCCGGTCTACACCCTTCTAGAATTTTTTCTGCGTCGTATGCTTTCCCGTGGCTTTGGAATATTCAATATTTTTGTGTATTAGGTGCTTCCATTTTCTGCCGGGGAAGGTGGATTCTTCGGATAGTTTTAAAGACTCTTGGAAGTTGGTTTTACGTAGTTTTTTTTGGGGGGAAATAATTGATAATTGGTGGGGGATGTAAGTGGAAGGTAAAAGGGGTGTTTTTTCGTTATTATTTAAATATAATTCTTGTTCTCTGCTTTTGTAAGTCTTCTCAAGCCTACTACGGGGGTTTTCTTTCAGACGTTAAATGTGAAGTTTTCTCAAGATTTCTCTATTTACAGAATCACGAAAATGGCCGAGTCTCACAAGGGAAGTTCGGCAACTCGAAAATTCAAGAAAATCTGAAACCTTGCAGAAATGTAGTTCAAGTGATGCTAATAACGTAACTATTTTTTAACTCGGCAATAAAACGGCCCTAAGGGGGAAAACACCCCGCAATGAAATTGCGAGTTTTCATATTATCGTGAATATTTGCGAAAGCGTCAAATTATTCGAAAAAAGTTTAATTCAAAGTTTTATGGCTTTCGATATCCTACAATGTGGTGATAAAGAATTGTCGAAAAAAGGGTGGTGGGGATAAATTTTGAAAAAATAACGTTTTTCGCAAATTCTTTATCGCCACTTTGTACTTTGCAACTTCTTTTTGACATATTTTACAGTTTCGTAGATTTTCACGATAATCTAAAGATTCACCATTTTTTCTATTTTTTCTAGGGGGTGCTTCACCCTTTGGACCGGTTTATTGTCGAATCAAAAAATAGTTACATTACTAGCAACTACATTTCTACAAAGTTTCAGATTTTTTTGAATTTTCAAGTTGCCGCACTTCCCTTGTCAGTAACAGGATTAAACGGATCACGCGATTGAACTTCTTTTATTGCCCTTTCACGTTGAATCTCTCTGGAGCCCCGCGAATTATTTTTTTTTATCATACGTAAGTGCATACATTTACATAACCCTCATTAATGCTCGCACATATTTCTTCCCCCGCAGACATTTATACATTACGAATTCATAACTGCACGTATTTGTTATCCAAATTTATTCTCGTATTACTCACTCCACGATTTCCATATCCTTCCATAATTCTCATTACTAGTCCTGAATATTCTACGTTACTTCTTACGGCAGTATTAAATCACCAACCCATTAAACAGTAATTATTGCACTACACGATTTCCAACCACCCTCCACCCCTGTTTTCTTCAGATCATTAATTCCCCCAAATTCACCCTGTGCCTCCAGTAATAATCAGAGAAGAGGGATTTCTATTTACCTGTTAATCGAAAGAATGGGAGCGCGTCGAGGAGCTCGGGGGCGTTTTTCGTCACCTTGCCAGGAAATAAGCGGACGCCAGTGTTCCCCGTGACCTGTAACTGTTTAATGACGTTGGAACGGGTTAATTAAGGGGTGGATTTGTTGGCAAACCACGGGACGATCCGAACAGGCTCGTCGCGGATGGATCATTTCGAAAGAATGGCGGATCATGGGGTGGAAAAGTGTGGGAAAGTCCGAACTGTCGCTACGCGTAAAATTTGCACGGGTGCACGCAATTGTAGCATCGATTCGCGAACAGTTTCGAAAGGTTGTATGGCTGCGGGCTGTTACATTGGTGCGCCATTGTTCGCAGCCTGTTACAAGGGGTGGCGATGTGTAACTCATTCCCTTCTATTGGCCCATCATTATTGGCCTGGAGTGGTTTGGCGGTGAAGGGACTTGCAGGAAAACAGTACCGTGATGGGACAAAAGTTGGGCAACTGTGGGGGCAGTTTGCTTTAATAAATGAGCCGTTGTTTTTGAAAGTGGTGTAAGTCCATTTATTCATACATTGAGATATTTAAGGGTTTGCGTTTGAATCGACTTAAAAATATTCGTATACGTTAATCAATTCGGGTAATGTTTTTAAAACTATGAACTTGTTAAATTTTATTAGGGAATAATAATCAATAAAAATGTTAAAGAGAATAAACGATTTTTTAGCTACAAATGGCTGCCACTTTCAATAATAACATATTATGAAAAATATAATCAACAGCAATTTTAAATTTATATTTTAATTGAAGTTGGCTTTAAAAAAATAATAATTAAAACGGAGACATACATGTCTTCATTACTTAGAAGTCAACGAATAATCGAGTTTATTGAGAAATAACTTCAGTTACATTATAATGAATTTATAAATAAACTAGTATGAAAAGTAAATTACATCGTTATGATAACTAATAATAATAACAAACTTATTCGTATTTCAATCTTATTTCTCCTTTACACTTAGCGTAGTGAAGTATTTTTTCCAAAATATGCACTTATAACAATTTCGAAGAAAACATTCCTGCGGTAACATTTTACAGTTCAACTTTTTTTTATTAATTTATGAAAATATTATACACCATTGGCTGTGTGATTATAAATATAAAAAGAGAATATCTATATCTGACTAAAACTAACATTAACTCATTTTTTTTTTAAAAAAATGGACATATACCACTTCCAAAAACAACGGCTCAAATGAGGGATGCGGGGAAAATACCCATAGAGTCGAAAATTCGAAATTTTGCAGGAGAAAGCAAATAAACTTTGAAATACTCTAAAGCAGATAAGTACTTTTGTACCTTTCCCAGTGAAAACATTTCTTCAACGTTGGTTAGATGTTTCTTGTTTTCCCCTTGAACTACAATAACATTAGGTTTTAATATCCTTGCGCAATTAATTATTTAATTAAAGAATCACAGACAATCAATTGAGCCATAAATCTTCAATAACTTGTCACTCACAATCCGTTAGTTGCTCCCTTTTACGACTTACCATGTTTAATTAAATTATTGTCGTTTTCACATTTTTGGGCTCTGGTTTTTCCCATCCACCCTTCAAATTCTATAGCCTTCTACATTCGAAAATTCTATAGCCTTCTACATTTTAATTTCATCTTATAAACATTATACTGTAAAATAGTAGAATATGGAACTTTTGTTTATAAAAGTTCGTATTGCACGGATTAAAATTTTGAAACTAAATAAAGTAGTGTTTGTGGTGTAAAACCGAGGCTTAGCTTTGCTGTCAGTAGTTGTAACCTGTAAGAATCCCTACTAATATATAAAAGTGAAACGTTGTCTGTTTGTTAAACGGCTGAACGGAGTTCAATGAAAGTTTGAATATGCATTAAACACGTTCTAGATCAGACTATAGGCTATTTTTTTTTAGTCATTTTTATTTTGGAAACATCATAAATAATTCCCGGGTGAAACCGGGTAAAGGATCAGCCAGTAGAATATAAATATTAATTGTCAATTATTTTAATCATTAACTATATTTGAAGGTAAATGTGACAATAACAGTTTGTATTTAGCCCTTGCACGGTAAATATTTTCTATAGTTTCATAGTTGATTTATTTTCATTTATTCTGTTGCTTGTTGCAATATCGACAACAGAGAGCGAAAATGGAGTTGTCAAAGATTTGGACAGCGGTGAAGATTTGTGGAGGTTTTTGTGGAGATTTGCAAAGTATTATTGAAGAGGAATGTTTCCACTGTTTCACAGATTTTTCTACGAAGCTAGTGCAAATTTAAAGCGTTCCTACTATTATCAATGAGTCTCATTCATCATTCTATAAATAATAAACTATGTAAAAACATTGCAACATGGCAATGTAAATAGCAAGAAAATGTATACCTACTTAAAAATTTCACATGTGTAAATTTTTAACAAAAATTACTTCCCTTCAGGGGAATACAAATAATATTAAATACAATTGTTTCACGTGTCTAACCATATAAATTTTTATCTGTTTCAGGTAAGCGATCAATGCATCCAATTGAAGTAGAAACGTAAGTCTTTGTTTCTATTTTTTTACAGAGCTTTAAATCACCAAAACTGTCTATCAATTTTCTTAATTCAATCCCACATTTCTGTGGGGAAATTTAAACTTAAATACGTGGTTCCAGCTCAACATTAGCAATTTGTGGATATAAAACGTAAAACTACATTTTCCTCTCTCCCTCTTAATACTCCAGTAATTAATTAATATGGCTAGAAAGAATATTAATTAATTATTGTCAATGTAGAGGACAAAACAGGTGTGGAGTATTAATATAATACACCCCCTGTACTGACATAACAATAATGAAATATCACAATTTCATAATTCTGCTGTTACATTCGTGCAAGCGCACAGCAGTGCCTGTTTCATCAACATTTTATCATAAATAACAATTTTGAAGTTGATATTATTCGTGTGGCAGGTGCCATACATGAAAGCTGTATTTAAATACAGAATATTCAGAAAATCGTGCTGTGACCCGCCAGCAGATAAAATCTTCATTGAAAAACAAGTGAAAAATGTAGAATAATTTTTTTTTGATTCATCGCATTGTTTCTGAGAAAAATGGTTTTGAATATGAAGAATAGGTTTTAAAATTTGTTTTCTCAGGCAATTTTTCAGTGAAATATCCGGATCTTTTTAGGAGATGTTAGGCAACATTTTAACTTTAATTTCATACATTATTTATACCTTAAAGTTTCAACATGGCGGAGTTATACAACATTGTCTATCGCCATGTCTTGACAGCTGACCCCCAGAAATTTCACCCGGGAAAAGCGATTGGAATATAAAAAATAAAAAATTCTTTATTGATCTTAAAGAGAAATAGATTTTCTTCAATGTAGCATACGATTTTGGAATAATTTTAGAAAATAAGGAAATTGCTTCGTGAAGATTTTTGTTAGTTCACTGAAACAGTTCAGCTTCGGAGGTTTATAAATATTGAAAAAATTAAAATATGATACAAACCGTACGCTACATTGAAGAAATTCTAGTTTTCTTTAAGTGGAAATAAGAATTTTTTATTTTTGTATGTTCCAAGCTCTTCTGGTGTTTGAGGCCAACCAACAAGACATTTTAAAACATTAAGATATAAATAACGCATGCAAATAAAGTTACAATGTTGCCTAACATTTCCTAAAAAGATCCCGATATTTCACTGAAATATTACCGGAAGAAACAAACTTTAAATTTAACAATTCTTTTAGGCCTACGAGATGGTGTCCCCTTAAACCAGATTAATATAATCCAGAGTCGATTGCTTTGGTTTAGATTTTTTATTATTATTGACGTGTTGGAATGCAATACATAAACAAATATAATAACAAAAAGACCGCATACGTACTTAATAGAAATTATAGAGTAATTTTATTGAGGCATTATTTTATACAAGATATTTCTGAATGAGGATACAAATATATAAGTTAGTTTATTTTGTAAGTTAACAATACTTTGGTCGACTTTCCAAAATGCTCACAGTAACTGCATTTAAAGGCTTGGAAACAGGACACAGTTAGGAATTTTTTCAAAAAAATGTATATATAGATGGAAATCACCAATTTTTTTAATCACCAAAAGATATATTTGTTAACTAGATTCTCCCAAATATTGATTGAAAAATAACTGAAGGAGGTATCGTTACAGGTAGGAGAAAAGTGTTTTTTCGAGGTTCGCTCGAGAAATTAGAACGAATTTTAAAAATACTTTAAAATTTGAGGTCCTGGACGTTCTCCGTTTGAAGAATAATTCTTTGTGTTTACGAAATAATTCAGCAAAAGTGGCAACGTCAGGGATCTCTACACGCTCTACACACATCTCTTAATCTATTTTTAAAATCTGTTTGGGTTTTTTGAAAATACACATCTCCCCTATCGGCAGCCTTAACCCTTTTAAATAGTTGTTACTATTTCTCAATGAAACTCGGGAAGTGTCTTGTTAATAAATATACCTTTTAGGGGACAAAAATTTAATATGCATTTCACCTATACCATCTTCTAAAAAAGAGCCTAAGATCGTGTCTGTCAGGCCTCTATGTGTACATGTAACCCCTCAAGCGTGTTTCACTTCATAAAAGTGGTCCACGAAAAAGCGATGATTTTCGTGTAGCCTCCACGGCCTTCAGGGGAAACGAATATTAAAAATGGAGCCTTGATAATCCCACCAGGGAATTATTTCGCCGTCGCGTTTCCATCACGCAGAATTCGCTAAACCTCTTCTCTCTTATCATCTTTGTTTGCCGAACGCTGAATTTAATTATCGCCGCGATGCGAGCGTTCATTCGCGGTTCTCGCAACGAATAACCTTCGAGAAGATCGATTGTCCCCGCGATCGACCTAATTTTAGGGCTCTAATTACTCGAAGACGGAGACACTAGCAATCGGAATGAGTTCTCGCGCTCCCCTCGACCCGGCGTATAACTATTACTAACGAGAGGTGAGGCTTAATTAACTGGGCGTTAATTAAGATTAAGGAAGATTAGACATTAGCCAAGATTGCTGGTGACGAAAAGAATTACTCACTCGGGGGGTGGTTTAATCTCTGGAAACTTTGATAATCTTTTAGTAAGCCCTCCAAGTTTCTGTGATTAAGCTTTCATTCGTTGAATTCTAATGAGGAAATAGTTGTCATGAGATGTGATTTATGAATAGCCGCGCGACCATTTTCTTTTTTCGGAGGCTTTTTGAAGGGCTGTGGTCGAAGTACTATGAGATTGTCGGAAGGAATTGGGGAAGGCTAGCGAAAAAGTCTATTATACAGCCATAATTTAATATTAAGAGTACTGTTTATATATAATTAGCTCGTGCTATGTAGGGTAGATGTACCATTTGTGGCCACTTGAAGGATTTCCGTACCACTCACAGATACATAACTTACAAAAGAATACGTACACAAAAGTAAAGAATATATAAGTGTAATCCAAAATATACAGATAATTAAAATATTCTGCGTTGAACAATGTTTTAAACATAATTATTTAAAAAATCATTATATTATCGTGCCAGACTGTTTTGCACCATTTGTGGCCACTAGAGTACCATTTTTGGCCAGCCGACTTTCCATTTGTGGCCACTTATAGAATTGGTAATACGAAAGACCCACAGTACGAATTGTAGTTTTTAATTTATTACAAATGTTCACTACTGAACAAATAATACAATACTTGCTGCACAAAAATAATATTAACTGCCAATATCCTTTTTACTTTTTCTTTTGGTAGCGACAGGTTTTGCTTTTTCTGTTTTTTTTCTTATTCCTTTCTTCGAACTTTATGGCTTTAATCTTTTTATTTTCTTCTATTTTTGCTAGTCTTTTTTCTTTATTAATCTTTCTCTCCTCTTCTTTGTTCTCCTTTTCTTTTTTTCTGGCCAACATGATCTCCATCCATTTGTCTGATGTTATTACAGCAGGTAAATGTTCAACTGCTTTCCGCTTTCGCTTTATGATTTGCTTTTCGGGCCATAAAAGAATTTCGTTGAAGACATCATCGAATGACTTTTCACGAATCGTCAAAATCTTCGACTTTAGAAGAATTTTTTCGCTAACTATTGTATAATAATTTTACAATAATTAGGTATTGTACGATAAGTTGCTAATGAGAATGCCTACTGACCAAAAATGGTTGTACCGTGGACTGTTTATGGCCATTACGTGGCCACGAATGGTACAATTCCATTTTCGATGTACCATTTTTGGTCAGTGCCTAATTCCACTAGAGTTTAGGTTATATCGTTGAAATTCTTTTTTAAATCTCAAAAATATTTGTTTTTTAATATAAATATGCATAAAACTTCATCCATACTCTTGTTAAATACAGTAACTAATTGTTTTCTTACCAGTCGTATGCTAAGCACCATGTGCAAGGATGTGGAAAGTTATCAAAGATTTGCACATTCACGTATGATTATTAAATAAAACGGGACAACAAGACAGTAGAAAGTAGTAGAAATGGTGCCAACATAACCCACCCTTAGACAGCTTCATTCATTGTAATGAAAGTAAACTAAGAATACTTAATATATCGGAATAAATAAGACAGTGGCCGCAAATGGTGCAGTGGCCACAAATGGTACATCTACCCTATAGCCACCCTACTCAAATGTTTATGTGGAAATCAAGTTGCAAGTTTTGCCTTTTTTAAATACAAATTTTGTGTATAAAAATATACTGCAGGACGAAGAGTTTTTAAATAACTAATCGTAGCAGTATTTGAAAGTTAGTAAAATATGTGTATAATCTTGGAATTACTATGTGAAGTATAGTCGAGATGCCACTGCAATTTATGTGCGGTTTAGCGCGGAGGAAGCAAATCTTTGTAACTCGATTTTCTCAAGAACTTTTGAATAGTGTATAATTATTAAGTTATTGGAAGTACGTAGGTATTTAGGCTGTGCACTAAGTATGCGCAAAATTTGAACTAAATCATTGATCTAAACCTCGTGCACTGTTATTGTCAGTGCTGCCCTAATGTTGCAGGTAATGTTGAGTATTAAGTGTTAATATCAATATATTTCGAATTTGTAACATGCATCTCGATTTTTTAACGTAAGAATATCGTACAGTTGTTCTTAGTTTCCTATTTCGAACTGATAATCTACTTTTCAAATTAAATTTTTTTTTAAATAAATTCCCTATTTGCGTAGAAACAGTCTTACAGTAATATCAAATTTCACACTTCCTGTTGCTGTCATTGTTTTATTTTGGTGAATCTTCTCGACTGTAAAACACAGTCCCTTCTATTTAACCCTTTAACCGATCGATTTCTGCACCAGAAACATTTCCATTGCATCTAAGATTGTATATTTACAAATAATTATAAGCAAAATTATTCTGCGCACACTAACAAGGAGAGTATCCCAGGAGTCCGCCTCCGATTATTTTGATATTTGTATATGTTTTAGAGGACCGAAAAATAAGAAACAGGTGTCTTTTTATTTTGGCCTGTTTGCATGTTTGGGGGGTGAAACCATACCTTAAAGTTATAAGATTTTCAGGTGTTCGTCTCCGATTGCTTTGACCAAAAACCAAAGCAATCGAAGGCGGGCACCACTTATTCTCATGAAATTTGAGGGGTGGTTTCACCCCCTAAACATGCAAACAAGCCAAAATAAAAAGACACCTGTTTCTTATTTTTCTGTCCTCTAAAACATATCCATAAACCAAAGCAATCGGAGACGAACATCTGAAAATCATATAACTTTGAGGGATGGTTCACCCCCTAAATATGAAAACGGGCTGCTACAAATAAACACGTATATCTTATTTTTCTGTCCTCTAAAACATATCCAAAAATCAAAGCAATTCTGCAATCTCTCCTTGTAAGGTAAAAGGCCCTATTATGGCACAGATGCTAGAGAGGGATATGATATTTTCAATGATTTTAAATAATTAAGAACCTAAATGTTGCGAATTTGTGCGTTATTCGATTATTTCGTGTTTTCTGAAGTAGAAATAATCGTTGTTCTGTAAGTATAACGTTAAAAAATAATTATATGATTGAAAAATAGGAGTGATGTACATGTACGTATTTATGGCACAGCTTTGAAGCCCGTGTCCCTGGTGTTCCATAATGTATGTCCCTATTTATGGTACAGATAAAAACATAAAAACCACTATCTTTTCTTATATTTCAGTTATTTTTATAAAAATAATATATATATATATATATATATATATATACTTATGTACATTAGTTTTTAAAAAGAATGGGGTTGACAAAATAATAAAAAAACATAAAAAATATTTTTTAGAAATGAAACTATTTATTTTGTTTCGTTAATTTTTTTTTGTATTTCGTTTATTTTCTGTTGCAATTTCTTTTTTTCTGCAGGTATTAGTCTTTTTTCTTCCTGCAGATTTTTCTTTTTGGCAATTTTGTCTTGTTTTATTTTTTCTTTCTCTTCCTTCTGGAGCTGCTCTTGCCACCATGCATCGGAGGTTGCAGCCGCTGGCGGTTTCGGCTTCTCCGAACCTTCGACTTTCACCCTCTTTTTTTTTAGGTAAATATTTTGTGGGCAGCGTAAATGCCTCTGCAAAATTTTTCGTTTGGGCAATATTGCTATCTTCTATCGATGAAAAATGTTGTATTGGTACGTGTCTTCTAATCTATATTTTTTTAACAGCATTCGACTTACCTTGATTATCAATCATCGCAGCATTCTCCTTCTCTGATGTTTTATCAATTATATTATTATTTAAATTAATACTACTCTCTATATATTCAAATATAACATTTTCTTGAATGTGCTGTGGTATATTAATTACGTCTAAAACCCTTTCTGGTATATTATCTACCTGGTTTTCTAAAATCAAATCGTCTATCTGATTTTCGGTAGCTTCTGGAGCTACTACATTAAATTTAAAATCTATTAAATTTTCTACGCTCCTGACGATGGGTTTTCCTTTCAGACTATCATCTAAATTGTATAAATAAAAAACACGTCTCATAATTTCATTTAAATAAATCAATTTACACTATTCAGGCATGCAATATTTTATAGGTTATTTCTACAATTTTCAAACCAAATTTTATAATACACTTACTTATACGTATGTTGGATAAAAATAAAGGTTAAATATGAAGATTGTTTGAAGCCACAACCAAAAAAACTTAGAATTAAGACCGTTTTTAATTAAATATCGTACTCTTTAGACTTTGACTTTTCTGTACCACAAACCGGGACTACGCTTGATTCAACTGTCCATGGCACATGGAACAAGCGAATTATCGTTCCATAAATACAGACTTCTAAAACGTCAATGTACATAATGTTGGAACAGCTTTATAATTAATAAAATCACCACCGGATTCGAATTTGTTTTAATTAATTACAATCTACGAGTTTTCAGCTTTCGAATAAGCTTTTAAACATCTTTTAAAATCATTGAAATTTGTAAATATGCTTGAAACAAAGAAGTCAGTGTATCTGTATTTCAACTCGAATAGCAGCAAATTTTGTACCAACTCAGAGACATGGACACTTAAACATTTTTTTTTATGTTAAATTCATTGACGCCACATTTATATTCATACACATACAAATATTTAGATAGTAATGTTTATAATTATAATTTTATTTAAATTATTATATATACATATATATAATATTATTCACTTTTTCTTGTAGTGTTTCATAAATTGGGACACTGTGCCATAATAGGGCCTTTTACCTTAAGTTTGTACAACATATCACCTAATACACTACCTCTTTCATTCAAACAAAATTTTCTCCATTTCCACCACGAATCAATTTACTTTCATGGACAAGTTAACATACCATTTTAAACATTCCTTTTACTACCATTCCACGTACCGCGTGAAAACGCCCCGCTCCACCAAGAAACTGGTTAGCATTACCGTGGTTGGGCGAAAATTAAATATCGCTTCGTAACAGCACAAAGAGGTTTCCTGTAACACATATAAAAGCCAATTGCTGCGAAACTACAGTCATTAAGCTCATTATTCATTTGGTATCTCGCGAAGCACGCAGCCCGGTGCATCGAGTTCGCTGAATTATTCAAACAAGTTTCGGAATGTTTCCCCCTCCGTCGTCCTTCGTCTTCTCACTGCCTTTCGAAACATTATTCGCAAGCGAATGGATTAACGAGTGCGATGCTGCTCGTGTCGCTGTCTCGGATGATAGACTGATAAATTATTACAATTCCTACAAACTGCTTGATTATTGTTAAAAGAAAGTAGACGGTTATTGGCTATATTATTGTGTAGAGAATGAGTTGTAAATTCTCGTCCAGTTTACTTACAGGAACTTTGTTTTATTGGCTTCAAAGCACAGAAAGTGGTACAGACGATGAATCACACAATTAATATTTAGAGAGATGGATATACTAGTGTTCGATGATCAGCTGTTCCATGTCTGCTAACATTGTGTTAGTCGCTAGGTATCTATTCGATAAGGATCAGTAGAAATTCCATCTACAATAATTTATTCATTACAATACTTTTCACTTCAAGGGTCAAATTCATACTTACTTACAAGGGATGATTCCGAACTCGAAAATTCAAAAAATTCTGAGACTTTGTGAATATGTAAGGGATTTCCTACTGATTACAACGCAATTTTTGTTTGCTGCCTAAATTCACTCGCAGGGGGTGAAATTAACCCCTGAAAATTTGGCTATTTTCCGATTTTGTGTTATAACTCGGGAACTGTAAGAGATAGAAAAAAAGTTTCAAGATAAAAGTTACTTCTTTTAATTAGATCTATCATTCGATTAAAAAATTATTTTACAGTTTACGAATTATAACACAAAATCGTAAAATAACCGGATTTTCAGGGGTCAATTACACCCCCTTAGAGTGAATTTGGACAGCAAACAAAAATTGCGTTATAATCAGGAGGAAATTCCCTACATATTCACAAAGTTTCAGAATTTTTTGAATTTCCGGGTTCGGGATGTTCCCATGTTAGTACAAATTTCTGACTTAAAATTACAATCCTGTGCACGATGTTGCTCGTAAAGTATTCTCCGAGTATACATATACTCTCGAATGTTTGCTCAAGCCGAGTCAAGGGGACATTTTTCTGTGAACATTTCTCACCCTAAAAACAAAATCGATTTTATTATTTTTATTTTTCGAAAATATATATACATATACACATATATATTTGAAAATGTACTGTTAAATTTTTTAAGAGAAATTTCAAGCAGGTTGTGGCTTGTTCAGCCCTCTTTGTACACCCCTCGCCGTGAGGTTTCTTGAAATGTACTTCTTGTCACCTGGCGTAGATAAAATCTCAACAACTACTTGGCCGATTGCTCTGAAACTTTTACAGGATAGTTCACATACTAGTAACTCTCGTTAGAACCACAATTAAATTGTTATGTTGGGTTTCTCATACTTTTTGTTATAGAAAAATTACCGAAAAAAGAATGAAATCTCGGACTTTTCAATTAAAGCATTCGCCATTGTGCCAATTTTCAGTATAAATTTATTTCTTTTGGTCCCGACGATAACGACGGACATACTGATTAAGAATCTTTTCGATTATTTGTTGTTGTCCACCTGCTATGGCATTTCTTAAGATATCCAATTTCTTTTTGCAAAGTATACGGCTTATTTTATACACAAAAAGGTGTGTGCCTTGAGTTTTAAATATAACGATTTTTATATGAGTAAAAAATCATAAAAATAACCTTATTTTCCGTATTTAGGACTTAGCACAAGTATTTTCACGTACATTTCTAAAGAATATGTCTAAACCTCTAAAACTCCCCCAAAAATAATTCCACTCAATTTAAAAAAATGGTCTATTTCCGATACCTAAAAGAAAAATCATTTTCACACCTCGTCTTTCTCTATAAAATTCGTTCACACGTTAAAGGACGAAGGAAATAATTCCTTGGTTCCCTATATCTAATAAATATACACCCGTTTTGTGAGCTGTCCGAATGATTCATTTCCTATTCAACCACCACCGCGGAAATCGACCGTGAGTTATTCGTTTGGGGCTGGGGGGTAGATACCACCACGTTCTGGAAATCGAAAATGCATCTTTTTTTCCTCTACAGCGGCAAAGTGCTGCTTCGCTTTAATTTACGCAGTCCGGTTCAATTTACTGGGCACACGCCAGCGCCTGTAATAAGATTCGCGTCGTTATTGGGGAATATAGATGGCGGGGCGTAACGTGGACGTGCTTGTTCGAAAATAACGTTCATGGGCAAATTAATATCGCGATTGTGCCGTATACCACTTACGCCATCGTTTGGCTACCAATAATTATTGACGCAAAAGTAGTTGGATAATTATTGACGATCGTGTTTTAAGTGTATGTTGCACGCTGGCCTTTGTCTTGTGGATGCAAGGGTAACTTCGACCCATTCTGTATATCGAGTATGAAAATATTTGTCAAAAAACGTCCTCCGTGTCTAACAGTCAAATTTGAAATTTTCAAGTCAAATCTGATCGTTCTACTTTTGCCAGATATTTATGCAAAGTTAATCCCTAATGCTTGATTGGTAAATTTGAGGTTTTCTACTGAAACAAACTTCTTGATGTTGTACTCGTGAAAATTTGTCTCACAAGGAGAGTATCCCAGGTGCCCGCCTCCGATTGCTTTGATTTTTGGATATGCTTTAGAGGACCGAAAAATAAGATACCTATACGTGTTTTTTTTATAGCGGCCCGTTTTCATATTTGGGGGTGAAACCATCACTCAAATTTACAAAATTTTCAGGTGTTCGTCACCGATTGCTTTGGTTATTGGATATGTTTTAGAGGACCGAAAAATAAGAAACAGGTGTCTTTTTATTTTGGCCTGTTTGCATGTTTGGGGGGTGAAACCACCCCTCAAAGTTATAAGATTTTCAGCTGTTCGTCTGCGATTGCTTTGGCCAAAAACCAAAGCAATCGGAGACGACCACCCGAAAATCTTATAACTTTAAGGGGTGGTTTCACCCCCTAAATATGAAAACGGGCCGCTATAAAAAAAAACACGTATATCTTATTTTTCGGCCCTCTAAAACATATCCAAAAATCAAAGTAATCGGAGGCAGGCACCACTTATTCCCATGAAATTTGAGGGGTGGTTTGATCCCCTGAACATGCAAACAGGCCAAAATAAAAAGACACCTGTTTCTTATTTTTCTGTCATCTAAAACATATTCAAAAACCAAAGCAATCGGAGACGACCACTCGAAAATCTTACAACTTTGAGGGGTGGTTTCACCCCCAAAATATGAAAACGGGCCGCTATAAAAAAACACGTACATCTTATATTTCGGCCCTCTAAAACATACCAAAAAATCAAAGCAATCGGAAGCGGACACCTGGGATACTCTCCTTGTCAGTGCATAATTACGTAATTCCAAATTAAGGGTCTACAAAAAGTGTATATAGATTCCTGTATAAAAGCACCCCCAGCTTCGTCTGCTAATAATTCTGTCAACGAAAATTTTACTTCCGTCATATATACTCATGAAAATTTTATCCCGATTGTGTACTCACTAAATTTGAGATCCACCCAAAACTGCGCGTTCCACTTTGTTCAGATCAAAACAAATTTCCTGCTGTTACACTCGTGAAAGTTTTTCTCAGTGCATAGTTACACAACTCGAAATAAAAAAAACAACAAAGAATGCACATAGTAGATCAATGTACGGAAAATCTATTTCTGTTATTCCAGTACCTATAAAATTGGTATCCCACAGTTCGTGTACTAGGTAGTAGTAATAGTACTATTAACGAAAATCGATTTATCATACGTAACGTCGAATTGACGATCAGCCAGGCAGTGGATCGGGGAAATTTCGCATCCAACGAGTTCGTTACATTCGAAATTCCGCCGGTCAAAGGGGCCAATAGCTGGATCAGTATCGAGACCGAATTCGAGGAGTCGCGATTGTGTAACCCGCGGTTAATGATGCGCCGTAAATAAGGGCGGTAAACGTCATCGATGACCAACGAAATCGGGATTTCATTCATTGAGTTAGTTGTTTTAATCGTTTCCACGATTTACAGGCACCGCGGTGCTTTGAAAATCTGATGAGTAATCGCTGCCGGTTTATAAATGTTCGACTGGTCGATACGATCTGGCGTTATTGGTATCGAGGCAATGTTGCGATTAATTCACCCCGTGGCTTATCGGTGTTCGCGAAATGACGAAGCAGTGTTTTGTTCTGCGTCCATTGCGTGGATGGTCGAGCAAAGAATTTTTAGAATGTCGATATACAAAATCTTAGAAAAATCGAGAAAGGCATAAGGAATATTTGGGATGTTTTTGCTACAGTTTTTTTATTGGGATTATTGTTTAAAAATGTATTTACTATAAAAATAAGGAATTACAATTTCTAAATATTTCTATTATTACATATTATTTTTTAGACTACCACGATTATATTATACATATATGCTGGTTAAGTGAGGCGCCTTCTAAATATGTAATTTTTTGCGAATTTTTGGTACAAAATCGGTTCGACAAATTAATTTGAGGTTTGGCAGGCTGTTTTATTGTATCTTGAACTATTGTTCGGAATTTTTGTGTGACAGTGAAAAGAGGGTTATCCGAAACACAAAAAGGAAAAG
The DNA here is from genome assembly GCA_946251845.1 of Andrena fulva. NCBI lineage: Eukaryota > Metazoa > Arthropoda > Insecta > Hymenoptera > Andrenidae > Andrena > Andrena fulva. The sequence goes on along the minus strand of OX276333.1, from coordinate 16,738,706 downwards.
AGATTCGTAAACTATTTGAATGTGGCTATGGGTGGTATTAGATTTATTCTTTTTTTATATGAAGAAGTTTTCCTGATTTTGAGGCAGAACCTTTCTCAGACTCAAATCAGAGCGCTTCATCTTCTTCAAAAGGCTGCCATTTTAATTTTTTTTTTATTTTTCTTAATGCATCTACTACGACCCATAGCCACATTCATATAGTTTAAGAATCTCTTTTCCTTTTTGTGTTTCGGATAACCCTTGCAGTACTTTTCGACAACGCCAGGGCCACCCGATTATTTTTCAACGCTCTTTTTCTCCCCACTGTCACACAACAATTCAGAACAATAGTTCAAGATACAATAAAACAGCCTGCCAAACCTGAAATAAATTTGTTGAACCGTTTTGGTACCAAAAATTCACCAAAAAATACCTATTTTTCGGCCCAACAAGGCGCAACTCCCCTTTAAACGAAGTTCAGCTGAATGCAGCTCCGCAGATTCCAGCACCATGACGCAAAAAATCTGTTTTCTTTAATTAGATACTCCCAATAAATATTCATGTATTCATAGAATTTTTAAACGTACCTTCTTCCACTGTGATTTTAAATTGTCATGGTTCAATAAACTTTAATACACTCCTCACATTAATTAGCGGATCACTTCTAGGAGCCCGAAAAATAGGGCCAAGTTCACATGGTCATAACTCCGGTAAAAATAGTCGTATCGATATTTTGAAAACATGGTTTGAAAGCGTGGAACCTCTACTTTCAGTTGCTTTTTCCAAATTTTAGATGCATTGCTTTTCGGTAAAGTTATAGGAATATAAAGAGCACTTGGTCAATTTTAAAAAAATTTATTAAACTTTGCGATGTTCCACGGCGTGCATTAAATTTTTTACACACATTCCATTTACACCAATCGAAAGCGGCTACTTTCCTGTATAAAAAGCGAGTAATAAATTGCTGGTGCGATTTTTTTTGGACAAGTTATTCAACTTTGAAACAAAAACCGTTTTTTTTTTTTACTTTAGTTGCTTCTAGCAAGCGAAGAGATCATCGTAGAACGTTCCTGAAAAAACAAATAGAAAGATCAGACTTTCCTCTGTAAGACGCATCTTCGACTTTTTCGATTCGGTTAAAATTTCGGTCTCTGATGTCCTTTCTAAAATATGCTTAAAAATTGCACAAATTCCATTTTCTCTTCAACTCGCTGTATCTTCGCGAGGGATGATCGGAACATCAGTGGTCTTAAGCCCATTTTAAAGCGGAGAGTCTGCCGATTCTTTTGAGCGCCACCGGAACCCGCTTCGATAATTTTTTACCTGTGGCCTTTATGTTTGAAGTTACCGTTTCGGAAAAATAAGGCTACACTGGTGTCACCGTCCTGGGTGGAGGAGGTTAGGACAATGACAAGGAGTTCTTGCCCCGCGCTGCCTCCAACGTACCGTCGCGCCCTAAGGCCGGCCGGATTACGCCGCAATGGAGTAAACTGTGCGGGGCGGGTGGATTGGCTTTAAAGGATCGAGGAGGAAAAGAAGAGGTGTGTGTTTCGTCTTGGGACCGTCAGCTAGACTCATCGGTAGGGTTACAGCTGACGGCCCCTGCCCTAGACACACACGGGGACACAGAGGATATGATTTCGGAACTTGTATATATACGAATGGATTGGAGATTGAGAACTAGCGAGAAGATTAGACCTCTGGTGGCGCTCGCCGACACTAAGTCGCGACACCGTGGTGGGGCCGGGACGTCACACTGGTAATGTGCCGGACTGTCGTTCCCGCGAGGGCGATCGGCTCTTGTTTCTATCCCCACTCGAGCTATCCGAACTTGGCCCTATTTTTCGGGCTCCTAGAAGTGATCCGCTAATTAATGTGAGGAGTGTATTACCAAGATTCACTAAAATACCTTTTCTGCCCCAGATGTTGCTCAAGTGACGTAACCATAGCATGTCTTCCTAAACATGCTTGGCTGCCATTCAGTTCAGTTCATTACCATCGCATACCAGCAGTTTCTTCCGAACCGTGTGTTGCATTGCGAATTTCCTTTCGTCCACTGCGAAAATAAATCGAATAAATCAGGCTAAATCGAAATCCATTACTTCCCAGCCCTAATCTGAAACAGAACACAGGGTTGAGCCTGGAAATGCTGCATTTCTCAAACCCTCCATTACATTAGCATTGCAAATCGGTTAAGAATCAGCCCCCAGTTACATCGAATACCTGGCGAGCTGTGATCAATGTTTAGGCCTGGAGCACACGATTCCGTGCATTCTTCGATGAAACTGCATTCGAACAGGTGCTTCGGAACACACATGGGTGTTCTGATGGAAACGATTCCTGGAATGAAGTGACTCCGATTCGCCCTGCCATTCTTTCCTCGAAATAAATATAGAAAGGGAGCTAAATAAATTTAGGCTGGGAGCAGAAAAATTCAGAAGTATGACAGAGGGACTGACAGAACAATGAGAAACTGCCACAGTAACAGGTAGTACAAAAATAGTGCAGAACAAAAAGGAAAGTAGGGCAGCAAGTGGCGTACGAAGTGGAGGGTGTAACAATAGCAATCATTTATATTCTCGTAAGAGGACAGTTAATATCCTTTGCATATCGTTAGCAGGGCCATTTTACATAAAACACATCTGTGCCTGTCATTTCTGCTGTAACTAGAATTTCAGGCACATTTACTTGGCACACAGAGGAATTTTTAGACAGTTTAAACAGAGAATAGCAGAGCGTCCTGTATTCTGTATTCTTGGTATTTTCTTTCTGAGATTCGTTGCAAGTAAGCGCAGCTTATTTTATGTCGTCGCCAGTTCTTTGTGTTGAAATGAATGTTTAAGACGATAGCAATTTTGACTGGTGAAGATAACGAGATATTACTAAAAAATTAAATGGTTAATTACAAGGCAATTTAGAGCCTTAAAAAAACATCGCCACGCGAAACAAGGATTTGGTAAAACCATTGAATAGAAACTAAAAACTATGATCGGTCGATTTATAGATGGGAAGCGTCAAGCTTAACAATTTCTATATAAACGCAACTTTGTTATGAGCTGGTCGCAATTACTGATACAATTTATGTACATGCGCAATCCTTCACTTTTGTTTCAAAGTGGCAGTGGAAGTGCTATTAGAGTCGATCATAAATAGAATATGTAGCGAGTAGAGCACTTGTTGCGTGTCTTCCATACACATGTTACTGCACGGATGCACTTGTAGGTTGTACCTATGAATGCTATAGTCAGAACACGAGTAACTGGCTGCTCAAGACCACTGAGGAGCCTATCTTGAAGTCAACTTGGCTTTTATGATCAATCAATTACGCAGTTCGACAAAATTTGACTTTTTTTTCGGACTTGTGACATTCAATAGCCGTTTCTTATAGGTTTTCGTGCGCTGAAAACAAATCCGCAAACCGTTTGTCGCCATCATCCTCAGTTTTATAAACGATATTCGATTTTGAAAAACCTGCAAATTTTCAAATTTTAACATTTTTGGTGTCGAAACGGTAATAGTTATTCGGTTGGTTGTCCCGTCAAATTATTTTATTAACCTTCCCGAATACAACGATATCGTTTTTTTAAACATATTTAAATGTTCATAATGCACTAATAACTTATATCGTTGTATTCGGGAGGGTTAATAAAATAATTTGACGGAGCAAGCAACCGAATAACTATTACCGTTCAAAGTTGAAAATTTGTAGTTTTTTGAAAAATCGAATTTGTTAAAAACCTACAAGAAACAGCTATTAAATATTACAAGTCCAGATGGCTGTCGAACTGTGTTATTATTCTCCTCTCTACAGTATTATAACAACGAGAATATTTAGCATTCGTAATTGTTCAAAACTCTCGATCGTAAAACAGTGCACGCAGGAAATAACACAGAATTATGTTTTTCATGAAATAATACAAATTCTTTTCCTTTAAAATTCGACGAGAATGCGTCCAGTGGTTGTTAATCCCCGCCTGGCGCATACAGGGTCGATTCGAACTCATCCTACATATTAAAATTACATATGAAGATCACAAAAGAAAAACATGATAAGACATATATTCCGTTGTTTATATGGTAGGGGAGCAATAAGTTTAAAGTTCAACACGCTCTCAACCAACCCTGTATTACCAAAACTGTGCTTTTGTTTGCTTTTGAGATTAAATATGTATTTTTGCCACCCTCTGGAGCATTTAAAAAATATTGCTTGTCGTAACATTTTTTACCGCGGACTTCTCAGCTGTTTCCTTTTTTTAACAATTATTTTTTAAGTAATCGCTTCTTAGGTTACTCTTACATTGTCATTTAACTTCTCAAATTGATTCATACCTTTCCAGTGGATAACCAAAAATTTTGGTTGCATAACTTAAAAATATAAAGTTTTTCCTGGGCTGATCACATTATTCCCCCAATTCACTTGGACTTGCCATGTTGGTTCCCTGTATACTTATTTTTAAAAGGAATGAACCTTTGGGCTTGGAAGGTTGTTCCCCTTTTCAACTGTGTCTACTCCCTTTTAGCCACCAGATGGCATCAAAATCAGAAAATCAACAAAAATGGACTTATCATGTTTTCCCCTGCGGCCTTCAATCGTCATTATTAATCATCATTAGTATTTTTAGATCCCAACAAAATTGGAATACAATATGAAAGCTAATTTTGGGGTGTGTATAAGTGGAATTACGAGTCAAAATGGAACCACTGTGCGCAAACTATCCGCCGTGCGAGGGTTAAATATGGAAAATATCACTGTTAAAATTCCGTGCCTCCTGCAAGCGTATTTTCCTGCACTCGTGCAAGGCCGAAGATATTGTGCGAAGTTCCAGAACTTCGCGCGTTGTCGGTGCAAAGTTTACGGTCGTGTTTTGCCACGAGTGTGGTTACAGAAAAGCTGTCCCGCGGTGTTTCGCGCGTCTTCGTGCTCCTCGAAATTGTTTCGGGGGATTCGGAGCAAGGAATTTGGGATTTCGTGGACGCTGGCAGGATCTTAAACCTGCCAGGCTTTTGGGGTAACGACTCTTCAGCTCGAACAGCATCCGTTGGCTCCTGAAAAAAAAGCCTGTAACGGAGGAAAGTAAAGGAAATCGTACAAGTACTTCTGCTTCTGGAATAAATAAAAGAAGAGAATTATGAAGTCAGCGGGATTGATTGACACGTACAAAGGTCGAACAGGATCCTTAATCCTTAGGAAAACGCTCGTAGCTTTAGGGACATGAGGTAAAAGTGCCTACTTTAAGTGATTTTAATTAGCTTCGATCCTCTGTATGTTTGGTGTATGGTTCAAATCTGGCAACTAATTTTTCTCCTACTTCCACTGATCCAATTGTCTTGAAACATTGAAGGCGTGTGTAGTTTGGATGACAAGACAATTTTTGAAACAAAAGAACAAATAAAAAAGTATAAAAAGAAATGTATAAAAAAATCCACAAACACTAGAAACTAGAAAAAAATATTAAAAAAATATAAAAAGATAAAAATCCACAGACACTAAAAACTAGGAAAAAATAAAAAACAGTCAACAAACCCTAAAAACTAGAAAATAAAAAAATATATAAAAAAAGTAATGTTAAACGATTTTACTAAAAATGTACTAAAAACTAAAAAATAATTATTTTCTTGTACTACAATTTCGATGGTGATATGTGGCTTTAAATAAAATCATACAAACTCTGTGATTATCCTGTAGAATTGTTCAAATCAATTGTAAAGAAAAAGGATAATCACAGAGTTTGTATGATTTTATTTAAAGTCACATCAATATCGTAGTACCTACAAGAAAATAATAATTTTTTTTTAGTTTTTAGTTTATTTTTAGTGAAATCGTTTAACATAAATTTTTTCATATATTTTTTTATTTCATTTTAGGCGGAATATAAAAAGAAGGAAATTACGAAGTCAATACGATTGATTATGATATATACATATAAGCATTTTTATTGTTCCTTCCGGGTTACCTACAATCTCCTTTCTCTCTCTATTCTCACTTCAACTCTATGCTATAGGTACTTATTATTGTGTAGGTACTTTTATCTATCTTATTTGTCATCTCCTACTCACTATTACCTTATTCTTTCTATATCCTACTGTGCCTTATATCCAAATATTTCTACCTTCTTCCCGTCGGCCCCTCCTATTTCTATTCCTATTTAAATATACCTTCATCCCTTATCCTCCTTTCCAGCCCCTCCATTCAAGTTTCCCCCGATCCACCATCGTCCATAATTTCCCTTATTCACCTGCATCCCCACGCCTATCTAATACCCGTTCCCGATTGACCATAGGTATAGAAACCTCAAACAGAACTATTTGTGAAAATCAATGAAAAACTGTATGTATCTCTTTGTGTGGAAAATAAAGGAGGGAGAAAATTCAGAAATTCTCAAGATTTTCCAACACATACAAGGCTCGAATAGCATCCCTTAGCTCTTCGCGGAACAGTCGTAAGACAGAAAAATAACGCAAGAAACGTCCTTTTTCTGGGCGGAGTAAAAGGAAATTACGAAGTTAACAGGATCGACCGACAAACACAAAGGAGGAACAGCGGGGAAAGCGAAAGAAGCACTAGCGAAAGTAGACGTTAACGTCTGTTAGACGTTCAGCGCACCTCCGTCCCTCTCTGCACCCCAGCTTCAGACGCGAGCACTCGAGCTGCAAGTGCATCTGGCGCTGACTCGAGCTTAAGCTCGGCTCATCCCCGTCCAGCTTTGATCGTGCTCGACGCGCTGATTGACGCGCAGAGACGTAATAACGCGAACAGCCCTTCTACTCCGCCGCAAACAATCCTCCCGCTGTTGAACCGCCCGTATCGAATACCTTGTTTCTCCAGCAACGCACGATACTCTTGTTCCAGGACCTCTTCCCCGCTTCGCAGTATCATTATGCAGCCTTTGTCTTTGTAAACACGCGGAACAAACGCGTGTCAGCCATGCAGACAGGGAATAATCCTGCGGGGTTCTAGCCTTCTCGGCGACTCGTGAAATTTACCGTTTCGGTGAAAAACGTGTTCACACACTTGGAGCCCAACTAGGCCAGGGGTCCAGGCTTGGAAAATTGACTACTTTCTGAGTGGAGTTATCTTCAAGTTTTTTTTTTATAGTGATTCAAGGGAGTTTCTGTTGTTTATTTATTGATATATGATGTTTGTTTGTGTTTGTGTTTTCCTGTGATTAGCAGGATGGCATTTCAAGCATATCGCTTATATAGCCCAATGTGAACCTTTTTTAGTCGGTACCTTTTTCTCAACTCTCCCTCCCTCGGGTCCCAGCAGCGAGCGTCGTACCGGGAGAAATGTGGTCACCCATCTTTCCCCAGTACCCGCCCCGTGATGCTTAACCTCGGTGATCTAACGAGAACCGGTGTGTCCATCACGGCCAGCGCCGCTGGTTATTTTATTGATATATTAGAAGAGAATAATAGGTAATAATATACTTAATACAAGAGTGCGTTTTATAACGCGTACACATATCGTACCACAACGGAAGATCGGGATGCCCCGGAAGACCTCCTCCGTCGACAAGGCGCGTCTTCATTGCCAAAGTAGGAAAAACGCCATACGGCTAATTTCCAACACTTTCGCATGTTTGATGCTGAATATACTGAGTGGAATAATTTTGAGGAACGTTGCAAATTTATTGAAGAACTCTACTTTTTTTTTAGTTTATTTGGTATTTTAAATTAAACGCAGTGAAAGTTTGCACGTTTTGACGACAGTGCCGCAGAGCTAGCAAGCGCAAGATTGCTGCATTCAAAGTGATTTGATACTATTTTTTAATGTTCCTCGGGTTTTTAAAACTGTTTTAACCTGGAGGCAATCTCAATCTGTCTCAAAACTCCGTATTCTAGATTCGGTCAGAAAAATTCTTGAAATCTCACTAGGGTTTGTCGGTTTTTAAAAACCGAGTTTAAAAACCGTTTTTTTTTTTATAAATTTGTAAAATTCGAAAACCGGTTTTTAAATTTAAAGAAGCCGGTTTTATATGGTAGAATTAATATGTAAAAATTAATTAAGTATTTAATTAAAAACTTTAACATTTTGACTTGAAATCGCCTCGGACACAAGCATATTGTAGTAGGTAAGAGTTTACAGTAAAACTAATTTTCACGAGTTCATGTTTTCGGAAGAAAAATACTAAATGAAATAAAGATTTATAATTTATATTTTTTACGGATATTAGTTATTTTAGAGTTTCTTTCATTTGGTTTTATATGCAGCGTATTTTAGTTTGTTATATTTTTGTAGTTCCATAAATACGGAAAAAACCTGAAAATTTTTAAAATCAGTACAAACATGTAATTACTATTTTAATTATATTCTTTTTTGTGTAAATTCGAAAACTGTTTTTTTTTTTAGAATAGTGTAATTCGAAAACCGGTTTTTTGAGAATAGTGGAATTCGAAAACCGGTTTTTTGAGAATAGTGGAATTCGAAAACCGGTTTTTTGAGAATAGTGGAATTCGAAAACCGGGTTTTCGAGAATAGTGGAATTCGAAAACCGGTTTTTCGAGAATAGTGGAATTCGAAAACCGGTTTTTCGAGAATAGTGGAATTCGAAAACCGGTTTTTTGAGAATAGTGGAATTCGAAAACCGGTTTTTTGAGAATAGTGGAATTCGAAAACCGGTTTTTTCAAAAGTCGGTTTTTGTATAAACCCGAAGTCTCACCGCTATTCGATATCACAACGATATCAGGGTCACGATTTTCAAAAGTCTCAATGTATTCAAAACGTTTAAATCGGTATAAGCCACGAAACAGGCTGAAACCACCCCAAAACTCTGTATTACTTCGTTCAAAAAATTGCTACGCCATCATTTTGGAATCCCATCACTATTCGATATCACAGCTAAATAGATATGTCATCGAACAGGGTTAAGCTTTCCAAATCTCAACACCCCCAGACTTTCAAATCCATTTCAGTCTTCAAATAGTCTCAACCTGACCCAAATCTGCGTATTCTTAGCTTCTTAAAAAAGCTTGCAAGACAGCATAAAGATGTTAAGATTTTCAAAAGTCTGAATATTTCCCAGATTTTCAAACCTGCGCGAGACAGTCTCAACCTGTCGCAAAACGCCACATAGTTGATTTTTTTTAAAAAATTCACAAATCAGCGTCTTCAAATTCTACGACTATTCGCTATCACTACATCGTCAATAGATTTCAGTTTCGAAGTAAAAATTTGCAAAGAAACTTCCCGGAGTTCTGCCCCAACCCCAGTGCAAAAAATCCTGCACCATTTCAAGCTAGGGTGAAGTCTGTTCCTCGCAGAGAGGCAAGTGTTTTTCTCTGCTCGTTTTGTGCCTTACACGAATCCACTAATTTAATTCCAACTGACGCCAAGATTAAGAGAGAGTGAGAGAGAGTTTCTCACGAAGACTGAAATCAGCGATTAACCCCCACACCGACGTCGCGAATCTATAGCCACCTGCAGCGCGCAATAAATCACTGGTTCGGAATAGCCGATTCGAACGGAACAATGCGACTAAGAAGAGTTTAAATCGCGCGATCAGATTTCTCGCGGAATTTACGAGCTCCAGTTAAATTTGATCTGGATTAAGCAAAACCATAAACGATTCCATCTCTCGACGATTTCGGTATCACTAGGAACCTAGTTGCTTAGTCACTTTGCCAAGAGGTTGAGCAGTTCGGACGCACGAGATTTAATAACCTTTCACAGTGGAGTTTCTAATAATGGGAAGTAGAATTAATAGCCTCTCTGTTACTTCCTCTTAGGCTATTCCCTGGGGATAGTAGTTGCACTCCCTAGTTGCTTATTTAATTATTGGCATCAGACACTTCTGCGATTCGCCACTGGTATTTAGGATATATCCATGCATTTTTTATTTCTTACACTTTTCTAATGAAAAAAAAAGTTTGATTTCGGACCTGAGGTTCCAAAGTTACACATTCGACCAGCGCGCGTGGGGGTCTGGAAGATTAATTAATATATTAAAATTTATGCATGTTTTTCTATTTATTTTTTTTTATATAGTCTCTTAAGACATTATACTAAAGGTAGATAATAAAAATTTTATACGAAAACTGTAAATTATTCCTGAAAAAATTCTTAAAAACGACTTACTTTTACGGCCGTCACAGTGGTGTTCGCCCTTAAAGTAACTGAACCGTCACGGAACTGACACGTATCAATCCGTCTTAAAACGGTCTGATTGGCTTAAAGGGTCATCTTTCAAAACATGAATTATGAACAAACATATGAATGGAGTCAGACATCTGTGTCGCATACATGCGACTCAAAATACAAAGTTGCAAAAAGCAGTGGACACCTAAGTGGTTATCGCTAAATAACTAGACGAATTGAGCATGCCCAAGAGAGCAGGGCAACCGCAGTTCCCAGAATTACATGAGGTATGCTAATGTAGCGCAGTTACGTTGCAGCTTTGCACTCTGGTAATCAGAATGGCCTGCTGAGAATTAACTGAACGGGAATTTCGTGTGTACTCCCTTCAAAATTCATCGCTTTTGGTATTCCTCTAAGGGCAATCTTCGTCGTCGCCGAGTCGGGACAGGTCGAGCTGCCATGGAATTGTCATAATTGGCAATCCTGTGCAATTAGCTCGGTCTCGTGTCCCTTGTCGGGCAAGAAAGATTTCGAAGGCAATCTTCTTGGCGCCAGTTGGTTAGCCGCTATTCAGCAACCGTTTCAAAGGGTCTGTAATGAATTCGGTAGCCGAACGTATGGATATCCCGGGGAATAGTTGTTAATTTTTGTGACACCGAATGCTCCTTTTGTAGTATAGTATAGATATTGTAAATGGGCTAATGGGAAATAAGACTAGAAGTGGTAAATAGGAGAGTATTCTCATTCGCAGGCGCGAAAAATAGTGTTTTTTTTTAGGAATTTTTTGTGGAAAAGTATATTAAGTTCAATCAAAACAGTCTTTTGGTAGGTTGTTATGGGGTGTTCAGTGTATTGTTCAGTATTTTTTTTCGACATAAAATAAATGTTCCATATAAAGATATAATACACGTACTGTGTGAATACGTCTTTCGTTGGTGGGATTAATATCAGGATAACAAGTGTTTAAGGGACATTCTACTTTGAACCGCCGAAAAATTAAGCTATTTTTAAAGATATTTTTCTGAGTAAATGCAACATATAATGAAGTAAATCTTTTTGGTATTTATTAAGCTACTCCTATATTATACAAAAAAATTTAAAAATAATTTTTGTAATTTGGTTTAATTGTTTTTTTACATTGTCAATATGGGACCTAAAAAAAGATGTATGTTCACGGCGTAGGTGATATAAAAAATTCCAAAAGATTCTTAATCTGTATGAGTGTCGCTGTAGCCCCCAGCTCAATTAACAATTTTTGTTGACAAGTAAGAAAATGGCGCCGGTTTGAAAAAAAGTTTGACAAAACACCTAAATGGATGTATTCTCGGGTGTTCCATGAGAAAAATCTCGGTTATTTCTCGACAAAAATTGTTAATTCAGCTGGGGGATATAGCGACACTCATTCGGATTAAGAATCTTTTGGAATTTTTTGTTTCGGATAAGTCTGAGCCGGGGAATCACCTGCGCCGTGAACATACCTCCTTTTTTAGGTGCCATATTGAGACTGTAAAAAAACAATTAAAATAAATTGCAAAAATCGAAATCAAGAAATATAAATGTCTGTGAAGTGGGTGCTTTTTTAAATATATCGTCCACCATATTGAATCGGTAATTTTTGGGACACTCTTTGCTTTGAGAGTAAAAGAATTTTCTTCAACTTCATGAAAATGTTTATGGGTTAATACATACGTACTATATGCTTCATTTGTCAAATTGTCTTATATTTCCGAGAGTTATTTGAGTATTATTAAAATATCAACTTTTAACCTGACCAGTTAAAAATAAGGGAAGCGAATTTTACACTTAATATATAAATTTTTACTCCCAGTGTATCATAACAAGATGCAATTACATTTTTTACATTGAAACGAAAGAAAAGAATGGGAAATCTTTATTCCCTTTCGAGTAACTAAAAAATCCTCAAATAAATATAAACCAATTTCTAACATCCCAGATCTATTTCTATTATAATAACAGTAAATAATTTATGCTCTCTTTCTGCAAAACAAAAACCATATACAGAAATTCCATACGTTTCTCGATTAATTCGAGTAGTCGAGTATCAGTCGTATTGATTTTCGCTGTTTATTTGCGCGAAAAAGTCTACCAGTGATACGCAGCTCGCATGCATATAGATCATTAATCAAGTAATTGCGATCCGACGTTATTAGTTAATGAATATCGCGAGGAATTGTTACACCACCGTGCACGGCCGCGCTGTCGAGGAACGCAAGAGATAACTCTATTTGTATTGTACTTTCGTTCAGAGGAAAGATAAATGTTGCAGCATCTGTCACTGAAAACCTGACATCGTTAAAAAGGTGAAATTGACCTACATGGCCTGTTCAATAATTATTATCAATTTCCTTCTATCACTTTGGTATGCAGAACTCCTTTGAATGTCTCATAGTTGCTTAAGAATTGATAAATCTTCGATTTCAAGTAGTATAAAACGGGATAAGTCCTCCTGAATGTCATTTTAATATTTTACTTTCACCTTATCAATGACAGTAGCATTCTATAAATTGGTGAATAGTTAGGCTGGAACTGAATTTTTCCTTGATTTGTGACGAGTGTAACATCTCCCACTATGAGATTGAAAAACTATATCCCTTGAATCACAAAGTTCCATTGTCCACGCATTGTCATGCTTAGAAGTCTGCACAACTTTCTAGGAAAGATCCGTTAAGCATTTAAGGGGTTAGACCACCTTGGCCAGGGCAAGAAATATCGCATCTTTGGGAATTTATTTCTACGTGACAAGAACAAGAACATCGATAAGAATTTTTCAAAGAAGATAAAGACATCTTTGAATAATATACACATTTTTTTTCGAATAGCAAAACATTTCGAAAACTTTAAATACGTTTTTCTGGAAACCACGTTTTCTATATTCCATATTCCATATTAATGATGTAACTCTGATTTTTCATAAATGAAAAAAAAGGAAAAGCTGGTTACCCAGATGCAAACACAACCATCACAGTAAATAAGATAACTAAATATATTAAATATCTTTAATTATATTTAATTTATGTATTAAGATATTTAAATATTATTCAGTTAGAATTATATTTTGAAACACCTATTTTTAATGTGTTTTCTGTACCTTATTAAATTTACCTTACATATTATAACAGGGGGTCGTGACTCCAAAAAGTTTGGGAAACGCGTTTAAAGGCAGTATTGGCAGAAAAAATGCCTCAGGCGAGTAGCAATCGCCAGAAAGTTCTTGTTTAGGTCGATGCATCATAAAGTTCAAAACTGAATGAAGACTTTATAGCCTAAAAAAATGAGCCCTTATTTCGTCGATGACGATTATCATCGAAATTTTGGATATTGAAATTTGACCAGAAAAGCGGCAAAGGGTCGTAGACAGCCAAGGAAAATACTTTGATTCAGAAAACATTATTTAGGTATATTTTTACTTTTGCTGAAGAATTTATTTAAAAAAAAAAGCGTATGAAATTTTGCACTGACCTAATATTATTCACGAAGTAGTGTAATGATGGGAATTTCTCGACAAGCACTGTACTTTTTATCTTCCCCATTAGTCTGGCAGTAAGGTAAATAGGTGGTGCAGGAACAGCAAAATGCCGGGTACAAGCGAAAATACTTGCTTATTAACGTAAATGTCTTGCACAGAAATAGATCTCCAGTAAGTAGAACATCCTTTCAGCATTACGAACAACCGTCGTCCCCGAAATATTCGCTCCACAGCGTTAATACTGCCACCTGAAATCGCGTTTTTTTTTTCAATTCCATAGGTCTGTATTTTTAGAAGAACTTTTTTTATGAAAGTCCTCTCAGAGCGGGGGCCGAGAGGAATTCACGAGACGCGCGAGTATGCAAGACGCGGGGAGCGCGATAAAAGTTCTGCCGGGAGGGATGATGACACAATTAGCGACCAATAACTTCTAAGAAAATGGAGTTAACCCGGAAAAGGAAATTAAATTTTAGCTACGTCCGCCTGACGCTTGGGGGTTACCCGTTGCATCCAGAACTTTGTGTGTTTCCGTGTCAGTTCCGAAAGTTCTGGCCGCTTATAAAATTTAGCGAGCGTAAAATTCCGAGACTTCGAGGAACCAGTTAATTAGCAGCAGAGAAAGAAACAAAACCACGCAGGGAGTGAAATGAAGCATCAGTTACAGGGTATCATTTTTATTATTTTTTTTTCAAAGTGCTCACCCGTTTCAAAATTCCAAAAAAATTACTCAACGTCGCGGCAGCACGGTTAAAAAGTTGTATTATTAAAATTAAATTAAATATAGGAAAATACTGCAGGGCCATTTTCTGTAGCCCGCCATTATTGTGTTTGAATATGTCGCACGCAACATTTTCAGAAAAATTGTGTACGGTGCTCGGAAGTTTTAAAAGATAACGACGCGGTTAGTGGCTGGCAACTGTTGCAAGCGAATGGATCTAGAGAGGGGCTCGGTTTTCGGTGCGCGAGATTGCTGGTACGTACTGAAATTGCTGGTATCTGCGAATTTATGTTTCCCAGGTTCCCTCGAACTGCGATGGAGTCGCGGTGTCTGAAAAAATTTCAGAGATTTCGCGAGGAATGACTGCGCACGGTTATTGCCTGGTAGCTGTCGCGAGGAAGTGGAGTTAACGCGAGGAATGAAATTGAATTCTCAAAATATTCTCCGGCTGCTCGTGAGAGACTGTTTTTATCTTCTTGTGTGTGGGATCGCGTCTGGGTTATACCTATCTAGAAGCCGATTGCACTTGGAAATTTCTGCGTTTCTGTCAAACTCGGATTTATTTGTGGGTGTCGGGAATTTGGAAGATGTGAGATTTGAGAAGTTAAATATATTTAAATAAATGAAAACGGGTGTCCATTTTGGGGTTTTTTTTTTTAAAAGAAAGTAGTCACTTCTACTGGTTGAATTTGCCTTGGTTTAAAAGTACTTTTGTTGACGTTTAGATAAATAAAAGTTTATATAAAAGTTCGTTAAAATAGACATGTAGAAATGGAAATAAAAAAATTAAACGAAATTCTAAAGTGAATAAAATAGCTGGTTAGATACATAATCGGAAGGAAATAATTTTGGGTTAACATAAATTGTTGGTTGTCCAAATCTGACATATTGCTTTTTAAAGTATGTCTTCGCTGTTTGTTCGATTAGAAGGAAGTAATGCAGCACTTGGTAAAAAAACTCGGACACAGTCAACCCTTAAAGGTACCACAAAACATTCTCTGAAAACTTCAAATGAATCGGTTAAGGCAGGATACCACCTTTGCACTTAAAAAAAATTGAAATTTTTTTTTATCTTAAAGTACTCTTTCAAGTGTATAGAATCGAAATTCATTCATTAGAAAGGTGGCCGAAACCTTTTTCTTGTGTAAAAACCGGTTTGGAGCAGATATATAAATCTATATAAAACTTTAAACGCGTTTTTCTCGAAACGATGTTTTTCAAATCGGCGTGTCAGATTACTCTTAAAATTTTCATCGGATTGACTTGAAACTTTGCACAATTCTTCCCCGTGGTATAACCTAATGATGTACGTAGGACTTTTGCTGTAGCGTTGTTATTTTTTTTTTGGTGCACAATTTTATAAACTTTTTAAAATTTTTTTACCCTAAAAAATTGACCTTTTTGTTAAAACGACCGCCATTTTCTTAAAAATCGAAATTTCGTAAAATCCCTACGTACAGCATTAAAAAATATTGTTGTTAATAGGGACATTCTTTGGCTTTTTTCTAAGAGCCACGTACAAAGTGGAATTTGACACGCCGTCTAACGATGTTCCTCCAAAGGAGTGTATTTTGGCGCCACCTACAAGAGATTATTTTTCACTTTTTCAGTTTCAAAAAATGTGTAATTACAGATTAAAGTTACATTAATGAATGACTGAAACCGATTTTGTTTCTGCGCATTCTTTGTATGCAAAAAAAATTCATGAAAAACGCCTCCAAAATCGCAGTCAAAGGTGGTATCCTGCCTTAAATGGTTTCCGAGAAATTAACCACCGATTTCTGGTAAAAAAAGTTTCAAAAAAGTCTATGCACATTAGTTACAAAATGGTACCTATAGGCCAATATGAAAAGAATTTCACGATAAGGTGTCAAAAAATATTTCATGTTCAGGCTCCTATTCGGTGCAATCCGAAATTCGATCACTCCAAATATTCGAATAGGGTAAACTGCACTAATCATTGGCACTCCTGATTGAAAAAAAAATATTAAGAAGTTCAAGCTTAGAAAGTACTTTTTACAATTTCTTATTTTTCTTTCACTACAACACTGCAAAGCCCAGTAGCTGAACTACACATTTTACATCTCGCAACACCACAAAGTGGAACAAAGGGCTGAGTTTTAAGCGTTTTCTTAAAATTTTGATAAGGGGTAGGTAAGTATATTTTGCCGCTTTATAACTAAGTAATTGATTGAAATACAGATTTACTGAGTGTTGTAGGTATTTAATAGTGAACGAAATAGTTTGTTTAAACACTTTCAACTTCGTTTTTAAGTACATATGTTTTTCTATATAACCTCAAATTTTAGGGTGCCGACTTTTATGCCTATTTTTGTGTTTCATTGAATATTTTTAAAATAAAAGACTTAGTACTCAGGTACTCCAGATGTTTTATTTTAATGAGAAATCCATAACCATTGATAATAACTGATAATTTAAAAACTTCACAAAAAAATATAGACATTCCAATTGGGATTTCCGCTTAGGGTGCCAATCATTGTACAGTTTACCCGACTCCTAATTATTCGTTTCTTCGAATTCTCTGGTATTCGAATACTCGAATACTTGGAATATTCGAATACTTGGAATTTTCGAATACTTGGAATTTTCGAATACTTGGAATATTCGAATACTTGGAATATTCGAATACTTGGAATATTCGAATACTTGGAATATTCGAATACTTGGAATATTCGAATACTTGGAATATTCGAATACTTGGAATATACGAATATTGGAGTATTCGAATACTTGGAATATTCAAATATTGGAGTATTCGAATATTCGAATACTTGGAATATTCGAATACTTGGAGTATTCGAATATTGGAGTATTCGAATACTTGGAATATACGAATATTGGAGTATTCGAATACTTGGAATATTCGAATACTTGGAATATTCGAATACTTGGAATATTCGAATATTGGAGGATTCGAATATTCGAATACTTGGAATATTCGAATATTAGAGTATTCGAATATTCAAATACTTGGAATATTCGAATATTGGAGTATTCGAATACTTGGAATATTCGAATATTAGGGTATTCGAATATTCAAATACTTGGAATATTTATTTATTTATTTATTTATTTATTGTTTGTAAACGGGAAAGAGATCCCTTTAGTGTACAGGAGTGAGAGGGTGCATGTTATAAAATAATTTGCGTGAGAAACACCAGTAATCGAAATCAACCGCAAACAGTAAAGTGTAAGAGCTAAAAATAGAGAAAAGACGAAGGATGTCACAGTACATTATTTAGAATATTATTCAGATGACGTTTGAGTGCAGAATGAGATATAGTGAAAAGATCAAAAGAGCCAGTATACTTATTAGCTACTTCACAAATACGATTAATTGGATCAGAGTAGCCAAAATTCGACTTATAAGAAGTCGTGTAAAACAGTCTGGCATCCCTGAACTGCCTAGGCGGAATATGAAAATTGAGGGAACACAATATCTGTGGACAGTTAACTAGACCATTGACGATCTTGTGAATAAAAAGTAAATCAGATCCAATTCTGCGTATCTGTAAAGTAGGAATATTAAAAGATTGCATGAGTGGTACATAGTTATGATCGCGCCTCGCCATACGTTGACCAGTTTTATATGCAGCATATCTCAGGAATCTATGTTGTATCTTCTCCAGGAGATAAATATATTTGGAATGCTGGGGTGACCAGATAGTAGAGGCATATTCAAGTCGCGATCTAACAAGTGAGAAATACAAGAGTTTGAGGGAACTCAGATTCCTGAAATCGGCTGTGTTACGCATAACGAAACCTAACATCCTCGCGGCATCCTTAGCGACATTACGATAGTGATTGGAGAAGTTGAGTAATGAGGTAAAGCGGACTCCTAAATCAGAAATTTCAGAGACATGAGTAAGCGCTGAATTATTCAGACTGTACTCGAAGGATATCGGACATCTTTTCCTAGAAGATCGCATGACGTAACATTTACCCGCGTTTAAGGACATATTGTTTCGTTCGCACCAGAGCTCAAATTTGAACAGATCAGATTGCAAAAGATTACAGTCAGCTATGGTAGATATTCTTTTGAATAATTTTAAATCGTCCGCGTATAACAAAAAGTGGCAATTTGAAAAAATGTCAGAGAGATCATTGATGAACAAAATGAATAAGAGAGGGCCAAGATGTGAGCCTTGAGGGATTCCTGACGTTACATTAATTGGCGACGAGTACGAATTCGCGACTTTTACAATCTGAGTTCTATTAGATAGGTAATCTTGAAACCATAAAAGGCAGTTACCATGGAAACCAATAGCGGATAGTTTAGATATTAAGATACTGTGATCAATAGTATCAAAAGCTTTCCTGAAGTCTGTGTATATTGTATCCACTTGATGATTGGACTCCAGTGCAGAAGATACAAAATTACAGTAGACGGATAAGTTAGATACCGTTGAGCGACCCGGCATAAAACCATGCTGTTCGTCACAAATAATGTTCTGTAGTAACGGTCCCAACTTGTCTACAATTATGCTCTCAAAGACTTTTGGAATCACACCCATGACGCAAATCGGCCGGTAGTTCTTGACATCAGAGGAATCGCCGGACTTGAAAACAGGAGTTATCGAGCTGGTTTTCCATGCAGTTGGAAATTTACCGGTAGTTAAGGAGCGGTTAAATATGATCCACAGTGGGCGAGATATTATAAAACCGCACGATTTAAAGAATAGAGCGGGTATACCATCTATCCCCGGGCCAATGTTGACATTCAGTATATTCGAATATTCGTAGCAGCCCTACAATCTACCACTACTATAAAAAGAAATCTCACTCTGTGAACCTCAGAAAAGAAATTCTTACACTGCTATGGATCAGAATGGATCCCATATCCGCTGTCAACGGTCAGCTTACCCACCACCTACGAATTAAACGATCTGATACTTCGTTCATTTCCCAGTGTCCATTACCCCAGAGAAGAACCACAGACCTAACCACAACACCGTGAACCCTTTCTCCCTTCACAGACGTTCGAAGAGCACTTCGTTCAGTATGGAATAGAATCCTTGGCCCGTGATTTCGTTGGCCGGCGGGCTCGCGCGATATCGCCACGACCTGGTGGGAAATGTGGGCCGAGCTCGAATTCGCGGGTATTGTCCGTGGGTGATGAAGGGTGGACGGAAATGGTTTTTCCTACGGTGTTCAGTCGACCTTTCTGCCGATTCGCTGGCACGCGGGAGCGAGCTCATCACGCCTCGAGAGACCATTTTCGCGGGCCGAGAGTTAATTAACGTCACGTCGAACGTGGGTGGCGGCCCCGCCGCCCTGCTTGCTACAACGTGTCTCTTTTAGCAGCCGTTATTTATAGCTGTTTTCTTCGATTTGCTTCGGGCCAGTGTTTGCCGAACACTCGGCTTTGCTCATTGCCCTTCGACCTCGTTCCTGCCAATTTTTTCCCTCTCACACGTCGCCTTGCCTCGTTCCCAGTCACTCGGCTCACGGGCCGTCTTCACCCCTCGTTAGACGCTCGCTTCCAAACGAGAAGTTTATTTCTCCATTTCTTTCTTCCGGTTTCTTTTTTTTGCACATCGTCTGCTTTTTGTTTGGAAGGTATCCTCTACTGCGACCCAAAATTTGCCGAGAAATACGCCTGTGTCTTTGTTTAGGTTTTCAGTTCCTCGAAGTTTCTTGGGAGACTGTGTGGCTAGAAGGGCGGAATTTAAAACGTTTGTGACGGATGATTTATTTTTTTTAGTTTTAGTCCTTCGAGGTCTTTAATTATGTTAAGGTATATTCCAACAGGTTTGAATTATATTCGGAGAAATTCAGGAAAAATAAAAGTATTGTTTTTCTGTTAACAAAGATATTAGAGAATATTATGATACAGAATAATAGACACTCTGGAGGTAGGAGTTGAAAGTATTAAGGTAATTTTTTAAATGAAATTGTCGGTTAAATTTTAAGGTTTAATTATAAGGTTTCGAAATATCAGAGGGGGTTAAAAATTATGGAACTGCTTATAACATTTTTTCTTATATTTCATAGTATTCTTGCCTATTTTGTGCACAATGTTTATTTGGTGTATAAAAATTCATACAATACATCCTAGTTTTTAAAATAAAAGCCACTGTGCTCCAGTGGTAATCCATCTTCCTGCTAATTATTCCTTGGCCTTTGAATCCTGTAAACTTTGCAAAAATTGATCACTCATCCACTCTAAGGTACAAATGTCTTTGACGTCGCAGGTAATCCAGTCTTCGTACAAATTGCACTGAACAAGCGTTTTTTCCTCGAATGTCTTTGTCTTTCTTCATCAGCTGAAGATTTCCTTTCGCGTCACCTAAGCTCGTTACCGTTCGATCAAATGTACGCCCCCGCGTTTTGCAGCTAATTTAACTTCTCCTCTGTTTGTCTTTCATTCTGCTTATATTAGTTGCTGTTTCTCTTTTCGAGCCACCTCGAAACCCGCCTGCTTTTCTTGGGTTATTGATGAAATTTCCCTGGCGATGAGTGGGGGCGCATTGGAACGAAGCAACTTTGCATCTCTGACGTTTTATTGCGGCAGACGGCGAGAATGCGCTGCAGCCTCCTTTAATATCGCTATGCACCGATTCTTATCGCTTTTCCCCGAGCATTATGTCAGTTCCCTCGCTCTCCTCGGCTGAGTGAGAGGGCTTCCAAGTAGGAAATTCCTTTGGTAACTAAAAGTCTTAAATTAACACTTCCAATGACGCCGGGTTTCCGAATGATAACTTCGGCTGGGAAAGTTTTGTCCAGCTCGCTTTGCGCTTCGATCATATGCCGACACTAATGAGAATTTACGCTTCTATATTTCCTGTTATATGTTCGTGAGAGTAGTAACAATGGATGTCCATGAGCTAAATTTTGGTATGGGCCTTTATTTGGTCGGTTTGAACAATATGTCAAAAGTCCCCATCGATCCGAACGCCGCTAAAAATTTTACAGAGGGTTAAAAATGAAAAACTGTTTTCGCGAATATATCGTTATCGAGCGGGTTTACGACAAAAATAGTTATTATGAAATTTATAGCTTAGGAAATTTTCTACAAAAAAGGTGGTAAGAGTTTTTTTGTAGGAGTAATCATTTTCGTGTATGACGGGATACCAAGTTTCCACCCTCATACTTTTGACAAGGGAAGATTCCGAACCTGGAAATTCAACATTTTTTAAAACTTTGGGGATATGTAGAGGTTATTATAGGTATGTATTACGCATTTTTTTTGTTTGCTGCCCAAATTCACTCTAAGGGGGTGAAATTGGCCCCCGAAAATCCGTTTTTTTTCTCGATTTTGTGTTATAACTCGCGAACCGTAAGAACTGTAGGAACTATAATTTACCAAATGATAGTCCTAATTAAAAGAAGTAACTTTTTCCTGAACACTCTTTTTCTATCCCCTACAGTTCGCGAGTAATAATACAAAATCCAAAAAATTTTCGAGGGTCAATCTTGGAGTGAGTTTGGGCAGCAAACGAAATTGCGTTGTACTCACGAGGACTTCCCCTACATATTCACAAAGTTTCATAATTTTTTGAATTGCCGGATTTGGGATCTTCCCTTGTCAAAAGTATGAGGGAGGAAACTTGGTATCCCGTCATACACGAAAATGATTACTCCTACAAAAAAACTCGTACCACCTTTTTTGTAGATAATTTCCTAAGCTATAAATTTCATAATAACTATTTTTGCGGTAAAACTGCTGGATAACGAGATATTCCGGAAAAACTGTTTTCATATTTTTTAACCCCCTGTAAAATTTTTAGCGGCGGTCGGATCGATTGGGACGTTTGACATATCGTTTAAAACGGCCAAGTAAAGGCCCATAGCAAAATTCACTGGACTCTACCCGGCTTTCGTCCATCCCAGCCCACGCGATAATGCCGGCCCGCTTTTCGCTTCTTTCTCCGTATGAAAAATTATACTGAAATGTGCTTACTAAATCATGAAATAGTCAAAGTCGATCTGCTCCATCATGGTCATCTGCCGCAGAAACTACAGAACGATTTCATTTAGATTTCCAATCTACTCAGAATTCTTTCCACATCCAACGCCACCTATAACTCAATTTCAGCAAATTACGGAGCTGCCTCCGTTTTGCAGCAAAGTCTTCAATTACGGCCTCGATTGCTGTGATTGATCTCGACCTGGCGGCATTCCCATCCACGTTCGTCCCGACTTTCAAGCCCCCCCCGCTGCACAAAGCTTGCCGCTGAAGGATCGAGCCGCTTGGTCTCCGCCCGTAATTTCGGTGATGAGGGCGGGACTGGTTACCGTGAAAAGTCGCCGGACGAGAAATATTCGCGAGGCGAGGCCGCTGATGAATCGACGTCTTTCTATTCACAGGCACGCTTTGAGGACGCAACCCCGGAGAGACATGTCCCTCCCCCGGGGATCGCGTTTCCACCGCGGCGGGATTCGCGCGTGTGCGCGCCTCGGAGGGCGAAGGCGAACGTTTTCAAACGAGCTCCGTACTGCTTCTTTGTTTCCCTGCTCCTCTCGTGCGCGTCTTTGCTGCAGCGAGCGATGAGCGGCCTTTGATGTTGCTGCCTGCGTATCGTTCGCTTCTTCCCGCTTCCGACGGTCCACTGCGCTGAGCATGAAGAACGAGAGACGCGTGTGTATGATTAAAGGCTGCGGATCGACAACGCGCGCCGTTTGTCTTGAAGATTCCAGCGAAATCGTGAGGCAACGGGAGGCAGTTCTGACAGAGACTCGAATGTTATCGATGATAATGGATCGTGGAGGCTTTTGAATTTCGGTGGCACACGGATGCCGCGGGACGTGCGATTGGCTAGATGGGCAGAGTTTCGGTACTGCGCGGAATTGGAAGTGGAAGTGGATTAGAATGAGAGGTGGACTTAAATTGATCTGGTAGGTATAGCTAAACAACTTGATCAAATGATAGGGCTTGCGGAAGCGAGTGCTGGGGGACCGGTTCCTTTCACTCGTGAGGCATTCTGCTTGATAGGGATTCTCTTTTTGAAATAGGCAGTTGAGACTAGAGGTGTGATTATATAGTACACAGTTCGACAGAATTGGACTTTTTTTTCGGACTTGTAACATTCAATAGCATTTTCTTATAGGTTTTCGTGCGCTGAAAACGAATCCGCAAACCCTCAGTTTTTGAGAAATTTGATTTGGAAAAAAAACTGCAATTTTTCAACTTTGAACATCTTTTGTGTCGAAACGGTACTAGTTATTCGGTTGGTTGTTCCGTCAAATTATTCTATGAACCCTCCCGAATACAACGACACAAGTCATTAGTGCATTATGAACCTTTAAATATGTTTAAACAACGATCAAAGGGAAAAGAACACCCGAAATGCACCCATTTTTCAAGATATCTTTCAATTTATTTCCAAAAGTATAATAACGATATCGCTTTCGATTCGAAGGAATATGTTAAAATAATAAAAAGTAATTTAATATACAAGTACGATATTTACAAAAATAATTCAAATATAAAGCCGAGCAACAGTAACAATATGTTAACATTGGGTGCACATATATGTATAAATGAGAGTGTATGGGCAAATTTTGATAAGAAAGTACAAAATATAAAATCAAATACCTACCGATTACAATATTGCATCAATAAAAAACGAATTGAAAATTTAAATATTTTTTTAACGATATAATTTTGAGAAAAATATACATGTGCGTTATATTTATATTTATATTGTATAATTTACAATAGATATAAATAGTACAAATTCTTACAAACAGAAGTACAAGATTACAGCCAAAATACACTAATATGTTGCTTGCAATAAATTCAAATAAAAATAAATAGATTCTGAGAAATGACTTTATTATACAATTAATGCTTTACATTTTACCTCAGCTGCTTCTATTCGCCTTAACGATATCTTAACGATATTATCGATATATCGGAATATCGATAACATTTCGATATCTTGACGATATTATCGATATATCGGAATATCGATAACATTTCGATATCTTGACGATATTATCGATATATCGGAATATCGATATCATTTCGATATCTCAATCGATAACATTTCGATATTGTCGACAATTATCGATAACATTTCGATATTGTCGACAATTATCGATAACATTTCGCTATTGTCGACATTTATCGATAACTTCATCGATAGCCACACCTCTAGTTGAGACAGTCCACTACCTTTTCAATTAAGAAATAGAATTTTTACCCCTAGTTATTCCTGACGATTAGGGTCTTGGAGCGATACAGTTCCTTTATCTACGTTCCAAATAGGAAAAGAAAGAAGCGCGAGAACCGCTTGGACGATTACAGCGGGGCCAAAAGAGGTGCAGATTTTACCACTGATTAAAAATTCGTTTTTACGTTTATCCCACCGCGGAGAAACGAAATAATGAGATCCGCGAGTAATCGATGGCAAGGATATCCTAGTGATCATCCGGCTGCCTGAATATCTCGCGTCGAAAGGTTCCATTCGAACTGGCTGACCTACTTCTTCGTCTTCATCGTCTAATGCGAATTGATTTTCGGATATTAAACGTATAAAGCGACGTACCCGGTCGGCCATCGGTTTCCCTACCCCTTTATAATTAATAATCGACCGTCACGTTTTCTGTGGTTACGCGCCTGCAATTAGCATAATCGACCCTTGGGGCAAAGAGATACGGCAATGCTTGCATTTCGAGCACCGTGAAAGAAGTTCATTTGGGCCTATCTTCTTGAATTCCGTGGAATTAAGTAATCCTTGTAGGGAACGAGGGGTTGGCTGCTGATAAGCAAGGATACACCCCTTGCCATACGATTTTTATGATGCCTGTAAACTCTACAGTTAACTTACACTGAAAAAAGAAAGATAGGTACACTAATCAGTAATTTGTGATTTCCATTCTGCACCTGGCTTTGGTGTGCTTCCACATCGATAGCTCCTGAAAGCATCGAAAGTAGTGTCCTAAATGTTTACTTCGAAAACCAAAAGCTACCTCAGAGTTTTTTTTTGCAATCTTTGCCGCCTCAACAATGTTCCACTTGCGTGGCAGTCAAATTTGGGGTGCGTCAATCGGGAATAAAAATTTTAATTTCTATATCTTCCATTGGATCTTCATGAAGTATCACGAATTATCCCAAACACGACCTCACCCACGCAAGCTTTAATCACAGCTAACGTGCAATTGGCCAGAAAAATTTAGAACTGACTCGAATTCCGCGTAACTAAGAACAGTGAAAAATAGGTCGTGTTTGGGTTCATTTTCATCGGAAACACCTCGTACATCCGATGTTGGACCTCCGTTGAATATCTAATAGAGGATAATAATATAGTACTTAAATTTTCATCAGGCCTGGCTGACCTGAAAACTATATTTAAAGTGTTGATACACTAGCAGCAGCTTAAGAATTCTGTGTTTTTTTTTATTGAATCTCTGTACGTAACGACGTCTGCTCCAGACGGGTTGAGACGGTTCTAGAAATAACTGTTTCAAACTGTTACATGACGGTGCTTCAGAAAACAGTTATGAAGAACCGATATTCTGAGTAACTGTTACAAAGAACCGGAATTCTGACCAAATACTACGTTAATTTTTTGGTTCTATACCGGTTCCAAGACGGTTCTGGAATCGATTCTCGTATCGATTTTACAGTAGAAGAAGTGGTGCAAATATGAGCTAGTTGTATTGGGTTAGGTTTGGGTTAGGTTTGTTGGAATCCATCGCAGAAGGTGTAAAAGTGCGACTGAGGAACAAAAGGAACTTGTGAGAAACAGATAATGGCCCGCATTTGTTTGGTTAACTTGTGTTGCAAAACGTCTTAAAAGAACGAACGAATGAATCTTAGAAGATTTTGCAGGTATGTTTGCTTTATTCTTTTAACCATAATCTAGTGAGGAGCTAATTTGCCATCAGCACTATGTTGTTGACATTGTTAGCTTGTTTTAGCATCATTTTTATTAATTGTATAATGGAACGAACTTACCTAGTTCGATTAGAATTGTATAAGCGCCTCCTCCGAATAGATCAAATCGTAGTACCCCTACACTTGATTCCACAGTAGAGCATCAAGATTTCGCGCAGGCACGACCCTCAGGCGACGTTGCTACGCCGCCTCCCCACTTAACCGCCTATGTTTTTCTCCGTCGCGCGGCCTTCTCTACTCTCTCTGTTCACTCTTCGTGCGGGACTGTTTACGTTGACAACGGTCAGGTCCCGCGTTTGGGATGTACCAATTATTCCTTGGAAATTACCACGACCAATCGCATGCGGTTCAAACCGTGGTAGTAGTGGGAGCTGCGCAGATCGGTCGCAAATCGGTAGGGGCGTCGAGATTGTGACCGCCTTCGGTTTGTGAGACGGTCGCTGGTGGGACGGAGAAGGAGTTTATTGCCGACTCAGTCGGTAAGGCCGGGTTCGTCAAATGAGTAAAGGCGTGTTAAACAATAACAAGGTTTATTCAAGCTGTAATTATGTTTACATTGATTTCCGCGTAACGGTTGCGGGTGCGGAGACTCGACTCGGTAAAATCGCGGCGGCGTGGTTCTCGCGGCGGCGGCGCTGGCGACGAGCTGGGGGATCAAGGATGTGGAGTTTTGTGGAACGTTCTACTCGGAAGGGCCTCAACAGGCACGATCGTACGAGAGTCGTATAGTGGCGTTCCCGTGTGCAATAGGGCTCTGGCCGATAGCGGCGCGGAGACACCTTACAGGCGAGGTAAAGCACAAGATTTCTCTCGGCCTATTTAGGAAAAGAGGCTTGGTTAATGGCACAGCGTGACGATAGGCCAACGCGTGCACACCTCACGGAATCCAAAAATATGAGCTTCTTGACGGACGGTACGGCGGTGTTACGGCTAATCCGGGCGGAACAAGAGCTATCAGTTTCGCTCGTCGCGGTCCTTATATCGCGAGCCCGTACATCTTCGCCCGCGAGACAGCTCGCGGCCGCGCGGCCGCCTAGCGGCCGCGGCGCGCACTCGGCTTATCGGCGCGGCGCCGTACGCCTGCGCGGCGCGTGACGTGACTTCGTCACAAGATGCTCCAATGTGGAATCAAGTGTACTCTATGCCAGTATCATCACATTTTTAACATAAAACAAAAACACGCATGCGGCATCGGCCGCGATCCTCATTATTTTAAAGTGCTGCCGTAATAGATTGGGTTTATCTAGTGTAATAGATAATGGGTCTTCCTGAAAAAAAAAGGAAAAGGGTGGGTTTGATCTATTCGGAGGAGGCGCTTATACAATTCTAATCGAACTTCACTAGGTAAGTTCGTTCAATTATACAATTGTATTTAGCGCCTCCTCCTCAAGATCAAATCGTAGATGTTTAAAGTCTTGTTACGGCGGTCCAATTAGGGATATTAACTGAAGAGTTAGTCTGATTAATAAACTTTTATTTCATTTTAAACACATTAACCCTTCAGTATGGATAAGGCAAACTCTTGTTTATCCGTTCTGACTTCTCTATCATAAAACTTCGCAAACATTTTTGATTCCTTAGTCCAGCCAGCTGTTTTTCTAATCAGGTCGAGGTCAACACCCAGTCTTTTCGCTGCCGAGGTAGAAGCGTGTCGCGTACTATGCGCTGAGAACGCGGTAGTATCTATTCCGCTACTAGTTAGGACTTCTTTTACCCAGCGGCTTAAGGACTGCGTAGAGACTGCCTTAATTGGCTTATTATTAGATATAAAAAGTCTTTTCACCGCGTTACGAATTTTCTTTGTTCTATCCAAATAATCCAACAGAGTAGACGCTGCACATATTTGCTTATTATGAAAGAATGGCTAAGTTAAAAGTGGTTGCATTGCGTTTCTCTTCGATGTTTTAATACGCGCGGGAATCGATATCTCTACTTTATCGGTGGATATCCTGATGTTATCTAGCTCAATTAAGGAAAATCTCTGCATCCGGTGACCGGTAACTAAAGCGAGAAGAGTAATTAGTTTCTTGGCTATCATACTCAAATTCAACTCTCCGTTCGCCGGCTGTCTTACGAAATATTCTAGGACAACCTTCGGGTTCCAAGTACAATCGTACTTGGGCCTCGAAGGTCTTAAGTTTGAGATCCCTTTAAAAAACCTTTGAATTCTAACGTCTTGTGCAACTTCAGAACCGGCTATTAGCGAGATCGCCGATCTAATACAATTTATAGTGCTGTGGGACAGCCCTTCGTCATATAACATAGTAAGGAACACTAGGACCCCCGGAATAGATGGGTTATAAAGTTCCACTGCATTTGTGTTGCAAAATAGCCACCATCTTTTTAGACCCACATTGTAATTCTTTAGCGTAGATCCGCTAATTGAAGAGAGCATAATCGCTAACGATGGTCCTGGGATTCCTTGCGCAGTTAATGCTTGCCGGATAATCTGCCTGCCACCAGGGTAAGCCGCTTCCAAAGTGGGTGTGGCTCCCTGTTACAAGAAGACAATAAGTTTATATTCGGTTTGAATTTGACTGGTTCTGCCTCTAACATTGAGCGAAAAAATGGGTACCAAGGCTGAGCAGGCCAATCAGGTACCACTACTATACCCTCCGCTTTCTCCTTTTTAATTTTCCGAAGGGTCCTCAAAATTATGCTAAACGGACGAAAGGCGTAAAAAAAACCAATCTTTCCACGACAATGTAAATGCATCAACTGCCTCAGACCCAGGATCCTTTTTCCACGATATGTAGCGATTACACTTATGATTGGACCTGCTCGCAAATAAGTCTATGTCTGGAGAGCCTAAACTACGAATTATTTCTCTAAACGCAGTCTTCGATAGTTCATATTCCGTTTCGGGCTCTAATCTACGCGACTCGGCGTCTGCCTCGAAATTCTCGCGGGAGCTAACATACGAAGCAAAGATCCAAATGTCTCGGCTCTCGCACCACTGCCAAATTTTCTTAGTAATTTCATTTAAATTTTCAAATTGAATTCCGCCCATTCTATTGATATAAGATATTGCTGTGGTGTTGTCAATTCGGAGTAAAATACTACAGTTCCGTAAGTCTTTAGCCAAACATTTGAGACCGAAGTATGCTGCTTTTAATTCCAAAAAATTGATATGATGTTGCTGTTCGGCCGAATCCCAAAAACTATTGCATCTTCGTGGCTTGCATACAGCTCCCCAACCCGTGAGCGACGCGTCTGAGTATATCTCCATAACAAATTCTAAATTGCTGATTGATCTAATCCCAGACATAATATGAGTCTCCCACCATGTGAAATCTACAACATTCGTTCTTAGTGTCATAATAGCCTCGTAGTTGTCATTGTTCTTTGTGAGAGCTAAGAACTTCTGTCGCTCAAATTCCTTTGTATAAACCCAACTGTATTTAATAGCTGAGCAGCAAGCTATAATCGTGCCGATAAATTGCGCGAACTTCCTTATTCTGCATTGAGACGAATTCCGAAACCGTTGTATTAATTTCTTGACTGCTTTCCTCTTTTCTCCAGGCAATTCCAGGGTCATGGAGGATGAGTCAAGAATAAATCCTAAAAATTTACACCTCTTTACCGGGGCCACCTGACTCTTTTCATAATTTATTATAAACCCCAAGTTCTCTAGTAAGTTGCGAGTCTTATTGAAATTGCTTGCACACTCCAAAGAGGTGTTTCCAAGCAGTAAAAAGTCATCTAAATACAGTACCGAACATAATCCTAGTTGTCTTAGCCAACCTACCACGGGCTTCAATAATTTTGTAAAAACCATAGGAGCAGAGCTTAATCCGAACGGTAAACAGGTGAATTGGTAATATTTCCCATGAAACTCAAATCTTAAAAATTTCCTGTGTGACTCGTCGATAGGTAATAAATAATAGGCGTCCTTTAAATCGATAGTCGACATATAACAATCCTGTTCCAATAACTTCATAGCTGTTCTATAGTCTTCCAGTTTAAAATGTTCTGTATCCACAAATTCGTTTAGATGCTTTAGATTTAGAATTAACCTAAAAGACTTATCCGGTTTTGGAACTATAAAAATATTTGAAAGGAATTGGTCCTTTTCTGGTCTACATTCAACAACCACGCCCTTAGTGATCAATTGCACGATTAATTTAGCTATATGTGTCTTTTCCGTCTCGGATAATGCTCTGTTTAAGATAGGTCTAGTCTGGCGCGGAGCTGTCTTAAACGAAATCTTATAACCCCTGACCCACGACAAAATCTTTACGTCTGAGGTTAGAACCTTCCAATTATTGTAAAATAACCTTAAACGACCAGCAGTGCAGCTTACAGGATCGTTTATCGCCTCCTCGAGAAGTGCTTCTTTTGCGAAGGCCTGTGTGAGCTCTGGTGTGTACGGTGCGGCCGTTCCGCCTGACAAGGTTCCTGGTTCCGGTGTGAGGGTGTCGTTGTTCGTTTCTGCCCGCTTGACCCCGTCGAATATGATCTGTTCTGTGCACGAAGTAGCGGGCCTCTTGAGTTTTTTGAATTCTTCAAAGCTGGAGGCTTTGACACCCTCAGGTCTGCGGCGGACTGCTCTAAAAGTTTTGCTGATTTTAGATTTTAGGAGGGTTCTGCGAGAAACCGTCTCATCATGTACCGAATCGGCGATTAACCGACAAACATCGCTTAAACATTCGATCAGTGGTATATCGTCCGCGGATTCTCGTACTAAAAGCGTAGATATTGATTTTCCTAATCCCGAAATGCAAGCTCTTAAGGGGGCCGTCTCATTTTTGTTATGGTCCGAATCGATCGAAGCGTCCCCAGTAAACAAACGGACCCTAATGAAACTACTGCGGTCGATAAAAAGAACTTGTACAGAGATGACATCTCCAGGTACTCTGGGTAGACGAACTTTTGACGCATAGTTGCCACATCGTCTGTTCTCTTTGTCTCTGCCGCGCTGTTGCCACAGAGTTCTCTCTTTCTATCGAGAAGTCTTGAAGCAATACGGCACGAGAGCTACGTCCAGCGTCAGAGCCTCGCTGAACGTAGCAGTAATGAAAGATAGAGAGGTCCGGGAGTGTAAGGCCCGGTGCAGACGAGCGGTTTGCGGCAGTTTGCCGCCGCGGCAAATTACCGCCGCGTTTTGGCAGAACATAGATTTATATGAACCAGTTCACACGGGACGCAAATTTGAGCGGCTACCAGGCGGCATGTTTGCGTTCGTTTTGACGAACGCACGT
The DNA here is from genome assembly GCA_946251845.1 of Andrena fulva. Taxonomy (NCBI): domain Eukaryota; kingdom Metazoa; phylum Arthropoda; class Insecta; order Hymenoptera; family Andrenidae; genus Andrena; species Andrena fulva. The sequence continues at coordinate 16,707,379 of OX276333.1, read as the reverse complement.
ACTGCTTCACCGCGAATGAACGCTGCCGCGAAGCGGCGAAGCAGTACATTGTTTTATATACAAGCAATTCACACGAGCGTTTTGCGTTTATTTAACGCAAGAAAATGTCTCTCTCAAACCCATAAACATAGACGAAAAAGAAAGCGCAGAACGCGAATCGTGGCGTTGCACAACCGCTCATGTGAACTGCTAGAAAATTTTCACGCGTGTCCCGCTGCGGCAAATTGCCGCGGCGGTGAACTGTCGCAAACCGCTCGTCTGCACCGGGCCTAAGAAGGAAAGATGGAAATATACCAAACTTGACACAATTTGAACTATCAGATTACACATAAAATTTATTTGCAGAATTGAAAGCCCGTTTCGTTCAAAGTAGTCCGATTTAAATTATTTTCTGTCAATTTAATCGGCAGAATCACTTTCATATTGATACGATGAAAAATAAAGAAATTCTGTTTCTGCATAATCGATGATACATCGCCGAGTAACTCCAGGCGACAGGTTAGACGGGTGAGCGATACAATGTCGCTCGGGTCGAGCTTCGGGGGACCTCAAGAATGAAGGCCTTCGATTGAAAAAATTATTTGTGGCCGACGGATGAATTCCCGTCGAATAAACTGATTCATCCGTGGCGTTTCAAATAAAACTAATTCTGCGTTATTTTTACTCGACGACAAATAAAGATAATGTCTCTTTAATTTGATAGTTTATTTCAAAAATTTATGAAACAATACTAATTTGCGTATCAATATCCCTTCTGAACTTCGCATTTCTGTAAGGACACTGGGCATCGCTTGCCTTCTTGGAAGGCGAGGTCCAGTAGGATACGTAAGAGATACAATGTAAATTCCTGGCGTTCTCCCGATTAAAATCGTGTCAAATGTCATGTAAATCGGACTATTTTTAACGATGTTAGCTTGGGGCCACTTTCATCGGGACGACAGAATCGGTTGAAGCCATTTTCGCAAAAATCTGATGCGAAATGTAGAACGTGAAATTCGTCACTTCCACGAAACTCAGCGAGGCGCGGCATATTCACGGCATTGTCTTTAGGACTCTAGCGAGAGAATCACGCTGTACAAACAGCGTATTGGTCAAAAACATTTTTTTAATAAAAAGCTTATTATTTGTGACTGAAAATAAAAGTGTCAACTATTGGTACACTGTCAACAAAGAGTACAGTTGCCGTATATTTAATTACCAAGTACAGTTCTAGAAATAATCCGATTTATACCGTGCTTGAACTCATTTTAATCTGGACAATCTCAGCAGTATGTTAATAAATAGTGAAAACGTCACGTTTTACAATTTATTAATACATAATCCACCGCAAGCAACACTGTATGCCTCTCGAACCGAAATCAGAAGCTGCCGCCGAACAGCCCAAGTCTTCAGGCTCAAAAAGAGATCGCGCCGGTTCGGGTAAACACGCTGCCGAAAGTTGTTTGAAGCCTTCAAATAAAAGTCGAATAAACTACGGTTAAAAATCGAATAAACAAATTATTCTTCTTCGAATAAAAAAATTATCTTTCGTCGTCGAATGAATTCACTTTGGTTCATAACGGATAAACATAAAGTATCTTTTATTTGAGTTTATCCAGATATTATCTTTGCCCATCTCTGTTCTCCAGCCGCTTTGCCGTGATTCATTCAAGCCTTCTTGACGACAAAATAGTAATAGGGGAAATGCGGCAACAGCGCGATCTGACTCTCGATACGTATCGGCAACTATGTCTTTCCTACATTTATCGGCTAGCTTGGACTTCCACCGGTTCTGGTGGTACATGGCACGAATATACCATCAGCGCCGGTGACGGAGGAACCTTGATGCTTCATTCTGTCATTTTTCGGGCTGTCCTGAGTACACGATTCATAAATTCATTATTATCTCAACGTGCGATGCTTATTAGCATTCAAACGCACCGTTCCACCCTGCACGGATGTCTACTGAAGGCAACTAGCCCCGCAAAAACTTAATTCTTGCCGATTCCAGGACGAATAACGGTTGAAAAGTTTTCGCGTATACGTACACGCTTTTCCTAGCTTGTGTGAGCGTACGCACACATTCAAGGCCCGCTGAGACGGCCCCCTTAATCTCTCTTGTTTCTCTATAATTCGTTTGTCCCGTGTACGAGCGAATTCGTTTACTGATCGTTCGATCTCCGCATTAAGCTTAGGGGAGGCGAGAAACGGGCAATTGCTAGGATGTGGATATTTTTTGATCAGACTCGACCTCTCCTCCGCGGGAAGTCCCATTTTTAAAATTTCCGCCCAGCGAATGGCAAAACTCGAGTGGACAGGGGACGCTAGGCTCTGTTCCTCTGCCAGACGCTGTCCAATGACCAGGGTTACCAGGCGATTCAGTACACGTACTGGCATATATGACGTCACTTAGCTTGGATTGGCTCGGCGTTGACATGACGTCACGGCGTCACCAATCAAATATAAGTATTCCCCTTTTCCTACACCGTATGACGTCATATAGGCCAGCACACCGCCATTTTTTCAGTACGCCTGGCAACCCTGCCAATGACGTTTAAAACATCCATGCTGAGGTCTTGTTCCGGTTCCGCGGCCTCCGCTGTTCCGCTCTTTGCTGCGGGCTGTGTTATGACCGACGCTGATGTGGTGCCGTCCGGTGTCGACATTTGAATTTGGTCGCCTGAAGTCGGTGACGGCTGCGAAGGTGGTAGCGGCGGCGGTGCTGGCAATGGAAGCGGCACGACGCCAGCTCTTACCGGGCTCGGTCCTGGGGTCTCCTCCTCGCTTTCCACGTCCCGCGGGCGCGATTCTCTGTCGCTTCCTGACACGGATCGATCTCCTATCAATGCAATAGACCACAATCTGTCATTTACATATCTTAAAATGAAGTTGAAACATATTGTAGTAAACCTGTCAAACAGGTTAAGGTCAGCATCGCAGGAAACAATCGTATAGTAGAGTACAGGTTAGCTCCTGTACTCGTTCACACAGAAAATCTGGTGAACGATATCATCTTACGTTTTCCGGAGGTCCGAGTACAGGTTAAGGTCCGTACTCGCTCAAGCAGAATAAATCTGGTGAGCGATACCAGTTAATGTCCTTTGGAAGTTCGAGTACAGGTTTTCCTGTACTCGCTCACACAGAACTTTCTGGCGAGTACTTCCGTACAGGCGAACGCCTGCAGATATTTACATACGACCGTATGTAAATCTTTCCCAACATAGGGATCTGGTAATGGACAGTCAGAGAAAATCTCGATCTCCTGCGACGACGCGACTTCCTCTTCTTCTTAATATTTTTCAGCTCCTTCTCCAATCTTCTAAGGCGTTTCGCCAGCTTCCTCTCTTCGTCCGAGGACAACTCACGGTGTCTTGATCATGCGTGTTTTTGTTTTATGTTAATGTGACGATACTGGCATAGAGTAGGGGGACTACGATTTGATCTTGAGGAGGAGGAGCTAAATACAATGAACAGCGTCGCGTGGTAATGACTTTCAGCGACGTTGAAATCTTTTGCATGTTTTGCGAAGGACTTTTCTCTGAACACACAGAGGCAGAACTTTTGGTGAATTGTTTTCGGTATTATATGTGGACACACAATGTCTGCGCAGGTGTTGGAATGGACATATGCATCTGTGACTACTGTAAATAAACCATCAGCGTCTAAGTTTATTTTTATTAGCATTTTGGACATGTTTTAAATAAATTTAATCCGAAAATATGCAGTTTTCGCTGTGCGTTTAGATTATTTTAATAGAAGTCCATATTTAGACCACACTTCCAAAAACGAAGATTCCTACTGATATTTTAAATACAGAATTTAAAACAAACATTACTTTCGTTCAGCTTATTTCAACTCTTAACATATAGATTTAGGGTTTATACAAAAACCGACTTTTGAAAAAACCCGTTTTCGAATTTCACTATTCCAAAAAACCGGTTTTCGAATTTTCAGATAAAAAATAGATTTTTTTCTAAAATTCGAAAATTTTAATTATAAAATGGTAAATAAATATTTTTACTTATTTTTAAAAAATTTAGTTTCCTTAATATTATGGAATTACAAAAATATAACAAAATAAAATATACTCTACATATACAAAACCAAATAAAAAAAATTAAAATAACTAAAATCCGTACAAATACGTAAAATTGTTGAGTTCATTCAAATTTAATATATATGGATGTACAAAAATATAACTCAACAAAGTAGACGGCATACAAATGCAAATGAAAAAAAAAATAAAATAACTAAAATCCGTACAAAATATAAATCTGTTAAAAGGTGGTACCAAATTATAAATCTTTATTCCACTTAGTATTTTTTTCTGAAAATATGAACTCATGAAGATTAGTTTTACAGTAAACTGTTACCTACTACAATATGCTTGTGTCCGAGGCGATTTCAAGTAAAAATGTTAACGTTTTTATTTAAATAATTAATTCATTTTTACATATTGATTCTAGTATATAAAACCGGTTTTCTTAAATTTAAATACCGGTTTTGGAATTTTACAAATTTATAAAAAAAAACGGTTTTTAAACCCGGTTTTTAAAAACCGACAAACCCTATATAGATTCAAGTGTCGCATCATAAAAATCTTCAACAGGCGTGGCAAAAATCTTTAAATAAAAGAGCTCGGCCATATTTAGACCACTTCCTCTAATTGAAATCGCTAGTATTACGGTTGCAGATTATTCTTTAAAAGCATAAGCATAGCTTTTTCAAAATCATTATGAAAAAAAAATTAATAAGTATACATGCAATTATTTTCTAAAAAAAAAACATGCAATCGTTTGTTAAAAATAATTGACAAAGGAAATTTGTTTTATATGTTGATTCTATTTCATATCGTAATATCGGTTCTTTTTTACTTTCGGCTGATACGCGGCATAAACACGAGGAAAGATATTGGTCGTGATGATGGTACTCAAAGTTGAATGTAATATGTAGTATTTGATGAAGTTTGACGTATTTTTATTTCCTTGGGTGTCTGTTATCTTCTTTGCCGTGTTTTTTGAAAATAGGTTGAATTTATCAAGAGTATTCTCTAAATCAAGTTTTCAGCATTAAGCTACCCATTTTTAATTTATAAATATTCTTTGTCGAGATAGTTACTAACAAATAAGCATGGAATATTTTTCATTCCCTTTACAGGAAATTTTATTTATAGCTGGAGCAATAAAAGTTTCATTGCGTTTCCCTTGTAATTATGTAAATTCTCTGGTATCTTTCGCGACAGTTTTATTTCCCTACCTATAGTCAGGGCGCGTATCATTTTTAAAACAAGGACTTTCGTATCTAAGCGAGTGGGTCACGTAATCTGTTCTAACCCTTTCTGAAAATAAATGGAAGCTGCATCTGATTGTGAATAGGTACACTATAAATGCAACGATTAAACAGTGATTAGACAATTCCAATGTTGCTACAATAGGACACAAACTTCTGTTATTATTAAAATAGACTTCTAACGCGATAGGGAAGAGGTTTGAAATTCTTCATAAGCAAGTTTTACTTCAGTAACGAAGATAATTTAAAGTTTCCTTTTGACGCTGCATATCAAACACATTTAAGAGAAACTTCAAAATTGTTTTTGTAAATGTGCGTTTGCAAAATATAAATAATAAGATAATCTTCTAACGTGGTGATAAAGAAATCCAAGCAGTTAAAGTTATAAATATTCAGATTTTTAAACTAGTTTGTTATTTTAATATTATATAAAAATATTTACATAAATATATACAAAATATACAAATAGCACAGAAGTCAAATTATGGGGAGTCCATCTACATTCTCCCGATACATCTACTAAAAAAATATTATACAGGAAATAAAGCGAACTTTACTCGAGAACTTCAAACATAAGAAAATTTGGTATTACTTTTTAATTAAATATTACTACATTTTTTAACATAAGGTTTTGTGGATACATTTTACGGCTTCGCTAGAGTTTTCTGAAGTTATGTGTTAAGTCTCGTAACGATCCGTTAATATTTACTCAAGTTATCGCAATTTATGTTTAAAGAAATATTGACTTTGGACGATGAAAATTTTTTGTTTATAATTTTTAGCTCGAATAGTAATGCTTGGATAAACAAACTGTAAATAGAAAAAATGTGCGTCGTGACGAGCTTCACAACACAATATTTTTTAAAATACAGTTTAACAACATTTAATTTTCCAATCGTTCTTAGCGTTTGGACAATAATTTTTCCCATTTAGTAAGTTTTTTACAACCATAGATTAATAAAAATCCACACGGAGAAGAAGATCCGTATTTGGCAGTAGCTTTCAATTATTACATACCTGATTTATTGTAATAGATTGAACTTTAAATTTTCATTAACCGAAAATTAAGAAATGTGGACTTGCTTAGTTTTACCAACAAGCCAACGTTCGACGACCCAAAAATCTCCTTTCTTCGTAATCATATTGCAACAACTACTTCCTCTGAGTCTCGAAAGTGCTCCAGTGACCTGATACCCACACCTAGTAGTTACCTCGTATCCACAGAGTGAACCGTGACAGACGATAGCAATTACGCGCTGTGGGCCACGCAAGTTGTGAAGAATTTATTCGGTCGATGCGAGGCTTTGATAGACGAAGGGTGATCACTGTCACGTAGGGGGTGGCGCGTGCATACACCCGCTGGCGCAGCGTTGCTGCATACGTTGCGATCACACGAGCAAATGTCGTGTCCAACGGTGCCCATATCGCTGGTAACTCTTGTCCCAGGTATGGCCGTGGTTGGGGAAAACGTTAGGGTATGCTGACAGTCGCCGTGCCACGCGTGGCAACTTGGCCTTTGCTCAGGGGGTTGGAATGATTTCTTTCACTACGGCGCGCGGGGTTACTTGAAACGTGCCAGCTGAGTGGGCTGGTGAGAGATAAACCAATTATCTGCCGTTTGGGACCAGTGATGGATGATGGATGCACGAGGGGTGGGAATTTTGGCAATTCAGGGTAATATTGTGGAAAATATAAGGTAAATGTCCCAATGGCGAAACAGTTAAGGAAGCAGTTGAGATGATTGCAATTTTTTTTATATTTAAATAGTATAAAATTATAACTAAATATAATTATTCGAAAGCGTAAAATTTCTACTTTCACATATCGTAACAAGAATCTACATTTGTTAAAGCAAAAGTTTTAAATTAATTAAAACATGAAACTGTTCATATGGCCCAGTAATTAAATAAAATTCATAGCGTGTCCCAGTCATTAATTAACAGTGTCCCAATTATTGAATATGTATTTAATTTAACTATTTCTATCAGTTAATGAAAAGAAATCAATATGATAATATTTTAGGGTAATAAAAACATATCTTTCTGACTGTAGTTCTTCTTCTTTATCTTTCTTACCTTCGGCATGACTTTATGTCTGAAAAAGTTAAAAAATGATTAAAAGTATATTATAAAAGTTTAGGTTATGTTAATATTATAACGAGTATTAGATTAATTATCCTAATAATTCTTAAACAGTATTATATTTTTGTCTAGTTATTATTAACGTAAATATATAGAATACAAAAAATACTTACTTTGGTACAATAAATATTTATAATTTTATAACTACTGAACACTGGCGTCTGTAACACCGCGGTTAAACAACCATTGAACACACGTTTAATGATTGGTACGTGTCATGTTACCGTGTACTAGTGGATAAACGCAACAATTTCAATATTAAAAACAAAAAATTATTAAAAGATCCAATTAATTTTAAATTCTTCAATGTATAATAAATCCAAAACAACTGTATAATTTCAAAAATTATAAAATAATAATTAATTACAACCTTAACAAAAATATTCTCTCGCTTGCTTGAGCCCATTAGGTAAGAAGCGAGATTGAAACTGTTGAAGCTTTACTGTACAATAATATTTTTGTATGATATAACTATTCAGTTATGTAAGCTTATAATTGTATCTATATAAAGCTAATACATTTTGCAATTATATTTCCAACAGTTTAAACGTTGCAAATTAGTAAAACTAGTATTATTAATAAAATTTCTTCTCAATTTTTAATTATTGGGCCATGTTTAAGGACTGGGACATTTACCTTACTGATGTAAAGGAAGGGAGTTGCATGACGCTAAGGGTGGTGTTAGATATATTGGATGGTTTATTATTGGTATGACACAATGCGGGGGGATTCTTCATGGATAAACAAATTCAGAGTACAAAATAACGTTTCTGTAAATGGGTTTTGAGTTATCGGAAAGTGGCCTTGAAAGTGCGTCATTTTATTTTGATAATTTGAGAAGCCTCGCTGTAAATCGTGGTTTGCTATTCCTAGTTGCAAATAGTTGTAATGATTGATTGCAATGGATAGATTTGAGGTGAGGTAGGGTATAAAGGGGAGATATTTAAGGGGTTGTCTAGAGGTCCGGAAACAGCATTCAAGTTCAGGAATTTTTTTTGGGAAAAGTATAAGTGAAAATCATACACAATGTTTTTGTACTAAAAGATAAATCCTTTAACTATATTATTCTAAATTTTCATGAGATATTGTTATTAACTAAAGGAGATATGTGAGTCGTGTTTTTTTTAAGCATTAGCTGGTGGACATTCCCTAGACCAAGCGATGCAACCATTCAAATAGATTTTAAAAATAAATATCTTACAGAAGTAACTGACGTTCTCCGAATTTTAATATTATATTTTGGTAAAAAAGGGCGACCGTTTGAAGTAGAAATATCGAATTTCGTGGAATTTTTTTTTCTTTTTTTCAAGAAGGCTTTGCAAGTATTTGCATTATTACAAAATTGGAAGCAAAATTTAAAAATACAAGAATAATAGTAGTTAATAATTAAGTTAATAATAATATCTCATGAAAATTTAGAATAATATAGTTAGAAGATGTATTTTTTAGTTGAAAAACATTGTGTATGATTTTCACTTATACTTTTCCCCAAAAAAATTCCCGAACTTGTATGCTTTTTCTGGACCCCAAGGTGGATGCAACCCCTTAAACATTACCAATCATTTGAAACGACTCACAGATGGAACTTAATCGATTCACGCGAATACCATCTAAAATAAATATATACGTCAATCTTCTAGCAAGCACTCTGCAGTAATTGTTCATGAAATGGGCTAAGTGCTGCAGCGTTCATTTATAAGGCGTTCTTTCTTATCCTAAAACGAAATTTCATGGAACAATAGATTTTCATTTTTATTTCAATAATAGGGCATAGTAATAGGATCGTGCTCGATATTGATCAGGAATAAATAACTTAGCAACGTTTGTGACTACAGAAAACTTGCAAAATGCACTCGATTTTGAAGTGTAGTCATTACAGAATCTAATACCTTCATACCCTCAAGCTTAAGGGGCTGTTTCGGTCTGGAGCCCTAAAAATATGTGATCTTTAGGAATTAATTAAAGGAAAACTACTACATATAATTTAATGAGACTTTTTGCCTTGTATTAAGGGTGTCTTAAACTATAGAAATAATTTTTTTGTTTTATAATTAATCATTGCAGACGGCACTGAGGAGTCGTTAAAGTCGAGGCGTCAAAAAATTCATCCAAATCGGTGGAACCTGTAGCACCTAAACCATTGGTCTGAAATGAAAAGCAATGCCAGATCATTAAAGGGCATGAAACTCGCTCGTGGACTGACCAGAAAAAAATCCAAAAATGACATCGTAGAGAAAATAACGACACTCGAAGTTTGAAATCACTTTTTCCCTACATTTTCGTCCTTTCGACGCCTTGAAAAATTACAAATTTTCAATTTTTTTTTTTTAAATTTTACTGCCCTGTCCGCGAGTCAGAAGTATATTCCTCAAAATGAAAAAAGTTTCAGTCGAATCGGATAATAACTTTTGGAGATACAGGTTCCACCGGTTTCGAGAAAAACGCGTTTAAAGTTTTACGCGAGCATGCATTTTCCGCTACTCAACTGCTTATAACTTCGGGAATTTCAAGAATGAATGCAGATTAATTGCACTGTCGCTCATAAGTACTTATTTGCCCAGATACTGTTTGCCCGTAGAACAAGCCAAAACAAAATTGGAGTGTTGAAAAGAATTAACAAGCGTTAATATAAGCTGTCTGATTTATGCAAAATTAACCCAAATTCAGTATTTCTGCTTTTAAGAACAGAGGATATAATCTCTTAAATTTAACTTCTTCAATTTTTCTTATTGCTATCTTTTATCGACCTTCTGGAAGAACAATAAATAATCTAACTCAAGCCATCAGGAAATCTTGACACAATTACTTTACACTGTTTACAAGATCTCATAGAATCTTCCCACTGGATAAAGACCACTGACACTATGTAGGTACCTACTTACTAGTACCCAGTTTTAAAACACCAATTTCCAACAATCTTACACTTCGACTTTCTTCTTTTTAAAATACAATTCGTACATAAATCTCGTGTTACATTTCGGTGCTAATCCTCATTCTAATATAAATTCATATCAAAGAATTCCACGCATTTATGACAACAGAGAATGTACAATGTTAAGCAAATACTTACAAGCGTCAGTGTAGATAATTATGTTAACCCTAGAATACTAATGTTTTTCGGTATACGCTTATTACTAACGATATGTAAAATTTACCTATGTATATAGCTTGTAATGTGTTCTGCAGTGAATTTTATTTTTTATGAATATTTCAAAAATTGTATTTTTTCCACAGTTGCGTTCCTTTTTTATTTGCGAAGTACAATTCCAATTTATTTAGTAACAAAATAAAAAAAATAAAAAAAAACACCGCTATACATATAGTAGCAGTGCTGGTCGGACAAAGGGGCGAGGGTGCTGGCAGAGCAGTAATTCTTGGAAGTGTTAGACATGCACATAAATATTACGTACATTAGTATTCTAGGGTTAAAAGCAGTCTAGTAGCTCTCTTGCTACAGGCTACTATTTTAAAATGCGGACCAAATAGCGGCGAATGGTAACGTTTCCATGGAACGCCCAGGCACGCGACACGCTCACGTGTCGAACCCTAGTAGCTAGTTTATGAAGCGTTATCCGTGTCGATTCTCGCGGCGTGATAACGATTAACGCGCGTTCACGCGGGCCTTGTGTTATCAGCGTAGTAATTCTACGTGGTTACTCAAGTATGCCCCGCGTATTTCGCCTCTACTAACATAAGCGTACTGTCTTTCCTCGTTCGTAGCGAAGGCTCACGTTTCCCCAGGTGTTTCCCATTTTGAGAAATTAACACTTCGAGTGGCACAAAGTTTAGCGAAATACCGTTTCAAGTCAGCTCGGCCTCTCCTAACGATCACTTCTGCCGGAAATGTTTTGTCCAGCTTCCCGTGGGCTTTGAACACATGCCGGCACCAATGAACATTTTAAGTTCTACATTGTCTTTTAAATCTTCTTGAGAGTGCTACCAATGAATCGGCGAGGCTTTTCCGATAAAAATGAGTCCAAACACGACCTCATTCGGAATATCTTCAATTTTTCGAAATTTGAATTTTACGCACCTCAATTTCTTGGAGTTACTTTATGTTGCCCGAATGTGGTCGAGTTTGGACTCGTTTTCATTAGGGGAGTTTCGGCAATCCATTGGTAATGCTTTCATCAACATCTAATGGAGAATATAAAAATCACAATTTTCATTACTGGAAGACTCGTCGGAGACTTGGCAATATTCGGGAATACTTGGGCAATGCTTTCGATACTTTTCAGCCACTCAAGGCGTTAATTAGGGGCCCCTGCTTCTAAACATAATGTAATCATTTAAATATTTAATCCTCGAACTTCGAAAGACTCGGTTGCACGAACCTTTACACGGAATATTTGTAGTTATTTTTCGTACAAAGTCGCATTCTTTCAACAATAGAGCACGGATAGCCCTCACTCCATAAACCTATATTTTCTAAACAAGTGCAGGCATCACAATTTCACGCAAGCATCGCTATGAATTTTCATTCCTGCTTTAGAATCGTAGCAGCTCGTACTGGAATCATTGAATCGCGACAATTGTTCGTTTCATGCAAAATTTGTGCTGCTTTCGTGGCAGTTGAAAAGGCAAGACTTAGAAGAAATTTTTCAATTTATTATTAAAATATGAATGAAAGAAATTAATATTTTATAATGAAACAACTCTTGTGACATTGTGTTATTTTATTACCACTGTGATAAGTTGCTAATAACATTTTCTTAACTGATTCTACCTATAGTCAACCTACCCCATACTGCAAGTCAACCAACCCCGATCATGGGGCTGGTTGACCAGCATGGAAGCTGTTAGAAAAACATTAAAATACCTTAATTGTTGTCACATTGAGTCAACTTTAATAATTTAACCAGATAGCCAAATGTATGCCCTATCAAATATACTAACCGGTTTACTGATATGTTGTCCACATAATTTATTAAAAATCAAAAACTGAAAACTGGCCTGCCAGCCCCGGTCTCCCAAAACTCGTGATCTGTAAAATAATTGTTTTAACAACTGATAGATCTAATTAAAATAAGTGACTTTTGTCTTGAAACCTTTCTTCTATCTCTTACAGTTCGCGAGTTATAACACAAAATCGGAAAATAGCCGAATTTTCAGGGGTCAATTACACCCCCTTAAAGTGCATTTAGGCAGCAAACAAAAATTGCGTTGTAATCAGGAGAAAATCCCCAACATATTCACAATGTTTCTGAATTTTTTTTAATTTTCGGGATCATCCCTTGTTAATTTCATTCGCTTTTTATAGAAATTCGAATGCTTCACGATTTTTTTCTATCACCCTCTAACATTTCGTCTTCCATTTTCTAATTTCCGCTTCCCCAATTTTGCTTTCCACTTTTCACCCCCCCCCCCCCCCCAAGCACCTTATCTTCATCCCCCTCCGTACAAGATTCCCATTTCATCGTTATAGAAGGGAAATGGCGCATTGACAACGTAACCACGTGAATGAAACACAGTTGTTACACTCGTTTCACGGAATTCTGTTTCGGAGAAGCATAAATTTACCATTCAGAGGTATTGATTGCCGCGTTACCTTCCCGCTTCCTCGACCAAACGGAGCCGCAGCCTGGCTCGGAGACACGAAGTCCTCGTTTCCCTTGTTAAAAACTGCTGTTGCATATACTTACGCGGGAGTTGTGTGTGATTCCCCTCGGACGATTGTAGAAGCACTCGAGCTCTGCCCCGAGGGTGCATATATTCTTTTCAACCCCGAGTCCAAGCGTTATCGAGATCAGTGGCCGATATTCCTCAAGTATTTGCGGAATCTTTCAGACATAAAGTCGCACCCGTAATACGGACCTTTTGCTATCCACGTCGAAGTGGCTTGGAGCACATCGTTTGTGCAGAAAATACATCCAAGTTTCCGTCAATTCTCCCTCGCGAGGAAATAATTTGAGTGGGCGTCTTTGAGAATTCTTCATTCAAACAAAAACTACACGAATGAAATAAATTTCTCGGGGGTGGAAAGGTGAATGGTATCCTCGCTATTTTTCATTCGTAAGCAACGCTTTTGATACAATTTTCGCGCGAGAGGAAATGTAGGAAAATGTTGGAGGTTGTTTTTCACAAAGAGTAAGGTTAAATGTGGCCAAAGAATTAATTAATTACATTGTTTACGTGAAAACAAACAATCGAGTGGGGACACTTGTAGCGAATGGATGTCAAAGAGGAAAAGAGGAGCGCGTTTATATGTTATTCTTTAATTTCCTGGAACCTGTGCGCCGTTTTATTGCGACATCAATTGCAGGCTAAGCTCGTGTGCGCTACGAAAATGTTTTGATCGCACGTGACCGTCCCCACGACTGAACGCACACTAAAGAATATTATATAATAATAGTACTTTAGTCGAGCGTTATTCTGTAACAATATGGCGAAGATTGGACCAACTTTCGTTGATACTTCTTGAAGCTCGAAATGTGTGTTGGGGTTTGCATTGAAAATCCGTGAGAAATCAGAACTGAAATTATGAGGAAACATTCTACATATGGTTTATACAAAAACCGCCTTTGAAAAAACCGGTTTTCGTATTTTCAAAAAAGAAAAAGAATATTTTTTGGTGAAAATTCGAAAGTTTTAATTATAAAATAGTAAATAAATATTTTTACTTATTTTTAAAAAATTCAGTTTCCTTAATATTATGGAATTACAAAAATATAACAAAATAAAATATACTCTACATATACCAAACCAAATAAAAAAAAATTAAATAACTAAAATCCGTACAAATACGTAAAATTGTTGAGTTCATTCAAATTTAATATTTATGGATATACAAAAATATAACACAATAAAGTAGACTGCATACAAATCCAAATGAAAAAAGAAAAACTAAAATAACTAAAATCCGTTCAAAATATAAATCTTTTAAAAGGTGGTACCAGATTATAAATCTTTATTCCACTTAGTATTTTTTCTTAAAATATGAACTCATGAAGATTAGTTTTACAGTAAACTGTTACCTACTACAATATGCTTGTGTCCGAGGCGATTTCAAGTCAAGATGTTAACGTTTTTAATTAAGTAATTAATTAATTTCTGCATATTAATCCCAGTACATAAAACCGGTTTTTTAATTTTAAATTTAAAAACCGGTTTCGAATTTTCTAAATTTATAAATAAAAACCAGTTTTTAGACCCGGTTTTTAAAAACCGATAAACCCTAATTCTACATAAATATTCTTCTAAATTTTTCCTTTGGCATAAGTTAATTTAACTTTTCCTTTGAACAAGTAATTTCGTTGAATTGGTAAAAGAGTATAATTAATAGCTTGTTTAATTCTGGCCAATATAACTTGTCGATAGTCTCTAAATAAAAGTTTTGAGCACTAGTAACAGAATTTGCGATTTAAACTGCCTTCCTCTATTATTCAAATATTAAGTACGTATCTAAATATTTGATTGTTGATTATATTGAAATCAAATATCCAAGGAAATTCGATTCATAGTTACCACCATTATCCACAACTAGTTAATTAGTACCTAGTAGTTGATTTATTCCACCGTCGGCCAAATATTTATTTAAAACTTCTGTTTTTACTTCAGTATTCTGCAATGTGATTTTTCCTTGAAATAAAAGTGGAATTGTTTGGCTGTCTAGGAGAATTGAGAAACGATGTTCCTCAACAGTTTGAAGACAATCAAGACTCTGCTTTGCTTCGACAACAATAACGAACGATTTCATCGTTTGCGGCTGTAAAGGCTGTAAAGTATCGAGTCCATTTTGCTTCCGTGAACAAAAATTATTAGCCATTTTCGTTTCGCATGAACGTTTTTCCATCGATCTGCTCACGGTCTGTTATTATCCCAATTACTTTTCCCTCTGCTACCCTCATTTCTTCCTTCCTAGTCAAATCTGTCTCTCGCTTTCAGCTGCTACCTTCCTCCAGATTTCCTCTTTCGACGGTTTCATCCCTCCTCGTCTAACCTCCTCGTTTTCTACTTTCCCTTCTAAAATTTTACTTGCGATCGCCACGAAGTCTTATCCCTCGCGCAGATACAGCGAGTTGAAGAAAAAACGGAGTTTGTGCGATTTTTAAGCATATTTTCGAAAGGTCATCGTGGATCGAAATTTTAACCGAATCGAAAAAGTCAAAGGTGCGTTTTAAAGAGCAAAGTCTGATCTTTCTACTGCTTTTTTCATGAACGTTCTACGATGATTCCTTCGCTTGCTAGAAGCAATAAAGTAAAAAAAAAAAAAAAAAAAACGGTTTTTGCTTCAAAGTTGAATAACTCGGCCAAAAAGAATCTCGCAGGAAATTTGTTACTCTCGTTTTACACGGAAAAGTAGCCGCTTTCGACTGGTGTGAGTAGAATCTGTGTAAAAAATTTCATACTCCCCGTGGAACTTTCACAAGTTGAAGATATTTTTTTAAAATTGACCAAGTGCTGCTTTGTATCGTTATAACTTTGCCGAAAAGCAATGCAGCTAAATTTAAAAAAAAGCAGCTGAAAGTAGGGATTCCACGCTTTCAAAGCATGCTTTCAAAATATCGGTACGACTATTTTTGCCGGAGTTATGACCTTGTGAACTTACCCCTATTTTTCGGGTTCCTAGAGGTGATCCTTTAATTAATGCGAGGAGTGTATAATATTTTTCAGTATCAACATCACTCGTAACAAAATGATTAACACGTTCGGTGTCACGGTGGAAATTAAAAAAAGTGGATTGCGATACGCAGTTATAGAAAAATAGTAGTGCGTCAAATTCCTCATAATTTTAGCTCTTTTTGTTCCTTTTTGATTTCGACACTGAATTGAGAAATACTATTTTGAACATGTTAAAGAGTTCATATCCCTCTTTTGCCTAATATTTTCTCCAAGACAAAATTGACGAAATCAAAAGCACCAGAATTATTGGAATATCCTTAAACAATCCCTGTTTCTTCAAAACGTGCTGCACAACCGTAATTCCAACCCTCGAACGATGTACTCCAAGAATACCTAGACGAAATCGTTGAAGCTTTTCTCATTTCGTGTAGAGGAGAGAACTACGACCTTCCCTCTACCGTTTTTTTCTAAATATTCTGCATCCGCAGCTCGACATTTGTTCGAAGCACTTCGGATAGCCATTTAGATAAAAAGTCAAGGTTAAAGAATATTAGTTTCAGGCGTAACGGTTATACCAGTGACGCGAATAATTACATTTGTCCCTCCTTTGAACGGCCATGTTGCTGTTAACGCTTTACCAGCCAGCGTTTTAACGCGAAAATGTGAAATGCACTTTTCGATTAATAGGGGCTCCACTTTCTTCCTAACGTTTGATCCTTGGTATATTCCAACGAAATCGAGACCATTCTTTGAATCGTGTTTTATTAAACTCCCTAATATTCCATGCCCCGAAGGATTACAATTAATAGAATCATAGATTATTAATTACGCGCGTCACAATCGCGTCCCTGAAAAATTTGGCGATGAAAAGTAGTGGACTACTGGGTTGCCAGACAAGTGTCTCAAAAGTGCTGATTTGCCTCGCAAGTGTGATGTTACGAAATGAATTAACCCGAACATTCTAATTATCCAGTTCTCCTGCACTCGGGATCTGTTGCACAGAAATGGATGTTAATGGACGCAAGCTATTTGCGAATTTCTTAACACTTTGCAGCTGGGAGGCGTAGAAGCACGTTTTTCAAGCCAGACTGCTTTCCCCTCCAAATTTTATTTATATCACAGCGGTGGTCGAAACAAAGATCACGAACGACAATTTTAAATTATTTATGTATAAGCAATGTTAACATTAGGTTTTGCTAATTATATTGGTATCCCTGGGTTGTTCTAGAAAATCCTCTGACTCTAACGGATACACTATTGAAAATACTTACTGCATCACTCGAGTACTTAACATGTTACCACTAATACCTCATTTAATATTAATACTAGGGAAATACTGTGGGTTGATTGTTTACTAGTTATTCAGTGCTCGGTATCTTGGCCGAAGTAAGTTGGATACCAACCATTTTATTAATCATGTAACTAAGTGCAGACTACGTGGGTTTCAAGGTGATGCAGTAAATCTATCCAGTAGTGTAGCTTTCTCGCATTCAATTCCTTTGCTCTCTAACACTCTGAGTGGCGCAGGGTTTAAAAAACTGCGAAAATTTTCTACAAAGCGAGCTCCAACCTTGGTTTGTATTTAACATAAATATTCGAAGACTATCGGACAATACTTTTGATACTTTCCAGAAGATCCCTCGACGCGAAAACACGCTGACGCCTCTAAAAGTGCTAAACTTTCTTTGTCACACAATTGAAGGTTGCGAGGGAAAATCCACAGTGTCCAACGTGCGAAAATTTGCAGGAGAAAGCAGCTAAACTTTGAAACGCTATAAATCAGATACTTTTGTATCTGTCCCAGTGAAAATATTTTCTAAACCTTGGTCAAACCCCTGTCGTTCCCCCCTTAAATTATAATAACATTAGCTTTCCATTCATTTGCGGAATTAATTATTGAATTAATAATTGTTCCTTAAATCTTCGATACCTTGTCACTCAGCTGGTTGTCGCGACTTGCCCTGCTTAAATTACCTATGAAAGCAACGTAATGAGATCATAATCTAGTTTTCACATTTTTCGGACTCTGACGGGTTTTCCTCCTGGACCCTTCAATTGCTCTTGACTCCAATTCCCGTGGCTATCAATTGTAACTTGATGTTATTAAGAATGGAAGAGTTTAGGAATAGCAAGTGACCACGCGTACCTAGTATTGTTAAACACTAGGGACTTTATTCCTAAAAAGTCTGGCCAGGGAACTGGAAAGGCTAGGGTGCCTTCTGGCAGGAGGAATATGACGAACAGCATAACACTTACCCTAAAATACGTATTTCTTCTTTACACCCAGTAAGCGAATCTAACACCAGAAGGTGAAATCGGTGTTAACAAAGTGTCTCTGTAAATTACAAATACGGGTGGTGAGTCTCGCGCAGTTCTGGGGAAAGTTATTCACCGCGAACATGGTCCGCCTTAAGCTTCTAGCCTCCAGTGCAACCGTGTGTTTAATTGTTATCAAAGAACGAGTAACTTGTACATTTCTGTCGAAGTTAAGGGGGAAGCTACAGTTCAATTAGACCGTAAAAAAATGACTAGAGAAGCCTAGAACATTCCCTGGACATTCTGAGCCAATCAGAATTTCTTTTGCAAAAGTCTGTGCGCGTCGAAAATAAATTCAGACTTGGAGAAAAAAATGTGTATTATAATGATATCAACACATTTATTTAATTTCTTCTTCTTATAGTTATGTAGTTATATATCGCTGGTCTCGCCTTGTCCTAGAAAAGAATACGTAGCCATTCGAGTGAGAAATGTGCCGGGGGTGGCGTTGGTTTAGCAATTTTAGCATCTTAAGTGGTTTAGCCCTTCTTCGTTCAAGAGTAAGCTGTACAGATTGTTAGGTCAGGAAAACCCTATCACGTCATAGCTGTTATATTGCATTGGCCTCTACTTGTTTATCATTTTCGAAATAATAAATAAATAAATAAATAATAGCACTCTCCTGCAAAATAGCGCTTCTGGGTCACCACGTACCTTTTCCTCGGAAGCTACTGAAGCGATTTTAATAATTCCCTTTTCAGCAATAAATCGGCTACAATTTGACCGATCGATTGAAAGGAATATGTACAACAATTTCAGTTCCGAGCGTTTGGGGAGGCAAAAAATACAAGGTTCTTCGATCAAAATCTAGTCGATCATATGAGAGAATTTTCTTTAGAATATGTTCACTCTTGCCAGCCGTATCCTCCACCTGGAAAAAGTTTTCTAAGAAATGGGAACACGGTTGGGTCGAAAAGAGACCCGAAGGCGCAAGGAAATGAGAGTCTGATTGAGTGGAAAAAGGCTCGGGGTACGTAGCGGAGTTAAGTGCTGCATAATGCACGCGTGCATGTCGATTATATTCATCTTAATAGCTTAAAAGGTGAATTCCTTCCAGTAAAGAGTTCGGTGCGATAATGGAAGGGTTCAAGCACCCAGGAACAGGCTTTTGATCGCTCGAAGTGTTCCCAGTCCACGATGTGTTAATGTAACCATCGACTTAAATAAAAGTTCATCTCACAACCGTGTAGCAGGCAATAAGGAAGCGGCAATTCTTGAGACTCTTCGACATCTTCGCATCGAGAAGTCTCGCGCGATCCCAGTGCTAATGCCGGGCCAGTAAAGCGTTAACGATCGAAGGATCCCGTCGCACACGCGGCGATGATAAACATCGTCGAAATGCAACGACACCGTGCAGTCGAAGGGGAAATCGCGTCCCCTTTGTGATTGCCATCGAGTACCAGGGACCGTGGAAAGGATTTCTGGGGGTGGTTCGCAATCTCCTCGACGATCTCTCAAGCATCTCGATATCACACAGAACAGAACACAGGACGCCAAGGCTGACGTGCCAATGGCCGAAACTCACTTCGTTCTACAGAATTTCCATCGTCCCATCCATTCACACACTCGCGCGCAGCAGGTAACTTTATTAACGTCTCCTCGACAATGCAAAACGCGACTACTATTTAGGCTTATGAATTATGTACAAACAGTCGCCGCGACGTGCTCGATTATTTCATTTAAACTAGGGCTGGGACTATTTGTCGAATTTTTCGGTATTCGGATGTTCGAATACTTCAGTTGCTCAATTATTTGGTGAATATAATTCAAATATCCAAGTATCCAAATACTATTCGAATACGATGTAAGTTAATTTTGACCCAAAATTGAACTATGTATGGGTACAAAGTTTCAAGTCGATCGGATATGTTGAAGTGGGTCAGTATTCGAATGAATAGGAGGATTCGAATACTGAAATATTCGAATAATAACATTCGAATAGTATTCGAATAATAACATTCGAATAGTATTCGAATACTCAAATATTCGAATAATAACATTCGCATACTCAAATATTCGAATAACATTCGCATACTCAAATATTCGAATAGTATTCAAATACTGAAATATTCGAATAGTATTCAAATACTGAAATATTCGAATAATAACATTCGAATACTCAAATATTCGAATAGTATTCGAATACTCAAATATTCGAATAGTATTCAAATATTCAAATATTCGAATAATAACATTCGCATACTGAAATATTCGAATAGTATTCGAATACTGAAATATTCGAATAATAACATTCGAATACTGAAATATTCGAATAATAACATTCGAATACTGAAATATTCGAATAATAACATTCGAATACTCAAATATTCGAATAGTATTCAAATACTGAAATATTCGAATAATAACATTCGAATACTCAAATATTCGAATAGTAATCGAATACTCAAATATTCGAATAGTATTCGAATACTCAAATATTCGAATAATAACATTCGAATAGTATTCGAATACTGAAATAATCGAATAATAACATTCGAATACTCAAATATTCGAATAGTATTCGAATAGTATTCAAATACTGAAATATTTGAATAATAACATTCGAATACTCAAATATTCGAATAATAACATTCGGATACTGAAATATACGAATACTGAAATATTCGAATAATAACATTCGAATACTCAAATATTCGAAGTTTATTCGTAGCAATCGAATACTTGTAAAATATTCGAATATTAAAGTATTCAAATACACCCAGCCCTTGTTTAAACTAGAGCTGGAACTGGTTTTCGTATAAAGTAATGTTACATTCGAATTAGGGTTGTACTCGAATTATCGAATACAACCCCAACGAATAGTGTCTTTACAAGGTAACACACTTGGGGGAATATTTTTTCTATTCAAACTAGTATTTCCCAGCGCAATAAAAATATATTAAAAAATACTCTTTCAGAGCTCGCCAATAGAAGTAGCCTTTCTCCAATAAATCGCAAGCTAAATATTCATCGACTGGGAAACAATTTAAACAGAAGCTGTTCGCTTTTAAACATAAAATTATATCAGAAGAGGAATGTTACAGCAGCCCTAACTCGAATGTATTAGTATTTGAACACTGGAATATTCAAGGTGTATTCGTAACATTCGAGTACTTATCATGTATTCGAGATTGAATCATTCAGTTAGTTCCAACAAATTCCAGCCTCTGGAATTTGACTTCCGATGGCGGTCCCCTCTCGCGACCACGTTCCATCGACTTCGGAGGGCGCTACCGTGTCCGCGGGGCGATAAATAATTCGAGCAATTTTCTGTTTACAAGCGCTTCTAGCCAGGATACGGGGCAATCGAACGCTCCATCAGGCTTCCAGTCGACGTTATGGGCTCGCCTGAGAAATCGACCGATCGCCGGTATCCCAGGCTTCGATTTAAAATTTTATCGCGACCAGCCACTCGTGTAGGCATAATTCGCCGAAACGGTCGAGAGTTCTCCGCGACGGGAAAGCTCCTTTTGTGCTTCCCCCGAGCGCGTTCGGTCCGCGCCCGTACTTGGCTCTTGGCCACTCTCCTTTTCCCGCTCCGAGGCCGAGAACACGCGCCTGGTATCGACTTCTGCTTTTGTGTTCAATTTCATCCAGTTAACACTGTGGCAGCCGCTGTCGCGCTGATATGCGCGATTTTAATCTCTCGCCATTATATCGTCACCCACGCAGGTGGCGAGGCATGAGTTCTCGCCCAGTTTATTAGCTTCCTGTGCTTTTCTAACTGGCCGCAGAGCACAGTCATGAGTTTTGCTGGAGAAAGTAAACTGGACAGGAACTTACGACTCACCCTTCGGTCACCAAATTTTATTTTCACTACGCAGTTCTTATTCACATCTCTTTGCAATAATATTTCCAGCAGCTTCGCGCGCTTCGTTTTAGCCAGTACAGTGGGGAGCTGATAGGACAATAAGCTGAATCAGTCAGCTTATTGTTAGGGAAGTGTTTTAGTTCGTCCAGGAAAGTACATGAAGCTTTCGGCTGAAGCTTTGCGTATCTGATCGCACCAGCTAATGGACAACGCTATAGTCGGAACAAGATCAACTGGCCACGCAAGTAATCTGCACTCAGACGCTCTCTGTCAGATAAAACAGAGCAATAAACATGATGTCCAGTGAGCTTTGTTTCCCGCAGGCTGTTGATCTTGTTCCACCTGTATAGTTTCGCGAAGGAAACCCACGTAGGACACCAATTTGGCTCGAGTACCGCATATACAGTTTGCATTCGCTATAAGCTCACAGCTGAGGACCACCGGCGAGCTCACAGCGCGTAGATGTCACGTTTCCGACGCCGATCTCCTCTCACTCTCGTTTTCGACGAGACAGCTCCCCCACTATAACTACCAAAAATGGCGGCGACAACGACGAGCTTATAGCGTGAGGGTAAATCGATCTTATAGCGAGGGAGTACAGTAATTAGGATACCTCTGATCCCCTTTATTTCTAATCGATCGAGCATGAGCTTAGTACAAGCGGAGTGGAACAATCTCATCATCGCATGAGGAATAGAAAAATTCGATGGGAACTTACTTCGTGGGGGATTTGATGAGAAGCGCTTTTAGGCATCGATTAATTCACGCCTGGCGTGTACGGGGTCCATTCGGACCCGTCTTAAATATCAAATTACATATACCTATTGCTTATCGTTAGCCGCACTTCTTCAGAAAGATAAGAATTTCCGATCACAAGATTGAACTCTAAATAAAAAAGCTTATATTGAGATGTATATGAGTGGAATTGTGGGTCAAAATGGACCCTGAAGCTAACGTCCGAGAGTTAAAGCGAGGACGCCAGTCTCTGCGGGAACTATCGAATGTCGCGCATGCAATGGGGATTCCTCTCGTCGGCAGGCGATAGAAATTCGACCTTTCGAAATGAATGGGCCGATAACAATTCGCGGAAGTGGCATTAATTATCTCTCGGCGACTCGTGTTTATGGGTGGCCATTAATGGCCGATTCGCCGTGGACGAGCGGCTCCTCAACGCCCCATCACGGCTGATTTAATACTTCTCGCTCCGCACTACTCGTTTAAAGTTGGAGGAGCGCGCTCGTTAACAGGGGGGGTGGACATTTCGTGAACAAATTACGGCAATTCTACGCGCTAGACCTTAATTTCCTGATAACGCTGAAGAGTTCTCGATGAGCAACGGTTAATGTCAACGAGCCACTCGGCCGTTGTTGGAAAACTGCGCGGCTAACAGTCGGAGCGGACAGTTTCCGTCGCGCCGGGTCTCTTCCTAGACGATCCTCGATCGTCTCGGCGCGTCTTTTCTACTCGACCGTGATCGCTGAGCAATTTTCAGCAATCCTTGCTGGATGATTGAAGCCTCGTTGGCGAAACGCGAGTCGACTCGCCGCTCGTTAGGAAGTCCTCCAGCCTGATAGCCTGTTCTCCGAGTTCCTAAATCGTAGTTTGCGGAGATAGTCTTGTTCCCTCGACGTTCTGATTGCCTCTTGCATCATCCACTGAAAGATCAAACACTCGCCAGGTTCATTCAGAAAATCGTAAGCGACGGCTGTCGCGGAATTCTTATTTTAAACATCAGTATATTCACTTCTCCTGCAGGCAGTTTATGAAGGTGAATTCCTCAGAGGAGGCTCTCGAACCTCCTGTTGGAAGATCAAATGTTTATCATGGCGCGCCGTTCACTTGAAATTCTTGATTCGAGAATCAAAGTGTCACGCGCTTTGCAATCTCAATCCGTACCCTGCTTCATGGTCCACTGTTTCGTACCAATTGCGGAATGATCGTCGAACTCTGCATCCGGGGAATCTCTCAACTTGCACCTGCCCCTTAATAATTACCTTCTGCGTAGGAAGCTTCTCGAATTTTCACGGTTCATAAGCACCATTGACCGTATCTTCAGTCCACCTCTCGTGGGATCCACGATTTTATCAATAACGTTCTCCGTTCACTATAGTTCAGACTCGCGAAATCGGCTTCTCGATAATGTTAAACTCTGGTGACGGCAATCCCCGGTGTCCCGGGGCCGAAGGCCTACCTTGACGGCCTCCACGTTTGGTTCCTGTACCTGCAGAGCAAGACCTTCTTGAAGGCCTGTCGGAACACCTTGTTGAAGATGGTGTAGAAGATGGGGTTGACCATGGAGCTGGCGTAGCCCAGCCAGGTGGCCAGGTCGAAGATCTTGTGATCGATCTGCCTCTCGCAGTCGGGGCAGACGGCTGGGATCAGGTTCAGGACAAAGAACGGCGCCCAGAGGATGACGAAGGTGAAGAAAACTACGCCCAGCACTTTGGTAGCCTTCTGCTCGAGCCTGATGATCCTACCGTGGCGGGAGCTGTTCCGCGATACCACGCTGCTGGTCCTCGAGTGATGGCTACGAACCGGACCCGAGTATCTGTGCAAGCAGGGGGAGGACGAGTTGCTGCTCTGTTTCGAGCTGATGCTCGCTGCACCGTTGTGGGCTCGCATCGTAGCCGCCCGCCTGATGGGAATGGCCCTTGATGATAATAGGGAGGTCCTTGTGTTCCCTGCAACGTCAAATGATGGGAGGGATTTTTAGTAATGATTTGAGAGGTGACATTCGTGGCGTTTTCTTAGTAGGAACTCTTTATGGTATTTTTGGTATTTTTGAATAGGAATTTCTTGGAGTTTTCTTTATAGAAATTCGGATGTTTTTGTAATATCATTTGTTGGTGCTTCCTTAATGGGAATTTTTGGTATTGGCTCAGTGAGAATTTTTAGTGATTTATCAACAGAAACTCTTTGGTGTTTTCTTAGTAGGAATTCGTAGTATTGTTGTATTATAGGACAAACTCTTGGTCTTGTCTTGTGATCTAACTAATTCACTAATTGATAGAAGCATATCATACAAATTTTTGAGCTTACTGGATTTATTGTAGATTGACGAAAGAAGGGTTTACCAGCAGATTATTATGTTTCGACTTTTCCTTTGCTCCATCACTAATCATGGGTGAGGTAATACTGAAGTGGGTGCAGATTCTGACATGACTAGCGTGACGACGCCACTTCTAACGATTTCAAGCTTACTATATTTAAACTAAACTATGCCACGCTTCTAACTAATTTTATTTCCTCTATCTTAAACAGTCAAACGTTGTTACCACTTTCAAAGGATACTTAAATCATCGCTACAATAAAATTTCTAGGCAAAACATTCAAGTACAACATTATATTCAGAACCGAATAATTCTCACATAAATGAATTGAATTGCTCGCTAATTGTACGATCGTTTAATCATAACCAAAACCCCTCCTCTCTACTCAGAATTAAATTAAAGTAGCACGCACTTCTCCAGTTCCGCGACAGCGTCTGCTGTGGTTGAGCATGCCGCTTAGACGTAAACAGTAGACTGTTATGCTTCGCAGATTACCTGTTTGCTAGAAATAATACCGAGTTTACTGCGGCCAAAATTGGTTCAGTGTAAAGCAACGTATGCTAACGGACTGTGAAATAGTAAACCACTCGCGGACCATAAACCGTGTCCCGCTCGAAAGCTGCTAATTTCCTGTCAGGGACTCTTTTTAATGAGCGATCAATAATGAATCCTCTCACCTAGTCGCCCATTATCCATCCATACCATTTCGAGGAACGCAGCCTCGCCAAATCACCAGTATTCCCTTACATCCACCCATTAACCCTCACCGGGCGAATACAGGGTTTGTTTGGACCCATCCTGAATTTCAAGCCACATGCGTCACTTGCTCTTAGTTAGTCTTTGTAGGTATATACTTCTTGAAGAAGATGAGGATTTTAGCTGATACCAAGACATTTATTGGATAAAATGGACCCTGCGTCCAACGCATGGCCAAACTATCCGCGCGCGAGATATGACTTGGGAGTTGAAAGGTAAAAGGAAGCACGCAAAAGAACAAAATAGAGGTATGCGCTTCGCCCTGGGCCTGCGAGTGGACTCATTAGTAAGACTTTACCTAGCAGACCCTGACTTACCAAGAAACGTTCCCAACCCGAAAATTCTGATTTTCATGGAACTTAGTGTGAATGTAGAGTATATTGGAGTATGCGAGGCACAGTTTTCTCTGCGGGAATTCACTCTGAAGGGCCCAGCCCTTAAAGCCGGGTTTCTACCTGGGAGCTACCCTACGCTATGCTAGTCTGGCTCTGCTATAAAACATAAAAAACCGCACAGCTTAGCTTAGCTTTTGGTGGAAACGGTTCCATAAGGATGTATTGAAGCTAATTTTTTAAAACTTAGCATCGCGTAGCTTAGTTTAGCTTCCAAGTGGATTCCCGGCTTAGAAATATCGCGTTTGTCTATTTTTGAGTACAACTTTATTTCTAGTTTGGTAGTGTGATGGAGTATAAAAACGGGACGGTTATTATATTTCAAGTCTTGTTCTATCTCGCACCGTTACAAAGTTTTATTATAAAAAAACGAAAAATACGAAAAACGCGATACTTTTACGAGCTGATTTCACTCCTTTACAGTTAATTCCCGGAGAAAAAAATTGCTCCTTGTCTACTCCAAAATGTTTCCTCCTGAATTTTCGGGTTGGGAACGTTTCCGATCTTTGGGTGATAGAACTGACCAGGTCCATATTTCTTACTTTTTAGTAAACGCAAATTGGAAATTCAGTTTAAGACGTGTCCGTTCAGACCGTTCAAGGATTAAAGGAACCTACAGCGACTAAGTAGTGAGGCGAGTCCTCATGTCGAACCTCCATGCTCGATCTTCCCATGAAAGAGAGAAATCAGAAAATCGAGAAACCCACCTAAGCTCGATCCTCTTCTTCCACCCCTCCAAGTGACGATCGAGTTGAGCTCGTAGTTTCTGCTAGGCTCCACCCTGCCGCTGTTATTTCTCCCCAGGAGCCCCGCCTCGAGATTCCTGCCCGTGATCGGTTTCATGGTGTCGCTGGAGACAATTACGATTTCGCTGGAGGGTTGTGGGGGCGGCTTCCTCGACGACTCCCCGAAATAGGGGCACGTGCACGGCGGTGGCAGCGCGATCTCGCCTTCCTGCCTCTCGGCAGGCTTCCTGTGGACGGCGTCCTCGTTCGGCGAGTTCTTCGCGGACGCCGAGACCCGGCCGAATACGGGCTGCTCGTGGAAGCTGAAGGACCTCTTCCTGGGCGTCTTCGGCGAGGCCGACTCGGCACGCTCGAGGTGGGCCTCGTTGAAGGTCGAGGCCCTTCGACGGTGCTTCCAAGGGGTTGGCGAGCAAGGGTCCTCCTGCGCGGAGAGGCTGGTCCTTGAACCGGAAGCGCTGCTGCCGCCACTTTCGCCGCTTCTGTAATTTGGGGATGTTAGTGGTTGGTTGCAGGTCGAGCAAGAGGGGAATGATAGAATGCTACGAGATTTGCTACTCATTGGATGGTGAATTGAGTCGCACAGTATTGTCTTAAACTGAGGATGGGGTTTCTGTCTCGAACTAAAGTGCGCTCTATCCCGCGGCAAATCGGACAGGCTGCCTATAAGCGAGAGGGCACCAGCCGCACTCGCCCAGCGAACGAGCCAACCGAAGTGGACCATGTAACTTCACCTGTAGGCACTCCCCTCACTTGATTAGCTCCTTCACTGTGCGGGCGCGGCTGGTGTCCGAGATCTCAGTGCACGCGGTGTACATATCTCTCATTCTGCACGACAAGGCAATAGAGGCAAGTCGGAAAGACTGCCTGTCTTGGAAGAAGGTGGCGGTTCGGGACTGAAATGGTAGTCATTGATTAAACTGTTCACTGGGTCATCCTCAACCCGGGAACGTCTCTCTGGTGTTTTAAAATTCCTCATTAAAGATGATTACAGATGAATTAAATATTGGGTTGAACGGAAAGTTTGTTTTGCCGCATTTAGTTGAGTTCTTCTACCACTCACTATAGGTACTCTTTCAAGCACTCAGCGAGGAAGGCGGTTAACAATTCTCGTTAGCCTCTATTAACTTTCGTTGTATTTTTTGTTTTTGATTATTTTCTATCTAGGTACTATTTCCTTTTTCCAGTATAATACCAAAGGGTTTTAAAAAAATACTCTTATAAAGTGTTTCAAGAATACATGTTGGAGGCACATTAAATCTTCATCGCGAGTTCTCTAGATGGCAATTATCGCATGTAAATCGTCCTCATCTATTGCCTTTGGTCGTTCAGAACGCGGTGCACCATCTAGCCCAAAGTCTGATCAGAACTTTTCAAACCACATTTAACACATCCGAACTTTAACGACAGATTCTCAATGCACTCCGCAAATGTTTTTTTTACTGTTTCTATGACTCTAATGCCTGAAAACTCCTGCTAACTGACATATTTCGACGAATTTTAGAACAAATAACTAAGTGCAACACTTAAAATATAATTATAAACATAGCACTTTTGTACTAGCGGAATTTTTTAGTTACCACCAGGAATCAACTTATCTTACCCCAACACGGGAAAAATATCCAATAGCGAGTTAATTTGTCTCCACTTGTTAACAAATAATGGGGAGGTTGTGTAGCTATTTTTCTTCTTCTTCTGTTTGTTCTGTTCATTTAAGAACATTCTTGAGACTTCGTGAATAGATTTCTGGTGTATATTGTGAGGGTATAATTTAGTGCATAATTTGGAGGGATGTCAGAGTTAAGGGCGAAATTATGGATCTTCTGGGAAGATAGTACTGTTGAGCACAGCACATCTGACTGTTATAAATTTTCAAAATATAACAGCAACATCGAACAAGCTTCCAATATATTAACTTTCCTGCGAGAAGCAAAATTATTGGATGAAGGTAGTGACGATAGGCACCCATTAGAAAAAGCAGACCAGCCAACCAGTCTTTATGATTATCACTTCCTGTTACAAATACTTATTACATAAAATACCCAATAGTAATGGGCAAAAGGAAGCCAAGAAACTAATTATGTGTACCTACCCCTAAACATAATTTCATTCCGGCAATTCAACTCACTAGTGACAGTAGTATTAGCTGTACCAAATATTACAAACCATTTGCCCATACGAAACATACACGAAAAACCACATCCCCTATCTCAATCTTCCAGCCTTACTTTCTTTTACCCAAAGACTAAAAACCTAACTTTCTCTCCCCTAATGGTGAGGAATCACGCAGCACACTAAATTGTACAACGAATTAGGGCTGAAAGTGGTTTCGAAACGAGTTAATCCAGCTCCTAGTTGCCAAGGGAGGATAATCCATAATAGTTTATCCGATCCTGAGGCAGCGACGCGTATTAATCTGTGGACGGGTTCTCGAAAGGGAGTGCATTTTTAGATTATCCCGGTGTCTCGTCGCACCTTTTGCTTTTTCCCCCGGCCGCGTGGAACGTAATGGATCGCGGGATCGAAAAAAAATGCGCGAGCCTGGCGTTCTCCCTGCTGGTCCAGGGAAAGGTCGATGGACACTGGGGTCATTGCTAATTAATCGGACACGTATGAAACGCAGCCGCCATTTTCGACGCGTTCTATCCATTATTGGAGATCGCCGGGGCCATTATTCCGTTTTCTGCCCGCGACTGGCGTCCCAGCGACGAGAGGAAGGTGGCGATTAGAGTTCCTAATTAAATTTAGGACAAGTAGAAATATATCGTTTGTATTATAATTCCCTCGTTCCTGCAGCCGTTGTTTATTTTCAGCTCCATTTCTAAGCAATCTAGTAGAGGAATAATGGAAACGAAAATGGAAATACTGTATAGTAGAAATGAAAATAACGAAAATATGGAATTGAGAGTAATTTTAACTCCGCGTAGATTGTTTGTTTAATCGTAAAGCCGAAAATTAATAACTATAGTGACTCTCTTGCACCAAGAAAAGAGCAATTTTTAAATCGCCCAAACGGAATAATAACGCAAAATATTTGACGAACGAGAATCTTCCATTTCCTCCCGTATAATTTCCCGCCACAACTCGAAGGCTCTTTGCAAAGCTCGCTCTGGAATGTTAGGGTCTGCCCGTTGGAGCGTCAACGAGCGACGATGATGCGAACGATTGGCTGTCGTCGAAACCGTAAACGGAACGGAAACACGGTGTGGAGTGTCGCGTCGACGATGCGAGCCTGCCGCGTTTTTGATTTTCCCGGCAAGCACTCAAAGTATCTTCAATCGCTCGGACAGGAAGACCATGGTCAACGGCCCTCCCGCCGCGACAATTGCCACCGCTAACAATTTCCTATTCGACGCGGCTCCAGTTTCAATTTCAAAAGTATTCGGAGTAGCTGCATCAAGGCTGAAATGTAGGCCCTACAGACGCAGAGGAGCACTCTTCCCCCTGTGTTCGTCGATAGTTTCCTAGTTTCATTTATTTTCGATCTATGGGCGCAGTTTTTTGTGTGAAAATACTGATTTTCCAGGAGGAATTGAGGAATTCACATTTCCCAGTGTATTTAGCCGATGTGTCTCGATGTCTTTTATTAGGATGTACTTTTAGTTGCGCGCTGAATCTAGGGTTCGATATTGGAGGAAAAGCTTTATACGGATGTGGGGAATTTTGATTTCTTAAGGGGAGGTGTAAAAATCGATTTTTTTATTGCATTTTTCGAAGGTTCAACCTTTTAGGAATACGTGTTTAAGGGGTAAAACCATTCTAGGGGCAGAAAAAAAGACCTAAATTTGACAATTTATTTTGGGAGTATGACAAACGGAATAGAATTTCTTTTCAGAGGGATTATTTAACACATATTGAAGTACGAAAAACAATTTTTTATTGTCATTTTCATACAAAATGACGGCGACAGAGCCACAGCTTTTTTTAAAACACCGCCACGGGAGGATGGATTTCTCGGCATGTATGAGTCCCGGAACAAAAAATAAAAAAAATTTATTATCTATATACAATTGGCTTTTGAAGTACGTAGGGTTTTTTTTATCAATTTTTGTGGAAGTGGTGCACTTTTTAAGAAATGAATCGATTTTTTGTCCTAAAAATGAGCATTAAATTGTTTATAAAAAAAAAGTTTACATTCAATCAAAAAACGGCTACGTACTTCCAAACAGAATATTGTTGTGAAGCTACTGTAAAAATTTCAAATCGATCCATGCAATAGTCTCCAAGAAATCCGTCCTCCCAGTTTGAAAGAAGTGGTTTCAACGACGGGCTCTGTCGACGCCATTTTGTATGAAAATGACAATAAAAAAATTGTTTTTCGTACTTCAATATGTGTTAAATAAACCCTCTGAAAAGAAATTCTATTCCGTTTGTCATACTCCCAAAATAAATTGTCAAATTTAGGTCTTTTTTCTGCCTCTAGAGTGGTTTTACCCCTTAAAAGGACTTTTTGAAATTCGTAAAATTCCCGAAGTTATAGGCATTTAAGTAGCGGCAAGTGCATGCTCGCATAAAACTTTAAACGCGTTTTTCTCGAAACAGTGTTCTCAAAATCGGTGGACTTGTATCTCCAAAAGTTATTATCCGATTCGACTGACACTTTTTTATTTTGAGGAATATACTTCAGGCTCGTGGATAGACCAGTAAAATTAAAAAAAAATATATATATTTTTTAAAGGCGTTAAAAGGACGAAAAATATAAGGAAAAAGAGATTTCAAACTTCGAGTGTCGTCATTTTCTCTAAGATGTCATTTTTTTATTTT
Organism: Andrena fulva; assembly: GCA_946251845.1. Taxonomy (NCBI): domain Eukaryota; kingdom Metazoa; phylum Arthropoda; class Insecta; order Hymenoptera; family Andrenidae; genus Andrena; species Andrena fulva. The sequence continues at coordinate 16,675,576 of OX276333.1, read as the reverse complement.
TTCTGGTCAGTCCACGAGCGAGTTTCGTGCTCTTTAAGAATCTGGTATTGTTTTTTATTTCAGACCAATGGTTTAGGTGCTACAGGTTCCACCGATTTGGATGAATTTTTTGACACCTCGACTTTAACGACTCCCCAGTGCCGTCTGCAATGATTAATTATAAAACAAAAAATATATTTCTATAGTTTAAGACACCCTTAATACAATACAAAAAGTCCCATTAAATTATATGCAGTAGTTTGCCTTTAATTAATTCCTAAATATTACCTATTTTGGTGGGCTCTAGACCGAAACAACTCCTTAAGGGGGGAGCCTGGTGTAGCGGGTCGAAGAAATCGATTTTTTTTTTGCATAAACCAATAGTTGAACATCACAATAATATGTTCCCAAAGCCGCAAAACGAAATTCGAAAAATTAAAGCGGATATGGTCGGTTTTGCTACGGAGCGCCAGGTTACCACAAAACTTTAAATGCGTTTTTCTCGAAACGACAGTTTTACAATCTGCGGGCAATGTAACTCCAAAAATATTCAACCAATCGACTTGACCTTGTACACGGATATTTGTGAACATTTTCTTCATAGGGCTACGTTCTTAGTATAATGATATTGTTTAAATAAATAACTTTTTTTACACATTTAAGGCAAAATTTCGTTGGAAAAAGTGATTTTTTTTTCAAGAGGCCGCCATTTGTTCAATTTTGCATCTTTTAAGTTATGAATTTATACGATCTGTGCGTACACTCATAAACTAAACGAAAATTGTTCGATTTTTGGTTTTAGATGAAACCAAAAGACGCTACATTGCCCGCAGTGTAACAATTGCGTCGCCAACGGACTGGGCATAAGCCCTTATAATTTTGTTATTTGCCGCTCATTTTTAATAAAATTTTTTTTTTGTCTTCCTTAACCTGATAATACAATATGCTGAAAGTTTCAGAAAGATCGATTAAATACTTTCTTTAAAAAAAATTCCCGAAAAATGCCTCGATTTCCAGCTAGTTACACCAGGCTCCCCCCTTAAGGGATGAGTTGGAAATGACTGATGTTTGGTGATATTAGGGTGTATTAAGGTTGATGCGGTAACTGGTTAGACACTCTGTGATCGAACGTCGTCTGTTGCTTCTTCTTTTAATGGCAAAATGGTGGAATGCCTGAGTATGCCCGTGTTGAGTTTAGCAAAGACAACTTACGTTTAAGTTGTAAGCTGTTTGAAATAGTGTAACATGGAAATGACCGCTGCAATTATGAATAAATCTTCACCACTGAATTTTCCAATAATAGAATGCGACAATAAAGTTGCTAGATTAGCACGTGTAAAATTATAATTTGAGGAAAGCTTCTGCTTATTTCGAACTTAAATAATCCGAAATGGCAAATGTCTAGTTTCTTGGAGTCCTGATGTTATTTAGATTCGTTTCCTAAAGTGTGGACGTTCAATTAGAGATTGCATACTCTGCATTATGGTGCATTCCTTCTTGATCCCTCCATCTCTTCAATGCGAATGGCTCGAAAGCTTTCCTGTTTCAGCAACACGGTAGACTATTTCAAGAATTTCTTCAATAATGAACTTCCTGGAGGCGTTAAAAGCCACGAACTCGGCGAAGAATTTCTTATCGATGGTGTTGCACAGTGCTTCGAACCGTGAGGCTTTATGAAATAACTTTCTCAGAGGTATGGCAACCGATGCCTATTTGTTACTCTGTACAATGAATTTCAGCCTCCCCTTTACAGTTATTCTGTAATTTAGACAAAAATGTCGGATATTTCCAGTTGTGCAGCTATCGTTTATCTTCCTATTCCTATAGAAATTGTTGAGGAGAGAAAGTCTCTTCATATAGCTCGAGGAACCCTAAAAGTGTCCTGTGTTTCGTACATACGTCTCATCTGGCAAACACTTGGTCTGCCAGTCCTCTATAAACCTGGAACTGTTGTAAAACTACGAAACCAAGGCTATTAGCCTGAACAAGGCCAAGGTTTCCAGAGGGTAAGGACCATTGACTGATGACCTCGCACCAACCCGTTCCTGGTCATCAATCTGAACATTCCCTTTCCTACAGTCTTCAAACGCCAGCTTCCAAACACGCTTCTACCAATAAAGAATTCTTCCTACCACCTCACTCTAAAAATCGCATCCCTCAATGGGACTCCATCTCTCCCGGAGGAAGCAAAGCATCTCCAGAACTCAACATTCTCATCAGAGCCAGTACAACACAGCTCGTGTATCGAGAACTTATTTTGTCCGAAGAATTTGCAATAACTGTTATTGCTCAAGCGCGGTACATACTTTCATTTATATAAATCCCGACACCTCCACATCTCTTATAAATTAATCAGTGGGCTCCCGCGATCATGAATCATCGCAAGAGAGTGACAGTGTTTCGTGGAGCCTTGCAACATCCCGCACGCAAATCCAAGAAACTCGCACGTAAGTACACGGCAATGCATTAAATATTCAAGTGACTCAATAAACGTATCCCTAAAAGTGTACCTTCGCTGGTCGAGTTAGGCGAAACACCCTGTATATATCGCGGTTGCGTGGCCCCGAGGGTGGATTGCACTTAGCTGCTGGCATTCAAAGTGCAAAACGGGGCTGCACTTGTCTGGTGGCCGCACTTAAGTAAACTGCTCTTCCCCACCCGAAACTCTCTAATAAAGGAATGCACTTAACCGGCCGGCCTGAACGCGTTCCCACAAAGGATTCGTTGCGCCTCCGCCCGGGATGCTCCCGTCACTTTGACGCTCTTTGAAGCCGGCCCCTCACTTTCGAAGAACTTCGCCGAGCTTCCTAATTGTCCTGAAAACCGGCCGCGGCTTTTTCCCCTATTTCTGAGGAGCTTTCTTGCTCCTCGACCTCCCCCGTCGCCTCTCACTCCCTTCGTCATCGAAACAATGATTCAATTAACGCGGCGAAGAGGATTCTTTGACGTTTCTGCGCCCCATTCCTTGACCCCGCGGTCGCGTTTTTAATTGCCTTCGTGACTAGTGGCAGGTAACCCCCGAGCGGACAGCAACTGTTATTGGCTAATCCGCTGAGGGTGTTGGATCGCGAGCAAGACAGCAGGATGGATGCATGGGTTGATCGCTCACTTGACCTCTCGATGCTATCGTCCCATTTGGGTTTTAACACTCGAATTTACTTGCTCGGATATTGGGCAGAGATCTTTTCCTCAATGCTGCACTTACTAAGCTCACAACTGTAGAATAGGTAGGGATTTCAAAATCAATTTAATTCGACGAGTCACGAATTCTTTTAGTTTGAACTTTGGGGTGTCTGAGCGGCAGGTTGATCTGCAAAGGGTTCACCCTGCTGAAGTGGCTTGTAGAAATATAGTAATGTAACAGCAGCGGGGGCAAAGTGGGCGGGACACTCGAGTGTGTCCTGCAGACAAATCAAGAACTTCCAAGTTCCTGAAGTACGTAGCAATATGAGCAAATAAGTTCAACCCTATAGTAGGCGATGAAAAAGAATTTCACGTTAATCACTATATCCCTGCAAGCCCTAATACTTATTTGACTGCACACCTACTTGTTAGCCTCTGCTTTAAAGAAATAAGAGTTTCATCCTATGACAAGTTAATAAACAAAATTCTAACGTGGGGTTAAAATTGACCCCGTATCGACCCCGTCCAAGAGTGAAGTTACTTTTCCTTCTCAAAACACTGCGAACCTTCTTTATCTTGACGCGAGGAGCCGTGTCTGTCCCTCATTGTACAGCGACATTTGATCTACTGTGTATCATTATCGCTGATGCGTTAGGGGGTGGAAAGTCCTAGTTCCCACGAGGCTTTCTCCCCCGGGAAAGTGCGAGAGGGTGATCCCATCCAGACCAAGGGTCGTTTTCACTGACACGATCTTCGTCCCAGCGAGTTACCATAAAGATAACAAAGGGATCCTGCCTTGCGGGTAGTTTGGAGCCATCGAGCGCGTTCTCGCACAATAAGGAATTTATATCATTCGATTAACAGACACAGCAGGGGTGCGAGTAATTAGTGCCTCGTTTACACACTGAACACACTAGGCCACAGACTTATATATGCACTTGTGCTGCATTAGCTCGTGCTCACCACGAACTGGAGAATTCGCAGCAAGAAGGGGGCAGCTCCAAATGTATTAACTTTTAGAAAGCTAATAAATACAGTGTTAACAAAATATTCTTAGGCATTTAGCACTATTTCTAAGCGAAAATATATTTTCTCTGATGAATTTACGAAATTTGGAGCCACCTCTTTTTGCACCAAATTGTATAAAAATCCGTATCCTTATATCGAGCGAATAATTATATTAAAAACCATTATTTTGTTATCAGAAAACTTGAATCTATACAATTCAAATATGCTTCTTTCTATCGCCAAATCCAGATAGGGTGCAAGTGGTCGTACTAGCATTCTTATAACTTGGGACTGGATTATCAGATCTGCCTCTTTCTTGCATCAATCTATACAGATTTATTTTACATTCAACTCTACTTACATAGAACTGAATTTCAGAAAATTACGGAGCTGCCTCCTTTTTGCAACAAAGTCTTCAGCTGTAATCCTTCGACGCTTCTTACCCCTTCGTTTCACTAGCTCTCAACATCTCGTGCAGTGTCGGCGCGTTTTCACGTGGAAACCAAGCAAGCAGCTCGCTTTTTACGCTTTGTACAGAATCTTCCCGACGAACGCTCGGAAAGGCCTGATCGACTTGAAAAAGCATTTTTCAAGAACTTGCGCCACTCAAAGTGTCAACACATCTACACTCCCCCAGGATTATTTAGCATCCAATTTCCCACACCCTCAAATATAATCTGTTAAAGTGTCCCTCGTCTGAGCACAAAAACCATTGCATAAAAATATGCATGTACTTTCTGAAAGAAGTCCCCAAAGAATCGTTCTTTTTCTACCTCCTGAGTGCGGGCAACCCCTTAAGCAGCCCCTCGCCCCTTCCGCGAAGGAAAATGGTCCGAACGATTTTGATCTTCGAGGCGTCCCAGAGGAATTCAATTCGACGCCCATCTCGTGGACAGTGGATTCGCGTGTTTCTCCTGGACCTCGATCATCGATCGACCACAGTGGTCCTTCCGCCAGCCCTGCCGTGCTCGATCCACCCTTGACAGGACCGTTGCAATCAAACTTGCCACGATTCGATGTTGTCAGCGAGGTCGGGATATTCAAGCCTGGATTTCCCAGTATTAGGATCCCGGCCGGATATCTGATTTTACGAGTGTTATGAGGAAAGAAGATTGGAGGTTCGATCCGTCTGACTGAATCGAAACTGATACCAGTGGCACTGGAGCCAAGGATCTTGGCGGAGCCTGGGTGTTTTCGGAGGGGCTGGTTTTCCGGGCGATTGCTGGGACGGGGGATCGTTTTCGAGGCGATAAGAGGGTGCCTGATCGATGAAGATGGTCCTACGGGTTCGTCGCGCAACGGGGAGTTTCCTTAACGAATCTGTTGTCGCGTGATCGAGGTCTCTTGAATGCCTGATCACTGTTGTTGATTGGAGGAGGTAATCGAACGTCTGAGGAGTCGACGACAGCAGAGGAAAGGAATTGGGGCGAATGGGCCGAAGCGTGGGGGGGTGTTTGGTTGAAAATAGTATTGGGAAATACGTTAGGTTTGGTCATCAATGAATTTTTGGGAATTAGGTGAATCTGGAGCTGTGTTTCTTGTATGTAATTAGGTATGCAAGGTGTTGATAATGGAGAAATATTTTCCTTGGAGATTATTCTTTTATTATGGCGAAGAATGCGTTTCGTGGAAGTTGTAGGAAACGAACTTTCTTCTTTCAATTTTTTACCGTTTGGTAGTGAGAGAGTTTTCTAAATTTTAATTGCACTGAAATTCTGGTTGCCTTTTGGGGTAGGAAACCGAGGCTAGTTGATACGTTATTCAGTTTTCAATTTTTTCATTTTTGTTTGAATTAATTTCTTAATAACAAATATGCTAAAATATACTTTGGTCCTTCCTCTTTAATATATGGTAAGCGAAAACTTGAGAAAATACATACAAAATGAAAGAAAAAATGTTATTTGGACTATGGGGCATGTTGATGCATCTGTAAAATATCCGTTTAATGAATAACTAATAAATTTGAAAAATATAATTTTAATTTAGATACCTTTCCAATAATATAGACTGAAAATGAACAAAGACGTATCCTGAAAACCGAACAGAGTTTTGAACAAACAGAAAAACATTTTTATTTTTATTTTTTTAGTCTTCTTCTTTTTGTTAATATATTTTAATAAACACACTTTGTCAATATTGTATATTTTCGCGCTTTCCCTTAATGATATTGAGTCTTTTTCTATCGCGGCACACGTTTTTTCAAAAATATTTTGCGATATTTCGCCACGATTTGACTTTTTGATATAATTTCGAACTGTTATCCTAGAAATAAAAGGAAAAAATTCAATTAAAAGTAGTCGTGGAAAATGGATACACTCTATCAACTAGGGCTGGGATTATTCGAATAATTTAATATTCGAATATTTTACAAGTATTCGAATGCTACGAATAAACTTCGAATGTTATTATTCGAATATTTAAGTATTCGAATACCATTCGAATATTTCAGTATTCGAATACTATTCGAATATTTCAGTATTCGAATAATATTGTATTGTCATCGGAACTATCTATCTGTGCAAAGGTTCAAGTCGATCGGATATGTTGAAGTGGGTCAAAATTAACTTACAAGATTTCACCCTGACAAACTAACGAACTCACAACTAAAATTAAATAAATGCTTGTAAAAAATGAACCTAAAGAACTTGATTTATAATTCACACCATACTATTCGAATACTTAAATATTCGAATAGTATTCGAATACTTGGGTATTCGAATACTTGGATATTCGAATACTTGGATATTCGAATACTTGGATATTCGAATTATATTCGCCAAATAATTGAGCAACTGAAGTATTCGAATATTCGAATACCGAAAAATTCGTTACAAATAGTTCCAGCCCTAGTATCAACATGCCCCAGAGTAAACGTATCAACTTACCCCGCAGGAAAAAAATGTAGAGCATATCAATAAAATAACCAAACATAATTACCTTACCTACAGAAGACTCAATGTGATGCCAAATTAATTCGGGTTATAAAATTCTCTGTACCGCCTCAAGACGGATTGGAAAGTGAAAACACAACCCTATTTATTTTTTCTCTATATAAACGAAAACAGTTAAAAAATGATTACTAACGGCAAGGTACACATACGTATGCTGGATCGTAGGAAATAATTGAACAACAAACTTCATATATCTCGCTGAAATGGAGCTACATATACACGGTGTCGAGATAATTCGTCTGTATCAACCCGCCCCGGCCTCCCCTACCTTGTATTAGAACATTCATTGAAACGTTTCCAAGCAAAATTTAAATATCAAATTACCAGGCAATCCCCATCTTTTCGAAATTCGATAAAACAATTCCACACAGCTTTTCCACTTATCCTTTTCTTCAACCTACGTTATTACTTTCCCGAAAAGCGCCTAATCGGACAAGATATCTTGTACCCAGAACATAAAACTTCGTGACCTCAAATCGATTTGAGGAAAGGTGCCTCTCGATTTCTGCAAATAATTAACGACGTCGTCCATTTCAACCATTACTCCCAAAAATAATTAATAATCTCCCAAGTCTGACAGACCCATTAACCCCAATTTCGAATATCAGAATAACATCCATCGATCGAGGAACCCTTTTTTCCCTTCCACTGCCAGTTTTTCTTGCTAAACGGCAAATCACGGCACGTAAATCGATAAGCAGCATATTTCCACTGTTAATGAACAGCTTTCTTCGATAGTCGGCCAACATTCGAAAGCCAGTGGCTCCGCTATTTTTATTCGCGCAAAGGGGTTTTCGTTGTCGAACGACCTAATAAAAAAGAAATAACCGGTGGCTCGTGTTGCTAATTAGGGGCTGCTCGAGCTGTGCTCTCACGAAACCCCGATTCTGAACGAGACGGCGCTATTGTTACTCCCAGATATAATTCCGATACACGACCCATTTCGCGGCGAGCCACCGGCGTCGCGATAATGTTGGGGGAAATCTCGTCGACGATAACGGTAAACAACGTAACGAGGCGACGTCGTAGTTGCCGGGAGATTTGGAAATACCCGGGGCTAGTTCGCGTAACGTGGTGTTTTTATGCGCCGAGGGCAGCGGCAGAGGGTGCCAGTAGCCTTCTTCGACACGCCTCGCGCCGCTGCTCACGGAAAGCTTTCGAAATCTCGAGCACGTTTGCCAAGTGCTTGCTCGGGGGTCTTGGATTCACTGGCGAAGCTCGATCGCTCGCAATGCAAAATTGAAACGACGCGAGAGCGAAACGCTGAAGGCGAGATTTCTTAGGGGTGGTTCAGCGAATGATTCGCCGATGTTATTTCTGTTTCAACCAGTGAATCTTGTTTTGGGGGGACTCTTCAGAATTGTATTTTAATATTTGAGTTTGGCAGGTTGATGTGACAAAATAAGCTACTTGGCGTGTGAAATTTAAATGGGAATTAGTGACAAAGCTTCTTCGCATTGAATAATTGAAGGTGCATTGGGAAATTGACGATTTTTAATCGCACTTGCTAATCCTTAATGGCCCATCTACTTAAGCAGCAAATTGTTTATTTCTAATTAAACCTTCGGCCTGAATTGTGCCTTTGGAATTGGAATGCTTTGATGCTGAAAAAGAATGTTTTACTGGGCAACCTAAATTAGCCACTTTGCAAATGTTTCGCAGCAAATCTTAGGTGAAAATACTAATTATTCTTGCAACTATGCACTTCAAGAAATCAAGAAATTCAAAACACCGCAACAAAGCTTAATAATAATAATTTCTACTAACTAGTGAAAATAAATACATAAACAAAAGAATTTGAAAAAGTATTACTTCCCACGGTTTTCAAAATGGCAACTTCGAAAGCTCTAAAAAAAAGATGAAACAAATATCGATATAAATCTCTGAAGAAAGAGGAAATAATCAACCCTTCTTTCAAAACCTGCGCCACTTTCACATTCACACGCGCGTTCAAATTTTTTCGCGCCAATTCCCTTGCCGCGAAAGCGCGAGATTTAACCCTCGCAGCTAAGTAAGACGAGTAAAGAGACTTTGCAGCGAAAAGGGAACACGTCCAAACGTATTAACTTTTGGAAAATTAATAAAATCAGTGTTAGCAAAATATTTTTAAACATATGTTCAAAGTATCTTACCCCCTTGAAATCTGCATATTATAACATAACACTTACCATTATTATTATTTTCAAAATTTGGAGCTGCCTCCTTTTCGCAACAAATTCTATAAAACTCCACTTATTTTGAGTAAATAAATTATTATATAGGCAGTTTATTTCTTCATTTTCAACGGAAAGGACGATTTTTCACAGAGAACAGTTCTTCGGTAGAAGTAAAAGGTCACTCAACTTCACTTCGCCAACTAATTATATTTTTTTCAACCAATCATAACAACGCATTTTTCCCCCAAAGTATGACTCGAAACCCTTCGATCGCTGTATAATTAAACCCTCGTATCATTTTCTGAAAGGAACTGTGATTAATAGAAAAAATATTTCAGAACTCTCACTAACTTGATCTCTTTATTTTCAAAATACCTCAAGTGCCAAACGATTTACGACTGAATCCCTTTTATACATTATTTTTCCTTATTGTCTTATGAATTGATCAAGCAAAAAACATTTAAAAACGGTGCAGTACATCCAGAGATTAGGCAAAAGAACGTTATAAAGCTATGTATTAATAGGAACATGGAAACATATCAAACAAATTCAATCTACATAGTTTTAGAAAAATTACAGTGAAATCATTCTCACAGTTCATCTGCTTGACCATCGTCATTTGTAGGTACCTACCAGAAACGACAGAATGATTTTCACATCCAGTTAACTCACTCTTTAATCCTTTATAACATTCAATTTCGTTAGGGAGAACAAAGTTTGTATTTGGCCTTTTTTATTGGCAGTGGTGAGGTGTAGACAACAAAGGGTGGCTCAACTAACAGGAGACACTATCGACCTATCTGGCGCATATGTTTTGCTCCTTGAAATACCGTAAAATGGGGGAACATTGGCAGGTTTTTGATACATTTTGTTATATAATGTAAAAATTAAAATGTTTACAGTTGCTTTAAGTATCCTATCATAACATTGCATGTTTCGTGATTGTACTACAAGTGTTAAAATGCATAAAATTTTTGTCATTTTCTTCTTTAATACATGTTAAATACCAGCCGGTACGGGGTAACATTGGCACATCATATAAATAGCAGTAACAGGTTAAGTTTTACTACTCTGAAGTCAGTAAAGACTAGTTCAGACACGTCCATTAGTTTAGTCGATTAGCAAATAATTTAATCTTTTTTCGTGTGTGGATATTAAAATTTAGTCGAGTAGCTTAGTAAAACAACTAAATTACTGGACCTGTCGGTTCCAACCTTTAGATACATTGACACTTAAATTTGTTTATTTTATTTTATTTTTTACATCTTAACAAAAAAATCTAATCGTCATCCTGACAGACTGGACATTCATAAGAAATTGTTTCGGTTCCTCGATTACAAGTTCCGCAGACCCACTGACGACACGTTATGCATTGCACCCAGTCAGGACCTTTATATGTTTCCCATTTACATAAACATATTTTGCAGACATTATCGTCTTCCCGTTAGTCGCTGTATAAGTTCTAGGCATTATTGCGATCTAATGTTATTAATAATATAATGTATAACGTAACAAAGTTATCTATTTGACAGGCGATTATTGGATATCTAACCGCAAACGTTGAAACAATTGAATACCTAAAATCTCGATCTCGAATGCGACTTTATATGCTCATGCGTATAGGTGCCAATGTAGCCCCGGCATGTGCCAATGTTATCCCCTTCTGCCAATGTTCCCCCATTTTACGGTATGTTGTCAAGCACAAAAATCTAAAAGACGCGTATTTTTTCATTTTTGCTGAATCCCAAGTTTAAGGGTTGATTTAAACGCTTGCTGGTTTCTCTAGTATATATTATCTAGTATAATATTCCTTCCTTTTAAAATACACTTTATTTGTTGGATATTTGGCGTTTATAGTGGCAGAACACTTCGTTCGGGAAATGCCGATTTTCGAAGAACGTGGTGCTGTTTCACCCTTAAAATTGAAGATGGGAAAAAATAAAAAAAATATGCACCTCTTAGACCTTGAGCCTAACATATTTCAAGGAGAAAAAAATCAGCGCCTAACTCCTCGGTGGTGTACTCTTGTCAGAGTTCCGGCCCCAACATTTCTTTGGGTAGAGAAGGTGTCTAAAGCAAGCACAGAAGTGGGAACACTGACTTTAATAGTGCCAACATCCTTCACATACGACGCTGCCTGTAACTGAATTTCAGCGAATTATGGAGCCGCCTCCTTTTTGCAGCAAGTCTTCAATTTAATCCCCGAGGCATGCCTGGCAAAGGAAGCTCTTCGTATATGATCCCCGTCAAACGCCCGCGCTTCTTTTTCCCTTTTAATTAGCGCCGCTGGCTCATCCCTCGAAGGGCAGCTGAAATTAATCCAGCGTTCATATCGTTTCTACTTTTCCCGCCGGTTGCTGCGAGAGCGTAACAAATAGCCAATCTCCGACGCTGGGGAAACGGGGCCAGAAGCGTCGACCTGTTACACGACGACATTTTATAACGTCTTCCCCGCGGAGCGAAGGGTGTTTAAAGGCTCTCGCCTCGCTACGTGCTCGCAGACACGTTGGCGCGAGGCCCGGACACGCCATCCCATCGGTCTGGGACTTAATTCTTCTCGAGCGCGTGCTTCTGTCGAGAAATGACGAGCAATCGGCTCGGAGAATAAATTGCAGCCCGCTTGCAACCCCCGCGCGGGTGGTTCCTTTGAACGGCTCCTCGGCCTCGATCCTCGATTCTTCTTTGCGTAAGTCTGCTTCGTGTAACTATGCCACTGCATGGATTCGAATCCATCGACGCGCATTTCTTGGGCCTCTGGATGAGGCCATTTTTCTGGGGGAATATTACGTTCTTCCTTTTTTTTGTTTTTTTGGAGCTCGCGTTGGAGTTCTCAGCTGAGTATGTAAAGGAAGCTAACTGCGAGCTATGGAAATGTTCTGTCTACTTTTAGCTAAATAAGGATCACTTTTTGCTATAGTGTTGCAGCTTGAAATGGTTTCTTTTCACTTCGAGTACACTTCGGCCTCTTCTTCCCTTATTTTATGCCGACGTGGAATTGAAAAATACGTTCGCCTGTTCGGTGAAGGTTTCATTTTTAATCAATGTGAGACAGATCGCGAACAAAAAATTAAGATCGCGTTAAGTTCTGCTGAACGAGAAGCTGAGAACGGAGGATAATCCAGGTGGTCTTACACCTTCGTCAGCAACGAAACCATTTCCATTATGCATGGGAACAACACAACGGCGCCAAATTCCTTAAAATTGTTACGCCGGTGGGGAGCCTAATTCTCCGTGGTTAACAAGATGCGCATATTTCATCATCCTGGAACAGCCTCTCGCCCGAAGAGTTAAGGGAGCTATCTCGCGCTCCATACTTCGTGGAGAGACGCTGAGAATCTGCATACCACGAACGCTTGAGGGAGTGCGAACTTCCAATGTTATCGGAAAACCTTTCCGTGGAGAATCCAGAAGTGGTTGCGGCTGAATACAACACCTTGCTATAGGGAAGTTAATTCGTATCTTGATCGACACTTTTGAAGAACGATCGACACTGTTGCCCCGTCCTATTCTGCTGGCCCTGAAAGCCGTTTCACACGAGACACTCTTGCGACACTCTTCGCTTGGTAAAAGTGAACTCCACTCCAATTTAATTGCTCGTCGGTGAACCCGAGCATAATAGCGCCGTCACGCCGTACAGGTGCGGACCTCTCTATATTCAAACGGTAATATCTACAAAATGGTTGCAAGCACGAAAAACTTATATGTACAATAATTGTAGAAAATTGAATGCTCTTTTAATATTATTTCAACAAAATTTCGATGGGGCTTACCATTTTTTAGATATTCTTCGAATTCAAACCATTGATGAATTCTAAACTGTGAGGCCTCGTCGGCGCTCTTTCCTGTTGTCCGATTGCAATAAACTTTTTCAGAGAGCAATAGAAGTAGCAGGTTGAAAATAAGGGCCACCCTAGTGTACATTGAAAACGCGAGAAAATGACCCACAAAAGTGTCTTGTGTGAAAAACCCATTACCCTTCGCCATCTTTCGCTAGCCTAACCCAAGCCTAACCCACAAAAGTGTCTTGTATGAAAAGTAGAGCTCTTACTTTTTGACCCGTCGGGTACCCGGGTACCCGGACATTACCCGGGATAACTTCAAGCAATTGAATGTAGTATTGTCTGTGATTGTCTGTGGTATAGTCTGATGTTAGCCAAAAATGATCGAACAATACCATATTCAATGGCTTGAAGTTGTTTCGGGTAGACGGGTACCCGACGGGTCAAAAAGTAAGAGCTCTTATGAAAAGCCCATTACCCTTCGCCATCTTTTGTTAGACGTCCATCTTGGTCATTCCGCAAATCCCCCTTGTTACTTGCACCGTACGCGCTGTGTCTGCTGAAGGCTCAGGCATGATTCAGGAGAATCCACCTGAATTTCTCGTTTAGTGAGTTGTCGGGCCTGCACGCGGCCTGGTCGAACTGTAACGAATAGCCAATCTCCGTGGCGAGAATAACGTCCCATCTACACCGCGACTTCCCGTTTTCGCGACGGGCGGCGAGACCACTTACGTGCCACCGGGACTAGATCAGGAGATGACGGTGGCGTCGACCTGGAATTGGAACGGAAGTCCTGGAACTTGCTGTAACGATCTAAAATGCCACCTCTTCCGGGAAACGGTGTCCAAAAATTGAACACTCCCTCCATTGGATCGTGTTTCAGTTCTAAAGCAAAGGCCAGACTGCCTCCCCGTTGATATAAAACAGTGCTTTAGTCCGGGGTAAGTTGAATTTTTCGGGTAGCCGATTGTGGTAATTGTGATGGTTGCTTGGAATCTCAGATAATGAGGGATTAGTAGGGAATCCTTTAAAACACATTGATTGCTATGTTAAGGTCGGGGCCAGATATATTGGCCGGTGAATTCGTTTTCGCGAGCAACGATCGAGGAGAAATCAACCACCACCATATGACGATCGTGGATTTGTCAGTTGGAGTTGCGCGGCCCCCGAAGGGTATGGTGGGGTAACGGGAACGCTGCTCGGCTCCGCCTGAACCTAGCTGTTTGGCTGTTATTTATTCTTAGCGTAATAGTTGTGTGCGTTACGAAGCTATGCGTAGACCAATACGAGATGAAGCTATCGAGAAGGAATCAATGTTCTGACCAATAAAGCTCCTGAATTTTTTCGGAGCTAACGCACACCTATTCTGATGTGTGTGTTTCTACGCTGACAGCCCGGTTTGACCTACACGACAGAAGCTTGGCACTATCCCCACCACTTCTGGCTCACTCTTGTTCTGTGAAGGAGAGAGCGAGATGGAACGAGAGTGAGTCAGAAAACGTTGAGAAAAGGAGCACCGAGGCAGGCAAACGGTGTGGTGGGAGAATACCCCTCACGAAACTCACCGGCCAATATATCTGGCCCCGACCTTAGTCGTGTATAACTGACACCATTAATTTTGAAGTAATTCGTATTCACCAGCCGGATCTAATGGTGCAAAGGGTTCTCTCTTAGCTGCCTAAGCCATGATATTTGTTCAAACATTTCGTTGCGCTGTATCGACGAACCCTCCTCAAGCGACACTTCTGCTAAAACAACCGTAGCAGTCACCGATCAAATAGATATTCTCTAAACTCTCTGAGAAGTTAAACTTCTCTTTCAAAGTAAAAATACTTTGCCACTTTCCCCGCACGTCGTACATTCGCGTTTGAAGTAACCTCGCGCTGAGGACCAACATGACTTAGCTCGTACTTCTCCACGAACTCTACTTTCTTTTACACATACACGAACCCACTAATGCTCACTAACCAAATAAGCCGTCATGTATGCATTTTTAGCCTCTTCACTCTATTAAAAAAATTCCCACGGGACCGCCGAACCAATACGACTGTCCTCGCATTCCCTCTAGCCAGTAGTCGCGTCAATCCAGACCCTTCATTCTCTGGCAGCGTCTTCAAGCTTTCAGCGCGCCTCCAAATCCATTTACCCAAGGTGCAGCCGCGCGCATAATCCCAGGGGTTGATTAAACCGAACATCCCCGATGCGTTCCAATTCATAATTGATCGGATCTGGCAACATAACTTCAGCCGAACCGTTGCCGCGGCGTCGAGTGGGAGCGAAACGCAGCCGTAGCCCGTGCAGCGGCTCGAATTCGAGGCGGCCCGACGTGATATCGATAATACGCGTTCTCCTTGGCTCCGCGTTTGCGTCGCGGCCGCGCGTGTTCGATCGAACGAGTAGTTCCGACGCAATCTCGTTTATGGAACAGGCAAGAGACAGCTGAGGGGATCTACGTTGATCTCTCGCCGCGGAATTAAAGTAGCGCGAATCGATGCTTCGCGCGTTTGGAAATTAAACGGGGCTCTTCGAGTAATCCCGCGGGAAGAGCAGCGGAATCCCTCTTAAAAATTCAGACCGTTCTCCGTATCTGCGTCTAACCAACGACACTGCCTTCTGTCTTCATCCTTGCCTCGTTACTCGGCTGGGATCCTCGTTCGCACTTATACTCCGCGGAAAGTAATGGGAACAACGAAACGCTGAGGCGCGGGATTACGTCCTGGACCTGGGGGTGGGATTCTGTTAACCTGTCGGTACAAATTCCGGATTCCTGCGCGAAATCCTAGCCTCGGATTTGCAATTTTACGTGTACTATTTCAGCGACGGGGGCTCTTAATGCCGGAATTGCAGAAAGAGAAAGAGGAGTCCGGAGAAGTGGGTGGGATTCGAGCTGTTAACCTTCTTCACACTCAGTGCTGCTATTTATGTTACGGAGAATTCACTCTTTTTAGGTAATACGTTTCCTCGGCTTGAGAATCAGCGGAAATCGAAGTGTTGCGAAAATTACAGCGTCTCGAGGGGGTTGGGAATGTTTGAGATGTAATTTTTATGGAGTACTGAATATTTGGAATTCAAATTTGCAGAGGATTTAAAGAATCGTGGTTGAGAGATTTAGAGAAAACACAAAAGAAAAATACAGTGGTATATGTTTTAAATGGCACCTTATATTTTGTCCACAGAAATTGATTCCTCCCGACACTTGGCGCGTAAAAATACTGCACAGAATATAACCCACAGCTCACCCCAATAAACTTGCACACAGAATGTTTGAGAAAATCCATCTATTCTAAAATCCGAAAACGTATAATGTGTGGTAGGCTCGTGTCGCGGCAGACACGGCGTTGCCAGACAAGTGTGGCTAGGCGGTGCTAGTAGCGAGAGACATTATATATGCACCTCTTTTGTAACGAACTCAGAATATATATATATATCTATTTCACTTTCAGCCAACAAATGTTACCTAAGAAAAATGTAATGTAACTTTGCCAATACGTTATTACCCTCGAACAGCAGGGAAAATGAAATAATAGTCGCCCAACATCCACCACCTAATAAACACCACTAAAATCATTCCACCAGCATAAAACAGCTCAACATCGTTCCTCAAAGAACTTCGAAGATATCGAAACTTTACTATCCACATCTCCTTCAAATTTCCCACCGCAAGCAGAGCTTTAACCAACACTCGCGAAAAGAGGGCGCCCACCTCGAGCCCCGAGTTCTGTCGAAAGTTATCAACGAGTATCGCGAGTATATATTTCTGTGGAGCGAGGCGGCCAATAAAACGGGCTTCGATCCGAGATATCGACATCCCGCGACCAATTTCCCGACGGCACGTCGCGTTGGTTTCGTGCACGCGAATGGCTGGCAGGAGGGACGCGGGAAACATTCCGCGCGCTCATAAATCTGTCGCGGGTTTCGAGGCTTCTTCAGCGCTGGCGGATCCCCGATGGGATTTCCACGGTGTTCGGAAATCGAGGCAGCACAGCGTCATCGTGATGCCGGCGATAAGGATACCATCTGAAGCTAGTCTCCTATGACAGGTGTTTCTTTTTTTTTTTTGTGACTGAACAAGTGTTCGACAGGCGATTCCTGATCACGCCAGGGGTTTCCACGACGAGTCCATCGGTTCATGACGAGGGATTTTGATGCAACTGCAGTATGATGTAGTACGTGGGGAATTAGGGGGGCTTAAGTCATCACTTTGCTGGTTCCGAGCTTGTTTGGAAAATACAGCGTTGCCAGAGTCTATAAGTAAATGTTTGCTTCTCGGGCTCAACTTGGTGTATTGATAGTGCACGTTGGGTGTAATAGTGTGTTAGACTTGTTGGATGCCCTAGTCAAACTTTTGCGAAGGTTAAGGTTCAAGAATTTATTTTTTCCAATGCCAAGCTGTAATTCTATTGCATTCTGTTCAACTGTAATACAAGTAGTAATTTTAAATATATATGCAGAGTGTTGATAAACAAAAAGTGGTTGGAAGCATTTCAGATTAGTAGTAACCATTGAATTAAATGGAATAGTTTCTTCAAACGCGACGAAGAGGTGCAAATAGGTAAATTACATTATTTAAATTGAAAATTGCTGTTTATTCCGAAAATATTAGTTTGCTAACTTCTGCTGACTACTAAGGCATTTGTTACTATTT
Source organism: Andrena fulva (assembly GCA_946251845.1). Lineage (NCBI taxonomy): Eukaryota > Metazoa > Arthropoda > Insecta > Hymenoptera > Andrenidae > Andrena > Andrena fulva. The sequence goes on along the minus strand of OX276333.1, from coordinate 16,657,935 downwards.
CAATGAGTACTACAAGCTCGACATTTTTTCTACTACCTTTTGGACACACTCTGTATATGTTTTTGTCATTTTTTTATTTCTGTAATTTATATTAGACACACTTTTAAACTTCATGTTTTCTCTAAATGTTGAGCACTGCACGTAATGCGTTTGACACATTATTGTAAATAGTCTGCCAATTATATACAAAATTTGAATGAAATCAGTGACTCCTACACTTCCTGATATACTTTCAAAATCATAAAACAAGATTTCTCAGTTTATTCCCTGCAACGATTTTCGTGGATTTCTATCGTTCAGATAAATGCCTCGATAAATATGGATTACGTTGAAGAATAGACTAGATAGGTACCCGTTTACAGCTGTTGAATAAGTAGTTCGATTTAACTCGATTATATTAAAAAATAAATAATAAGCAACGTCGTTAGAGTAGAACACAAACATATATGCGTTTGTTCCATTTTAATCATTGGTTAAGATACTCTAGTGGACGGTGGCAGAATCTTTATTTCGAATTGAGAACAGGTTGAAAGGAAAATCTTGGCTGCTCTTAATAAATTCGAAGGGAGCTGAGTTCTTTGAGCGCCAGTTACATAAAGCAGAACTTTCTTCAATAAGCAATCCCTACTTTCTGGGAACTTTGTTCCTTAACTTGCGGCATTTTTCATGTAGAAAGCCGATTGCAAGGTCGAAGGGAGTCAGCAGTTGAGCCGGGGATAACTCTATCCCAGATATATAAATGGCTTGAAGTGAGATAAGCTACTAATCCACCAGGAATCCAATTTAATAAGCAGGGAAATTTAGATGACCGAAAGTTCATTTCTTCTGCATAAAATCCTCGGCACGTAGTTTTGACTTCAAACTCAAAAACATTGGGTTTATTACAGTGATGTAAATGCAGGTCACACACACAGTTGTTCACGAAAGACTGCCGCGTTCGTTCGACCACATTATGCGTGTAATTTTATTTTCTATATTAAATTATAAACCAAGTAATGGACCAGTCCAATCTGTGGGTTTCAACATGTCGCACCAGAATGGCACGCTCTAGCGCAAGTTTGGAGTGTACGCTCCAAACCTGCATGTCGGATTGTAGGTCTCTGGAGTGTGAAATCCAAAATGTGTCAGTGTAAATCAAAAGTGACAGGTTCTGGAGTGGTGCGTGGTATTTCCACCGAGCTGGAAAGTTTTACACAACGCGCCAGCCGACGTCACCAAGCTCGTGCCGTACTCAGATCCTATTTATCTTTCGTTAGTTTAAGAACGATTAACAATACAACGATACACTGGTGTGAAATTTTTTTTAAAAAACGAAAACCGCCATGTCAAAACAGAGGTTGAGTTGGCTGTGTAAAATGCTTTGAATAAGCCGGGCCCTGAAATCCAAACATGTGAGTGTATTCCTACTGCAAGGTAGTGACTTTCACAATTACTGATTCTTCTTTATTTAAGTGAACAGTACCTGTAATTCACTGTATGCTTCTATGGCGATTCACCTCTCCTTTAGTTAAATCTAAAAAGCATTTCACTGTAGTTATGATCTTCAAGTTTATCGGTCAGGTGTGCCTTCGGGTCACTTCAAAGAGAACGTGGTACAAGGTAGCTGGGTATTGAGATATTAAAACGCTGACAACATAATAAGATCCGCACTGCAAGTGCCCTAATTCCAGGACCCCAGCACATCGCTACTAAACGGCTGAGCTTGACATTGACAAAATTCTGACATGACACATCTGTGCATCATCAGTAGGACACAAGATGATAGAAATACATAGTTTTGACATACTTGGATAGTCCAGATATAATCCAGAACTTGGCTCAGAGCTTTTCTAACTAGAGGAATAGATAAAACTGAGGTGGCGAATAAGGTGCTGACTTCGTCCCACGAAGTAATGCAAGGAGCAGCCCGCGGAAGACCACAAGAAAAAAAAGCACATCACTACTGTCATCCATAGTGAAGGCAGTCCTCAAAGTTGGGGGTCTAAAATGTATTTCACCAAATGCCTCGATAACTATTCGGTGTTGGAGAACATCTTTTTACTATCGCGTCTTCAGTAGAAACGATTGTCGATAAAAAAGCAATACGTGACGAATAGTTTCATACGAACAACTTGTCACAAAGGTTTCATCAAAACCGGCGTGTATGGGTTCGATATGTTCCTCCGTAAGAGGCTTCAGTGCCACCCGAACAAAATGCTCTGCGACAGACACGTACGCCAAACGCATCCAATTCATCAGAATTGGTACACACCCACTCATCGACTCGTAGCCGACGAGTGGACCTAACCCAGTTCCCGAAACCCTTATCGTCCAAGTCATAACTAAACACCCCCCGCCGCCCCCTCGAAATTCCCGTCGCAAGATCATTCGATTACCGCGCAATCAGGGCTGAACCTTACCCATGGCGAAAGCTGCATCGGTGCGACTGATGCGGCTGGTGGTGCTGGTGGTGGTGATGATGTTGCGCCGAGTGCTGGGGGGTAGATCTCGGCGTGGCGGTGGGCGTGGGGCTTCCTGGGCTGCCGATGCCCTCGAGGCCTCTCGAGAGCTTGAGCATCTCGGCGCCGAAGGCGTGAAGGGCGGACATGGCCGACGGCGGTGGCTCGGTTTCCGGCAGCCAAAGTTCGTGGGTGTCCAGGGTCGTCAGTTCCGTGTCGGTGGAGGTGCCGGAGGTGTGCTGAGGTGTGCCCCCGCTACCTGCCGAGCCTTTGCTCAGCAGAAACCGCTTCCAGGTGCCGCGTCTGTCGAGTCCTGAGGACACGCCGTCGTGGGCAATCAGATTACGCTTGCGTGGCGATCGAGTCCAGGGGGGAGGGATGATTTGTTTCCCTTCCGGGTGATGTCTGAGGAGGGGGGAGGTGGCTGTGGGATAGTTGGGCGCCGAGTGGTGGAGGTTTGGAATGTTTGGAGCAAGTATTGCGCCTGGCAGAGATTCAGTGGTTAATCTGAAGACCGGATAAGTGGTTTGCGGAGGTATTCTTGAGGGTACGGGGTGCTGACACTGTGCTCTGTCACTTGTTATAGGGTTTAACTATTTGGTTAGAGTTTTAAATACATTAGTAGGTTTGGAGTGGAATATGTGCTTGGTGTCTTGACTTAAAGAGAGGAGTGCAGGGTGTATCTTTGTATATTGCTGGCTGGAAGAAATTGGAGTGCAGAGTTCTCGAGTGCTTTGCGGGTGGTTTAGGTTATAGCTTTCGGGCACTTTGAAGATTGTTCTGAGCTTTTGAAGGATTAAGGTTGTTTGATAAATGCAATTTTGGAGGAATTTACACAACTTGGTCGATTTCAGATCCTTGGAGGTTTTCGTAGCTTCCAGGAACTCAGGGAATCCAGGATTATTCTAGACTCCTGGTTTTCAATGAATTTACTGTGGTTTGGAACTGATAATTTCGTGGTTCAGTTTTGGACGATTCCACTGTTTCTGAGTTCATTCTTTCCAGAAGTGACCCTGAATTCAGAGCCAGGTTCAGGATTATTCTAAATCTCTGGTCTTCGAAGAAGTGATAGGAGGATGAAACTGATAATTTTAGGGTCTACTATTTTAGCAAACATTGAGCTGCCCATTTCACAGACAAAGTGGAGAAACTAGGACACCATGGTAGGTAACGACATTGCAAATGTACAGTCGAGCAATTTCTTCGTTATATTATCGTGTCATTATGAAACGAACGAAAGTTCAAGGAGCTTAAAACACTGTCGAGCGGAACGCAGGACATGTTTCCTTTGCTACTTATTTAGCACTTGGCTTCACTTTGAAACTCGTCCCCTCTCTTCACTGATTACATTTCAAATGGTCGAGGGAGGTGACTGTCTTCCGCGTCACTTCTCCGAGCTGTTTATATAAATTCGTTCCTGCTCGTACATTTATTTTCCGTTCCTCAGCCGGAATTGCCTGGAACGAACAACCTATCTCAATTTACGCGAGACGCCACAGCGTTAGTCTTGAATAATCGACGTTGTTATTCATCTGTGCCCCAATGAGTTGCAAATTTGTTCTTTTCTTTAGAGGAAGGAAAATTAACAGCGCAGCTGATTATATGTTCTCCGCGACAGTATCAAATAATTGAGAAAAATTCCAACATTTTTAGAAACTGTCGATTAAGTGGCAGTCATTGATTTATTTCATTTTTGCTCTTCGAATTTTAGGGAATATGTTTTCCACTAGAAGGTCACTCGAAGGAACTAATAATGACGAGATAGGGGAAGAGGCTTTTGAAAATATTTATCTAGATATAAAAAAACATGAATCAGTACCAAGCTAACAACCTTCTTCTTTTATCACTCAACACCCTTTTTCATAGAAATCCATATTCAGCAGAACTAATAACGAAGAAAAATGAAAGAAGCAGGGGAAGTTGGCGCATTTCTTCTTCTTCTGCCACAACTCGAATACCTTTCTTCACACCACAAATATAATTATCGCGAAATTATGGTTTTCCGTCACGCCCTCGCTGTTTCTCACGTTAAACGTTTGGCAAACGTTTCTTCGGAAGCGTAAATTCTACGTTGTCGCGGGATAAAGGTATCCACTGGGGAGGTTTGCCATCCTTGCGGGGCCAACATTTCCGTGGGAACATAGCTCCGTAGCTGAAACTGAGCCCGTTAAGCGTTGGACCAAACTGCATCCTAACCTAGCTCTCGCCACGGTGCGCCTGTTCCTTAAGTTTCGGTATTTACGTGCCCCTATTACAATCTCTAATGAATGATCAAAATTCGCCAACTACCTGGTTGTAATTCGAAAACGTTTCGTTTGCTACGAAACGATTGGCCCACGTTTTGGGGCCCTGGGGACAGAGCAACAAGTCATCCTGCTCCACTATCTGGGAATTACTTATAAGGGTTGCTAAAAATCTGTGATTTACACTTGGCCATTTGCGTAGACCAGCGATGCCCCGATGGGCGGCCCGAGGGTACGAGCATCCATCGCATTTTCCAAAGCTCGCGTGGAAGGGTGTGTCGAAACCAATGAAGTTGCAGGCATGTAACGGATGAGGAAAACTTTAGTAGTGTGCGTGTAGACTCGTACCCTGAAATCAGCATGTAACCGTTACATGCTGATTTCATTGCGATTAAATTGATTTGACTTCTGGTTATAGGCTGATTTCAAGTCGTTTGGATTTGCGGTTATGGGTTATTTCAATACAAATTATGACAATACAAAATTATGAAGAAAAAGAAACCCCCCAGGGTTTACAAAATTATCCTGTCATCAAAAAATAGAACCCATAACCGCAAATCCAAACGACTTGAAATCAGCCTATAACCAGAAGTCAAATCAATTTAATCGCAATGAAATCAGCATGTAACGGTTACATGCTGATTTCAGGGTACGAGCCTACACGCACACTACTAGAGTTTTCCTCATCCGTTACATGCCTGCAACTTCATTGGTTTCGAGACCCCCTTCCACGCGAGCTTTGGAAAATGCGATGGATGCTCGTACCCTCGGGCCGCCCATCGGGGCATCGCTGGCGTAGACCAAAAATTCGTAAACAAAAATTGTATGAATTTTTTTTGTTTCTCTTGTAAATAATTTCCAGAGATTACTATTTAGATCGCAGAATGCTTAAACCCTACTAATTTTTCAGGAACCCACTTCGCCCTGCTTTGATTTATGCCTTCCAAGTATACGCCGCCTTCTTTGGCCCAGTGCCGCCTTTCTGTATCGATTAATTTCGGCCGAACGATTATTCGCAAGCGGACTTTTTAACGTACCGTGTCACGTCCGCCATCTTTGCATAATGGGCCGCCATTTGCATGTGCCCCGTGGTGGGCAAGCGACGTTGTCTTATCGCGACGGCATGCGGGCGTCGCCAGATGCCAAACGAACAGATAAGGGACCTCGTAGGCCCCGATGGGCGAGAAAACCGATCGTTTTCAATCCTTCGTGCCTCGAACGTCAATAAGGAGGACGCGAACTAGGGGGGGGGGGGGGGGTGTGTCGACCCAGCCCTCTTTTTCACAGGCCGTTGAATTAATAAGGTGTTTCACGAATGAAAACTTCTCTGTCATCATAAAATCGTAGAATAAAATTGCTCAGCGAATTAGGAGGGCTCGAAGATTCAATGGAACCTGAAGGTTCAACACATCGCACGGGCTGTGAACCACTTGGTTCACTGGAGACCAGCCAAGAAATTTTTCTGCTAATATTAACTCCAGCCTAGAAATTCGAAGTCAATTTTTTAACAATACTGCGTTCTACACACTGATAGAATAATTTTTCTTACCCCGTTCACACTTTTTATCCTCTCGGTGTGTAAAGCACAATTGTGCCGGTGATTATGATAGCGGTGTAAGGCAAAAAGCCCTAAATATTATGAAAGAATTATTGCGAAATAGCCGTCAAATAAGCAGTACAAGTAATTTCTGAGAACGGAAATAATTACATATTTTTGTATTATGTATCAGCCTTAGACGTGGGGCAAGAAAAGAAAAAAGAAACGCGAAATATACTTAATTGTGCTGAAAATGTGAGACAAATTTGGACGAATAATGGTAAAGAACACATTACCAAAAAATGGTAAAATTGTTAATGGCGAAGTATTTGAAAATAAAAATTGCAAAACAATGTTTGAATTTATTAAATTGCGAAAATTTTAAAATCATAGATACATTTGACATTAGAAGAGCATCTACAGTCGCGTCGGAAAGTGAGTTGACGCTCTTTAAAATCGCATAACTTTTTTAAAATTGGTCCAAACGAGTTGAGTTTTTTTTTTTTAGAAGCTAGCGGAATTAGTTTCCTAGGTGACGTGTTTCGTCGTTTTGAAAAAAATTGCAACTGGTCGGAATAGCGATGAAAATAGCGAAGGTCGTTTTTCCAATTTTTTTTCTGATTTCGGGAATTTCCGCGACTTTCGCCCTTATCCTGCGATCTTTAAACGTGTGCAGCTCAGAGCAACGTTAACCGATTTAGATGAAACTTTCAGCACGTGTACAACTCACTTCAATCTACAAACGGGGTTTTTGAATTTTCATTACAGGCTCAGAAAAAAATTTAAAAAAAAAAAACGACCTTCACTATTTTCATCGCTATTCCGACCAGTTGCAATTTAAAAAAAATACACGACTTACACCACTTTCATAGTCACCGGCACAATTCTAAACAAAGTTGGACCTCGAGTTTCTGCACGAAGGTCAATTTTACAGCACATTTTTTTAAACAGAACTCCATTGATCCAAGTCTGCGGAATCATCCGCGAAAGCTACGACGAGCAAGTTTTTACAATCAGTGGAATGCACAGTGAATTTGGGCTGGGAGATGTAAAGCCGCGCATAGACTTGCACGGCACGTAAGTCGTTAAGGATAATCGAAGATTCGACGTGTTGAAGTTCGACGTTCATTGGTTCAACTGTGGAGCTTTTGTTTCACCTTTCGCGGCACGTGGGTCGTTCTGAGCGACTGGGAGGGGACTCGCAGTTGTCGTTTCCCAGGAACGATTAAGCGCGCATTGTTCGGGGGCTGGTGATTTTACGAATCTCGGGATCGCGGGAACGACGGCGAAGCTCGATGGTGGTTGAATCGTGGAGCGATCACGAAGCTCCTTGTAATTGCTGTGGCTCAGACACACGGGGGGGTGGAGCGCCTCGATCGACGGCAAAAAGCTGGCCGAACGATGTGAAGTATAGCGGCCTGGCGATAAATCACTGGCAAATTTCAGGGAGCGGAGGACGTTCAGCGAATAAAATGCTTTTAGTTTCCTTCTCCTTTTCTGCTGGTAGGAAGGAAGGTATTTTCCCTGATTTGTGACCAGTATGCAATTTCCATGTAATTGGTGGAATCGCGGCTCGTTGGAACGTCTTCTTTAATCCTTTACTGGCTACGATAACGTCTTAAAAGGGTAGTTTCGTGTCTGGGATTAACGAAGTCAATCTTTTCCTGCGTTTTCTCCGCGATTAGAGTTTCAAAAGTATGAAAATTCGAAGGTGTGGCGAGGTTGTGGATCTTTGAATAAAATTATTTCTTCCTGGTATTCTTTTTGTTTATTTTTTAAAATGGATGCTTTCGTTGTGATCTGAATTTCTATGTTGGCTATATTCCCGGGGTTAAATTCACTAATTTATTGAGTTAGGTGAGTCGTATTTCTTAATTTTTTAGGATTTCTGAAACCAGACTCACCAATTTTAAATCGCTGAAAGAAAGTTCTCAAACTCGTGACCCTGATATCTCAAATGTCCATTTTCAGAACATGCTGAAATTAACTCAATATTTCAAAAACTTCCCACGTGATGCAAAAAAAAGTTACAGGAGTTGTAGTGAATATTACTGTCGCCATTCAAGTTCCCTGCATTTTTTAATTTTGCTTTCTATGAATTAAAAAATACACTCATGTAAAACAAGAATCGTATTCATTTTTGTGTTTCTGATTACTGGATGAGCTTTGCTAATAACTTATATACTAGTACTGTGACTTGTATAAAAATAATTCGTACCATATCTTCACCAAAAACGAGTCCCGAAAATCGCTGAATTTGCCTTCTGAATAAAGAGGTTAATTAGCAGGGCCGGATTAAAAGAGAATTAAATAATTCCACCGTCGGTATTCCATCGTTATTTCACGCGGTTACTGAATTTAATTCTTGAAATTTTTGTACCCACGCACAATATTGCGGATTACTTCGATAGTTGTGTCCGTAATTACTGTTCAATATGATAATTAGCCCTGCATCGCTGTGTTAATTCGTATCCTGCCTACGACTCTGTATAATTCGAAATTATATTACAAAACGCAGCATCTGGTCAATTAGCATATTTTAGTTACCGATTCTAATTGGCTGTGATTAAATGTATGCAGTACAGTGTAAAGCGATTTGGTAATTACTTTTAACTGGATATGCTTCAATGTCCTCTGGCTATTTATTCATCACATCGAGCAACCTAATTAAGCTGCACACGCTGCAGTTTAATAACGACACACAAACGAAACAAAATACCTATTTCTCCCAATTTTCATTCTCGGGGACAAAACGATAAGTAATTAAAACTTTTCCCTGGCATTATTATACAGTAGAAATGAAATAGAATAGAAAGGAAATAGAGATAACAGTCTTCCATCCATAATTTTATTTACTCCATATTTTTCAAAATCTACGTCTGCTTAATAATTATTCGACGAAGGAAAATTGTTTTACTGCAAAGATTATGTACTTGGTACTGTTTATATTTGCTAACAAATCTCCGTGCCACGAAGTGCACAAATCCCGAGAAAGCTTCGAGTAACAATTCTCCACGGGCCTTTTTGCCTCCCGTTTTACGGACACTTTGGGCGCGCGTCGCGCGGCCACGAAACGCCCGCGATTAATTTGCAAGTTAAATTGGCCGACGCAAATCCTTGAGTCGAAAGAGGCGTCGGTTCGCGCCCCAATTTGCCAGTGCATCGGCTCCAGAGAAGTTTTCGCAGTGTTCTTTGCCATTCGCTGGTCGATTTTGTGAAAAAAAAAAAAAAATGGAATTTCGTGCACTTCTCCGACATTACTCGATTAATTTGCAGACAGGAATTATTGGCTGAAAGTACTGGATCTCGGAAAATCTTTGGACTTCTCAAAAGTGACTCAGATTCATTCTAAACAGTACCAGAATTTTTTTAATCGATTATTACTTCAATCTGTATTTTTCTCCTTGCAGAGATTTTTCTTCATCTTCATTCGACCGCAGATTTTTTTTGAAAATGTCTTATTACCTTTATTCCAAAATAAACTTAATAGATATGTACAAAGAACTTCACAACAATTCAAATAGAAAATTGAATTTCTCCAAAAGACCAGTTTTTTTTAGCTAGATTTATCAACCCTTATTTATCCCCCCTTATAAAACGAACTACCTGCTTACAGGAAAAAATAACAAGTCCGAAATTCGGAAAATTATTAAACTTTGGGAAGAGTACGCTAATTGCAATACTCCACTCTAATTCAATCTGAAATTCCTCCATTCTTCTCTCAAGTAATAGTTACAATAAAAATTATACCAAAGAAATTCGTGTTTTGCAAAACTTTTTAAACGAAGTTATATTTTTCTAATCTCTAAGAAAGTTCATTATCTTATCACTTAAGGGGAGAAGCCCGTATATTTTTCTATCAATTTTTAGGAATTTTTTTCGACGATACCAATGCTCTAATCCCTTCGGAACTTTGAGGGGACCTTATTTAACATTATAACAAGTAAACAAACTTTTTATAACAGTAAAATTATAATAAACACAAAAGAATTAGAATAATATCTGAAATATGTTTTTTATCGAGATGCAAAACGGCGCCGGTTGTAGCGTTTCTGGTAGTTATGTGAAATTGACTAATAATTTTTTTTTCAATTTATGTGCCAATTGTAAGAATGTGAACCACAAATGGTGTGAAAAAATTGAATATTTTAAAAATGGCGGAACTTCAAAGAATTTCGCCGAAAATTCGCGTTTTATTTATTTACAACCAGCGGTTAAAATTAATAATTTGGTTAAACCTTGTGGTTCATATTCAGAGGAATATTATAAACTAAATGTGTGCAAAATTTGAAGTTGATCGGTCAAATAGTTTTTGAGTTATCCCCGGCGCCAATTTTGAAAACGTGCTTTCGAGACTCGCCGGCCTATATTATCAATACAGAGTTGAATTTCGGCCTATAACTTTGAGAATATATTATTTAAATGTTTTAGAAGCGATTTATGGAAAATTTTTGTCTCTATTTTTCCTTCGATTTATACGGTCTTCTGAGACATTCCACACAGAGATAGCAGTAAATTGAATTTGGGGTCGAATAGAACAAGGAGTCACGGGGACCCATAAAAATTCCACTCTCGCAAATAAACACAGCGAAGTAAATTTTTTTGCTATTACAATTTCTTCTTTTAAGATGGATTCACGGAAAATGCTTCATCACCGATATAGGTAACTCCGTGTTGCCTTGCTGAAATGTATTACTTTTGTATAAAAGGATCCTCCCGCATAAGTAAATAAATAAGTGATAATTAGTCGCCAATCTGGCCCGCCAATTTTCGTCGTCGCGCCGTTTTGATCCCCCTTTCTCGTCACCGTGGAGCCTCAGTCCGTGGCTCCGAAATCTGAAAAGGGATCAGTTCCTTTTCTGCACGGGGCAGCCGCCACGCTGCAGTGGCGAACAAAGGAGCCGTCCAACCTATAGAACTCTTAATCGCAATCTCCGGCGAATCGGGGCTAGCCAAAGGCTGGGAAACGTAGCCAGATTACACCGAAATTCTCAATAACACTCTTTCTTGGCGTGGTTGGGTCGACGGGGGCCTTGTTCGCGTGTATTGCCTGTTCGACTCCTGGTCTGATCTTCATTCCACTTCTGATCCTCGATTAGAAATGCTTCCAAGCGATTCCCCACCACTGATTTCGGCTTTGTGATGGCTGAAAGACGAAGCCAGCTGCGATTGCATCCTTTCACGCGTTACCTTGCTTTTATATCCCGTTCTGCTTCGGATTTATTCGGGCCTCGTGCACCCTACAGTCGTGCCTGGGAAGCGTAGTGTAAAGGAGAAAGTGAGCCATGGTGTTTCTTCGTTCTTTGTATTTTATTCGTTTAGTAGTTTCCGAAATACGGTTTGGATCTGTGTTTCGGGTGGTGCAAGGTGTCCCTTGGTCATTTTAGGAGCCGCTGTATGATATTTCTAGAATTATTAAGCAATTCGGAGTTGGACACGGATTTAGCAATTACGGTGTCCAATTGTGTCCAATTGCTTTTATTGCAATGAGACTTGGCAACTTCGTTTTTTACATATTTAATTATTTATTGATTATAATCTAAGATTACAGGCAAAATATTGTATAATAAATACAGGAATCATTTTTTTCCTCGTCGCCTTTTTTAACAACGGGATTCTTAATATTGATTTAAATATATTTATTATTTATATGGATCGCAGCTTATTAATAAATTATTTAGAACATCTTGATTTGTCGTTTTTCGGCTGCTCTTTCTTGCGCAGGGGAGACCGCGGCTGGTAGGCCAGTTTTTCAGTTTTTGATTTTTAATAAATTACGTGGACAAAATATCATTAAACCGGTTAGTTTATTTGGTAGGGCATACATTTGGATATCTGATTAAATTATTGAAGTTAACTCAATGTGACAAGGATTAAGGTATTTTAATGTTTTTCTACCACCTTCCATGCAGGTTTGTATGGGGTAGGTTGACTAAAGGTACAATCGGTTAAGAAAATGTTATTAGCAACTTATCTCAGTGGTAATAAAATAGCACAATGTCACAAGAGTTGTTTCATTATAAAATATTAATTTCTTCCTTTCATATTTTAATAATAAACTGAACATTTTTTTCAACTTAAACATTAATTATAATGTATTTATAACATAGTGAAATTTAAACAAAAAATAAAAATCGCTTTCTGAATAACCAAATAACTATTTAAACCTTGTTAACGTTATTAGTCAACCAGCCTCCACCGATCATTTTAACTTCAATAATCTATATAACCTTCAATTATTTATGTACAAACACAAAATACTATGCCAATAGATCGTCTAATAAACAAACTTTAAAATAACCCCTTAACAATTATTCTAGTGTAACTATATAGAGCGTGAAAAAATAAAATCTTTAAGAAAAAATATTTAGGGTATATGTACTCGTAGTTGACAGTGTACCAATAGTTGACACTTTTATTTTCAGTCACGAATAATAAGCTTTCTATTAAAAAAATGTTTTTGACTAATACTTTCTCACAACAGCGTATTAGTCAAAAACATTTTTTTTTTTAATAGAAAGCTTATTATTCGTGACTGAAAATAAAAGTGTCAACTATTGGTACACTGTCAACTACGAGTACAGTTGCCCTACTTACGTAATCAAATTTTCGACAAACTCTGATAACTGTTAAAAACGTGCGATATATAGTAGAAATGACTACTTTCTACAGTAAATCTTTCCGCAGTAGAGCACGTGTCGGTGCGAAGTTATTAACAATTAGTCAACCTACCCCTTGAGACAACCAGCCCCTGCCTCCCCTACTTCAGCTCATTATGCCTGGCTAATCCAGGTGAATGTGACTATTTTCCCACAAAAAAATACTTTTTACAAAATCAGAATCTAAATTCCGGGGGAAGCCGAAGAGTAAAGCTAGTTTTCAATAAATGATGAAATATGAAAAAAATGAAGTGAACGCGTACTTAACCCTCTAGGGACGGGGATGTTTTAAACTTAACGTAGAATTTTTTTGAGCGTTAAAATAGTCTATTTTATACTTCGGATTTGGAAACTACTCGTTAGTTTTTTTTTTAAATTTTTTTTTTAATTTGTTTATAACAATATAACAAAAAAAAGTTTAATTTCGGGTTCTGATGGTACAACAGTTTCTTCTCTGCCTACTAAAGGTCACTATACCTATCAAATCTCGATCTTATTGATGGAACGTAAATAAAAATGTGTTAATCTGAATGGGACTCTGGAGTCCCAGTCGTCCCTAGAGGGTTAAGGGGACCTTCCGGTCTAGAGCCCAAAAAGATTGGAATCTTTAGGAATTAATTAACGGAAAACTACTATATATACTATAATGGGACTTTTTGCATTGTATTACGGATGTCTTAAATTATAGAAATCTATTTTTTGTTTTATAATTAATCATTGCAGACGGCACTGGGGAGTCGTTAAAGTCGAGGCGTCAAAAAATTGATCCAAATCGGTGGGACCTGTATTTCCCAAAGCTATTATCCGATTCGACTGAAACTTTTTTTATTTTGAAGAATATACTTCTGGCTATGGGGGAAACCAGAAAAAAAATACAATAATGACTTTTTTTTTAAAAATAACGACACTTGAAGTTTGAAATCACTTTTTCCCTATATTTTTCGTCCTTTCAACGCCTTTGAAAATTATAAATTTTCAATTTTTTGTAATTTCCTCTGGTTTCCCCCTAGCCAGAAGTATATTCTTCAAAATAAAAAAAGTTTCAGTCAAATCGGATAATAACTTTTGGAAATACAGGTCCCACCGATTTTGAGAACACTGTTTCGGGAAAAACGCGTTTAAAGTTTCACGCGAGCATGCATTTTGCCGCAACTCAAATGCCTATAACTTGGGGAATTTTACGAATTGCAACAAAATCCTTTTAAACACGTCTTCCTAGAAGGTTGAACATTCGAAAAATTAAATAAAAAAAAAAATCTTTAGACCGGAAGGTCCCGTGAAGTGTCGATCGTCCCACTGTGCGCGTGTTGCCTCGATATTTCGACGAATCTTCAACTCCAGCTTCGCGCATACATCGGGATCCTACTGTAACTAGGTAAATTTTTCTTACTATTTCCCTGCGAAGCTTATCTACGAACTCCGTCAGTTCGTACAGCTTCATGGAATTAGATTGGGTTTACTGAAAACGAGCAACTCTGCTTGCACGGAGAAGCGGCACGGCAATTCGCCTTGTTAACTGCAGGCGAGCGTGAGCTTGCGCATCAGAAATGTCGAGCCGACGGGGCAATGCATGGAAAGTAACTTTTGACATTTCATTATTTTACGAGGAAAGCCGGGAACGCGGGAAAAACGCCTTGTTTGCCGGGGATAATGCCAGCGCGCGGACAAAGGAAACGGAAACTGTGTCTAGCGTTAAAAAGATACGAGAAGCTGTTGGTAACAGACTGCCAGGCAAGCGCCGAAATGTGTCGCGGACAATAGTGACGCATCTTTGGTGAAAGTGCAGGATTTCTGACGAACCTGGATTCGTAAATATTTCCATTGGAACCGTTACATTATTCTTTCTGTATTCTGCTGAATATTTATCTTCCGCCTTTCTTTCCGAAAGCTTTGCCCGTTTACCTATATTCAAACATCCGTTCGTTTCATTTGCAATAGCTTTGCTTGCTCTTAGAATTCAGTTTGTCTTTTAATAAGTGCACTGCTCCCTGTTGTTGCACTTGTTACGAACCTGTACACGTGTACAATCGTGAGCATCGATCTTCAGATCTCTACTTTCACACCACTAATTCACTAGTTTGCAGCCCCTTCAGCATCGAAATCTTTGATGTATCGCATTGAATGTTTAATTTTATTACTAGTACGAAAATAGAAGTAATTCTCTGTGAGAAATTGTGTCAACTTACGATTCGTTAATCTCCGCGAAGAAGCATCGCGGTTCTGTCGTTCCACCTGCGATAATTCGATAATCTGGCAAACCCCGAAATTTGATTACATCTGCGAATCTTTTGGGAATACACTCTGAAGCAACGAGGGGATCGTTCGGTCCCCTTCTGCACGCATTGTGTTTGACTAGCCTCGAATCACGCTGCCTCACCTACACAGCAATTAATTCGTTTATTTGATAATATCTCGTGGTTCAATCCCATTGTACACCAAAGAAACCAAAGCAGAAACTGGATGAAAGACAATGAGCTTTCAATAACGGAATGAAATATTCTTCATAAAGTACTCCTGAGTAAATATGAAAATAATAAGTAAAATGGCTAGGTGACACATGGAAAATGGGAAACTGCGAAAGGTTTAATTATCAGTTAAATAGGAAAGTTGATTTATGTTAAAAGTAATATAAGAAATGTTGCGCAAATCTCAGAAACTTGTACTGGACACTTCTTAATAGTAGTTAAGGCAGGATACCACCTTTGCTCTTAAAAAAAAAAGAAATTTTTTTTATCTTAAAATACTCTTTCAAGTGTATAGAATCGAAATTCATTCATTAGAAAGGTGGCCGAAACCTTCTTCTTGTGTAAAAACCGGTTTGGAGCAGATATATAAATCTATATAAAACTTTAAACGCGTTTTTCTCGAAACGATGTTTTTCAAATCGGCGTGTCAGATTACTCTTAAAATTTTCATCGGATTGACTTGAAACTTTGCACAATTCTTCCCCGTGGTATAACCTAATGATGTACGTAGGACTTTTGCTGTAGCGTTGTTATTTTTTTTTTTGGTGCACAATTTTATAAACTTTTTTAAATTTTTTTACCCTAAAAAATTGACCTTTTTGTTAAAACGACCGCCATTTTCTTAAAAATCGAAATTTCGTAAAATCCCTACGTACAGCATTAAAAAATATTGTTGTTAATAGGGACATTCTTTGGCTTTTTTTCTAAGAGCCACGTACAAAGCGGAATTTGACACGCCGTCTAACGTGTTCCTCCAAAGGAGTGTATTTTGGCGCCACCTACAAGAGATTATTTTTCACTTTTTCAGTTTCAAAAAATGTGTAATTACAGATTAAAGTTACATTAATGAATGACTGAAACCGATTTTGTTTCTGCGCATTCTTTGTATGCAAAAAAAATTCATGAAAAACGCCTCCAAAATCGCAGTCAAAGGTGGTATCCTGCCTTAAAGAAAATGGGTGCAAATTATTGATATATACCTGTACTGACAAGGGAAGATGTCGAAAATTCAAAAAATTCTGAAACTTTGTGGATATGTAGGGAATTTCCTCCTGATTACAACGCAATTTTTATTTGCTACCCAAATTCAATCTAAGGGGGTGTAATTGACCCCTGAAAATCCGGTTATTTTCCGATTTTGTGTTATAACTTGTGAACTGTAAAATATTTTTGTTTACCAAATCATAGATCTAATTAAAAGAAGTAACTTTTGTCTTGAAATTTTTTTTCTATCTCTTACAGTTCGCGAGTTACAACACAACATCGGAAAATGGCCGAATTTTCGGGGGTTAATTTCACCCCCTCCGAGTAAATTTGGGCAGCAAACAAAAATTGCGTTGTAATTAGGAGGAAATCCCCTACATTTTCACAAAGTTTCAGAATTTTTTGAATTTTCGGCTTCGGGATCTTCCCTTGGGAGCGAAGTCCAATAAGACATTTCACGAATATTCTCAAAATGGAATGAAAATTATTTCATATATACCAGATTCTTTATAAACAATTTCAGAAGATTAAATCACAACCCTCTACTTGGGAATTTTTTCTCGAATAATATTTTTCTATTTCCTTATTGTTTGCAGACTTGAAAATTACCAATCTCGTTGATCACAAGTGTCACTAAAATTTACACATTCCACCCTACTTGCACAAGGCATCCCATTTTCCAACTTACTTATCAAAAGTCCGCCGTAAATTTAAAATACTATATAACGAAAAAAATTAACGAATGCAATTTCTGCATTAGTTCCACAAAAGTTGTGTAGTTAATCAAATGCATCTTCAAAAAATCAAATCACAATGGTCTCCTTGAGAGTTTCGTTCCTGCCATTTCCTTGTCGTCTACAAACTTCAAGATCATTGATTTCATTGGCTCACAATAGACTTCCCTTTCAAAATTAAGCAGAGTCGAAGAAATTCTTTCAACGTCAATACCTGGGTACTGTACATTTATCGCGCGGGGAGCCACCCGCCATTTTTCATCCATTGCTCGTAGCATGGGCCACGTGCTTTTCAAGTCGAATTTCTTTTCGATATCGAGTGCTGCGCTACGTGCAAGCAGAAAAACTTGAAATAACTCTCCTATTTAACTTATTCTTTATAGAAATTTACTCTAAGCTTCGGGTTTCAAAACAATATTCTCGACTGCGATTTTATTGATCTTCCAATCCACAGAATTAACTTCCAACCAACAGCGTATCGCGATCGCCATTTACGTAGCTATTACGAAGGAAATGGCTCTCGTCGTGCTGCTCATTCGAGAACGTAGAGGTGATCTAGCTCGTTTTTCTTTTCTTCAGCATTCTTGGCGAATGAACTATCAAATGAGGCATTAAGAAGAAAAACGGACTAACCCATAGTTTTTTTTTTTTTTTTTTTTTTGCGAAATTGAGTTAGTAGCAGTAATGTATTCCAATAGGCTACACTAATCATATAATAGTACAGGAATTTTTTTTCAATTTAAAACCATATGGCATGGTAAAATCACTTGTTGCTTTTAAATTTTGTGGTGACATCTGTGTGCAGCACTGATTAAAATTAAATGGAAAATTAATTATGTCTTCATTAGGAAGCATTTCGAATAGTATCAGAAGCTAAAAATTATGACTGCACTGGCAACAGCGCCTGCTGTTGAAGCCCTATTTTTTATAGCGAATTCGGTACCTCGCACTGACTCTGCACTGGTGCCGGAAAATGACTTGGATTGGTTGATTCTTATAGAGCTATCTTCGTTTCTATCGGAATGACCAATCCAAGTCATTTTCTGGCACCAGTGCGGAATCAGTGCGAGGTACCGAATTCGCTATTAGAATCGCCTATTTATCCGTGTACCCAGTACTAAATAGGGTTGATGCTCGGAATGCCTCGAATTAGATCACTGAACACCAATTTCATAATTACTTCACACCGGTTGCTTCTGTTTTAAAATTGACCGCCATGTTAGGAACAACAGATCAAACCCAGGTTGGCGAGGTTCTCCCGGCACCGATACGCCTGCGGGGCTTGATTTTCGTTTCTTCGCCCGAGTTCCCGTGTCAGGATCGTTTTTCAGGGCCGGAGTCGCGACAAAGGCGTCGGGCAATTTCTGTCGAGTCGATCGATGGCCAGGATTATTGGGTCTCGCAAAGCTGGACAGCCAAGACGCGGCTTTCCAAGAGGGATGCTCTTCTTCAGGCGCTTCTTCAACCGTGCCCGCGCTTTCACCAGCGGATCGATGCGATGGAAATGAAACGTTCGCGCTGGATAATAGTGTGGCTGGTGATCGAGAATCGCATTCGACTTTAACATACGTCATGTCGCGTGTCGCCCGCGCGTCGTTAAAGCTCTCACAGTAATGAAACGTCATCGGTTTTTCGCTGGTTTATTTATTTACGCGCGCTTGGTGATTGGTGGCCGCTGAAGTATCATTGTTATGGTTTTTATCAGTCATTTCCGCGTGTTTTCGCGTCGAAGCTAGGACACGATGGAATTAATTAAGGATGAAGCAGGTCGTTTGATTTGTCAGAGTGGTTTATTTCAATTCGACGGTGCTCAGCGTTGAAATGTGTACGTTCTAAGTTTCTCGAACTGGATCATTTCGAACATCTGCAGATTTTAGAAAGCCGCCGCGTAATCTTTTTCTTGAGAACTAGAACCCTCGTGACCCTTCTATCAAGCAATATGGAGGTCTGCTCAAATAACAGAATGGTAGATAGGAAGATGAGGGAAGAAAAAGCTATAAATACACGATAAAAAAGATATATTGTTTAGAATAGTCTTAAACGGCATTTGTCAGAATTTCAATAGCACAGTCGTCAAGGGACCTGACCATGAAATAGTAAACCTAAAGGATGCATCCTCGTGACAGAACCCCTATAAATTAACATCCCAGAACCCTCAGATTAGTAAACACTCTGAAGGGTCTGGCCTCTTGCTTTACCAGTGACACTTTTCCGTAAACTAATACGGAGACTAGGGTGGCCATTATTTATACGTGTCGAAATTTTTTTTTTGTTTTATTTGCTCTCACCCCCTAGAACGGTGATATTTGATAAAAAAAATAGTCCCTGAAAAAGTTTATTGCAATCGGACAATAGGAAAGGGTGCCGACCAGGTCTTAATGTTTAGAATTCATCAATTGAAGAATATCTCGAATTTCTCAAAAATGGTAAGCCCTATCGAAATTTTGTTCCAATAGTATTAAAAGAGCATTCAATTTTCTACAATTACGGTATATATAATTTTTTCGTGCTTCCAACCATTTTTTAGATAATAGCGTTTGATTATAGGGAGTATGGCGTGACGTATTGTCTATATGCGCACGGTGCCGATCTCTCTATATTCAAACGCTATTATCTAAAAAATGGTTGGAAGCACGAAAAAATTATATATACCGCAATATTGTAGAAAATTGAATGCTCTTTTAATACTATTGGAACAAAATTTCGATGGGGCTTACCATTTTTGAGAAATTCGAGATATTCTTCAAAATCAAACCATTAATGATTTCTAAACTTTAAGGCCTTGTCGGCACCCTTTCCTGTTGCCCGACTGCAATAAACTTTTTCAGGGACTATTTTTTTTACGAAATGGAACCATATTAGGGGGTGAGAGCAAAATAAATCGTAGGTTGAAAATAAGGGCCACCCTAATGGAGACCAACTCGAAAGACAGGGTTGTGGGATGAGAGCTAGACAAAGGGAATAGGGGAGATTCAGAGATACACAATAATAGGCATCCTCGGGGATCCAATCAGAAATGTAACAGGTCAGTGTACCTGGTAATACACTAACCTCCCGGGGGTGGACCCTGCGGGCCACCGAGCCATCCAGAGGACCAACCTGCTGCTGCTCCCCCGATATTCTGTCGTTGCTCCGCCAGCAATCTGACCGTCAACGCGTACGTAAGCAGCATCACGCCCAGCGGTATGTAAAAGCAGATTATGCTGCCGATCAACTTGTAAAGGGGGTCTGGTATCTGGCATGAACCGTCCACCAGTACGGAGTCGTCCTCCTGCAACACGGCCAAACAGGATTATGCATTTAACGTCTGGTTCTCTGCGATTTCTGTCGCGGTGTCGTACGCGGGGCACAGGACTTTCCCCTCCGCGTCGTGAGGGATTAATGTGTTTTTCATGTGAAACCGAGGATCGATGATGTAGTGCTAGGGATTTTTATATCTATAGACTGAAACTGAGAGACCATGGTGTAATATTACATATCTCCATGTCTACAACTAGAGGTTGCTGACGTAGTAGTACGTCTCTTCCTATCTAAACCTGAGTCTAAATCACCTGCTGACTATATCACCCACGGCACTTGTGCTCATTTCTAATCTATCCTGCATTTCTCCTGTCATCAAGCTCACAGTCGATTTCCTTCTCTGTTCCAGGACACCGGAACAGTGCCCCAGCGTGGTGTCCCTGTTGGCAGAGAGCTACAACCCCCACGTGCGATATGGCGCAGCGATGGCCCTGGGTATCGCGTGTGCTGGCACAGGATTGAAAGAGGCGATTGCTCTGCTGGACCCAATGACCAACGACCCTGTGAACTTCGTTCGCCAAGGCGCCCTGATCGCCTCCGCGATGATTCTGATTCAGCAGACGGAATCGACCTGTCCGCGCGTCAAGGACTTCAGGGCCCTGTACGCCAAGGTCGTCGTGGACAAGCACGAGGACGTCATGGCGAAATTTGGCGCCATTCTAGCGCAGGGCATCATCGACGCTGGTGAGTTGCTCTCATCTTATTGCTAAACGACTCTTTGGCCTCTTGACAACGTTGGCCCATGTCTTGCCTGGGTTCAACTATCGTCGGAGAGAGCGTGATATGGACACCAAAGTCCGTCGTAGTTATTGCAGGCCTTGTGACGGAGTTGGAAGTGAAATCGAAGCTCCTTTGCGCCAGGGTCGGGCAAAAATTGTCAGGCGGTATCAAAAGGGTTTTGAAACGTGCTTAGCTATTACTAACATGCTGGAAGCCTTCGATATTCATCAACCCCCGCAATTCAAAGAAACCTCCATCACGACCACTAATAAATAAAAGACACTACCGAGGTGTCGGGCGCTGATTTTTTCTCCTTGAAATATGTTGTTACGCATAAAGATCTAAGAGTCGCGTATTTTTTTATTTTTGCCAAATCTCAATTTTAACGGGTGAAACAGAATTTTCATCGAAAATCGGCATTTTCCGAATAAAGTGTTCTGTCACTATAAACGCCAAATATCCATTAAATCACGTGCACTTAAAAGAGATACATATTATAAAGTGGTATATGTGTTAACAAATGCAAAAATGGCAACCGGAAGAATGGGAGACTAGAAATACCTGAAAACAACTTTGCATTTTCTTGTGCATGAAATGAAGGAGGTAAACAATTATCTAATTACAGTTGTCCTGTTGTGCAAGTTTTATTTGCTAAATTATCAATTCTATAAGCTCTTATATAATATTTTGAATTCGTAGTTCCTTTCATTTAGGAAATTATGGAACACAAATGTTACAAGTAAATGTTAATTGCCTTATACATACATACACACTGGCTCTTCTTCACCAGCTGAATATACTTCATAATGATATGTATATCTTTACTTACGTTGCAGAAGAAAACACTTAATTCGGGAAATGACAATTTTCGCACTGTGAGGGGTTGTTTCACCCCTTAAAATTGAGATTAGGCAAAAATAAAGAAATAAGTGTCTCTTAGATTTTTGTGCTCAACAACATATTTGATCAGCGACGAATAGCTCGACAGTGTCCTTTGTGAGCTCATTATCAGAGCAGCCGACAGAGTCTGACCTAGACCAGCAGCGTCGATTGTTGCACACTTGCGCATTTGCACAGGACAATGACAATTGTTCCAGGTGGCCGTAACGTGACAGTGTCCTTGCAATCGAGGACAGGCCACACCAACATGCTCGCGGTGGTCGGTGCCCTGGTGTTCACCCAATACTGGTACTGGTTCCCTCTGGCCCATTGTTTGGCGCTCGCTTTCACCCCGACCTGCCTGATTGCCCTGAACTCCCAGCTGAAAATGCCGAAGCTGGAGATCCGCTCCAACGCCCGTCCAAGTGTCTACGCTTATCCGGCGCCCCTGGAGGAGAAGAAGCGCGAGGAAAGGGAGAAAGTGACGACGGCCGTCCTCAGCATCGCAGCGAGGGCTCGTCGACGTGAATCGGAGAGGCGCGCTCGCGACTCGCAGGAGAAGATGGAAGTGGTTAGTTTCAGCGCCTTCGAGTGATTTCACGATCATTAAAGACAGTTCAGTGCCTTCAGTGTCAGTAGTAAATAATATCGTCTCTCTGATTTTGGAATGCAGCAGTTCAGAGTTGTCCGGGCCAGTTACTGGCGCAAAAAGACCACTGATGGCGCTAAACTGTCACGAAACTGATATGTTCGAATCCGTCTTCATTGGTTTTCGGATCGGAAAGAATTCGAATTATGCATAATTAAAACTACCCCGAATAAGGTCGTGGTTGGACTCGTTTTCATCGATAAAAATCTCTCGTGGATATTTAATAGTCAATATAGATGTTTAAATTTTCTCGGTTGAAGAATCCTCAGTTATTCTCATCAGCGCTGTTGCACCGTGGAAATGTACAGTCTAGGTTGTCACAGTTTCTCACACCTCGTAATCGTGGAGACAGTCGCCTCTGGGCGGCATGATCGATCGCCTAGCCGACGTCGCGACGACTAAGGTCGTGCTGGGCGCTTCCCCCTTCTAATTTCCGTCGCTTAATTTTTCATCACAGGACCCGCCCGAGACGAAGGAGGTTGTAGAAATGCTGCCGAAGGAGAGGGAAGAGAAGAAGAAGGAGAAGGAGACGGTAGAGTCTTTGGCGAAGGAGAAGGAGGAGAGGAAAAAGGAGAAGGAGAAGGAGATGAAGGAGGCGAAGGAGGCCAAGGAAGCCAAGGAAGCCAAGGAAGCCAAGGAAGCCAAGGAAGCCAAAGAAGCGAAGGAAGCGAAGGAGGCGAAGGAGGCTAAGGAAGCGAAAGAAGCAAAAGAAGCGAAAGAAGCGAAGGAGGAGAAGGAGGCGAAGGAAGCGAAGGATGCAAAAGACGCAAAGGAGGTGAAAGACGTGAAGGAGAAGGTGGAGAAGAAGGGCAAGGACGAAACCGAGAAAGGAGAGAAGGAGAAGAAGGAGGCTGAACCGAACTTCGAGGTCCTCCAGAATCCTGCACGTGTGTTACGACAGCAGGTGAAGGTGATACAGCTCGTCGAGGGCAGCCATTACGTACCCGTCAAGGACATACAGATCGGTGGAATCGTCATGGTGAAGCACATACAATCGGACACGGAGGAGGAACTCGTGGAGCCAGTGGCTGGTAAGCCGATATTCATTCTTAGAATCCATACACACATTTGCACTGTGCGTGCAGCAGGTATGAGTAACAAGTGGGTGGGAGTTCCGCACGCGGCGTGTGGTCAGCGTTGCAGCCTCTGTGCTCAAAGTGTTTTATGTATTGTGCGAAAACGTCCTAAGGTGAGCAGCTACCTTTCGAGGGAGAATCAATTTTAACACCCTTAATATCATCGTTTACTTATTTATATTATTCTTTAATCATGGACAGGGTCTCGTTCATCACAAGTAGGATCACAGAGTTTACATGCACTTGACTCAGAATTGATACTACATTTTAAATCGATTGATTATCTTGAAAGCAAAGCCTTGTTCGACAAAAAAGCTGTTATAAAAGTTGGATTTATTTCCGCGTGAGGATTAAATAATTGAGTAATTTTCTGAAACGTGGAATCACCCCCTTCTTGGTGTTCCCCGAATTTTGCCCCACGCTGCATGTAGCTGTGAGCATTAGTACGTCAGGTGTCTCTCAATAGAAACACAACATTGACGCCTTAATGGTCAAACACTGGGCAGTATGCGTCCCTGCGCATTTGCCCCCCGTCATTCTGGTGCGCTCTACCGTCTTGTCTCTCTTCTTGCTGCTCTCACGCCCAAGCTATAAGCCTTTCTTTGGCTGTGCCTCGACGACTGACACGGTCAGCGAACGCGCTTGCATCGCGTGTGGAGTTATCGACCTGTTGCGTTCGATTATTACCATTCTGTTACAGCTTTCGGCCCGAAACCCGACGAGGAGAAGGAAGCAGACCCACCAGAGCCCTTCGAGTACACCGAGGACTAGAAACCGTCCGCCGTTGAAACTTTGATCGTGGCTCCATCATTGTAACGCGAGCCACTCGTATAGTTCACAACTTGTAGGAGGAAGAAAGGAGAAGAAACTCTGTCGCTATATCCTACAGCGATACATTCTTTTTTTAATTTCATATCGTTGACCCGCTATCGAAGAGACCGACGCTCTCTATCGTCTATCGTCGAACCGCTGCTCCCCGATTTCCATCCAACTTTTAATAAACATATGATTTTGCTCTGATCGCTAAAGTGTCTCATTTACTCGAAACCTTTCCGCTCCTTTAGAATAACCGTAAATCTGTTCGTCCTTTAACGTCAAGGGATTTACATACTGTGCTCACGGTTTCCACGTCGATGTGTTCTGAAAATCATCAGAAATATTTGTCGAGTACCCTTAAATGTTAGCTTGGAATGAGTTAAGCAGAACTTTCTCGATACGAGCGATCGCTTGGATTGGTCTTACCGGTTTGAAACGGCATTTCTCAAAAGGTTGCGCCACTCAAAGTTTTGAACAGTACGATGATGTTCATTACGTATCGATATGATTTTTTTTCAAGAATTACTGGATCAGCACTCTCTGAAAGGTACGGGTGAATATGCATTTTATTGTAACTGTTACATTCTGTTGGTGGTGAATGTTAGAAAATAGATTTTTAGACATTTTTAAAAAAGTTCCACGGTCCATGTTTTAAATAGAACCTATTGAAAAGGTCTAGAACTCTTTCGAACCCTGGACAGAACTTATGCAGCATCCTATTAGATTTACCATGTTATAACACCTATACAGAGTGAGTCACGGGAAATAGGACACTTAAATATCTCTGGTAGGATTGCGGATAGGAGAAAATGTCAAAGAGGAAATATTGTTCGAGGGGCCAAATATGGTGATACAAACGGATCTTTTGATTGACATTATCTTCAAAGTTTTTCAAAGGTCATCGATGCTTTTGAAATGGTTGCATGTATTATTAACTGCAATTAGTTTGCACTGTTGTGCAAAATAACTCCTGCACTCGCAATGCAGGACATCCTAGACCTGAACCGAGTGCAATTCAAACGAATATACTTACTGACACCCAAGGAATTTCAGTACTATTAAAAACCCTTCCGTAATCTCCGCGCCCAAAAGTAATAAAGTGTTATTATAGTAAGCATGAATAATTTCAGAGCCGAGTGCATTATATCTATGTTATGTCTCAGCCTTCCTACCAGGGACCAGGTATCCAGCGAGTCGCCAAGAGCTCAGTGGGATAACCGACTTGTCCCCAGCGACTTGTATCCGGCAACTTGTGTCTGGCAACTCGTCCTTTAAAGGTTAAGCCCCGTTGCGCGCTGTCGACAGGTCGCCGACGACCACGAGGTACACGGGGATGCTATATGTATCATCAGGGACCTGCATGCTATCATCTTATAAAAGCTCGTTAGAAGCCAATACGACCACTTAGGGTCCTTCCTTTGTAAGTGGTGTGAATGGAATCGAGGACGGATAGCCTCGTGCTCTTCTGTCTTCGAGGGCTTTATAACTGGGACTTAGGCTGTGTGTGGCCTTGAAAGGGGATGCGTGAGACTAAACAGTCCTAGTGACAGGCGATGGCTTGTAACCACGTTGAGTCTCCCAGCTATCGGGTGCTGAAGGATTGCTTCTTTGAATGAAAAGAGAGAGTTGGGAGATGGCAAGCGGCCCAACGCCCTACTGCTAAAGAATAGGGACTCTGTTCCTGGAGGTAGGACCGGCGGCGCCCGGAATACATATAAGGGCGCTTGATGCCAAGGGCGCCAATGACAAGGGCACGTCGGATGCAAAAGGAGAATTTTTTAATCTTCATTAAGCGGTAAGTCACATCAGTGGTGCTTTTTGTGTGAGGCACCCCTGTAATCAGGCACAAAAAGAGATTTTTTATATCTTTTATTAAACGGGCCTTTTGAGAAGCCCTGATTCTGGGGCGCCATATAAATTCTCGCATAAGCGCGCCAAGCACCCTATCGCCGACCCTGCCTAGAGGATCTGGCCACGGACTGTGGAAAGCGAGGATGTCTTACTTCTTACCAAATGGGCCCTTTACACGGACGTTCCTGCGTGGCACTTTTGCGCGCCACACGCCAGCGCGGCACGCATTTGGCGTGGCGTGCCGGAACGTCGGAAGGAGCGCGCTCCTTCTCGCAGGCCAGGAGATCGTACCCGTCACTACTTAGAGACAGCGAGTTCGGGCTCCCATTTCTACGTCGACTCCACATGCTTTTTCCAGGAACCAGCGCAGTCTTGTATTGTGTACTACCTGTTCCATGTATATTATCGATCTGCGAAACGATCGGCAAGACACGATCGCGATATACGTAGGTTTGCGAAAAGTATACGAATTCCTCGATATATGTACCTGGCTTATAGAGGATATCATAAATGCTGTTACTGTAGGGCACACTGAAACATCTGTTTTTACGAAGCTACATTTGGTTTACCTGAAGGTGCTATAGATTATGGAAATGGTTTATTACTCGGTTATAACGACTGTATTGCGATCTGCATTCTCCTTGCGGACGAAAAGTTTCCACCTCATCGGACGTTCTTGCTAGCATCTTGTGCGTGGTTAGAAGTGTGGCGCGCCGAAATTCCACGTTCTTGCGTGCGAGTAGAACCGTTGTCAGGCGTGTCGCGTCCAAAAGTGTGACGCGCAAGAATTTTCGCCGCAAGCAAACCTCGACTCAAGAGGCAACCCTACCGATAAGCCGTGCCTCGATGGGTTTCAAGGACTTCGACCCTCGAGGCCAGGGGGGCCTTACAATGTTGCCCCTTAAGAAGTGACGAATTAAAAATTCTACATTTTTCATCGGATCTTGGCCAAAGTGGTGTGAATCGTTTCCTTATGAGTTCCCGATGAAAATGGTCAAAAAACGACACAAATCGGATCGTAATTAAGGAATCTTCATAATAAATTGATTTCCAAAACTTCGTTAAAAATAGTTCGATTTACATGAAATTTGGTATAATTTTCATTTGAAAAACATAAGAAATGCATCGGTATCACTTCCATATCGATACAATAAAGAATAAAGAATACAGTTTTTCTGAAACAGGTATGTATTCTCGGCCGACCGCTGCGAATCGAGGTCGGCGACCCACAGTCGAGGGTGAAATATTCATTACAGCGTATTAAGAGATTCATTATTCGTCATCGTATCGATATGAAAATAACACTAATGGATTCCTGGCGTTCTCCCAATTAAAATTATCACAAATATCATGGAAATAGGACTACTTTTACACAAGTAATACAAAGCAGAACAAGTGACCGCTTCGGAAATTTTCGTCGGTTAAAAAGGAACGACTAGACAGAGTTAGAGATAGTGAACAAGAAAGATAGGGACAGGCCAAAAACGGGGATGAAAGGGGCAAAACAGAGAAAAACATAGACAGGGTAAAGAGAAAGCGTGGGATAAGGAAAGTGTCCTTCGGTTCGTAAACGCCTGGCCGCCAAATGTTTCTGACGATGACCAGGCCTGTACGAACCCCTGAAACTAGGTATGTGTGTAGATGGAAGAAGAAACGGCAGAAAGTAATAAAAAGGTACATACAGGGTGTCCGCGGGAACAGTAAACAGTTGGATATTTCCTAACATATTCAATGGGGCAAATTTATTAGGCCAGACGATTTTATTCTTACATTATTATTTTAAAATATACGATGGTCAAGTTCTGTTTTTAAATCTGCGGAAATTCACCATCCGCATAGTTGCCAGTCAAATCAGTTTTGATCCTTTCTTAACCGGTTAACTGGCAATGTATCATATATGATAAAAAAAATCTGGCCAATTCTGCCAAATCTGCCAATTCTGTATCATATATGATCAAATGGAATAACTTTGTGATTCACTTAATTTTTCGATGTTGCCAGTTTGGGCACGAATAATAAAAAAAGCCGTGCCAGTTAACCGGTTAAATCGCGTTCACTTCTTAGAATGTGTATATTGAAGATACACGTGTACACGTGTATCGAAATATACGGTTTCACGTGTATCGAAATATACGGTTTCACGTGTATTAAGATATCCATATTTCATTTTTTAACTAACTATCCGAATGTTTAGATTTTACGCAAATAATTTGCGATAGGTAGGTACAGACACAATTTACTAGGTTACAGATGAAAATAAATAACATCATGATTTTGGTTAATAAAGTTTAATCTATTAATCGTATATTAATGTATTTCAGACAACTACAACAACTGATTTTATGCTAACAGTGCGCATATGAGTTTTGTAAGGCGTTCTATTTGAAACACTATAACGCCGGATATAACCACTATTTTTGCATACAATTTTTTTTCATATTCCCTAAAGATTGACAAATGAAGCCACAAAGCTGCAAGTAAATATGTTTAATTTTTTGGTTTGAAAAAATTCTCGTTTACTTCCTACCGCTTGTAGCGGCTCGCAGAGTCTTGACTGCCAGGCGCGCCGCGTGCCTCAGAATTTTCCGCACTGTCGGAAAGCCACACGCCACGCCAAACCCTTGTCTTCAAGTGCCGCTTTCCTTTTCTAACTACCTTTTCTGTCTCTTATGTAAACTTTTCTGAAATCGAGGTTTGCGCGCCACACTTTTGGACGCGACACGCCTGACAACGGTTCTACTCGCACGCAAGAACGTGGAATTTCGGCGCGCCACACTTCTAACTTGTGGTGGAAACTTTTCGTCCGCAAGGAGAATGCAGATCGCAATACAGTCGTTATAACCGAGTAATAAACCATTTCCATAATTTATAGCACCTTCAGGTAAACCAAATGTAGCTTCGTAAAAACAGATGTTTCAGTGTGCCCTACAGTAACAGCATTTATGATATCCTCTATAAGCCAGGTACATATATCGAGGAATTCGTATACTTTTCGCAAACCTACGTATATCGCGATCGTGTCTTGCCGATCGTTTCGCAGATCGATAATATACATGGAACAGGTAGTACACAATACAAGACTGCGCTGGTTCCTGGAAAAAGCATGTGGAGTCGACGTAGAAATGGGAGCCCGAACTCGCTGTCTCTAAGTAGTGACGGGTACGATCTCCTGGCCTGCGAGAAGGAGCGCGCTCCTTCCGACGTTCCGGCACGCCACGCCAAATGCGTGCCGCGCTGGCGTGTGGCGCGCAAAAGTGCCACGCAGGAACGTCCGTGTAAAGGCCGCTAAAGAGGGCTGTGATGATTGTGACGAACCACACGGCACTTAGGTACTCCAGAACTTTGGAATTGAGCGGTCATTCTCAAGTATTGCTAACATACAGGGTATTCGGCTACATGCGGAAGAAAATCTAAGGGATAATTCTAGACCAGGCTTGGGAATTAAGTGAACTTTTCGGCCGCGTTTCAGAAGCAACGCCCTCTTTCTCCCGCCGCGCGTCAAAATAGTTTCTAGAGTTTTCGTAGAGTTTTCCTCCTAGACTGTATGTTGTTAAACAACGTTACTCTTTTTATTAAAGAATAATTTGTTTGCAAGGAGGATTTATTAAAAAGAAGTGTAATTATCAGTTTATACACGGTTTCATATGAGTTCTTAATGCAATCAATAATATTAATTTAAAATATAGTAATTGAGTTTATTGCAACTAAATGAATATTATAAATTGCCACTACAATCGCCAAAGAGCCACGCGCCGTGGGAACGCGCCTTAAGACACCTGCTTAGCTTATCCAACAGAATGGATCTAAAAGGATTAAAATTCGTCGGAATGATGTCACTGTCCCTTGTTACGCACGTGACCAGCTAAGCCTGTCATTTACTGGCAGATATGGTATCTTATCTCACGCACACGAATGATTAATACCGATGTGTCGTGTAGAAACGTATCCTAAGGCGACCTAAGGTAAATAGAGTCAAGGGTCGATCATATGACTTCGTGGTACCTTCCAGATCGATTCTGGTCATTCCCCAACTTACACGCGTATTTCAACCATCGCGTGGATGCATTGAACGCGTTATTCCCTTCGTTCATTTCTGATTAACATTTCGACAGCGCAGGGTTCTGAAAAATCCCCCGTGAAATCAGTCACGCCTTTCCGAGCTACCGCTGCTGCCGGAAAAAGTTTTGTCCATTCAACACGAACTCCGAGCTTGGTTTGTTTCCAAAGTAAACATCCGGAGACTCGAGGACAATACTTTCAATGCTGTCAAAAAATATCGACGTGGAAGCACGCCGAAACTCTGCACAGGATGCAAATCGCAGGGCGTGAAAACACGACGCCACTCAAAGTGGTAAAAAATTAAGCGGAAGCGCCTGTGTGTTCAGACAGACTGACAGATTTTATGCATAAAGATATAAGCGAAGGGCGTGTGTGTGCGCGCATATGAAAGGATTGTGTAGAGCGTAGAACTGTAGACTGTAGACTGTAGACTGTATACGAAGTTAATTGATGGAAAAAGATACGAGAGGACTACGTAGTGGAAGCACGTATGTAGACCTCGCCGAATTCGTGGGTCCCGCTGGGGTTGGTGATAAGATAAGCGTGGCAAGGTCTGGAGCGGTCCTCGTATAGTTCTACGCACACATATCAGTTCCATGACGGTTCAGTGCCGTCAGTGTCAACTGTCAATGGCCTGTTTGTTTTAATGTGATTAAAGCGACACCTACACGGTGAGAGCTGCCTCCAGGTATGCCTCGAGACGGGGTCTCATGTCTCGTGCTGTCAGGCTGGAGAGGAGAGAGAGTGACCTGTCTCGAGGCAAGTCTCATCGTGTGGGGTAGGTTTTAACTGACACGGACAAGTGTGAACTGGTCCATTCTAAAATAGGGAAATGATATTGTTTATACATATTAGAGATGTACCGACTAGCCGACTAGTTGATTAATCGGCCCCCAAGAAGCCGACTAGTCGCCGATTACAAAAGTGGCCGGATAGTCGGCGACTATTCAGTACATCTCTAATAGCAAAGTTATAAAACTTGCTAGAAAAGGAGAACGAAAAATGGGTAAATTTTCACAAAAAGGGAGCTGATCAATCGGCCTTTTTTGCCGACTATTCGCCGACTACAAAAGTGGCCGGATAGTCGGCTTAACCGACTAGTCGGCCACTAGTCGTTACATCTCTAATACATATACCACTGACACCGACGGCATTGAATCGTCTTGGAATTGATATGTGTGTGCGTAGACCTTCGCACCGCCCACCGTACCACTTCCGCGGAGCCTTTTACATCGACCAACGTGCACTGAAAGGGTTAGACAGGTGCGTGCGAGAAGCTGTTACTTCCATCGAATGCCGGCAACTTTCTTAAAAAATGGCAATCGTATCGTTCTTATCTTTACTGACGCACAATGAATCGTTCATCGATAAACTGATAGATTATAGACGGATTTCTAATGCAGTAGAGTGCTTAGAGCATATACTCAGGGAGGGTCTGGAATTCCGAAATAAATCCTACTGGTAGTGGAGGGGAAACACCTACAGCAGTGGCGCGGTGACAGTTGTCACCGACACATTATAGAACCCGCAAAGATATAGCGAGGTCGTAAATTAAACACTCGAGCAGCGGCGGTCTTTGATGCCCCGGCACCCAGGTCCGCACGTGGTATACTATTGTAGGAATGTCAGTAGGAATTGAGTCTCAGGCCATATGCCCTGCGCCCTGAGGCCGGGCCTGAGTGAGGCCCGAGCCCCTTATCTGCCCATATATCTGTCAACTCGCTCGTTCCGACTCCCGAAACATGTAAACAGACACTCGCTACCATTTTTACGACCTCGCTATATCGTTGCGGGTACTACACTCGTCGGAGTGCGATCGCATGTTTCTCGAAACGAATTAAAAGAACGCCGACGGTCAGACTCTCTCGCATGCACCGCCTACTCAGTGGCCGTTCGGAGGCAAAGTTATAATGTGCGATCTGTACAGTTTGTCGATACTGTGAAAATTGGTAGACAGCGTCGGCCATTAAATACTGTTAGTTCGTATACCGACCACTAGTGTCGCAAATTAATTTTGAACGCCCCGATATAGGCGCGAACCGGGCCTGATTATTGAGAATCGGTGCGATTGGCCACGGATGAGTAAAATATCTTCTGGCCCTTCGCCAAAGTTCGCGCGCAACATCGCGTGGCGTGGTCCCTCAGCGTCTTTCAATTAGTGATGTACGATATTGGTCTCAACTATCGATAATGCTTATCGATATATATTTTTTCGTTTAATATACACTAACTTTCAATACGAAATAGTCGTTCACGAGATACATATCGCTATAGTGTGACTCACGCGTGCAGCGCCCGAGATTCTGATCTGATACTTACATTCCGCCAGTCGATAGACGCTCAGTGACGTGCGACGTGCATTCGTTCTATCGAACGAAATGAATAAAAGGTTCACAGAAGAATTTATAAAATTGGTGCAACAGAAGACACAATTATGGGATACTGAGAGCAAACATTATCATGACAAATTCCGCACGGAAGAATGCTGGAAGAGCATCGCCCGCAAGTCCATTAAAAAATTCGATCATTTGCCTGAGGTGATGCAGAAAAAGACATGTAAGTATTTGAAGTTCTCGCGTTAGGTATCAGGATATATTTGCAGCTCACGTCGAAAACAACACAACGCCGGGATATGTTATTTTTTTTTACGGATGTGCGGAAGCTCGGTTTACAAAAACGATGATGTGCAAAAAAAGGAAGATTCATTGGACGTGTGCGTCGGAATTGTGTGTCGCGGAAAGGATCGTTTAAACGAAAGCCTAATTAGCGAGCAAATACGGCAGTACGGGCAGAATGGTGTACCTGTGCGTAGCGCAAAGTGTATTGTATAGTGATTTCTGTAATAAAACAAGGAAGGATTGTCTCGTTCGAACCTAATGGAGAATAGCCAAGGAGGCGCATTTTAATTATTTTATTTCTGTGTCTCAGAATCAGTGAAGTGTACGGCACAAACGGTTAGAAGCGATAATCCACGGGGGTTGACGCAGTAGGTTGCGGATTTGGCGGGAATTTTGAATATGGTTAGCTCATACCATACATTGAACCTTGTTTTGAATGTGCAGGGCACACTACGTACACTAAGGGACAGAATCGGCTTCCCTTCGGAAATTTGGCAACGTTGCATGTCACTAGGCATAACTCAGTGGTTCTAGTGACAAGCAACGTTGCCAAATTTCCGAAGGGAAGCCGATTCTGTCCCTTAGTGTACCTCAAATTTTGCGGAAACATCGAGGTCAAAGCTTCGCTTTTTGTAGATCCTCTATATCACGTTATTTAGTTATCAGGCATCGTAAGAGTATCCTTTAATGCGAGGGCAACAAGAAACGTAGAAGAATGGGCAGGGATTAACATCGTGTGACACGTATGATTTTAAAATGAAAGAGATGGAGAACTTGAAAGTACACGTTCGTTACGCGATACTTGGAGAAAATTACGCTTGAAATTTTGCCTTTGATCTTTTTGTCGAATCCTCGGTCTCGGAGCCTTTTCGAATGGAGAGACGTATTATAAACTTTCGAGTGGCAAGTACATTCCGTTAACACAAGTTCGTTGATGCATGCACTTACTCGACACGATCTTCAGCATCAAAATTGTAAATTCAATGAAAAAATTAATTCGTTCCGTTTCAGTGTTTTATATTTTTGCTTGTTAGTAACTACACAGTGATAAATGTGTTTATCAGTTCATTGCATCGTCTATCTGCAAGGTCAGCTGTTAATCAGTACAGGACGACGCAATTGGTTGCTTCTTCAAACAAGCAAGGGGAAAAACGATGAAACCGATCTCATTTAACATACACACATACGCCGAGAATAGGCAAATATAGTAATAATCAGTTAATGAACAATCGCTTGGCAAGCTACCCGAAAATTGTGGGTGTGAGAAAGCCGAGGAGGCCATCTCCTAGGCTGGCCGGCGTGGGGAATGAATGTTTGGGATGAAAGAGATATGCGTGGCGAGTGAATGTTTACGTTTGAGTGTCGATAGCGGACGGGTATGATTCTGAGAATGCACGCGGAAATTGTGGACGGATGTGTGCGGTGTGCATGGTGGCGCGTGGCATGGGTGTGTGATATGTGTGTGCTGGGAGATCGTGGGGTGATGGTTCGTCGAAAAGCGGTCACCAGGAGAGTCGAAATAGAGACGCGAGCGAAGTAACATCGAGACGTATATAATACACATACTTAAATATATATAATGATTTAATGAACTTATTTGGAGGTACGCGAGTCATCTCATTCACCCTGGTTCTGACTATTCGAATAATTTAATATCCGAATATTTTTCAAAGTATTGGAATGCTACGAATAAACTTCGAATATTTGAGTATTCGAATGTTATTATTCGAATATTTAAGTATTCGAATACTATTCGAATATTTCAGTACTCGAATACTATTTATTCGAGTACTGAACCACTTCAACATATCCGATTGACTTGAAACTTTGCACACATACATAGTTCAATTGTGGGTAAAAATTAACTTGCAAGATTTCACCCTGACAAACAAACGAACTCACAACTGAAACTAAATAAAGGCTTGCAAACAAATGAACCTAAAGAACTTGATTTATAATTCACACCACACTATTCGAATACATCAGTATTCGAATACTGAAATATTCGAATAGTATTTGGATATTCGAATTATATTCGCCAAATAATTGAGCAACTGAAGTATTCGAATATCGAAAAATTCGACAAATAAGGTAAATGGCCCAATGGTGAAACAGTTAAGGAAGCAGTTGAGATAATTGCAATTTCTTTTATATTTAAACGGTATAAAGTTATGACTAAATATGATTATTCGAAAGCGTAAAATTTCTACTTTCAGATAAAGTAACAAGAATCTACATTTGTTACAGTAAAAGTTTTAAATTAGTTAAGACATGAAACTGTTCATATGGCCCAGTAATTAAATGAACTTCATAGCATGTCCCAGTCATTAATTATCAGTGTCCCAATTATTAAATATATATTTAATTTAACTATTTCTATCAGGTAATGAAAATAAATCAATGTGGTAATATTTTGGGGTGATAAAAACATTTTATTTATAATAAATTTTGACTTTATATGTCCGAAAAGAATTTAGAATAAGTTAAAAAATGATTAAAAGTATATTATAAAATTTTAGGTTATGTTAATATTATGACAAGCTTAAGATTAATTATTCTACTAATTCTTAAACAGTATTATATTTTATAGTTATTATTAACGTAAATATATAGGATACAAAAAATACTTACTTTAGTACTTAAAATAAATGTTCAAACCAGTTCAAACGCCATTAAACACGCGTTTTATAACTGGTCCGTGTCATGTTTTCGTGTACTAGTGGATAAACGCACTAATTTCAATATTAAAAACAAAAAAATAACAAGAGATCCAATTAATTTTCAATTCTTCAGCATTAATTAAATCCAAAACAACTATACTATTTCAAAAATTATAAAATAATAATTAATTACGACCTTAACAAAAATATTCTCTCGCTTGCTTGAGCCCATTAGGTAAGAAACGAAATTGAAACTGTTGAAGCATTACTGTACAATAATATTTTTTATGATACAACTATTCAGTTTTGTAAGCTTATAATTGTATCTATATAAAGCTAATACATTTTGCAATTATATTTCGAGCAGTTTAAACATTGCAAATTAGTAAAACTGTTATTATTAACAAAATTTCTTCTCAATTTTTAATTATTGGGCCTTGTTTAAGCACTGGGCCATTTACTTTAGTCCCAGCCCTATTTCTGATCCGATCGCTTCCCAAACCCACAAAATATCTAATTTCTTCCGTTTTTTTATTGTGTATTTTACGGTCGCATCAACTACACTTAAATGGTTATTTGCGAACTATTTATCTTGTTCATATGATTCAGTGGTTTTACTACGAAATACTAGTTTTTAGCATACTCTATGTGAAATGAATGTATTTCCCCTTTTAGGCACCGACTACAGACGAAAGTGGAACATCATTGTCAGTGCGTTTAAATCTGAACTAGTAAAGCAACAGGATGAAATGTCACGCCCAACTACGTCGCAGAGAAAACCGTATAGATATTTCGATAACCTCACATTTCTACTTCCGTCTCTAAAAAAAGAACAGTATAATTCTTCTTACTTTTGCGTTCCTTAACGGGGTGTTCACATTTTCCGGGTCAAAAGAATATATTTTTTTGTTTTTTGCATTCCTTTTTATAGTTTCCAGTATTAAGAACATATTTCTAAAAGGATATTTTGGAAAATTCGGACAATGAACCATTTCATGAGATGCACTATACACTTTAAACATGATTTTCCCGAAACAATATTTTCCGAAATGGCGAAAGTATATTGACTTAAAATGTTGACAGATTACGGCACACGCATTTTTCCAGGTTCGGTACCAGAAACAGCTGAAAATATGAAATACTTTCAACTAGCTGACCTGTTACTCGGTTTCACCCGGGAATTATTTATGATGAAATAAAAAAGCCTAAAAGAGAAAATAAATAGCCTATCGTCTAATCTTGGACGTATGTAATGTAGGGTAAATCCGGGAGACGCGGTCGGGCCGGAGAGTTGGTCGTGTCGCTATATTTCAGAGTCTATACGTAAAAATGCATTAAAGTGCAAACCAATTACTTCGCTAGAAGCCAAATAGTTGAATGAATAGCGTTATTTCGCTTCCTTCTGTGTTTTTCTGGATTTATAGGCTATAAAAGGTAAATTGATGTTACATTTAACCTCTTTTGTCAAACAGCGGTTGTACAGAATCGTATTTAAAATATACTTCTAAGTTTATTTTCCTTTTATGTTTGGAATAATAAGATAGTAGAGATATTGAGGGACAATGCAGCCACAGTATTTGGCCATATTAACTCTTCCCCTCAAAGCTAACGAGAAGACCATGTCTCGCTGAAGAAAGGTGAGATGGTCGAGTTATGATTTTTTTATTATTTTTGTTTATTTTTTTATTTTTCATTATTATTTTATTATTCTTTTTGTTTGTTTAGTTTATTTATTAACTTCTGTATTCATTTGCCTTGCTAATCGCCAGTAGGTAATTCACTTTTTCTTTGATGTGTACTTTACTTGTTTAGCGTAAACAAATTAAATATCAATGAATCCGTAGTTGTATTCACTCATAAATAATTTTGCTGTATCCTTTGTTAATTTTCCATGAATAATTATGTGAGTGGTCTCTGCCAACGACGAAAACCATTTCTCCCGGCACCTCGGGGGAGGTGGCCAGATGTCATGACTTCAGTTTTCAACCCGATTTACAGTAAATATTGTCTTAAAGCAAATATCGGTCAGTTTTTCTGAATCGGCATAAAATTCTGAACATATTAGGTTTGTTCTGATAAAATAAGTAATATCTATATTAGTTTTAATAGCCATTTTATATTAGGTCGACCGCGTCTCCCGGATTTACCCTATATTCAAAATTCCATTGAAATCCGTTCAGCCGTTTAGGCGTGAAAGAAGGACAAATAAACAGGTAACGTTTCACTTTTATATATCAACAAAAATCGGCTACATTTTTCCTAAAATATCTCTTTTAAAGGGACGCTAGTTTGAAAGTTTTCGACTTTCAATGCTTATTCTAAGACCAGACTTCACTAGACTCGTACTGGACAGGAATTTACTTTAAATTGTTGTATCAGATGCAGTGTACGTGAGACTTTTATTCCGCCATCGAACGATGATTTTTTTCGGACCATATTTTTTACCAGTTCATTTTTTGATGAGCACAAAATATCAGGAAATAAAAATATCATGTATTATAAAATACAAAGTAGAGTAACTATATTCTACAATCTCGTTTTTAAATCTTAATTCAATCGTATTAATGTCTTTATTGCAAAAGATGTTTAAACAATCACATTATTTTTCCACTCGCAAATGAGAATACCACCTCAAGCCTTTAATGTTTTGAGACAGTGTTTAAATTTTTTTCTTTTTAATTGCTCAGCCCTGCTCTGTTTTATAACGTGCCAAGAGACGAACTGAGGAATCTGCCAGGGCATGAAAACAGTGGATATTCGAACGAGACAGCAAACGGAAAGAAACATGGAGATCAAGAAGGAATGTCGAACAAGGAATCGGAGAAACGCGCCGACGATTCAGAGATAACTAAAGCCTTAAGAGAATCATTACAGCGTAAAATTCAGCAAGAAGACCTTCTGCAGGATGTAGATATATTATTTTTGATATCGCTCCACGAATATTTAAAACTAATTCCACCCCACAAGAAAATGGTGGCTAAGGCACAGATGCTTGCGGTATTGCATGAGCACAATAAACCATAGATATATTTCCGCGAAACTTCGTGGATCCATATCAATCAGCGTACATATTTCTAATTTTTTAAAACAGTGTTGGTCAAAAGAAAGTTTTAAAGTCATATTTTTTAGTATCTGCATAGCTAACTTAACACTGGGCTTTAAGTATTATATCTGGCAACACCCAGTCTATGAGATACAGATCTTAAGTTATTATATTTTCTAATGGAACTATTTTATTTTCGTTATCGTTGGCAGTTTAAACTTTTTTTTCACCGATACTGTGAATATCTGGGGGCACGGTAGTGCCCCCGCCGCACAGTGGGGTATTTGGCCCCAAAACCCGGACATAAATCGATTTAAAATTTTTTGCGTAAACCGTAAAATTTTTGGTGCTCGAGGCAGTTAAATATCTGAGGAACAATGTATGAATATTGTTTTTTTCATTTGTGTACTCATGAAGCAACAGGCTTCGTCGAAAGTTAAGAGATTTTAGAGCTCGCGATTCTTTCTTAACCGTCCTCTGAAACATCGTTGGCTTATTAGAGTTTTCAACATGTTGTTAAGAAATTTGGTGAATTCTTGCATTATGGAAGCTTCTCAGGTAGGTATATACTACACTTTCCAAAAGGTTTTACTTTTTATCATATATATTTGCATAGTTATTACCATTTGAAGAGAATCGAAAATTCAGTAAATTTTCTTTACGATTATAAGATTTCATTAACGATTTTGTTATACTGCTAAGCCGTGTTAACTGCTTTTGTTGGTGCCATTACATTTGATAAAGGTTTGTGAAGACAGTGCAAAAAAGATTGGTTCCGGATTCGTCCGGATTTAAGTTTTATAGCTAATTTAGCTAGAAATGACAATCGAGAGCTGGTGCGTTTTACGTACGCCTGTACGGTCGCGCTCCCCAGGCCTTCGTGAGATGTTTAGGAACTCTTCAATGAAACTGTTTAAATTATGAACACATATGTATTAACTGAGTAAAATGAAAGAAAAACTAAAATATAATATATAAGTACGTAAAAAATACTTTGAAAATTTCGCCGTGTAGTCTCTGATGACACTGTTTCAACTGAATACAGACATAAAGTAGAGGACTTACAATTAGTAAAAGATTTATCTATAGCATAACATAAACATTTTATCAAATTCTGTCTGCATTCAGATGAAACAATGTCATCAAAGACTACACGGCAAAATATTCAAAGCACTTTTTACGTACTTATATGTTATATTTTAGTTTTTCTTACATTTTATTCAGTTAAAGTTTTGTTTTGTATAGCCTATATTTAGTGTGTGTTATATATATTTATCCTGTGTTTATTAAGTTCATTAGTTGAGTTCATATTTAAGTGCTGTTTTGATTTTACTTTTATATTAAATTTCATTTTACTTGTACTTGGTAAGTACGCTTAAACATTTGTCACATGAACTAGATATTTTCCGCTTTTGTTATTCAGATGTTACTTATTTCACGAGAATATATATATATATATATGTATAGGTATTAAAATGTCAGCAAATTGTTCGGTTCAAGCTGCGGGTCCATCTGGAATTAAACTGATGACGCAAGAAAACATAAAATTTATTAAAAAGAAAGCTGTCAAGATGCACTTCCTAACTGAAACAATAGATTTACTTCTTCCCCCTGAGCTCACGATTTGTGTAAACGAAGAATTTCTGTAAAAACATTTAAAAATGTAGCTTTTTTTTAAATGGCTGTATCTTTGTTAAAAAACATCCTTTTTTATGAGGTTCGACTTATCGTAAAGGCAAAGGATCATACTTTCCGATAGTATACATAAAAATTACAAAAAATATTGTTTGCACTCCGTAGCCCTTGACAAACATCAAGAAACTTTTTCAGTTTGGCACATTCCTCTTTAAGGGCGGATTTTTCCCCCTGGATACCGATTTCGATAAAATTGATTCAATGAGTCGAAAAGTAGAAAGTTTAAACGTTATAATGATTTTTATTTCATCAACTTTGGATGAAGTTTAACAAAGTTATGGGGGTTTGAAGATTTTAAAATAGCCATGTCCGGGTTTTGGGGCCAAATACCCCACTGTGCGCCGAGTCGAGTCGGGCGCTTGCCGTAAGCACTCTTTTCTGGAAGCAACTCAGCGTACTTTTCACCCCCCCCCCCCCCCCCCATATCTTTGTGCTGGAGTTACCCAGAAACCTGAAACTGTACAGAAACCTAGTACTTTGCAAATGGAACTAAACCTCCAAATTTCACGTTTCTATCTTTTCTAGTTGATAAGATATTTGAACTCAAAGTTTCGTATTTTCGACACTGACCGATCATCAAAATGCAGTCGTACTTCCCGCAGCCCTAGAAACTTGAACTTTGGCAGAAAGGTAGTGTTTGGGATACAATGAAAGGAAACATTAAAAAATCTGAAAAAATCCTCTTCACTAACCATTTATGAAAGAAATTCGATATCTCTGGAACAACTGAACCCATACCCATGAAATTTGATAGGCACGTTCCTCTTAGCCCCCAGGTGCTCGCTAAGAAATTTAAAAAAAAATCTCGCCTCCCTATTACCGAAAAACGATACATGAAAGTTTAGCCCCCGCGCGCGCGACGCATGTTTCGGTCCTGACGCCGT
This sequence comes from Andrena fulva, assembly GCA_946251845.1. Lineage (NCBI taxonomy): Eukaryota > Metazoa > Arthropoda > Insecta > Hymenoptera > Andrenidae > Andrena > Andrena fulva. The sequence continues at coordinate 16,616,625 of OX276333.1, read as the reverse complement.
AACGTAGTCACAGCCAGTGATGCCAGAATCGTGGGACGTGGGACAAATCCTTACCCCCACTATGACCTACCGTCGTCCCCCACTTTCTTCCCATCGCACTGCACACAAGCATATCCCTACTCCTGTCCATGTGCTCGGCAGCCGAACAAGCAGCGCACACGGACAGGAGTAGGGATATGCTTGTGTGCAGTGCGATGGGAAGAAAGTGGGGGACGACGGTAGGTCATAGTGGGGGTAAGCATTTGTCCCACGTCCCACGATTCTGGCATCACTGCTGGTGACCGCTCTTCGACGAACCATCACCCCACGATCTCCCAGCACACACATATCACACACCCATGCCACGCGCCACCATGCACACCGCACACATCCGTCCACAATTTCCGCGTGCATTCTCAGAATCATACCCGTCCGCTATCGACACTCAAACGTAAACATTCACTCGCCACGCATATCTCTTTCATCCCAAACATTCATTCCTCACGCCGGCCAGCCTAGGAGATGGCCTCCTCGGCTTTCTCACACCCACAATTTTCGGGTAGCTTGCCACGCGATTGTTCATTAACTGATTATTATTATATTTGCCTATTCTCGGCGTATGTGTGTATGTTAAATATTCCACGATTCTGGCATCACTGGTCACAGCGCGGAGCCCCCCACTCCGCAAAAATCGCGCGATCCGCCAGATGACTGGGTACCCGCGAATCACGATTCTCGCGTGTAAAAGTTTACGGTTTAGCTACAAATATCGCGGCGCGACAACGGATAGGCCCAATACAATCGCCTGTTTGCAGTACCCATACAATAACAGGCGATTGTATCGGGCCTATCCGAGGAGGATTGCGCACAAAAACAAGTGAAATCCCATAAAAAACATTACGCAGTACGCGAATGTGATGGAAGTTGCTTACATATTAATATTTACGTTTATTAATAAAGTATTGCATAAAATAACATTTATACAGGAACTGAACGTATATGTATTTATAGCGTGGACTTAATTTTACATAACATTGTAAGGTGTAATAGCTTCCCTGTGCTGCGTAATTGCCAAGTCACAAAATGTTATTTAACTAAAGATGTAGACTTGGAGTGATTTGTGAATGAAAGTGTGAAAGTTAATGAGAGCGCTAGACTCGGTTCTACATGACATCTCACAACTTTTTATGGGTGAAGAGTCACGAGACTCGGCTACATTTTTTACATGAAATGTTTTTTATGGGATATAAGTTTCCATAAAGCTCTCTTATGTCTTATTTATAAATCAGTAAAGGCTGAAGTTAATGTCATTCCTTATCGTTAAATCACGTCGGTTGCTCGTTAACTTAATGATCGATAGCAGCGACAATTTTACATAGATCGTAAAGCTTGAAAGTTTATCAAGATGCAAGTACTTTCTGTTAAAAATAAAGACAACTTACTTCGAATTGCATTTGTTTTTTCTCGTGAGTAATCTGTTATTACATATTGGTATTGAACTTTTTCTACAATTTGTGTTAGTTATGTTGTTAATACTATTCACACTATTGGCACTGCTCAAGTACTCACATTGAGTACTACAAGAATTACACTGTTGACATTTTCTATATTTCTTTCAATGCTCACACTTCGCACACTGTTGGCACTGCTGATGCTGTGAGGAGAGAGAGAGAGAGCTGGTGTACGTAACGGCCGGAAGGAGAATCGGCAGAAAGCGGTTAGCGATCAGACCGAACCGACTGTAAAGTGTATCCTCGACAATAAAAGTGTGTTGTACAGTAGTTCCCCGTTATGAGCCCGTTTTTTTCCCCCGTTATGAGCCCGGCGACCATCCCCACCATTTCCTGGAAGCCCACGGACGAGAGTGAGAGAACCGGACAACGAGCGAGAGGACACGAAAGCCACTGGCCGCGCGGAATCATGTCCTCAAGCCACTATGAGCCCGCCGCCAGCCCCGTTCGTCGGGCTCGTAACGGGGAAATACTGTACAGAAGTTGAACTGCGGGCCAGTGATTTCAATACCAAAAATTAATTGCAACACTACTTACACTATACTTACATTATTTATACTACTCCCATGTCATTCCTCCATAATCTCCACACTGTTCTTACATTGCTCATATCTTCCGCCTTACGGGACAAAAGCGGGCTCAGAGCGAGGCGAAATTCAGTTATCTTTTACAGTCGGCAATTTAGTATTTTTGAAGCGAAATATTCTTTTACAACTCGCTTGTTTTCGAAGCGTTCATCGGGAAACATTTTTCTGCCAGATGTCGAAACGAGGCAATCGACATCGTGCCGTTTTTCAGGGATTTTGACTTTCTTCGCTCTGAGTTAATCCGTTGATTGCTCTGTCAGCGGGTGGCACACACGGTGACTTCGGACTGTTACCGGTACTGTTACCGCGCGGAAAGAAGACTCCTGGCGGGCGATCACGGGCGATGCAGTCCGCCGCTGTGACGATTGATTTTTGTCACCGATTGGTGCACACTCATAAAGACAGGGCACACATATTTTTGGTATTGGCGGAATCGGCCACATCTACTTACTACAATGTAACAGACGGAGGTTCAGGCGGAGCTAGCGTCGGACTGCACCACCCGTCAGGAGTCTTCTTTCCGCGCAGTAAAAGTAAAAGCTGACTCGCGGGACAACCCGGTCATACACCGCGACCCTGGCGAAACGCTCTGGCCGATCAACCTGGCTAAGTTTGGTAGCCAAATGTCTAATTTTCCTCCTCTACGTTGACAAGAGTTCCTCCTTCATCAAAATCGCAGAGAAAAGGTTCCTCCTCTTCATGGAAAATTTGGCCAATCAGGCTTTTGGCGCCTCCCAAAAATCTGATGTCGAGTCCACCTTTGACATCGAAAAGGTGGATAACACCAGAACTCGAATAGCGCTCCTCAAGCAAGGTTCGTTTGCTCGTTCTCGTCATCGTCCGGACCAAGGAACACGAGTAGCGCTCATAAGCCAAGTTTTCATTACCATTCTGATCATCGTACAGATCAGAGTCTACCTCGTTCGAATCATTACTTCGGATAAGTTATACTATCGTCGCGATATAATTGAAATAGTCACTTGGTATTAATTTGGCAAGTGATAAAGTATCCGGTAAAGTAAGTTAATCGGGTCTTAGCACTTTCAACCCCGAGAGAAGCAACAGAGTTTTCGCGCGTGTGGCGGGTACGAACATCGCACACCATTTTTATGTTATTTCTGCACGACTCCTACTACATTGCAACAATTTCTACATCATTCCTGTATTCCCCTCACAGTCTACAGTTCGCATTACACACTTCTCACTAGTCATACACTGCTCATCCATTAAACACTACTCTCTGCGCGCTGTAGGATTGATTTATAACACTACGCCTGCTGCAACCAAATTATAAGTTAACTTCAGCTGCTCCACAGCCTCTTCACAAAGCTGCAAGTCGATATTAGTCCCCTTATAGTGCCCTAACAATGTTGCGGATACCTTTTTTGTACCTCAGTTGCCATGTGGCTACGTAGACATCGTAGAATATTGCAAATTGTATTTTGAGCTCCTCCTCATACGCAACAAAGGTCGAAATCGGTTTTGACCTCCCCCAAAGTTGGACTAAGTTGCAAACCTGTTTTCGGCATCTCTCAACATTATAACAAAGTTGCAAACCGAGTTTGCGCTTCTCCAGAAACTGCATTCACGACGTTGCAAACGCGTTGTTCGCTTCGTCTGAGGCTGCAAATAGATTCTGTTGCAAACATGGAAAGCGGTTTTTGTCTTCTGGCTGCCTTACAACAATGTTATTGTTATGTTGTTAAGCAACGTGTATGTTGTGTGTAAATGGTGCATGAATATTGTAGAAGTAGTGCCGGGAAACGGGTCATTTACGTAAAATCCATCACCTTTGCATTCGATGTCAGGTGTTTTGGCAAAATTGAAGTATTACGTAGTCCACATGAAATTAGCGGGAGTTTAAGTCATCATTTTGCTGGTTCCGAATTTGTTTAAAAGATACAGGTCGCCAAATTTGCAATTGTTGCCCATTTTCTCGAAACCGGACTGTACATACGAAATTTTATCTCGGAAACTATTTATTGTATTCAGTTCATTCTTTTTTTATTTTAATCTAGAAGGCTTGGGCCTATTGGAATTATATTTTTTCAAGTGGACAAATCATTTTTGTAACATGAAAAATTATAAACAAATTTTTATTTTTGATTAAAATCTAGATTAAAATAAAAAATAAATGAACTGAATACAATAAATAGTCTCCGAGATAAAAATTCGTAATTATAGCGCGGTTTTACGAAAATAGACAAAAATTGCAAACTTTGACGGCCTGTATTTTTTAAACGAATTCGAAACCAGGGACTTCAAACCGGTATGATTTTGATAGCGGTATTACGTCAACAAAGCCATACCGAAACCGATATCGTACCAAAACAGACGAGTACCGAAACCGTTATTAGAACCGAAATAGGCGAATACCGAAATCGTTAAAGTACCGAAACCGAAATAAATACCGGTATTTTTCCGGTTCTTCTTTCGGTGACATGCTAGATTAAAGTAATATATTCATAACACTTATTAATTCGAGTTGTAAAAACACCAACATAACGTAATATCTTTTCATAAAAGTACCAATATATTAGTATACGTGTAGCGCATAGATTCTTGTCTAACATTATTTTGAAAACTGTAATAAAATCCCCCAATTTCATGTCGACTACGTAATATTTCCATTTCGCCAAAATCCTTGACATTAAATGCAAAAAGTGATCGATGCGGCGTAGAATGAGCCAAACTGTGGCAGTATTGCATGAGTAGTGTAAAAGTACTGTAATGTATAAGTAGTGCGGGTGTAGTGTAAAACTAGTATGTTGAGCAGTTGGAAAGTAGGGTAAAGGACCCAATTACTGACACCTAACCAATTACTGTCACCTTAAGCTATTTTACTTAAAATAACGACTAAATAAACTATAGTATATAATCTATAGTATAGATTATAGGTTGAATTACATCATTCTTTTTTTGTATGACTTTACAACGTTTATTTATTCCTTATTTTAAGTAAAGTAGCTTAAGGTGACAGTAATTGGTTAGGTGTCAGTAATTGGGTCCTTTACCCTACTGCATGAGTACTATTGCGAGATGGGAAGAAGACCGACTACCCACAAGCTGAAATGTCACAGGGGCAAGGCGAATCACCCGCTCGCTCCACCCTATCCCTCCAACAAAGTCCGCCGCGTAACGAACTTAGAGCATATATACATGGAGGTATCATTGCCTTAGAGTGACTGCCTCGAAACTGTCGGCAACATCACGCGAGAGAGAAAGACATGTGCCACTGGTGCGAGCGAGAGAAGTATATGTCCTATTCGACCGTAAAGCGCAAGCGCCGATATTGTGCGAGAGAGAAACACATCTTGCGAGCGAGAGAATCTATACTTCACTCTCTCGCACCAGTTCGCACGATGGTTTCTCGTTCGCACGATATCGGCGCATGCGCATTACGGTGGATTAGGACATATACTTCTCTCGCTCGCACATGTCTTTCTCTCTCGCACCATGTTGGCAACAGTTTCCCGCTTTCAATGAGACCTCCATAGTATATGCTCTAAGGTAACGAAGAACGCGAACGAAACAAATCGCGACAGTCCTTGGATATGGACAGCTGCTAAGAACCGAAAAGTAGGACTTCTTGGAAGCGATAGGGTGGAGCGAGCGGGTGATTCCCCTTGCCCCTGTGACATTTCAGCCTATCGGTAGTCGGTCTTCTTCCCATCTCGCAATAGTAGTATGCAGTGTAAATAACGCGGGTTAGTGCATGAATAATTTAAATGTATGTGTCGGTGGTATGGGAGCACAAGTAACTATAAAACGCAACACGCCGACTGCCAATTGATATATGATTTCCCACAAGCTGCCTCTACTCCAAAATTCCTTGGTCCATCCTGCATCCCCTAGCGTCACGCAAGTAATTGTTCTCTGCCACTGCAGAGTTGCAAAGCAGACGACCCTCAGCCGGCCGGTGGAGCTTCCTCCGTGAGTTAGCCGTTGCAGACCGAATGATCCTTCCGCTTCGCGTGAGAATCCGCCGCAATTCCTTGCAAAAACGCCGCCTCCTTTAGTCGCGTGCATCGCCGGAATACGTTCCCTTCCACTTCGAGACCAGGCTTTCTGCACGCGGAAATTACAATGGCGTGAAGATTGATGACTGAGCGTCGGATAGACACAGGCGAGTTATCGGAAACTATATGCTTTATTGAAGCTACTCGTTCCTGGCGTACTATGTGCGATTTCATGCGAATTGAGTACAGAGCGGTCATTTGTTCCACGCTGATACTTCCGGATGCGAAGAGCTTGAAGGCGAGTCAACTTGGTAGTGGAGGTATACTAAACAAGGTCTATTTAGAAAGGATATAGCGAGGTCGTTAAAGCTGGGCGAATCTCAAAGTTTACAGCTCTGAGGCTTTGAGGTTTCGCTACAAGGAGTCTGGAAACCTTATATCTACAAAAAGTGCCAAACTTCTTGTTCCAAAACGTCAAAGCTGCACAGTGTACACTTTGCGATTCTCCTAACCTTTACGACCTCGCTTTATCCCTTCCAGGTACTGTACAGTTGGGATCACCTCTCAAAAATGGTGTTGAAATTCGATATTTTGAGCGAAGGAAACTGGTAGCATGATGGCGTCTGCTTGGAGGGCCTTGCATAGGTATTTGAGGAAAACTCAAGTAGTGGGCACTCCTGGCATCAGTGCAGGATCCTATTGGGACCTTACGTAGTAGTAAAAATCGAATTTTTGGAGTTCTGTAAAAGGGCACGAGTGTGACAAATGAAGCGAAGTTCACAGTCGAACGTGGCCCTGAAATAAGGGACGAAAGACACATTCAGCCTCTTAACACGTTGACCACCAGTCATCATTGCTTCAAACGTACCTACAACTTTTTCTCAGACCAAGTGCAATACGTAAACTTCTAACTTATGTTACTGCCATTAGGAATATTGGAGAATCTTAAGGGCACCATTATACCAGAGAATATTTTTATTTCTGACGATATGCATTTGAATGAACGGCGTGAACGGAGAACGTGGGCTAATTCCACGGCTGTGCATGGTTTTGGCGTGCTTTCACGTCGATATTTTCTGAAAAGCTTCGAAAGGTATTGCTTACACTACACAGGTTTTCTTCGGCGACTTTGCTACTCGTTTCTTTTGTTCGAAAGCTCGGAATCACGAAGTTTAAGACCACTTTTCGAGATGATCCTACTTGATTTCGATGTTGAAACGGTTTTCGTACTTCCAGTCTACGATTATGGCAAAAGAGACGGCACTGACAATGAGTGTATACTTGATTTCATCACCATCTATAGCCAATTACTTACGTACAAATCTTAATTATGACTCTTTTTACAATATTAAAAAACGGTTTGAAAAGTTGCAGCTGGTATCCTGAACCGTAGAAATCAGACGCAAGAAGCTCCTCGCTTGAGCATCTTCCTTTACTTATTCCTAACGTAATAAACAGGAAAATAATGATAAAAAGATTTTCAGTTTTTCATTCGTGAAAAGCGTGTGAAAATGAAGATTCCCATCTGCGCGTTGCAGACTTCTGGTACGCGTTAAAGCTTGCTTGCAGGTCGCGTAGAAGACGTGGGAAGTATCTTCGTCCCTTCGAGCGAAAAAATCGCCCAATTTCCACTTCGCAAGAGGAACTTTCAGGTAACTTTATGAATTGAAATTTACTTGGGCGACGAGAGTTTGAATTCCACGGGAATGCAAAGTCGAAATTCGTTGGGATATTCTTCGAGTGTTCCCTTGAAAAATTCAGCGACCCAATTTTTCACGTACATTTTCGCACGGAAATTGTATGAATTTAAATATTTCAACTGCTTCGCGCTGCATCTTCTTGATTTTCCGATTTGCAGTTTTCCATTGGGACGTTTTCATCTTATTAATGGATTTGACTCTTTTGTGATAACAGTGGTAGTGATACTGGTAGTCGTAGTACTACTTAGTAATAACATAATAAATTTGTGTTACAAGTGATAGTAATAATACACGTAGTTATCATAGTAGTAGTAGTGATATGTATTGGTCGTCATAATAATAGTAGTAATACTGGTAATCGTAATGGTAGTAATAACATAATAAATTTTGTGACAAGTGGTATTTCAAATCTGTAAGAACTTTAAAACCATAATAACAATTTATATTCCTCACACCATTATGTTTCACGAAATGACCACTGTGAAACGGATCGATCCCGCGCATTTCAAGGATTTAGGTGCGGCGTTAGAGGCTCGTTTTCTGCTTGCCTTTAGTTCCTGCAATTTAAGGCGGAAACGCGAGTAAGAAGAAAGAAGCATAGGTTTCGTGCCGCACGGAAAGTTCACGAAATACCTAACAACGGTTTCATAGACGAGGTTTCGGAAACATGAAAATACCAGATATGCTACCCACCCATTTCTCCTACTTGCTCGTATCTGAATCTGAAGCCTGTAATAAATGCATCCTATACACCAATTTCTGTTAACTACTGATAGTCAGATTATTATCATTTTCCAGATAGGTATCTGCTCTTTAAGACAGCATCATTCCTTACTTTTCTAGTCACCGAATACGACATTACTACTATTTAATATTTTTATTTATTTTTCTTTTACTAAACCCACAACTATTGTAGATAACAATAGTATATTACCCTTAATAATAAAAACGTTAACAACCCGGGCAACCCCAGAGGAAAACTCGAATATCGTGTGATACATTTGAGGTTAACGATGTCTCAGCTTGTAACGCGTAGTACCATTCACATCGTCGAGGTTCTCTGCTACACTATGCCTTGCAGAAACCCAGCCATGCCGTAAAAACATTAGGGGGCAAAATCAGTAGTGTTTTCCCTTAAGTCAACCTAGTTGTACATTCAGCATACTTTTTGGTCATTGGCACTTTAACAGTCTGAGTGGCGACGGCGTGGTTTTACGTTGAGGGCTTTGCATTTCATGGCGATATCTTCTGGAAACTGTTGGAACCCATTCGGTGCTCCTCCGCCGGGAGGCGCCACCGTCTGTGGTGGGTCCGCGCCTGGGCGGAGCGCCATCTACAGAAGGACCGAGATCGCGCTTAGATAGTCAGCACTCTTATCTTCGCTCCATTGCATGGACCTAAGAATTAAATGGACGGAGTACAAAGTCTCAACATAGACGAGGGGGTCGAGCCAGTCGATCGGGAGGAGAGAAGTCGTGGTGGACGGCTTGTGATTGGCGGAGTAGTACGCATGCGTTGCGCTTTATTTGTTGAACTGAATTAAGTTGGTCAAATATTGTCTAGACGTACAAAGATTGCTGGTTACTGATTTCGCCATGTAAAAAAGTTTTGTTTTGATGTAGTTTTGAATAATACATCTTGTTAAGTGAATAAGTTTGAAAACAATAACGAAAATCATCAACCAATCACCGATCGTCCACCACCGCATGCGCAGTATCATGCACCCCCTTTACTTACACGAGCTTAGGCCCCGCAGCTTTTTGCTCCGTCCATTTAATTCTTAGGTCCATGCTCCATTGTTATCAGTTAATCGTTGCCAAATATAGACTCGTTATTGTTACTACGACGGGGCTTTCACTTCCTATCTCCCTACTACTCGGACTCAACAGAAGCCATCGAAAGTACTTTGAAAACGAACCTAACTTGGAGTTTGCTCCTCAAAACCCTGCGTCACTCGAAGTGTTAAAGTCCGGGAGCGTCTACGAATACCGCTGCTTGACATTGATGGTGGTATAACTCAGAAGATGTCAATTTTGCAGGAGAAGCAGTTTAAATTTTGCATTTGATTAACAGTTGAATACTGATCATAAATTCAAAATTGACATTTTTTTAGTTATCCCACTATCAATGCCATGCAGTGATAGACCAAATAAGTGCAATTTTATAATACGTGTTGTTTTACATACCATTTGGTTGAGTATCAGACAGTGGCGGATTTAAGAAAAGCGACCCAGGTGGAAAACGTTCTGAGGGGTAGTTTAAGTGAAGAGGTAGTTTACTAAGAACGGGCCAAGTGTAGTAGTACGAAAAAAATGTAGTGTTTGTATACCTATATCTAATCATAATTTTTTTTTGGTCATGGGGCCTTGCAGGGGGCCTTCTGTGTAGGGGCCTAGGCGGCAACTGCTCATCAGCCGCCCTGTTAAATCCGCCACTGGTATCAGATTAATCACTATTGTTGAGGGGGTGGAAATAGCTATGATATCGGCTTCGGTTTTCGAAACAGTTATAATAACCGAAATAATCTTGAAACAGTCACGAGTGAAAAAGGTTCTGGCCTATGCCGGTTCCGGTTGTACAGAACCGACAGTATTTTATTGGTTCCATAACGGTTATACAGTAAACTCTCGGAACCGATACATACATACATTGCTGTTATAAAACCGTTATGTAACTATTATGGACCCGATATAACATCGGTTCTATGGAACCGTAACCGAAATCGATATAGTCAGAATATCGATTCTTCATAACTGGTTCAGTCAGAACCGATATATAACAGTTTGAAACAGATATTTTCGAAACCGTTTCAGTGGACTGGTACGTGTCTTCACATCGTGACCTCCACTGAAAGGAGCTGTCGGCGTTTTCGTGCAACGTGTCTCACCTTCGAATACATTAGACTGAGTGGCAGGCTCATGGCTATGCTGAGGATCCACACGAAGATGATCTTCAAGGTGACCCTCCGTCTGGTCTTGTTGCGACCGAACTTCATGGGGTAACGTAGGCTCAGGTATCGGTCCACGCTGATGGTGCACAGATGCATTATGCTCGCTGTGCAGAACAACACGTCCAGACAGATCCATACGAGGCAGTAGACGGACGGCAGGGGAAAGTATCCTAAAACAAAGATGAGCACTGTGAGAGTGAGAGACTGAGATTTGCAGAAACATTACTTGAGATACAAAATGAACATAATATTTCGGATATTGAGTCATTCGTGTTAAGGTGGGATTCCACTGAGACAACGCAAGGCAACGTGTCGCGTGCGATGATTGCGATAGTGATTGCATGTGTCGCATGCGAAAAAAGATGCGACGATGTTGTCGGTTGCCGGTTGTCAAAAAGTTGCCTCAGTGGAATCCCAGCTTTACTTTATTATCTCTATTAACCCTTCGTGGTCACACATTGTTATAATCACAAATTGGTGGCACGGGATTGATTGCACCCCAGCGTCATTTCTGAGTTACCATTTTCGTATTTTGGATTCTTTTAACTTTTGAGTAATAATTGTATATTCGTAATACTCATACAATCATGCTATTTCTAGAAATGTAATTTATTGATACGTTGAAATTTGTATTTGAAAAAATAGTTGTGGATAAAAACTTTTATCGGTTGAATAATTTCACCAAATTTTTAAATTTTATTATTAAGGTCTAAAAATTTACAAAAATATTGGCAAAGAGGTTAATTTATTAAATATAACTTCTAATCAAATCCGATTGTGTACTCTTTGAATAATTGGTTGTAAATTATTTTATTCAAATAATGCCCGAGTTTGAGTGATTCCTGGACAAAACCAGCAAAATAATATTTTGAAATAATGAATTACATAAATTAAAAAGCTAATTTTATCTTATTGTAGGGGTACATATGTAAGACTTTTCGCAGTAGCTTTACGTATGGGTCAATTCCAGCGAAGGAAATAGTATATTGCGAACAAATAACGCGGATCACAGTGGTGCAATCTGATAAAGTATGTAATCTCGTTTTAAATTTTGACAGGGAAGTACATTCATATCTGACGGATGATTTGGGGTTTTAAATTCGCAGGGTTTATCACGACTCTGATTAACACTTCCACTGACCATCGAAGGTATTGTCCAAGAGTCCCCAAATGTTTACTTACACGAAAAACTTGTTCTATCCATTGGTAGTAGTCCCATGTACATTTAATAGATACTATAGTTTATATTTTTAATAATGTCGGCCGTGTTCAAAGCGCGTGACGATCGGGACAAAACTTTCCCGGTAGAAGCGACACTTGAAATGGCCTGATTGATTTGAAGGGGCATTTTTCAAAAACTTGCGCCAAAGTGTTAAAGCGACTGGAATTTGAAGATCGAAGGGGAATCTCCGCATGACATCCTGGGATTTTGCATTCCACGCGCTATACCCACTTCCTACTCGAATGGAAGCATGGTTAGCCAGCGTCGACCCCCGGCCCCTGTTACTCAACCTACCCCGATACTTGTCACTTTTCGTGTTACTTTATTTTCTCGTGGCACGTGAAGTATCGCAGGCAAAAAGAGGTCAATGGGTCACCTCGAAACGAAAAAAATCGACACGTCGGAGGATCGAGCTGATATCTTCTGCCTTTTTATAGCTTTCGTTTCCTTAATGCGACGTGCAACGCGATTGAATACTTACATTGTTGCACACTTACAATATTAGATTTAATGTAATTCTTGAACAATACACATATGTACAAGGAGTACGTTGATTTATATCGATCATATCTCAATCATAACACTATTAGTATTATAAGTTTAGAAAGAAAATCTTTTTTATTCTCAGTTTTCAGTGAAAATTTCGAAGTTATCTTTCTCTCTTTTGTAAGAAGATTGAATTATACAGCGTCTTCCATTTGCGGTGCAACATTGCAATCTCGCACCGCAATATTGCCGAAGAGTTGCAGGATCATTGCCATAATTTTGCCGTTTCGTGGCAGAATCATTGCCGGGATGTTGCAGGACTAGATATTTGTAATGTTGCCGCAACATTGCAAAAATACAGTCCTGCAATATTGCCCAGGGCGGACCTATGTCCTAAGTGAACCTGCAACGTCTCTGTAATCTTGCACCACGTCATTGCTGCAATGTATGGTGCTTTATAGGGTACTAGCATGCCCCTTGTCAACTTCGCCCGAATTATTAGCGTGACTGATTCATGGTTATTAAAATTATAATATGTTTCATCGAAATGAAGTATTTTGAAAAAAAGCTTGTTCTCATTTTTGAGAATCTATTTTGATGCTGCTCGCTATTTTCGTTTCTTCTTAAATGGGAAGAACGTCTAGCACCGGCGGATGCCCTAGAAAGGTTTTGTTGTTTTGGCATGTTTATGTTAATTAACCCGTTAACCCGAGAATATAAACGTCCGTTATCGGAAAGTGGTGGTACTTGAGAGTGACCGTACACAATCTGCCCGGCTCTGTTATAGGCATGACTGCTGTATTTCACCTGCGAGAAGCGCGCGGCCCCGATTCGCCGCCTGGCGGTCGCGGCGCGTAGTATCCATCGCAGCCGGCCGAGTCATGACTTCTTTATGTACATAATAATAAATTACACAGATTAATTATATTTTACGTGATTAAACATAGCCTATGTCCGTTCTTGTTGTTCAAGGATGCTGTAGTTAAAATTTCGTGATGATTGGTTCAGTACTTTTTGAGATTTTTGTGTACATACAAACAAACGCTGTAGCTTTATTATAATAGTAAGATAGTAAGATAAGATAGTAAGATAGTAAGATAGTAAGATAGTAAGATAGTAAGATAGTAAGATAGTAAGAAGTAAGATAGTAAGATAGTAAGAAGTAAGATAGTAAGAAGTAAGAAGTAAGATAGTAAGATAGTAAGATAGTAAGATAGTAAGATAGTAAGATAGTAAGATAGTAAGATGGTAAGATGGTAAGATAGTATGATAGTAAGATAGTAAGATAGTAAGATAGTAAGATAGTAAGATAGTAAGATAGTAAGATAATACCTGGCTGCCTTACGAGGGTTACGAGTATAGTACTTGCGGTTCTCCACATCCAGTGTGCAAACAGTGCACAAGAAAGACCCTAAGAACGATTCCTTCTCATTACTGACGCATTATTTTTCCATTGTGGTCTTGGTATGGATTGCACTTTACTATTATTCGTTAAGAAACAGCATTCAACAGTAATTTAAAAAGACTATGGTTTAGTGGATTCTAGCTACGTTAAAAATACAATGCTTTACAGTAGACATAGAAAATACTGCACCAAAGAATAGCAATAATCCAGACCATTTTTGTTTATAATATCGACAACAATAAAATAATTCTTAGCCCCCGATGGCTGCTCAGAGAATAGGAAATAAGAATTTCGGATCATATCGAGATTAAAATCTATCCTAAAAGCTTTTACTCGTTTATCCACCATCCAAGGGTTAATAATTCTATTCAACAAAGCAAGATTAGTAACGAGTAATAATATCAAAACCCGGGAAGTCCTCCTAGGATTAACTCTATCGAGGATTCGTTACAAAATGATCGAATATTCGAAACTGAATCGGCGAAGTGGAAGTGCAACGATAATACAAGTAAAGTTGTAATTTACGCGATCGTGGCCCCGTTAATTGCCGATGCCACCCTCCCTCCGTCTCGTGGTGTTTACGTTTGCCCGTTAAACGAATGGCGCGGTGCAAATTTGCCAGCGACCCTCGGTAATCGTTTTTCTTTTGTTCGTCTCGTAGTCGACGGTGTCCCGTGCTAGTGGTACCGGGTCTGCGTGATCGTTAAAATTAAACGTGGCCCCCCTTTGAACTGAAGACGACCGCGACCCACCCTTTAACGACACCGCGCGTTGCTCGTAAAAGGAAACCGTGCGTCAAATTTATCGTCAACCCTGCATTTACAGACGATCGACGAAGTGAGCAGTACTAATAAAAATAAACGACGGTGTTCAGCTTGGGAGTCATTCCACGCCAAATCGATCACTTTTTTCCCTCGATGTCTCGGATTTTCTTCAAACTTGAATATGTTGTAGTTCTCGTGAAATTAGGAGGGGTTTAATTCACCATTTTGTCGATTTCTAGTTTGTTTAAAAAACACAGGGCCTTGAATTTTGCGATTTTTGCCTATTTTCGTGAAACTGGGTTGTACTTATGAATTTTTATATCGGAAACTATTTTTCGGATTTAGTTGAATCTTACGGCATTTTAATGTAGAAGGATCGGCCTTCCTGAATACATTTTTCCAGATCGAAAAATTAATTTTGCAACATTGATAATTATAAATAAAATTTTATTTTGTAAATTGAGGCTCAAGGTCACGATTTTAAAAATCCGAAAAAAATACCACCATATTTGCTGAAGAATTTTCTATAAAATCAGCCTATCTCTTGTTGGTAATTTGCATATTCAACGTCGCAGAAAGCTGTTAAAGACAGCGGCGCGCGCGGTTTCAAGTATAAGCGAGCCGCGCGCTCCGCTATTACGGTCGCCTGACCGTACCACTCGCACACTCTATTACTTCAAACAGGTTTAACAACGATAGAAACAATAACGGCAGCTCACGTACCCATCACAAGGGTGTCATTCATACCTGCAGAAGAATTTTACAAACCCACTCTTGGCCAATGCCACTTTTTTTATAATAATTTCACTATTGTCCGGTTCTTCATTAAATTTATCCTTTAATTGTTTAACTATTTCGTTACTATCTTCCACAACACTACTTGAACTACTTTGTGCATCTACTAAACTTGATTTTACAATACTATGGGCGCGGTCTATTTTTTTCTATTCTTCTTCTACTCGATTGTAAAGTTTTACTTGTTAATGGAGACTGACCTACGGATGCCATTAATATATTGGTGGAACTCACCACCTCGGTTGGATCGATTAAGAATGACTACTTTTTGAACTGTCACTATTATTATGTTCTGTCTGCATACGCGACAATCCAGATGGACCTGGTTCTGCTATTGCAGTTTCAGGCTGTTTCTTCTTTTCCTTATATAATTTCACGCGACAAGTATTGCAAATGAACGTATTTCCAGTAAGAAATGAAAATGAACGACACAATTCCAATGATTCTCTTCGAAGTGTACATGTATATCGAGCATTTCCCTTTAGGTTGAAGAGATTGCAACACCACTGTCGCACCATTTTCGGAAATCCACAAACAGATATACCTAAGTAGAGACAGTAGACGCGCACGATACGAAAGTTGTCTGACGACTGAAAACTTCAAAGGACGATGCTTAAGTAGAAATGTGTAGCGCTATATAAGTTTATTGCCATCTTGGAGTTACTATACAGGGTGATTCTGGAGCTCCGCCGGACAATGGATGCGTCCTGGTACCCCGTGGCGAGGTCAAGCCCCCGCAGTGCCCCACCGAATTTTAGGGCTTTCGACCCTCGAAGGGGTTGGAGTGCCTATTAAGTAGTTAGAAATCTTGGATTTCCGCATTTCTCATCAGATCTTTGCGAAAACGACGCCAATTGATTCCTTATGTTTCGCCGATGAAACTGACCCCAAGAACGACGTAATTCGGAAAATAATTAAGGAAATTGCATGAAAAATTAATTTCCATAACCTCAAGCTAATTTCGTTAATAATAGTCCGATTTACATGAAATTTGGTATGCTTTTCATCGGAAAAACATAAGGAATCTATTGGTGTAACTTCCATTTCGATACGATATGAATGAATATTTCACGTTTTCACCCTCGATTGCGGGGGGTAGACCACGATTTGCCGGGGTCGACCGAGGATTCATACCTGTTTCAGAATAAAATAATTCTTTACTCTTTATCGTATCGATATGGAAGTGATGCCAATGGATTCCTTATGTTTTTCCGATGAAAATCATACCAAATTTCATGTAAATCGGACTATTATTAACGAAATTAGCTTGAGGTTATGGAAATTAATTTTTCATGCAATTTCCTTAATTATTTTCCGAATTACGTCGTTCTTGGGGTCAGTTTCATCGGCGAAACATAAGGAATCAATTGGCGTCGTTTTCGCAAAGATCTGATGAGAAATGCGGAAATCAAAGATTTCTAACTTCTTAATAGGCACTCCAACCCCTTCTAGGGTCGAAACCTATAAAATTCGGCGAGGCACTGCGGGGGCTGGTCCTCGCCACGGGGTACCTGGGGGCATCCATTGTCCGGCGGAGCTCCAGAATCACCCTGTACATAGTACAGAAATTTTTACTGCAGAAAAACTTTACTGTAGGTATAAATGACACCCTTGTGATGGGTACGTGAGCTGTCGTTATTGTTGCTACCGTTGTTAGACCTGATTGAAGTAATAGAGGGTGCGAGTGGTACGGTCAGGCGACCGTAATAGCGGAGCGCGCGGCTCGCTTACCTGAAACGGCGCGCGCCGCTGTCTTTAACAGCTTTCTACGACGTTGAATATGCAAATTACCAACAAGAGATAGGCTGGTTTTATATAAAAATCTTCAGCGAATATGGTGGTATTTTTTTCGGATTTTTAAAATCGTGACCTTGAGACTCAATTTGCAAAATGAAACTTTATTTATAATTATCAATGTTGCAAAATTAATTTTTCGATCTGGAAAAATGTATTCCGAAAGGCCGATCCTTCTATATTAAAATGCCGTAAGATTCAACTAAATCCGAAAAATAGTTTCCGATATAAAAATTCATAAATACAACCCAGTTTCACGAAAATAGGCAAAAATCGCAAAATTCAAGGCCCTGTGTTTTTTAAACAAACTAGAAATCGACAAAATGGTGAATTAAACCCCTCCTAATTTCACGAGGACTACAACATATTCAAGTTTGAAGAAAATCCGAGACATCGAGGGAAAAAAGTGATCGATTTGGCGTGGAATGACCCTTGGACTATGTAGGCGTCGGACCGGGCAACTTGTGGAAACCCCTTAACGTTGTAACGTTTCGGAGTCGGCCCATTATCAGGGTTGCCACCTCTCCGGGTTTACTGGAAAAATCTCCGGGTTGTAGAAAAAAATGAGACAATCAGAAATTGTGGTATTATACAATGGTGTTAATTTTATATACAATAAAAGTTATTAATTAAAAAAACAGATACTTTTAAATTCTGAATTGTTTGAGCTAAAAAGAATTGCACATTTGTTTTCCGCATATTCGAGAACAAAACATTTTTTTACTTTTTCCATCTCCAGGTTGAAATGTGTGGCACTCCGGGATTTGTATGGTACTAAGGTGGCAAACCTGGGCCCTATGCCCAGTGTCAGTGGGTTAGGTTGGGATCTTCCCGCTGTTTAGGTTATTTACAGCGTTGACATTCACTTGTTTATCATAGCGTGTTGCTTCTCTATTGTTTGCAGTATAACGCAGAAAACAGTCGTGGATACAATGGTCGCCAATAAAGCGCATATTCGTGTAAGAGAATAATCGAATCAACCATTATTGTGATTCGATAATCGAAGTGTTCTTGAAAGCAGCGTCTCGCGTAATAGAGGCACACTACCGTGTCTCTTGATGCTAGGCGGCGTTCAGATAAAAAACAATATGGGACTTGAGCGAGTGAAATCGGCGTGGGTGACTGGTAGGTTATTGCTTGTGACATGCAGATTGTATTAGAGATTGAAGAAGTAAAGACATAATCTATGATTTCTAAAGTGTTGCAAATGTAGGAGAATGTATTGGTTGGCGAGAGGATCATTGGTACTGATGAGACGTGGGGGTGGTCAGCAGTGGGATAATAATGTAAATGACACTGTTTCTCAAATAGGGGTTCAACAACTGGCGGACCTTCAAGTTGCTATATGACGCTCTTGTTAGGCTCTTTTCGGAGTATGCGTCTGTGATATGGTCTCCTCACCAAGTTCACCTTCTTGGCGCACTTGAGAGAGTACAGCACAGGTTTTTGCCGTTTGCGTCGTTCCGCCTCGGGCAACCTATGCATAGATTGGATCATGAACACGGGCCGATACTGCACACATTTAATTTCTTGACAATGCAGCAGCGCCTACTGTTAGCCGATCTAACCTACCTATTCAAACTTCTGAGTGGGCATATAAATTGTCCCCAACTACTGGGGTTAATTAGCTTTAGTATATTGCCCAGGCCGTTGCGCAATTGTCCGCTGTTTCAGGTTAAATTTTACTGAACTAATCTTCACCTGAGGGACTGATGTCTAGAGTATGTTTGCGTGGGAATGACGTAGCCGACCGTATTAGCTTCTTTGGCACCTCTATCGAGGCTTTCAAATGATCAGTGGTATCCACTTTTTGCACGCCGGCCGTTATGAATCGCTTGGGGGGTATCGCCTTCAGGCATTCCTGTTTGTTGTTTTTGTTTTGTTTTTTATATTGATTCTCTCGTCTGTACACTATGGCATTATACTTTCTGCTGTATATACTGGGCTTAGTCCCGTTAAATAAATAAATAAAAAATATTATCGCGAACCGCGTCAAACTTTTACTCGGTTTCCTCTTCGTCGCGCAATAGTCAAATTAAAAGATATAATCCGTCGTTATCAAGGCTCTGTATCGGCGACGATGGCCGAGGCTTTTCAAATGGAAACGAGATTCTTAAACTATATGAATGTGACTATGGATGGTAGTAGATGCATTAAGAAAAATAAAAAAATGTTAAAATGGCAGCCTTTGGAAGAAGACGAAGCGCCCTGATTTGAGTCTGAGGTTTGGGTTTAGTTAGACTTTCCTCAAAATCGGGAAAACTTCTTTAAATTAAAAAGGAGCGGTAACAGATACGGCAATCAATCTACTACCACCCATAGCCACATGCATATAGTTTAAGAATCTCTTTTCCTTGTTGTGTTTCGGATAACCCTTAAAATACTTTTCGTCAACGCCAAGGCCACCCGATTATTTTTCAACGCTCTGTCTCTGTATCTGCTATGTTTTTTTTCACTGTCACACAAAAAATCAGAACCATAGTTCAAGATACAATAAAACAGCCTGCCAAACCTCAAATTAATTTGTCGAACCGGATTTGTACCAAAAAATTCAAAAAGAATTACCTACTTTTCGGCCCAACAAGGCGCATTTCGCCCTTAAAAAAAACGCTGCTGAAACGATTTCTTCAGCTTCGTATTAGAATCTAGAAGTGTGGATCAAAATTCAGATGAATCTCATCAGTTTTTCCAAGCCATTTTACTACCTGGTTTTATTTGTATTCGCGACCAGCGTTGCCAGGCGTACTGAATAAATGGCGGTGTGCTGACGTATATGACGTCATACGGTGTAGGAGAAGGGGAACACCTTCAGCAATAACGGTGTATTTGTGTTGGTGACTTCGTGACGTCATGCCAACCGACACCAGCGCCAAGGTATGCCAAGTGACGCCATTACCGATTAGTACCACAATTCATCGCATGGCGTGCACAAGTCGAGTAGTGTATATAGGTCTATGCCGTCTTGTGACGTCATATATGCCAGTACGGTGTACTGAACCGCCTGGCAACCCTGTTCGCGACACATTTATGGTCCCTCGACCGATTTACTCAGGTTATCAAGGAGTCACCGAATAACTGTTACCACTTACACCGTGAGTTGAGGTTTGATATAATTTTATTCTTAAACCTACTATATCAAGAGATTCTGCCGTATGAATCTTGCATCGAAGTCTTGATCACGAAGCAAGCTGCCTCGTTAGCTCGCGGCGCCGATTTTATGTCTCGCGGCGCACATCGCTGCCGCGAGAGGAGTTACCAGTATCGCGGCCACCTAGCGGTGTTCGAACCAAATCAATTATTTCGAAGTATGAGTTTCGTAAAACCGGAACGAACCGCATTAATTTTCTATTCTCCAATCCATTGGAAACCGGGCTAAATTTTTTCTCTTCGAACCCCACAAGCATTCCGTTAATTATTTGCTCTACCTAAGAGCTTGTGGATTTCGAGATTGAATCCGTAAGATTTTTGATCCGCAATTTCAGATACGAACCTTCCGGTTTTATACAAATGGCAATTGCTGATAGAAACTGATCAACTTTGGACCTGCAAATCCTGTTTCATCCATCGATCTGGATATCCGCATTGAACCGGATTCTTTTTTGAACTGCCAAAAATGACTGCTTGGAAATCCAGATAGTACCGCATTGAACCAGATAGATCCAGTTCAAAATTCAATGCGGTTCTAACTGGCAGTTCCAGCAGGGTAGACTTTAGGTCATTAGGATTAATGCCTATAAAAATGAACGAAATATTGACAGAGCAACTAAAACATTTCGAGTTTTACCAAACTTTTGTGAATTCGGAGACGGTAGAATAAATTATACGATGAAATAAAGGGGGCTGGACTGATGGCGGGATGAATAATCGAATGAATTACTTCACACGAGAAATTTTAATCTGGCCGTCCGAATCTGTCACCGAGTGTTCACTGGGAAAGAAATCTAATTTTTCGCCTTCGCGCCTTCGAATTCGTTTTAATGCCTCGCCAAGAGCTCCATTCTGCTTGTCACGTCTATCTTTCCGCGACTCCGCGAGCGAATGGGGACGACCCCCGACAAAATTTAAATCGAAAAAGACCCGTCACCCTCGTAAGCGTTTCACAGGATTCGCTTATTCCTGACGGTGGTTGAAAAGTCTGGACGTCTATTTTGGACGTTTCAGGCGGCTCTCCGGTCAACTTTGAAGTGGAAATCAAATAAGTAATTCGCGATTCGATAAGCTCGCGTGATTTCGTCGATTCACGTTTCGCCAAGTGGCCCTGTCACGAAGTCCTTTCTATATTTGAAAAGATGAACCTTTCACCTGTCGGTTTTAGAATTCCAATTACCAGAAAATTCTTATTAACTTTTTAACTCTGACTGTTTTGAACGTATTCAAAATTTTTCATGTCTGTGAATAAACTTTTAAATAAATATTGGCAATCAGGGTAGGTACCAATGACTTTTCCACTTACTGTCTGATTCTTACCACGAAAATTTTGAATATTTTAGTCTGGTTTCCTTCGTACCCTATTCCGCAAAAATTATGCGTTATGTCACTAACAAGGGAACAGATCTGGAGCCACGACAGTGTTAGATGGCTCAATTTATTTTCTGTGTTAGAAGTTTAAAAGCTAAACCTGATCTCACAATTACACGCTTTTATCTCTTGTACTTTTTAATTTGTAGGGTTCCAAAAATCGCTGATTTTGTCACTGACTGACTGACTGACTCACTCACTCACTCACTCACTCACTGATCATCAAAATTCTAAGGTACTTCTGGGTGTCCTAGAATACTGAAATTTGGCACGGTGGTAGAGACACAAACAAAGGAAAAAATCTGAAAACTAACATTTTCCCTCTTTCAACCCGTAAAGTCGCGGGAATCATATTGTAACCTGTACCTATTGACAGTCTGCTCGCGTGAAGTGATGCCCTCGCTGCGCTCGGGCAAATTTCACGCTCGTCAAAATCGCTTTCTTCTCTCCCTTGTCACCCAGCATATAAACATGGAGGAAGCATGCAATGGGCGAAAATGTAGACGGCGGTAGAAAGAGAAAAATATACATGGGGGGCACCCTCTCTCTTTCTAACATAAAAAAAAAAACGCTGTCGCCCCTGGCGCTAGAAAGAGGGAGGATGTCCCCCATGTATATTTTTCTCTTTTTACCGCCGTCTACATTTTCGCCCATTGCATGCTTCCTCCATGTTTATATGCTCTAAGCTTGTCACGCACAATATTTTTTTCAACACCTGCATGAAAATAGTTGTTTTTGACACGCAAACTCAAGTTCCGAAAGCGACTTTGGCGAGCGTGCAGTTTGCTGCAAGCGGTATGGTTTGAAGTGATACGCGTTGCATGCTTTCGTGACAACGTTGCGTTACAAAAAAAGAGGCCGGCCGAGCCACATAACATGTCCTATGTTAAAATGGCTAATTTAATTATTGACCATTCGCAAACTGAGTCTTTACACTTACGTGATGGTATGTCCTGGTGCCATCGCATAGTTCGCGTGCCTGGCGACGGTTCATGTCTGTTCCACTCGATACCATACTCTACTACAAAAAGGAGTGAAATCCCAACAAAAACAAGCCTGTAAAGAAGGCGAAGTTCGAGTGACTGCTTGGCCGTAAAGAGCAGTGAGATGAGATCTAATGTGCGGCCAAGTTCAACATCTCACTAGAACGTGCCACAGCTAGGCACAGGGCTACAACACAGAAAATGGCTCCGTGTAACTTGGCCATAATGCCCCTACCGACTTGAGTCGGGACAATATTCGCCAATACGTGCAAATGCCAAATATTCGTACACAAATATGAATATTTTCACTTCACACTTACATGTTTTAACGCGAATAACGAATATTCGTATACGAATATGGAATGAGTTGATCCAGGATTAGAATGCATTCTGGCCAAGTTGCACGGAGCCATTTTCTGTGTTGTAGCCCTGTGCCCAGGGTTGCCAGGGATTGTTTGAAGCGCAACACCTACAGGAGTGGTGTTAATGTGTTGCGTGAACTAACGCAAGCGCCAAACCAGCCAAGTGGCGCCAACGCGAAGTCAACTACGGCCAACCAGCGTCGACAATCTATTTCCCGGTGACGCTGGTTGGCCGTAGTTGACTTCGCGTTGGCGCCACTTGGCTGGTTTGGCGCTTGCGTTAGTTCACGCAACACATTACCACCACTCCTGTAGGTGTTGCGCTTCAAACAATCCCTGGCAACCTTGCCTGTGCCTAGCTGTGGCACGTTCCAGTGGGATGTTAAACTTGGCCGCACATTAGATCTCATTTCACTGCTTTTTACGGCCAAGCAGTCACTCGAACTTGGCCTTCTTTACAGGCATGTTTTTGTTGGGATATGTTATATTCGATAGAAGTGATCATCACCGATTTTGATGCGACTTTGGTAGAAAATAGTTCTTACAAAAATATTTGACACGTATTTCTTTTTATCGGCTGGCATTCATGTTGAAGGGGTGAAAACAGCCCTCAATGCTAGGGGTGAGTAACATGTTTGGTCGAATATCTTGGAAACTGCTAGAGCTAGGAGAACGGTCTCAATGGCAAAATTGTGTAATTTCTAATAAGGAATGCAGCTGTGCCAATACATTTAAAAAAATTCCGGTTGTTAAATAATACATTAAAAATAACATTATTTTTTGGAATCATTTGGAATTATTTAGACCATTCTCGTAGCTCTAGTAGTTTCCAAGATATTCGACCAAACCTGTTTCTCACCCTCAACTCTGAGGGCTGTTTTCACCCCTTCAACATGATAGTCAGCCGATAACAAAATGCGTGTCAAATATTTTTGTAGGAACTACTTTCTACCAAAGTTGCATCAAAATTTGCGATTGTCATTTCGATATGTTCCCTTGTAAGCAAATATGAATATAAATTCAAAGATTCACAGATATCCATAATTTCGAGACTCCAAACACTTAAAGAATCATTAAAATATAAAGCATTTTACTGTGCCAAAATGACATCAGAATAAAATATGAAATACTCGATGTTCCTATGTACGGTAATTATTTACAAAGAGGCACGCCTCACCGATTTCGATGACCTTCAGATGTGAGCGGCGAGGGTGGGAGGGAGGGAGGGGGAGAGATAGAGCCTAAGTCCTATTCAAAATTAATATTTTTAATTGTTTGGGTGAGTTATTATCCCTGTGTTATCTTCTCATTCATTTTCTCTATTTTTTGCAAAAGTGGCAATAGTTATGCAAAAACGGCAATACTATTTCTCCCACTATAATATACAAAAATTTCGACATTATGCCAAATTCCGTTATTTGTATTCATAAAGCTTATAAAACTATTTTAATTGACCAAGTATTTGTGTAACCCTCATTTCTAAATATTCCGACACTTGTCTACCTTATCAAAAAAAGATGGGATTTCAATAAAAGGGCCTTTATGGGACTATGGTGCCAACGAGCCTAAAGTATATCTTACCATTAAGCAAGGTAAAAATTCAAAAACAATATTTGTCTGGCTGGAACGCGAAGATCTCTCGCGTATTAAAGCCTACCACTCGGGCACCACCATCTCCGAGCGTAACATAGGTTTACTTCGGATTCGATAAATGTCCTAAACTTATGGACGGAAGAGTACAATATGCAGAATGGAATGCTTTTTCAATAAGCATAAATAAAATTAACCTTTTTAATATCTGTGTAAGCATGTAGAACAGCTAGAAAATAAAGCTTTCATTATTTAATATCGGCAAAATAATCAAGAAGCGCGATGCTCAAGTTAAAGTGAACCGGTTGAAACAGCAAATCCCATCGTTTCTCTCCACTGTCATAGCTGCGTTTCATAACTGTAAAATCATCCTGAAATTAAGTCTTATATGTTACAACTGAATTCGAATGAAAGCAAAATTGCAACATAAAAAATCATGCAGAACAATTCTGTTTCAGGACAAAAACGAATAATACGCATATTTCTACGTAAGAATGATGAAAAAGATCTGCTTTTATGCTGCTTCATGACTAAGAAAGCATTCTCATGAGGCACTTTATTACGCAGAAACTAAACTCAAAAGAGCAATAAAATGAAATTGTTAGAATAATTTAATGTGCAAGTCCTTCTCTACTCTCAACAAGTTCGAATATTCGACTTTGTATTCTTTCAACCAGATTTTGTCATGTAGCTTCTTGCTTGAATTCTACGCTGTTGTCATTGCAATCTTTAATTCTGTTACGTTCTGATATCGTTTACATCCGGCATAAACTTTTACTTTATACTTTAAACACTCTAAAACATCAATTTTATAATCTGAAAGCCACGCTACAGTTGCTCGATTATACTTGAGGAGTGGATTTTCAAAAGGACATGTTTCCATTTTTGACCTTGAAGCAAATTTTTAATGCCACCGACATTATAATGTTAAATTACATCCTCCAGTGGCGCAAAACACTGCAAAATAGGTTGATTCCTTTTTGAAAAATTGAAGTGAAAATACATGTCTCATAAAAAAGGTCTTATTTCCAAGTTTGTAACTAATTTTTCAGTCTGAAACAAAAAGGATTACGTAAAGGATATTACGTATACTCATCTAGGAAATTGTAATGAATTCGAAACAAAAGTAACTTAATTCTACAGACTTACCCAAACATTTACGAAATTAGTTTAAAAATGTACCCACTCTCATGGTATCTTTGGACTTATACGTGGCAAAACGTTTGCTTTAACCATACACATATTTACTCCACTTTTTTACAAATTTAAGCAAAATAATGCGTACATTACAAAATTACTTATTTCCAATTGTGTTGTTAACAAAAGGGCTTATTTCTAAATGGTTTCGTACAAAAAGGCTTATTTCTTATAGTTTTCAACAAAAAGGCTTATTTCCAAACGTTTCTTTGAAATAACACCGGTTCTCGTTAGATCACCGAAGTATAAGTTAAGCATCACGGGGCGGGGTACTGGGGAAAAGATGGGTGGCCACCTTTCTCCCGGTACACCGTTCGCTGCTGGGCCCCGGAAGGAGAGAGAGAGGAGAGAAAATATATATGACGTATAGTTCGTTGGGCAATATAAGCAAAAGCTGAAACACCACCCTGTTTAAACAGGAAAAAAAAATAACTGTTAAAACAATGTCGCTAAATTTAAAACATTACCCCTATCAAATGGAAAAATAAAATATACATGTACTAATAAAAAAACAATAATTTTTTTTTTAATAAACGTAGGCACTACAGTTGTTTGCGGTTTTTGAAAATTTGTTCTATGTGGAAATGTGCCCCTTTGAAAAATCACTCCTCCCTTATAGCATGGACGGCAGCATTGTCTTGCTGGAATGTCAACGTTACTGCTGCACATTCCCTTAAAAATCATAGTAAGTGATTTTCTAATATACTAATATAATTTTCGCTATTCATCCGGGTTATTTAATAAGAAATTTTGTTATATTTATGAATCGGAAATCTTGGGATGGTTTCACAGCTATGAAATGCAGTGTATCATTTTCTATTCATTTCTCCCTGCCATTATCGCCTTTCAGAACGTGGCCACTCGCGCCCCCTCACAGGGGACGCTTTCAAATCAGCAAAGTCAATCGTGCCGCCGGAGAACTTTGTTGCTGCCATTTCACGCACGCGAAATGTCATAAATGTCACGGCAGTTGAATCCGTTGGCCTTGGGGGTCGAAATATTATCCTGGTCGCATGGAAATATTCTCAGTAATGAAAGGAGGGGTCGCGGAGGGGTGGAGGGCGAGAGATGCGGGCCACCCCGGCGCGAACACGTGTAGGGGATGCGGCGTGAGGCTGTTACGCGGAGGCAGCACGCAAAAGTTACTTTCGCAAGGGTGAGAAAATTGAACGCAAAGGCTCTGTCGCGCCTCTGTACTGGCGCGCTCTTCTTGCACGGCCAGCGTCGACCGTTGGTAATTAAAGTTGGCCCGCTTGCTTGTTTGAAAAACGCCCCCGCTGCAGTGAATAATATGTGCGCCCAGGAAGTAGAACCACCTGGATCCCGGGTTGCTTGGCAAAAACTGACTGGCTGCATTTTAGGAATTGAACTTTTCGTTTGGAACCATTATGCAGAGTGTCCCGAAATGTTTCGACCAAATTATTGCCGCGTTTCCAGGAGTACATGTGAGAAACCGAAGATGCGTTATGTGTTAACCTTTAGAGGGTTGGAGTGGCTACTGCAGTGGCCACCTTAAAATTTGGATACTTTGCGGCAGTTTAAGTAAAAACATTTACAATTTCGATGAACAAATTCCGGCCCTCTGAAGATTAAGCAAAGTTATAGACGATGCAAAAAATTATTCTGTTGCTAAAAGAATGTGCTGCAAGTGTTGACCTTAACGTCGAAATTCAGGGTGAAATTTTTCTTTCCTCTAACGCAGCGGTGGCCACATCGGGCCATTTGGGAGTAAGGCCTCCATGCTGTTTACCGTAGCCGCGCGGAAGGGGAGCTCGAAAGCCAATGGTAACGTGGGCGCGTCACGGATAGGGAAAACTGTAGTAGTGTGCGGTGCAACCTCATGCCCGTACGATAGGCTAGAATGACTGGGATTCTTGGGGGCCCGAGCGACCCTCCAGTGGACGGTGTACAAGGGGTCCCGTCGGGGCCCCCCAAGGAACCCAGTCATTCAAGCCTATCCTACGGGTACGAACCTGTGCCGCACGCTGCTACCTACACATCTACAGTTTTCCCTATCCGTGACGCGCCCACGTTACCATTGGCTTTCGAGCTCCCCTTCCGCGCGGCTACGGTAAACAGCATGGAGGCCTTACTCCCAAATGGCCCGATGTGGCCACCGCTGCTCTAACGTATTCTATCCACTGGCAGAACAAGATGTGTCAAGGGAGCGATGTTTTAAATAGTAATCCAAACAAATGGTTCCCTTGGTATTTTTTATCCCCCTAAAAGAATATCAAAATTGATTTTGCGGTATATGTTTTTAACGGATCTCTACCGATCAAGAATCGTAGAATCGTGGAATCACCTGTGCATATCGTAGCAAATAATGTTGGATGGCCAGCCTTCCTTAAGGAAGTTCGGACCAAAAATGATAAGAATTCTTTGAAAAGTGTTTTAATCTAGTGTTCAAAGTGTGGTCCGCATTGTGTCAAAATTTCAAGTCCATGGAACGCAAGGTTTTTGAAAAAATTGAAATCAAAGTTGCGCTCTCATACACAGGCTGTTATGGGAGAAGCGATAAAATTTCTGTAAAATGTTATACACAGTCCTTAAATGTGATGAGAAAGTTGTAAACAATGTTGCAATGAAAAGCTTAAACATTCCTGTGAAATTCTAAAAAAGAAAATCGGACACGAACTGTTGAAAATAGAATCTCGAAAAGTAATTCTGGTCTGTCTTACACCTAATGCAGGATAGGTTAAATCGCGCGCCTTTATTTAGTCTGTAAGAGTAATCATAGAGTGCATAATTGTAGACTCAGGCGAGTGCCGAGACAGCCTCGTCCTCTTTGGTGTTCAACAGTCGAACAGAGTAGAGGTGAGCTCACCGTTAGGAAATTAATATAAAACAGAAAGCGTTAATAACGCTAAGCGTTGAAAATAGATCAGTATTAGAAGAGAAAACTATCTCTTCTAAGGAAATAAGAGCCGCTTCAAATATATCTATACTAATTATAATACACATTTTTATTTTTTTGTACAAGATGTTAATTTACCACACGTTTTGATAATATATATATATATACATTTTTCTTTACTTTCTACAAAACGAACACGTGTCGAGTAACTGATCTTGCTGAATCCTCCTAATCCCCATAAACATAGAGCAATAGTCGAAGCAATATAAAATAATATTAAAATTCTAACATGAACCGTACCGGTTTAGGTATTAGATAATTGAATAAATAGGCAGGAATGTTCTTGTATTATTGGAACTGCCCGAAGGCACTGTTTGAAACGCGGCAACGCTGTATGCCGGGTAGTGATGTATACATATATGTAGGGTAGATGTCCTTATTACGCTGCCCCGTTCCTATTAATGTGCTTTTATTTTGTTTTTTTTTATTTTTTTGTTCCAAAAAAGTACGAACACGCAATAGGACGCCACAAGTGTGAGATGGAAACAGAAAAAAAGATGGACGCAAAGCGACGTTGCCGCATTTCACTCACATATTTTACACTACTTTTAATGAAAATATTGTGTTTCCAGCTGCATTAAACATAGATACTTTTTGTTTAATTGAATTCAAAAACAAAATATGTAGTAATAATTTTATTAGGAATATACAGAGATGGGCAAAAAATTATTTGAAATCAAAATTTGTGTACGAAATTTTTTTTTCAAATAATTTTTTCCCCATCTCTGGGAATAGACATGTAAATAACATTTTTGTCTACATAATTTGTTTTTATCTACATAATATGTTGTTGTTAAAAAAAATTATGTAGACAAAAATGTTATTTACATGTGTATCCCTAATAAAATTATTACTACATATTTTGTTGTGGAATTCAATTAAACAAACAGTATGTTTAATGCAGCTGGAAACACAATATTTTCATTAAAAGTAGAGTAAAGTATGTGAGTGAAATGCGGCAACATCGCTTTGCGTCCATCTTTTTTTCTCTTTCCATCTCACACTTGTGGCGTCCTCTTGCGCGTTCGTACCGGTTCGCAACAAATTACTAAATACATGTTTACATCTTGGTAGTGTTTTTACCAATTTTTACTGTAATGCTTTGTACAAGTATACATTGTATACATCACTACCCGGCGTACAGCGTTGACACGTTTCAAACAGTTCCTTCGGGCAGTTCCAAAAATGCAAGCACATTGCTGTCTATTTATTCAATTATCTAATAAATCGGTACGGTTCATGTCCGATTTTCTTTTTTAGAATTTCACAGGAATATTTCAGCTTTTCATTGCAACGTTTTTTTAGAACTTTCTCATCATTTTCAAGTACTCTCTGTAACATTTTACAGAAATTTTATCGTTTCTCCCATAATAGCCTGTGTATAAGAGCGCAAATTTGATTTCAATTTTTTCAAAAACCGTGCGGTCAATCGACTTGAAATTTTGACACAAGGCGGACTACACTTTGAATATTAGATTAAAACACTTTTCAAAGATTTCTCATCATTTTTGCTCCGGTATCGAATCTCCTTAAGGCCCCCATACACTAGTGGGCATGCTCGCCGAGCACGCCACGGACTGAAGGCTCGGCGAGCATGCCCATTAAGGTGGAATCTGACGGCACGTGGATCGGCGAGCCGGCTCGGCTCGCCCAGGCTCGCGAATTGGCGATCCATGACGTTCTCACGGCGCGTGGATCGACGAGTCGGCTCGGCTCGCACAGGCTCGCCCAGGCTGGCGAATCAGCGATTCATGAGCGTTCTCACGGCACGTGGATCGGCGAGTCGGCTCGGCTCGCCTAGGCTCGGCCAGGCTCGCGATCCGGCGAGCCATGAGCGTTCTCACGGCGCGTGAGCTCGGCGAGTCTCGTGCCAAGCTCGCCGATCCACGGTCCGTCAGATTCCACCTTTAGAGTTTGCGATCGACGAGCGGTTGAAATGCTTGGCTCGTGAGATGCTCTGCTCGCTGATAATTGCTTGTGAGCTGAGCGTACAGATGCACAACTGCGGCTCGCCAAATATGTTCCGTACATAGACTATCTAGTGTGTGGACAATCGCGAGCATGTCGACGAGCTTCATGCGAGCATGCTTTGCAGATTATAACTCACAAAAGGGTGTACATACATATCTGATATGCCACGCTTAGCAGCTACGTCAAAAAACAAGCTACTTAAGGTCGGGGCCAGATATATTGGCCGGTGAGTTTCGTGAGGGGTATTCTCCCACCACACCGTTTGCCTGCCTTGGTGCTCCTTTTCTCAACGTTTTCTGACTCGCTCTCGTCCCATCTCGCTCTCGCCTTCACAGAACAAGAGTAAACCAGAAGTGGTGGGGATAGTGCCAAGCTTCTGTCGTGTATAAATAACTTTGATCACCTGGAATCAACTCCGTTATTTTCAGAGATGTGAAGAACATTATTTACAAAAATTGTACAGTACCAGGGGGACTATATCGTCTAATATTTTTTTGGTGATATTCTGAAATCTCTACCCAATTTAATTTCTGACTCAATTCTTTTCCTTTTTAAATTCTACCCTGAAAAACACGCAACTAAGTACTTAATATCTACAAAAGTTGGCAAGAAATCAACCGCTTCTGAAGCTTACGCAGAGCACGTGTCTTTCCTTGTACTATTTCACCAGGCGTCCAAGTTACAGCAGAGAGAGAAGTAAGCATATGCTGTGTGTACTAAGATTACTAACTCTATGTTACACATGTGACATAGGTAGGTGTGTAAAGGGTTAAGGCAACCGAGTGATACCATCTCCAAAACGGTCCTTACTATTTGGCCATACACAATTAGAAAGTTTCCCTATCCGCCTATCCGATTACCACAGGAACGTGTCGATTCTCCGAGAACAAGTTGCAGCATCTTCCCCACAATGTCCCTGAGTAAAGTGTCAAATAGAATATCTACATGCGAATTGGGTGCATCCTGGATTGATGTCCCCACGAAAAAATATAACTCGCGGACCAGGGAGAGGCGAGGAAAATCTACTTTTAATTGCACGGACGTGATCGATACCTCGCGGCGAATCCGCTCGCGTCGGTTTATGATCCACTCTTGACGGAGCGATTTTTCTGCCAGCGACGAGTATAAATCCCCCCCTAGTGCGCCACACAAAATACCGAAAGATATATCGTCGTTTCAGTCGGAAGCGACACTGTTCCTTCCGCTCTCGCCCTATTCTTTTTCCCCATCGTTCTCTTTGGGTTTTCGTTCCTCCCTTTCGAACGGGCCGCGCTGAAAACGAATACGCGGTTCGATCGATTATCCGGGGAATACAATGGGTTGGAACAGTCGACCATGAAGTTTTGATGGAAAGTTGCGGGAGGGGGGGATTTATTGTTACAAACGATCGTGTAAATTGACGTGGATCACAGCTTCATAAATATCATCCTCGACGACCACGGGATTCCCGCTGTCGCGTCTGCTGAATTTTAAATATGCCGCGCGGTTATTAATAATCGCTGCGGCCAGCCAGCGTGGAAGAGAGAGCGAATCAAAATGATGAATTCTCACCAGCGCCAGGCACATAGGGGACCGTTGTAAATCGGGAAAAATTCAGTACAGAATCAAGCAGTGTTTTCTTTTGGGTGCCTATACGGTGTCCACTATTGGACGGTTTCTGATAATTTGAAACAAAAAATTCAAAGGGATTTCTTATTTGTATGTCCTTGGTTATAGCCGGTACCAGAGTGAAAGAAAGATATTGAAAAATATTGAAAATTTAAAAAATGACGACACTTTGAAGATTGAGTTTCGAATTTCAAACATTTTTTCGCCTTTTTGCGGCTGTCAGAATGAAAAAAATTAAATATTTTCACACAATTCTGGTAGGGGCGATAGCCACACGTGTACTGAAGATGTATGCAGAAGTTGACCTTAATTGGTCAAGTCAATCTTGAGATATCGTGGACACCAGTTCGAAAAACATGGTTGCAAGAAAAACGTGTTTAAAGATTTGCATACAGTTTACACAGTAAAACTTTTTCTCACCATCAGTCAGCCAAGTATCAATTGGAAAAAATCCTTTTGCACACATATTTCCCATAACAGATACTTGTAGAAAATTGAAAAAATAAAAATTCGATTCTTTTTACTCGTTACACTAGCAGACCCCCTTAAAAGGTACACTCACAGCACAGTCCGGTTACCCGAACGTTCCGATTTTTTTGAAACTGTGCAGGTTTGTAGAGGACCTCAATGAAAGTATCAGACCATATTTCGTTTGTTCCCATTTTCGGATCTTCAGTATTGTGAAAACACTCCCTAAAGGCTAATGAGTGTTTTCCTATTTCCCAGTATATCGTGAAAACTATAGTAGATACAACAAAATGTTATTAAGAAAATTGAATGTTTTTTTCTGCTGTATAAAACTATGTAATCGAATTTTTTAAAATTTGTGGTGGTGAACATTTTCCTGCTTATATTGCAAATTTTAAACAATTTGATTAGACAGTTTTATAGCCTATAAAAACCTGTTAAGATTCCATTCTAATAATTTTTTTGTATCTTCTATAGGCTTCAAGATATACAGGAAAGTAGGAAACACACATTAACCTTTAAGGGGTGTTTCACCCTGAAGAACCGAAAGGGGGCACAAACGAAAAATTGCTTGATACTTCTATTGAGGTCCTCTACAACCCTGCACAATTTTAAAAAAATCGGAATGCTCGGATAACCGGACCTCCCTTTCAGTAGTGCAGGATTTAAAATTAGTTAATTATAGAACTGCGGTGAAGTGTTCCCTTCACGGTTCGTTTTAACATCCATGTCACACGTGTAGTATTTATTATAACACTAGCTGACCCGTTACCCGGTTTCACCCGGGAATTATTATTATTATTATTTATTATTTTAGATAGCATATTTATAAATAGCCTATAATCTAATCTAGGGCGTATTTAATGTATATTCAAAATTTCATTAAAATCCGTTCAGCCGTTTAGGCGTGAAAGAAGGACAAACAAACAGACAACGTTTCACTTTTATATATTAGTAAGGATTAGTAAGGATTACTTCGAGAATCTAATTTCATTAAGAAACTATTTTCACGTGTAAACGTTTCCCCCTTTTCCAAGTTAAAATTAACACTTTGGCCAGCACTTTAAAAAGTGTCAAGGCGATCTGGCCTTCTCGAGTTTTGTCCAACTCGGTCCGCGCCTTGAACATGTGACGGCACTAGTAAAACTTTAAACTTCTATGTTGTATGTACATTGCATGTTCGTGAGGAATGGATAGGAGCGGCCTTGTCGACGAATTTTTACTTCTGAATTCCGTAAAGCAATTGTACGTTACGTATAATTAAAAATACTTCGAATGGGGTCGAGTTTGGACTCATTATCATCAGAAAAATCTCGGCAATTCATTGGTAATTCCTTCACACATATACATTGAAAAATATAAAAATTTAAATTCCGTTCGTGGGTGTTTCATTTGCACGCAGACCGATTTATCGCGGTCGACTGCACGGGAGCAAGGGGTCGCTGAGCTGGCACAGTATAAATCGAACTTTGAGCTCGGTTTGTTTCCAAACCAAACAGTATAGTAGGTGCCCTAGGGCCAGGGATGCCAGGGATTCTTTGCGGCCCAACACCTACAGGAGTGGTGGTACTGTGTGCGTGAATTGACGCTAGCGCCAAGGCAGCCAAGTGGCCCCAACGCGAAGCCAACCACGGCCAACCAGCGTCGCCGGGAAATAGATTGTCGACGCTGGTTGGCCGTGGTTGGCTTCGCGTTGGGGCCACTTGGCGCTAGCGTCAGTTCACGCACACATTACCACCACTCCTGTAGGTGTTGGGCCACAAAGAATCCCTGGCATCCCTGCCTTCGACGTTTTTGAAGAATTATTATATTTTTTCATTTTACTAAGTTAGTTAATGGGGAGTACCTATTAATTACTTACTACCATAATCATAATACAAGGAGACAGTTCGTGTATAAACAGAAAAAGAAAGGAAAATACATTCCGAATACACGCGGAATAGAAACAACGTAACATTGACGCCATGAGCTACCAAATTATAATAAGCTTATAGTTTGCGTTCTAAGCCTTGAAATGGATCCCCTAAACAGGTTTCGGTGTAAAATTACGCCAGAAGCGCGTACAGGATGCAAATCCCAGGGTGCGAAAACACGTCGACGCCAGTCGATGTAGTTAGGCAAGTTTCTCGAGACTTTATAGAAGAGACGTTGACCTGTGAGGCTGTTTAAGATTTCAAAGAAGTTGCGCATTATTTAACAGTTTTATTACTCTTTTTACGGTGTTAGATTTATTTACAACGAACGTTATTTTATCTCGCTGAATCTTGTTCGGTATACATTTTAGCTTGTGTTCAGGCGATTCCGTTTACACCCACTCGAACTTGAATGAATGATAGAACAGATTACTGAATTGTAGGGAGCGCCTTCATTATTCTCTATCACCCTACTGCGTCCCTCAGCGCCATCCTTTCCCTATCCACTTCTTCTACGTCCGCGTTGTGCCGCCGTGAACAGAAGTCCTCGAGTGGCGTGAAATCGACCATCACGTGTAAAAGAAGTTTGGAGCACGGGAACGCTGGCGGACGACCATGACTTTGGTCTCCGTCGGATCTCGTTGCTCGTAGGCCGTTGCATATTGCAACAGGCGGTGCACCGTCGCGCGGCTGCATTATTAAGAAGTTGGTGTGACGGTAACGGTGACATCGTTCCCGTCGCCGCAGCTGTGGCCGACGGAAACTTTCGTCGTCGAAGGGAATCTAATAAGCGGGGACAAGTAAATTAGGCGGGCCAACTTTTAACTAAGTAACTCCGTTCTCAGCGCAGTCGCGCTCTTTTTCTGTCTCTCTGCCCGCTACTAACGATCCGTCTGGGGTCTGCGGTCCTGGTTAATCTCTTCGACAACATTTAATTCTATTTTTATATACCTATTAGGTCGCCGCATACGTTCTGTCCGCCACGTCGTTTACACTATGGGTCCACGTTATGAGCTACTCAATCCAAATACAACTTCCAGTGCTGATTTGTATTGTCAAGAACTTGAAGGAGCGCAGCAAGAACTACAAATTAAAAGACCATCCCTGGTGAATCGAAAGGGTGTTCTATACGCACGTGGCGATAGCAACGCAGAAGAAAGAATATGGAAACTGCAATGGGAACTTATTCCTCATCCACCATATTCACCGGGTTTGTATCGTAATACTTCAGTAATTTCGTGGCTATAACAAGGGCAATAAATTCTTTTTGTAATGATAAATTTTAAGATTTTTATAAAAAAGGCTTAACGCGACTTCCACGTAGATGGAAAACGGTTATAAATAATGATGGAAAATACATAGTTTGAAGTACCCAAATAACTGCATATCCTTTGAAAAATCGAATCTGTAGAAGACGTACTTTAGCGCATAGAATTTATGCAGAAACCAAATATTAACGAGGTTTGGGTTCTTTTTACACAAGAATGAATTATAATAAGTGGGGAAGACCGGGGCTAATTGACTAATTTTTAACATTTCTAATTTTTATAAATAGACCATTGGTATTTTGTTGACTTGTTGCATACCAAAAGTTTCCCAATCTCATTAGGTATGCAGGCTTAATTTTGAAAATCGATTTAATTGAGTCTAGGTTGTAGTTTTTATTGTATTTAGAGTAGTGAGACGAATAAGTCAACAAACCCCGGCTGTGGGGTTAGTTGACAAATATGATGGGGTTAGTTGACTTACTTTTCAGTTTTAACCCTTTGCCTGCGAAAGGCGCATATATACGCAGTCACAGTTCCATCAATATATACGAAAGACGTATATATACGCTGCCAATTCCATCAATATAGGGTAAATCCGGGAGACGCGGTCGGGCCGGAGAGTTGGTCGTGTCGCTATATTTCAGAGTCTATACGTAAAAATGCATTAAAGTGCAGACCAATTACTTCTCTAGAAGCCAAATAGTTGAATGAATAGCGTTATTTCGCTTCCTTCTGTGTTTTTCTGGATTTATAGGCTATAAAAGGTAAATTGATGTTACATTTAACCTCTTTTGTCAAACAGCGGTTGTGCAGAATCGTATTTAAAATATACTTCTAAGTTTATTTTCCTTTAATGTTTGGAATAATAAGATAGTAGAGATATTGAGGGACAATGCAGCCAAAGTATTTGGCTATATTAACTCTTCCTCTCAAAGCTAACGAAAAGACCATGTCTCGCTGCAGAAAGGTGAGATGGTCGAGTTATGATTTTTTTATTATTTTTGTCTATTTTTTATTTTTTATTATTATTTTATTATTATTTTTGTTTATTTAGTTTATTTATTCACTTTTGTATTCATTTGCCTTGCTAATCGCCAGTAGGTGTTTCACTTTTTCTTTGATGTGTTCTTTACTTGTTTAGCGTAAACAAATTAAATATCAATGAATCCGTATAGTTGTATTCACTCATAAATAATTTTGCTTTATCCTTTGTTAATTTTCCATGAATAATTATGTGAGTGATCTCTGCCAACGACGAAAACCATTTCTCCCGGCACCTCGGGGGAGGTGGTCAGATGTCATGACTGCAGTTTTCAACCCGATTTACAGTAAATATTGTCTTAAAGCAAATATCGACCCGTTTTTCTGAATCGGCATAAAATTCTGAACATATTAGGTTTGTTATGATAAAAGAAGTAATATCTATATTAGTTTTAATAGCCATTTTATATTAGGTCGACCGCGTCCCCCGGATTTACCCTAGTATACGAAAGGCGTACATATGTATACTACGACCAATAAATTTTTTTTATTTTTTTTCACTCCTTCACTGTGTAATTTTTTTTTATTAATTATCATGGTGTTAGATACTGTAATAATTTTGTACTTGTTTGTTATGGTCTATTTGGAAGGCCTGAGAGTTTGAAGGGAGGTTAGGATGTGAAACTGGTAGGGGTGAGTTTGGAGGGATTTGTGGCGGGGGAAGTGGACTGGAGCAGCTAAACTCTTTGCCTCGACTGCATCTTGAGGATAAAAAATGCAATTTTTAGTGGTATTCCTATGCTTAGTCAAGTAACCCCGTCCGACATTGTTAACATTTTAAGGGCTGTACGTACAAAACCTCCACGCACCGGATAAAATAAAATACCGTAAATTATAGTCAATGTATCACGTTTCCACAAAATATTCGTGAAGAAACATCAAGCTGTACTTAGTGGACAAAAATTCATAAATAGTCGAAACAAAAATATTTACTACCCGCCGACCTTTTTAGATTTTTCATTCTCACTGATAGAACACGCAAGTTTTTATCACGGTGACACATCAAATGGCAAGCTCGTCATTCATATGCTCCAATATCGCGAATCGCAGCATAATTTATTCCATAATACAACAATTAAAGGGAATTAGTTAACTAACCTCGTTAGTCAACTAGCCCCGGTCTCCCCTAATATAACCCAGAATGAACATTGAAATTTTAACAATATGGACAGTGGGAAACAGACTTATGAACAGACGAATTGAATTTGCTGAATGATAGGACAGTTCGACAACCATCTGGACTTCTAACATTCAATAGCCGTTTCTTATAGATTTTCGTGCGCTGAAAACGAATCCGCAAACCGTTTGTCGCCATCACCCTAAGTTTTTGAGAAATTCGATTTTGAAAAAAACTGCAAATTTTCAAGTTTGAACATCTTTTGTGTCAAAACAGTAATGGTTATTCGGTTGCTTCCGTCAAATTATTCTATGAACCCTCCCGAATACAATAATATAAGTTATCAGTGCATTATGAACATTTAAATATGTTTAAACAACGATCGAACGGAGATGAACACCCGAAATGCACCCTTTTTTGCAGATATCTTTCTATTTATTTCCAAAACTAAGGGTCTAGGAGAAAATCTGACTACTCCGCGCGATGCAGCAGACATTTTTCCTTCGGAAAGCATCAACAGAAGTGGTAAGTCACGTTTTGTTTTCAATACAGAAGCGAAATAGTTTGGCAAAACGTGCGGCGCAGACAGTGGTAGTCACGTGCAGTGTTCCCGGGAAAATCCCTACGTAGTACCGTACTCGCTTCGTAGGCAGGGAGAACGCATGCGCGCGATGACGCGGTGACGTCAAACCAATCAACGCCAAGACGGGACTAGAGCACTGATATATATACTATGGATTGGAGATGCTTGAAGCGATTTGAAGGTGCATGATGCGCTTCTAGCGTTGAACCGATGTACTTTACTTCCCTTCGCCACGCCAATCGACGCCAACTGTTGCTGACGCGAGTATTTAAAAAGTGTTTATTGGCAAAATTAGATAAATTGTGCAGTGTATAGTGGTAATGCAAATCAATTTTCAAGATGGGCAAATGTGTATTTTGTGGGAATTTGAGCAACAGTAAGAAAAATACGGCATTACACAAGTACGTAAAGATAACATAACCTCTTATCAATTTTCAATAGTACTGATATATTTTTGTTCTAATTTCCGTACGATTATGCGTAGATTTCCACGAGACGAACAATTATGTAAAGAGTGGTTGAGACTAATCGGTTTAGGACTGCGTATTAAAAGCAGTACTTTCTTGTGTTCAGATCATTTTACACAAGACTCTTTTGTAGTATACTATAATAGGAAACGTTTAAAACCGGGAACTGTGCCTACAATTTTAACAAAAGAGGCAAGGTTTCAAGAACAGCGGGACGTTTTGGTTGGAACAAATTGTAGAGGTAAAAAAGTGTTTCATCGCTCATAAAAGTTATTAAAACTAAGTATTCGTTATAAAAGTATACACACAAAAAGTGATAGTTAATGTATTTGAATGTTTTTTCTTTTACAAGTTTTTCTTTCTGCTTTACATGTAAATACTCTCATTGATACATCCACAGTTATATCTTTTTCAGATAATACTCAAGATGTGGCTATAATATCTGATAAAGAAAACCATGAACCGTGGAGGAATGTTTTAATGGAAGTTAATTGCACAGGTAAGAAAGTGTGTCTACGTCAGCGGTGGCCACATCGGGCCATTTGGGAGTAAGGCCTCCATGCTGTTTACCGTAGCCGCGCGGAAGGGGAGCTCGAAAGCCAATGGTAACGTGGGCGCGTCACGGATAGGGAAAACTGTAGATGTGTAGGTAGCAGCGTGCGGCACAGGTTTGTACCCGTAGGATAGGCTTGAATGACTGGGTTCCTTGGGGGGCCCCAATGTCCCAAAGATGTGCTATTATCTATACAAGGTTGATTAAAAACGTACGTAATTATAATGTTGTGGTTCGTCACAAACCGATATTTATAAATAACATTATTTAGCTAATAAATAGTTGCACTTGAGGAATTCATTTTAATTCCAGTAAATACTATAAATGCGTACACTAAGGGACATAATCGGCTTCCCTTCGGAAATTTGGCAACGTTGCATGTCACTAGGCATAACTCAGTGGTTCTAGTGACAAGCAACGTTGCCAAATTTCCGAAGGGAAGCCGATTATGTCCCTTAGTGTACATATTTATACACGTGCAGACAACCACACAATTGCACACATCGATACGTATAAGTGAAAATAGTTAACTAATAAATATTTTCATTAATTAATTTCCATTGAGATAACCACCGAAAATACGTGCATGTACAAGGTGAGGCGCGTAAGGCATGATAATTGAATATTGTTGACAATATTCGTGATATGAAAAAGTGATGTTACGAAAAATTGAAGTATTTGAGTGGAACTTTTCCGCGAAATTTCACCACATAATAATAATTTTATGCATTTACGAGCAGGAAAATCTCCGAATATATTAACTACATCCTGGACGAGTCCGAGTTTTTTCTACATTTCAATAGCAATTGCCATATCATAAACCCAGGCAACGGGACCCCTTGTACACCGTCCACTGGAGGGTCGCTGGGGCCCCCAAGAATCCCAGTCATTCAAGCCTATCGTACAGGCATGAGGTTGCCCCGCACACTACTACAGTTTTCCCTATCCGTGACGCGCCCACGTTACCATTGGCTTTCGAGCTCCCCTTCCGCGCGGCTACGGTAAACAGCATGGAGGCCTTACTCCCAAATGGCCCGATGTGGCCACCGCTGGTCTACGTTGATAAAAGGTTAAAATGAAAGTTTCTTTACATCTCTATGTTAGCTTATGTAATGAATATTTTAGATAATATGTATTATGTAACCCTAGAAGAAAATAAATAATTATACCCACCTGTACATATTTCTATGTATTGTAAGATTAATAAATTTATTTTAGTATTATTATGAATTCAATTTCGTTTAATGCTGCTCTTAAAACGTAAGAAATGCATACCTACATCTCCTTTATCCATAACAATAAAGCAAACGATAAAACTGTTTACAAATATTTTAAATTCACTTTTTGCGACCTTCGTTAATCATTACTTCAGTTCGTTTTATATTACATTTATATATTTATTTCAGTATTTTCATGAATTTCATTTGCTCTGATTACCTTTTTTGAATTTCAACCATGATGCAACCAATTCGTATTATATGATTATACTACATTATGTACATAATATAATAATACATTATATTACACTATTCTTTTAAACTGTTATAAACCGCATTTTTCAAACTTCGCGCTATTTCCTTTAATACATCGGTTTAACGCTAGAGGCGCGGGCATCTAAAATGACCCTTCAATTCGCTTCAACCGCTGTACAGCCAGCTTATGGGAATCTCGTATCCATAGTATATATATCAGTGGACTAGAGCTGTTCAAGTACCCGGAAAAAGCAAGCCGAGCGGCTTGAAAACACCGAGCGGCTCGGATAGAACCAAGTAACTTGAATTTTTCAAGCGGCCCGAATGAAGCGGGCGGCTCGGACAGAACCAAGCGGATTGAATTATTTCAAGCGGGCCGAAAGAACCGAGCGGCCCGAAAGAACCGAGGCGGCTCGAAAGAACCGAGGCGGCCCGAAGGAACTGAGGCGGCCCGAATGTATGTCTGTACATTGTACGTCGAGCAGATAGGTTATGTATACCTAACCCAATTATAATATAGACTGCGGAAGTTTATGTAAATGCATGTTTTTATTGGAATGACTTAAACAAGCGGGACTTTGACAGATCTATGTTTCATCATTACGAGGATGTTAAATATATACTTTCGATTTTATACATTTTGCATATTTTGGATATACGTTGCAAATAAGTTTATTTAATTTCTTGTGATTACATACGCTCTTTCAGATATATTTCCCATCCTCATTCAAACGGTTTACTACCGTGTTCTTACATTAATTAAATAAAAAAATTAAACTGTGTGTCTATTTATATTGCTTGTTCAAAAATTATTCGTCTATTTATTTATTTATACCTAGCCTGCGGAAGTTTATGCAAGTATGATATGTCGCGAATATGGAAATATGCTGAAAAAGGTAACGGGGGGCGGGGGGATATATTTAACCTCTTTTATCAAACTGTAGTATACTAATAATTCTACTGTAATAATTATATATTATACGTATCAAGCCATTGTACCTACTATTGAATTATTAAACATTTGAATATATATGTAACTATTACACTATTAAACTTTTTAACATATGAAACTATTAAATTTTAATGGCGTGGTTCACCAAGCTAATTTGTAAACAAATTCCGAATCTGCAAAAAATATGAAAAATATGCAGAATGTGCAACGTATATCCAGAATATGCAAAATGTATAAAATCAAAAGTATATTTTTAACATCCTCGTAATGATGAAACATAGTTCTGGCAAAGTCCCGCTTGTTTAAGTCATTCCAATAAAAACATGCATTTACATAAACTTCCGCAGTCTATATTATAATTGGGTTAGGTATACATAACCTATCTGTTCGACGTACAATGTACAGACATACATTCGGGCCGCCTCAGTTCCTTCGGGCCGCCTCGGTTCTTTCGAGCCGCCTCGGTTCTTTCGGGCCGCTCGGTTCTTTCGGCCCGCTTGAAATAATTCAATCCGCTTGGTTCTGTTCGAGCCGCCCGCTTCATTCGGGCCGCTTGAAAAATTCAAGTTACTTGGTTCTATCCGAGCCGCTCGGTTCATTCGGGTACTCGGCTCGGCTCGGAAACCGGGTTTCAGCTTGGTTTGGATTTCAAGCTACCCGAATATTCAAGTACTTGAACAGCCCTAGACGGGACACGCCGTTTCGTTTCCCGTCGTTTCCCATCTTGGCGTTGATTGGCCTGACGTCACCGCGTCATCGCGCGCATGCGTTCTCCCTGCCTACGATGCGAGTACGGTAGGGATTTTCCCGTGAACACTGGTCACGTGCGATTGTGTGACGTTGAGCGGCAATGGATCGCGCGCCGCCGTTGACTACCATTGTTGAGGCTGTGTCACCGCTGTTCTGTAATTAACGTTCCAACTCTCTTTGACCCCAGAACTAAAACAAAATGTGTCATTTCCTCTACGAAAATCCAATGGCCACTCAAGAGAAAACACTGTGCTTAAAGGTCTGGACACACTTATCAGTT
The DNA here is from genome assembly GCA_946251845.1 of Andrena fulva. Taxonomy (NCBI): domain Eukaryota; kingdom Metazoa; phylum Arthropoda; class Insecta; order Hymenoptera; family Andrenidae; genus Andrena; species Andrena fulva. Next base: position 16,573,463 of record OX276333.1, on the reverse strand, counting down.
TCGTGTCAGTTCCGCGTCGACGTGTCAGTGGTAAGACGAAGAGGGTACAGAGGACCTCGCTCTTGAGACGCCGCTGGCACGAAACTGACACGGAAATGATAAGTGCGCCCAGCAGGGACGGATTTGTATATGTATAGGCGAAGTGGGTTGCAGCCCAGAGCAGTGGTAAAATTTATAAATAATAATTATCGAACTGCTGACATGCTGGGCAATTTTTAATGGGGGAAAAAATTAATAGAAAATTTATCAGTGCAGAATTGTGTTACAAAATGCCTTTGTCTGTAACTCTTTATTTTTTCATTGACAATAATAGCATAGATTTCTGTTCTAAAGTAGAAAGTCTATTTTCCTTAATACCAAAAGTGAAGGGTGATCTTTAAACACAGAAGTCCGAGACAACTTTAAAAACAATTCACTTTTTTTCATATAGTAAATCAGCATCAACTCATACGTGAGTTGTCCTATTGAATTAAAGCAGAAATACAGAATCACAATCTAGCGATACAACTGGTAATCTGATCTGACAAGAATAAATTCATTCAGAAGTAAAGTATGAGGCAGAGCAGCATAATTTAAAGTGTATGTTGTGCTCAATCGTGATTAATTTTATTAATGAACATCATCGAGCAGCAGCTGGAAGATATTTATGCTGGATTCTTTCAAGCATTTTAGGTTGAAAAAAATAGGAAAGGCCTTCCCTCCATTGTTAGGGATACATTTTTTAAACGAATTTGCAATGTTTTACGTCAATGGAAGGGGGCGGTAAGCAATATATTTTTAAATTTTGAGAACCATTGAACAACTATTTTTTTCATATGAATCAAATGCGACGCAAATAATTGCACGTAGAGGTATTGATTTTGTAATGATTTCTATTTTAGTGGATTAATAAATATCAATGCAGGAAATATTACTGACAATGCCTTCAAACATGAATGGTAAACTCGACTTTACTTTTTAAATTAAGACAGTCGTTATTCCTCTTAATGAGTTCGTTCTATTTCGCGCCAATGGGAAGCGTTGCATTATAATACTACCACAGTGCAACGTTGTACGCAATTAATGTAATGGGGAATTTTTATGGAACATCAGTGTTGCGTGAGAACGCGTTATGTAATATTACTGCTATCATTATTTAACCGTCTCGTAAAGCAATAATAAAACATCCCGTTACACTCTGGCGAAATATTAATAGAAATATTTTCCACGTCACGGATGAAACGTAATTGCTTCGCAGCCATCTGCAATTAGTTGAATTATTTCGCAGTAGAATAGCGTATGAATCAGCGAATGGATTTACTTTTATCTGATAAATAATTATCCTTTAAAGTATGAAATATCTCTTGTTATTATTCACAAATAATTTTGTACAATGCTGGTCCTGCTTGAAAGTAGGTTATTCATTCTTTGAGATTAAATTTTTTTTTAAAAGAAGCGAAAGCATTGTTTGCATATTTTTTATTTCTGTGTTTATTTTATGTTTCATAAGGTAATACCTACTTAACAGCAGAATTTGCGAGCAGAGGAAATTGAATCTAATAACGATAAAAATATTTGAGTGTGTAGAATCAAGAATTTCTATTCCCACGAAATGCGACACAATTTTAGGAAGTTAAAAAGTGTCATCGACGAATCCTGAAGAAACTAGAAAAATATGAAAATTAAAATTTGGTTTGTACTATAAGTTCGTCCACAGGTCTCCTTCAATCTCAAGCTCCAATATCCATAGCAGAATTGTTCATAGATTTATTAACCACACCACAATTCAAATTTCAAAGCAGTGCACCAGAGAATATTAATAACACGATTCCGCTACTTGTCCAATATTGAAGAATAATAATTATCGAACTATAGGAACACGAATATCAAACTTCTCTTTCTAACGGATAAAACGCAATTTCGAAAAGTGAAAAAGTATGAAGAACAGACACTGAAGGAGCCAGAAAAATAAGAAAATACAGATTCAAGTTCGTCCATAGCTCTGCTTCAATTTCATAATGCAATATCCGTAGCAGAGATGTTCGTAAATTTATTAACTACAGCGGCATTAAAATTCTGAAGCACTGGACCAAGGTATATTAAAACGATCCAGCTATTTATCCGATATTAAAGTCGCGAGTTGCCGCGTTAAGGTGGCTCGCCGCGCCCTACACCGCGAGAACAGAAAATGATTGCCAGAGACGAACGGAATAACGGGGGACGCGAAAATCCGATTTACGTGGCGCCGCGGCGAAAATCACGGGGTTGCCCCTCGCGGGAGATGAATTTCGTGGCCCTGTACCGAAATGACAGCGGTTAATGCACGAAGGAGCGGGGAATTAACAGAGCTGCGCGTGTCGAACGGAATTACCGAGCCTCGGTGAAGCTGCATATTCATGGCTCCGGTTTATCGTTGTTTACATACGATACTGCATGGCACATTATTAACGAATGCTGTTTCGCCTCGGGATCCCCCGTTGTTCGGAATTCCTTCCTCGAAATATCTGCACCGCGCGTTCCATTTGCATTCGAGAATACAACTTTCGAGGTTTGCTTGAAGAACGAGTTGCTGCGCACATACGGAGACTCCCCGTTGTCGTTTACTTTAACCCTCTCGGGGGGTTCTGGAATGTACACGCCTGGATGAAGCTGCGCCCACGCGACCGGATCTTTCCCACGGAAAACTTTCCCGCGAAAAACCAAGAGAAACCAAGTGGCGTATCCCCGCTACTTTTGAGACTGATCTTTCTAGTATGAAAAGGGGTACGAGAGCATACTCGGAGCTCAGTCTTAATCTAAACTTCGGAGATGATAGAAGCTGTATGAAGATCGGGTTCCATTCCCTTTCGAGCATCTTTCCAAACCATACAGTACGTAATTTACTTTTAGGCATTACACAGTTTCATCCTCTAAAAGCGGCTATCGCATATGGGTCATTCCACGCCAAATCGATCACTTTTTTCCCTCGATGTCTCGGATTTTCTTCAAACTTGAATATGTTGTAGTCCTCGTGAAATTAGGAGGGGCTTAATTCACCATTTTGTCGATTTCTAGTTTGTTTAAAAAACACCGGGTCTTGAATTTTGCGATTTTTGCCTATTTTCGTGAAAATGGGCTGTACTTATGAATTTTTATATCGGAAACTATTTTTCGGATTTAGTTGATTCTTACGGCATTTTAATGTAGAAGGATCGGCCTTTCTGAATACATTTTTCCAGATCGAAAAATTAATTTTGCAACATTGATAATTATAAATAAAATTTTATTTTGTAAATTGAGGCTCAAGGTCACGACTTTAAAAATCCGAAAAAATACCACCATATTTGCTGAAGAATTTTCTATAAAATCAGCCTATCTCTTGTTGGTAATTTGCATATTCAACGTCGCAGAAAGCTGTTAAAGACAGCGGTGCTGACCGTACCACTCGCACCCTCTATTACTTCAATCAGGTCTAACAACGGTAGAAACAATAACGACAGCTCACGTACCCATCACAAGGGTGTCATTTATACCTGCAGAAGAATTTTACTACCCCACTCTTGGCTAATGCTACTTTTTTTATAATAATTTCACTATTGTCCGGTTCTTCATTAAATTTATCCTTTAATTGTTTAACTATTTCGTTACTATCTTCCACAACACTACTTGAACTACTTTGTGCATCTACTAAACTTGATTTTACAATACTATGGGCGCGGTCTATTGTTTTCTAATCTTCTTCTACTAGATTTTAAAGTTTTACTTGTTAATGGAGACTCATCTACGGATGCCATTAATATATTTGTGGAACTCACCACCTCGGTTGGATCGATTAAGAATGACTACTTTTTGAACTGTCACTATTGTTATGTTCTGTCTGCATACGCGACAATCCAGATGGACCTGGTTCTGCTATTGCAGTTTCAGGCTGTTTCTTCTTTTCCTTATATAATTTCACGCGACAAGTATTGCAAATGAACGTATTTCCAGTAAGAAATGGAAATGAACGACACATTTCCAATGATACTCTTCGAAGTGTACATGTATATCGTGCATGTCCCTTTTGGTTGAAGGGATTGCAACACCACTGTCGCACCATTTTCGGAAATCCACAAACAGATATACCTAAGTAGAGACAGTAGACGCGCACGATACGAAAGTTGTCTGACGACTGAAAACTTCAAAGGAGGATGCCTAAGTAGAAATGTGTAGCGCTATATAAGTTTATTGCAGAGAAATTGCAGAAATTTTTACTGCAGAGAAACTTTACTGTAGGTATAAATGACACCCTTGTGATGGGTACGTGAGCTGTCGTTATTGTTGCTACCGTTGTCAGACCTGATTGAAGTAATAGAGGGTGCGAGTGGTACGGTCAGGCGATCGTAATAGCGGAGCGCGCGGCTCGCTTGCCTGAAACGGCGCGCGCCGCTGTCTTTAACAGCTTTCTGCGACGTTGAATATGCAAATTACCAACAAGAGATAGGCTGAGTTTATAGAAAATTCTTCAGCGAATATGGTGGTATTTTTTTCGGATTTTTAAAATCGTGACCTTGAGACTCAATTGGCAAAATAAAACTTTATTTATAATTTTCAATGTTGCAAAATTAAGTTTTCGATCTGGAAAAAAATTATTCAGGAAGACCGATCCTTCTACATTAAAATGCCGTAAGAATAAACTAAATCCGACAAATAGTGTCCGAGATAAAAATTCACGAGTACAACCCATTTTCACGAAAATATGCAAAAATCGCAAAATTTAAGGCCCTGTGTTGTTTAAACAAACTCAAAATCGACAAAATGGTGAATTAAACCCCTCCTGATTTCATGCGCACTACAACATATTCATGTTTGAACAAAATCCGAGACATGGAGGGGAAAAAGTGATCGAATTGGCGTGGAATGACCCATTAACATCCCTAAGTGGTTCCCGGTGTTAATCAGGCACTGGTTCGTCCACGGCAACCAGCCTCCTAGTGGCCCCTGGTGTTAATCCGGAACCGGTTCGTCCACGCTTTCTTACCTCTTAGCGGCTCCCGGTGTAACGACGCACCGCTACGGTTTCTCCTTGAACTCACCTTCCTAGTGGCTCCCGGTGTTAGCCAGGCACCAGTTCGTCCACGACGACCACGACATCCACCTTGCTGCGGCTCCCGGTGTTAGCCAAGCACCGGTTCGGCCGCAACTAACAAACTCAATAAAGCAACTTCGATCCTCAGCTTTGCAGCCGTCCTTCTCGACCTTAGTTCTCGGCTCGTAACAGGGTAAAGAAAGGAGATAAAAGTAAATGTTGGGATAAGAATGTACTTGTGCGTGAAAGGTGAGGTGTGACTATAAATTTGCTGACAGTGTTGAAATGAAATGTAGCTTTGATGATTTTGAGGAACATGTTGAGCGTTATCTCGTCGCCGGACCACCAAGGACGCACAAGGATGCCTGGTATTCCCGAAACTTCATCTGGCAGACACTTGGCCTGTCAGTCCGCGCCTCGTAGACCTGGGACGGTTGTAAACTCATAAATTCACCGTACCTCGTATCGGAAACGCAGGCGATTAGCCCAAGTCAGGGCCAAGGGTCCCAGGATCGCCTTGATATCAAGCAGACGTCTTCGCGACCACCGGCTCACCGACGCACCAACATCTTTGCCAAGACTTCCCTTTCCTACAGCTTTTCACCACCTACTCCCAAACCGTTCCCTGCCAATAGGATAACGATTCTTACCACTGTGGTAATGAGACTCCACCCCTAAAGGAAATTGTCTCGTTTACAATGCAGCCAGCGAAGGAGTCCCACGGGCAGCCCAAATTTATACCTCATACGAGTAACACAGAGGGACTCATTACAACTCGTTACGCGCTCAGTCCCAGTAAAACTTGTCTCGACATAGGGTACTCAGTGCATACTCAAATTTGTTGATTGTTAATTTGCCATAGTCAAGTTTTGTTATAGTTTCAGGTAAATACAGTTTACAGTGTTATTGTTAATACGTGGGATGTCTACTCATTCAAGTCTAACCTCCATTTACATCCTACCCCAGTAAATTCTTACGGTCTTAAACCACCGAGAGGCTCTTTAGGCCTATCGTCTTGTCTCTAGGGTGATGTATTTAGGTTTCAAAACAGCAGGAATGCTGAATGATACGTAACTAAGGATTTCCCACTATGTACCACTCTTTCCACAAACGAAACTGCGCACTTTATTGCCCGTGTGTCTCTCGCAAGGATTCTCTCATGAGACTGCCGGTTCGGAGCTCTCGAACGCTCCAGATTTCTAAGCGCTCCTAGATCGGAGCCAGCGATTGGATACTCGCCGTGGTGAGGTCCCGAAATCCCCAATCGGGTTCAAAGATAAACAAATCGGCGAGCCTCGAGAATTCCGAACGGCAGTCAAGCCTATGTTGGGGAACGTACTGGTGTCGGATAATATACGCAAGCGGCGACAGATACACTCTGCCTCCTCCAGACTGTTTCAGTTCTCAACACTGAACCTGGACCATTTATCACTTAATTGCTCGTGAATTTGTGACGCGATAAAAAGCCCTTATTATTATTATTATTTATTATTATAATCAATTAAACGTTTCAACGGAACTGTGTTGTACTACAATCGCGTCTAAAGCGCACAGTTGCAATGGCGTCTTCTCATAGAGGGTTCTGCTTGGTCCTGACGTTAACACGGTGTAGGACCGAGGAATAAGCAACAAGCTGACCGTGTTCAGACGTTCGCGTTGTGCAGTTGTCGAGGAGTAAGTGATCGGTGATTTATAACGTCGGAGCAGTCGTCCATTCGGCAATCTATTTCTGGATTTGCCAGAACAAATATCCCATGGGTCGGTAACCGCACGCTGCTGTGGATATTCGCCGGAGCGAGGACATTCTGGGAGGCGGCGAGGTATCGGGATCGATATATTGGACTGTTTTCCTGTGGCTAAACGCGAGCATGCTACCCCTTGTCGGCGGGCATTCTTTCTTTTCACGAGGCGAATGAGTTCGAATGAATCCGGGGTAGGATCCAGGCGATTACCTTTCGCTATATTTAGGCTCGAACTGGGATCATAATTTTCTTCTTCCCTCGTTTCTTGTTAAGTTCGCCGATGCACCTGCAGGAGATCCGACGAAGGAAGGCTGCATTATTACTTGCCCCTTTTTTTGCTTCTTGTGCGCTATGGATGGAAATTTTCAGACGGTGGCTTGGGATGATGGAAATGGAAACGGAACTTTTTGCTGCCATTAATTTTTTGCTGCAAGGTTTTCCTATATTTGACAGTTAGGTTTTTGAGCCTACAAATTTGTGAGCTTGAAGAAGTGCGTTTTAAATTTTTTTCTTTGATTGCACAAGAGGGAGAATGTATGAGACTATGGAACAAATAGGAAACATACTAATTGTAAGAGTAGTCTTCGTTTGTCAAGAAGTGAATCCAAATTAATTCATGGTTCGAAAGAAAATGAAGAGGCACAAAATGTGTTCTTTAAAATTGGTTTCAGTGCATTCTTTTAATTAGGCATGATCTGTTCGTAGCATTTTTACGCAGCTTTTTCAGCACTCCTGAAATTAGGATATGTCTTCGGAATAAATACCAGCAAGCTAAATTTTGGTATGGACCTTTATTTCGTCGTTTTAAACAATATGTCAAAAGTCCCCATCGATCCCACCCCCGCTAAAAATTTTACAGAGGGTTGGAGGTTAAAAAATGCTGTTTTTCGCGAATATCTCGTTATCTAGCAGTTTTGCGACAAAAATAGTTATTATACAATTTATAGCCTAGGAAATTCTCTACAAAAAAGGTTGTATGAGTTTTTTTCGTAGAGGTAACCATTTTCGTGTGTGTCGGGCTTAGAGCATATACTCTGGAGGTCTCATTGAAAGCGGGAAACTGTTGCCAACATGGTGCGAGAGAGAAAGACATGTGCGAGCGAGAGAAGTATATGTCCTAATCCACCGTAATGCGCATTAGGCTGGAGTGAAAATATTAATTTTCGATAAATGGTTTGGAATACCTGGGGAAATATGGGGAGTGGGATCATTAAGTGCTCCTAAAAGTATTTCTTGTTTCGCTTAACGTTTTGAGGTGCCCCCACCGTGATGAAAATCGGAATATTTCTCAAAAAAAAAAACGTATATTTGTGACGTTCACCACAATTGGCCTAAGATGGCTGTACTTCCATTAGAAATCCACTATGACCGTGAAATAACTTCTATCCACTATTTCCGAACATTCCTTCACACATACTATCAGACAGACAAGGTCAGTACTCACACTATGAAAGCTTTACTACCACAGCATTCATTCCGATTTAATAGTTTCCTATCTTTTTATCTTTGTTATCATACTGTCATACTTTATATATATATATATATATATATATATATATATATATATACTATACTTATATATACTATATACTGTATATATATACTTATACTATTATAATAAAACTACAGCGTTCGTTTGTATGCTCACAAAAATCTCAAAAAGTACTGAACCAATCATTACAAATTTTTAACTACAGTATCCTTGAACAGCAAGAACGGATATAGGCTATGTTTTATCATGTAAAATATAATTAATCTGTGTAAAAAATTGTATGTACATAAAGAAGTCATGTCTCGGCCGGCTTGCGATGGATAGTACGCGACGTGATCGCCAGGCGGCGGCCGGGCCGAGCGCTTCTCGCAGGTGGAATACAGCAATAGATCAACATAAGAAGCCCTCAACAACGCCGGGTACTTTAAGCTAGTTCGTTATAACTACAGTATGGCTCAAATAAAGACGAGGAAAGAGACTAATTGCCCCATATTTGGCCCCCCAAAAGAGTTGTGGCCTAACAAACTACCTACTTACCATGATGTTATGAAATATTACCTTTTTATCAAACAGGAATTTAAACCAGAAAGAACATCGAAAGAACCTACGGTATTAGAAATATCAGAAAGAGTTGCCGTCGAAATTCGTCAAATTTGGGAGAAAGCATCTATCCCAGTAGTAATCCATAAAAGGGTTCTACAAATGATTAGGGCCTACCACGATAAGTATAGAAACTTAATGAAGCCATACAAGAAACGCCAGGGCAATGAAAATTATAAAAAAAAAATTAAAATATTCCAAGAAAATTCAAAAAGACTGTTTGACATTTGTAGCTGTAAATGTAAAAATATTGAGGACAGTATGTGTACCTGTGAAAAAAATCGTCGAGTTCCGAAACGGGAAATAGCTTTTCTAATTGATCAAAGAACAGAGAGACATATGATAATTGGGTCCATTGATTTAGTCACAACCAAAAGAGACAGTGATAGAATAGAGAGAAAGGAGAGAGACTTATCACTCGCCCAGCGAGACGTGGTTTTTCAGCAACCTTCTTGTAGCCATGGGCTCACATCAGTTAGAAATCGGATCACCAATGTGTCAGATTCAATAGACCGAGAGTTAACGCAAATATCTCGCTTAGGTCCACCAGAAAAAGCTCTGACACTGCAAGATGATACTCTGGAACCACCATCTAAACAGATGCGAGTTAATCTCCCTTCCCTTGCTCTCGCTTGCGACCGTACTGGAATCTCTGATAGGTCTGCTGCAATTATAGCGTCTGCTGTGCTACAAGATTTTGGAGTTGTAACGTCAGATGATAAACGTTTTGTAGTAGATCGTTCTAAGGTTCGACGCGAACGAACAAAAATGCGATCTGAATTAAAACAAGACGAGGGAACGGAGCCCATTCTTGGTCTCTATTTCGATGGAAGAAGAGATAAAACAATGACAGTGGAAAAGAAAGGGTCTAAGTACTACCGAAAAATACAAATTGAGGAACACTATGTTCTCGTGTCTGAACCGGGCGATAATTATTTTGGCCATGTAACTTGTCAATCAGGGTCGGCGCAAAACATAAAAATTTCCATAATTAATTATTTAAATAGCAAATCCGTTGACGTAAGTTTCTTATCTGTTGTTGGCTGTGATGGAACTGCTGTAAACACGGGCCCCAAAGGAGGTGTCATTCGGCTTTTAGAATGTAATCTTAACAGACCGTTGCAATGGTTGGTGTGCCAACTTCACGCAAACGAGTTACCTCTGCGCCATTTAATGCTGCACTTAGATGGCCAAACATCAGGGCCCCGTTGTTTCTCAGGTCAAATAGGAACTGAACTCCAACGATGCGAAAAACTCCCTACAGTTGAATTTGAAATTATATCTACGACAATTCCTAAAATAACTAACCAAAATCTCAGTACAGACCAAAAATATCTGCTTGATATAATGACAGCAATTTCGACAGGAATATTCTCTTCCGATTTATCAAATAGGGATCCAGGTCCAGTAAATCATTCTAGATGGATCACAACATCAAATAGAATCTTACGTTTATACGCAGCTAAGATTCATCCGTGTGAAAAATTGAAAACTCTGGCAACTTTTGTGATGAAAGTATACGGCCGGATGTGGTTTGAAATTAAGTGCAATCCTTTTTGCACAAAAGGAGCAAAACATTTGTGGTCAACCATTAATTATAGCCGATATCTTAGCAATGACTTGAAAAGGATAATTGATCCCGTAATCCAAAAAAATGGATATTTTGGTCATCCTGAAAATATTCTTATAGCTATGCTTGCAGATGAAAAGAAGAATATTAGAGAACTAGGCTTCCGTCGTATTTTAAAAGCAAGATCTCAAGAAATAACTGGTATTCGAAATTTCAAAATACCTCCTTTCAATTTTGAGGCCTCGGATTATACGGAAATCATTGCTTGGCAAGAGTCTCAGGTCACTGAACCACCTTTGACTCGAAATTTATCTGCTGAAAAATTAAGAGGCATTATTGAATTTGGGTTTGAAATAGGAGACAACATAACTCTATTCCCATGTCACACCCAAGCAGTTGAACGATGCATCAAGCTAGTGACAGAGGCTTCAGGAGCAGTCTGCGGGCATGAGAAACGCGATGGCTTTATAAGAGGCAGGCTTTTATCTCGCAAAAATATGCCATCGTACGAAACAAAGAGAGATTATACGATGTAATTTTAACATTCGTTTTTTTGTAATATTTAAAAAAAAACTTCTAAATATATCTTAATAAAAGCATACAAAAGCAACTAAATTACTTTTTCCACAAATTTGTTGTAAAATGCCTTGAAGTTTGTGGCCTTTGTGATATCTCTTAAATCTAGGCCAGGGGAAGCAAATTTGTTTTTTTTTCATTTTCAGGTTTATGTTATGGTGTAACGACTATTCCAGCTTTATTTTCTTATTTGTAATGAAATGAAAAAAAAATAAAGAAGAGAAGAAAAACTCCAAATTTCTGAATTTTGAAGACCTTCGGGGCACCTCAAAACTTAAATGTAGAAAACCGATCTTTCACGCATTTTTTTAGTTGTATAATAAGGCAACTTTTGGGAGCTATTCCATTTCCGAAATCTAAAAAAAAAAAAATCCGTATATTTTCACTCCACCCTAATGCGCATGCGCCGATATCGTGCGAACGAGAAACCATCGTGCGAACTGGTGCGAGAGAGTGAAGTATAGATTCTCTCGCTCGCAAGATGTGTTTCTCTCTCGCACAATATCGGCGCTTGCGCTTTACGGTCGAATAGGACATATACTTCTCTCGCTCGCACCAGTGGCACATGTCTTTCTCTCTCGCGTGATGTTGCCGACAGTTCCGAGGCAGTCACTCTTAAGGCAATGATACCTCCATGTATATATGCTCTAAGGTGTCGGGTTATCAAGTTTCAACCCCCATACTTTTGACAAGGGAAGATCCCGAACCCGGAAATTCAAAAAATTATGAAACTCTGTAAATATGTAGGGGAAGTCCTCCTGAGTACAACGCAATTTTGTTTGCTGCCCAAATTCACTCCAAGAGGGTACAATTGACCCCTGAATTTTTTTTTATTTTGTATTATTACTCGCGAACTCTAGGAGACAGAAAAAAAGTATTCAGGAAAAAGTTACTTCTTTTAATTAGGACTATCATTTGGTAAATTATAATTCTTACAGTTCTTACGGTTCGTGAGTTATAACACAAAATCGAGAAAAGAAACGGATTTTCAGGTGTCAATTTCACCCCCTTAGAGTGAATTTGAGCAGCAAAAGAAATTGCGTTGTACTCAGGAGGACTTCCCCTACTTATTTAAAGTTTCATAATTTTTTGAATTTCCGGGTTCGGAATCTTCCCCTGTCAAATGAATGGGGGTTAAAACTTGGTACGAAAAAACTTATAGGACCTTTTTTGTAGAGAATTTCCTAGGATATACATTGTATAATAACTATTTTTGCCGCAAAACTGCTAGATAACTAGATATTCGCGAAAAACAGTTGTTTTTTTTCAACCGTCTGTAAAATGTTTAGCGACAGTCGGATCGAGGGGGCTTTTGACATATAGTTTAAAACGACCAAATAAAGGCCCATACCAAAATTTAGCTTGCGGGGAATTATTCCGTAGATTGGGCAGATTTCTGTCTAATTTCACGGGACTAAGTATGAGTAAAGTAGGGGAGAGGTGCTATAAAAGGGACAGGGGTTAAATGGGATAAATCATATTGCCAAAATTATAAACGCATTGCGTACACATACAAGTTATTTTTTGTTTAAGGCAACACTAGTGCCTGGTCGTTTGACGCAAAATTCACCGCGGTCTCACTCGCAACAAATCAGTAATCCGCGGTTGATGTTTTGCTGATATAAAAAGAAAAGTTTCTTTAGTTTTCTGGGGCGATTTGTGAGATAAAATTATTTATGTACTAATTGTAAGTGTGAAAGTCTTATATCATTCAAAGAGCCAATATTCACCGGAAACGATAATATACTATATTATATAACAGGTAAGCTTGATTGATTATTTGCTTTGCCTTGAAGTTATTTTATAATATGTGTAGGATCACGGAAAAAAGGAAGTCGCCTCAACGGGACTCGAACCCGCGATCTCTAGGTTTGCGCGCTGGCCAGCCGCCTTAACCACCTCGGCTACCGCCGACTTCCCCGTCCTCGTTCTTCCGTATCCGCCTCTTATGTTATGGGGGTTCCTGCTCCCACATATGCCCACTTGTAGATTTAAATGGGACAACATAACAAGTCTTAAATGGGACGTCCGTCTCCTTGCCAACCCGAGCGAGACTATTAACAAATCATTCTACAAAAATAATGAATGCTGCGTTTGTAAAGCAAACTTTGCTACCAGTAAAGAAGATTGGTTCCAATGTAAAATTTGCGAAAAATAGGCCAATGAGCCATGCGAAATAAAGAGTGTATTCAATTTTTTTTGTTCTACTTGCTATTAATGATATTTTAACAATTGATCTCATTTTTGTTGCCATTTTGTTTATTTTCTTTGACGTGACCCTTTCATGACGTCTAATGTCCCATTTAAGACTAGTCGTGAAAGGGACAATTTCGACTTATTTGAAAATCAAAGATAATGTTATTTTCTGTTATTATTAATTTTTATTGAAGGCCAATAAACACACATCCTGTTAATGGACCTGTGTTTTAAATACCTATCATGATATTATAAAAAAAGGACGCTAAATAAAATTCTCTCTTTTATAGCACCTCTCCCCTATATAAGTGTATTTAAAACATATGGAATTTGAAACTATACACACTGCTTCAACACTTTGTGTGGTGTCGGCATGTTTTCGCGCCGAGGGATTTGAATCCTGTACAATGTACATGTACATACTACTGAGGTGGTGCGTGGTACAAGAATGTATGACTCCGACTAACACATCACTCAAATTATTTAACAACAACAATTACGAACGATATAACAAAAGACTCCCCGTGAGAAAGATAGAAAATAAAGAGAGGCTAAAGGTGGGTATCCACTTGTTACGTATCCTTGTATCGTATCGCCGTTGCGTAACAGTGTGGACTGGCAGCGTTGCGCAGTGGATAAATTTTGCGATTTTATGCCCGAAACCACAAAAATGAAATTTTTGAATTTGTCAAAATTAATGCAAATGTCAATTGAAGAACTATATCCATTTTCGTGGTCGAAACCTCAACACTTATTTTTAATGTATAAAATTCGGCACTTTTGCGTGTTTATATTTGAGGAAATAAATTATCCGAAAAACAGTACTTACAAAAATTACGAACGATAAAGATTTTTTTATAATTTACATTTATACACTTAAACTTATGAAATTATATGCCCTTGAAACTAGTACTCCCAGTCGGAATCGCTTTTTTCTTTGTCAGAGCATGCCTCTGCTACAGTGCAGCAGGGCATAGAAAAAGGCTTATCGCTTCTGATGGCAAGCTTTTTAATTTCTTATCGGGAAGTTTTCTTAAATTACTAATTAGTGGATCTGACGGTAATAGAAGCCAATTAAAAACATCCCCCATAGTTTTTTCCCTTGAGCATTTTCGAGAAAAATTTTGTCGGTACTTTTTAATATCCTTATTCCGTGCTTCTTCAGCTTCTTGAGCTTCCTCCGAAAGCTGTCCAATTGGAAGGGCAGCATTTCCGAATATGTGAGGACCATGAATTAAAATTTGGTGTACAGTAGCAGGCATCGCGTTCGCGCGAGCGCGGGTTGCACGATTAAATGATGACCCCGTATATGGCACACGATTTAGAATATACGAACTCTATCCTGTAATAAACCAGCCTCATGGGCGTTCGGAGGGGGGTGCAAAAGGGGAAGTTGCCCCTCCCTGACTTTTGAAAAAAGGCTTATTTTTAAAAACTGATGTTTATTAAATTTTATACTAAAAAAGTGAGTACTTCTAAATTTCGGATTTAAATTTTTAATTAAATTTTTAATACTCGTTTTTTCATTACTATATTTTTCTTCATCATCACCCAGAAATCGCCCCCTCCTAGAAAAAAGTCTACGAACGCCCTTGACCAGCCTAACCAACAAACTCTTCAAAATTATACCACTTCAAAGCTACAAAATGTAAACTGACACATCGACGTTCCAATGGTAAAGTTGCGAAACCGCAAGAACTTGATTAACTTTAAAACTTTACCACAGTATACGTCCTGGACCAATATGTAAAATCATCCATTTAGCTCAGGTTCGCAAAAAATAGCGGTTTCGCGACTTTACTATTGGAACAACGATATATAACAATTCCAGGTTCAAAAACCAATATCAAATATCCCGCAGTCACAAACATACTAAAAAAAACTCTCCCCCCCCCCCCCCCCACCCATTAATTCATCTGAGACCATATCCCCCCAGGACGAATAAACCATTACGCCCAGCCCTCTCCCTCAAAAGATTTCATTAGGGCCCACAATCTCCAGCAAACCGTGGTACGCGAACAGCATGGCCGATGTACGACGTTTAATAACAGGATCGCGTTGGAATAATTTCCTGATGCCGAGGAAATATTCCGTGGCGCGTTTAATCTCAAACGAATCCCCTGGAAGCCCTCGCGTAGACCCCTGACCGGTCACGAACGTTCCTCGGTCCGTGGCGTTCCGCGTAAATGGGAACGGAAACAATAATAACGGAACGTCGTTCCGAGAAACCTCTCGGCCCCGCACAGAAAAACTACAGAAACGAACAGCAGGAAGAGCCGGGCGTTTTTTCGAATCGTACTCGCGTGCACGCGAATCAAAGGTTCGCGGAAATCACGTGCCGTCGCCGCCTCCCCGGCGATGCCTGTGCGATTACGATTACGTTGAATATTGCCGCGTAATTGCACCGACTGCGTCGTATGGTGCGCGCCTCTGACGTTCGCGAATTCGATGCTACCATTTTGGAGGCGATGGTGGGTATGCACCTATCTCTGGTTATCTGGCTGAGGCCAGTGGCGTAGTCGACTGGAAAACCACGGTAGGGTCTGCGGAAGCGCGTTCTGAGGGGTGTAAAGAGCTGCCAAGTACGTGAAATTCAAACCGAGTAAAACTGTCTTTTTCGAATCGAGGCATGTAGGTACTCGATTATCCAAGTAATGCCGTAAGTGAACTGAGGGAATATTGGCAGTACGGGGTAATATTGGTAGTTAGGTACTTAAGGAGGTTCGATACCTCACTAATACCAGAGTTGGGCATTAGTCGAATAAATTTTTATTCGGCTGAATTTTGATTCGACTAAATTTTTATTCGAACGAACTGGAATAAAAATTTCGAATAAAGTGTAGCTATTCGAGAATAACGAATAAATTTTTAGTCGACTAAATTTTTATTCGAACGAACTCGAATAAAAATTTCGAATAAAGTGTAGTTATTCGAGAATAACGAATAAATTTTTAGTCGACTAAATTTTTATTCGACTGAATTCTTAGTCGAATAAATTTTTAATCGTTATTCGTTATTCGAAGGACCCCCGTGGCGACGAAGCGACACGAATAAGCGTGGGTCAGAACCCGACCGGAGGCCGAGGGCCACGGGACTCGAGGCGAAGCGGCTTATTCGTGACGCTCAGTCGCCACGGAGGTCCTTCGAATAACGAATCAAGAGACACGGTAGTGTCTCGCGCCAAGTACTTATATATAGGTATATGCGCAGCGCGAGTCACTCGTGGCTATATAACGCCGAGCGGTTTTTGGAAGAACCCTGAGATTACCGAATCTCAATAACGGCAGATCCGATTAAGTTTTGAATGGTCTTAATGGATAGCTTGGGTTTGATTTACATAAGAAAAGTGTCTTCGTTTTGTTCCTACGTGCCTTATGAGCTGAGATATTTCGATGCAAAGTTGCAATTTGCCGAATTTTATGTTAAGAGATTTGCTCCATCGTCAAGTGTGGGCAAGAGGGGAACATAAAAGGGAGAGGAAATGTCTCCAATATGCACGTTGTTCATTCGATGAAGGTTTCGGCACTTTCGGCCAATCGCGTAACAAACACGATTTGTTGTCGCGTGACAGCCAGACAGAGAGCACATCTGTCAAGGTAAACGTAACCTAGCTAGTGTCAAACCATCATAACCTGCCAAGTGTCAAAGTAAGTAGTCAACATTTTACAAATGTCACGGGTTTTTACACCATATAGGACACTGAATTATTGTCCCAATTAACAATTTTTTAATACATTTTTTATGTAGAGCTTCTAGAAACAAATGGGACGCACAGACTTGGAAGTTGCCCGGAGAAGGTTCGACAGAGAAATATCTTCTTTCGCACAATTTTCTAGAAATTTATACCAGGCATGTACAAAATAATAATATATTGTAATAAATTGCATTTAAATTGCCAGATATTTTTATACCAGTAAGCCATTTTTAATTTAGAGTGTCAACAGGATGATTCTGGATCTCCGCCCGACAATGGATGCGTCCTGGTACCCCGTGGCGAGGTCAAGCCCCCGCAGTGCCCCACCGAATTTTAGGGCTTTCGACCCTTGAAGGGGTTGGAGTGCCTATTAAGAAGTGAGAAATCTTCAACTTCCGCATTTCTCATCAGATCTTTGCGAAAACGACGCCAATTGATTCCTTATGTTTCGCCGATGAAACTGACACCAAGAACGACGTAATTCGGAAAATAATGAAGGAAATTCCATGAAAATTTATTTCCATAACCTCAAGCTAACTTCGTTAATAAAAGTCCGATTTACAAGAAATTTGGTATGATTTTCATCGGAAAAACATATGGAATCCATCGGCATCACTTCCATATCGATACGAGAAAGAATAAAGAATTATTTTTTTCTGAAACAGGTATGAAATCCTCGGTCGACCCCGGCAAATCGTGGTCTACTCCCCGCAGTTGAAGGTGAAAACGTGAAATATTCATTTCAGCGTATTAAAAAATTATTTATTCTTTATCGTATCGAAATGGAAGTTACACCAATAGATTCCTTATGTTTTTCTGATGAAAATCATACCAAATGTCATGTAAATCGGACTACTTTTACATTAGGAATACAAATTGCTTGTGTAAAAGTAGTCCGATTTACATGATATTTGGTATGATTTTCATCACAATGGCATGAATCAGATAACGGATCATGTGAACAGTGTACAGGAAATTATATTATGTTTAAGAATGAATTAATTTTGACGAAAGATATAGTTATTAATCGTTTACTATTATTTTCATTGCAAGGTGATAAAATAGTCAAAGCAATACGTAAATTTAATATATGTACTATTCCCACAACCAAAGTATTGATATCTAGACAATCATATAAAGTTATGAATGCTATATTTCATAGTGGTTCATGTAGTGAGGATGGCCATTACACCAGCATATGTAAAGAAGAAGGAATGACTAGTAGTTGGATTGAAGCTGATGACGTGCAAATTAAAAAAAGGCAATGGCCCAGAAGCGCTAAAGATCTTTATATTTTGTTCTTACAAAAAAATGATAGTAAATAAATAAGCCAATTGCGCCAATTAGATAATTGGTCATCAAGAAAACTACAAAATGTGTGAAATCCCCACAAAATTACCTTTTTTAAAAAAAGGTACAAAAAAGAGCGCCAAGTATATAACCCATTCAAAAAGAATCGCATTTAAAAACATTGTCGTGAATTAATATAAATTTATTAATGTGCTATATTTTTAACTTTACAAAAGTAATGATATACTATAATTGCGCCAATTATCACAATGACTATTTATACAAAGACAAAATGTATTAAATAATATTAAGCAGATATATTTTTATACAAATAAATATTTTAATACGAATAAATATTTTATTCAAAATACTTGGCGCTGCTCTCCGAAAAAAATGTTGTCTTGGTTAATAAATATAAAACAAGACAAGACACCACTGAGACAAGAAAGAAAGAAAAAGATTTTAATGCAATTTATACATATTTATTCAGTTTAGCAACATCAATTCGGAGAGCAGCGCCAAGTATTTTGAATAAAATATTTATTCGTATTAAAATATTTATTTGTATAATAATATATCTGCTTAATATTATTTAATACATTTTGTCTTTGTATAAATAGTCATTGTGATAATTGGCGCAATTATAGTATATCATTACTTTTGTAAAGTTAAAAAAAATTTATATTAATTTACGACAATGTTTTTAAATGTGATTCTTTTTGAATGGGTTATATACTTGGCGCTCTTTTTTGTACCTTTTTTTAAAAAAGGTAATTTTGTGGGTAAGGAATAACGACTAAAAATTTAGTCGACTAAAAATTTATTCGTTATTCTCGAATAACTTCACTTTATTCGAAATTTGTATCCGAGTTCATCGAATAAAAAATTAGTCGACTAAAAATTCATTCGTTAGTCACGAATAGCTTCATTTTATTCGAAATTTTTATTCGAAGGTTAGTCGAAGAACAATTTAGTCGAATAATGCCCAACTCTGGCTAATACATGGGTGCTCTGCAGTGATACCAATCTTAGATAAAAAAATATTATGTAGACAAAAATGTTATTTACATGTGTATTGTTAATAAAATTATTTCTACATATTTTGTTTTGGAAGTGAATTACACAAACAGTATGTTTAATGCAGCTGGAAACACAATATTTTCATTAAAAGTAGCGTACAATATGTGAGTGAAATGCGGCAACGTCGCTTTGCGTTCATCTTTTTTACTCTTTCCATCTCACAGTTCTGACGTCCTTTTGCGCGTTTGTACCGGTTCGTAACAAATTACTAAATACATGTTTACAGCTTGGTAATGTTTTTACCAATTTTTACTGTATCCTTTGTACAAGTATACAATGTATACATCACTACCCGGCGTACAGCGTTGCCACGTTTCAAACAGTTCCTTCAGGCAGTTCCAAAAATACGAGCACATTGCTGTCCATTTATTCAATTATCTAATAAATCGGTACTGTTCATGTCCGATTTTCTTTCTTAGAATTTCATAGGAATATTTAGGCTTTTCATTGCAATATTTTTTAGAACTTTCTTATCATTTTTAAGGACTGTGTGTAACATTTTATAGAAATTTTATCGCTTCTCCCATAACAGCCTGTGTATAAGAGGGCAACTTTGATTTCAATTTTTTCAAAAACCGCGCGGTCAATCAACTTGAAATTTTGACACAATACGGACTACCCTTTGAACAGTAGATTAAAACACTTTCCAAAGATTTCTCATCATTTTTGCTCCGGTATCGAACCTCCTCAGAATGTAGGTATTAAAGAAGGAGAAGGCCAAATTTTGATGCATTTTCACACATGTAGTACAAATTACAAACGATGCGATATTATAATAGGATACATAAAGCAAAATATAAAAATGTTAATTAAATTATTTGAGTAGTCCCAGCCCTAATTCGTGACCCTTCGTTTCGGACACTTGCACAGCCCCATGTTCCAGCGATCTGCTTAGATTGTCGAATCGACACTCAGGTAGTTGGCTTGGTCCAAATGGTTTGACCTGAATTCAGCTTGGCCTGTATTTTCAAACTAGTTGGACAGCTCTAGGTGCAACCACTGTAATGGGGTCGTTAGGTGTGTGTTGTAATTTATTTTTGGGGTTGGTAGTGTTTTTGCATTGGAACTTATTAAGCCGGGTGCACATTTGTCACCGCACCCCGCTCTGTTACCGCGTTACTTAATTCAGTGGTAACGAGGTTCGGTGCAGGACCCGTTTCTGAATCTGTTTGAGCCTGTTTACTGTTGCCCGCATCCATTACTCTCAAATCATACTTCATCGCGTTCCAGTTGTGTATAGACTGTCAAAATGGAAACATGGATTTTAAAGTGGCTGAAGTAGCCTAAATTTATATTTATAAAAGAAATCGCCAAGGCGCTGACAAACACAATTATATGCTACAAGAAATGTTTATAGTGGTGCGACGGTATTATTGAACCTAAAATTTCAAACAATTAGCGGCTAATATAAAAACTTATACACAGATGAAATTATGTTTGCGTTTTGCGTGGATCGTAGCAAGTCTTTGGAGCGGGTCTTTTAATAATTAAAAAAAAATCTGTGTAAAGTTTGAGCTCGATCGGATAACGGGAAAGGGTGCCCCTGGGCTGTTAAACATTTCAATCATTATTTAACAGCTCGCGAAGTCGATTTTATATAACGTCTTCCAAGTTATTGATTAAATCAAAAAATATGTCAAACAAAAGTTATAGATCCCGACAAGGAGCATCTTTTTTGTTGTATTACTATTTTTCGTGCGACAACCGGTTTTCGAAAAAAATCCGAAAAACTAAAAAAAAAACTTTTTTTTTTTCAATTTTTGAAAGTTTAAATGCTTCTAGAACGCTTTTTATTTATGAAGGTGAACAAAAAAATGGAATTTTTATTTTCGAGGACAATTTTTTAAACATTTAAGGGGGGGGGCATATACCGAAATATGCAAAAAAGATAAAAAAAAATTTCTTCTTATTGTCAGTGTTTGATATGTGATGAATGTTTCCTGAAAAGTTGGGGTTGAAATTCGCAAAAATATCGGAGATATAGACGTCAGAAGTGAGGTATTCAAATGCATTTTTCTCGATATCATGATTTTCTAGCATGTTACCCACGATTACTCGAATACTATTCAGCCGATTTACTTCAAACTTTGCATGGCTATATGATACACTATTACTCAGTTTTTGGCACCGCAGATTTTTTATTTCATTCATAATTTTTCTTTTTATTAAATAAAAAGGACAAGATTTTGGGGCCGATTTTTTTACATTTTCAAAGTTCAAGTGCGTCATGAACAAGGACTCCTCATAAATGAATGTTCAAATAGTAATAAAACAAAAATAATAATAATAGAAAAATAGTAATAGAACAAAAAAGATGCTCCTTGTCCGGATCTACAACTTTTGTTTGACATATTTTTTTATTTAATCAATAACTTGGAAGACGTTATATAAAATCGACTTCGCGAGCTGTTAAATAATTATTTAAATGTTTAACGGCCCAGGGGCTCCCTTTCCCGTTATCCGATCGAGCTCAAACTTTACACAGATTTTTTTAATTATTTGGAACTATTCTGGAGGGCGCCCCGAAAAAAATTCAAAAATCGAAAATAAGAGCCACCCTAATGCAGTAACCATGACCGGTTAGCTAGGTAACAGGTCGCGGTGCGGTAACAAATGTGGACCCGGCTTTAATGCATCTAAAAGGCATTTTTAAGAAGCATTGGTTGTGTGTTAAGTTGTACGAAAAAAGTTGTTTTGCGTTGGAGTGTGATAAACGAATTAATTTCATATTTTAACTGTATATAACGTACAGTGAATTTTTTCATCTTCATGCCAAAATGGTGATTTTCAAATTTACAGGGCTGCTACTTTGTCGCGAATTATTGTTTCACGAGAAACCACGATGGAAGGATAATTCTAGCAATACTTCTAGGTAAAAATGAATCACCCAATTTTTAAGTGAATTTATTCGCCTCTGCGCCATTAATTTTTACACAAAACTTCTCTAGCAGGGGTTCGCTAAAAATTCTGTTCTAGAGTTCACAAATTCTGCAAGATCCGACTTCCATAAAAAGAAGAGATTGAAAAGTTCGCTTTTACGCGAAAAGTCATATCGAATCCATTGTAAACAATATCCATCAATAAATATTGCTTTCCAACTGTGTAATTTCTCTTTCAACCTTCCCCGTCGAATCACAGCCTGAATAATGATTCCGAATACAATAATATTTCACAGCAAAAAGCAAAGATCCTGCAAACATGATGACCAATAATAGCACGGCTGCTGTTGAAGCTTCATCAATGATGCTTGATTCTAATAACAGTCGCGGTCTCATTATTTTATTACCCTCGCTGCCCGCGACTAGCTGTCAACGGGGGGAATTGTTAACGAGCCTGTCGCGTTTCCGTTGAGTCGTGGGGGGAGCGTTATAAGCGTAACAATTTCAATTTCAGCGAAAGCCATGGAAACCCGTGTTCAGCCGAAGCCACAGAACAGCGCGAGTGTTACAAATCGGAAGTGTTCTCAGCGAGCAGCCGCTGTCACGTGCAAAGTAGGGTGGTAGCTCCCCTTTAATTGCGTGACAGCAGCACTTTCATTAACTCGCGTTTCTGCGCTCGTCCGCTGCCTGTTCTCAGCAATTGAATTATTTGTAAACGCCGCCAACCGGTGTCTTTTGGCGGGGAAATAGAAATAATGCTAACAAGGAGAGGTTCCCAGGTGGCCGCCTCCGATTGGTTTGGTTTTTGGATATGCTTTAGAGGACCGAAACATAAGATACACGGGTTTTTTATAGCGGCCCGGTTTCATATTTAGGGGGTCAAAGCATCCCTCAACGTTATAAGATTTTAGGGTGTTCGTCTCCGATTGCTTTGGTTTTTGGATATGTTTTAGAGAACCGAAAAATAAGAAATGCCTGTCTTTTTATTTTGGCCCATTTGCATGTTTAAGGGGTGAAACCACCCCTCAAAATTCATAAAGGGCACGAAATTGTGTTGATTAAAACTGATATAAATTTAATTTGCGTCATAACTTGCTATATAGATAATGTTCTTGTCGTCAGCCACCAGTATTAGGCTGACGACAAGACTACCCGTAAACTACCCGTAATCGGTTAACTGCGCATTTCAGAGACTTGAAACGTGTAAAAAAATTCATAAAATTCATAAAAAAAACCTTAGACATAATTTGTTTTATGATGACACATTAGTGGTTTTTGGTCTCCCATCGCTCCTGACAATGAGGGGTGAACCACCTCTTGGGTAGTTTACCCCCTAATAACGGTGACTGGCGACAAGAACATCATCTATACAGCCACTTATGACGCAAAATGACATTTATATCAAGTTGTATTCAATACAACTTTATACCCCTTGTGAACTGGTGAGTGGTTTCACACCCTAAAACATGCAAATGAGCCAAAATAGAAAGATAGGCATTTCTTATTTTTCGGTCCTCTAAAACATATCCAAAAACCAAAGCAATCGGAGACGAACACCATAAAATCTTATAGCTTTGAGGGGTGGTTTAACCCCCGAAATATTTCTTATTTTTTAGTCCTCTAAAACATATCCAAAATCCAAAGCAATCGGAGACGAACATCTAGAAATCTCATAACTTTGAGGGGTGGCTTCACTCCCTAAATATGAAAACGGGCCGCTATAAAAAAACACCTATATATTATTTTTCGGTCCTCTAAATTATATCCAAAAACCAAATCAATCGGAGGCGGACACCTGGGAACCTCTCCTTGTATAAGTAGAAATGTTTCAGACAAAAGTTGCTATATGTTTAATATATATACATACATAGTACATATATTTATTTCCATTCAAGTATATACAGGGTGGTCTACGAATCGGTCCCAACAACATTTAATCTAGTTCTGACAATTTAACGAAAAAAGGTTTCAAACAGATGTTCATTGGTATCAAATGAAGGATTTATTGACCTAAACAAAATTTTGAAAGTATCTTTCTTGCGTAAGAAATTGGATTTATTTTGTGTTTTTTAATTGGCACTATATTTTTCTTTACATATTCTTATAAGTACCACATAAAAATCCACTTTGAAGGTGTGTATGTAATTCTCACTAAACAAAATCAGAACTAATGCCTAACAATCAATATTATAGGAAACGTAATATTAATATAAATATTACAGATAAATATAGATAATTATCATTCAACTTCATTTATCTCCATTCAAACATTTCGCCCAGCGATACACTTCTCTTTCAATTCTTCCATACACCAACCGTTCATCCAACTCCAAATTCTATTCCGCTTGGATCTGCATCTCAGCATATTTACCCCTGTCTTTGCGGAGCTGCCTCTCGTTTCAGAAATTTCGCTGCTCTGCCTGCTAACGAGGTATATACATACGGCGACAGTGATGTTCGAACCCAGTTTTCAAGTGCAATCGCCTGTCTCTCGACGCCAGCTTTAATGTTTATCCCCGCGCAAATTAAAATGCTCACCGGAAGCTTTCATCGCGGAACGTAATTATGCCTGTAGCGAAGCCCCGCGGAATGTCAGCGATGTTCATCGAAACGCTCGACTGAAAGGAAGAACGTTGCCGACTGTCTAACGAGCGCACGGCGCCTGGTTCCTTTGCAAAAAATTGCGCAATAAAAATTATAACGTCCGTAATACGCTAACGGTGGCCGCAATAAACTCGACGTGGCCATCAGAGCGTGCGGAAATGTAATACCTCTGAAAGTCCTTTTCCGCGATTTAAGTTAATAAACAGCCACGAACGCTACACCCTCCCCCGCAGCGTTTCCGCGAAATGCCTATTAAACCATCGTGCCTGCGAGGAACTCGCATTTGCCTTTCGAACGATGTTTATCTCAGTGGGACTTTTTCTCGAAAACATATGCGTTCCACGAGACGAATTATCTGGTCGTCTCAAGCTTGCTTTGTTATACGGTATCGAATATCGTCATTTTATCGACTACAACGCAGTACTAACAAAAGTATGCGGTGCCATTTAAAAAACTCAATGTCACCTTGATATCTCAGAAAATATACGATATAAACAGTTTAAAATGTGTCTGTGCAACCCCACCAAGTACAATATATTTCATATAAAACAATTTGTGATCAAATTATTAAATAACGAGGTACTTCAGATGGCGACTCTTATTGACTCATACTGTATACAGGGTGTCTCCGAGCTGGTGGTACAGCCCGAAATGGGTAGATTCTGCGCGAAAAAATAAGTCGAAACTGTAGAGTAACATTTTTTCATACCAAGTCTCATTTCTGAATAAATCGATGTTGAAGATTCATCAATAGGCTGCGGATGTTTATGCAAATGAATATATTGATATGCAAAAATTATTTTGCATTTTGCATATGCTTTGTTAAAAGGCATGTGCATATATGTTACATATTTCTTTTATATCTATCTCACTGTATTTGTGTGACATTAGTGATAAGTACCAATGTTGATATCATGCGATAGAATAAGTCATTAGTAGAGACTAATTATTCATTCATTACAATCGCCCGATACACATAAACAATTTCGATAAAATTAAAGAGGTTCGGCCATTAGAAATGTAAATTTTGATATGATAAAATTTGTAGTTGAAAATGAGCGATTTTCCACGGTTGTGGGAAAAAACCGATTTTTTAAATTTTTTTTTATTTTTCTTTTTGCGATAAATCCCCTTTGGAAGACATAAAGGGGCGACATTTCAAATCGAAAATTGCTCTTGGGTTGTGATACACCCCGTGTGACCACGAAGGGTTAAGATAAAAAAGCGTGTTTCAGATTTAGCCCCAACTAATTACCGATCAGATATAAAATGAGAAACACAATGAACCTAACCTGTAACTTTTTAATAAATGGCGACCCCTAACTGAAACCTTCACAACACTACTCAGGGTGATGACCTTGACAACCTATTAAAAACTTATCGAAATCGGTAGCAGCTTCATTGCTGTGAATATTTACCAGAACTGTAGGTAGTGTATCGCGCGTATATCAAGTTTTCCACGCAGTGGAAACGTAATCGGTTTTCCGAAACTCGTAAACAGTCGCTCGTGAAACATTTCCCCATGGTTGATGAAAGCATAATTCAGCTAAATGCTCCAAGCAGCGGGGTATAAAAGAGCTGGTCATAAAATGAGCTGTAATAATTACAGCAGAAACGACGCGACGGTGTTGCTGCTTGTGAAAAGCAGGGGTGTAGCCAATGGTTGACAAATAATATTTGAATAACGGCCGTTGCGTGTGTCACGACTCCCTGAACCGACGTGGGGCGCACAACGATGATTCATTAACACAGGGTGCGGTAGAAAGGGGGGTTTAACAAAAAATATGGTCTTGAAAACTGCAAGGCGTAGTCGTTGAATTAAGCTTTCTTTCCAAGATTTAAAGATATGAAGCGAGATATGCAGTTACTTAGGAAATTGCTCATTTTGCGAGTCTAATGGAGGATTTTCTGGATGCGAGGCTACAAAAGAGTGTTTTTATTTTTAAGATATAAACCTAATTAGGGGAATGGCGTCTAAACCGACCCCCTTAAGGCGTATTCATATAAAAAATACAAATGCATATTATTTAAATAAATGTAAAGCAGTTTTTGTAAGTTAGTTTATCTACCTTATTATTGGCTTAGATCAAAGAGTGACCAAAGAGTAGGTACAATAAGAGGCGTCACTCCGGGCGGAACCTTTGAAGTCCTTGCTTGACCTTGGCATTTAAATTGGTTGTCTATTTCGAGCGGGATATTCAAATCGACTAAATGTACCTTACCGCAATTGGCTGATTATTGCCGAAGTTGACCGATCATTGCCGAAGCTTAGCGATCATTGCCGAATGGGCATTTAAATTGGTTGTCTAGTGATTTCCCTAGGTTATTTCTGTCCTTGTCGAGTGACGCCTCTTATTATACCTCCTCTTTGGAGTGACCCAAAAATGAGGCCTTTTTTAGCCTCTTTTTGGTCCCACGATTTTGGAACTGAATTTTATGTGAAACGATACCTTATGATGAGACATCAATCACCCGAAATTTTCAAGTTGTGGTGACAATTAGTTTCTGAGATATGGCAGGTCAAAGAAGTGAAAATTCGTTAACGCGTCAGCTCATATGCTTCGATGTACAAACTTTTATGTCAGTCCGATAATTTAAACAATTATTTCCAGGGGATTTGCTGACTGCTAACAACGAATTTGAACTTAGATTTTCAAAATTCACGAAACAAAAATCAAAATCAAGAAATATAAATGTCTGTGTAGTGGGTGCTTTTTTTAATATATCGCCCACCATGTTGAATCAGCCATTGTGAATTTTGAAAATTCGTTGTTAGTAGTCAGCAAAACTCACAATGGCCGATTCAATATGGTGGACGATATATTTAAAAAAGCACCCACTACACTAACATTTATATTTCTTGATTTTTATTTTTTTTCGTGAATTTTGAAAATCCAAGTTCAAATTCGTTGTTAGCAGTCAGCAAACCCCCTGTAAATAATTGTTTAAATTATCGGACTGACATAAAATTCTGTACATCGAAGCGTATAGGCTGGCGTGTTAACGAATTTTCATTTCTTTGACCTGCCATATCTCAGAAACTAATTGTCACCTCAACTTGAAAATTTCGTGTGATTGATGTCTCATCATAAGGTATCGTTTCGCATAAAATTCAGTTCCAAAAATCGTGGGCCCAAAAAGAGGCTATTTCTTGGGTCACTCTTTAGCTACCTGATTAATTATATTTTTTATTCGCATTTTTGTAAAGACATACTAAAAGATCATTTCGTACACCTATGTGCTCAGTGTACTTAAAATGAGTAAAAAATGTCCACACCTATTTTTTTGCACTAACTTTATACAAACAAGTGATACACTAACTAAAATTCTTTCCATTAATAGTGTACTATGTACAGAGGTAATGTGCAATATCCATTTGTACACGCTCGAACACTATGCAATGATGTCGCGTCAATATCGGGAAAGAATGTGTGTCCCCAAAATATTAGACACGTTTTGCATTCTGCTGAAATGTATGGCAGAGCTGCGAGAAATAAACCATCCCAGAGTGGATTACCGAGCTACGAGCGAACAGCGATTGTTATACACCATTGGAAACATCTCGCCAAGTCGAGTCGATTGATACCATTTTTAACTTCGAAATCAGATGGGATCACCCCGAAAAATGGCCTCATACCTAAGGTCGGGGCCAGATATATTGGCCGGTGAGTTTCGTGAGGGGTATTCTCCCACCACACCGTTTGCCTGCCTCGGTGCTCCTTTTCTCAACGTTTTCTGACTCGCTCTCGTTCCATCTGGCTCTGGCCTTCACAGAACAAGAGTGAGCCAGAAGTGGTGGGGATACGGCCAAGCTTCTGTCGTGTAGGTCAAACCGAGCTGTCAGCGTAGAAATACACACATTAGAATTGGTGTGCGTTAGCTCCGAAAAAATTCAGGAGCTTTATTGATCAGAACATTGATTCCTTCTCGATAGCTTCATCTCGTATTGGTCTACGCATAGCTTCGTAACGCACACAACTATTACGCTAAGAATAAATAACAGCCAAACGGCTAGATTCAGGCGGAGCCGAGCAGCGTTCTCGTTACCCCACCATACCCTGCGACGACCACGCAACTCCAACTGACAAATCCACGATCGTCATATCGACGTGCGTTACGAAAAGTTCAATTTTCTTACGAAAAGTAGCACGTTTTGGTTTGCCACGAAAAGAAGCACGTTCCATCGTTTCTGACGAATATTAGCACGTTTGGTCTTCTGCCGCGAAGACTAACACATTTGACTGCCTCGCCACGAAGAATAGCTCATTTCGTACTGTTGCGACGAAAACTAGCACGTTATACTGTTTCGCCACGAATAATAGCACGTTTGGGAATTTATGGCGAAAACTAACATATTATCCGGTTTGGCCACGAAGAATAGCTCGTTTTGGATTATACTGCAGACTGCAGAAACTATCGTGTTTCAGCGCGTGGGCAGTTTAAAAGAATTCAACTGTTGAAAATATTGTTTAATAAATAATAATTCCATCTAATCTCCAAAAGACAACACATATGAAAATTTTAATTTACATAATTTAAGTAAGGGAGGGTGCGGGAATTGCGAACGCGGGGTAAACGCGAACATGCTACTTTTCGTGGCAAACCGCTCTAACGTGCTAGTTTTCGCAGCGAAAGACGAAACATGTTATTTTTCGTGGCAAACCGCTCAAACGTGCTAGTTTTCGTAGCGAAAACCGAAACGTGATAGTTTTCGTGGCAAACCGCTCAAACGTGCTAGTTTTCGCAGCGAAAGACGAAACATGCTATTTTTCGTGGCAAACCGCTCAAATGTGCTAGTTTTCGCAGCGAAAACCAAAACGTGATAGTTTTCGTGAGAACGAAGGCAAACGTGCTACTTTTCGTAAGAAAATTGAAACGTGCTACTTTTCGTAACGCACGTCGATATGGTGGTGGTTGATTTCTCCTTAATCGTTGCTCGCGAAAATGAATTCACCGGCCAATATATCTGGCCCCGACCTTAGTTCCAGATTTTGCGGTTTTGAACAAAAGAAACCAGTAGTACAATCCATGACCTTCATTTCAGGGTTGTGTTTGCCCTGCGTTTACCCCATGGGCCACTGATCCATTGGCGATTTGGTACTGGGCTTTAGAAAGGGGCCCATGCAGGACACCCTCTTGGACTTAGTATTGTCCTTTACAGCTTTCAGGTTTCAGACCAAGAGGTTTGGCATGTTTGGGAGCTAAGGTTTCCAGACCTCTTGTTCCAGAACCTCAAAGCTGTAAACTTTGGGATATACACTAGCGGACAAAAAAGTTACCACTTTTCCATTTGTTCTATTTTTTTCACTTTTTACCATACATTTTGGACTGTTGGTATGTTTAATATGCATATTCTGATGGAGAATTTAAAGCTGTATAAAACCCAGTTAAAATTGGATTTATTTAACTGACAAACATGTAACGAGTTATATCGGTAGGACGGCGATTTTTCCCCCCACCAATCGCCCGTGACAACCGAGCGCGGCCGCGAGAGGGCTACGCTCCGAGCGGCTCTCGCGCTGCTGAAGATAGCGCGAGAGCACATATAGGCCGGCGCGATGGACCATAAGACAGAGCCCACTTAGAGCGTAACAGCTATCAGTGCACCTCTCCCAGAGACCTCCTGTGTGGTAACACGATAATGTGTAAACACCAGCTCTTGTGAAATACCAAGTTCATGTGCAAGCACTGGCCATTGTGCGACGACAGGCTGAGTCTCAAACAGAGTTGGGCAAAAAATTATTTTAAATATAAATTTCAAATTCGAATAAAACAGAAAAATTTTATTCGTTCGTCGTCGAATAAAAAAAAAACAGAAGTATCTTTATTCGAAGCGCATCGGATGAAATATTTATTCGACGGGAATTCATTCGACGAGGCATAGATACTTTTTTTATTCGAAGGTCTTCCGCTCTGTGGTTCGAATACTTTTTTCTACTTTAACTGTATCTGTATTCGAAGGCTTCGAATACAGGGTGATTCTGGAGCTCCGCCGGACAATGGATGCCCCCAGGTACCCCGTGGCGAGGTCAAGCCCCCGCAGTGCCTCGCCGAATTTTATGGGTTTCGACCCTCGAAGGGGCTGGAGTGCCTATTAAGAAGTTAGAAATCTTCGATTTCCGCATTTCTCATCAGATCTTTGCGAAAACGACGCCAATTGATTCCTTATGTTTCGCCGATGAAACTGACCCCAAGAACGATGTAATTCGGATAATAATTAAGGAAATTGCATGAAAAATTAATTTCCAGAAAAACATAAGGAATCTATTGGTGTAACTTCCATTTCGATACGATAAAGAATAAAGAATTTTTTAATACGCTGAAACGAATATTTCACGTTTTCACCCTCGACTGTGGGGGGTAGACCACGATTTGCCGGAGTCGACCGAGGATTCATACCTGTTTCAGAATAAAATAATTCTTTACTCTTTATCGTATCGATATGGAAGTGATGCCGATGGATTCCTTATGTTTTTCCGATGAAAATCATATCAAATTTCGTGTAAATCGGACTATTATTAACGAAATTAGCTCGAGGTTATGGAAATTAATTTTTCATGCAATTTCCTTAATTATTTTCCGATTTACGTTCCAGCCGATGTCGGTAAAGTCCCGTCGCATCAAAGGAATGGCTCACTAGCTACTGTCGTCCTTGCCATTGAAAGTGTTATGTAGTTAGAAGGAGCTAGACAAATTGGTCATAAACGCTCGAGAATTTATTGTATTTGCCGAATGTCTCGAAAGCCTCCAAGAAATTGAACTTGATGGAACAAATGTAGAGAATTGAAATATTGCAACAACTAGAATCGGAATAATTACTTAAATATTTCCACATTTGAGTATTTCATACTACAGTATTCCCCCGTTATGAGCCCGACGAACGGGGCTGGCGGCGGGCTCATAGTGGCTTGAGGACATGATTCCGCGCGGCCAGTTGCTTTCGTGTCCTCTCGCTCGTTGTCCGGTTCTCTCACTCTCGTCCGTGGGCTTCCAGGAAATGGTGGGGATGGTCGCCGGGCTCATAACGGGGGAAAAAACGGGCTCATAACGGGGAACTACTGTATTCAATTGTATGATGTCCAATGCATAAAACTTTTGTAAAGTCCACCGGTAGTTTGAAACCGTAAGTCCGACAATAACGCGGTACCACTACAAATTTCTTTATTCGAAAATGATCGTCTCTGCCACCACCGTCGTTGCTGTTTCTGTTTTTTTGTTTTTTTTTTAATAAATGTAATACCTGCAGATATACGCAGCGACTGCTTGATCTGCGGACATGGTGCTCGTGCGAACGGTGAAACTATTCTGAGAGTCCCGTAGACATTTCGAACCGTAGGCGTAGGTACGCTTGGAAATGTCTCTGGGACACTCTTCGTTTATCACCAACTTGTCTTGCTTCTTTAAACTACTTCACACCCCCAATGGCAAGGACGAAAACAAGTCATGGTGGTATGAGGGACAGGGATGCACCACTACAATTGCTTACCCTATGTGGGTGAGCCATTCCTTTGATGCGACGGGACTTTACCGACATCGGCTGGGAACAGCCCGAACATCGCGGCGAGCCTGACTTTCCTTTGGTCGAGGGTCCCGAGGCCCCTTCCTC
The DNA here is from genome assembly GCA_946251845.1 of Andrena fulva. Taxonomy (NCBI): domain Eukaryota; kingdom Metazoa; phylum Arthropoda; class Insecta; order Hymenoptera; family Andrenidae; genus Andrena; species Andrena fulva. The sequence continues at coordinate 16,541,108 of OX276333.1, read as the reverse complement.
AGTTTCATATGGCAGGCAAACCTTTGGTCTGTACTACTCTAAACACACTCTGTCCTTCAATCTTTAGCTGTCGCGAGCCACGAGACTCTGTCGAAACTGGCGAAGATCGCTAGAAATATACGTTCCACACGTAGGAACGGGGCATAGGGAGTCTGAAGTGGCGTTCGGTTCGGCGTTCGGTTCAGATCTGGACGCGGCCGAAAGCGAAAAGCGGGCCATCGCGCGCAAGTGAATGCTCGGCGCGCATCGTCCACGGAATTGGAAGATCTTTTCCCACAGGGTGATTTTCCAGAGACGCCGGTCATAGAGATGCCACCTGATACCCCGGGACGATGTCAACCCCGCGTGGTGCCTCACCGAATTTTATGGCTTTAGACCCTCAAAGGGGCTGGAATACCATTAACAAGTGGATTTCCACATTTCTCGTCGGATCTTTACGAAAGTGTCATGAATCGACTCCTTGTGTTTTAATGTTTTCCCCATGAAAATGGTACCAAACCCGACATAATTCGGGCTATAATTAACGAAGTTACACGAAAAATTGGTTTGCAGCATTTATAGCCTTCTTCGTTAAAAATTGTCCGATTTGCATGATATTTTGCCCTTTTCATCGGGTGAATATCAGGAATCCATTGATGTTACTTTCAGATCGATACGACGAAAAATAAAGAACTTTAATTTCTGTGAAATTGGTGACACGTGGCTGAGCGACCGTAGCAGGGGACCGCTGCCTCGCTCGCCTCAGCCCTTGAACGACCCAGGCGCCTGCCGAAAGTATTCGAAGTCTTCGAATAAAGATACAGCTAAAGTAGAAAAAAGTATTCGAATCACAGAGCGGAAGACCTTCGAATAAAAAAAGTATCTATGCCTCGTCGAATGAATTCCCGTCGAATAAACTGGCGCTTCGAATAAAGATACTTCTGGTTTTTTTTTATTCGACGACGAACGAATAAAATTTTTCTCTTTTATTCGAATTTGAAATTTTCATTTAAAATAATTTTTTGCCCATCTCTGCTGTGTGGTAACACGATAATGTGGAAACACCAGCTCTTGTGAAATACCAAGTTCTTGTGCAAGCACCGAGCCATTGTGCGATGACGACAGGCTGAGTGCCAAACACCAGCTCTTGCAAAATACCAAGTTCATGTGCAAGCACCGGCCATTGTGCGACGACAGGCTGAGTCCCTGTGACTTTTTGAACTCCTCCCCCTCCACGGCTCCCAGCATGCATCCATCCTCTGGATGCCGGCTGACATCCGCAATTGATGTCCTGAACAGATTCACCTCTGTTCCCGAGAGCGTCCCTATAGCCTCTGTCTCACCCGCGGGGTGTGCCCACTGGGTGAACCGGGGCCCCTAAGCTCTCCGACCACAGGGTCCTGTGGCAGGGTTGGCGGCCCGCCAGGACACCGAACGGTCACATCGTCTTTCCCCTTCCACCTCACCGAACTGTTACTGACGACCGCGATACACACCCCGACTCGCGGATAGACTAAGGTTTAGATTAAGCCGCTATCACACTGTGTGTCAGCATAGACCTGACCGGGATACTCTGTATTTAGTCACGAATAAATTGTCGTACTCCACCTTACTTTGGCGTGTACTGTCATTCGATCGGCGGCCCTGGACAACCGTCCTGAGCTGGCAATACGGTTCCTCCACCGTCCCACCGGTAACCCCGCGATTCACAGTTACAAACAAAAGTGTTATATGACATTGAACGGTGTAACACATTTTTTGGGCCGACAAAGAAGTTACCACGTTTAGTAACTTTTTAGGTTGTCCTAAAAGCAAAAGATGCCCTCACAAAATATTAGATTTTTTTTATTAATGTTCAAAAGTGGTACCACTTTTTGTTGGCTTTAAAAGTGTGTTGTCTTGTTTAATGTTATGGCAGGTTTTTGTTTGTTAGTTAAATAAATTCAACTGTAACTGGGTTTTATACAGCTTTTAATTCTCTTTCAGAATATGTACATTAGGCACATACCGCAGTTTTGAGTTGATATTGAAAAGTAATAGTGAAAAAGTGGTAACTTTTATGTTCGCTACTGTACTATACCTAAGGACCATTACCTGATGCTCTATTACTCTATTGTGCCTTTCCTGCAAATTTTGAATACCCACTTCCAAACACGCTTCCACCAATAAGGAATTCTTCCTACCACCTTTCTCTAAAAATCCCACTCCTGAAAGGAGCTGCATAGATTTCCTCCAAAGCAACCGGCAGTGCTAAACCAGAATTCATAGAAGCAGCATCAGAACTCATTAGAACTCAATCGTATCTCGATCAAGAACTCAGTACACTGTCAACAGAATTCGTAGAACTCGTTCGTTCTGTAGAAAAAAATCAGTAGCTGGAGAAATATTAACGTCTCCGATTACAACTCATTTGTTGCTTACACGTTAATTGCTATTTATATTAAATATACCATAAGTGTTATTTGTTACAAGAGAGGTGCCCTCATTTATTTACGCCACAACAACCTCGATAACTCCGTTCATAAACTATTCAGTGAACTCTTGTGATAGTAAAACATTGAGTGACAATGTGGCGTGGAGATTTACAACTTCTTAACAAGCGACGCTCTGCCACAACACTCCTGATACTAATACATACCTAGTTTCAAAAAATCTTACACACAGAGCGTTGAACATGCCATTTTAAAGTCAGCAACGATTAAAAAGTTTAATAGTTTCCATTTATTTTCAATAGTCCAAAAGAGTCAGCTATCAAATTGCGTCAAATTCGAGCGTTGAACGAACACAAACAGTTCGTGAAATTTGACCTACCTCTGTATTATACTAAATTGAATTATAAAAAAATCACAGGTTGCTTTCGCATGAATCGATGGTGCTCATTCAACTCGTCATTTACGTATTTCCAATCTATGTACGGATTTGATTTTTATTTGAGATTTTATTTTAAAATCAATGAAAAATTGTTTGGCAAAATCGATTGGGAATTTTGTTAAAATTTCCGTGATGATTCGTTCTCTTCTGCAGATGAAAGGCTTGAGTTGAATTGAACCAGTCAGATCATCGTTGTCGACACTATCGATCTCACTTTTTAAATCCAAGGCCATTGTCGACGAACTTTGTCCATTATAGTTTAACTTAATTGAAGTTCCTGGGAACTTCCCTCCGTCGTTTTGAAGTGTAAAATCGATCCTCATGAAGTGTCTCAGTAATCCCTTTTATCTTACTAAGAGCTATTTTAAAGTAACTCCTGAAGAGACTAAGAATTAAAACGAGCCTTAAAAACCACTTCCCCTTAATACAAATAGCTTGTTATTTAATTTCGATATAATTAATGTAGAGAGACAAGTTTCGTAGATTCTTAGAAACCCCAAATTAAAGAATAATTCGCCAATGCATAATTTCATACTTTTCTATTTGTGTTTGCAGCCTAGTTCTACTTAAAATTTCTTAATTTCAGACAAACATTTCCATAAGTTTTTATCCACGTGATTGCACAAATTTCTCCATATTCTCTGCTCTCTGGGGATAACGAGAGAGCAACGCCGATTAGATTTTGCGCTTGTAGCCTAAGAAGGCGCACTTAAATTTTTCTAAATTCAAACAAATTATTCCATCGATTCTTTAAATAGGTATGTGTTAGCATAAGTATTTCTTTCTGCGGTACTATGCTTGTCGCGATGGGGAAAAAATTATGCGTCGCAAATATTCCCACGTGACGAAAATATCTTCCCTCGTTCAGCGTGCGCGACAGAATCCGAAGAGAATCCCCACGGGAGAACAATATTTTTACCTCCCGTGGAATGCTTCAAATGACACTGAACCAGAGAGGATAATCTTGCATTTGACAGCGACAAGAAGTCTATCTGCTTGGGTTGACGGTGGCCCGTCTCAGCGAAAATGACAAAAACAGGGCATAAAGTTCGCACAGGGTAGCAGAGAATCTTGGCATTACATAGCTTCCCCATTCTAATGGAACCCATATTTTTTGTTGGCTTTTTCCTCCGTGAACGCATCGCTTTGTCCACCATTGCGATTCCTCCGCGAAGTGTAACCACGGGAACGTGACAATTAGAAAAATAACTCGAAAAATAACTTAAAAAGTGTATAATGTAATTACAAGTGCACATACAGTTACTCGCAAAAGTATCCGCCCACCCTGTATGTGACATATTTTACTTATCAAATCGACTTCAAAGTAAGAATTCGCAATTCTAATTCACATTAAAATAAACCTTTATTAATATACTTTTGTTTTGGGTGCATTCAATTAAAAAAAATTGTTAGTTTATTTAAAAAAGAATTGTTATCTGTGGAAATAGCAACGGTGGGTCGCGCAAAAAAAATATTCGCCCAAATTCAATATTTAATATATTTAATATAAGTTAATATTCCTGAGATTTTATTACTTATAAGCTTTCTTATGCACAGATTCAACTAATTTTCTGTGAAATTCGGAATTATCTTGTCCCATTCTTCTGGCAAAATTTCTTTGAGCATTTCTTTTGTAGATGGTATAAACTAAAAATATATTAATCAAGGTCTATACCAATGTAAATTATAATGGATAATTTTGACTTTAACATTATGTACTTAAATAAGTAAAGTATCCCCTACAGCACACTTTGTTGCAGGAACGTTGCATAACCGTTGCAGTACATTGCAAAGTTGCCGTTTGGTTGCAGGTTGCCTTGCAATTGTACTGCAACATTGTGGAAACATTGCCGTGCAACATTGCAATGGCCAGCTTGTGCAATGTTTCGGGAATATTACGCACTCATTGCCGTGCAATATTGCAATGGGCACGTTTGTGCAATGTTTCGGAAATATTGCGCACACATTGCCGTGCAATATTGCAATGGCCAGCTTGTGCAATGTTGCGGAAATATTGCGCACACATTGCCGTGCAATATTGCGCATATATTGCGGTACAATCCACGCGGAGCGTTCCTGCAATGACCCGCACAGAATACGGTGTAACGTTACACTCGCAACCTATGCGGGCCGTTCCTGCAATTTTCCCCACTGAATACGGAATTACGCGGAACGTTCCTGAAATGTGGACACACGGAATACAGTCTTAGATTCCACAGACAACCACCGAGGGAATATATGCTAACGTGGACAATATCTGATATAAGTAATTAATACAATTACTTAATTACCACTATAAGGTTTAAACAAACTCATAAACTATATACAGCAACAAAATATGTTTTTTAAATAAGTATAAGTATTATGTGGGACATTAATTTCAGGATTGGTTCTACTCGCCCAAATAATAAACAAGTTGCACTCAGAATGCCTATTAAGTACGCAAGTGAGTCTTTCCATGATACGTTGGATGTGAATGAAAGAATCATCCCAGTAGTACGTTGGTTCAAGAAATTTAAGGAAAAATTATATTACAGCAGAATATTATTACTGATATCAACATAGATTACTTGATAGATATAAAGCTAAATAGAATAAGTCTTTAGTATTTATTTGTAGCTTAGAAACTCTTATTATCACTTGGTTGTTAATGTTAGTCCAGTATTATAATGTAGGACTGGCTGACATGCATTTTATATTTTTTTTCGTATGTTGTGAAAGTGAAAATATACTTTTGCATTTCACATCGAAACTATTGATTTTGTGACCTATGTTGATTAAGCATTTTCTACTTCTCTCGGTGAGTACTACGCGCTTCAAAATTTAACAAGAGAACCATATGAATCGTCACGTATTGATTTTAACAAAACTCCGCAAGTAAATAAGTAACCGAGAAATAGTTCATTCATGCCTCATCTTTTATTGAACAATAAAAATGTTTGAATATTTTTGTGTTTTCCTTCTAAATGAGAAATAAATAATTGAACAACATATGATTATTAACATATTATTTTCTGTACTTAAACTTGGAATTTCTGCAATAACCGCTGGGTAGAGTTACAAAGAAAACACGATCTTTATTCTTAAACATTTCATAGAATATTGAGTATCCAACTATCCACACAAGAGGCCAAGCATGGATCAACTATGTCTCAATTCTCCTTTTATTCGTAGCTTTTTAAAATATCAGTGCAGACCCTCTTTCGAGCACACAACGCGAAAATGGACTTACAAGTTTTACATACATTTATATCCTACAATATGGTGATAAAGAATTTAAAAAAATGGTACTTGGGATAAATTTTGAAAAAAATTAACCTTTTCAGAAAATTTATCGACACCATATTGTCAGATATCAATAATTATAAAACTTTGAGTTAATCTTTCTTCGATATCTTTTACGGTTTCGCAGATAATCACGGTAAAATGAAAACTCACAATTTCTTTGATCGGCTGTTTTCACCCCCAGGACCGTCTCATTACCGAAATAAAGAATGGTTACGTTATTAGAATCACTTGTGCAAACCTTTCTGCAAAGCTACAATTTCTTTTTAATTTTCTAGTTGCCGAATATCCCTCGTTATAATTTTCCACCACCGTTCTCACGGCAACATTCGCGTGTCACGTTACACAGGAAATTTCTTGTCGTCGTTGCAGAGCCATGAAAGTTTATTTTACCACGATGCATAAAAACCTTGCAATAACATTGCGGAAAATCTTAATCGGAATATCAGGATTTTCGAGTTCCCAATGCAAGGGGTGCGCATTAATATTTGATGCGTACAGTTGTGGGCCATGAACACAGTGTAAAAAGTGTGGTTCGCGGTAAATTGGAAATGCATTCGCGTATGCAACTTCGTGAATGAATATGCAACTCGAGAGGATCGTAACTGTTGGTGTTACGTGTATCGAAAATATGAATATTCCCCATCACTTCCTTAACATGCAGTGTGGTGCATTTTAAACGTGTACGCGTGTGCATACATATAATATCTGTGTATTCCACAGGATGGGTCAGTAAAAACTGTTTTTTTTTTACGGACTTTCAGCGAAAACATAACGCAACCTGGCACGAACGCGAGTCCTCCTGAAAAAATGAAACGAAAATGTGGGATAAAATTTTTTTCTACCAGCTTTTGGTTTTGGGGTAGGTATTTCATTTTGTAAATTCGTGCGGGATGACGTAGTTAACTCAGTTTAGTGGCGTTCATGGCAGGGTTACCATATTTCTTCACCAGAAATGCGGTTTTTTTTTAAAGAGTACTTTTATTGTAGGAGTTAAAAAGTGACATAGTACAATGAAAAACTTTTTCAAAAATTGAAAGTACTTCTGATTAGGTACCTGTCCCTAATTTTCAAAATATTTCAACATATCGCAAAGAATCCCGCAATTTTTCAACCCTCTGCATTCAAGCTTCTCGAAATTCTCCTATAATTCAGAAAAAGCTTTAAAAAATATTTTCGATAACGCGGTGAGTTCAACACCCACAACCTTTTAATCAGCGATTATTGAAAATTCCTCGTGCAACTCGTGGAAACGTAACTCCGCAAGTTTCTTGCGCCCGGGGACCGCGGGCGATTAATTAAATCTCGCTAATCTCAGGTCTGCATTGCTGAACGGTATTTAAAGTCAAACGGCTGCCTACTCGCCGAAAGATAAATTTGCAGTGCGGGTGAAATCGACGCTGACAGTACCCGGGGACGTTGAAGAAGCGGAGGACCGCGCGGTTTCGTTATTCAGTGGCACGCCAGCGCTGTAAGGAGGCGAGTAAAAAGGCGAGACTGGAGCGGCACGGTGACATTTAGAATTCAGGAAATAATGGCACCAATTTCCCTCGGGAGGGAGGGCAGAAATTTTTTAATGGCCGCGGGATATAAGCGTCCGTAAATTCTTAAACGATAAAGATGGATGAGGAGCGTAGCTGCATTGAAAATTGTATTTTCCACGAAATGGACCTGGATAATGGTGATCCACGCGTCAGGCTGTGCACACCGAAGGGTGGCCACTGAACGTCGACTTGCTTCCGCGGGAAAGCGGAGGATTCGTGGACGGTCGGCTGGGAAAGTCACGATGATCCTATACCTTGAAAGACAAAGGCTTCCTACCTAGTATGGATATAAAGAGGCGGCGGAAAAATGTGAAACAAAAATGTGAGAAGGGTGGTGGACGGAAATTTAATGTTTTATTTGGCGGTTAAATGTGCCGAGCGGAACACTTGTAATCTTAGACAGTCCTGACAGTTATTCTGTTCCTAGCGGTGGTATAGAGTTCCTAGTGGGAAATTGAATTTTTGAACACCGTCACGTATGGTTAGTGATGGGACTGATAGCGTATCGATACATATCGATACCCTTCTACAAATTTCAATCTGGTATTGATACATATCAAAGTCAAAGGCATCAAAAGGAATCGATGCTTCTTTGATACTTACATATCAGAATGTATCGATACCTGTTTGATACCTACACAAAAATATCGATACCTACTTGATACCTATACGAGAATATCGATACCTGCAATATCTTTACCTCACGCTGAAGTGTAAATATTAAATGTTTACCAAATAACTGCATATGGGGCAAAACGGAACACTTTTCGTGGGGTAAAACGGAAAACCTATTTAACCCAGTTCCACCAATCCAATTGTCTTGAAACTTTGCAGACGCAAAGATAGAATTACCCTGTCATCAGTAAACATAACCCATAACCACAAATCCAAACGACTTGAAATCAGCCTGTAACCACAAATCAAATCAATTCAATCAATATGCAATATAACCACAAAACATCAATGTCACCACCATGGACATATGTCCATGGTCACCACTGACAGAGGATGAATCTAATTTTTGGGCTTCATTTGATAATTATATCGAAGGCAGAAATAGAAACTCATTAGATGGTAATGATGTACAATTACAGTTAGATAACTTTTTTAAAGAAAGTTGTTTACCCATAAAAAGTCGTCTTATTTATTGGAAGCAAAATGCAACAAAATATTTCATTCTAGAATAATGTATATGTACATCATTTATTAATTAAAATTCAATTATATACGTAGTTCATGATACTGATTCCAACTCCTACTTCATTAGTTATATTATCAAATCATGATTGGTAATAAATACTATTTTCGTGAATTAGTAAATTGCAAATCGAAACTGATACTTTCGTATCAAATAGATATCATAACAGGTTTGCCATCTGATCACAGAATTATCAAATAAAAAACGATAATTTCGTACAGTATCAGACAAGTATCGATAATTTCGTAAGTATCAAATAAGTATGGATAATATCGTAAAGTATCAAACCGGTTTTGATTCGGTATAGTATTGATATGGTATCGGTTGAAGAAGAATTGGTATCGATGATTGATACCAAGTACATAACATTTCGATGCGTATCGATATTTCCTATTGAGTACTTTGGTATCGAATTGATTGAATATCATCAATAGTATTGGTATCAGTCCCATCACTACGTATGGTAATCTTAAGCGTGATCTTCGTGGCCCTTTAAATTCTTATGGTTTATGAATTTATGATTCGGAAGTTTGTAAGGGGATGCGAGTTTCTACGCGTGGCATGATGCCACGTGCAATTCACAAGCGCAGTAGAGACAGTAGAAGGTATGACGAGTTTGCAAAGAATCGTTTTTTAATGCACAGTGGTCTGGATACCTAGGGTATGTGTCCCAATTACGGAGGGTTTAAGCCAGTTTGCGCAATCATATATTAATTAAACAATACTGCTACATGAATTTCATATTCTGAAAATTAATATCTGTTGGTGAACAATTCTTCTTTATGAAGGACTTCTTTTTAAGTAAAAAAAAATAAATCTTTGTAATGTATTTAATTAAACAAAAACAGATGTTTTTGTCCCTATTACGGAGCCCTGAAAACTGCGCCGTCCGCATTACGGTGCCCCCCATTACGGAGCCCGCCCGTATAAAGGTCTGCGCACACATATACGTTCCGTTCCGGCGTGCCAGTGGTAAGAAGAAGAGGAGCGTAGAGGGTCTCTTCTTCTTACCACTGGCACGCCAGAACGGAACTGACACGGAACGGATATGTGTGCGCAGACCTTTACGGTGCCCCCCATTAAGGTCCGCGCACACATATCCGTTCCGTCTCAGTTCCGTGTCAGTGTGCCATTGGTAAGAAGAAGAGACCCTCTACGCCCCTCTTCTTCTTACCAATGGCACACTGACAGGGAACTGAGACGGAACGGATATGTGTGCGCGGACCTTTATGGAGCCTATCCACATTTCAGTACCTTTGAATGTCGCTCCTAACGTAACTTTTGTGAAATATGGTTACCTAGAGCTATTTTGATTCATGTTTCCAGATCCACACACGCACTTCGCTTTTGACAGTTTGGAACAAAAATGAGGTTATGACGAAACCACGCTTCCGGCTTCGAGGCTCCGTTTTACGGACAAGATTGAAAATCTAGCGGTATTACGGAATTTAACTTAAAAATAAAAACAAACAAGTTTGTAGGTGTTGAATTTATTGTTTTTAATTACATTAAACCTTTTTAAGATATAATATGCATTTTATACGGTGAAAACAGTGTTTATAATTGATTTATATGAAATAGTTCGGTACAACATTTCTTAAGGTTTTGGACAAGAAATGCTATTAATTCACCGAAAGCGTGTTACGCATTTTTTTATGAATACTTATAATATTACGACATATTAAAATTGTCGTTTTTTACTTTGAATCTTGTTCGTGAATATTTGAATTTAATTAAAAAAAATTTGTTTACGTTTGCTTATGCATGGATTTTGTTTCATTGATAATTTTAATAGAAAGGCTCCATAATTGGGACAGGCTCCGTAATAGGGACACATACCCTACTTTTAGCGGCCAAAATTCTGATCTTCCTCAAACTTGGTGATCAAGGGTTTTTGAGGTCGCTGATAATGAATCTGACACCAAAAATGCAAAATTCAAGATGGCGGATTCAAATTTATAGCCAAAATTAAAAACACCTTTATATCGATTTTTTTCGATGCAAATTCATTTTCTATTCTATAATTCGACTGTTTATCGTAAATTATTAATAATAAAAACACTATTATTATTAACAAAAAAATTTCGTGGCTAACATTGGGTACCAATTTTTTCCGCACAAATTATTGTTTTATCACAGAATTCAATTAAATACTTATATTTTTGTAAAAAGCACACCTGCACTAGAGAAGAAAAGATGAAAAAGAATCAGTTCTAACATTATCTAAAAAAATATAACTAAACAAATAAATAAGTATTATAGGGTAAACGCACCAATGAATGCACACTTAAGAGATTTTGAAACTATTAAAGTCCAATTCTAAATAATCATAATATTAATAATTTTTTGGCAAAACAAAATCAGATTTCTTAATATCTATACTTTTTTATAACGTATAGATTTCAATTGAAAAACTTGGATAAATATAATTAAATAAGATTAAAAAGAAAAAATACAGATTTCACCAGTGAATGAACAATATTAACCAATAAATGAACATTCCTAACCAGTGAATGAACGACATTTTGCATATGCGAATAAATGAAAAAAAGATTAAAAAAGACCGAATTAAAGCTGTCTATTACATAATACGTATATATACATATATTATTTCATAAAAATAAAAATGGAATATAGAATATATTTGTTTATTTCAAAATTACAAAAATAATTGCAATATATTTTCAGAGTGGTATAAGCAAAATGTGATAATTACAAACGTTCTTACATACCACACATTATATTGCACTCAACTTAAAGAACATATAATTTATTAATCTATAATTATTTAACGAAATAAAATGTGTTGAAAATAATGTCCGTCTTCCTCAGTTTAAATAATACTGATAAGAAATACTTGAGTATTTAAAAAAGAAATATAATCTACATTTGGAATGTAAAACTTTTCCTTGTGTCTTGAAATAATCTTATTTAGTACTTTTTTTTGCTTTGCTGCGTATGTTCTTCTTTTCAATTGGCTTTTCCTTTTTACTTTGTTGAATCATTAAACATTCCTGTTTTCTCAATTGTTTTTCTTTTTCTAATTGCTCTTTTAGTTTTCTCTTTTCTAGTCGTTCTTTTGTTTTTCTTTGTTTTTCTTTCTCCTGTTCTTCGATTGCTTTCATTTTTTCCACTTGAGCTTTCTTCCAGTTACTGGACGTTATGGCGTACACTTGTTCTGTGTTTCTTGTTCGCATTGGTTTCTCAACTTTTGGGTAATGCAAATGTTTTCCCAGAATCCCTACAGGCTTTGAGGATTTTGGCTTTACAGAAACATTTGATGCACTCATTTGCGTAGTCTCAGATACAGCCTTAACTCCTGGCATAGGGTCTTTTACTACTACATCAATACAATCAACTGATTGAATATCTGAGACAGTTTTTGTCTCTAGATCCACAAACAAGTCCTGAACATTGAATATACCTTCATTATCTTCGCCAACGAATATGTCATGACCATTAACTTCCGGTTCATGGTTTATATCTATTACAGATAGCTTTGTAAGGTCAATAACTTGAATATCATCAGAAAGAAAAAGTTTATCATGTGTTACAGTCGACTCAACAGCTCTAAGATTAGGATTAGTTTTTTGACTAGTCGAAAAGGGATAATTATATTCATTACCAGTTGTAGCTTTCTCTTGCAAAGCATTAGTACATAAATCTGTTATACCGATATCATTGTTATTATTGTTTAAATTTGTCTTGACTTGAACAACATCAGCATTGTTTGCTTCATCTATGTTGTGACTCATACTGTCAGTGTTACCTCGATTATACTTTAATTTTTTCCATATCGAAAATAAAACTGTTTCTCTCTTTGGAGTTTCATTATTTGCATAAGCTTTTTCGAACAAATCTTTTAAATCCTGAGGAATTTGTTCCTCAATACTATTTAATACCAATGAAGTTTTATTGACATCAATATCATCTGATGTAAATTCTATTTCTTTTCTTCTTTCTGAAATACATTTGGTATAATCAATTGTATTAGGATTAAATGGAAACAAGCCACAAGCTTTAAAAGCATTCTTAATAATGTCTTTTTTCATTTAGTTCACATAAGCTCGATGAATATTGTAGCAAAGTTCACTTTTGTAATAGATTTAGTTGTAGTCTGCTTGTGCTCTTGCACTACTTTTCGCCATTCAATCTTCAATGGCCTAAATATTCCTACGTCACATGGTTGAAGAATGTGGGTTGCATTTGGTAATAAACAAAAAAGTAAAATTCTTTTTTCCACATAAAACTCATGTAAATGTAAATTTATGTGTGATTTGTGTCCATCCATTAAAACTAACACTGGAAAAGTAACTCCATTTTTTATGATTTCTGGATACAGCACATTGGCTATATACTCAAAAAAAGTTGGACCAGTCATCCATCCACTGTCACTCTTTCCAAAACTGAATCCATCAGGCATGGTGTTAATTATGTCACGTGCAATTCGCTTCTGAGGGTAAATAATCAGTGGTGTATAAGAATATCCATTTGCAGAAACAGTACACAATACTGTCATCGACTGTTTTTCAGCACCACATGCTACTGCATAAAAATTTTGCTGACATTTTTGCCCTAAAACCTTTCCAGTCTTAGGACACAAGTTAACTCCTGTTTCGTCTAGATTAAAAATTCTTGCTGGATCATTATAAGAATCTCAATTGCATTTTCCTCTTCTAAATAAATTTTTAACGCAGAAAACCACTCAATGATTCCTTCTTTAGTAATTGATGCTCTTGCTTTTGAAAGAACTTCTGTGTTTTTATTAGTAATTTGGGGATGCCTTTTCAAAAATAATTCTACCCATTTCCTTCCAGGCAAATTATTTTTAAATGGATTTGGTCGCTCCATTTCCAATAAGAAGTTTCTCACTGATGCTTTAACAGCTTCCATATTTAAAGGAAATCCCAAATTAGCAATATTGAGAATCCACTTTTCAATTCTCATTTCTTCTACATCCGTAAATACTGTTGCGGGACCCATTTTTGTTTCAATTGGAACGGTATTACGTACTTTGGTTGATAGTGTGCTTTTGGGAATTCCATAACATTCCGATGCTTTATTAAGACTAAGCAAACCACTTTGTACATCTTCTATGGCTTTATACAATTGTTCTTGTGTATATGCAAATCTTTTATACCTTCTTTTAAGTGATTGTTCTCCTTCTGTGGACATTCTATTACCTATGAAATTCATGTCAAAAGTAGTAACATAATAAAATACATTCATGAATATATATATTTTTTAAACAAATTAATATATTCTGGACATCTAATCTAAGAAAGTAAAATATTTTTAAACTATAAATTGAGAGGAAAAAATTCTAATATCCAAAAAGTTTAGTCCACAAAAGAGAAACCATTCACTGGTACATTCATACATATTATGTGTTCCAGTGCATGAACACATCATTCATTTACTGATCCAAATGTACTTCCAGTGTTCCGGTATTTGGACAGCAATTAAATATATCTTCCTTTCAATTTTTCTGTAAATCCAACTTGAAACGTGAAATCAAATATAATAAATTTTATAAAAATTTAACTTTTATGTTATTTGATTCACATATTTCAATTATATCGTGATAAATATGAGGGGACAATTAAGGTTTACCTTATAGCAAACGCTCGACAAACGACTCTCGGCACGTGCAGTGCACTTACAAACAGTTTTAAGGCTATGTTCGCAGTACAATTGACTGCACGTGGCGCGAAAATTGTTTAAATATGAAACAAGAAATTGCAAAAAAACAATATTTAATCATTTGCTTATTGTGCTAACTTATTTGACTCGTTTTTATATATAAAGTTCATTCACTGGTACGTGTTCAGTTATTGGTGCATTCACCCTACAAATACACGCAATGAAAACATCTAACAACGTCCGTTTCTTCCAAATCGCTCCTCAAGCGGGTATGCAGCTACCCGCGTCCAGGACGCCCAAATACCTCCAGCGTTATTTCTGCAGGAGACTGCACTTGAAATTTGCATGCTCTTGTTAAAAATTGTTTAAGCTTTCATGTAAGAAAAGTCCGACGTTAATCACTCTTAATCATTTTTTATAAGCCTTCTCAATGTTTAAATTGATATAAACATTGCACTCTTTGTACATCGACTGAAAAATGCTTATGGCACACATAAATAACTAAAATATACTTCCTCACCTATATAACTGTATAATGCAAACACGTATTTTGATGTTCTATAATGAGTAATTAAAACAATTAGATTCACATAAAATTTCGTGATTTTGTCTTCGTAATATTATATCTAATCAAAGAATCGTCTGAAACAGGAAAGGTATGCGGATTTAGAAGCTCTGGAGGGTTGTCAATTCATACCAAAAAAAATTACACTGTAAAGTTGAAGTTGAGAAATTGAATTTTGACCACCCTCCAGACCACTGTGCAATGGTGCGAAATATAAATTTTATGTAGATCCTTGGATACACCTTGCTTAGGTGGGAACGTGGCTTAAGGTGGAGCCGTTAAAAGGGCGCAATTACCTTGTTTTTATCAGATATAATTCTACTATAAGTCCACTCCGAAAACGAAAGCTTTTAGAAATAATCTACTTGCTCCACTCTGGTCGGACGTCTATCTTGAAGTATCATAAGTCACGATTCCACGTGCGCAACACGTGAAGTGGAAGGCATTTGAAATAACTTAAGAAGTTTTAGGAAAGCGACACTTTCAAAGTTTTCTGAAGCAGTCAAGAGTGTACGTTGTGTGGATAGGTTTGAAATACGATCAAGTACGGAATTATATTATAATTATTTTAGAACAAGCATGCTGCTTGAATTATTAAGTGCACAGATTTATGATTATCTCTCACTGTTGATTGTAGGTTATAAGAAACAGTGAACAAGAAATTAAGAATTACACATATTATTAAGGAAACTTTTTAAACGATTGTATTTAACTTCACTCCTCTGTCTGTGTGTTTGGATGAAATCTTGTAACTTAATTTTAACTCACTTCCACAAATCCTATCGACTTGAAACTTTGCAAGCGTACGTATTTAATTATGGTGCCAATACAAAAATTCCCATAACTCACTCCCGAAGGGGTGAAAAAATTTAATCCCCTATAATTTTAACGCATTTCCAAAAAGCCAATTGACTTGAAACCTGATAAGAATAATTGTAATTTGTTAAAAATTAAATGTAATGTGTAAATATTCAGATATACCTATTTCTTTGCAAAGTTTCCAAATTAATATTTGTAGAATTGTTCAAATCAATTGTAAGAAGGATAATCACAAAGTTTGTACAATTTTATTTAAAGCCACATGTCACCAGTGGCGGATTTAACAGGGCGGCCGATGGCAGTTGCCACCTGGGCCCCTGCTCAAAAGCCCCCCCCCCGCAGGGCCCCATTCTTAAAAAAATTATGATTTTATCCAAAGTATATTTTTTTCTATATTATTACACTGAGCCCGTTTTTGGTAAACTACCGCTTCATTTTCTCGGAAAATGGGCCCCTGTACAGAAGGCCCTTCATAGGGCCCTGTCTTAAAAAAAATTATGATTTTATCCAGCACTATAATTTTTTCTACATTTTTCTGTACACTGTAGTTTTTAGTAAACTACCTCTTCAGTTTCCCGAAAAAATGGGCCCCTCAGAACGTTTGCCACCTGGGCCTTTTTTCTTAAATCCGCCACTGGCACCACCGAAATTGTAGGCCAAGAAAATAATTATTTTTTACTTTTTAGTTCATTATTGATCAAGTGAAATAAACTCGTTTCACTTAAAGATGTTGTTTATATATTTTTTAAACCAACAGTCATGGACAAACTTTCCCCTTTCATTTTCTTTCCCACAACCTCTTCTGGAGATCTAACACCTAAACCGACATAATAAATATAACTGAAGTAAGTATCAAAAACTACCCCCTCCAAATTTCTATCTAAAATTTTCAATTTTCATCCCCCCACCCCTATTCCGAAGGATCCATAAAAATCTTTCTCTGTGCCTTTAACCAACAAATTCGTTGAAAAATTCCTACAAACCATCACCAAAAGATCTACTACAATGTTTATGGAAATAATTATAGATCGTAGTAGGGAAGTCGATTGTTGCGGGCGCCTCTCGTGCAGATAAAAAGAGATCCCCGACAGACGATCGTCGCGCGAATGGAGAAAAATGGCGAGTAAAGCTGTCGCCGAATCAACACCTGCGCCACCCCCTGTTTCCGCCAGTTCCCTCGAGTCCTACTTGAAACTTGGCAGAGACTCTGGCGACAGCTTTGCAGCCTCGCTTAAACTTGCAACGAAAACTTTGTACTTAACGCTGGGAACGACGTCGAAGGGAATGGAGATGCATTTGTTGCAGCGGGCGAGTGGTGAAGCTCGAGCACGTTGCAGGCACGAATCTTGTGCCAGATTCGTGTCAGTGCTGGTTAATTAAAGAATACGGGTACTTTATGTCTGATTTATTATGGTGGCGCATCAACGACCGTCGTAAAAATTTGGAAGTAGTGGTTCATTTAATCTGACGGCCGTGGAATTAATCCTCGATTTTTGGTCGGTGGAAGAATTACTCGAGGGGCGGATGAAGTTATTTCGATTAAAGGGGTTAGACCAGCTTGGCCGGATCATGAAATACCGCATCTTTGGAAACTTATGATTTCTAAAATTTGAACATTGACATATTAAATAAAACTAAGTTGTCTATTGTCCGACGAAGGATTTTTTTTCGATTGGTTAAAGAATAACAAAATGGCAGCACTTTCAAGCAAAAAGCGCATTTGCGTGTAAGAATGGCGAATTGAAAAATTACAACGGCGAAGAAATCCTACGTCGGCCGATAGACAACTTACAATTTATGGTCCTTCCGACAAATAGAATTTTTGTAAGGGAAAAGCACCATTATTTACGGGAAATAAGATGGGAAAGTTGTAAAAAAGCAGATAAAGAGGAAGGTGCATGGGACGACAAGTTGGAAGTTGTTTACTTGCAGTGATCATAATTTTGAAAGAAATGCACGAAATGCAACAATCCGGCTGCCATTTTGTAGATAAAAGTTCATGTTTTTACTGTATGGAAAAATGTTACTAACAAAAGGTTAATTGAGAATCACAGGAGTCGCTAATTTAACGATGCACATGTTCAAGAAAATGTATTTAGAATAATTATTCTCTAACTTATGTGTTAAAACAAAATGTAATGTGTTGAACACGAAGAAGAGTTGTTATGCTTCGTTTTAAAGACCCGATATATTGTGGATATAATTTTTGGGGGAGGATAAAGCAACAATATAAATGATTCGATGAAACTATTCAGGGCACCATAGTGCGTTTCCCATTTACCGATTTCAAAATCACTTGTACTCTACTTAACGCTACATTTATACCAATACCTGCTTATGTCACATCTTGATGAAGTTATTATGGACAGGAACTCGAGTATACAAGTAAATATAACCATCTATTAGAATTAGTTCGTAACGAAAGCTTAAATGCAAACCTTGAGGGATGTGAACGCAATTTAATATTTTATAAATGGTACGATATCATAATTACAAAATTTCGTTGTTGTTATTTGTTACGTGTTGTTCAGATATATAATGTGTCTCAAACCTAAGGGTGAGAAATTTGAAATGAACTACTTGAAATACTGTTTTGAATTGACGGAATTTTCTGCGATAAAGTAAGGTGTAAGAAGATGCTGGGATTATTATTACTGTAGAGCAGGGGTGCACAAGGGAGCTGTTTTAGCGCCTAGCTGCGAGCAACCCGTTTGTCCCGTTGCTAAGTTTAGAATCGGTGAGGAGAACTGCAGTAGTGTAGGTGCATTTGGTATGACTTGAACCCAGCCGTATATACTTACGCTACTACTGCAGTTCTCCTCACCGATTCTAAACTTAGCAACGGGACAAACGGGTTGCTCGCAGCTAGGCGCTAAAACAGCTCCCTTGTGCACCCCTGCTGTAGAGCCTCCATTATTCAAAACAAAATAGGGAGCACTTCGAGTTAATGGAACTGATTTTTCTGTCATGTATCATGCTATGTTTTAGGTAAAATAACATAAATATGTATCTAGAGATGCGGTAGCGTCTCGACGCCAAGTACATGTTCCGACACCCTGTATATGTCGACTGTCGCTGCCACGTATTTTTTACTCGAAACACGGCTATTCCAACCTTACTTGAAACTTATTTCATTAATATCTCATCACGCCTGCAATATTTTCTAAATTTAAAGGCATTTTTCTTATGTAAACCGCATATAAGCTTTCGAATAAGACCAAATTCAATAAAATCGGTCCACGCATGACAGAGATATCGTAATATCGTCTCATGGATCAGTCGGAAACGGTAATTTTTCGTCTTGTTCTTCTTCAAGCCTTTTCGTCAACATAATACGTATAAGCGTTACACGCACACCTTCAGCCAAAACGAACTAATACACGTTTCGTTCGTCAATCGCTATCTTCACTATGCAATCTACTCCAAATTTGGACAGCTTACTGAGCTTACAGTCAGCTTATAACCTGGCGAGTGTCAAATAAGGTAAGTTGTCAAAATTTGAGATGCCACGTGTTTTTACAAATCGGTATGTATCGTTGTACCATTGAATTGCAACCAAAATGCAGTTCTCAAACACAAGGTAAGTTGTCGAAATTTGAATTGCGTGATGTTTGTATATCATACAACTGTTTTTTATTTGTAACTTATTTATTTATTTGATTTTATGATAAACAAGAGATACTGTAAAAGATTGGTTTCTCTAGAAACTTAAGGTGGGATTCCACTGAGGCAACGCAAGGCAACGTGTCGCGTGCGATGATTGCGATAGTGATTGCATGTGTCGCATGCGAAAAAAAGATGCGGCGATGTTGTCGGTTGCCGGTTGCCAAAAAGTTGCCTCAGTGGAATCCCAGCTTTATAGGTATCTATAAAGGTATTTTTAATATGTACACCTTAATAGTGGTAACACCTATGTGTATAGTAACAAAGTTATTAATACAACTGATCAAAAATAACAGTTTTAACCCATCGGTTGCCATACTGGGTCAAAATGACCCACAATTTGACTTTGAGGTAAAATATCATTGAGGCATCATTGAAAATGGTACTACTGTTTAAACATGATGATACTTTAAATGTTAACCTAACCCGGTGCGACAACTAGGTATGTTCGAAAAAATAGGGTTAAACTTTCTTTTCACAAAAAATTCCATATCACTACATACTTATTCCATATCCTTAAATTCCACATTTCTATATTCTTCAGAACCATGCAAATTAAGTATATTTCAACCAATTTCATCCATATTTTGTCACCTAAAAAACAATTGAAAGAATTGAAGATGTCTAAAATTAAAAAATTTGGCTGTCCCGAAAGTCAGCCGAATCCCTGCACTATTTTTTACCAAAATATTTCCTAAGTGTCTAGTGAAATTGTTTCTACCATATTTCACCGAAAATTCAGAAGACGCGCGTCCTTTAACGAAGCGGTATTCGTGGAAAAATGGCGCGCGAACGTAGAAAATAGCTTCCTCGGTGGAAAATAGCTTTCACAGATAAACTTGAATCAGCCGTAACTGAGATTACAGAAGTTATTCCAGAAGTTGAGGGAGGATCGGGGAGGTGGTAATAAGGACAAGAATCCTCCGAGGTGTGGGATTCTGCGCAGCCAAAACACAATTTGGAAAACTTTCAGAATTGTAATAAGCACATCGCTTGGTCGAGAAAAGTGCACGTGGCTCTCCATTTTCCGGAAAACAGCAAAAGACTCTGTCGATGCGTCTACTTTCGCCTGCTTAATAATACTCAACATCTTCCATATTATTTTTAATCGATATCATACAGTTTCAGAGGTCCCATTAATATTGAGTTTTTTATCTGCTGGTTATTCTATCAGTCTTCGTTTAAAAATGGAGGATTCCTATTCAGTAGCCTCGTTAATGAAAAGAAGCGGCGTGTTTTGAAAGAAAACTTTTTTTATTATGAGGTATAAAGAGTGGTGTGTTACTGTTTGTTAATTTCAATTTGTCAGCTTGTGGATACTTTTTATGGTTGAATCAGCTATAAGATTTCAAATTTTCTGATTTATTTTTTTAGCACTCCGACGCATTGTCTCTTAGCGAACAACTGAAGATATTAGTAGATCGAATATTTTCTGCAGACTGTTTTTCATGTACTGCATCAAATTCTGAAGAGTGTGGGTTTCAGTATAGTGTGGATTCAATTGTGAAGCACAATTATGCAACGTGATACTCATTCTCCACCATTCCTCAAACATACCTCCCATAACACTATTTTATCACAATTACTGCTTCAATTATGGGATTACCACAAATGTGAGTACTCAAATGTTGAATGAAATAAACGCAAAAAAATAATGAAGAATTACTGCAAAAAACTGCTTAAGAGGGAACACCACTGCCCCTACAGCGAATTACGTTGCTGAAAAGTTGCAGAAACGTTGCATAAAAGTTGCAGAAACGTTGCAGAAAAGTTGCTGAAAAGTTGCAGAAACGTTGCAGAAAAGTTGCTGAAAAGTTGCAGAAACGTTGCAGAAACGTTGCAGTAAAATCTCAGAAACTTTGCAGGGTAATATTGCATCGCAACATTGCTGAAATGTTGCAGAAATCTTCCTATGTCCGCCCCTGTGCAACATTGCACCGCAACGTTTCTGCAACTTTTCAGCAACGTTTCTGCAACGTTTCAGCAACCAAGTGTGCTGTATGGGTGCGACGGCCGGAAAAGTAAGCCATTTCTAAGAATTTTTTTCAGCAATAATTTACAGTTTTCGTAGAAAAATTTTATTTCCTACCTTTAGTACGCTGTCTTAAGAGACTATACAAAAAAAATGAATAGAAAAACATGCATAAATTTTAATATATTAATTAATGTTCTAGACCCCCCACGCGAGCTGGTCGAATGTGAAACTATGGAACAGCAGGTCCGAAATCAAATTTCATTTTTTTTTTATAAACTATATGAGTGTAGTTTCCGTTGTACGTACGGATTCATTGATTGAAAACAATTTTTTTTTAAATACGCTGAAAAAATGGTCCATCTTATTCGCGGATTTTCGTAACTTTTCTTCTAAAGCGCACCATTTTTACAAAAATAATTTGTTTAAGAAATCGGCACCTGCATACCTAATATTATCAGTGATACTCTTTGCCAGCATTTCAAACCATGATTTCATATAATTACACACACAATGAAGTAATTAATTCAACATAATTAGAATAAACATATTTTCCTTATTTCTCCCATTTTGACTTAAGTTGTTTGCCTTCCTCGCTTCCAGAGCACCTTTCAACCACGTCTACGCTGGTCTCCCCTTTCAGAAAGTTTAATTAGTTTCGAAAAAGACCGCACTTGGCTCTCCTCAGGCTTCATACAGACTTATCGAGTTCTCTGAAAATTCCTCAGCGGCGTTCATACTGGCGACACAAACCTTATCGAATGGAATTATAGAACCGTACCACCGCCTGCATACTTCCATCTATTTTCCGTCGGGGCTCGATAAATGGAATGGAATGTTATTTCCTTGGCTCTTTGTGGTTTTCTTCCTTGATGCACTGCCTTGTCACTTCCAAGAGAATGTGGAACGCAGTGACCCTTCATAAAGGCAGTGATCCATTCCTTGGACAGCGAGCCAGTAGTCGAAGAATTTTTACGACCACACGTAATTCCCATGAAAGATGGACTGCCAACTTTCATTCCGCACCTCGTCACGTCTCGAATTGCTCCTCCGAGAACCGCCCGAGTGCTTGTGAAAAGTTAACGCACCGACCACCATTATCCCCGACAGGACGCTGAGAAATTATCGACAAATTTATTTCGTCACAAAACACCATTTTTGCTGATTTCCACATTGCCTTGCGTATACTTGCAGGCAGAGTTGGGCATTATTCGACTAAATTGTTCTTCGACTAACCTTCGAATAAAAATTTCGAATAAAATGATGCTATTCGTGACTAACGAATGAATTTTTAGTCGACTAAGTTGTTATTCGATGAACTCGAATACAAATTTCGAATAAAGTGAAGTTATTATTTTTTTTTTTTTATTATATAAACGGGAAAACCCTTTAGTACAAAGAAGAACGAATTAGAGCATTAAATAACATTAAGAAAACTAAAATAAAAGAGATATCGATACATAACACAAGAAGAAAACATAAAATATATAACATAAAACATAATACATGAAAACATAACAGTCTGTCTATACAACATAATATACGATACTTGCGGAAATAAGTTAGATTATGTTAGAAGTCGCCTAAACAAAAGATCCCGGAACGAGTCGAGCGAGACAGAGAACAAGTCTATGTCATCGATGTTGTGATTTAACTCTTCCATAGAACGGTTTAAAGGATCAGCAGTATAGTATCGATAGTTGGGAACCTTTGATACAAAAAGAGGTCTCTGACGCAGTGACCTTTGGAGGGCATGGTAACAGACCAGTGACACTAAATCCTGACAGTTAATATGACCGCGGATTACTTTATATAAAAAGAGCAGATCCGAACAGACACGACGATCGGTGAGTGTAGTAAGCCTTATCTTTCGCAGAGCTGGACTATAATCATGGTCGCAGAAACGCATAGGGCTACCGGTCGTCCGCATGGCTAACCTAAGGAACTTATGTTGGACCCTTTCGATTCAGCTAACATAGTTCGCATGCCGTGGGTTCCAGATTACAGATGCATACTCCAACTGCGGTCTAACCAGTGCAACATACATATAACAACCTTAGTGTTTTGATTTGCCTGAAATGTTTAGCAACTCGAGCTATAAATCCAAGGGTTTTCATTGCCTTGCAAGAAATGTTCCGATAGTGGTTACGGAAATGGAGCCCCGCCGAAATTGTAACTCCAATGTCCAATACTTCAGCCACTTCGATTAATGGGGTGTCACCCAGCTTATATGTCGCTACCAAGCCACTGACAGCCCTATGGCTTCTGAGGACAACACATTTAGCCGCGTTTAGCCCCAACTTATTGGCGGCACACCACTGCTCGAACCTACCGAGGTCCTCCTGCAACTTTTCCGCATCGATTGCTGAACTAATGGTCCGAAATATTGTCAGATCATCGGCATATAAAAGAATCTTACTATGACGGAATACGTCCTGAAGGTCGTTAATGAATAGTAGAAACAGGAGAGGACCCAGGTGCGATCCCTGGGGGACACCTGAAGGTACATTAACAGGAGAGGATAACTGGTCACTTGCCCTTATAACTTGTACACGGCCCTCCAGATAACTGCAAATCCATAACAGCAGCTCGAGAATAACGAATAAATTTTTAGTCGACTAAATTTTTAGTCGTTATCCGTTGTTCGAAGGACCTCCGTGGCGACTGAGCGTCACGAATAAGCCACTTCGGCTCGAGTCCCGTGGCCCTCGGCCTCCGGTCGGGCCGAGGGGTATTATGGGGCAAGGGGAACGCTTGTCTGGCAGACGGAGCGGCTCGGGTTCTGACCCACGCTTATTCGTATCGCTTAGTCGCCACGGGCGTCCTTCGAATAACGAATAACGACTAAAAATTTATTCGACTAAGAATTTAGTCGACTAAAAATTTATTCGTAATTCTCGAATAACTACACTTTATTCGAAATTTTTATTCGAGTTCGTTCGAATAAAAATTTAGTCGAATCTAAATTTAGTCGAATAATAATTTATTCGACTAATGCCCAACTCTGCTTGCAGGTAAAGCTATAGTCAATTTGTAAATTTTGGCACCAATTGAAGAGTCCTTGTAGAAAACATCGTAACTGCCAAAAATCAAATTTTCCAGATGAGAGAATAAACTTCCCTGACATTAAATTATTTACGAAATTTGATTTGTTTTAATTGCTAAATATTCTTAAGTATACAACAACCCAAATGCATCACAAAATTTTATATTTTTTGCATTAATATAGTCCAAATTCATGAGAAAAAGAATCGTATTTGTAGAAAACACTGTATGTCTAAACAAAGAAGTTGTAGAGAAAATTGAATGTGCCATTTATTTAAATTTGTAAGCACTGTAGGTGCTAATCCTGTTTGCTCCTAGCTAATTGGCTCTTACATTGTTTTCTACAGAAGTGACGTTGGACGTACCAGCGGTACCATCCTTTAGCACTATTAGTAACTTATTTACAATGGGAAATTGCATTAAAATTCTATACCATAGTATTACCATTGACACATTGAATATTTTAGAAAGGCGTAGGTCTCGATAGTGCATTTTTCATTGGGATTAAGGTGGTTCCTACTTTGGACGAATCAAAAAATCAATTTCTTATTTCGGCTTCAACTTAATACTTGTAATCCTAGAAAAGCCTACCGAAGGCTTTTTGGCGAGAACTTGAAATCAGCTGAGTTACAGAGGTTTGAATGAACAATAGTACGCGTAAACGCGTTTTTCTAAAAGCAATGTTTTTGTAAATTTCTATCATCATTTAGAAAAATATAATGACGCGATTGCCTTGAAGCTTGGAACATATGGTTAAAAAACATAATAGGTATAGTTTTCGCCTGAACCACGACTGATCCACCTCCGATCAGATTTTCTATTTTTTTTCGGCGGTTGAAAGGGTACAAATTTGGTAAAATTCGCATTACTTTGCTTTGAACCGCCGCCATTTGGAGAATATTGTTCAAATTCAATATCCGTGGTTCAGACGAAAACTACACTTATGTAGATTGCAAATCAATTTTATTTTCTAATTTCTCACCATCCAACTTCCGCTCGTACTGTAGGGTGGCAGAAAGGGGAGGAGTTACGTTAGGGTGGACCTTAGCTACTCTTGGAGAACATTTTTTTTGCAAGATTTTTTTCAGGCCGCCCTCTAAAATTGTTCCATTGGGTAAGAAAATAATTCCCGGAAAACATGAAGTTGATCGGATAAGAGGATGACGTGGCGCATTCGCGTTTTTGCAATAAATGTGAAATTTTGTATGAACGGGAAGGTATGAAGAAAAAATTATAATGATGGTTAAATGTTCTTTTTGTGCCCGAATATTTACGATAATAGTGCTACAATATGATTTTTTTCAACATATAATAACTAATTAATATTTATATCTTTTTAATTGTGTATATTAAATTTTACGTATTTTATTGAAAGTGACCATTCTTTTAATTTCTTTCCTATATTATGTGCAAGTTATACTATAATATTACTTTTAAAAATGGAGGAATATTCGACCTTGATAATTTATATTAATAAGAAGATAATATTTTTAATACGAAATGGTGAATATTATATCATAAATGGGCGAAGAAAAGAAAATACGGTTATTGAATTTACACGCTTTTAATACTCGCATTTAAAATCAATTTAGAAAATTTTCATTAACGTAGTTCTTTTTGTGTCTGGACAGCGCTTTCGGTAATCGGATACAATTTGCATTATAATTTGTTTTTCCTCTTCATTTCGCGGGAATACATTATTAAACTCTTGCATAAGCTTGACTCCTCGTTCGGCTGAATCGTTAACTAGGGGAGACCGGGGCAACTTGTAATAAAAAAAGTTTTCATAGTTTTTTCTCGAAAGTTTTTTCCTCAATCAGGGAATAATTTGCGTGGCTTACTACTTACATATGTGGTGAACTCATTGAGTGTAAGTACGCGGCAAAATCTTGGACAGTTTGACATCTAGCTTGATCTTAAACAAATCCGAACGTTTGTTAAAATGTGCCCCAGTCCGGGGTAAAAAGCAACACCGTGTGGGGTGAATTGTAACACATCTGTTTTACTTATTTAAATCCAAATATGAACATAAATAAACATTTCTAAAAAATATAAATGAAAACACAGATCATTATTAAACATTTGATATAGTAGAGAGGTCCGCACTTCGCGCGTCCCACCTTTACGGCGCGGCGTGACGTATTGTCTATACAGGGTTGCCAGCAGGGATTGTAACCCGTACCCTTACCGCGTTCGGTATCTCGTACCGTAGACTAACCCCCCTAACCGGGTAACACAAAACGTCTATAACCCGAGTAACCCGGTTAACCCGGTTAACGCGGGTTACAGTGGGGGCGGCTTCTCTTAGCTGTGTCTGGCTGCTACATTTGACTGCGGCGTTCAACCATGTTTCTTCTTTCAACTATTTTATATTTTTCATTTTATTGTATAAAGAAGAGAAAATAATATGAAAGTAATTGTTGTTCTAATATAATTATGAAACACACATTGGAAACAACGTTCCTCGAAAAGGGGGGGACCTTCCCCCCTGTGAATTCGCCGGCGCGGCGGAGGAGAAACTCTCTTAACCTGTCCCTCTTGACGAAGTAAAGGAGGAAAATGCCATACCTGGGCCCCAAAAATTAATTAGGCTGATCGGTCAGAGCATTTGGCCAGGGTCCCGGTTTATGACCGTATTGTCCCACGGGTCGGCGGTTAACAACGGTACCTGCGGGTCTGAACTCATCGTATGTACTAATCACAGACAGAGCAATATACGGATTAACTCGGCCTAAAGAATGTCTACAATTCTTAACGGCGGCACCAAATACTTCATTGCCCTTTAGAAATCTGGCAAACGTTTTTGCTAAAATATGAAATTACCAATTGTAAACAACGAATGAATTTTCGCTTCGCTCTAAGCCCACTTTTGTCCCGACGCACAGTGGGCCCCGATTCCAAGAACTAAAGAAAAAATTATTAAGCTACTCAAGAATTATTAAGATTAAGAATCTTATTAACCTACTTTATAAAGAAATATAGAAAACTATGTAATACTGGATCTGAAGAAATCGATATAAAGTTTAAAACATCTTCCTGTGTATTACAATGGGAATATTTTGAGCTAAAATTTTTTCTATACTTTTTAAAATTTTTATTTCTGGCTTCTTGGGTCTCTTCACCCATTTGGCCGATTGGATGGTGCCAGAATAGTTTTTTAATTTCGCAGGAATGTATTAAGACTTTGTGAGCAGTATTTGGTATATATGATAACATTGGTGCAGATTTACAAATACTTCTGCACTTTCCTTGATATATTTATTAAAATCTTTTAGTTTTATTGGAATTATTGACGAACTGGCCGTATTTTTTTAAATAACGTATAACCTTCATATGATTTGTATATTAACAGTTTTTTTTTATGAACTTCCTTAATAATATTCAGCATTTTCACTAACCCACAAATTAACCAAGGAATATTGCTGTAACCCATATTAACCACGAGGGAACGGTTCCTAAATTCTAGAACGAGCGGAGTAACCCGCTCCGAGCGGGTTACTAGTGGCATAAGACTGGACAGCCACTCAAGACAAGTCAGACATACACTGGCTCACGAAAGTATTCGAACGCCCTTTAAAACTGAATAACTTTTTTAAAATTGGTCCCAACGACTTGGACTTTTTTGAGAAGCTAGAAGCATTAATTTACCAGATGACGTGTTACGTCGTTTTGAAATAAATTGTAACTGGACGGAATAGCGAAGAAAATAGTGAAGTTCATTTTTTTAACTTTTCATCCGAGACTGTAATAAAAATTTTAAAAATCCCGTTTGTAGATTTAAGTAAGTTGTATATGTATATGTATGAATATCAGTATAAATTTGAGTTCTGAAAATAATCTTTCCACAGACACTTGAGTTGTTGGAACTGCGTGTACAAGATTTGCAAGTATTCGCTGTTCGGAGCAATATTCGAGGTATTTCAATACTTACAGACCTATTAAGTAAGCTCGTTATAGCGTGCTGCAGAAGAATACCGGACACTTTTAACGCGTATTTCTCAACATGATTTTCTCTCGACTAACGTTTAAGAAATAAAAAAAAAATATCCGACAAATCGGTCTGCAACTTTTTGAGGTTATTCGACAAACCATTGGCTATCGCAGAAAGCAGAATCGAGTTTTTTAATGAAAATTTCATACTTTTTTTGCACCTTAAACTTGCAAGAACATGTTGATTTCTTATATTCGAACTTTGAGCGTTTACCATCTTGTTCACTTGTGATATAAGTATCTATACTCGGGGCCAGATATATTGGCCGGTGAATTCGTTTTCGCGAGCAACGATCGAGGAGAAATCAACCACCACCATATGACGATCGTGGATTTGTCAGTTGGAGTTTCTTGGCCCCCGAAGGGTATGGTGGGGTAACGGGAACGCTGCTCGGCTCCGCCTGAACCTAGCTGTTTGGCTGTTATTTATTCTTAGCGTAATAGTTGTGTGCGTTACGAAGCTATGCGTTTACCAATACGAGATGAAGCTATCGAGAAGGAATCAATATTCTGACCAATAAAGCTCCTGAATTTTTTCGGAGCTAACGCACACCTATTCTGATGTGTGTATTTCTACGCTGACAGCTCGGTTTGACCTACACGACAGAAGCTTGGCACTATCCCCACCACTTCTGGCTCACTCTTGTTCTGCGAAGGCGAGAGCGAGATGGAACGAGAGTGAGTCAGAAAACGTTGAGAAAAGGAGCACCGAGGCAGGCAAACGGTGTGGTGGGAGAATACCCCTCACGAAACTCACCGGCCAATATATCTGGCCCCGAGTATAGTTGTGGTTCCCGCAATAGTGGCACTCATACAAATTATCATTCTCTTTGGAATTTTTGTTTTAGATAAGTTTATGATACTAAACCTGACCCGCCACAGAGGTGTCTCTTGTTCAAGGCGTCATATTGAAGCACAATTTTTGCATAAAAAGTTACCGAAAAATTTGTTTTGTATACTCTTCAAGTAGAAGAATATTATGTAAAAAGTTTTGCACGATTATATTTGTTATTTATTCAGTAAAAAATTCATATAGATTGCTCAGTTTTTCGGCCGGATGACCAGAGTATGTACCCCCTTAAGTGTCTGTCTAGACTAGACTGTCTTATGTTACTAGTAACCCGCTACGAGCGGGTTAACCGGCTCTTTCTAGAATTTAGGAAACCGTTCTCTCGCGGTTAATATGGGTTACAGGAACCTTCCTTGGTTAACCGGCTTCGGGTTAAGGTACGGAGCGGGTTACAATCCCTGGTTGCCAGAGATTCTTTGTGGCCAGACACCTACAGGAGTGGTGGTAATGTGTGCGTGAACTGACGCTAGCGCCAAGGCAGCCAAGTGGACCCAACGCGAAGCTGACCACGGCCAACCAGCGTCGCCGGGAAATAGATTGTAGATGGATCCCTGGCAACCCTGTGTCTATACGCGCGTGGTGCAGACCTCTCTATATTGAAACGCTATTATTTAAAAAATGGTTGGAAGCACGAAAATATTATATATACAGTAGTTGTAGAAAATTGAATGCTCTTTTACTAGTATTTGAACAAAATTTCGATAGGGCTTACCATTTTTGAGAAATTCTTCAAACTCAAACCACTGATTCCAAACTAAAGAAATTCTTCAAATTCTAAACTTTAAGGCCTGGTCGGCACCCTTTCCTGTTTTCCGATTGCAATAATCTTTTTCAGGGAATATTTTTTTATGAAATGGAACCATATTAGGTGGTGAGAGCAACAGAAATCGCAGGGTGAAAATAAGGGCCACCCTAATCCACAAATGTCCTTTTTTTTAGATCACTGCCACTCGGAACACACGAGACTCGACAAAGGGGAAAAAGGGATTGGAAGCGTAGGTTCCTTCCCATTTGCGACGCATCGACGATTAACAAGAAATCGAGCCACCGGGAACGAGGTAACTCCGAGTCTACTGAGACACCAGCGTATTAATCGCGGTAGAATTTAATGTCCCGTTTCTATCCAGTGGCTTTTTGCCGCGTCATGGCCGTAATCTCATTCAGACCGCGCGGATTAAGGCAGCGCTAACTGTGCCAGTGCTAAGAAGCTTCATCGATGGTTTCTTCCTGGCGAGACCCACGGTTGAATGAAAGAACGCCTAATGAAACTGTAATTAAAATTTTCCGCTGGTATCGGGGGCAGTTACTCTTCCGCGTTTATTTATTATACTCGTTGGAACAGGGAAGTTTCCATATTTTTTAATGGACTTCCTGCTGGTTCTTTGACAAGTCGTCAGGATACTTGAAAAGGGTCCTCGAAACCTAATTTTACAGGAAATGAGACAAAAGTTTAATGTCCATATAATTAATGTTACTAACATTTCATTAATTTTAGAAATTATTGAGGTGGTCGAATTTCATTTTGTGTTGTCTGGTCTTCTCCCCTTTTCGAAATACAGGATATCGAGCAGCAAGCTTGAAGAATTAATTAAGAGCATAAAGTGATGGGATAATTATGTAAAACATTTTATTTTACGGGGCGTGGCCAAATTATTATACTTGTAGCGGACTGTCGACCTAGAGAAAGATTTATTTTCTCAGGGTTAGACGGTCCCTCACTCAAGTGCGTATCGCGGGCGACCGGGCCGAGGCATGTGCAATAAACGTGACGATTGCCAGGACGCCTCGGTTCGGTCGCGACAGCCTTGGCAAGGTATCGTGGGAAAGGACTTTCCCTCCGAAACGGTTTGGGGATTTTCCACCCACTCTCTCTGCTTTCCGGACGACCGTTGAGGGTGCATGGAAATCGGCAGAACAGAACCAACCGTCGAGCGAGACGTTCGTTTATACGGTGTCATCACAGATTGTGTGATCTCGCTACATTAGCATCATTATTTAATAAACTTAGATATTGTTATTGTTTATAGTGCCTAAGTCGTGGCTGTAATTAAAGTAACAATGCGTGAATGTTATTGTTTTTTTCATTATTTTATTGATTAGCTACAACATCTGGCAACATTGTGAGTAATTTTTTAACATATAAATCTTATTTGTTTTTAAAAGGGCGGGGGTAAAATTATTACAAATAAGACAGAAATGATAGAGAATATCATCAGAGTATGGCAGAATATTCCAAAACTGCAGGTAGTAGTCACGCCGAATCCAAGCCCTCATAAAATCTGAAGGCGGAGTGACCAAATATTGCGTAATTGTATTTCTCGTACAATATTGTCTTAAACCTAAATACCTAAATGTATTTAATTTGCATTCTTAAGTACATATACTAGTATTAAATAATAATATTATAACCCCTACAGCGCACTTTATTGCAGGAACTGCAATGTTGCAGTTTGCTTGCAGGTTGCATTGCAATTTTACTGCAACATTGTGGAAACATTGCCGTGGAATACTGCAATGGGCACGTTTGTGCAATGTTTCGGGAATATTGCGCACACAATACTCGCGGAATATTGCGCACATACTGCGGTACAATACTCGCGGAATATTGCGCACACATTGCCGTGGACTATTGTGCACATACTGCGCTCCAACCTACGTGGAACGTTCCTGCAACGTCGACCACAGAATACAGTCTTAGATTCCACAGGCAACCTCCGAGGGAATATATGCGAATATGGACAATATGTGATATAAATAATGAATACAATTACTTAATTAGCACTATAGGGTTTAAGCAAACTGTTAAACTGTATACAGCAACAAAAGATAGTTGTAAAATTGTCTGAACTGTGAAATGTAAATCCAAATACACTAAAAACTAGAAAATAAAAAACATAAAAAAATTATGTTAACCGATTGTATTAAAAATGCACTAAAAACAAAAAAAAATCTCTTCTTGTACTACGCAGGATATTTCATAACAGAATATGAATAAAAAATAAAATAATTTAGAATTTCGACCGTATAGAATTTTTAAAAACTTAAGAATAGCTTAAGAATACTATAGAATATGAATCAATTTAATATAGATTAATACAGCATTAAGCGTCGAAATGAAGTTGTTGTGAGATATCTGGCTCCACGATGAGGGAGATGTAATGGGGTGTGTCAAAACGCGCCTTCGTTTTGAATAATTTGAGTTTAAAGTTTTGCACGGTAGGAGTATAAGTTCGAATACGTAAGCAATCTCCTCAATCAGCGGTTGTAGCTACAGCGGTAAAGTGTTCGTCTACGGTGCTACAGGTCATGGGTTCGAATCCCACTGGGGTAAAAGAATTTTCTATGAGAAAAGACACACGGGCGTTATACAAGGTAGTACGATTCTCTGCACACTATTTATTTTTTGGCCCCACTGCCCGAAACGTTGCGGGATTATTGCTGTGTAAAATCTCCGAAACGTTGCGTGACCATTGCTGTAAAATTCCGAAACAATGTTGCAGAAATATCAACCGCAATGTTGCACAGGGGCGGTCATAGCAATTGTACTTCTAACGTTTCGGGAACATTCCGTGCAATGTTCCAAATGTTGCACGGCAACGTAACTGCGACATTCCTGCAACAAAGTGTGCTGTAGGGGAACATTAAAAGCGAGACATCTATTTTATTCCATCGCTGAAACTTCGAAATCTCAAACCTTTTTGTTTGACTATAATACTTAGTTTGGCCACCCACTGTACTTAGAACTGGAAAATCAATGCGAAGGAACTCAATACAAGCAAACATAAAGTCATTAAACTTGTTAGAGCTTCATAAAAATCCTGGAAATCTAAAGGGACGTAAATCTTTGGCCTCTTTAGAGCACGAAGATTTGTCATCTTTCAGAAGGAAACGACGAGCCACGGCCTGAAGAAGCGGGAAATCGGACATTTGGAAAGTGGACAAAACCTGAGCATTAGTTTTCGCTCGTGGGATCTGTACGAGTATCCTCTCTTACAGAGCACAACCAAGCATTCGTGGGCCGTGAAGGCATCTGCACAGCTGGAGAAGCCGCGATACGTTATCTTTGCTCTACAGACTGCTTGAAAGAATATGATGAGCGAAGATGTTACTAAGTTTAACAACTGTAAATTGACCAACGTAAAACTTTTTCTCAACTCGGAATTTTACCCATACGATGATATGAACTTGGACTTTGACAAGAATAGACATGCCATCTTGTTTAACATGTATACACATTTCCGTAAATCGTATTACGGACATAGTTGCAACGAGGCATTATTCACCATGACCCAATTTTTACAATTTGGTCCTCTCGTGGTGATTGATTGTTCGCGACAAAATGAGTCGATCAAAAATGGCACCGTGGACGTGCGCATAGAATTCGAGTGTAAAGAGAATGTACCTGCAAATACTACGGCCTACTGTCTGATTCTACACGATCGGGTGGTTGAATACAATCCGCTGACAAACGTGGTGCGCAAAATAAATTAAATTGTCACGCTACTTGCCCGCACTCTCCTGTGTCAAATTCATACAAAAAATTTCATCATGAAAAATTGAGATGCTTTACAAGAAAGACTGCATTCTCCCATCTGTCTTGGAAGCGAGCGGATCTCTAATTGTATCGATAATGGTCGTACCAACATTTGTTGACCTGCAAGGATTCATCGTTGATGGAAGATTTGTTGTCAAGGAAGTGGCTGTCCTACGAAAGGGAACAATTCTCTCGCACTATATTTTTGGGAGTTCGATGCCGCAATATCTTCTTACAAAATCTGACTAATCAAGCATTCGGTGGTTGGTGGTAAAACATCATGGACTACGGTGGGAAGATGGAGACGTTCCGTACAGTATGGCTAAACAGCTAATTACGAAAGCTATAGCTGATGCGATCGATGAAGAAGATGACGCATCCCATATCGTATACGTTAAAGGATTGCAGAAACGCGACTGGCTTGCAGATTTCCTCGATGAAAATATGAGAGCGGATGTGATCATTGAAACGCTGGACATTGACTATGAGGATATCAAATCTCTAAATAAGCTAAATGTAGTTAATACTCTGCGATGTGGCAGACACGCGAAGCATTGTGCTTTGCAAAATGTATTTAAAATATTCAACTGGTGGTCTAAACACCAGAGAGAATTGCATAAATAAAATATAATCAATTTTTTAATGCATAAATTTTTTTTTCTTCACCCTCCTTCTCTCGCCACCTAATTTTAAGATTCTACGTTGATTAAAAATTATTTCTCTGCATTGGGGGGAATTTCCGTCGCATATTGGTTTGTAAAAAGCCGATCTTCCCCGATCTTTCCTGCATTATCCAATAAAAAATAAATTATTTCTCTATATATTGGTTTAGAAAAATATTTGGGGTCGGATCGAGTCTGAAAAAGATTTTTTCATACAAGACCCGACCCCAGGAATTTTTTAGAGGGAGGGGACGACCCTCTGTGGAAATTTCCGGCGGTGGGTCCGGTCTTGAGAGGTCTCCGCGGTGGCTCGGTCCGGACTGATCCCCTCCACGATTTCGGCTTCCCCCACTCCGCGGCTCATGCGCGCGCAACCGGTCTTCCTCTCCCCGCTCCCCCCCGCGCCCATGTTTCCCCCCACCGCACTCCCCCGCGCGCCATCACTTCCCCCGCGCGCCATTACTTCCCCCGCGCGCCCTCACTTCCCCCCGCCCCGCACCCCCCCCCCCGAGGGCCTGCGTTAGAATCCCCCTATTCTTACTACTAGAGGCCTACAAACTGACGTTCTTTAAGAATTTTGTTTAAGAAATTATTAACATTTTTGCACCCACATTGTTTTTATTAATTATGTCACATCTTCGGCTATAGGGGAAAGCGGGGTAATTCCGGCCACATAAGCAGTAAATGCTATAAAATTTGAACAAGATACACATTTGTTAGTTTTTTTATATTAATTGATAGTTTGAAGTTTCTAGTTTGTATTAATATGAAGGAGAAAGCATAAATTTACGTTGTAACAAAATTGGGAGAAATAACACAAAAATAGTCATTTGGCCGGAATTACCCCACTGTTTTTCTTTATAAAAGAGATAGGAAAACTTTTATATTTATAAACAATTGTATTATTTTTTATTTTAAAATTAATTAGTACAAATATCACAAGTGTATTCTTCAGGGGTATCCCATCCTGAACATTCTTCATGTGCCCATTGACCACATACTGTGCACCGGAACCACGTTTCATCACCTTTTCCGAATTCTTTGCAAAAGGAGCACAGATCGTGCTCTTTCAGTAATCGTGGGTACCGTGTTTGAAAACCTGGTTTCGAGAAAAATGCATTTGAAGTTCTCATCGACATAACGACGTGCGTTACGAAAAGTAGCACGTTTCAATTTTCTTACGAAAAGTAGCACGTTTCAATTTTCTTACGAAAAGTAGCACGTTTCAATTTTCTTACGAAAAGTAGCACGTTTGCCTTCGTTCTCACGAAAACTATCACGTTTTGGTTTTCGCTGCGAAAACTAGCACGTTAGAGCGGTTTGCCACGAAAAGTAGCATGTTCGCGTTTACCCCGCGTTCGCAATTCCCGCACCCTCCCTTACTTAAATTATGTAGATTAAAATTTTCATATGTGTTGACTTTTGGAGATTAGATGGAATTATTATTTATTAAACAATATTTTCAACAGTTGAATTCTTTTAAACTGCCCACGCGCTGAAACGCGATATTTTCTGCAGTCTGCAGTATAATCCAAAACGAGCTATTCTTCGTGGCCAAACCGGATAATATGTTAGTTTTCGCCATAAATTCCCAAACGTGCTATTATTCGTGGCGAAACAGTATAACGTGCTAGTTTTCGTCGCAACAGTACGAAATGTGCTATTCTTCGTGGCGAGGCAGTCAAATGTGTTAGTCTTCGCGGCAGAAGACCAAACGTGCTAATATTCGTCAGAAACGATGGAACGTGCTTCTTTTCGTGGCAAACCAAAACGTGCTACTTTTCGTAAGAAAATTGAAACGTGCTACTTTTCGTAACGCACGTCGATAATATGTCAACACGTGAGCGTACTTCACTGCTAATGTCTATACTTACGATATTTTTGTGAATTTCGATCTCAAATTTTGAGAAAACATTCTTGACATATCATACACCGAAAATATATAAAAAAAGATCGATCTTTTTGGCATATGTACTTAGGTACATGTCCTCCGTTAATTATAGCATTTTCTTGGACATAAGCAGCTGATGAAATTCAGAGAGTTTGTTAATTCGAGTAGTGGCTTTTGGAGCAGCTGATAAAAAAAAGTAGCTACTTGGAACGTGGATATCCATACTTTTGTGGCTCTAGAAAATCTACTTTTTTAGTGTTTTGGTGGGGTTATTTAATCTCATTTGTAGAAAGATGATGTGGATTGTCAATTATTATTTAAAGTGCCGATATAATGACTCGACTACCCATACAGCACACTCCATGGCAGGAACGTTCCCTGAAGGTGGCAGGAACGTTGCCGTGGAATGTTCCACCGGGAACATTGCTGGAACGTTGCAGGAACCTTCCTATGTCCGCCCCTGTGGAACATTGCACGGCAACCTTCCTGCCACCTTTAGGGAACGTTCCGGGCATTCTCTAGCCACCTTCAGGGAACGTTCCGGGCATTCTCTAGCCACCTTCAGGGAACGTTCCGGGCATTCTCTAGCCACCTTCAGGGAACGTTCCGGGCATTTTCTAGCCACCTTCAGGGAACGTTCCGGGCATTCTCTAGCCACCTTCAGGGAACGTTCCGGGCATTTTCTAGCCACCTTCATGGAACTTTTCGGAAATTTTACAACAAAGGTCCCGCAGTAAGCAGGGCTCGAAAACTGTTATAATATCGATTTCGGTTCTCCAAACGGTTATAAAGAACCTTTATTCTGAATAATTGTTATGAAGAACCGAAATTTCCAACTATTATCTGTGTTTCGGTTACGGTTCCTATTTCCCTCCTCATATCGGTTCCATAACCGTAATTGTATCGACTTTTCCCTAATTGATATCAATAATAATTATTGTAGTTGCAGATTATACTGTATATGTGCATATTTTTTACAAAATCCTTATGGAAAAAGGAGAAACATTTATACACACCATTGATTTCTTAAATAAATTAGCTACACATTTTTTACATTCACATACACTATATTATTCAGAGTAGGAAGTCAAAAGTTTCTCCTGTATATTAGGTACTTACGCTTTGTGTAGACGATGTAAGGTCAATTGTTGTATGGTTTATGTAAACTATGGGACTAGTCCCGTTAATAATAATAATAATAATAATAATAATAATAATCATCATCATCATAATAATAATAATAATAATAATAATAATAATAATAATAATAATAATCATAATCATAATCATAATCATAATCATAATCATAATAATAATAATAATAATAATAGTATTGGCTCTGGTGGATCTTCCCAAGCCGGCGGCGTGGTGAAGATCCAGGCGTTGTGTGACGTACCTCACGTGCGACACGACAGGTTGCAAAGCCAAAGCACGTAAGAAAGCACACGCGTAAATAGTTAAAGCGTGATTAGTTATTAATTGCTTTAAGTAGTAAAAATGGTTAGAACGTGTGTGTTTTGTGGTGCAGGAGACCTGAGTGAATTGGGTGAAGGTTTGACATATCACGGGTAAGTAGAACCCATGTATATGCTACTTGTAGGTTATGTCGAACTTCTTAAAAATAAATATTTTTGTTTGTTTCATATAGATTTCCGTTGAAGAATGAAAACTATCTGCATCGTTGGTTACAGAACATGGGTCTGGGCCTGAATTTCGTACATTCAAAGAAATCTTCTCTCTGCAAGCATTCCTACTGTATTTGGACAATATAAATGTTCTTGTGTTTTCTGTCACGATATATAAGAACAGGATAAAAACAGATTGTTTCGCAAGTAATATATATGAATTATTCAAATTAAGGAGCTTATTTTTAAGTTAAAGTAACTAATATAAAATATTTGATGCCTATTAACCAACTGCAATTTTCTAATTATTTAAAATACATATATTTCTTTGCTTTCTGTGCTACAAGCTTTTACTTTTCACACAGTTTCCTTGTAAACATGCATGTACTGTACAACTTTCATTTCACTTTCCGTTCAATTATTTAAAGTAACGGTGATTGTTATTTTTCCATTGCGTCGCTTCAATGCAGCCTGCGATTGGCGTTACATGAATGTTGTTTTTAATGAAGCCATTTTTCATGACTGAAATAATTTATTGATGACCTTTTATAGATTCATTTACTGAAGAGAAGCTGTGGAAGCTGCTGATATTAAATAAATTAATAGAGGATTCTGTGGCAGAGAAATATACAAAAAGAATCATTCATATATTCAAACATATAGTAAAATGAGTAAGTAAATTTATTATTTATCTCATTTCAGCACTTAAAGTTGTAAAATTGTAAAATAAGTGCATGTATTATTCCAGGTTCATTACACGCTGCATGCAGTACATTGTAAGTAAAGAGAGCGGAAGATCCTGGAACTCCACATACGTGTTAGCGGCAACGCCGTTTTCCCCTAAAAAAAAGGCAACCCAAAATGCACCCCTACGACCCGATCGCGTGAAGCTGCACCGAACGAGCCCTGACGAGCGAAGGGGGATGGGAGCGGGAGACAAGACAGCCTCGAACGAATTGTAATTGTCTCGATAACAGCCTTCGCTTTGATAACGGCCATTAATCCCTGTAACGTCAAGCGACGAGGAATAAAATTGTATATCGCGGTGTCTCTCTCCCTTTATTTCTAACATACGCGGGTTTGAGAAGATCCACCAGAGCCAATACTATTATTATTTTTATTATTTTTGTTATTGTTCTTGTGGTTGTCGGCTTGTATAGAAAAAATATATGAATATTTAATTGTCAGTATTTATTGTAATTTAATTAATTTCCTTAACCCTGACCATTGCTAGAAAATGCCCGGAACGTTCCATGAAGGTGGCTAGAGAATGCCCGGAACGTTGCCTGAAGGTGGCTAGAGAATGCCCGGAACGTTGCCTGAAGGTGGCTAGAGAATGCCCGG
Organism: Andrena fulva; assembly: GCA_946251845.1. NCBI lineage: Eukaryota > Metazoa > Arthropoda > Insecta > Hymenoptera > Andrenidae > Andrena > Andrena fulva. Next base: position 16,501,628 of record OX276333.1, on the reverse strand, counting down.
AACGTTGCCTGAAGGTGGCTAGAGAATGCCCGGAACGTTCCCTGAAGGTGGCTAGAGAATGCCCGGAACGTTCCCTGAAGGTGGCTAGAGAATGCCCGGAACGTTCCCTGAAGGTGGCTAGAGAATGCCCGGAACGTTCCCTGAAGGTGGCTAGAGAATGCCCGGAACGTTCCCTGAAGGTGGCAGGAAGGTTGCCGTGCAATGTTCCACAGGGGCGGACATAGGAAGGTTCCTGCAACGTTCCAGCAATGTTCCGGTGGAACGTTCCGGCAACCTTCCTGCCATGGAGTGTGCTGTATGGGTAATTGTATTCGTTCTTTTCTAATCGATTCCTCTCAGTGCGATGTAAATAGGAACTTTCAAGCAGTTATATACCTACTACGAGACGTTCGTGCATCCTCGAGAAATTCCTATTCCCAGCATGCTTATGTTTCAGTTGCTTGCCAAAAATGTAGGGTAGATGTACCGTTCGTGGCCACTGCACTGTTTTTGGCCATGTGCATAATTATCTTATTTTTAAATTGCTTGCAGATCATTATTATGAGGAGAATTTCACATCATAAATATTTTGTTTAGAATACCGCCAGAAATATAAGGTTACATTTACTGCTTACACGGAAAAGTATTATATTTTTTAAGAGGTGGCCAAAACTGTGTACAATTCCTTAAAGTGGCCACAAATGGTGCATCTACCCTAGTTCTATTTTATGTAGCACCTTCTTATAGAACTTTTAAAGAAGTTAAAAAGATTGTATTCCATTTTAAATGGGACCTTACGCCCTCATACACCAAGCCTCCTTGCAAACAAAATTACCAATGTAGCAAACAATTTGTTGCAACTTCCCAATTTACAAGAAATATTTAAAATCATTCTATTAAATAGATATATTCATTGCAACACCTAAAACTCCACGTAGTCTGCACAAACGTCATAGCTCCATGGTTAATAAAATGGTTGACAACCAACTTACTTTAGCCAGTATATTGAGCAAAATATTTTCCCCATACTAAGTAAGAATACAAGTAATAACATATTAAACCCTCCACTGATGCAATATTTTCAGCATTTTGTTATTATTGTTAGTGTTCCTATAATTATTATTCGTATTCCTGCTCCCATAGAATTCCAGCACATCTCATCAGATTTCCATTCCACTTACAATCTACCCGACTCCATCACTATGCAACGCATATACCCGACTCTGGGCCATAGACTTTTGAATCTTTAAGTCGAATCTCGTAAGACTTCGTGCACCGTGGGAGTTTTAGTACCGCCCCCGCCATCTCCTGTTCCATCCTATCCCCGAATGTATTGTGTGCACCAGATATTCGGCCGTGTTCTTGTCACGGTTCCACTGGTTATTTCAGTTTATACACGTGCGCAGGGCGGTGCGCGTGCCCCAGTAACAGAAATACAGTCGCTGGGGTGATCGAAGGGAAACAGTTTTCCATACGGCCTCGGCATACGGTATCGACGTGTTTTCCCGTGGACGCTGGAAATACGTTTTATACCGCGAAAGAAGTCACCGCCAGCCACTGTGGGACAAACGGCGAGCTTGTATAATAACGCCATCTGGCTGAGGGGGAAGAACGAAATACTGAATGAAAGTTCGCAGGAAAATCGGGCGGGAAAATGGCTGCTCGGAAGAAGATTTATGGAAGCGGCGGGTGGAACTTTGCGGAATGAGTACGTACCTACACCGCTCACAGTACGTAACCGACTTGTAACTGATCTAGATTTACTGCCCACCGCTACCGGATCTAGTTCGGTGGTAAGTTGAGGAATTGTTGGTCAACAGGATGCCCTCGCTATGTGGATGATACTGAACAACTTTTTAGTGTTTCTTTTTAAACGAACACGTGTGTGGGCCACGAGTGGTGCCTATGGAAAGTTGTATTCTGTCGAAGATAGCGCTGGTTTAACACTTTTGTTCTTTCGAAGACTAAGGTAAATGTCCCAATTAGCGACCGTGTAAGATCTACTCGCACGTTCTGACATATTTACATGTTCAAAGTATTTATCGCAGTTACTCATTAATAGCCTATCATATGGCTGGTTCTTTTCCAGTGTGAAAAAGGCCCCTTTTTTATGATGAAATTGTTCAAATATAATTATTAATAATAAATATATTATACGGTACACGTGTACCTATTTTTGACCTTCAATTCTCTCTTCATCCCAGATAGTGACCTATGTCGGACTGGATCATTGACTCGTACATAATGCGTGGAATACCTTGTCGTTGATCGGGACATGCAATCTAATGTCCCAATTATGACTGCATCGGAAAAGGATGTTTATAAAATAATTAGTACAAAGCAAAATAATTTTCAACAGTTTTAATGCTATGACCAGATTTTGGATAGCTGCCAAAGCATTTTCCAATTGTCGTTGCGAATTGTTTTTACGTCGTTTACATTCTTTAGTCTTTACTAGCCATCTTTACTTATTGAGGTTATGGTGCAAACCGACAAAACACGTAAGATGGAAACATGACATGGCACCTCGTGTCAATAATAGGAATTCATATATTTTACGAGTACCGATTATTGACCCCAATAATAATTATGAATTTAATAAAAAATTCGATGCAATTTTTTTAAACAGTGAATTTACAATTATTTTTTTAGTTATTTGAATATAGATTTCTTACATTAATATGTTCATGCGAGAAATACTTAATACCTAAAATTTGGCCGTTCTTGAGTTCGGTAACAAGAAACTACTTTTTCACGGCTTTGTAGCTGACACACGTGAAAATATTTATTAATTAGTTAATGATATGTTATGACATACATTAGGGAAACCATCAGCAAGATACTTTGAATATTCACGAATCGAATTCAATACTTTTAACGCTCATTCCGAACCGAAAAAAATTCATATTTAAATATAAAGGATAAAGTGTCAATAATTGGGACTGAGTCGCTAATTGGGACATGTACCTTACTTACAAGGGAAGATCCCGAACCCGGAAATTCAAAAAATTCTGAAACTTTGTGGATATGTTGGGGATTTCCTCCTGATTACAACTAGGGCTGGGACTATTCGATTAATTTAATATTCGAATATTTAAGTATTCGAATAGTATTCGAATATTTCAGCATTCGAATATTTCAGCATTCGAATATTTCAGCATTCGAATATTCCAGCATTCGAATATTTCAGCATTCGAATATTTCAGTATTCGAATACATCAGTAAGCTTCAAAGTCGATCGGATATGTTGAAGTGGGTAAAAATTAACTTACAAGATTTCATCCTAACAAACTAACGAACTCACAACTGAATCTAAATAAAAGCTGGTAAAAAAATGAACCTAAAGAACATGATTTATAATTCGCACCATACTATTCGAATACATCAGTATTCGAATACTTGAATATTCGAATAGCATTCGATTACTTAAACATTCGAATGGTATTCGAATACTTAAACATTCGAATAGTAGTTGGATACTTGGATATTCGAATTATATTCGCCAAATAATTGAGCAACCGAAGTATTCGAATATTCGACTACCGAAAAATTCGACAAATAGTCCCAGTCCTAATTACAACGCAATTTTTGTTTGCTGCCCAAATTCACTCTAAGGGGTTGAAATTAGCCCCTGAAGGTTCGACTATTTTTCGAATTTATTTTGTAACTCGCAATCTGTAAGAGATATAAGTTTCGAGACAAAAGTTACTTCTTTCAATTAGATCTATCAAATGGTAAAAGTTGCATCATTTGTTTAAACAATTAGGAAAAAGTTATAACTTTACTTATACTTTTTATTACTAAGATGGTCATTGGCGACTCAACTTCAAAGCAAACGCCGAACTTGGTTTATTTTCAAAGTAAATATTCGTAGACTTCGGACAATACTTTTGATGCTTTCCAAAAAAGATCGACATTAAGGGGGAATCCTATTCTTTGGACTAAAATCATAACAAAATTTGGGATTTTTTTTAAACAAATCCAGCGATTCGATTCATCTGAAATTTGGACCATGGTTTGGTGCATCTTTGAGGAAGCTGCAGAATTTTTTTTAATTAATTTTTAACCGTAAATATAGTAGTTATGCATGATCTACCATCACGTTGCGCAAAATTCGTCGTCTGTTGGTGTGCATGATATTTATCTACCAGGTAATCTGAAACAGAAAAATGATACGGCGTTTTACTTGACACATATGTAGCTTGAAATTGATGAACCAGCAAAAAACAAAAAAATTTATTGAGCAGTGTGGATAGTTTTCAAACTGAATGGTCTGAACCTTTAATTTTTGCTATCCAGTTTTGCGCCAATTTTCTTATGTAACAAAGGAAGTATAGAACTCAGCGGTATTCTGGTTCATCAAATTGAAGCTGCATATGTACAAAGTAAAACGCCATTTCATTTTTCTGTTTCACATTACCTGGAAGGAAAAAATCATGCACACCAGCGGACGACGAGGTTTGCGCGGCGTGATGTATAGCTCCTACATTTATTATTAAAAATGAATAAAAAAAACTGCAACTGCTTCAAGGATGCATAAAAACATGGTCCAAGTTTCAGCCGAATAAAAATGCTCGTTTCTTAAAAAAAAAATTCCTACATTTTGCTATGTTTTTAGCCCATAAAATGGGATTCCCCCTGTGGAAGTCCCTTGGCGCGAAAACGCGCCCGCGCCAGTCGAAGTGTTAAATCACGAATTGAAAGAGAAGGAAGACTCCTTTGACTGCTGCCGGTAATTTAACAATTTCAGACAGCCATGTACCACATTTACGCCCCTCTTACGGACGAGGAGCCTTATTACATTCAGCAGCCAAGGCGGCCTGGCACAAACATTTCGCGAAACGTCTGTCGGCCTTTGAACAGCCACGCGTTCAAAGTGGTCACCAGCGAAACGAGCGACTCTGAAACACAACGAATTCGAAACCCGGCCCAGTGGATCACGGCGAATGAACGCTAAGAACTGAAACGCGACTCGGGAAGATTAAACCATCGGAGCATTAATACCGCCACTTTCAGAAGTTTCCCTCGTTTGCACGACCGACCGTATTGCGTGGTCCGCGACTCGAGAGAATGGTTTGTGACCCGTCGATCGATAGAGACTGACACCGTCCAAGTTTCGCCTTCGGGAGCTGGAACTGCGACCATGGAGAGAACTTTCACTTTATCTATCATGGTTAAAGCAGCGCAGAAGAAGCTGGTTGCATCTATGCGACTAAAAATTCCCAAGACTTTTAGCACAAATTCCCACCCGAACTTTGATGAAATGGGTATAGGAGAGTGAATAATTCCCAGGTTTCTGAAACTTGGCTGGATCAGAGGGGGAATATTCGTGAAAAATGTAGCATCGTGTTTATAGTAATTATTTTTATATAGGGTCATTCCATGCGAAATCGGACACTTTTCGGTGTAACATTTCAGATTTAGATGAAACTTGGATATATCTTAGTCTTTGGGGATGTATAAACATATCTCGACGGATTTTTCAAAATGTAAATAATTGTTGATCTTACAGCTCCTTGAGATATAGTGTTAACTTTTTTTCAAGAAAATTATAACTGTTGAACTATGGTCGCTATATATATATAGGAATACCGGGAATCGGGCAACGCGCGACGTTGTCGATGCCGGTTGCTGCGTTCGCCTTTGTTTTGGCAACGTCTCGGCAGCAGCCGAGGCGACACGCAGTCTTGTGTAGATAGCAGTCCACAGAGGTCACGAGCGCTCGCTTTATTCTGAATATATGTAAATACATAGTGTTAGCCTACGAGTTTCTTTATTTCACGCTCCACCTTAGTCTACTACAGAAATAACAGACTGATCGAAATGAGCTTTTTGGTGCTTACATTGAAGACATAAGAGTTCCTAATAAAAATTATTTCACTGAAAAAAAACAAATTTTTCACCATTTATTTTGCAATTGTTCTAAACAAATGCCATGATTTAATAGCGGGGCACTATTTAAATTTTTGAAAAAAAATAAGGATATGGTCCTATTTGTCCTCTTTACGAACCCGTTTTCAGAAATACGGCCACTTTAAAATTGGCCAAATGAAAATTAATTGAATGTAACGCTGCGTCGCCCAGCAGTAATTTTGACCCGCATCCCATATTTGTTAGTATAAACATATATATATATATGTTTTAGCAATTTTATCCGCGAGAAATATTTCTGCTATATTCAAAATTTCATAAAAATGTTACCTACAAAAGTGTTTTGGGGGTCTGCGTATAGTAACAATAGTTTTATTATATAGTTATAATAGTTTGTTATAATAGTTTTATTCAGTTGGGAGGAGTTAATGAGATGCATTTATTGTTGAAAGTAGTTGAATTCGTCTCTAAAATGGCTATCGAATACCGAAAAATAAAATATTGCATTTCATTTAAAAAAACAATGCTGACCTTCGTATCTTAGTAATCGCTTCCAACAGAATACAATTATATTGGTACCATACGTAGACCCCCATAAAACTATGCAACTATTCTGGGAAATATGTTTGTGAAATTTCAAATATAGCAGAAATATTTGAGGTAATAAAGTTGGGAGGAACACCCTGTATGTTCAGTTTTAAACATTTGTTACGTAAACAGATAATCCAGCCATTCAATTGACTTTATTTATCGAAAATGTGTACTAAATGTGTTTCGGCGCCGACAGCTGTCCAAGCTCAATTCTTTGAATTCATTAACAAAAAATTTAATAGGACGAATGCCAGAATTGGTAAATGCAGCAGCCATCACTAATGAATGAAAATTTGACTTTGTTACATGGATGCCATAATGTTTCAATCCTAATATCAATATTAAATATATGTATTGCATATGAAGATCACAGGGGAAACACATGATAAGTCGCATTTATACTACCATTAATTTTCAACGATACAAACAATTTTGCGGCCAGTTTTTTTTACAAATGTCCAGTGATCCAGAGGTAGAGATTCACCCCTGAAAACAGTAACCATTACTTTCTGTACACCCTGTACATGTTACTTTTATTGCAGGACAAGAGTTTCGACTTCTTCAGTTGTATAAACTGATGCTCTGTAAATAGTGAATCTGTGCGACCGTCTTGTAAATCCAGTTACATTGAGAGTTCCAGAGTGGTGCCTGTGAAGCTTGAAGGGTGAAGCCTGAGCAGTCAGTAGGAGGAACGCGAGGATAACGTTTGTCAGGGAGTAGTAAGCGACGAGCATTAGTCAGCCGTGAGCTGCGTGGTCGAATACGTAGTTCCGCAGTGATAACTGTGGCGCATTAGTCAGGCGGGGCGCAAGTATTTAGTAGCACCGCTGCATTCACTGCGTTGGGGGCGGTGGAGGGTGGAAATGCACATAATGCCCGACGGGAATGTTATCGCGTCGATGAACCGTGTAAGATCCCTTGAACACCTTTGGTCTGGTCTCGAGACGGATTTAAAGTTTTCGTGTCGTTCGTTGATCGAAACCATAATTAGAAAACTTCTTACGATAAAAAGGTGGAGATCAAGTAAAGATTTTGATTTACTTTCTAATTTTTATTAAACTGATTTTCAATGTATATTTTTCGAGAAATACGAAGGCATGGAAATGAGAAGGAAATTTGAAACTTAACTTCTAATAATAATAATAAATGGCAAATGAGTGAGTTTGTGGCAACTAAATAATCTTTTAGGAGATATCTGTATTCTGCATAGGGAAATTGTATATTAAGACCAGCGCTCGAAAATGCGAAAAATTATTGTCCAAACGCTAAAAAAGTTTGGAAAGTTAACTGTTGTTAAACTGTATTTTAAAAAATATAGTGTTGTAAAGCTCGCCCCCGCACACATTCTTTCTATTTACAGTTTGTTCATCCTATTATTACTATTCGGGTCTAAAAATTATAAACAAAAAATTTTTCATCGTACGAAGTCAATTTTTATTTAAACATAAACTGCGATAACTGGAGTAAATATTAACGGATCGTTATGAGACTTAAAACATAACAGAAAACTGTAGCGAAGCCGTAAAGTATACGCACAAAACCCTTATATTAAAAAATGTAATAATATCTAATTAAAAAGTAATATGTACTGGGCAGAACTCGTGTTTTTCAACGTTCGCCGATAAAAAGTATCGAGGCAATTTTGAGGTACATGTAACTTGCAGCGACAAAATTTTTCCTTAATATACTAGGGAGATTTTCACAAATTTTTACACTCATTAGATTAATAGACCAGGAAGATTTTCACAAATTTCCACATTGATTAATTTATAATTGTAGAAGATGTGGCGATATATATAAATCTCGCGCGCCACCAACAGTCAGCAGCCGCGTATAATGCGCTACTTAGCAGTCTTAGCACTCGCGTTGTCTGTTGGTGCCGCACAAGATTTATATATATCGCCATATCTTCCACAGTTATTCATTAAGGAAAAACTTTGTCGCTGCAAGTTATATGTGTTTCAAAATTGCCTCGATACTTTTTATTGGCGTACGTTGAAAAACATGAGTCTGCCCAGTATTACTTTTTAATTATATATTATTACATTTTTTAATATAAGGGTTTTTTTGCATATACTTTACGGCTTCGCTAGGGTTTTCTGAAGTTATGTTTTAAGTCTCGCAACGATCCGTTAATATTTACCCAAGTAATCGCAATTTATGTTTAAAGAAATATTTACTTCGGACGATGAAAAACTTTTTGTTTATAATTTTTAGTTCGAATAGTAATGATTGGATAAACCTGTAAATAGAAAAATATGTGTCGTGGCGAGCTTTACAACACTACATTCTTAAAATACACTTTAACAACATTTAATTTTCCAATCTTTTTTATCTTTTGGACAATAATTTTTCGCATTCTGGAACGCTAGACCTCTTATTGCATCCGAACCTTCATTTAACCTAATACAAACAATTGAAAATAACAGTTACTACGTGTTGACTGTAAAATTATTTCCTTCTGAGAATATTCTAGAATTCCTACCCAAATTGTGCGGAAACAATGAAGAATATCCTACATTGTAACATCAAAAACAAACAATATCCAATTATAGTATCCTATAAAAAGGGAATGTTCGCAGTATTGTGATGTGGAGTAAAAAATAGTAACAATACAAACGATATTTAACAATGCATCGCGCCAATCAAATAACGGCAAGCGTTTCTACGGAATTAGCGATCCGTTGTGTTCAGCAAGTGGTATAGAATGTATTAGTCAGACAGTGGTAAGCAGTATGCAACGCTCGGCGATCAGTGGTATAGCACAATAGATTCATCGACCAATAGCAGCCAGACGACTACACTCGTCAGCAGGCTAGCGAGCTGCATTTCTGGGTTGATGCGATGATCAGTGCACCGTTTCACAAATGTTTCTTAAAATTGTTCAAACCTTTGTACGTCATCGAAATGAAATGTAAATTATTATTAAAATATTTTTTGGAACCTTATTTTATGATGCAATGCGTGTGCCCTTGTTACAGGGTATACAGAACAGGGCATTTAAAGTATAGTGAATGTGTCACAGAAAAAGATGGTGGTAGCGGGAAATGTTGTTAGTATACTTCAAACTGAAGTGTCTTGAGAAATGCACTTTTCAGACAGATTTCCCTCTTTGCATGTCGAGGAGATTTATTTTCTCTTTTCAATTACAGCCACTCTCAGAAGTAACCTAATCAGAATACATCAATCAGAATGGCAGAACTACCTCATTTTCTATAATATTTTAAATTGATGTGGATGATTGCGTGTGCATTTTAATATGCATGTTTGGTAAGTATAACTGGACCTTCATGTTAAAGGAAAGTGCTTCTTGAGTGTGATCTTAACCAGAAAAATCGAGGAGGCATATACAAGGTGTAAAATAATTATTTGTCACGATTTTTATGGGCGATTCTATACACTTGGATCAGCGAGGAATAAGGTTTATACAAAAACCGACTTTTGAAAAAATCAGATTTCGAATTCCACTAATCCCAAAAAACTGGTTATACCGGTTTTTGCATTTTCCCCAAAAAATTATATTTTTTCGTGAAAATTCGAAAATTTTAATGATGAAATAGTAAATAAATATTTTTACTTCTTTTAAAAAAATTCAGTTTCCTTAATATTATGGAATTACAAAAATATAACAAAATAAAATATACTCTACATATACAAAACCAAATAAAAAAATTGAAATAACTAAAATCCGTACAAATATGTAAAATTGTTGGGTTCATTAAAATTTAATATTTATGGATCTACAAAAGTATAACACAATAAAGTAGACTGCATACAAATCCAAATGAAAAGAAACTAAAATTACTAAAATCCGTACAAAATGTAAATCTTTTAAGGGGTGGTACCAATTTATAAATCTTTATTACACTTATGTTAATATTTTTTTCTGAAAATATGACCTCATGAAGATTAGTTTTACAGTAAACTGTTACCTACTACAATATGCTTGTGTCCGAGGCGATTTCAAGTCAAAATGTTAACGTTTTTAATTAAATAATTAATTCATTTTTACATATTGATTCTAGTATATAAAACCGGTTTTCTTAAATTTAAATACCGGTTTTCGAATTTCACAAATTTATAAAAAAACAACCGGTTCTTAAACCCGGTTTTTAAAAATCGACAAACCCTAGCGAGGAACTGTTAAAAGAATGTGGCGTCGAAATATTTTTATTGCGACATGTTTTACTCACTGAGAGTATGAAAAGTGTGAAAGATCGCATGTAAATCATCAGACACATTTTAATTTAATTTCATAAACATTTTATTGTAAAATAAATCTTTATGATTCCTATGTTGCAATAGTTAAATATGGAACTTTTGAGAGTTAGCGACCTGCAATATAAAACACAAATATTATATGTGACCTGAAGCCTTAAACATGAAAAAAAAATGATTCCTTATTAATGAATAAAACACGTTACAATAAAAAAAAATTTGGCGTTGAATTTATAGGTCAAGATGAATTTTGCGGCACATTGGAAAAAGGATGACAAATTCCTTCTTCTACATCCTGTACAGTTTGCTATTTTTAATATCATAGTTTCTGAGGTGTAGAATTATGAAAGGTTTAGAGATTCTTCTTAGTACATATAATTAGATGGTCTCCATTGTCGCAAAGATACATAGATGTTAGTAAATATTAATTACAAAATAGAGAACACACTATATTTCATTTGAAATGCTATCTTCCATATAACAAGCTACAAAATAAAATTACACGTATCTACAAAAAATTGTAAATATGCAAATAATGAGGAAAAAATAGTTCAATCTGAAAAACCTTATCTGAACCTTTAAATCGGATAAAAAATGATTTAACCCATACAGTAGGATGAAGCGAAACAGGTGAAAAAAATGTTTAATACATATTCTCTTATTCCTGTATTACTATTTTTTTACCTGTGTCTGGAAGTGTGTAACTGTAAAATTTCAGCCGTCTGCGTTATTATTTTCAGGTGGCGCAGGTGACTTAAAGTTTTCGTAAAAATCGGGAAAACAGGGTTATAAATAAGTAATCACAAAATTTCTAAAAATAATTTTTAATTAATGTTACAACTAAAATTAGATATTACAGTGGAGGCTCACTGGAGGGCCAGTTTCCCCTCGATCGCTGTTCGCGGGACAATTGGTCCCAGTTTGTCCCAACTGTACAAGTTTCGTAGGAAGGCGGATCAGAGAGAAAATACTATTTCCATGATTAAGAATCATATTACAACGCCTATTATACATGGAAAAGCGAAACCCTTCGGGGAACAAAATTTACAAAGCAAAATTTTCCTAGATCAACGACTGACGATATTCATCACTGCTTCTATTAACTGTTTCACGAGCAACTCCCTCTTTCAAGCCCCCATCGAAATCTCCCATTATTCGCAGCGTGAACAGTGGTAAACGTAGGCGATAAGATCGATCCGAGTAGAAGAAGGTCGATAAAAATCAGCCATTATCCAGGGAAGTCCACGATGGCGGGTGAAAAGGTTGAGTATCTCGACAGAGTTCCAAGTCACTTCGCGAGATTAATCATTATTATCGAGAGAAGTGTCGGTTTGAACGGTCGGTGACACGCTATTGTCGTCAATGGATCATTAATAATCGCTTCTCTTTGGACACAATCACGTAGCTCTTTGGGAGACTAGCGCTTAGGAGACCGATTGAAGACTTTGCGGAAAAGAAGGAGGCAGCTCCGAATGTATTAACTTTTGCGAGATTAATAAAAACAGTGTTAACAAAATCTTTTTAGAAATCAAATGCATCGCAAGAAACTGCGATCAGTCATCCAAGTCAAATGGTTTCGTATATTCACAAATACCGTCCCATCTACCTGCATTAGATTTGTTGTCAGAGAGGTTAATTTCACCCAGGATACCCTTCATGCAAATTCGACGCTTGCGACATGCACAGCATGGGATCTTCGGGCAAATTATTAATGTTCCAGTGTCAGTGGTGAATCACTGATGATTCCAAGGAACATTGATGACGATCATTGTGTTAATGTTCATTAGGGTGGCCCTTATTTATACGTGTCGATTTTTTTTTTGTATTTCTTTGCTCTCACCACCTAGAACGATGCCATTTGATAAAGAAAATAGTCCCTGAAAAAGTTTATTGCAACCGGACAACAGGAAAGGCTGCCGACCGGGGCTTAAAGTTTAGAATTCATCCATAGTTTGGATTTAAAGAATTTCTCAAAAATGGTAAGCCCGTCGAAATTTTGTTCAAATAATATTAAAAGAGCATTTAATTTTCTACAATTATTGTATATATAATTTTTTCGTGGTTCCAACCAGTTTTTAGATAATAGCGTTTGAATATAGAGAGGTCCGCACTACAATACGTCAGGTGGGACGCGCGAAGTGCGGACCTCTCTATATTCAAACGCTATTATCTAAAAAATGGTTGGAAGCACGAAAAACTTATATATACAGTAATTGTAGAAAATTGAATGCTCTTTTAATATTATTTCAACAAAATTTCAATAGGGCTTACTATTTTTGAGAAATTTTTCAAATTCAAACCCTTGATGAATTCTAAACCTTAAGCCCTAAAGTCGGTATCAGATATATTGGCCGGTGAGTTTGTTTTCGGGAACAACGATCGAGGAGAAATCAACCACCACCATCTGACGATCGTGGATTTGTCAGTTGGAGTTGCCTGGCCCCCGAAGGGTATGGTGGGGTAACGGGAAGGCTGCTCGGCACCGCTTGAACCTAGCTGTTTGGCTGTTATTTATTCTTAGCGTAATAGTTGTGTGCGTTTCGAAGCTATGCGTGAACCAATACGAGATGAAGCTATCGAGAAGGAATCAATGTTCTGACCAACAAAGCTCCTGAATTTTTTCGGAGCTAACGCACACCTATCCTGATGTGTGCATTTCTACGCTGATAGCTCGGTTTGGCTTACACGCCAGAAGCTTGGCACTATCCCCACCACTTCTGGCTCACTCTTGTTCTGCAAAGGCGAGAGCGAGATGGAACGAGAGCGAGTCAGAAAACATTTAGAAAAGGAGCACCGTGGTAGGCAAACGGTGTGGTGGGAGAATACCCCTCACGAAACTCACCGGCCAATATATCTGATACCGACCTTAGTCGGCACCCTTTCCTGTTGTCCGATTGCAATAATTTTTTTCAGGGACAATTTTTTTATAAAATGGAACCATATTAGGGGGTGAGAGCAACAGAAATCGCATGTTGAAAATAAGGGCACCCTAATGTTCATATTAAAAGAAAAAAAACATAAATCACGATATTTAATTGGTTTAGTGAAAAAACGAAACAACAAAAATTGGCTGCAGTATTTAATTGAAACTCCTCTCTACAGGCTGTACGACATTACAGTTTATGAATCTTTTCTTCAAAATGAGGATGTTAATCAAATTCCTACAGATGAAATTAGTGAAAACATACCAATCGAAAATAGTCTCACTGCACAACAGCAAACACTCTTATGGAATGATGAGAAGTACCTTCGTATTGCGCCAGACGTATAAAACTTATTCACATTAACAAAAATTAACAGTTTTGATATTTAATAAGATGTTTCACTTCTAACGCGTGAGAGTTTTTTATCTTAAATCTCCCAACAATTACACATTTTTTATCTTAAATCTCCCAAAAATTACACCTCTTTTTATCTTAAATCTCCAACTGACCATCTAATCCAAAGCAACTACTGATCACAGTTTTTTGTGAATATGTCGAAAACTAAAACCGAGCGACGGCAACAGGTATAGGAAAGAGTTGTTTAGAATCATGCCCCTCGCAACATATTCCAAGGTCATCGAAATCGGTGAGGATTGTCCTTTTGTAAATAATTACCTTTTGTTCATAACTATGCAAATAATTATGTTTTTTATTAATAGTTACTTATGTGATTATTAGCAAATAACAAATAATCAAATTTTTCTACGTAGAAAAAAGCAAATTTTAATGGCAGAATTAAAAAATTTTGAGTATACTGTTTACAGTTACACACAAATGATACCCTCATACACCTAAGAAATTTTACTTTTATTAAAAAAATTCACTGATACTTGCAAAATAGCCGAACACAATTACATTCGAAATTGACGAGAAATCACTAAAATTTTACAACTTTAACTCAAATGCGGCACGGGTTCCCGTTGTCCAATCATTTTAAAATTGTGCGCATGTCATTTTCTCGCCACGTGTCATAATTTAGGGGGGTAAGACAAAACAAAATCGGAAGTTGAAAAATAAGGACCACCCCACTACTCATACGGACCTCGACCCGGTCGAAGCTGATCGTTGCGTCTGAATCGAAAGCATTGGAGACAGATCCAAGATGTCAAACGAGACTTAGAGCCAGGGAAGACGATTTGGAACGGATTAACAAGAATTAAAGCAAAACACACTGAGTTAAGACGTTCTGCAGAGGATTTGACAAATTTGGATCAATTTGACATGGATCAAGCAAGCTTCGAAGATATACAAAGGAATGTAGCAAGCTAGGTCGAGCAAGATCGATTTGGTCGAGGGAAATTAAAACCGCTCCAAGCAAGGTACGATGAGGATCCATTTGATTTCTATGTACTCAAGGCCAATTGAAGGAAACCACAGAAAATTTCAAACATTACGATTGGATTTATACAAAACGATTCGTAAATGTAAGGCAAAAATGTCATTTGAACTAGGGCTGGAACTATTCGAATATTTTACAAGTATTCGAATGCTACGAATAAACTTCGAATATGTAAGTATTCGAGTGTTATTATTCGAATATTTCAGTATTCGAATATTTCAGTATTCGAATATTTCAGTACTCGAATATTTCAGTACTCGAATATTTCAGTACTCGAATATTTCAGTATTCGAATATTTCAGTATTCGAATATTTCAGTACTCGAATATTTCAGTACTCGAATATTTCAGTATTCGAATATTTCAGTATTCGAATATTCCAGTATTCGAATATTTCAGTATTCAAATATTTCAGTATTCGAATATTTCAGTACTCGAATATTTCAGTTTTCGAATATTTCAGTATTCGAATATTTCAGTATTCGAATACTATTCGAATACTATTCGAATACATCAGTAAGCTTCAAAGTCGATCGGATATGTTGGAGTGGGTAAAAATTATCTTACAAGATTTCACCCTGACAAACTAACGAACTCACAACTGAAACTAAATAAAAGCTTCTAAAAAAATGAACCTAAAGAACTTGATTTATAATTCACATCATATTATTCGAATACATCAGTATTCTAATACTTAAATATTCGAATAGTATTTGGATACTTGGATATTCGAATTATATTTGCCAAATAATTGAGCAACTGAAGTATTCGAATATTCGAATACCGAAAAATTCGACAAATAGTCCCAGCCCTAATTTGAACGTAGGTCGTACATAGGTACTACAGTTTCTTCGTTATGGAAGATAAAAGGAAATGCTCAAAATGCTCTTAATTTAAATCCATTAGACCTTTGGTATTATATAAAATCAATTATGTATGCCGCAGAGATTAGTAATGAATTCTATGTTCAAATAATATTTTTTTACATTTTTAGTTTGTAGATTCACCCCCTGAAATATTCTAGCGCATTTATGAACCATCTTGCATAAATATTGAAGCTAGTCGTGGCAGTTGCAGGAAGATTTGTGTCATTCGAGCCACGTTAAAGGCGGATTAACATGATTGAAACCGAGTGGCAAAAAATGAAACTTATTTACAACACCTGGGGCAGACCTAGAACGTTTCAGAGGTGAAAGGCGTTGAAACACATTTAAGTGTACTTAAACAGCTCGTGTTCTGTGTTAAAGTGGAAATTCCAGAAATGTGTTAAGAAGGATATAATATGATTAGGAGAAAATTGAAGTGGAATGGAATTGAACCAAATGGAACCTAGAGTAGCGTAGTTTTATGAGCTAAATTGATTTGAAAAAAAGTGGAAATATTATATTTGAAACGTTCGTGGCTAAATAAATCGAGATAAACTAAAATGAGATTTGAAGAGTTTCAGCGCTGATCGAATCCTTTCGAAAGATATTAAAACTAGTCGAAATAAATACCTACATTTATTCATCAAGTAATTATACGTGTACCAGATAAAATGTGAAATAAAGTAGGTACAGGCAATCGATGGAGACACACGTAAATTAATACATATCCAAAAAAACAGCGCGAAATATCTCTAAGGATGAAATTTTTTAAATAAAAAACAGATCCATGGAAATCCACACTATTAATCGCATTACTAGCAGAGTTGAAGATTTTAGTGATAGCACCACTGCGTGGAAAATTCGTGTTAATCCAATTGCACTGCATTAAACTCTCGACGTCCAAGAACCGATAGTGATAAGCACGATGTCATGCACCACTAAAATTTTCAAGTTACGTATTTATCATTGCATCGGCATAAAAACCGTGCCAATGAATTCCTCAGACTTTCCTGATTAAAATGAGCCCAAACACAATGTTATTCGGACTATTTTTAACAATATTCAAGTACAATGCTTTCTAACATTCCTTAAATCAATTTTACATACCGTAGCATTAAAAATGGTCCGAATCATGTTGTCCTTGGACTCATTTCAATCAAGAAAATCCCACGAATCCATTAGCACCACTGTTATGGAGATGCACATGGAAAATAGAAAACTTGAAAATCCAGCATTTAGGTACATGATTCATTCTGAGCGCCGAACTTATTGTTATCGCCACTTGGTTTCCTCGTTGAAAGGCTCGACCATAAATCCCAGGCAAGTGTTGATAGATTCGCTACCTTACCACGGTTAAGTGCTCGCAGGCGCCTAAAGTATTACGTTGCGTCCAACTCGGTGTTGGTGTCTTAAGAGTAATTTTACGCACAGAAATGTTTGTAAAAAGAAGTAGATTTATGGGAAAGTTATCATCGTAGATGATTCCATGGACAATCTTATAAACTTTAAGAAACTTTGTGGATTGTTGGTTTCAGATAATTCTACAAGGCGTTATAAATTCCGCAGATGTGGAACTTTTTTCTGTATCACCAGAAGTCCAAGACACAGCAGTATTAGATAAAGTATGCAAAAATAATGTTATTATCTTCAATGATGTACAAATACATCCTAAAAAGCGTTTCAACCTATAGTGGCCACCTAAGAATTTGGATACTTTGCCGGCCATTTTGGGGGTATATATGGATAAATTTTAAGTAAATAAAATTTAGAATTTCAATGAAAAAATCCCGGCCCTCTGAAGGTTAAGACTATGACGCTTACTTTTTTTTTAAATACAATCCTAAAAATTACGTATTTTCGGAGTCATTTGATGGGGGGTGCCCTTAAGGGGACTAGGCAGTCAGATCGCTCGAAAATCAAGTATTTTTTGCGAATTAATTACAAGCAGATGAACACAAATTGTGACTAGTACGTTTGGGTAATGTTTATTAATACTATAAACAGTAAAAAAGAAATGATTTGAATATTATATACATATGTATGACAGCGCTACAGTCGTCTGATATGTAGGCGTTTTTTTTGGAGCCGCTGTAATTTTGCAGTGATTCTGGCTGTAAGAAATTTAATTGTGAAATATCCTCTGGAATTTATACTTTGCCCTGGCCCCTATTCTGCCCTGAACCTATTGAAAAAGAAAAAAAATCAAAATTATAAAAATGGTGGCTGCAAAACGGCAAATTTTAAAGAAACGTCATTTTTCGCCAGGGAAAAGAGCCATTATATTTTTTTTCTGACAAACCAGGAGTTTTTACAGACTTATGCGTAGGTTCAGGTCGTAACTAGACATGTTTCATATATGCTGAATTTTTTTCAAATCGACTGATACCTCCGTTTTTTCCCAATCACTGCAAAACGAAGAGGAAATACGATTCCGAGAAAAACGCGCTTAAAGTTTCGAAAGAGGAATCTAGTCTACCTGCGTGCGCGCAGAAACGGTTTATGGCGCGCTCGACCTTTTCAGCTGTAAAATCCTCAATTTTGCGAATTTTAACATAAACCAAACGGCATTTTAATCGGGAAGGGTGGTACTTTCGAAACATGCAACAACAAAAAAATCGAGTTTCTGACTGCCTAGTCCCCTTAAGGGTTAAAATTTAGTGTATTTTAAAACAAGTATTTGCGTAGTGACCTTGAATAGATAATTAAACCGAACCTCATTCAAGTAAGATAGAATAATTAATATGACCATTAATGAGTGTAAGAGGAAGCAGTTAGCGTTAGAGCATGATTAAACACTATCGAATGAAGTCG
The DNA here is from genome assembly GCA_946251845.1 of Andrena fulva. Lineage (NCBI taxonomy): Eukaryota > Metazoa > Arthropoda > Insecta > Hymenoptera > Andrenidae > Andrena > Andrena fulva. Next base: position 16,482,970 of record OX276333.1, on the reverse strand, counting down.
AATCAAAGAAGAAAGTGGATCTAGATAGACAGCAACGTTTGAGCGGCTCTGGATAGATCTAGCTCTGGCCAAGATCGTCTGATTTGATTGAAAGGCGAGTGAAGATAAATCGAGAAGGGTTGTTGCAAGTACGGGCATTCTGGGGCGGGTCGGAGCGAATCAGAGGGGATTAAATGCAGTTTAGGGGGATCGTTGGGCGTTCGGGCAGATTGCTGCGTAATCGATTCAAATCGAGTTCCAGTGGATTCGGGAACATCGAAACGTGACGTTTTCAAAGCAACCGAGTTCCACGACATAGTCGATGGATTCCGTTTGTTTTAGAGATACCACGGCGATAATGGTGGAAATTCTGATCATACGTGCATATTCGGTGCAAGAAATATTTCTTTCCGTACATCGTACAATAGAAAATGTCACAATTTTGTTATTACTCATACACGTAGTTTAAAATGAAAGAAACACTACCACTAATTTTAAGATAATTTAATGTGATCTTTAAGAATTTTTTACAAGAAGAGGTTATAACGTGTCCCAAAAACTATTTTTGGTATTTATTGGTACACTCGTTAGGGTACAAAAAAAAAATTTTGTTTCATGTTTTCGGTTGCATGATGCATTTTCTAGGTGGCGCTTAGCGCAGCGCTGCCAAAAAGAGATATAAAAACGGTAACCGCATAATTTACTAATAGGATCATCCAAAATCAGAAATTCAAACAATTTCTTAAAATTTATATCAATGACTATCGCAGCACCCCTTGTTGGGGCAAAAAATACCAAAACTACGATGATTGCTGCACATTTGAACGAAGCAGTGCAAAAAGAGCGGGCAATTTTCCGCGCAAATGCGCAGATAAAAAAGAAACCCGTGTTTCAAAAAATTATGTTATAGGGTGCTGCGACAGCGAGTCCAATTACGAATCAAATGCCCCAAGGTTTTTTTGACTCGGTTCATTAGTTTTTCTGAAATCCTGGTTACCGTTTCAAAATATCGTGTTTCGAGAAAAAGGGGCCAGAGTTGGTTATATGACTGTAGAATCTATAACGTTACGAATTTTTGTATGAAACTTTCATAGTGTATTCTCGTGATGTTATACTACAAAAATATATATGAAAAAAAATTGATTTTCTGAAAAATTTTAACCGGAGGGTCCCCTTAATAAATGAAAAATATATAAGGGATGGTGTAAAAGGGGAAGTTCAGCGATGAAATCTGCTGTTTTTAACCCTAATCTCGAGTAAAAGAAAAAGTTGATACGGAAAAGGAAACGAAAGCAAAAACCAGATTAATATGTTGTCGTCATTCAGAATAGTGGTCTCCAGTAAAGCTGGTTGCTGTTTTTTTTTTAAGGCCGAACGGGAATTCAGGGATCGAATAGAAATAGGAAGTGAACTATAAAAATGTGCAGCTGAATGGGAGAATGAGTGATGGTTAACGAGGATTAGTTTTTTACTTTCATTTCGAAAGGCTTCACGTATTTCGTAGAAGCATTTTGTAGCGAACAAAAGTTGTTCGTTTTTGCTCGTAACAGTCCAATGAATATGTAATGGAGAAAAGTTATTGGAAAAGAGGGAAATTACATGCATCAGATCTATGAGCTACCATTTCCAACTTTTGTTCATGCAATTTTTACATTTTTAATATGTGTTTATCTCGAAATAAAAAGAGTGGTCCATTTACACCTTCTCCCATATCTGCAAAACAATCGACAAAAGCACAAAGTTTTAGGGAAGAAACAAGGATTAACGCGCCGGCGAACTGTCTATTGCGCTTTAAATCTCTTCGTACTTCCCTGGTAAGTTAAAGCCTCGTTCCCTTAATTATCCCAACGATTATCGGTTTATCCACGATTCATTGTGTGCCTTCGAGATTTACCTGGCAATTCGACTTTGTGGAACTCGGTTATATCTCGACCGTTTGCACGATGATTAAAAACTGGCCAAGAATCTGGTCAAATATTTACGAGGAAAGTTCCTCGCCAAACCTTCGAAGAACCGATACCTTCGTACTGAGCAAAGCTTGTGAATAAAATGGCGAAAGTTCTCAGTTTGCCACCATAAGTTAATCTTCTCTGAGTAGTCTCAGAATGTGACGATGGGATTCTGTTACATATTGATGAATTACATGTATTTAACTCAGATTCTCTTTCGACTAAATCCAACAATATTCACATCAATTTAATTCTTCCGTCCTTGGACGAATTAATATTTTGTCTGGCGTTCTAGACAAGGATGTTTAGTATCTTTCGAGCTGCCAGTGTTTCCAGCCCGAGCACTTATCAATATCTTTGTATCTTAGAGGGAAGATCTCCAACCCGGAAATTAAAAAAATTACGAAACTTTGGGGGTATGTAGAGTAGGGTGGCCCTTATTTTCAACCTATGATTTCTTTTGCTCTCACCCCGTAATATGGTTCCATTTCGTAAAAAAATAGTCCCTGAAAAAGATTATTGCAATCGGACAACAGGAAAGGGTGCCGACTAGGGCTTAAGGTTTAGAAATCATCAATGGTTTGAATTTGAAGAATTTCTCAAAACTGGTAAGCCCTATCGAAATTTTGTTCAAATAATATTCAAAGAGCATTTAATTTTCTACACTTATTGTATATATAATGTTTTCGTGGTTCCAACCATTTTTTAGATAATAGCGTTTGAATATAGAGAGTATGGCGTGACGTATTGTCTATATGCGCACAGTGCGGACCTCTCTATATTCAAACGCTATTATCTAAAAAATGGTTGGAAGCACGAAAAAATTATATATACATTAATTGTAGAAAATTGAATGCTCTTTTAATATTATTGGAACCAAATTTCGATAGGGCTTACCAGTTTTGAGAAATTCTTTAAATCCCATTATTGATGAATTCTAAACTTTAAGACCTGGGTGGCACCCTTTCCTGTTGTCCGATTGCAATAAACTTTTTCAGGGACTATTTTTTTATCAAATGGCACCGTTCTAAGGGGTGAAAGCAAAGAAAAGCGAAAAAAAATTTCGACATGTATAAATAAGGGTCACCCTAATGTAGAGGATATATAAAAATTGCGTATACCTACTATTTATTACGCAATGTTTTTTGCTGCCGCTCTAAGAGCTTGTGCACCTTTTTGTGCACCACTCTAAGCGGGTGAAATTGATCCCTGAAAACGCGGTTATTTTCCCATTTCCGCCCACACAGAATCTACGTTCTCTCGTTCGGAGACCTTCAAAATAGTCGTCCCTCAATTCTCTTAGAGTCGTTTTCTTACGCTTGCGAGAGCAGCCAATCCGATATTACCGTCAAATATTGATATCCTGCATTTTACGTTATCGGCTTCTGTAGTTGTAGTTCATTTTAATAAACTTAGTGGTAGAAGATACTGTGTCCACAGCTTTTCCAAACTCTCCTATTCATTTAAAAGTTCCTGTCGCCATTAATTTGCCGCCAAGAAGCATCGTCCTGTCGCGTACAAGAGTGTCAGGCGCGCATACAGTCGAAACATTAATCAATACTCTAGCTATAAACAATACATGTGCAGGAAACGAAATAATAATATATTTTATATATGTAATAGTTTATATTATAGCTACTGCATTAACGTTGGCTTTGGTTTGATACGCGTCCTCTGCTCTTTTCATAGAAAAATATTGTCAGACATCTGCGATGGAGGTGCGTCTTTAATGTCTAATTATCTTTGTGAACAATATTGTTAGTATCGAAGATAAATTTAGCTTTTTCAATGTGATTATTGACACGATGAAGTATGTCTGTGTTCAGTGAAGAAAGCAGAGGCCTACTGAGGTATTTAACAATAGAGTTGTAGTAGGCTCGCGTCGCGGCAGACACGGCGTTGCCAGACAAGCGCTGCAAGGCACAGAGTTGCCAGAGAAGTGTTGCTAGGCGGTTAGCCGGGAGAACTGCGCGGCCGACGCAGTCTGCGCAGGGTTCACAGCGATTAATTGCAGCGCAACACCTACAGGAGCGGTGGTTATGTGTGCGTGACTGACGCAGGTGCAGTTCATGCACACATAACCACCACTCCTGTAGGTGTTGCGCTGCAATTAATCGCTGTGAACCGTGAGTCTGCGTCGGGCTGAGTAGCGAGACACATTATATGTACATCTCTTTTGTAACGAACTCAGAATATATATATATATATATATATATATATATATATTTCACTTTTACCCAACAGAGTATTGTTGCGTTGCAGTTTGTACGCTTCAGACTATTAAGTATGCCATGCAGAGTTTCTAACCAGATGCCTCTGCATCTGTTCATGTAGCGTTGTGTCGTGCTCGCTTATAATAGTCCTTCGGACGTGACTAGGGTACATGGATTTGCACGAGGATTTCAAGAAGATCCTCGGAATCGAAATAGTAAAATGATAAAAAAATAATCGACTGTGTATCAGGTCCAACTTACAAATTATGGCTGATACAGCGACATATCCATGGCTACTGCTATTGTACGTCAACCTTGAACAATATTTGCGCAATAAGCCATCGATGTGTGCTAGAAGTGCGTGGCTATTGTGATTCTTCAAATTATAAAGTAAACAACATTGACTATTCTCTGCTTACTGATGGCTCAAAGTAAAACACAAAAATAAAATGGAACAGACTTGCTCCTAACAGGATTGAACTGTGGTTAATTACAATCACAATTGAGGACCTTGCAGCAAGAGGGGTGCAACTGCATTTTTGACAGTTTTCGAATTATGACTACGTACTATACGTAAAACAATTCTACATAGTTTGGTGCACGTTTGATGCAAATGCGATAACAAATGAGTGATTTATTGCAAATTTTAAACCTGCACCCCATTACTGTTTTGTGCAATATTTTTGTTTTGGGCAGCTCAAAATTTGAAATATTCGCCAAAAATATAAATAAAAACTTATCAACTCAATAACTACTTATTGTGTAAATATATATATTTTTCAATTAGTGTTCTCTTTTTAATGTTAAGTCAAAGCAATAATTTTATAAACAGTTTGTTCTAATTTACTCGAACTTGGTAAAGATGCAAGGTCCTCTCGTGCGTCTACATATAATGCAATTTGTTAAGGAGAAAGGGCAATTTTCTTGGTTACTGTGATTTGATTTTCGTGAAAATTCAACGAAAAGCTCAAATGAATGTTATGAAATGCCGATTGAAATTAGCAAGTTGAATGATTTTGGCAAGCCAAGCTATCTGCAACATTTTGCATCCATGAGATGTAATTATCATAAATATCTTTATTAATATAAACGTCAAAATATTATATTCTACTGACGTTGAAAATCTTTTTAGTACATTACATGACCTTTAATGGAGGTTCCATCATACACCGTGAAAAAACATATTTAAAAACGAAAATGATCCCAATATCTTTTCAATACGAAAGAAAAACATTTTCTTCCTACAAATTTTTCCCGAATAAATTTCACTGAAATAATGAAAGTATTATACGAAAAATATTTCAGATAAAAGAGTTAGGCGGGGCACCCTGCGTTTCAACATAATTTAACAGTGATTGATGTAGAGTTCATCGATCATTATTAAAAAGCAGGAAGCGATTCCAAGCACTCCCACCCCCGCTTCTCATCCAACGATCGGCTAACCTCAAACAAATCAACTTATAAAAGTAATGAAGAAGCATGCTATTCACAAGTCTCAGTTTCGAAACTTGAAAAACTGTTGCGTCTATACTATGATTAGGAAAACCCTGATACGATTTCCGCATTACTTCCGAAAGACTGCTTCCGACTTGCACAAGGCTGTGCTTCTCCTACACACGCTCAAGTATACTCGCACGCACACGATCTGTGCAAATATACAGTTTAAAAGTTCAAACATTTTCGTGTCGCTTAAACAATCAAAATACTTGTACAATATTACCTATCATACACACGCTCATGTATACTTGTGCAATAAATTTGCACATATATACCGCTCAAGTGTGCAGTTGCATGTGTAGCCGGCATTAGGAGCAAGTGGCGCTTGCATCGCGCGCAACGGAGTCCCTGCGTGTGGACCCCGGTTCACGGTGGTCCTGTTCAGTCTTGCGTTGCAAAGAGAAGCAAAGAGTAGCAGCAGATGTAATAATTTAAATATCGAATAGTAATAAAGGAAGGTTTTATCTACGGTAAATCTTGTACATATTGCAACAGTGGACGTAATGAGTCCCAAAACGAGCAGTAAATCGTTGTCAGTTAGAAACACGCTTTGTTAAACCTGAATGCGAGTGACCCAACATCGGGGCGCCAAAAATTTGCCCTCGTTGCGTCGCGTGCCGCCATTGTTTGACGCTCACGAGTTGCAGCTGTTTCATTCTGCACTTTGGCCCATCACCAACCTTCCCGATGTTTCACGCCGAATTCGCATTGTCCCAGCGTCGAACGCGTGGCACGTAATTTTCTGCCAAATTGGAATTCGTGGAAGCCCGGCTACCGCCCGCGGCGGGATTAATTGCTGGGCTCCATTCTGGCGTCAAAATTAATTGTAAATATTTTTGCTACCGCGCGGCCCATTCCTGTCACCGCGGTCGAAAATTTGCGGGGATAACCTTTCCATCGCTGACACCGGAAAACGCGGTATACAATGGTCCCTGATAGGGCTTATCCAGGAAATACTTGTTAAATTTGTTGCTTTTTTCTCGGCAATTTGAGTGGTAAGCTCCCGTGTTTGATGGTGTGACAAGTTCTTCATTGACCTTGAACTGCATTCTAGACACGTAACTAATTCCACAAACATTCATTTATCTGCGCATAACGAATTCAGCATTTGACATTCCACAGATGCTTCGAAACTGCTTTATTTGCATCAACCTTGTATGTATGTATGCCCAGCTAAAAAGACCCAGAACTTCGTTTTACCCTACTTCGTACATAATATTTATGCACCCTGAAACTAGTATAGATAAGGAAAATGATTAAAGTCTCCCATTACACGAGGCATTTATCGCAATTTCATTACGATCCACAAAAAGTATACACACAGTTATGGTTGCCAGAAGTAGAGACCGTCAGGGACGGGTTATGACGTATCGCGTCCCTACTTCTGGGGCAACCCTTGTACAAATAGAGTCCGCGCTCAGTTCTGACCCAGGTTCTAAAAGCTGAGAAGATCTTGTGCTCCCGATTGAGTACGTCTGAGAACAAAAGTATAAGCCCAGATGTGGAAAATCGGCATTAGGCGAGTTCGGTTCGGGGCTCGGCTCAGGTCTGGACGCAGCCTAAAGACGTCGCCATAACGTTGAACAGATGCAAAGGTCGCAAGCAGGAAATAATTGGGCCCCTCGAGGAAGCGGCCGAGCGATAAGTAATTTTTCTCAATTACCGGTCACAAAGCGTCTCGAGGAGGCAGTCGCGATAGGCGAAGAAGTTGGCCGGCGATAATTACCGCCGTCCCTTATATCACGAAAAGTAGGCGCCAGTAGATGTAAAGTGATTTATATCATTAATTCCTCCAAGGTGGGGGAAAGGTATCGAGGCCGTGGACAAATTTCATTATCCATCCGGGACCGTCTATATTTAACGCTCTCTGCATTTGCATTTAGACCGTGTCGCCAAGGAAATTCCGTAAAGGATACGGATTTAACTTCCCCACGAACCGTCGATTTTATTCTTGGATCGACGAAAACTCGCGTCGACCGTAACGTCGTTAAACGCCTGCAATTAAAGCGACTTTCAGAGATCCCACTTGTAAATTGGAAGCTCCGAATGGCGGCGTAATTTCGTTCCTCAAAGATAAGCGAGTCCAGCGCCCGCCTGGGCGGGACATTTAAGAGTTGTCCCTTTGTAAGAATGATTATTGCGGAATGCAGGAAATCTAAGGAAGACGTAGAATTTCGCAAAGTATTTAAGATCCTTTGAAATCTTCCTACTCCAGAATTTGTCTTGCACTTTCAGGTTACAATAAATCGCCGCCCAGTGTTTCCGAGCGAATCTGCTGGTGTTAAACATGGCACGTGACAAGATATCGATAAAGGATTGTTCTCCGGTTGGAAAACCGTTTGTCGAAACGACGAAGCAGCTAGCTAAATTCAATTTCCCAGACCTTGAACGCATCGACGAGCGTTTCAGCGATTCGTCGGCTGGCGTCCCGGAGACTGTCATCGTAAATATAACGCATAAAGCACGAGCGTGTACGAATCACGGGCAATTGACGCCAATCGATCCGTTCTGTATGGGGTGAAAATGTAGCTGGCTAAACCGTGACACGTCGACAGGCAGTGCCGTACGATTGATCTTCTGAGCTTACAAGGGAATTCGATTTGTCGCGTATACTTCATCGTACACATGTGTAATTTTCAGTTACAGGTTATTGGACTCGAGTTTTCGTTGGTTGCCAATATGTGAAAACGTTTGGACTGAGGATGTTTTGCTGTATTTAAGAAAGGAGAATGGTCTGGGTGCCTTGCGAGAAAGTGGTCCTTGAAAGACTAGTATTTGTAGCACTAAATGTATGTATAACACTGTAGTGCAATATAATCCTATATAATAAGACGCTTAAGGTGCATGTTCGGTTGTTAGCAAAGTCTCTCCAGAAGCTTTTTTCGTACTTCCCGATGACGTACAAGGTTCAGATTCAGCATGAAGTTTCCTCGGCACCCGAAGGTGCCGTAAAAAATCCAAAACCGGGAAAATTCGAAAATGGGTAGTACCTATGGCCTAAAACAGGTATTGTGTACAATGCAGTATCCGCTACTACATTGTGTGTAGGTACACACGCGGGTCGAGCTCGAGCTCGAGCTGAAAGACGAAGCAACGCGAAGTACATATCATGCCTTCTCTCTTTGCTAGCCGACGGTAACTTCGTGCCGACTCTTTCGTCCTCTCTCGCTCGCTCACGGATTCCCTCACTCTCGACCGAAGGATTCCAAGAAGTGGTGAGGATACAAACGCGCGATCAACGCGTAGTCGAAATGCGCCCGCTTTTGGGCTCGAATGGAGGGAAACGAAAAAGCGCTGTTGTAAGAGCGAATATGCTCCATAAATTTCTTTGATTCAGGATCTTTGCTACACATTAGTTATTGTCATAACATCGGGAATTATTTCGTTGCTAGGGGGTTCAAATGAGGCCGAGCACGTATGTAACTTAGGCCCCTCGAAATGCCTTTCAGGTGACCAATTAGACAGGTACCCGTCTGGTACCCAAAAGTTGTAAAGTTTTGTATTGCGCAGGGAAAATTGTTTCTAGGGGGGTTTCCAACAAAAATTGTGTTTACCTTAGGCGTCTTATTATGCAGGGTAGTAGTGGCGAAGACAGGCTACAAAACTAGTAGTATATGAAAAATGTGTTATTTTTATTATTTTAATATTTTTACGATATTTGTTCTTCATATTCTAAGGCAGAGATAATACCCGTGTTGCTTTAATCAATGGAATAATCATTCGTTTGATCTTGCTGCATCATCCAAAGGGGTGATCCTACATTAAATCGACCTATTTTTGTACTTGATGAATAGGAATTCCGATGAAACTGAAATATGAGGTATTCCATGTGAAATAAATGTGTGTTTAGGTGATAAATTTCTTAGTTTTGCATTTGTTCAAAAACTACGGGGCCTCAAAGTTTGCAATTCTTGCCTATCCTCGAAGGCAAGCTCTACAAAAATTCATAAACTTTTACGTTCTGTATTTTGTAAACAAATTCAAAACCAACTAAATGATGACTTAAACTCTCCCTTATTTCACGTGCACTATGCCATATTCCATGTCATCGAAACCCCTCAGCAGCAAATGGGAGAAATGATCGATGTATCATAAAGTAACCAGCATAGTAGCTAACTTGGAAAGCGGAATTACCTTAGGAAAACTTTTTTGAAGAAACAGAAGAAACATAAAAACAATGTAATCAAATACGAATCTGAGGGGAGAAACAGTAAAATAAAAATTGTGAAATGAAGGATACCGGATAAATATTTAACAATAAGTAGAAGAAAATCAGTACCTATGTAACAAGTAATGGTTTGCTGAGACGCGAATCGTAGTCTGCTGTGACACTTGTACCAAGCTCATGAAATCCTCTAGAAGACTTATTATAGAAGTTACTGTGAAATTTATCGTCGAACTCATTGGGAGATCCATTAGGGGACTTACTGAGAGATTCATCGTACAGTCGACCGTGATACTGTAATCTGACACGATTTGCTTCGAAACTGTTATGTCTACCTGAATAACTATTAAGGCCAAGACTTGAAGATACATGTCACTGTTCAGAGAAATTTTATTCCATCAAGCACTAACGCGTGAAATCTTCCTAGGATGTATATCATAACATGTGGAGCCCTCTGTATGAATATCAGGAGGCACAAAAACAATGAAAAAAGTTCATATAAACATGTACCCTATTTGACCTTGTTCTCGAGTTACGGCCATTTTTATATTTCATTTTTGTATCACGGTTTGAAGTTTGAACCAGCGCGGTCGGCTCTACTGTGTGTGGTAGGTATCAACGCGTGCCTCCTGCGTGTGCGTGCGAGCGTACGCTGCCGCGCGCTCAGCTGACTCGTCTTTAAACTGCACCCTCCGGAACTTGGACCGCTAATATTCAACTGTTAGTATCTCGAGAACGAAGCCTCGGATCCAAAAACGGTAAAGGACTATTCGATGTCTTTTTGCATCAGGATACTGCATGTTCAGGATTGTCCCTCAATTTTGGGACATCCTGTATACTTCAGAAGTTCACATCAATTGACCTGTTAGTCTCTCATTGCGGAAAACAAATCCAGTTACAAACAGTTTAGTAGAATTAGTTACATATGCTATCTCTGCTTGCCATTATGTATACTGAAATTGAATACTGTTTCAGGTGAAATGCACTGGCGAAAAGCAGTAGATATAATTCCGCTTCGATTTAAGCATCGGGGAAATATAATACCCACATGATTTCATTAATTAAAAGAAACGTCGACGAAACTTAAGGACTTGAAGTCGATTATTTCTCTTTTGCTCCCATAAAATTTAGTAGTTTCTTATAATCACCCTTGATCGAGTCATTTTCACAGTCATAATCACAGGAAATTTGCACCCACGGCCCTCCTTTGACGCGAAATCGCCCTCGTACAATTATTCCCAACGGGGGTACTTTCGTAGAAACTATTTCTCAGGAGAAAAGCCGCGGGAAATTCGCGATAACAGCGATCCTTTTCCGTCGACAGTTCTGCACGACGATCAAATTCCCCTCTCCCGCTTTCGTCCTTCCTTTTTACGTCTCTCGCGCGGGAACCGCGTTCAGTCATTTTTCACTGCACGACTCGAATCCTTCCGTTTCTTCGGGAAGTGATCCTCGGGAACGAAATAGCACGGGCGAGCGTGTGCCAAAGGAAGCTCTGTGACGGGTAAATATTTTACCTTGCTCGCTGCCGAGCAATTCACTCGAATTAATCGATCCCACCAGCGAATTCGTTCCTTTTGACTGGTGGACAAGAAGGAGCTTTCGCGTGACGCTGAACGAGCAGAAAGCGATGTTTGGGTGCCCAAATACGGGCTTCATGAAGAGTTCTTGCGTCGTGCCAATTTCCCTCTTATCATTCAATTATTTAGTTCGAAGTTGAGTTGAAAAGAATACTTATGAAATGTCAAAGAAGATTTTCATGCAACTTCGTTTGTTTTCCTTGTTAAATACAGTTAGTTCTATGCATAACCTAACCTCACATGCGTTTGTAGAGGGCGTGGAGTGTTCGTAACATTTTATACTTGCGGTAAAAACTTTTGCGTTACCTAAACCGCTGTATTTCTGAAAAAAGAGTATTTCTTTCATTTGTCGAAAAAAGATTGTTGTCATTGGTAAGTGGTTCTAAATTACATCAAATTTATTTTTGCCGTAAGTATATTCATATTCTGGTATTTGCGAACTAACCTTTTCGATTCAAAATACGTTTTATTATGTTGAGAATATTCGTAATTTGTTTATGAACCACTGTTGGAGGGGATACTGGAACCACTCTTTGATTTAGATTTTCTCCATGTTTTACAGGCTATCTAAATATGGTGCGAACTTATAAGAGAAAAACAAATCGCCACGGATAGCCCAGACAAAAATTGCTCGAAGAAAAGCAAAAGAAGAAAAATTCTTTGAAAAAACCTGCCAAAAATTTGTTTGGATTGGAAAATGAAACAAAAACAAAGAAAAAGTAAAAAATTCCACGGCACGATTTGTTCAGGGTAGTAAACTTATATTTTTTAATTCGAAAATGGTTATTTATTATATATAATTGTAGACTTTTTACCCTCCAAATATGTATAAAACTGTATTGATTTAGTTAAATAGTAATCACAATACCTCAAGCAGAATTTTTGTAATTAATTTGAACGTCCGGAAGTACAGACTTTATTCCAACTGTAAAAATCCACAATTGATACTTGAACCAAATGAGGCATTGATGTAAAATAATCATACAATCTAAAATAAACCGCACTACATTTCAAAGCGATTTTGCAAATGACAAAGGAATGTTTGATTTTTCATTTTATTTTAAAAAAACATAACGGATAAAAAATTTTCATAGAGAAATAGCGATAAACAAAAAACGTGGTTCAACTATCGCCACTCTCCCCTAATTATAATAGTAGAGTTTAGTGTAGATACAACAGAATTGGCTACCAAAAAATATCCAAAATCATAGGACACGTGTTTTTTAACTGTGGTAATTCAAGTTCAAACGGTGGAACTCGAGAAGGTAGTTCCACAATCTGAAATCAATTGGTACTACACAATAATTTGCCGTCGGCGTAGTTTATTAGGCACCTCCAAGAATCATCCATACTACATCATAATCTGTGCCAAAAATTTCGCTGATGTTCCCTGTTAGTGTTTACAGTGCAACTCATTACTTTTATATTTAAAACACAACTACCTTGGTGCGCAATAAAATACAACTGACTTGTTCACGTTCGATAACGATTCGAAAATATCTTGCAGATAATTACAGTATGGGGTGGAAACACTGATTACTTAATTCGTAAACTTTCAATTTAAAAAATCATAACCGTATGTTTGACATTTAATTACTGAAACACATTCACTTCGTAAAGAGACAAATGTCTCTCCTGCACCCAATAGTTCACCCTTCTGAGTGACAGAACGAAATGTATACGAACGTATAGGAGCTACAGAAGGGGGCGAGCATGGCCGTCTGTAGTACAGGCTTATAGCACATAGACATGTAGGTCTCATTGAAAGCTTGAAATTGTCGCCAACATGGTGCGAGAGAGAAATACATGTGCTAGCGAGAGAAGTATAGAGGTCCCAATCGACCGTAATGCGCATGCGCCGATATCGTGCGAGAAAGAAAGACATGTGCGAACTGGTGCGAGCGAGAGAAGTATTGAGAATCTATACTTCTCTCGCTCGCACCAGTTTGCACATGTCTTGCTCTCTCGCACGATATCGGCGCATGCGCATTACGGTCGATTGGGACCATTATACTTCTCTCTCTCTCGCACCAGTTCGCACAATGTCTTTCTCTCTCGCGTGATGTTGGCGACAGTTTCGAGGCAGTCAACCTTAGGCAATGAGACCTCCATTTATATATGCTCTAAGAGTACAGGCCGGACACTACGATGTTGCAACACCGCATTTAGAACAACCATCAGTCCGATGACTATGTTCCGACCGGTACCAGAGCCGGCCGTATGAAACTATAGGTATCTTTCACTGTTTCAGAAAATTTTTCAATGTTATCTTTCTTGTAACGGGTCAAAATATTTTCTATTTCAGACCAACGATTAATTCTTACATCCTGTGGTAGAATCCACTCTAACTGTGACTTTGTCAATATGTTCATGTTTACAACTACATTGTATGTCATATCATTTGATATTTTTATACTACTAACCATCTTCGGTATTGTCATTGAAATCACAGCTATAAAATAGAACAAAATTAACATTTTGTATCCACTTTTTCTTTAAAATTTCATCACGAGGAAACCGAAAACAGGGGTATATTTCACAAAAGAACTTGCATAATTACTATTGCAGTTTTGGAATGCAACACTTGTCTGGCATCTGTAAAACAGCATCAAAAACATAATCTCCATAGGTCGTACTGATTTCTTAAAGTTTCATATTTATTAATGTAGGAATGGTAGTATCGGCCGAAAGGCGATACAATTACGGACGACGGAGATCGGCGGAGACCGAGGGAGACCGAGGTTCGGCGAAGACGGTCGAACGCAAGCGGTTCTCGGAAGTCGTCGTAGAGCACGCGTAGAGCAGGAACGCGTTGATATTTCTGTATTCCTTTATTCTTTTTGTATTACTGTTTTTTATTATATTGCTTATTATCTTTATAACTGCTGTGTTTTGAATGTCATTCTGGCGGAACCCCGACTTTCCTACATTAATACAAATACAAAAAAAATGTCAACAGAAATGGAGGTTATGATCGTTTATTATTCACCTTATTGTTCCATTTTTGCAATTCTTACACTTCAATAATACAACCCCGGGCAATAAGTTTTCGACCAAACGCAATGGTACGAAGTCAACGAGAAACACCACAATTTTTTGTACGTTAAACAATACGGTATAAATATAACACTCATGCTAACTTTAAATTGGTCTAATATGAAGCAAATACACCAAAAATAATTAAGATATTCGTTTATTATCTACCAAAAACAACGAACAAACAAAATGTTGCTTGGAAAAAAGTATTTGGCCAACAGAAGCTCTGGAAAAAAGCAGGGATTGTAACCGTAACCCTAGGCCGGTTCGGTTCTCAGTACCGTAGACTAATTTACATAACCGGGTAACCCGAGGCATCTAGGCACAGAGTTACCCGGTTAACCCGCTCTCGGAGCGGGTTACCCTAATCCGGTAGAGGGCGTAGTGTTTCCCTATTTTTGTGAAATCGACCTGTACTTATGAATTTTTATTTTAAAAACTATCTATCGCATTAGGTTCATCCTTTTTTTATTTTAATGCAGAAGATTTTGTCTATTTGAATAATATTTTTTTGAAATTGTAAAATTATTTATGTAACGTCAAATTATAAACAAATTTTTATTTTGCAAATTTCTCCTCGAGGGTGACATGTTTCCAAAGTTGAAAAATGTACTTAATATATTCCATGACCGTATAGTATAAACATTGTGTTTTCATTTTAACACTTGCATACTATTTTCTTACAAATCAGTAAATTTCGTATATAATAGTTGTGTTACAAAATATTATTTTTATTATAAATAAATAAATTACCTTTCGAACTTCTACAGGATTGTTACATTTGTTATAGGCCATTCATCCACCACGGTGATGCAATTTGACTAAGAAACGATTTGCATGTAATGTCGTGGGTATAATTCAAGAAAATTCATCACATTTTTCCTCGAGAGATTACTAATTAGATCGAGAAACAAAACCCTGCAAGTGATTGACGTCATTGCATGTAACCCGGTTCTTGTTAAAATTGCAGTTGCATCGCAGCGGTGGACGAGCGCGGAGCGACCATAGTCGGATTTTGGACGTAGAATGTCGTATGTCACTTGTAACCCGCTCCGAGCGGGTTAACCGGCTCTCTGTACTCTTTGGGAGCCGTTCCTTCGGGGTTACTACGGGTTACAGTAACCTTCGCTCGGTTAACCGGGTTCGGGTTAGGGTTAGGCGGCGGTTACAATCCCTGGAAAAAAGTATTCGACCATATAAATTTGCAAAGAAATAAACAATAATTTACTTAAAATTCACATTACCTAATATTTAGTTACATTTCCACGTGCACGTATAACAGCTTTTATGCGTTTTGGCATTGATTCTATAAGATTCTCGCATTCTGTAGGGGTGATTTCATCCCACGATGCCTTAATTGCTTCGCGAAGATATTACGCATAAATTTTTAATGAAAAATAGGTTTGGTGTACCTACTGGCTGGCCACTTTTCTGTTTTGATCCCATTATTCTGCAAATAATCTTGCATTCTTTTACTAAACTGTTTTGCTGTATTCTGGAGCTCCGTATCTCAGTGTTGCGCTATGCTAGCGAGTAAGAAATTTGTACGTTTATCGCTCGATGTCGACTGTTTTCTCACTTTCTTCGTCTTCTCACTCGGTGTCGCTTTCACAAGTCACGCAGAATGCAATACAACAATGTATTGAAAACGTAAGGTAACAAACTGTTCCGCGATCAGTCAATTGTTAGCTAGCGATCGAAACAGGTCGAAGAAATTCAGCATGCCACCACGAAAGCATTTTTCTGACGATTTGAAAGAAAGAATAATGAAACTTCTGAAAGAGGGCAATACTGAACGAAAAGTTGCAGAAATTTTAAATTGTTCCCATAGTGCGATTACCTACATAAATAAGAAATTTAATGAAAGTGGAAGTGTAGTTAATCGTACAAGATGTGGACGTCCTCGTTCCACGTCAAAAAGAGATGACCGACAATTGCGACAAATTGTTCAAAATATGAGGCGAGGTACGTCTAATGAAATAAATGGAAAGTGGGCACAAAATGTTTGTGACCGTACAGTGAGGATCCGGATAAATGAAATGGGAAATTCATTTTGCAAAGCGAAAACGGAGCCGTTTCTTACGAAAGGAAAAAGCGTTTGGAATGGTGTAAGGAACACCGGCATTGGACTGTGGATGATTGGAAAAATGTTATTTTTAGTGACGAATCACGTGTGTGCATCGGGGCAGGTGATAATGCTGGACAATTTGTTTGGAGGAAAACCAGTGAAAAATTCAATGAAGATTGTTTAAATTTTAAAAAGAAATATCCCGAGTCTTACATGGTGTGGAGCTGCATGACAGCCCAAGGAGTATATGTAACTGTCAACTCCGAAATATATATGCAGGTTTTAGAAGAATTCCTTATACCAAGTATAGAAAATTGGTTCCTGGATTCAAATGATTTTCATTTTCAACAAGACAATGCGAGTTGCCACCGCAGCAAAATAGTACAAAAGTATTTGAAGAATAATAGAATTAAAACAATAAAGTGGCCAGCAAATAGTCCTGATTTAAGCCCAATAGAGAATTTATGGGCAACGTGGAAACAGTTAAGGGGGGAAGCCACTGTGACCGGTCGAAAATAAAGGCTATTTTCAAGACATTCTTTTATAATGGAATGTAACTTTCTACGAAAAATCTTTATTACCAACTGAAAATACATATATTTGACTAATATTTTATGCTCGCAGATTGACAAAATTTTCGGTTGTATGGCCACAGCATACGATAACGTTAGGCTCTGAAAACAAAAAATTACAAAACGGATGCACGTGTAACTTTCCAACATTTGATCCGAATTGAAAAATTCGAACGGTTTCTTAAAGTATATTACAATAGCTTCAGTTGCACATACCAGTTTTTTGATCGAATAATTCATTCAATAGTAACATTGAAAAAACATGTTGATTTTTTATACTATTGGGTCAAGATTTCTTCTCAAGTCCGCCATTTCTTCAAAAATGAATATTTTTTTAAATCCGTGCGTGCAACTGAAGCTATTGTAATATACTTTAAGAAACCGTTCGAATTTTTCAATTCGGATCAAATGTTGGAAAGTTACACGTGCATCCGTTTTGTAATTTTTTTTTGCAGAGCCTAACGTTATCGTATGCTGTGGCCATACAACCGAAAATTTTGGCAATCTGCGAGCATAAAATATTAGTCAAATATATGTATTTTCAGTTGGTAATAAAGATTTTTCGTAGAAAGTTACATTCCATTATTTTTTGTTTGTTTTTTTGTTTCTGTTTTTCCTGTGGTTAGCAGGATGGCATTTCAAGCATTATTATCGCTTATATAGCCCAACGAACTATAGTAGTCTCTTATCTTTTTCCTCTCCTCTCCCTCCGGTCCCAGCAGCGAGCGTCGTACCGGGAGAAAGGTGGTGGTCACCCATCTTTCCCCAGTACCCGCCCCGTGATGCTTAACTTCGGTGATCTAACGAGAACCGGTGTGTCCATCACGGCCAGCGCCGCTGGTTACATTCCATTATAAAAGAATGTCTTGAAAATAGCCTTTATTTTCGACCGGTCATAGTGGCTTCCCCCCTTAATTCGTATAAAGAAACCTAGAAACAAAAATGAGCTTCGCGAAGCAATTAAGGCATCGTGGGATGAAATCACCCCCACAGAAAAAGCTGTTATACGTGCACGTGGAAATGTAACTAAATATTAGGTAATGTGAATTTTAAGTAAATTATTGTTTATTTCTTTGCAAATTTATATGGTCGAATACTTTTTTCCAGAGCTTCTGTTGGCCAAATACTTTTTTCCAAGCAACATTTTGTTTGTTCGTTGTTTTTGGTAGATAATAAACGAATATCTTAATTATTTTTGGTGTATTTACTTCATATTAGACCAATTTAAAGTTACCATGAGTGTTGTATTTATACCGCATTGTTTTACGTACAAAAAATTGTGGTGTTTCTCGTTGACTTCGTTCCATTGCGTTTGGTCGAAAACTTATTGCCAGGGGTTGTATATTATTTACAACACTTCTTGTCTACACACATAAATTACACTTCTAACATTAAATCGACATAGGGTAAGCCCGCCAGTAGGTGGACGGGGCCCAGTAGATGGACGAATCGTTGGTTAATCGTTAATATTGAAAGAACTAGAGTTTTAATCTATATTATTGTTTTTATTTTGTAGAAAAAACGTTTGTTGTTTTATAAAACATTAACATATTTATCGAAAAAAAAATTTTGTATGCGAAAAATGTATTTATATGTACGATTTCACGCCATGCGCGAGTCACTCGTTTGTTATTAGCTATTGCTCAGCATCGTGTGTCATAAAATTAGTAAAAAACGTATTTGGATACATTGTAAAGATGTATGTAATAGCATTCTAATATTAAGAATTTATAAATAAACGCGTGAACAAAGAAAAATAAAACGATAGAACTTATAAATATGACTGTCCACGTACTGGTATTGATTTCTAACCTAAAGCAATAGATGGGCAGAATGGAATTAAATCTTTTGAAGCCGTTTTTTTTTTTAATAAACAAACAGTTTACACATTTATCTTATGTATCTTATTTTTCTTCTTTTATTTAGATGGCAAGCATTAAAAAAAAATACCGTACTTTTTTACTTTGTGCCACTAAGAAAATGTTAAAAAGGTTACATATCCAATCCCGGACACTTTCCGACACAGTTTTCAATGCGGGACAAACAATTCAAATCTGGGACAGTCCCACACGATCCGGGACGTTTGGCCACTTTAGGCTAGACATAACCTCACTTTATTTGCGGCCTGGGCCCATAACCTGTTGCACTGTTTTCTGGCAATAAAGACTCCATACGTTTTTAGTTTTGATGAAATAAATTATATTTTAACCAAAAATAACTTAATCTAGGTACCTACTATAGCTAATAAGTCTTTTACTCGTCTAGTCTGACAGCCGTCCATCTATTGATTCTGAACTGTCCATCTGCTAGCCCTATCCTCCATCTATTTGTGATACGGGCTATGAGTAGAATTTTCATCATTTTATCCTTAAATACATTAATTTTTTTACTTGCAGTTATTTTTTTCTTTAAATTTGTACATTTTTACGTGCAAAGCTTTTGATTTCTTTTTAATACAACAGATATTTCTAAGAAACACCTTGATGTAAACTTCGGAATCAGCTAAACTGTCCATCTACTGGCCTGCTTACCCTAACATAATAGTAATACATAACCACGACGGCCGTGACATAACGCGCGAAAGGCTTCAGAAAAATTCAAATAGGACTGATGACAGCGTTGCCAAATCCACTATGTTCCGGCCTGTACTAAACATGGCCATGGGGTGCGAGTTTTAAAATTCTTAATCTCATAAACCACACAGGTCTGCGGAACATCTTGCCTATAGCCAAACACGACTATTTAGTTAAACTACCTGCGTTCTACATATCCATAAACAAGAATAGAAAAATACTATCTTGTAACAACCACCACCCGCTGCAACAGGCTCCCTCCGTCTTCCTGGTGTCGCGTCCCCATTCTCGACGAACAACACAACCCCGCCTGAAAGCCAGCCAGCCAACATTCCAGATTTATTCATATTTATGCGCGCCCCCGGGTTTTAAACGCGCCCCGTGCATTCACGTGCAACTTTGAAATGTAAATGGCGGAAGGTGGAATTCGGTCCTCGAGACACGTTCCGCCTGGATTGTTTGTAAACGTCAAAGGAATCCCGCGATTAATTTTCATGCCCCCGTCGCTTTCTTCCTCCTACTACCCCCCGCCCTCTCCCCGCCGCCTTTTTCCCCAGGCTCTGGCCGGATTCGATTGGAGTCACGTGACGTCGTCATAAATTTCGAATTAAGTAGAAGTTGATATGCATGCGGCTGTGGAGCTGTTGCGGTTTATTATGGAAATCGTAGCCTTCGTTCGCGGGGCTGCTGGTGTTATGGGAATGCCCGAAGTTTAACCACGTGATTTATGGGATCTTGGAAAGAAAGATTGATGGGGTGTGATCGCTGATGAGAGAAATTGATGTTTTCTTTACCTAGTGGCACGTTAATTGCGGCGGAGCTTTTTTCGGAGTTTCATAGTTGATGATACAGGTCAATTATTATACTACAGGCGGTAAGGGATAAATTGACTACGTAAGTGTGTTTGGTAAATTAGAGTAGTTTTGTTTTTCATCGAATCGTTTATTGGAATAACTTGGACGAGTACAATGCTCCTCAATAAATAAAGGAGTATCTGGAATCTCACAAACTACATCTTTTTAATTAAACGATTTTATTCAGCTTCGATCCTCTGTTTGTTTGTTCGTATGGTTCAAATCTGGCAACTCACATTTAACCCACTTCCAACTATCCAGGTGTCTTGAAATATTGCAGGCGTGCGTAGTTTGGATGACAGTACAATGTTTTAAAAAAAATTAACTCGAGGGGGTGAAAAAATTACCCAGTCATCGATAAATATAACCGATAACCACAATTCCAAACGACTTGAAATCAGTCACTCGCGTTCTTTACGAAAACGACAAAAAGCCGCTGCGTTCGGGACGAGAAATGATCCGCCACGTAGGTAAGGTAGTTGCCCCAGTCACCGATAGGTACCTAGTCGTCGATAATTTGAATTAATATTGAGATTTTATAAGGTTTTTGAACAATATTGTGTAAAAAATAAAATTGCAAGTTAATATTTACGTCTTTATTTACAATATTATCATGAATTTTAAAGTGATTCATAAATTACATTTATAAACAAAAAAATTAAGAAAAGTAGCTCATTCAGATTCTCGGTATATCTCGAATATCGTTAGCCATATTGTCTACAAAACTGACTTATCGTTTTAGACACGCGTGACGAAAAGTAAATTATTTTGAGTGTGAAGGAAGGTTCTTGGAGCTTAGGAAGAGAATGAACAACAAGAAAAAGGTAAGATATTAATTATTTTGAAACTAATAACCCGTTTAATTCTATTATCGGAAATACCTTTCTCATTTCATATACATAACCCTATTTCCGATAATTAACAGATAAGTATAAAAACATTATTTTCATGAACCGAGATAAGCAATAAACTGATATAAACATTCATTTATAATAAATTATTTGTTATTTTCAGTATAATAAAGCATACACAGTCAGTGATGTGGAGAAAGCCGTGGAAGATGTTAAAAAGGGGAATTCCATAGGAACAGCGAAATTCTGTTACAAAAAAACGACAGAAAATAAAAACAAATTAGGTAGTTTTTAACAGAAATCATTGTTTTAAAAAAATGTCACTGTAAAAAAATTATATTAAAGAAACTTAAGTTGACCTTGAACATCTTCTCTACCCCTTCACTCACAACGAACATATGGCTATCATTCTATAATGATCTAAACTATAAAATTTTATATTTTCAATTTTCCTTGATGTTTACGGTAGTAAACATATTTCAGCTGAACTTCAGTTATTCATCATTATTCATTAAGTACACAACATTTTTCACATCATTATTCATCAAGGACTCATCATTTTTTTGCTTATAAATGTAATTTATAAATCATTTCGAAATTCATGATACTTTTATGTACTTAGAAACATAAGTAAAATCTCAATATTAATTCAAATTTTGACGACTAACCACCTATCGGTGACTGGGTTAACTCTTACTTATTACACATAACCTCCCTTTTTTAGTGTTTCAATTATCGACCACTCCGTGCATGGAGGTGTCGACAACTGCTCCCGGCGTCAAAATGGTTATCGGTCATTAGGCCCTTCGATATTTCTTTTCAAATTTAATTTTTAAGGAGAAATAAAGCTCTAAACGTGTTATTACAAATTTTACTTATTAAATGGATACATAAATCGACTATTAGAGACAATTTTTTTTCTTTTCTTTCAGTTTTGAGCATAATTTACCGAAAAGAATCCGCGTTCGTCACCAAGTTATCGAGCATTGGGTCAACTACCTTATGTACGAATAGTAAAACTAAAACTTTGCAGGCGTTCGTAGTGTATCGCCATCGAAATTGTAGTACAAGAAAATAATTATTTTTTAGTGACTTTAGCACTATAGTGTTTAAGCAAACTGTTAAACTGTATGCAGCAATAAAAGATATTTGTAAATAAGTCTGAGCTGTGAAATGTAAATCCACAAATACTAAAAACTAGAAAATGAAAAAAAATTTATGTTAAACGATTTTATTAAAAATGCGCTAAAAACTAAATTAAAAGGCACTAAAAACTAAAAAAGAATTAGGTTCTTGTACTACAATTTTTATGGTGTTAATATTACTTTAAATAAAATCGTGGGGCACCATGTGCAACCAGAAGTTGAAGTATTAAAGTGATTCATATCCTGTTATGAAATGATTTTATTTAAAGTGAATTATTTAAAGAGGTATTAACGCCATCACAATTGTAGTACAAGAAAATAATTATTTTTTAATTTTTAGTGCATTTTAATTTAGTTTTTAGTGCATTTTTAATAAAATCGTTTAACATAATTTTTTTTTTATATATTTTTGTACATTTAAAAGCTCTATTGGCTGTTACACGAGCTTCTCTAGAGCTGATTTTGATTTCAGATTTACGTTTTTTATGGGTGTTTTTATCGCGAATTTTATTCGGTGTATGTAAATTGGCGCACTTAATAATAATAATAATAATAATTCTTTATTGCACCAGTGGACATTAAGAATAATAACAAGAAGATAAATCGAAATAATAAATGCATATTAATTACATACTGTATGAAAATATGAAAGAGAAAATAGTGGAGATAGAAATTAGATAACATATGATAACGTAAAGTGCAAAAGCCGAGGTCCAGCTATCAGCTGTTATTAACCTAACCGGTGGATACGAAATAACAGTGTATACACAAAATAGATGTACATTAAATAGGTATACGTTTGATAGAAAAGGTGAATTGTCAGAAGTGAAAGTTCATTTTTCTTGTCTTATAATTGTGATTTTCGAATTGCACATGAGCTTCTATGTATTTATCCACTAAACCGCAGTATACTAAAAACTTTAGAATTACGTTGTGTCCTTCTAAAAAGATTAGAGGTCAAGTGGGTACATTATAAATGGTGAAGAAATTTAAAGAACTTAAGTCAGTAATTAATACCTGTCAAATTCTACAGAGAAACAATTAGAATAACAAGAGTCATTACTTGACCACCCCACAAACTATGTGTTTTTGAGGTTAGTATAACAAACACGGTGCATTTATCAAATATATATAGAACACTATGAGAGTTTAACAAGTGGAGAGTTCAGTCATAAGGAGTTAATAACCTACGAATTTTTTTACCTGAACCATACACCTGTCCTTAACAAAATCATTAGGGAAATAACGATATAGGGACACACTACTCACCTTGGCGTAAATAAACGTTCATCAATACTATTTACAATTAATACTATTTACTTCACACTTCAGTGTTTAGATTTTAGTCGGTAGATGTCTTGGCACGTCAACGGACAACTGCACTTTTTCCAAAAGATCGCCACTTCTAAAAACCTTATTTTTCACGTTTTTCTGAAAAGTGGTCAACTACTGATGCATGGTCGACTTCTGGTGCCTTTACCTTCTTACGTACTATTGGTATTACCTACTTCTTGAAGAAACCGAGGATATTAGATCATGACAGGATGAGGTTCTAATAGAAAAGCTTATCCAGAGGTATTTATGAATTAAATTGTCTGTCAAGAAGGACCCTGCATCTTCCATGGAATCAAATTATTCGTCGTCCAAAGGCTAAGTCGACAATAGTTTGTATTACAGCCAAAAAACTGTATTCTTTGATCAGGTTATAAGGGTCCATTACGAAGAAAAGACACATTCGCTAAAACGATATTTAGAGCCCGAAATATCAATTGCCGTAAGGAAAAAATCAGGTTCCTGAGTGATAGAAATGGAACGGTAGGAGCCTAAAATGACCCGAGAGTTATTTTTTAAGAAGTCGATTGATTCATATCTATTTGGCTGAAAACAGTGTAAAATGCACGAAGATACTTCTAACAAGGGAAGATCCCGAACCCGGAAATTCAAAAAATTCTGAAACTTTGTGGATAAGGGGGTTTCTTCCTGATTACCACGTAATTTTTGTTTGCTGCCCAAATTCACTCTAAGGGGGTGAAATTAACCCCTGAAGATTCGGCTATTTTTTGATTTTATTTTGTAACTCGCAATCCGTAAGAGATAGAAAAAAAGTTTCAAGACAACAGTTATTTCGTTTAATTAGATATATCAAATGGTAAAAGTGTTATCAATTGTTTAAACAATTAGAAGAAGTTATAAACAAAAATATTAATAATGGTTTCTAAAATTCGTTTTCTCACGTGAAATCTGAATTGGATGTTTAAATAATTATGAAGCATAATCCATTTTTGTGTCATAGAAATTCAAACTTCGTTGTATTTCTGAACTGTGTTCCTGGAAAATGTGATGTCGAGAAGAGAACAGATTCTTTTACGATAAGAATATTAGGAAGTATTTAAAACATTAGACATTTTCAAAGCCCTGAGAATGAACGAATGTTTGAGTGAAGAAAATTATCGCAGTATTTGATCGACTTCCCGTTGCGTTTAAATAAATAAATGTCTAAACGAGTAAAATCTTGCTTCCATAAATCTGTAAGAATCTGTAAATATGACGATATTTGAAACCACATTTCGATTAAAATATTGAATTTTTCGGCTCGCTTCACCAACCTAAATCGTGAAAGAGACTAGAAAATTAGAAGAGCGTTTAACAATTGAAAAACATATTCGAAACTGTTTTAAAAAAGCCGCACAAATTTTCTTGTTCACTACATTTCGACAAAATCCTTCCAAGGTCTTCTTCCAAGCTTGGAATTCAAAATTTTTAAAGGGACACTGGCCACGCGAGAGCATTATAATTACACGCGAATAATGAATATAAATATATTATATTTATAAGATATAATTATTCATGAATATAAATAATAAATATTATTATCAATCAGTCGCTTTTAAACAACCGACCCATTTCTAGTCGATTAATAGTAAGTGCTAACAACAACCAATTACCAATTGACATTTGCACCGTGTGCGCACCGTTTGCCACAAAACTGACCGCAATTATCAACGTCCACGAGATGTCTGCTGTTAATTGTCCTATATACAGACGATGTCCTATATACATACGCAGGCATTTGCCAAGCTGGAATGTGCTATGAAGCCAATAGAATGTCCACAAGAACCGCCCCGTAATTAACACGCGATTATCGCCGCTTAAGGACACCCTGTCAGGGAATTAATTAACTGCGAGGAAAACAATTGGAGGGTTACAGCGATCAGAGAATCCTCGAAGTATATACTCGAGAAAAAGAAAATACTCTCGCTTTAACAGTAACAAGTTGTATTTGTAATAAGGAAATCTGAGGGGCGGAATCTGAATTTTGACTGAATCAACGACATAATTAAGTAATAACTGGTGTAGTTATTTCTGTTGGTATGATTTCTAGCTTTAATGAAGACGTATTATTATTATTAAAAATTAAGTGCATATGTGGAGAAGGTGTATGCTCTTGGGCCGTTTTAGGACCGTTTTATTGCCGAATAAAAAAATAGTTCCCTTATTATCATTACTTGAGCTACATTCCTGCAGTTTCAGATTTTTTGAAATTTTCGAGTTGCCGAATTTCCTTTGTCAGTGACTACATATATCTGGATACTGAAATGTCTATCCGAAATACAAATCAAAATTAATACATATTCGATGTTCAATATCCCACGTTCGATCACGCCAATTACACCTTAAATTTTAAATTATACAAATATTGTTGAGGCAAAAGTTGCGTCAGAAGAATATATGTAGTAGGGTGACTGTACCTAATATCGCCAGGCAAAAGTTAAATCGCTATCAATTGAATAATAATTGATAATTTTGCATGCAGTTATTTTCAAAGTAAAGAGAAATTATTCATCTTTCAAGTAGCATAAGTTAGAATCGTTGAAACCTACAAATTTTTAATTAGGACTCAAAAAACGTAAGACATGCAAAAATCGGGTCCTGAAAAAAGTGTACCTAATATCGCCTACTCAATAAATATTGATTAATTCATGTATATATGAGTTTTTAAAATCATTTTCACATGTGCTTTTATTATTTCTTGCTGCATAAATGTTTTTTATCCATCTTTGATTTTATTTTTATTAGAATAATATGGAAATTTAAAAATATAGATTTTTAAAATATTTTAGTTTTTACGTTCCGATGTACATATTGGACAAATATAGTTTATTTCGGTTGCTCCGCACATTTCGTGACCTCACCTGTAACAAACATTACATCGAAACCATTGTTCTCCGGTAGGCGGTATTGAGAACACGGATCCTGCTAAAAGAAAAACGCTATTTTCATTACGAGAAATATTTGAATCGATTTCATTTCTTAAGCACATCATTAATTAGGTATTTCTAGTAGATATTCTTGCATTCACAGAATTATTAGACTTACCTTCTCCGAATGTGATGTAAAATTATGATAGTCCAATAAATTTTGACACTATTAAGATTCTCTAAAATCCTTCCCTTTCTGTAATTGTTGATCACACGATGCTGCATTTACAGTATGTCTTCCTACATATGTTTAGGTACCAATTCAGTGCATAACCGATAAATTTTAGAGCTTACTTTGCGAGATATAGCGAGTGGCGATATTAGGTACAGTCACCCTACATACAAACGTTCCAGAAAATAGGAATTATACAGCAAAGGAATTCAGTGAACTTAATGGAGCTTTGCTTTTATCTAATAACCACAAATCTGAGCCACAACTTTAATTAATCTCACAAGAAATCGAGCAGAATATCCTTCGAGTCGCTTTCCTTTGTCGCGAAGTTCCTTCGGTCGTAAGTTTTCTATCCCTCTAATTTCCAGAGGAGTAATTAACGCAATTATTAACGTTTGCCCCGGAACTTTCACCCACTATTTAATGTGTACCTTTGAGATTCCAACGAGGAAATCCGTTTAAGGCCCGGTGCAGACGAGCGGTTCGCGGCCTAACTCGTCGAGAAGCGGATTCGACCGGTTCGACGTTATCATGGCCGAGATTGCGTGCCCGGCTCGCGTGGAGGATTGTCATTCATTTTTTCTCCAAGGGACTCCGCTTAATTGGAACGGGAAGTGTTGCCTAATTGCGCGATTCCATCGGTGTATAATGTACTGCATACAGCGCCAAGAGCTTGGGGTGATAATTGGAGAGGTAATAAATCATTGTGCAAAAGCACGGGGCAGATAAGTAGAAAACGAATTTTTAATGATATGCAATTAAATCGAGTATAATGAAGTGGGTGTTTTTAAATCTCCTTTATCTTTAACTCGCCAACCAGCAATTACACAGCGCAGTAAATTATTTTCAACAACGTAGCGGCGATCGTTCGTTGATCGTGGTTATTATGCGATGCGAATATTTTTGTAATATGTGCTGTTATTTAATTAATACGAACTGAATTTGATACACACGATGTGCTGAGATAAATGTTTGAAATTATGTCTGGACTATATACTGTATATTTTTCCATTTCCCATATACAATTTTATTTACTGAAAATCAGATGTTTTCTTTCTTGTATTTTATGTGAAGGTTAAGAGCAACTTAGGTCTGTCTTAGGTCTTTTTGGATATGTTTTAGAGAACAGAAAAATAAGATATACGTGTTTTTTATAGCGGCCCGTTTTCATATTTGGAGGGTGAAACCACCCCTCAAAGTTATATGATTTTCAGGCGTTCCTGTCCGATTGCTTTGGTTTTTGGATATGTTTTAGAGGACAGAAAAATTATGAAATAGGTGTCTTTTTATTTTGGCCTGTTTGCATGTTTGGGGGGTGAAACCACCCCTCAAAGTTATATGATTTTCAGGTGTTCGTGTCCGATTGCTTTGGGGTTTGGATATGTTGTAGAGAACAGAAAAATAAGAAGCAGGTGTCTTTTTATCTTGGCCTGTTTGCATGTTAAAGGGGTGAAACCACCCCTCAAATTTACAAGATTTTCAGGTGTTCGTCTCCGATTGCTTTGATTTTTTGGATATGTTTTAGAAGACAGAAAGATGAGAGGCGGGTGTTCTTTTATTTTGGCCGGTTTGCATGTTTGGGGGTGAAACCACCCCTCAAAGTTATAAAATTTTCAGCTGTTCGTCTCCGATTGCTTTGGCCAAAAACCAAAGCAATCGGAGGCGGGCACTACCTATTCTCATGAAATTTGAGGGGTGGTTTCACCCCCCGAACATGCAAACAGGCCAAAATAAAAGGACACCTGTTTCTTATATTTCTATCCTCTAAAACATATCTAAAAACTAAATCAATCGAAGACCAACACCTGAAATCTTGCAAATTTGAGGGGTGGTTTCACCCCCTAAACATGCAAACAGGCCAAAATAAAAAGACACCAGTCTCTTATTTTTCGGGCTTCTAAAACATATCCAAAAATCAAAGCAATCGGGGGCGGACACCTGGGATACTCTCCTTGGGAGTGGGATGATGCACGCTGCTGTTAATATGATGTTAAAGGGAAAGAGAGAAGAATTTAATGATTCTATATAGGCAATATACATTTAAAAGACTGCGGGGGAATCAAGGAACTGCTTATTGATAATTTCGAAGGAATATAAAATTGTAACTTCTCAAGAGCAAGTGTTTATATTACTGAGAAGTATCGCTTGATGTTCCGCTCAATTTTTTTTCACAACAAACTTTCAAATGTAAACTTTCCAATTACTATGAATATAACGATAACGTAAATGAGCATTAAATAATACGGGAAATTTTTACAAACCAGATCATTATTATTGCTTACTGAATTCAACCTTTTTCTTTCTGGGTGAAGAAGCATCTTTGCTCCCAGGTACCACTCGAATAAATACAAGAACGATTTGACCCACAGCTACTAATATACAAAAGGAGTATGAAAAGGAAACGTTGTCTGTTTGTTTGTCCTTCTTTCACGCCTGAACGGCTGAACGGATTAGTACATACGTCCTAGATTAGATTACCTATAGGCCTTTTTTTAGGCTTTTTTATTTTGGAAACATCATAAATAATTCCCGGGTGAAACCGGGTAACGGGTCAGCTAGTATTAAACAAAACGCCAAATACAATTTATGAATCCACCTAGTATGACAGTGATGTTTCTATCCAATTGAACATATCCGTTTTAATGAAGAGGTGTCATTCCAAGTACCGTTCGAATAAATACAAAAACGATTTAATAAAAACTGGATAAAACACCAAATACAATTTACCGATCCACCTATGATAGTAATATTCCCCTTCCAATCAACCCTACCGAATTTAAAGCATCAATTCTAATTTCCTCTTCCTCGAATTTAAAGCATCAATTCTAATTTCCTCTTCCCCGAATCGCCTCGTCAGTCCAACCATACCATAAATTAGCGAAACGACCGATAGAACGCTTTTACCAACATCAAAATCACTGGTAATGTATTCGGTACATTGTACGTGGCCCGCATGCCGCCGTTCGATTCACAATTAACTGCCCATCCTTGTATTTCCCGTTGCTTCCAGGAGAGGGAGGTTTGGCCAGGATACACAGAATGCTCTGCTGAGATATCGGGACTCGACACTTTCGTTCCACGACCCTATCAGGCTCTGAATGAGACTCGAAACAAATGCTACCTGTTCTAAATCAGCAACTAATGCGCACTACTAGACTTGCATAAAATATACCTGCCATAAAAAATCTGTCAAAGAAGAAAATTTCACAAGATCCCCTTCTGAAGTGCTGTTTATACTATGTATATTAATCATGGTAACTCCATGTCTTTTACCAACACCTAATTATCCCTAATTTCCTTCAATTTCACATGTTTACTGCGGAAGTAAATTTTCCTACCATGCCCCAGTTAAGTCTGGGGATTCGTGTAGCTCCAACGTGGGGCACGACTGAGTTACTCGATCTTCCTCCACCGCTAAACGGACCATCGGGTAACCACGCATGCGCGCGCGACCGTCAAACCAATCAACGCCAAGATGAAAATTCGCCGACGCCAGCGCCAACTAGTGAGACCGCGGCCAACCAGCGTCGTCGGGGCATCGGTTGTCGACGCTGATGGGCCTAGTGAGACCGCGGCCAGCCGATCGAGAGAATCGACAACCGATTCCCCGACGACGCTGGTTGGCCGCGGTCTCACTAGATGGCGCTGGCGTCGGCGAATTTTCATCTTGGCGTTGATTGGTTCGACGGTCGCACGCGCATGCGTAGTGACCCGATGATCCGTTTAGCGGAGGGGGAAGATCCATCGAGTAACTCACAATCAGTCGTGCCCCACGCTGTGTAGCTCATACAATTTTTAAAAAAAATCAGTAAATATACACCTTGCAGTTATCACTAAATTAAAAAATTTGTCGTCAGCACAACCATGAACAGTTTTCATTGATGTTGACGTGGGATATGATTGTCCACGCAGGGTAGATAAACGAAAACTGTTTCTACTTTATAAAACTTTGCACTTGAGGGCGCCACCTTCACAGACCTCATAGTGAATAGATTAACTGTAAATCAATATTTTAAAATAGATCATTTCTATACTATTCAATTTCTTAATTTTGATGTTTATAACTATAGGGTTACCCACATTATACTTGTGCAGTAACACGAACTTTTAACTCTCTGCAACTCGTGCACGTGGTCATGGAAAGTTCTGTTTACATTCTCAGAGTCAGTTTAGTTCGTGCGATTAGTAGAATGAAGTTCGTGCGCATCCTCGCGCTACACGGGCGCACGTAAATCAAAGACTGGTAGGGGCAACTAATCTTCCCAGTGAACGAGAAAATTTATGGTGATGGTGGTTATTCGATCTTCGATGATAGATTTTCAACGCGTCCCTCTCTGCCGTGTAATGGTTATAGCGCTATCGATTGGAAAGATACGACAGTCGCTCTTACGCCCTTGTCGATGTTGAATATTCATAGTTCATCTACGGTATTGTTCTCTAGATTATCCTCGGATCAGGGGCCTTTACCTTGATAAGCTGCCTCGCGATTGATCCGATTTATCGAGCTGCAACTCATCGAAGTTCTATGCCCGTGCCTTGATCGAGTTACCATCTCTTCTTTGTTGTAAGGAAATTGTTGCAGTTAAATGTAAGGTAAATGTCCCAATACCTGGACATTTACGGTACGGCGGAAACACGTTTGAGAATTTTTCAGTTATACAAGTCGATTTATATAAAAACGATTTTGCAATTACATGGGGCACCGTGTGTACTTTATCATTAAAAAAAAAACAACATATTATTGGATTGAATAACTATGTAAAATATTGAAAAATCATAGTCCTTACAATGGCCCAATACCTGGACAGCTTAACTAGTATGTCCCGGTGTCCCGATTTTACTGTCCCATTACCTGGACACATAATAAAACATCAGCAATTTGGATGCTTTCTAAGGAAATTAAATAAAAAAACAACACAATAGTTTTATCCTTAGGCATGTTTCTTCTGTATAAGTAATTTATTCAAACCAGTAACAAAACTTGAGTAAAAAGAATCTATTATTGAATGACTAATTTTAAGGTTATGTGTATTCATGTGTGACACAAGAATTTCACACATGAATTAAATGTTATCATTAAAACAAGAAAACAAGAATACAAAGTAATATTCGCTAAGGTGTTCAATAATTATTTTATTATTGTGTCAACAATAACGCGTACTTATTTCACAGTTTGCACACATGGTCAGGTTTAGGGCAGTTCCGGGATTTCACTGTACCAGTAGATAGACACGCGAATAAAAAACTAATACGAACTTTAATTTTAATCTTCCAATCAAAAAATAATACTACAAGGTACCATTTTTCTGAAAATGCATTAGTTGTACCAATATACTAAACATTATTAAAAATATTCGCTTAAGAAAAAGTAGAGGCTGTTTAGCAAATCAGATAAGAGCAATACTAAAATGGTGTAAACTGGTGAGTTGAAGAAAATTTATTTTTATTACGACTGTTACAAGTTTACCAAGACAAATATGTATATGAATATATTTTATTAAATATTTGAGTATTTGAATAAAATAGTTATTTTATGGATAAAGCGAATATTAAATGTAAGAATCACTATTATTTGCACTAGTGTCCAGGTATTGGGACATTTACCTACATACTGAGTCACCATGTCAATTCTGCCTGTAAGTAATTTATTGTACACTACATTGCGGGGGCGAGATAACATGTTGCCCCACCGGGTGGAAGAATCATTCGTTTGAACTTATTTCAAGATCCAAAGGGGTCATTCTACGTTTAATTCATTGGTTCTTGCACTTATAGAAAGGAGATTTCGATAAAAATAAAATATGGGCATTCCGGGTGAAACTAGGGGAGGGACGGAGGGGGGAGGGTTAACTCATCATTTTATCGATATCGAACTCGTTTAAGAAGTATATTACGTCGAAGTTTAAATTTTGATAGGGCCTCATTCGCCCGCGAATTTTGAATTGCTGAAGTTGCACTCGTGGAGTCACAAAAGATAGCAAATTTTTTGTTGCCTTCTTTAAACCTAAGTTCGATAGCGACTTTTAAAGTGGTATGTTCACAGAAAAATATGGTGGCTTCGTGGGGGAATTTAACTTTTATAATGGTACGTTCAAACATAATTATTGCATATCCAGTGCCAATTTGGGGTTTGGCACCACCTGTGACTAAATTTTTGTTACGCGAAATTTATTGTTAAGTATCTATTTACCTTCCAAATTTCTTTAAGGGGGAATTCTCGTGTAACAGACACCGAAATTTATTAATTTTTTTCGAAAAAACTATTGTTAATATTGCATTAAAGTCTTTGGGGATATAAGGAGGCATCTTTAACTTGTTTATTTTATTTTATGTCGACGCTTCTTATTATTTATTAATTATTGTGGAATCGTGTTAATCCCTTCGGCGATGTTGGCGTCAGGTGTAGCACCTGTTACAGTCATCTGATTGCAAAAAGAAGATAATTTTCTTAAAGTTAAATAACACTGTTCGGCAAAATTTGACTTTTCTTCGGATTTGTAACATTCAATAGCCGTTTCTTATAGGTTTTCGTGTGCTGAAAACGAATCTGCAAACCGTTCGTCGCCATCACCCACAGTTTTTGAGAAAATCCATTTTGAAAAAACTGCAAATTTTCAACTTTGAACATAACTCTTTCAATTTTTTATTTTTTCCCTGTAAAATGGGCCAATCTCAGCGTAAACTTCTATTTTCTTTTGCAATGAGATGATTTTGATAGGTGCTACACATTCCGCCAACAGGAGTTATATCGTCAATAATTAATAAATAATAAGAAGGATCGACATAAAAAATATTTTCTGCTAGTTTAAAGATGCCTCCTTATACCCAAAAGTTTTTCAAAAAAAATTTCTTAAATATCAGTTACTTTTGGGACTGTTAGACAAAAATCCCCTTAAGTTTGGACTGCAACTCTTCACGTGGTCCCCTCTTAAGTGTCCAACATCAAACAATCATATTCCCCGAGATGTCATGCAACCTAGGACTCCCTATCCACCATCTAAATCGTACCGAACATAAGTTCGTTCCAGTTTCTACGGTTTCCTTGAAACAACGGCTGGGAGCACGCGTAACACGCAGCCCTTAATCAAAGTTATTACGATTCGTAAAAACTTTATTCGCGCAAGGTCGAGGCATCTAGGAGCATGGCAAGCCCTCGAGGCACAGCTCTGTTGAACGCGAATTTCCCGGGACCAGGGATGGCCTTTATTAAATTTTTTATTTCCCGCCCCCCTTGGCGAGGGGTGTTAGAAGATACGCGCGCGCATACACGCACGTGACAAGACCAACACTGAATCACCTTGTGGGCAAAGACGTTTCATGTAGCTGCACGCTTCAGCGTCGCTTCCTCTTCCGCGAGATATTCATCATCGTCGCATTATTAACGCGATCGTCTTTGTGCAGGAGATTGAGCTTGGCTAGAGCTTCTTCTTGGGACTTGTGAAATATTGGTTACGTATCCCACCGATGGGATTAAATTGTCATGTGCAATAGACAGGAAACGAAGTTATTATTTACAATGATTTACAATGGGTCACCTTTTCGAGCTTAGAGTTTCGAAATTGGCAAATACGTGGGTGAAATGTTGGGTGGTTTTGAAAAGATATGCATATGTGCCTTGGCAGTTTTGGGAAATGATATGTTTTCTTCTTGAGTAGTGTAAAGGAGTCATTCTAGGATGAATTTGTTATTTCTTGCACTCCACGTTAAGGAATTTGGATGAAATTTAAATATAATATAGTTCGCGTGAAATTAAGGAGTGTTTGAGTTGTTACGTCCCGAAATTTCAAAATTTTTAAAATCTTTAGTTGTTTTTCTTTTCTCTTTTGCTAGTGGGCGGAGTGCTTTGACAACGTTTTGCGTTCTGGGAAATCCCTTGTCGAACGCACTTCTGCTTACTATATTTTATCAATGTAAACGAATACTCGGTACTTGGAACGTCGTCGTCGCGACGTTTGGTCGCCGCTCTGCACCCTGGGCGTGGGACTGTGCTGAGGCATCAGTGTGGTTCTCGGTAGTTCGTTCAAAAATAAGCAGCGGTTCTCACATCTCGCGACATTGACTAAATGTAAGCGGCGAAAGTGCGTCTCGACAATGCATTTAGCATTCTGGTGAAACCTCATCGAGCGCATTTCCGACCGTCGAATCGTCGCATCAATGTAGAGGAGTGATCTGAGTGTAGGAATGCGTGAGGATGAGAGTACCCTGTTCGGCGCCGGTAGCCCATAAATGTAAAGTATGGAAGGATGAAGGTGAGAACACCTAATGACACCATGCATCGGTTGCTGGGGCATGATTGTGACTGCGGCGTCAGCTTTTCTGAGCGGGCCTCGCGGCTGGACGCTCTCGGGGGCGCGAAGCTGAAGTCACTCTTTGTCGTACAGTCGCGGAGAGCGTGACAAGGTGTCCGTGGATCGTAATTTCTTTTTCTTTAACTCAAATTCCGGTTCGAGCCAGAAATTCCAAAGTTTAAGTGAATGGACTCATTCTTTCCACGTTAAATAGTGTTGTTAACTTCATCGTTTTCTCAATTTTATAAATCTGCGTTTTATATACGGTTAATAATCTTCGCTAATTTTCTATGTACGTTGGGATCAGCCTTCTGTTAGATCCAACCCCTTTTGTGCTTTGAGTTTATTTTATTTATCGCTTTTATTTGCAATTACCAATATTGTGTGTGTGAGTGTGACTTTCTTTTCTCAGGCACAGAATAGGTGTTTCATAGAGCACTAACAAAAAGGAATTTCAAACATTGTAAAAGATAAACGATATAGCGGGTGAGTGCGCATTTCTTTTCCTTAAAATATTATAAACGGAATAACGATTGGCGAGCGTAAACTCATGTAAAAGAAATATTTTATGTGCTCTATTAACAACTGGCGGATGCAGAGGTAACGGAGAGTCAATATTGGCTTTAGCCAATATTTTGGGATTACCCTTGGCTCTTTAGCCTTTTTAACGCCAGAACATGAGAAATAATAAAATATAATTATTCACACTTGAACCTTACATTTGAGCAAAAGTTAGTTATTGTTAAACCTTCCGTAACATGGATATCCATCTCTCACAATAACTCAGTGCGGGGCCTGTATAGGACTAGATCTTTGAATCCCGATACCAAACAAAATTCTATAAATTACCAATTAATAATTTGTACTGTAACGCGCATAGCATTCTTCCGATTAGACCGATTTGGATACTAATTACTCGAACTCCACGTTTACCTAGTAACCGCGTTACAGAGTCACCATTTTGCTTCTATTGAATTTGTTTATCAAATATAGGGCGCTAAAATTTACAATTTCTGCTTATTTACACGACGGTAGACTCTAGAAACATTAAAACTTCGATGTCCTTTATTCTACGTCAAATCAAAATTTCATCAGAATCTATTGAAAAATACTAGTAACACTCCAATTTGTTGATAACCGTATTCCGACATAAACGCTGTAATCAATTACACAGGGCTGCAACATTGAGGTTCTTAAAACTTGCGCTAAAATGTATGTTTTATAGGAATTTCAGCTTCTATATGCAAACATAACCTTAGATTTACCCCATCAGGTGCAGTTTTTTCACAACTTGCTTTTACATTTTTACTGAACTCACAACTAACTGGTGTGGCTTAGCGGCCCAGTATTTATAGTTAAAATTCTAGTACGTACATATGTAGAATAATATTTATAGTCGAATTAACGAAAGAAGGCGCCTTGGGACTGAGGCCAGAATTTGCGACGTTGCCGCTGTCTCCAGGCTCGCGATTGGTGCTTCCCCTACGCGGCTGCCTACGGCTTGGCCAATGACTTTCGACTACTTAGCTGTGGGCCTAGAGTAATCGTTGTCCTTGTCGGGTGTATATTGCTATCCCCCAAAAAATAGAAGAAAATATACAATAAATCACAAAAAATAGAAGATAATTACAAAATAAAAAAAAAATGTGAAATCAAAATGAGCTGCAAGTACATAAAGGTGCTTTCCCGCTGCGTGCAAAGACGACACTGTGTAACGCAATGTAAGATTCGGTGCTTTCCAACTGCGCTTAATAATATTAAGCAGATATATTTCTATAGAAATAAATATTTCAATACCAATAAATATTTTATTAAAAATACTTGGCGCTGCTCACCGAATTGGTGTTGCTAAACTGAATACATATGTATAAATTGCATTAATCTTTTTCTTTCTTTCTTATGCGTGCGTTCGTGAATGTGTGTATGTGTGCGTTTTCATATGCTACGTATGATATTAGAGTTAAATATATGTAGAATAAATCTGACTGCGTTTGTAATATGTAATATGTATATGTTTATGTAATTTAGATTGTTAGGGAGTTATTGTAAATTATTAATACTAAGGCAATTAACATTTTTTCGGTTTCGCAGCGCCAAGTATTTTGAATAAAATATTTATTGGTATTGAAATATTTATTTCTATAGAAATATATCTGCTTAATATTATTAAGCGCAGTTGGAAAGCACCGAATCTTACATTGCGTTACACAGTGTCGTCTTTGCACGCAGCGGGAAAGCACCTTTATGTACTTGCAGCTCATTTTGATTTCACACTTTTTTTTATTTTGTAATTATCTTCTATTTTTGTGATTTATTGTATATTTTCTTCTATTTTTTGGGGGATTTATATTATTATCTTCTATTTTTGTGATATTATATATTTTCTTCTATTTTTGTGATTTATATTATTATCTTTTATTTTTTTGTGATTTATTTGTTTCAATTACTTGGCGTAATTTTTTTACTTTTTGAAAGTTTTTTATGGGGATCTCACTTCTTTTTACAAAGATAATTCATGTACTTGGCGTAATTTATTTTACACGTACACATGAAAATATGCTTATTACATTTGCTCGTGCAGCGGGTTACTTTCTCTTCGTCTGCATCGTTAACTGAAATAGAACACATTTACTAATTATTTATAAATTATCACACGTGCTTATATGTCAAGATCATTGAATGAATAATTGCGTGTACAAATTTCCAGAAACTTGTGCGAAACAAGATGCTCTGTCTATCTATCTAATCTTCTCCGGACAACCTCCAAGCCTGTGCGTCCCCTTCATTTTTATCTAAGTCCTGTGCGTCCCCTTCATTTCTATAAGCTTTACATAAAAACTCTAAATTAAAAATAATTTGCTGGTATAATAAAAATATCTGTCAATTTAAATGCAATGCAATTTGTTATAATATATATTTTGTACATGCATGGTACAAATTTCCAGAAACTTATGCGAAAGAAGATGCTTCTCTGTCGAATCTTCTCCGGACAACTTCCAAGTCTGCGAGTCTACATAAAAAATCTATTAAAAAATTTTGGTGACCCACCTTGTTAATTGAGACAATCATTCAGTCTCCCATGTAGTGTAAAAACTCGTGACATTTCAAATTTGGACAACTTACCTTATTTGACACTTGGCAGGTTATGACGGTTTGACACTTGGTAGGTTATAAAATTCAAAATAGTATACATAGGTATATATATATATATGACAATGACGGACGACGATCCCTGCCGAATGATTCCGGGAGTCGACGAATCGACGAACGAAACATGTATTAGTTCCGTTTTGGCTGAAGGTGTGCGTGTAACGCGTATACGTATTATGTTGACGAAAATTTGGTTGAAGGAGAATCAGAATCAGAAGAAAATCTTACCGTTTCTGACAGATCCATGAGACGATATTATGATATCTCTGTTATGCGTGGACAAATTTTATTGAAATTTGGTCTTATTCGAAAGCTTATATGCGGTTTACATAAGAAAAATGCCTTTAAATTTAGAAAATATTGCAGGCGTCATGAGATATTAATGAAATAAGTTTCAGGTTAGGTTGGAATAGCCCGGCGACGAGTAAATGATAGCGGTAGCGACAGTCGACATATACAGGGTGTCTTTCCTGTACTTGGCGTTGAGACGCTACCGCGTCTCTAGATCCTTATCCAGAGGGCGAACCCAACGTCCTTCCCATAGAGATTTGACAGAGTGTTGAATCTTATTGTCTATTGCGGCACGCGCCGTGCAGAATCAATGGCGGACAAGTCGAGGCATACAGGCTCATAGGAGTCTTATTCTATTTAGCGTCATTCCATGGAAAATCGATCACTTTTTGCACTCGATGTCAGGGATTTTGTTCAAACTGAAATATTGTATAGAAAGGGATTTCAGTCATCACTTTGCTGGTTTTGAATTGGTTCAATTTTTGCCTACTTTCATGAAACCGCGCTGTACTTGTGAATTTTTATCTCGGAAACTCTTTTATCGTATTGAATTCATTCTTTTTTCATTTTAATCTAGAAAGTGCGGGCTATTCTAATACTATTTTTTTATATTGAAAAATTAATTTGGTAATTTTGAAAATTATAACCAAAGTTTTATTCTGCAAATTTTACGTTAATTTTAATGGTGTTATCCTAGAGTAATACTTTTAAGCCATCTTTAAAGGAACGAATCACTTTTAAGCCATGTTTAAAGGATCGAATTCCTGTCGGAAATTAAATGAAAAATAGTTTTACAATTTCGAAACTTTATTCTGAAAGATTAATTCTTCCCGATTAAAATAAAAGAAAATTAACGCAATGCTGTTGATAGTTTTCGAGATAGAAATTCGTAAGTACAGCATATTTTCACGAACATAGGCAGAAATTGCACAATTCAAAGTCCTGTATTTTGTAACCAAGTTCAAAACCTATTAAACAATGACTCAAACCTTTCCATAATTTCACGCGATTCACAAAATATATATTGCATTCTGATCAAAGTCTCCATAAATGTGATCGATTTGGCGCGGAGTGACTTGTACATGAAGGAACCTGTTTTATCGAGCGATTGAGAGAGACACAGTTGTGCTTGAAGATAGAAAGAGAGGTCCGATCTGCTACACAACGTGGCAACGTCGCACGAAGTACGGAGCAGGCATTGGGTCTCTCCCGAGCCACGCGCGCTGGCCTACGGGCCGCCCAGGCGCCTTCGACTATAGGTGTGGTATGAAAATTTTGTTGTATTCTTTCAGCACGCAAAAATATATCAAAAAACAGCTAAAATATTGAAAAAAGTTCTGTTCATCTCAGGCCTGTGTTATGAGACATTAAACACAACAATCAATTAACGAGCCTTCGAGTCTTCCAAAGCTTTCAAATCAATAAAAACCCACATCCAACTGTGGTATTCTTCCTTGAAGAAATAATATATCCGAAAGTAAAAAAAAAGCTGTAACTCAGAATCAGCATCATATCAAACATATACTTGTCTCAACATTTTTCCTCATTTTCACATTTTGAATTCATCACTGGAATACTTTCCACACATTACGGAACACCCTACATAATAAATAGTTATTCATCGTCGAACCCAAAACACCTACTCGATTACATGAATCATTACACAAAGTACCGTTCAACATCCACGTGCCCGCCACTTAGAACCCCTTTACACTCGCTTCAGTCTCGCCACGCGCACACACAACGCTCCGCAACAATAAGAGAGAATAACGTCCTGGAAAATTGTTGCTTGTTACGGTAATTTCCATCGTATTCCGCGAACGCTTTCCTCGCAGCGTCTTAGAGCCGGGGGACGCAAGCGACGGTCGTAAAAACGTAGCAGAAACGGTAAGAAACAGGCGTGCATCGCGGGGACAGTGCCGGGAGAGTAAGTATGACAACGGATAAGGGGAAAAAGAATGAACGATGGCGAAAGAATAGCGCAAGAGGAGGAACGGTTACAAATAAGAGAGAATTGTCTGCAGCTTATGACAGTGTTTCAGAACACTGTGGTCGCGCTGTTTTATCGTGGAATGTATACATATGTCGTACGATAAATGCGAACAATATTCCACGAAGATCCTTTTCCCTCGGCATGCGTTAGTCGAATGCTTAGCTGGATGTTCGTGGCATTGAAAGGGGTAAATAAATACTGCTGCACGGATGTTTTGATTGGTCTTCGTGTTGTTTGATCTCGCGGAGACTGACGCGGTAGGGTCGGGAGGCCACTTTGTTTGGCACACTTTCGCACGAAGTTATAAATACCTACGCTTCTACGCGTGCACACCACGGTAATAATTTTTGTTTCTTGCAAAGGTTTTTGAGATGAGCCTCCGTGGTTTCAGAAAATCTGGACGCGTATTTTTCAGAATAATGTGGATGTGGTGTTGTGGTAATAGAGATGCTTGGGGACTGCTGGAAATCTGTTTTACCTGCAGGTTTTTGTTCATTCTTGAGTATCCCATTTGTCGTTTCATCGTAGCTGTACTTATGTTGCAATGTTGCCTACGACTTAAGGTCGATTTATATTATCCATTCAGACACCGAACGTTACGGAACGGTTCGATTCAGACAAACATTGTTGCGGGTTATTGGATACCGATGTTTCTAGAGTAAACTGTACAATGATTGGCACCCTAAGCGGAAATCTCAATTGGAATGTCTATATATTTTTGTGAAGTTTTTATATGGTTTTAATTTTCAGTTATTATCAATGATTATGGATTTCTCATTAAATTAAAACATCTTGAGTACCTATCAAGTCTTTTATTTTAAAAATATTCAATGAAAAACAAAAATAGGCATAAAAGTACAATCATTGGCACCCTAAAACTTGAGGTTATATAGAAAAAAATATGTAGTTAAAAACGAAGTTTAAAGTGTTTAAACAGACTATTTCATTCACTATTAAATACCTACAACAGCTAGTAAATATAGGGTAAATCCGGGAGACGCGGTCGACCTAATATAAAATGGCTATTAAAACTAATATAGATATTACTTATTTTATCAGAACAAACCTTAATATGTTCAGAATTTTATGCCGATTCAGAAAAACTGGTCGATATTTGCTTTAAGACAATATTTACTGTAAATCGGGTTGAAAACTGAAGTCATGACATCTGACCACCTCCCCCGAGGTGCCGGGAGAAATGGTTTTCGTCGTTGGCAGAGACTACTCACATAATTATTCATGGAAAATTAACAAAGGATAAAGCAAAATTATTTATGAGTGACTACAACTACGGATTCATTGATATTTAATTTGTTTACGCTAAACAAGTAAAGAACACATCAAAGAAAAAGTGAATTACCTACTGGCGATTAGCAAGGCAAATGATTACAAAAGTGAATAAATAAACTAAATAAACAAAAATAATAATAGAATAATAATAAAAAATAAAAAATAAACAAAAATAAGAAAAAATCATAACTCGACCATCTCACCTTTCTGCAGCGAGACATGGTCTTCTCGTTAGCTTTGAGAGGAAGAGTTAATATGGCCAAATACTTTGGCTGCATTGTCCCTCAATATCTCTACTATCTTATTATTCCAAACATTAAAGGAAAATCAACTTAGAAGTATATTTTAAATACGATTCTGTACAACCGCTGTTTGACAAAAGAGGTTAAATGTAACATCAATTTGCCTTTTATAGCCTATAAATAAAAAAAACACAGAAGGAAGCGAAATAACGCTATTCATTCAACTATTTGGCTTCTAGAGAAGTAATTGGTCTGCACTTTAATGCATTTTTACGTATAGACTCTGAAATATAGCGATACGACCAACTCTCCGGCCCGACCGCGTCTCCCGGATTTACCCTATATTTCAATCCATTACTCGGTTATAAAGCGACAAAATATACTTACCTACCCCCTATCAAAATTTTAAGGAAACGCCTAAAACTCAGCCGTTTGTCCCACTTTGTGGTGTTGCCAGATGTAAAATGTGTAGCCTCAACTGGGCTTTGCAGTGTTGTAATGAAAGAAAAATAAGAAATTGTAAAAGAGTAGTTTTTAAGCTTGTACTTCTTAATATTGGGCTTTTCAATCAGGAGTGCCAATGATTAGTGCAGTGCCAGCATTAGTGCAGTTTACCCTATACAGTGTCGCGATCAGTTGCAACACTAGGGTGGCCCTTATTTATACGTGTCGAAATTTTTTTTTGTATCTCTTTGCTCTCACCCCCTAGAACGGTGCCATTAGATAAAAAAATAGTCCCTGAAAAAGTTTATTGCAATCGGACAACAGGAAAGGGTGCCGACCAGGGCTTAAAGTTTAGAATTCATCAATAATTTGGATTCAAAGAATTTCTCGAAAATGGTAAGCCCTATCGAAATTTTGTTCAAATAATAATAAAAGAGCATTCAATTTTCTACAATTATTGTATATATAATTTTTTCGTGGTTCCAACTAGTTTTTAAAGAATAGCGTTTGAATATAGAAAGGTCCGAACTACAATACGTCACGGCGTACAAGTGGGACGCGCGAAGTGCGGACCTCTCTATATTCAAACGCTATTATCTAAAAAATGGTTGGAAGCACGGAAAAATTATATATACAGTAATTGTAGAAAATTGAATACTCTTTAAATATTATTTAAACAAAATTCCGATGGGGCTTACCATTTTTGAGAAATTCTTCAAATTCAAACCATTGATGAGTTTTAAACCTTAAGCCCTGGTCGAAACCCTTTCCTGTTGTCCGATTGCAATAATCTTTTTCAGGGACTAGTTTTTTATGAAATGGAACTATATTAGGGGGTGAGAGCACCAGAAATCGCATGTTAAAAATAAGGGCCACCCTATTGCAACACGTTACGCTTCGGGCATACGACGACTGATATTCTCGAAACGAATGTTTTTATTTATTTCAGACAGAATCTGAAACGATGACCACTATACGAATATATTATTCTGATGGTATAGCTACTACATTGTTGTTGTCTGAATCAAATCGTTCCGTAACATTCCGCGTTTGAGCGGATAATATAAATCGACCTTTGTGCTTGTTTCGGATGTGATATAACAGTAGTATCACAAGACAAGATCTAACACATCTAACCCTGGCGCGCCGAGGGGAGCGCGGAGACGGGGGGAACTTGGTGGCCAGGGGGAGTGCGGTGCGGAGGAACTCTAAGGGAGCGATAAGTCTTGACACAAACGCCGCAGGAAACTTTTCAGGCCTGGCTCGCTGCGGAAAATTTTTCAAAACTAACCGAGGGATGGGATGACCTTCGAGCACAACAAATCGTCGAAATTTTCCAGATCTGACCCACAGCAGAAAGAGTGACCCAAGAAATAGCCTCTTTTTGGGCCCACGATTTTGGAACTGAATTTTATGCGAAACGATACCTTATCATGAGACACCAATCACACGAAATTTTCAAGTTGAGGTGACAATTAGTTTCTGAGATATGCCAGGTCAAAGAAGTGAAAATTCGTTAACGCGCCAGCCTATACGCTTCGATGTACGGACTTTTATGTCAGTCCGATAATTTAAATAATTATTTCCGGGGGTTTTGCTGACTACTAACAACGAATTTGAACTTATATTTTCAAAATTCACAATGGCCGATTCAACATGGTGAACGATATATTAAAAAAAGCACCCACTACACAGACATTTATATTTCTTGATTTTGATTTTTTTTCGTGAATTTTGAAAATCCAAGTTCAAATTCGTTGTTAGCAGTCAGCAAAACCCCTGGAAATAATTGTTTAAATTATCGGACAGACATAGAAGTTCGTACATCGAAGCGTATGAGCTGACGCGTTAACGAATTTTCACTTCTTTGATTTGCCATATCTCAGAAACTAATTGTCACCTCAACTTGAAAATTTCGTGTGATTGATGTCTCATCATAAGGTATCGTTTCGCATAAAATCAGTTCCAAAATCGTGGGACCAAAATGAGGCTAAAAAAGGCCTCATTTTTGGGTCACTCTTTGTCCCTCCCCCAGCACCGATCTATCCAACCATTATGTAGCAAACGATGAAAATAACAATGGCATACATCTGCGAGATATTAATAATTAATAGAAGCACCTCGCACACGCGCAGAGTAAAGTGAGGTAAAAGTTCGCGGCGGGTAAAAGTTCGCACCATGCGAATTTGATTGTTTGATTGGCAGTTGCCAATGGCGATTGACAGTCAATTGTCAATCAAGGTAG
Source organism: Andrena fulva (assembly GCA_946251845.1). Taxonomy (NCBI): domain Eukaryota; kingdom Metazoa; phylum Arthropoda; class Insecta; order Hymenoptera; family Andrenidae; genus Andrena; species Andrena fulva. The sequence continues at coordinate 16,438,114 of OX276333.1, read as the reverse complement.
AGTCACCAGTGTCGAATTGTGTAGCTGTGCTTCGTTTTGTTATCGTACAATGCGGTAAGTACTGAATTCGTTAGTTCTGACGTAATATTCTCATTTTTAGGAACCAATATGATTCCTATAAATTGATCAGTAAATATTTTCATTAATATGTCGTCTGACAGAGCTGAAATTCTTTTAATCAAAAGTACTAACAGAAGTTTGCAGTTCTCCTCACGGATAACAGGATTGATTAAACAATGGAAAAGTAGTTGTGGGAGCAAGAGTTCGCACAATGCAGTGGAGCAAGAGTTCGCACAATTCTGTGGGGCAAAAGTTCGAATGCAAACTCGCCATTTAAAAATCAGCTTGAAGTAAATGAAGCAATGAAAAGAAAATCTGAATGCGGACGTGCAAATAAATAATTAGAAAAACAGAAAAAAGACTACTTCTGAAAAAATTTGAAAGAAACAAAACAAATCGGTTCGAAAGAGAGAATAGCCCAACCATCAACGTCTACGAAAAAAATAATTTGTGCTGCGCGCGAAGAAGAATACACTGATCCTCCAGAACACTGATGCCTGCTCAAGCTACGAAACCGGGGGTAATTTTATTTTCGATTACTGTTACCTTGATTAAAAAAAAAGAATTGTAAACTATTACTTATTTTGCTATATTACCATAACTATTCTATGTAGGAAAATTTCTTGTTGCGTTCTTTTACCCCACAACATGCGAAGTTTTGCCCCACATATCGAGTAAAAGTTCGCATTTGACACTTTTTGGAAATATTAATTTTATATAAATTGTGACAGGTAAATTACACGATGTCACTGCCTATCGAATAATAAGGGATACTAGTTATTTCTTACACAATGATACGACTACCAGTGTAATACCAAGGATTTTAGGGAACTCTAAACTTAAAGCGCGAACTTTTTCCTCACTCTACTCTACTTGTTTTTCCAAAGCTAAGGCGTAATTTTCCATTTCGAGCATCTACGCCTTTGCATCTCAGTTACCACAATCACGTATCAGTAATACGTACTCCAGCTGGGGCCAGTTTAGTCATTAAGAAGTGCGACCTCCATGTTACATAGTACATCCACACGTTGCGTCACATATTCAAGTTTAGCAGGGCAGTTGGCGGTCTGAATTGTACTGATCAACGTCGCGTGCTGTATTACTCTTCGTAACAAAAGAGAACAATGGCGTCTACGTGTGTGACTTTAGCCGTGGGTGCTTTAAGTTTACTGATATTATATTTGCTGAAGTCGTACACCTATTGGAAGAGGCGAGGAATCCCGTCCGCTAAAGGAGTAATCCCATTGCTGGGTCATACGCTACCCTTACTGACTGTGAGGTCAAGTTATTTAGACCTGACTAGGAAGCTGTACGAAGATTTCAAGAACCGTAGCATGGTTGGGTTCTACAAATTCACAAATCCGGTGCTATTAATCCGCGAGCCACAGTTGGTGAAGACCGTGTTGCAGACCAACTTCTCAAGCTTCCACGATAATGCGGCGGCGGTCGTGCCAGACGCAGATCCTCTATTCGCCACGAACCCGTTTTTCTCTAACGGTGATGTTTGGGTGTCGGGAAGAAAGCGATTGACCTGGGCGTTTTCCAGCATGAGGCTGAAAGTCCTTTTCGTGGCTGTCAGTGGGGTGTGCAAGAAATTCCAAGATTTCTTGGACAGGCGGCTGAAATCGAGTGGCAAGTACGAGGTCGAGCTGAAATATCTGTTCTCAAAATTTACGGGCGAAGTTGTGGCGAATGCTGGCTTCGGCATCGAAGGATACTGCTTCGACGACGAATCCCGTCCAATGGCTTTCGACAGAATCGGCGACGAGATTTTCAAGCCAAATGCCATAACCGCGTTATTACAATCTTTTGTATTATTCATGCCTACGCTGAATAAGATACTGAGAGTTAGTTTCCTCCCGAAGAGCCTGGACAAGTTCTTCAGAGACTTGGTCGACGAGAGTCTCGAGGCCAGAAAGAAGGACACCACGCCGAGGAACGATTTCCTTCAGCTGATGGCGGACCTTGAGAAGACAAATGAAGAGAAACTGAACAAAGATATTCTCGCTGCCGACATGGCGTCTTTCTACGGCGATGGGTTCGAGACATCCAGTATCACCCTCAGCTTCATTGGCTATCATTTGGCAGCGCACAAAGACGTCCAGGAGAAATTGAGGGCGGAAGTGCAGTCCACGATCGCCAAGCACGGCGGCCAATTAACGTTCGAGGGGTTAAAAGAAATGAAGTACATGGACCAAGTGACGAACGAGTCGCAACGGTGTTGCACCGTTTTTGGCGCCATGAGCAAAGTCTGCACGACGGAGTTCGAGCTGGAGGGATCGGATGGGCTGCGCTGCCGCGTGAAACCTGGCACGGAGATCGCAATACCCGTGTGGGCTTTGCACCACGACCCGGAGCACTGGCCTGATCCGGAAGTTTTCGATCCTGATCGATTCAGCGATGACAGGAAGCAGGACATTCAGAAGATGACCTTCCTTCCTTTCGGGGAGGGGCCAAGGATGTGCGTTGGAATGAGAATGGCCCTGCTCCAGCTAAAAGCTTGTTTGGCTACCTTGTTGAATAATTACAGACTAGAACTGTCGCCAAAGACCCAGCTGCCTTTGAAATTGTCACCGGCATATTTCCTATCAGCTCCGATCGGAGGCTTGTGGGTGTATATCTCCAATCTTTGAGTGACATTTGTCACGGTCGTCATACTCTATGCATGTAACGTAGCGAGACTATTGCCTTTGTAATATTCATTACACGGTTTACGTTGTCACGAAAAATGCGAGGATTATCACCTTTATCGCCTCCCAACTCCTCTCACATCATTAAACATATTGAGTCTAGCTTATCGACACGTTAAGATTTAAATCTGTTCGGGGTCAATAGAATGTATTATTGATATAGCAAATCGCTTTCTCATCCTGAAACTGAAGACTCATCTCTTAGGGTGCTTATATATGCGCACTTGTTTCAGTGCATGTCAACATCGCTATCACGCCGTCGCTATTTTTTACTGTTAATTGCGCACGTACCAGTATCATAACGTGTATATGTAGTATCGCATGTTATATGCGTTGTTCGTGCAATGCATCTTTATCGGCGTATCGATGTCGTCGCGACATGAATTGCGTGTCTTGGTTCGTCATAGTACTGAAAAACTTGGCGGATTTTTAACCGACTTCAAAACAGAGGAGCTTATAGATTGGACCCGTATGTATTTTTTTTTATGTTTGCTCGCGCATAATTCCTCAGCACATGGACCGATTTTGATGACTGATTTTTATTGGAAAGGCGATGCCCCGGTGGTCCCATCCTGCACTGCATAAATATGGATCCAATATTATGCCAGTACTGGTTAATAATAGTACATTACGTGACTGCTGCTGGTTGCAATTGCAGGACGTAAATTATGGTATCTTTCCACTATTTCGCGGTACTCATCATCAATTACAAAAGAACGATCATTTTTGTTCTTCGTGTCTTTCAGAGTTATGTATAATAACCGTCCTTGAGATTCGACATTGTCAGCTGTTATTTTTATTAATTCGTCGCTGCGACAAGCCCCTTTGATTAAAAAAATCAGCGCTACCTATGAATTAATGATATTTTTAAAATTCATTAATGACTTTATATTTTAGTTTTAGATAATCATATATTTTTCGAAATGTACCTCCGTTGTCAGAAATTGATTGTCTGGAGCTTTATTGAAAAATTGCTGAATTTCACCGCATGTTAAGACTTTTGATTTTTTTGGTTTGTAGCGCTCAAAGTTTCGTTTCAATAAAAAATTCAATTTACTATATTTGCTAATGTTTACTTGGTTATGAATTTTCAAAGAATCCCTCAGCATGGAATAATGCGCCTAAAGTGTTGATGGCTCAAAATCTTTCTTTTTTTCGTTGAAATAAACTAAAAAAAACTGCTTCCAATAATGATTCTAATTTGTGGTTATCTGGCCACTCCATAAATTTGTTGTACATCGTCTCGTACTTTTCTTTTGATTTCAACGCCAGCAAATTCTGCTACTTCGGGGGGCGTGTGGTATCCCGTATCGCTATCACTCTCATTATTACTCATTTTATCTTTTAATGAAAAGGGGTGCTGTGACAGTTGCAATATCAGGATAAAACACACATGATCGATAACAAGTAGTCGAACCATTGCATCTGCATACCACAGGGTAACGCCAAACCCCAGTTTCCTTGGGAGCAAAGTAAAAAATTGCGAATACGCATGCGCATAAAGTCTTTTTCCCTTGGGAGAAACGTAGAAAACGCGAATGCGTCTGAAATTGTTTATTTTGCTCCCGCTCAACAGTCTTAAAAAAAACACCCATTTTCATGCAGGTGTTGAAAAAAGACTAGTGTCACCTAATTATTATCATTTTATGTACGTACGTATTTGATGTATATATATATATATATATATATATATACATCAAATAAAAAATTTGAAAAAAATAAAACCGGCTTCAAAAAAATAAAAATGACTAAAAAGTAAAAAATAATGTTTTCCCTTACTTAATCTACGATTATCAATATTTTCCATATTAACTTAAATAATAGAGGACAGTGTGGTTGTAGTGACCCACCAACGATCGTCCTTAAAATTTCGACGGGCGCTCGCCGCGGCTATGTGTCCTCATAGAACTTGAGTGCAATATGCATATTACCATTCAAAAGACTTCATGAAAAATTTCTAAGAATATATTCTAGTATAATAATACAAAATTTGGATATTATTCCGAAAGGGACCGGTGGCCGATCGAGATGAGGTTTGGGGGGACGGCTGGGGAGGGGTGGTGAACCCTACATCTAAAATTGTAGCTTCGGGTATTTATTAGTTTCCGAAATATTAATAAAAAAATATTGTTAATTTTTTTGAAAATTTTTTGGACGTAGGTGCAGGCCCCCCTATCCGGGCCACCCATGCCCTATTTTTTATTTTTGTAATTTTGTAACCGCACCCCCCCCCCCCCCCCTGTGCTAATCTAGCCCCAACCAATACTAATACCCGGGACAAGTTGGAAAGTGGAATGCGTTCTGTTGGTATTAGTCAACAGAAATATTATTAACAGGAGGGACCGTGGTAAAGTGATTAAAACAAATCAGTAAGTTGTACCCTTTTATGCACAATTACCCCTGTATCTTTGGAACGCATTAATTGCCGAAGCTAAAATTTTATATTTGGGGTCTTTCCGCCCTTCGTAATACCCACCAAGTTCCATCTCGATCGGCCACCGGTCCCTTTCGGAAGTACAGCCCAAAATTTCATAGCACGGCACTAGGCACAGAAAACTTATTATTTCATGCATCAACGCGTTAAAACCTTTTATATCAAAACTAATCAGAAACTTGAAATCTTCTATGTCTGAAGCAATCGAGTTTTGAAAGAAACTCTACATCATTTTCTTGCTACTATTATTTATATTTACAACCTCTTGCAAAACCGAGAATGATCTCATCAAAATGTAAGTGTCCTATTATTAAAAAATACCCTCATCCATACAGTTGAGTCTGTCATATTAACTTAAATACAGTAATTCGTCGTTATTGTCCCGTTTTTACCATGCGTAATAGTCCCGCTTACTATCCCCACCATTTCTTGGAATCCTTCAGTCGAGAGTGAGAGAATCCGAGAACGTGCGAGAGAACAAAAGAGTCGACACGAAGTTGTCGTCGGCTACGAATGGTGTCCGCATCGCGTTGCTGTCCCGCCGCCAGCCCCGTTCGTCGGGACTATTACGACAAATTACTGTAATGAGGAATCTATCGTAGCTGCAGTAACCTGCCGAAAATCGAATCGTAAATTTAGAACAGCGCCCATCCTGTCTGCGTGTCCTCATAATTATATGCATCTGATCATTCGGAAGATTACCTCGACTCGCGAGGCAACCATTTATCTTTCACGATCGACCATGTAGTGCAGCTCCAAGCACGTAAAAGTTCGACCCCACAGAAGAGGAGCAGCATTGTTAAAACATTCAGTCGGAAACAACTTGGGAAGTGGGTGAAAAATGGCGACTCGTGGAATCGGGGGCGCTACAAATTGGCCACTTACATTTCCGACAATTTCACCGGCATTACTCTTCCGAATGTCTATGGGCATCTCAGCAATTTCTGCGAGGTCGGCGGACGTGCCCGTACGTCTCCCGTTCCTTGCCCTCTCAACCATTGAAAACGTCCATCCACCTTGCACCTTTGCAGTGCCATTTAGGGACGAGGACACTGTCTCCCTTCCTGTTGTTTAAAGCGAAATCGGTGGCGCTGTAAGGCGAGCAAATTTGAAACGATGCCACTCCGACGTTACGCCAAACAGCTGGAAATGCCTGGAATTATCGTTGGGTTCGCGCGGAACGTAATTATTTCGAGAGTCCGCTGGGCAGGTGTAACGATAGATGTTCAGTAACTGGACTTGCAATTAGTATTGCGTAACGAGTGAAATTTCGATGAATTTTCGGCTAATGATTTCAGAATATTCGAATTGCAGATTGCAAGGGGAGAATTCTTGTTCGACGGACTTTCCATGAAAGAAGAAAGTGGTGTGGATACTGGGGGTGGTTCTTGGCTATACAGACGGAAATTTTTTTGTCGATTTTTGGCGAATTAAGGAATATTATATGGAAAAGAGCCCTGAAGATTTACATGTAAAATCTTACAGGCGCAAATACTGCAAGTCCTCTACATAGTAAAGTAGTCTAGCTATTTAGCTGCTCTTTTTTTTCTTTGCTTATCCAGATGCAACTATATTTGGCTGAATTTTTAGAGAAAAATCACTTAAGTATGTAACTTCAAAACATTAGGTACATTTTGTATCATTAAACCATTTTTGTTCAACTGTTCAATTATTAACAAAATGGAGTTGGAGACAGCCACTAGACTTTGTTCTGACTAGGGTAGGTCGGGGAGTGACGGCTGACTTTTTTTAAAACAGTACATTGTAAGTTTAATCGATATACAAAGTAAAAAAATATATTTGCGAATGTGAATACATATGAAATTGTAACCTCAAGGTAAAATACAAAAATGGTCATAGATTCTTTCACAAAAAAATAAATTGCATTCCACGCATAGGGCGATCTAATCCGGAATCTCCAGGTGAGATGACCCATGATTCAAGGTGTCACGACTTAGGTAAAAAATACATGTTTCGAAATAATGGGAGGAAAATTTATTTATTTTTCTTGCATAAAACATTTCCACAAAGGTCACATAAGTTCAAAAACTTTGAACATCATTCGTGAAACCACTTATCACATCTCACGCATCAAACCCAGTCGCCTTGTTTTGATGAAATATGCTCTACTGCGGAAAGATTCGCTGTAGAAAGAAGTCACTTCTACTATGCCATGCATTTATGTTCCACCCCGTAATCGCACGTTTTTGAACAGTTATCAGCGTTTGTCGAAAAATTGACTACGTAAGTAAATATTTTATCTTAAAGATTTTATTTTTTCACGCTCTATATAGTTGCAATAGAATAAATTTTCAGGGACTATTTTACAGTTTGTTTATTAGACGATCTATTGACATAGTATTTTTGTTTATACATAAATAATTGTAGGTTATATAGATTATTGAAGTCTACATGATCGGTCGGGGCTAGTTGACTAATAACGTTAATAAGGTTTCAATTGTTATTTTGATATTCAGAAAGCGATTTTTATTTTTTGTTTAAATTTCACTATGTTATAAATACATTATAATTTATGTTTAAGTTGAAAAAATTTTCAGTTTATTATTAAAATATGAAAGAAAGAAATTAATATTTTATAATGAAACAACTCTTGTGACATTGTGTTATTTTATTACCACCGAGATAAGTTACTAATAATATTTTCGCAAAATCGGTATGTACTTCTTCAGTTTTAGGCATGTAGAAAATAAATCTTTTTGGTTTTTGGTTTTTGGTTCTAGGTCAAACGGTATAGCCGTGAGGTTAAACACCGTGGAAAACGTCACTTGGCAAGATGTTGCATACCACAGCTCTACCGCCGCTATTTTGTACGAAAGAAAATACGACTTGTTCCGTCGAGAGTTGTACAATAATAGGCTCTATATTGAATTTTCCATTTATTTCATTATCTCCCTCAAAATAATTGTCGAATTTGACTATAACCTTGCTTCGTCCTGGATGGCATAACCTCTTAATCGCTTGTGAACAACCAGGTAACATAGGTTCTGGTTTTATATTTTCGCTTGTATCGTCTGCAGTTACATAAGACACATGTTACTCTGCTTGTTGTTCTTCATTCAAGAAAGCGTAATCTGGAATGTCGTCTGGATTGTACGGGTAGATATCAGTTGCCCTAAAAGCTGATACCTCATTCTCCATACTAGCTAATTTCGGCCAAGCATCTGATAATAATTGCCCGAATACCACCCTGTTGATTTTCCTGGTTGGATTAGTCTTTATATGCATGTCACAAAACTTTAGCGTAATTAGAATTTAAAGTTTTGAAAGATTCTCTGTCTAGATTTTAGAGGTTGAAGAAATTGGGTTTTGTGACTGGGCAGCCACAATAATATGTACTATATATTCCCTGTTCATCCGCATATTCTAACATTTCGGCGGAGTTGCAATGAGTTGTGTTGGAATAATGTATAGATGTTATTGATGCGATGAAGTATATTGGAAGTAGGTTTGAATCTGACTGGATAGTTTCGGACAGTTCATGAGTAAGTACTTTGAAAAAGAAAAACAATACTTTTAGGTGGACTCGAATCTCGACGAGATAAGTTCGAACTCTCTATAAGTACTTTGAGAAACGTTAACGGCACTTTCACGTATAATGGAACCCTGACCAAGTAAATTCGAACCTTCTATACCGTCAAGGACCCAGTTCCTGATCAGAACCCAATTCCTGATCAGTTTAGTATATAAATACCAAATAATAAGCTTATTATTGCAAATTTATTCTAACAAATTACTAAATAATTATGAAGTATTTTGAAATTTCTACGCAAAATTTGATAGCTCATAGTGAGGCTGATCTGTAGGTGATCAGAAACTGCTCCCTTTGCACTCTTAACTGATTAGGAACTGGGTTCTTGACGGTAAGTACTTTAACCACGAGTTTTCTATTCTGTGCAATTGTGTGATTTGTCTTTTGTCGTTCAGGGTTCGAATACTACTTTTACGAGATTCGATTCTTTCAAACGTCAAGTACTTACTTATGTCTCCCCTTAAATTTGTAAAAAATAGTCCTCGAAAATAAAAAGTACACAGTTTTTTTTAGCCTTCACAAATAAAAAGTGGTCGAAAAGCATTTAAACTTTCAAAATTAGAAAACAAATTGTTTACTTTTTTTTAGGTTTTCGGAATTTTTTCGAAATCCGTTTGCCACACGAGAAAAAGTAATACGATATAAAAGATGCTCCTTGTCTGGATTTACGACTTTTATTTGACATGTTTTGTTATGTAATCAATAACTTAGAGGATAATAATTAAATAAAATCGACTTTGTAAGCTTTTAAGTAATTATTTAAATTTTAAATGTTCAAGGGCCCAGGGACTTATTTTCCCTTATCCAATTGGGCTCAAACTTTACAGAGATTGTTTTTTTATTAATTGCAGCCCCCCTAATACCCAGATCTGTTTACTTGTAGACCTGTTTCGTCCATATTAAATATGTTCCCTGGTTTGGTTTTAAGATCATTTTCACGTAAGGGTTGTTCCAAAAGCTGGAAGTTCTGGGCCAGCTATCCCACAAAAAAACTGACCCCTCTAAAGGCGGGGTCCCACTAGTGCAACGGCGCGCCGCGCACGTTTTTTTCGACGCGCAAGGCCGATTTGTTGCAGAAAGACGTTCCCACTGGTGCAACTGCGCGCCGCGCACGGGTCAGATTTACGAGTTTCTCGGATTTTCGAGCAGTTTGGAGCACTTGAAAGGGTCGACTTTTACGCGCGTCGAAAGCGATCGTGTGCGCGCTATGCCGGGATTTCTCTGCCACGCGAGCACGCGAATGCACGCCGCGCATCGTCGAAAAGACTGAAAAAAATGTGTATTTTCCAACGCAAATGTACTTTTTACTTTTACATATCACTTGTACGCGTGTATTTATGGTCTATTACTATTGGTTTATATATTAAAGCAAGCAATAACACGATAATTACTGCTGTAAATAGCAACAATTATACTGCCGCGATAGGTAACTTGTTTCTAGATATTGCATAATTGTAATACACTATACAGGGTGTCCGCGGGGACAGTAAGCAGCTGGATATTTCCTTACGTATTTGAGATAGAAAAAAAATGTTTATATGGAATTGCTTGATTCGAGGGAGCGAAGTTATTAGCCCAGACGATTTTTTTCTTAGATTATTATTTTAAAAGATACGATGGTCAAGTTGGGTTTTTTAAATGGAACTATATATTTTTTTTAGAGATTACTTGATAGTGCGTTTTAAGACAAATTCAATAAAAATGAAATTCAATAAATGATACACGTGAATTTCTTGTGCAGGTGTAGAAAGTTGGCCTCTAGGAGGAATGCTGGTTCTATTAGTCATGATATAATCTCCTGCCTATGACCCACCTTTTTTCACACTACCTAAACAAAGAGCGTTCGTATTTTCATTATTGGTCGCAATGGTAACTACTCTCAATCTCATAATATCGTGTGAGCAAAAACCAACAGGACACCGAGATAGCGAATGACTGAGCGATGTTGAAAGTGATGGCGGAACTGTGGGAGGGAAGCCACGGCAGAGAAGTTCTTCATTTCATTTGAAACACAATTTTCAGCAATCGGTGACCGCGACGTAGTAAACCCCTTCGAACATCTCAAGTAGTATGAAGTGTGAAGGCGTTGTTTCGGCTACTGACCCAACCGCCGGCGCTAGCTTTATTTAGATAAAGAAAGCACGATGTAGAAAAGGAGGCTAGTATTTTCCACTGTCTTCGACGTGCGCGCCAAGCATCCGCGTGCGCGCCTGGCAGAGCGTCGGCCCATTTCGTGCGCGCGGCCTCATAAATTAGACCCTTTCAAGTGGACGAAAACCTCGTGCGCGGCGCGCAGTTGCACTAGTGGGACCCTGCCTTAACCCGAGAGTCACGGACAGATGACGCACGTGTTTTTTCAGGAACGTTACGGCAATATCTCAATCACGGTGTAAGTCTATTACACCGTGATCTCACACGCGAATATAAACGTAACCTCTAAATACTATCCCCATAAAAAACTTTCAAAAAGTAAAAAAATTACGCCAAGTACATGAATTATCTTTGTAAAAAGAAGTGAGATCCCCATAAAAAACTTTCAAAAAGTAAAAAAATCACAAAAAATAAAAGATAATAATATAAATCACAAAAAAATAGAAGAAAATATATAATATCACAAAAAATAGAAGATAATAGTTTAAATCCCCCCAAAAATAGAAGAAAATATACAATATAAAAAAAGATGTGAAATCAAAATGAGCTGCAAGTACATAAAGGTGCTTTCCAACTGCCCTTAAGATGACACAACTACATAGACACAGCTAGAATGCTGTGTGCATACATTCCATTACTCATATCGCGGACATTTTAATTAACCCATCAAAAAGAATCCCAATTAAAAACATTGTCGTAAATTAATTAATAGCTTTACAAAATTAATATACAAAATTGCGCCAATTATAACAATGGCTATTTATAAAAAGAAAAAATGTATTAAACAATATTCAGCAGATATATTTTTATAGCAATAAATATTTCAATACCAATAAATATTTTATTCAAAATACTTGGCGCTGCTCACCGCATTGGTGTTGCTAAACTGAATACATATGTATAAATTGCATTAATCTTTTTCTTTCTTTCTTGTGCGTGCATTCGTGAATGTGTGTATGTGTGCGTGTGCATATGCTACGTATGATATTAGAATTAAATATATGTAGAATAAATCTGACTGCGTTTCTAATATGTATATCTTTATGTATTTTAGATTGTAAGGGAGTTATTGTAAATTATTAATTTACTATTAATAAGACAATTAACATTTTTTCGGTCTCGCAGAGCCAAGTATTTTGAATAAAATATTTATTGGTATTGAAATATTTATTGCTATAAAAATATATCTGCTTAATATTGTTTAATACATTTTTTCTTTTTATAAATAGCCATTGTTATAATTGGCGCAATTTTGTATATTAATTTTGTAAAGCTATTAATTAATTTACGACAATGTTTTTAATTGGGATTCTTTTTGATGGGTTAATTAAAATGTCCGCGATATGAGTAATGGAATGTATGCACACAGCATTTTAGCTGTGTCTATGTAGTTGTGTCATCTTAAGGGCAGTTGGAAAGCACCATTATGTACTTGCAGCTCATTTTGATTTCACATCTTTTTTTATATTGTATATTTTCTTCTATTTTTGGGGGATTTATATTATTATCTTCTATTTTTTGTGATATTATATATTTTCTTCTATTTTTTTGTGATTTATATTATTTTCTTTTATTTTTTGTGATTTTTTTACTTTTTGAAAGTTTTTTATGGGGATCTCACTTCTTTTTACAAAGATAATTCATGTACTTGGCGTAATTTTTTACTTTTTTAAAGTTTTTTATGGGGATCTCACTTCTTTTTACAAAGATAATTCATGTACTTGGCGTAATTTTTTTACTTTTTGAAAGTTTTTTATGGGGATCTCACTTCTTTTTACAAAGATAATTCATGTACTTGGCGTAATTTTTTTACTTTTTGAAAGTTTTTTATGGGGTTGTATATAATTGTCATCCAAACTACGCACGCCTGCAAAGCTTCAAAACGATTGGATTGGTGGAATTGGTTTAAATTAGAATTTTCAGATATAATACAAGCATACAAGAAGGAAACAGAGGATCGAAGCTGAATAAAATCGTTTAATTAATATAATAAAAGCAAGCATACAAGAAGGAAACAGAGGATCGAAGTTGAATAAAATCGTTTAATTAATATAATAATATCAATTGTATGTTCCAATAAAATTTTTTCTCTGATGTAGATCGCACTGCATCATCTTCTGCTTTGATTATCTGTAAATAAATAAATAAATATAAAAGCCACAATTTAGTTATATACAACTTAACGTAGCGACTACATAATGTGTCCGAAAGAAGTGAGAACATATGGTAGAAAGTCTTGTTGGAGGAAATTTAAAAAATGCTAATAATAATTTAGCGAAAATGAACGAAGAGATTCAATATTTTTATTGGTGTTGGTTTAGTATATTTATTGCTGAATTGAAATATTGTTAATGGAAAACTAGTAAAATTAATGAATAGCGTAGAAACTACTGTGGATTTAATATATTAAAGTATTATGAATATCTTTCACAAAAGATTGGAAAGTATCAAGGGAGATGTATTTTCAACGTACTTTCTTGACTAATGTGACTGACTCCACATTGCAAGCGGTACGCCATAATATTCTTAATCTTAATTCTTAACGCTACGCTAATTTGACAAGTTTTGTCGATTTACCTTATTTGACAAATTTCCAGAAACTTGTGCGAAACAAGATGCTCTGTCTATCTATCTAATCTTCTCCGGACAACCTCCAAGCCTGTGCGTCCCCTTCAATTTTATATATCCAAGTCCTGTGCGTCCCCTTGATTTCTATAATATATATAATAAGCTTTACATAAAAACTCTAAATTGCTGGTATACAAATAAATATCTGGCAATTTAAATGCAAGATGCAATGCTATTTTTTGTTAGTACAATATTTATTTTGTACATGCATGGTACAAATTTTGGCGTCCCACCTTGTTAATTGAGACAATAATTCAGTCTCCCATGTAGTGTAAAAACTTGTGACATTTCAAATTTGGATAACTTACCTTATTTGACACTTGGCAGGTTATGCTGAATTGACACTTGGTAGGTTATAAAGCGATGACACTTGGTAGGTTATAAAATAAAATATATATCGACGAATATCGACGAACGAAACATACACTAGTTTCTTTTGGCTGAAGGTGTGCGTGTAACGCATAAACAAAACATACACTAGTTTCTTTTGGCTGAAGGTGTGCGTGTAACGCATAAACAAAACATACACTAGTTTCTTTTGGCTGAAGGTGTGCGTGTAACGCATATACGTATTATGTTGACGAAAATTTGGCCTGGAGAAGAAAATGTTGACGAAAATTTGGCCTGGAGAAGAAAATCTTACCGTTTCTGACAGATCCATGAGACGATATTATGATATCTCTGTTATGCGTGGACAGATTTTATTGAAATTTGGTCTTATTCGAAAGCTTATATGCGGTTTACATAAGAAAAATGCCTTTAAATTTAGAAAATATTGCAGGCGTGATGAGATATTAATGAAATAAGTTTCAGGTTAGGTTGGAATAGCCCGGCGACGAGTAAATGATAGCGGTAGCGACAGTCGACATATACAGGGTGTCTTTCCTGTACTTGGCGTCGAGACGCTACCGCGTCTCTAGATGTATATTAACTCACTGTATTCAGAAAAGTCAATATTTTTGGTAACATGTTAGTAAATTATAGTTTAAAGAATAAACAGAAGACTTCTGAGGTATTCAATTTTTATATCACAAATAAGTTACCTACTTTTCCGATGGAAAGCGAACAAACCGAACGATTAGTGCTACTTGTCATCACTGTTCAGCAGAGATGGGCATTATTTAGATAAAAAATGATTCAAATAACTTTTCAAATAAAGAGACTTTATCTTTTTCCGTCGTCGAATAAAAGTCACCCGAGTTTTATTACCTTCATTCGAAGCGCCACAGATGAAGCAGCTTATTCGACGGGAATTCGTCCGACGGCGAAAGATACTTTGTTTATTCGAAGTCTTATCATCTTGGGTTTCGAATAATTTTTTAGGTTTCATTGTATCTTTATACTAGAAACTCGAATAACCGGCGAGAGCCTTTGTGGCCCGAGCCGCGCGCGATCGCCGTTGCTCGGCGATGTGTCATCGATTCTACAGAATCTGAATTTCTTTATTTTTCATCGTATCAATATGAAAGTGACACCAATGGATTCCTGGTATTCTCCCGATTAATTGGACAGAAAATAATTTAAATCGGAGTATTTTTAAAGAATATGACTTTCAATTCGGCAAACAAATTTTTCACGTAATTTCTTTAATTATGGTCCGAATTATATCATTTTTGGGGCCATTTTCATCGGGAAAACATAAGGAATCGATTGGTAATACTTTCATTAACACTTATCAAGAACATGAACATTATATCTGGCCCGTCGGTTTTATTGCTCTCGGCTGTCAACGGGCGGTCTTACTAGGGCCCGAAGGTCTTCGCTCGCACCGAGAAAGCAAAACAGTGGGTTGGGTAGATCGTTCCCGATTATCCGAGCCCAAGTAAAGGCTTCTCAACAATCGGAAGACTGTATAGTGCCTATACGAGCTACAGTGACTTAGGTGTGAAGTCACTCAGCGGGGTCTTACCCGATACCCTTCTGGGTACTGGCCGCTAAACGTGCCCCCTACTACCTCTTGCAGGACTGTATTTAGAGAAAACCAGGGCAAAACTGGGGCTTAGGGCCTTAGGGCCCCGGTGTTGTCCTGGTCTTAGGGCCCCGCTTTTGTCCTGGTCGTAGGGCCCCGCTTTTGTCCTGGTCTTAGGGCCTTAGGGCCCCGGTTTTGTCCTGGTCTTAGGGCCTTAGGGCCCCGGTTTTGTCCTGGTCTTCTCTAAATACAGTCCTGCAAGAGGTAGTAGGGGGGCACGTTTAGCAGCCAGTACCCAGCAGGATGTTGGATAAGACCCCGCTGAGTGACTTCACACCTAAGTCACTATAGCTCGTTTAGGCACTATACATATTCTTTCTGGTGCTTTCGACGATGCGCGATACCATATGCGTGCGCGGCTTCATGCTGCACGTCCAAAAGTATTCTTTTAATTACAATTAGTAATTCAGTTTGTAAGTGGAATTAAATTAGGCGTCATTAAAATCATGCACAGTTCATTAATTTTAACTAGTTGACCAATTTATTTATTTTTTAATTCATTAACGCAGTGATCTGGTTAAGAACATCGTAATAGGGAGCTAATACTCTGGGCCCTAGAATCTACGGTATTGTGCGCTTCACACGATCGTTTCTTAGCATTTGTACAGGATAATTCTCTAGCTAGAGTCATCAAACGTTATGCTCGCCAGAAATCATGCGTCTCGCTGGGTTTCGTGGTCTTCGACCCTCGAGTCCATTTAGTTAAAAATAGTCCGATTTAAATGATTTTCTGTCCAATTAATCGGGAGAAAGCCAGGAATCCATTGGTGTCACTTTCATATTGATACGATGAAAAATAAAGTAATTCAGATTCTGTAGAATCGATGACACATCACCGAGCAACGACGATCGCGCGCGGCTCGAGCCACAAAGGCTCTCGCCGGCTATTCGAGCTTCAAGTATAAAGATACAATGAAAGCTGAAAAATTATTCGAAACCCAAGACGAAAGGCCTTCGAATAAACAAAGTATCTTTCGCCGTCGGATGAATTCCCGTTGAATATGCTGCTTTATCTGTGGCGCCTCGAATAAAGATGAATCATATACATATGTATAAGCCCGAGCCACCTCACCCGAGGGGCCATCACATCCGAAATTACCCTACAGTAAAACAGCGTTCAAGTAAATCAAATAGCTGGAAAAAATATCGCTGCAACAGTATGTTTCATCGCGGAAATCAATTGCCGGAAGAGAAAGTATTGCCTGTGCTTTTGCAAGATCTTTAATTTACATACACCTATATTACCACGTTAAGAGAAAACAGAAAGTAATACTTCAATCGCAAGTTCAAAATATCCTGCGCCACTACTAATTCAAGTACTACTCAACTACACTCTGACTTTAAACTTCTGTTAAAATTCATGTTTAAAAATTCCATTGATCAGAATTTTTTTACTTCCAAGCTTTCAGTTGTCTACTGCAGTAAGGCTTCCAAATACGACATTTACAATTTGTGGATCACTAAAATAGCACAATGTTCCACCCGACATTGTAAACAATTCAGCCATAAAAGGCTGAGGTAGTTACCACAGACCGTGTTTACATTTCTGCGCAAAGCCACCTTTTATTTTCTACTTACATAGTTAAGACGTAGGCTAATGTTATTCCAGGGGTCGGAATCGCATAATAAAGCAAAGTGAGCGGGTATCCCCGACTTGTTACGAAGTTAAGTCAATTAGGCGGACCTTAACCGTGACCCAGCATTTGGAAGGGCAACAAAGGTACCAACTTCGACTCCCGCGGCTCTTAAAGTTCAGAACAGGGCTTTGTGAGGCACAGCCGGGGTCATACGAAATTTTATACGACCAACGAGAGATAGATAATTGATTCCGGAACTTTAAGCATGGCCTATTACAAAAAATGTATCAAAATTCAAAAAGCCCCGTGGACAACGAAAGCAATTAGGCTGAGCAAATTATTTAGGTAGGTGCTCTCAGGTGTTCGTTCACATTTCTTCATAATAACTTTCTTTTTCTAATTATGGCAAGTTTATACATGTCGCAAGACAATTGTAAAATCAGCCTTTCTGTAAACAGGCCCGACCGTTTTATAAAACTTTCACCTCAATTAGGCTGAAGAATTTGCCTTTTGTAATAGTTTTATAGAATTAATATATGATAAATATATAAAAGTATTACAAAATGGCTATGATTATTTACCTTAATTTAGATAAAAACGTTTTTTTTTTCGACAAAACGGCGGCGTTTTGTAAAAAGACTGATTTTACAATTATCTTGCGACATGTATAAAGTTTGATCGGTCAGTAGAACTCATCACAAATGATTGTTTTATATGGAAACTACCATTGAAAATAAAGTGAATTATATCTGTAGTTCTGTAGGAAAGAATCCCCATAAAAAACTTCAAAAAAGTAAAAAAATTACGCCAAGTACACGAAATCAAATAAATCACAAAAAATAGAAGATAATTACAAAATAAAAAAAAGTTGTGAAATCAAAATGAGCTGCAAGTACATAAAGGTGCTTTTTCCTTTTATTCAAAATACTTGGCGCTGCTCACCGAATTGGTGTTGCTAAACTGAATACATATGTATAAATTGCATTAATCTTTTTCTTTCTTTCTTGTGCGTGCATTCGTGAATGTGTGTATGTGTGCGTGTGCATATGCTACGTATGATATTAGAATTAAATATATGTAGAATAAATCTGACTGCGTTTCTAATATGTATATGCTTATGTATTTTAGATTGTAAGTGAGCTATTGTAAATTATTAATTTACTATTAATAAGACAATTAACATTTTTTCGGTTTCGCAGCGCCAAGTATTTTGAATAAAATATTTATTGGTATTGAAATATTTATTTCTATAAAAATATATCTGCTTAATATTATTAAGCGCAGTTGGAAAGCACCGAATCTTACATTGCGTTACACAGTGTCACCTTTGCACGCTGCGGGAAAGCACCTTTATGTACTTGCAGCTCATTTTGATTTCACAACTTTTTTTTATTTTGTAATTATCTTCTATTTTTTGTGATTTATTTGATTTCGTGTACTTGGCGTAATTTTTTTACTTTTTTAAAGTTTTTTATGGGGTTATATTGACTGATAATCTAAACAAAAAAATTGAACAAAAGTCAAGTAAAAAAACGTTGTTTAAATATGTTACCTCAAAACCAGTGTAATAGGTACCTATTGCAGATAGTGGAGGAAAACATACTTTCAATTGCACAAAAATAAATCGATCCTTCTTCAAACAATAGTTTCGAAAGTATGCATAGTCGAATTAACCAGGACTGATAAAACAAAAACAACTACATTTTTTCCACATTTTTTCATTTATCAATTGTGACGAAGTCACGTCCCGGGACGCGCGAGCGTACGGCGCCGAAATGACAGGCCGAGTTCGCGCCGCGGCCGCTAGGAGGCCGCGGGCCCGCGAACATACTCGCGTGCGAAGATTTACGGCCTTTCAATATAAAGGCCGCGGCGAGCGAGACTGACAGCTTTGTACAGTGCATAGTAGCCTCAATGCTACCGGATCGTACGACCGAGACGCTCTTTTTGATCACCCCGAGGTGTGTCAGTATCGGCCATCGCGATACTGTACCATTACCAGCCCTCAGTCCGAAATAGGCCGAGAGTAATCTTTTGCGCACTTCCTCCGCCAGTAAAGGTGTCTCCGCGCCCATTAAGCCAGAACCCTATCGCACACTGGAACTCCCTGATACGATTCCCGCACGGACGCGCCTTTTAGGCCACCCTGGGCAGAACATTACACAACCTCCGCATCCTACATCCACAAGCTCATCGCAAGCAAACGTACCGCCGCGACCGGACGCGCCATAGTCGCCGCTCGAGATACATAGTAGTCAATATCGCGACCGAGCCGTATACCGGGCACCTGTACCAACCATAGAAGACGCAATAAAACACTTGTTATTTGTTACTCCGCTCTTGATTATTCGCCGAACCTGGCCTTACCGACTGAGTTGGCATCTCATTCATTCTCCGTCCCACCGGTAACCGTCTCGCCACCGGAGACGGTCACACAATATTCAAAATAGTCCCACCCGTGTTTATATCCTACCATTGGCAGCGGTTCAAAAGTGATTGAAAAGTGTGGGCAAGTTCCTCGACTGGTATAGCCTTTCGAGCACGCGTCACGGCCTTTTGAATGTCGTCTATGTCATCAAAGTAACATCCTTTCAGTGGCATTTCGAGTTCCGGGAACAGAAAGAAGTCGCATGGAGCCAAATCTGGCGAATACGGCGAGTGTTTCAACTATCAACACCGTGACTTGTTTTCGTGTTAAAAACTCGCGCACATTTATGGAGCGTTGGCTTCGTTGCTGTGCAGTAAAGACCAGCTTCCTGGCTCACAGTATTCTGGTCGCACACGGATTATTTATTATTCTTATTATTTATTATCCATTTATATTACCACTTTGGATTCCCGGCCTTCGGCTGATTCCCGGCCCTCGCGAGATTCTTTATGCCAATCAAAGACTCGCGTTTTTGATAAACACTCATCACTGTAAACTTTTTGAAATATTTCGTAGGTTTTTGTGGCAAGTTGTGCGTGAAATTTAATAGCAACTTCGTGATATTTTCACGGCGTCGAATTTTTTAGACTGTGACGCCAAATATCAGAACGCAACAATCCGGCATTTTATTTCCGGTTCAAACTCCTTTGGTTTATAGAGGAGGGATATTATAGCTTTCAAACGATATACAGCACCAACAGATGGTGCAATGTATACCAAATTTATAATAACGATCTTGATCGATATCTTGGCGTACTGTGGATATAAGGTGATTCAGAATTACAGGTCAAGCGGGCAGGGGGTGGTAGAGGACGATAAAAGAAATATTGTTTGTCTGACAAACGTACGTCCAATTCCGCTTTATTTTTTAAATAAAAGTCTTTAACCGTTTGGCTATGGACCGTCAGTGTCGTTTGGTTGAACAGTTCTAAAATTACGCCAGAATTAACTGTGAAACGCGCGATCTTCTGATATGTATAAGTAATTTTTAATTGATTTTATTGAAGATGTCTCCTGGAATATATTCACTCGCTCACTGTTAGGTGATGTTAAGTGTACAGAAATGTACTTTCTATGCCCGCTGGTGTACTTTTACCAGAAAAATCGTAAAATGTCATAGCCTTGAAAATACTTTGATTAAAAAACTTGTTATATATTTTTAATTTTAAGGAAGACTTTAGTTCAATAAAGCGAATACATTTTTGCACCGACCTAATAGTTACATATGTATGCAATTATGTACAGTATACACAGGAGGGATAACTTTTTCATTAAATATGATTAAAATTAATGAATAATTGCGTAAGTATATGAAACATTATTCAAACAGCCGTAGTGCGCTCGTTGTAATTTTAGAAAAACAAGCAAGGAACGCGTGTTACTATATAGTCAGACGGTTAAAAGATGCAAGTTTCGGGCGACTGCTAACGAGCAACCCTCTAAAACCCTGTTGCGAGGAGAGGCATACATATAGGACTCGCCACTCACGGTTGTGTGAGGTGGTAGCGATGCTTTGAGGAATGTTATAACACGTATGTACATATATTAACCTGATCAATGCATAACTTGGCCTGCGATGAAAAACCTTTTTTCAATATTTTAGCTGGTTTTGATATATATGTTTGGGTGTTAAATTCGAGGAACACAACAAAAATTTCATACCATATCTAAATATTATTCTAAATATTAGAACTTACTCGAAATTTCTAGGAGACTAGAAATACTTCGTCCCGAAGCCACATCAGTTAGTTGAGTTCAGTAATTTTTCACTACTGATTTCATTCAATCGCATATTACAACATAAAAACATCAAAGCAAATTGTGAAAAAACTGCCGGAAATGGAGCAAGTCTGAGATTATTTTTACATTTAGAAGCCCAAATTTCTAAAAAACCAATATACATTTGCAGCCCTGTGTAATTATATACTGATTATTACTGAGACTTAAGGGGATAGGTACTCTGGTGTAACTGCCCGTTTTTCAACGCCATCTTCGGGAATTTCTTTAGCGAAAACTCTAAGTTTGTACTATCTGGCGCTTTGCCTGCATATTGAGGTAGGTTTGAAGTAATACTCAGAATTTTTTTGATCTAGTTTGTTGCACATATACATAGATATAGTCGGTGGCACAAACTCCTCCCAAAAAAATTATTCTCCGACGGGCGTTGGTGTGGGAACTGTTCTAGTCATCCAAAATGGAAAAACTAAGATTTATTTTCTTTATTTTGTTTGTCCCTATGGTTGGAACCACGGACGAGTCTCTATATTGTATGAAATTAATTCTACGGGACGAAAACAACTAAATTCAGCAAAAATCGAACATTTTTTTCAAACTGCTGTCATTCTGCAAATTTTTATTGTTAGGGGGCCACTGTGGTTCCAACCATAGCGACAAACATAATAAAGAAAATAAACCTCAATTTTTCCATTTTGGGGCACTAGAACAGTTCCCACACCAACGCCCGTCGGAAAAGAATTTTTTGAAGAAGCTTGTGCCACCGACTATATCTATGTATATGTGCGATAAAAATGTTTGAAAAAATGTAAATATTACTTCAAACATACCTTAATATACTAGCAAAACGTCAGAGAAGTATAACCTTATAGTTTCTATTAAATAAATTCTCAAAGATGACGTTGAAAAATGGGCAGTTACACTAGAGTAACCTCTTCAACACATTTGTCGCAGAATTTGAATTTCCTATCTGCATTTGGCAGGTTTCTGATCGACTTTGAGGTCTTTCCACGTGAGATATTTCTGTAACATACGACTAGCATCTCGAATATGCGTATAGGGAAAAGGTGGGATAGTTGATCACAGTTTTGCTTTTTTATTGAAATAATAATAATGGTTTGCTTTGTTTGTATTTAATTATTTGATTCTTAGAGTATTCTCAATATACTTGTACAATTTTGAGAGTTGAAAACTAATTTTAATGACTGAATTTAAACATTTTCTGGCAGTGACGTAATGCACAAGTATCCCCCACTGGAGGGGAGACTTGATCAGTGAACTTTAAGAGTAAATAACACATTAACTTCCGAAAAAATGTTTATTATCTTAGTCAATAACATGAAATAAAGGGAATGTCATAAAAAGAAAGTAAACTCTAACTAACTCGAAAGAATTACTGAAAAAATAAAACCGAAGAATTAAACTCTATGACATAAAACAACATAAATGCATTCGTAAAAGGCATTTCACTTAGATATCATCTGATTCAGATGATGATGAAGAAAAGATTTTCTTTCTCACTTTCTTTGCCGTATTTTTCTGTTTCATTAACCGTTCTATGGTTCTTTCTGCGGCATTTTCACCTATTCAAGTATCCCTCAATGCACTCGATTTGAAAAAGATGAAAAATTAAGTTTACCTTTAATATTTAGATGAATCAATAAATAGCATTAATAGACCAGAAATTGCTGTTTTTACTTAATATATTTTAAATTCGTTGAAAATGCAACATTCAGTCGAAAAGGAGGAAGAACAAGGTGATCGAAATATTTACTGTTTGGCTGCAAATAAGATCGAAGCATCTAACCACATTATTCTATGCTTCCGAAAGAAAACTGCAACGTGCAGTGTTGCGATAATGCAAACATTAGCAGCAGGCAAAAATTGCCACTATATTAATTAAAAAACTGATGTGATCATGTATCCCCGATGATCAACTATCCCACTTTTCCCCTACACACTGCAGGAATACCTATCCTTAGTTTGGAAAAGTTATAAGAAACCACGAACCATGTGAATTTTTCCAAATTATCAGTCACGAGCAACAAATGTGCCTCGTGTAATTTTTTTACTCTTCATTGTCGCCCTTAGGGGAGACCGGGGCTGGTAGGCCAGTTTTTCAGTTTTTGATTTTTAATAAATTATGTGGACGAAATATCACTAAACCGGTTAGTATATTTGATAGGGAAACCACATTTGGCTATCTGATTAAATTATTGAAGTTGACTCAATGTGACAACAATTAAGGTATTTTAATGTTTTTCTAACACCTTCCATGCTGGTCAACCAGCCCCATGTTCAAGGTTGGTTGACTTACAGTATGGAGCAGGTTGACTATAGGTAAAATCAGTTAAGAAAATGTTATTAGTAACTTATCTCAGTGGTAATAAAATAACACAATGTCACAAGAGTTTTTTCATTATAAAATATTAATTTCCTTCTTTCATATTATAATAATAAACTGAAAATTTTTTCAACTTAAACATAAATTATAATGTATTTATAACAGTCAACCAGCCCCGACCGATCATTTTGACTTCAATAATCTATATAACCTTCAATTATTTATGTATAAACAAAAATACTATGTCAATAGATCGTCTAATAAACAAACTTTAAAATAGTCCCTTAACATTTATTCTATTGTAACTATATAGAGCATGAAAAAATAAAATCTTTAAGAAAAAAATATTCACTTACGTAGTCAATTTTTCGACAAACGCTGATAACTGTTAAAAAACGTGCGATCACGGGGTGGGCATGGCATTGTAGAAGTGACTTCTTTCTACAGTGAATCTTTCTGCAGTAGAGCATATGTCGGTGCAAAGTTATTAACAATTAGTCAACCTACCCCTTGAGACAACCAGCCCCGGTCTCTCCTACTCTGTTCTTGTGAATTTCTTGAATTCCGGTATGAATTACAGAATCGAAGGTTCGACCAGCACCTCAGACGCAAGGCACCATATGGAACGCTCTAGCGTGGTGATTTGATGCAGACGCGGTTTAGTTATAAATGAGATCTAGACGCCAGTGGCATAAGTCCAAGAACGTCTATTCCGAGGTTTCAGACGTTCTGGAACCTACACGACCTTTATTGACTCTTTCCCCCTGCATCATCTTTCATCGGCTACTTATAGCGGGGTTGCACGAACAGCATGGATTTTCAATGGGATTAAACGCAAGGTCTTCGATTCCTCGGTTCGCTTCGGTGAGGTTGCAACACTTTCTACCTCGACCCGCAGATATCAAATTTTCAAGAAGGTTCCCCAGCACAACAATAGGGATTTCCTGTATAGGGTGTCCAGCACTGAGTAGCACAGACACGAAGGGGGTAAGTTTACACGCAGGGAAGACTCGAATGTGTAAAATAAAATTTCTCACAAACGCCTTTTATTGCATTTTCAATAGTTACAGATATAAGCTGTCACCCCATTCTTCGCCCCCTCCAGTAATTACAATTTTTTTATAATAATAATACTTACGGTCCTTTGATAATAAAAGTATAATAAGAAATTATGATGTTGAGTAGAACAGAAGAGTAAAAAAACAGGAAAAAGTGAGAAAAGCCGAGAAAACACATAAGTTAGAGAACTTTTTACCCGACTTCAAAAAGAAGGTTATAGATTCGACCCGTATGTTTTCTTTTTTTTTATGTTTGTTCCCTCATAACTCCTCAGCATATGGACCGATTTTGATGATCTCTCTTTCATTCGAAAGAGGGCGATGCCCCGGTGGTCCCATCCTACACTGCATCAACATTGGCCCAATATTTTGCTAGTTAATAATAAAGACTATTGTCACCTAATTATTATTATTTTATGTACGTACGCGCATATCTCCTCAGCATGTTGTGTCAATATGTATAAAACTAAAAAGTTAAAAATAAAAAAATTTTAAAAAGATTAAAACCGGCTTCAAAGAAATAAAATTGCACTAAAAAGTAAAAAATAATGTTTTCCCTTATTTAATCTACGACTCTCATATTTTTTAAGTCGGTGCCTCATCATTTGCACTGTGTAAATCTGGCGCCGGCTTAAAAAATATGAGAGTCGTAGATTAAATAAGGGAAAAAATTATTTTTTACTTTTTAGTGCAATTTTATTTTTTTGAAGTAGGTTTCAATTTTTTTTTAAATTTTTTCATTTTCCTCGATGTATGCCTGATTCAATGGAACGGTAACAGTAAGCCATCAAACTAATTTCCCCATATACCTATGCTAAAAATATCCCAATTAAACAATGAAAGCGAATGAAAAATTCTTCAGCAGTTGGAGAGGCTTCGCAGTGATCAGCTCCAGAATACGATACAATCATTCCTCGCGGAACGCTTCGATTCTCTCGATCGGGCGCCCAATGGAGTGGAAAGGATTTAGCATTGAGTCGCGACAAATCGCTCGGCGACGTTAAGACACGGCTGTAATTTATCGCTCGTGAACAGACTCTAAGTGTTCATCGAGAATCGCGCTATTCTTCTCGACAAATTACAGATAAATCTCTCCGGCAAGGACGTCTAAGATCGACTGACTTCCGTCGCGAACCCTCGTGCCTCGAGAGATCCTGGAACGTGCCGAGGGTCGACGGCGACGTCGGCTCAAAACTGTGGAAATCGAGTTTGTCGCTGCCATCGTGCAGCTTTATCATAAACAGGCCAGAACTGGGGGGACGTTTAGCAGGAAGGAGCAGCAAGGATGACAAGCCCGAGTGTTGCCTAGAGTCACGTAATTGCAAGTTTCCGAGAAAGTTGAAGCACTTGGGCGGTGTAGTGTCAGCTATCGATTCGACAGCTCTCCAGGTGTCTGTGAGCGGGATTTTGCAATCCGTTGATGAGAATTTGATAAAATTTATAGGGTTAGGGAATAATGGATCGTCGGAATGAGGATTAAAGGGAATGGCGAATTGGAGGGCATGTTGTGGGTTGGGTTAGGCTTGGGTTAGGTTTGGTTTAAGTTGATATGTTAATTTAGATATATTAGTTTGTAGCAGAAATAGGAGGTCTCAAGAATGCAGAGATAAGCTTCGAATTTTTTAGAGGTTTTGGAATGTGGATGTAGCAGGGTGAAACGGAACGACTGGGCAACATGGAACATTAATGCTTGTCTTCAATAAGGGCTATCCGAGTATAGGTTAATGACCCTAGAGAGGCGAAGAAATATAGCGGATTTGCTTTTTGTTTACAATCTCATAAGCAATCACATCAATTGCCCTGTAATCTTGGTGCAATTCATATTCTATTATCCTAGTAGCGACATCACACTGTGTACGGTAGCTACAATTGCAGTGTCAGAATGTGTATGCTGGCAAATAGATACTGCCGTAATATTCATTTATGTTTTGTGTATACTGGATGATTAATTTGCAATATTGATATTGATACTGCATTATAATATCTGTTCATCTGATTTCATCTCTTTCTGTTGTTTTCTTTGGCATTTGTTATTTTAATTTTAATTTTAATTTTACCTTGTTTGTCTGTTCTCTACTCACACCTTTTTTCATGTTATTATAATGTGTCAAAGAGTTGTTATTTTGTAATAAATAAATAAAAAGAAATAAAATAATAGCTGCGAATGAGTTGCTATCGTGTGACATGGGACGAAACGGTCCTCACAGTAGCTCGTGATCGACCGCAAACCCGTGCACAAGTTATTTTTTGATTCACAGAGTTGGAAAAGTTTCCTGTGTCGAAGTTTCGATACTATGTCGGCGTTTGGACCATTTGTTTTAACTTGTATTTAGAAAATTTATAATGGTAAGTACATTACTGGCTTCTACAGTCCTCATACTGTATTATGACGGTTTACCCGGTTCTTTATCTTACGTTGAAGTGTAAATATTAAATGTTTACTAAATTACCTCATGTGTAATTTATATCTTTTTTGCAATTTTATATTTATATTTGGGTATCTTCAATATTTCTCATATTATCTTATAATATTTTTTCTTGTCTGTATAATAAAGTATAGCTTCGTTATGTTATTTATAACAGTTATATCTAGAACATATATTTATAGGTTTTTACATAAATTAATACTTTTTAAATTGTAAAAGTAAAAATTTCATACTTCTACGTGGTTTTAGATGGGTGCCCCGTTTTATCCTACTTAATCGAGGCGAATACATACAATGTATTTCAACACCTACCCCCCGAAAAATCTTATTTTCCTTCGTTGCTAAATATTTGTCTCAACAAAGTCTTTGATTTTCTTATATGTGCGTAGTTCAGAGTCTACTTAAGACTCATAGTGAAGTCCCATCTTATTTTTCATCGGATTCTTTGTTATCACACTCCAAGGTTAGTATTGTAGGCACGAGGTGCCTCAAGAATTTTAACATGCCCTTGGGATTTTGGATACGCTTTAGAATGTAGATGCATTCCTTTGCAGTAGAGTGAGTGGGCCACGAGAAAATCAACATCCCCTTTGAGATTTTCAAATGGTGTTCGAAAGTGGATGTATTTAATGCAATAGAAATGGAGGGACTCGAAGAATTTTCAGATCTTCGTTGGATTTTCGAGAAATTTTGAAAAGTAGATGTATTCGTTTAAACTTTAAAGTATAAATAGGGGGTCCAGCGAATTTTCAGACTTACCATAAGATTTTTGAGATACAGCATTACTGTTGTAAATATATGAAGAAAGTTTTTTGAGCAATATTGAATATTTTCAACAAGAAATGGGCTTATTATTTGAAAACCTACTGTCATAGCTATATCAAGTTAATTTGTTACTCATTTTAACATATTGATGGAGAGTTCTACCACAAACACATGTACATTCCGTAAGTTAATTAATCATATCTGACCACTAAAATACAATCATTGAAACAATAAATTGTCTTCCTTCATCAAATATTATTTCTTAGATACCTAATTATGGAATACTTTACATAAACAAGTAAGTAATTTGTAGAGTTTGTCGGTTTTTAAAAATCGGTTTTTTTTTTTATAAATTTGTAACATTCGAAACCGGTTTTTAAATTAAAAAAAAAACGGTTTTATCTACTACAATTAATATGTAAAAATTGGCACTGTGCCTAGGGCCTGCGAACCTACAGGGGCCTACGAAAGTCTAAAAATGAAATTTTAAATAGGAATATGTACCCTAATATAACAACGACAAAATTGAAAATATAATTTAATTTAAAAAATAATGTAAATATATTAGCAATTGAATGACGCGAACAATAAATTGAAAGGGCTTACAAATACAGTTTTTATGCAAAAGTGCCTAGGGCCTGCGACGATTCTAAAACGTCCTTGCATTTTGTAGTTGGTAACAGTTTACTGTAAAACTAATCTTCGAATTTATAATTCATATTTTGTACGGATTTTAGTTATTTTAGTCTTTTTTTTTATTTGGTTTTATATGCAGTGTATTTTTTTGTGTTCTATTTTTGTAGATCCATAAATATTAAATGGACCCAAAAATTGTACAGATTTCATTTTTTAATTTTTTTTATTATTTATTTGTGTTTGTATAGATGGAGTATGTTTTATTTTGTTACATTTTCATAATTCCATAAATACTAAAAAAACTGAACATTTTTAAAATAAGTACAAATATTTATTTTCTATTTTAATCATATTTTTTTGTGCAAATTCGAAAACCGTTTGAACCGGTTTTTTCAAAAGTCGGTTTTTGTATAAACCCTAGTAATTTGTCTCTGAGTTATTTCGTTCGTTTTCTCGTATTCAAATAAATACACTGTAAAATGGTCTCGCAACTATAATTCTTGTTACCTGAAGAATATATTACATTTTTAAAAATCGTTCCTTTCATACTATATAATGTAGGTATATCAACCATAATAGATGACTCTGAGGAGAAAAGTGCCTGACCCTAGTTTTTTATTCCCATCTGTTATTAAAATAAATAATCATCCATACATATTTTCTCGTTCCCGAGAAAAATCGAGTTTTCTAATCCCGCACATAATTCACCAACCTCCACCAATCCCACTGAAACATTAAATACCACACCCCAATACACTTCACAGGGACAAACAATTGATTTCTCTACATAATAGCTACGAGAATTAATAGGGGCACACTGGACACATCAGAACTTGTTCAATTATTCTCAAACCGTTATCCTTCGCTTCACGTCCAATAACCAATCAGAAGTAACACATCACATTCAAATGCACATCATTTCCCCTTCTAAGTTTAAACCGCACAGAGACGAGAGGGGACAAAAGGGCGAACGAAATATTATTGAAAAGTTATACAGTATCGGTGAAAAGAAAGTTTGAACTGCGAACGATAACAAAAGGAAAATAGTTGTAATAGGAAGTATATATTGTATCTTAAACTTTATATCGCATAGATTGGGGGTTGCCAAAATAGGCCAGTAATACCAACATAATAGGTACTTAAGGGGGTAGGTCACCCTCGATAGCCCTAAAACAGGCCTTTTTTCAAACGCAAATTGTAAAGTGATAAATAACAATAGGAACAACGTTTTTTCTAGTTTTAATCGTTACTGTATGAGGTTTAACACAAAAAAAGAAAAGTCTAAATATCCCTATGTACACAAAAGTTATGAATAAAAACGTAAAGGCGTGTACGCGGTGCACCGTTTGCGGTGTACATAAAATCTCGAAAACCGCTCCAACGATTTGGATGAAAATTTAATGAGACATGCAGAAAACCATTCCCCAAGATGTGTCGGGAGCAGATTTTCGAAAAAAAAAATAATACAATTTTTATGTTGAAAAATACGATTTTATCAATTTCTTGTATGAAGAATATTTTTTATCTCCTTTTTAAGAATTGATCTCGAAATTCTTCTCCCGACACATCTTAGGGAATGGTTTTCTGCATGTCTCATTAAATTTTCATCCAAATCGTTGGAGCGGTTTTCGAGATCTAGAGACGCGGTAGCGTCTCGACGCCAAGTACAGGAAAGACACCCTGTATATGTCGACTGTCGCTACCGCTATCATTTACTCGAGAAACGGCTAATCCAACCTAACCTGAAACTTATTTCATTAATATCTCATGACGCCTGCAATATTTTCTAAATTTAAAGGCATTTTTCTTATGTAAACCGCATATAAGCTTTCGAATAAGACCAAATTTCAATAAAATCTGTCCACGCATAACAGAGATATCATAATATCGTCTCATGGATCTGTCAGAAACGGTAAGATTTTCTTCTCCCTATCCTTCAGCCAAATTTTCGTCAACATAATACGTATACGCGTTACACGCACACCTTCAGCCAAAACGGAACTAATACATGTTTCGTTCGTCGATTCGTCGACTCTCGGAATCATTCGGCAGGGTTCGTCGTCCGTCATTGTCATATATATATATACCTATGTATACTATTTTGAATTTTATAACCTACCAAGTCTCAAACCGTCATAACCTGCCAAGTGTCAAATAAGGTAAGTTGTCCAAATTTGAAATGGCACGAGTTTTTACACTACATGGGAGACTGAATTATTGTCTCAATTAACAAGGTGGGTCGCCAAATTTTTTTAATAGATTTTTTATGTAGAGTCGCAGACTTGGAAATTGTCCGGATAAGGTTCGACAGAGAAGCATCTTCTTTCGCATAAGTTTCTGGAAATTTGTACCATGCATGTACAAAATATATATTATAACAAATTGCATTGCATTTAAATTGACAGATATTTTTATTATACCAGCAAATTATTTTTAATTTAGAGTTTTTATGTAAAGCTTATAGAAATGAAGGGGACGCACAGGACTTGGATATAAAATTGAAGGGGACGCACAGGCTTGGAGGTTGTCCGGAGAAGATTAGATAGATAGACAGAGCATCTTGTTTCGCACAAGTTTCTGGAAATTTGTCAAATAAGGTAAATCTACAAAATTTGTCAAACGACGTAGCATTAAAAATTATTAAGAAAATAGATTATGGTGGACTGCTTGCAATGTAGAGAAAGTCACATTAGTGAAGAAAGTACGCTGAAAACACATCTCCCTTGATGCTTTTCAATATTTTGTGAAAGACATTCGTAAAACTCTAATTAATCATACGCTCTCACCTCCTTTAGACACATTATGCAGTCTCTACAATTACTATAGCAAAAGGCCACTCTATTTCTATATTTCTATATATAAGTTCTACGTTAAGTCGTATAATTAAAAAAAATGTGGCTTTCATATATTTACAGAAAATCGAAGCAGAAGGTGATGCACTGTGATCTACGCCAGACTATGTACGCACAAATTTGCAGGTAGAGTTTTGCATACGTAATTATTCATTCAATGATCTTGAGCATGTGTGATAAATTATAAATAAATAATTATTAAATGTGTCCTATTTTTCAGTTAACGATGCAGACGAAGAGTTGACAGATAATAGAAGCAGAAGGTGATGCACTGTGATCTACGCCAGACTATGTACGCACAAATTTGCAGGTAGGGTTTTGCATACGTAATTATTCATTCAATGATCTTGAGCATGTGTGATAAATTATAAATAATTAATAAATGTGTCCTATTTTTCAGTTAACGATGCAGACGAAGAGAATTATTTCAACAGTTGAAAGGGAACGTTACTGAAAATGATATAAATGTAAATAAAAAGAGTGAATAAAAACAGTTCAATGTTAAATACGTTCAGCGCCATAAGCTGCTTCGCGCATTATGTACTGTACACAAAGTACTATACATATAAAATACATATAGATCAGCAATACAGTGCGCTTGGTTTCATTTCGTAGTTGTTAAACTTACGTAGAATTTATCCTTAATCAAAAAATAAATAAAGTACACTCGCTGAGCTGCTTTGCGCTATTACGAGTATTCCAAGTATACATATATATACCTTATCCTCTAACGTCACTACATAGGCTGCAGGGCGCCATAAACACGTAAACGTGTGACGAAGATAGATCAGAATTTATAATTTATTGGGATTTCCTTACTTTTTCCTTATTTTTAGCACACGTGGCAGTCAACTTCAAAAAAGTAAAAAAAGTTACGCCAAGTACATGAATTATCTTTGTAAAAAGAAGTGAGATCCCCATAAAAAACTTTCAAAAAGTAAAAAAATTACGCCAAGTACATGAATTATCTTTGTAAAAAGAAGTGAGATCCCCATAAAAAACTTTCAAAAAGTAAAAAAATTACGCCAAGTACATGAAACAAATAAATCACAAAAAATAAAAGATAATATAAATCACAAAAAATAAAAGATAATAATATAAATCACAAAAAATAGAAGAAAATATATAATATCACAAAAAATAGAAGATAATAATATAAATCCCCCAAAAAATAGAAGAAAATATACAATATAAAAAAAGATGTGAAATCAAAATGAGCTGCAAGTACATAAAGGTGATTTCCAACTGCCCTTAAGATGACACAACTACATAGACACAGCTAAAATGCTGTGTGCATACATTCCATTACTCATATCATATTAAAAACATTGTCGTAAATTAATTAATAGCTTTACAAAATTAATATACAAAATTGCGCCTATTATAACAATGGCTACTTGTACAAAAAAATGTATTAAATAATATTAAGCAGATATATTTTAATACGAATAAATATTTTATTTTATTCAAAATACTTGGCGCTGCGAAACCGAAAAAATATCAATTGTCTTAGTATTAATTAATAATTTACAATAACTCCCTTACAATCTAAAATACATAAACATATACATATTACAAATGCAGTCAGATTTATTCTACATATATTTAACTGTAATATCACGTAGCATATGCACACGCACACATAGGTACACACATTCACGAACGCACGCACAAGAAAGAAAGAAAATGATTAAAGCAATTTATACATATGTATTCAGTTTAGCAACACCAATTCGGTGAGCAGCGCCAAGTATTTTGAATAAAATAAAATATTTATTCGTATTAAAATATATCTGCTTAATATTATTTAATACATTTTTTTGTATAAGTAGCCATTGTTATAATAGGCGCAATTTTGTATATTAATTTTGTAAAGCTATTAATTAATTTACGACAATGTTTTTAATATGATATGAGTAATGGAATGTATGCACACAGCATTTTAGCTGTGTCTATGTAGTTGTGTCATCTTAAGGGCAGTTGGAAAGCACCTTTATGTACTTGCAGCTCATTTTGTTTTCACATCTTTTTTTATATTGTATATTTTCTTCTATTTTTTGGGGGATTTATATTATCTTCTATTTTTTGTGATATTATATATTTTCTTCTATTTTTGTGATTTATATTATTATCTTTTATTTTTTGTGATTTATATTATCTTTTATTTTTTGTGATTTATTTGTTTCATGTACTTGGCGTAATTTTTTTACTTTTTGAAATTTTATGTACACCATCAAACGGTGCACCGCGTACAGGCCTTCACGTTTTTACTCACAACTTTTATGTACATAGAGATATTTAGACTTTTCTTTTTTTGTCTTAAAGCTCATAGAATAACAATTAAAACTGAAAAAAACGTTGTCTCTATTGTTATTTATCACTTTACAATTTGCGTTTGAAAAAAGGCCTGTTCTAGGGCTATCGAGGGTGACCTATCCCCTTAAAGCCTAGGTAGTATTAAGTTAGTTAAGCAGATATATGAGTTTTAAACTTTCCTTTCACCACCGCTATGATGCTTCACTATAACATCACGATGTAGCTTTTCAATCAAACGTGGAATTGAATTGCACGAGTGCTGGGAATGTGATAGTGGGCAAGGATAACGCCACACGAAATCACGTTAACCATGACATCCGACATCAAACTCACCAGCTTGTCTCTGCATAATTAATTTTATGTGGTGAGCAGCTCCGCCGAACAACACCTAAATTGTTTGGAACGAAAACAGTCAGCTTGTTTAGCCCCATCACCCTCGCTCCTCGCGGATGGTCCTCCATGTTTCGCCGTTAATTAACGTTAATAATTGAAATTCTTGTGGGAAATTTGAAATTTAATTGCAATTCGAATGTTCAATATACTCCACTGACTGTTCGGATAAAATTTCCATCGATTTCTTCTAAATAATGGATCCCGAACTGTGGCTTGATTTTAGTTATTTATAACTTATCCTTCGAAATTCGAGACTGAAGTGGAGCGTTTCAGTCAAAGTAGCAGGTTGGATCTTAGACAGAAGAGGCGGTATCGATGTTCGTTTAGAAAATAGTCTGATGGAAATTAGTATCGACTGGTAGAACGAGAAGGATCGATGAAAGTGTCTCCATCTTTGCGTTCAGTGGCAGGGATAAGGTTACGGTCGAGTGTGCAAAAGTTTTGGAAAGTATACTGTTCATTATTGAAAGATAGGTACAAGTTGTGAATGGAAATCTTAACAATTGAATTTTTTCAGGTTCCTTTTGTAACTTGGGATATTGACTTGAGTTTGGCATAAACGATTGAATTTTTCAGAATAAAAATATTCACTGGAATCACGTATCAGGAGATGTTAAGGAAATATTCTCCTATTACGCGTGTAAACCCAGAATTGCTCAATTGACCAAAGTGGTCGACGTGAGCTGTTAATGCAGTCGAAGAGCTTTCACTGCCGCTTTAATCCCAATGTAATAACCTCGATCGCTGATTAAAGGGCCGCCTTGAAAGCGGATTACAGTTATAATCCTTCCCTTCGAGACTTGACGTACCTATTTAACAGCTTAATACATTAAGTACCACTCTGTGTTCGGCAAGAGCTCTATTGCACCGTTTAATGGATCCTTGAACATCTTAATGGGCACCTTTATCTTATGTTCACGCGAGAGTTGCTGCTAAAGTGTTTCAATGTGTGAGTTATAATAAAGGTGATCTTCTAAATAATCACAATATTTATAGCCACTGATCTTGACCTATGTATGGGGAAAAAAGTGAAACACGTATTTACATTAATTTTTAAATACTCCTATAGTATGTTAAGAAGTTTTATGAAATTTAAATTCTATTTTCTTGTTAGCGAATTCTGGGACGCGTTTGGTATACTTTTTGACCGTTTAATGGGTACTCTAGGTCCCTGGGGTGTGTAACAATGGGGCCAAAGAAGTGAAGCCTTGTAAGAGATGATGAAGAGCATATTTGGTGATTTGTCGGTGATTTACCGTTAAGGAACTAGTTCTTGATCAGGCACTAATTTTTTATCAGTTCATGAAATAAATCGTTCTTTTAAGTTTATGTCAATAAATAATTGTTTGAAATAATTACTAACATAAAAATTGATAATTCAAAAATATATGTTTTGTCCGTGAAAGCAGTTAGTATTGTTAGTTTTCGTAAAAATAAATGTGTAAGGTGGCCCACTTGACGGAAGCCCCTGTTGAACGCCATCTCTTACTGTTCGAAGTAATAGATCACCATCGACGCCACAGTCGATTTCTTTGCTGGTTGTTGCGGTATTAAAGGTTATTTTCATACATTTTGCTTACAATAGTTTACTTTACAATGTAGAGCAAGAATTTTAGTATTATATGTATCATTTTGCTTTAAAAGTCACTGATCATTATTTAGTTTCAATTTTTTCTTCTGGAACTAATTTTTGATCACCTGAATAAAAAATAGGTTAGGACATTATAAAATTATAAAAAAAAAATTAAATTTAGATGGTATAATACCAAAAATAAGTTTATTTGGTACTTTCTTTTTAATTAGTATCCGATTATTTACATTGAATAGTTCCTTACCTAATAAGGAATTAGTTCCCATGTATTTTAGATGATCAAAAACTAGTTCCTGACCTGATGAAAAATTAGTTCCCATGTATTTTACATGATCAAAAACTAGTTCCTAGTCACCTTATTATTCCATACCTTATAAATAATTAAATTATACTTTGTTTCAACTTTTTAAAATTTTTCCTTATATTTTAAACATTAATTCATCTTTTAGTAGAAAAAAAGTCTATGCTTTAAAGTTGTATTAGGTTAAAAATAAATATTAAAGCGGGAAGCCCTCTAAACTGATCAAAAACTAGTTCCTTAACGGTACTCCACGGGAAATTGTTTGCAAAAGCATAATATGTTTCATCGTTCTCAGTATTGGAATCTACAGGGTGTCCCAGAATTGAGGGGCAATCCGGAACATGCAATATTCTGACGCAAGAACACATCGAAAAGTCCTTTACTGTTTTGGGATCCGAGGCTTCCTTCTCGAGATATTGACAGTTGAATATTAGGGCTGCAACTTCCGGGCCGCGCAGTTTAAAGCCGTGTCAGTTGAGCGTGCGGTAGCGCTAGCTCGCACGCACGCGCAGAAGGCGCGCGCAGATATAGGTTCACACAACAGTAAAGCAGACTGCCCTGGTTCGAACTGTGAGAATGGGTCTTAGCGCCACTAACCAATTTTCGCGGTTTGAACCAGCGCTATCGGTTCGACTGTTGTGTGAACCTGTACTTATGCCCGCCTCCTGCGCGTGCGCGCTAGAGGTCATGCTCCCCGTCAACTGTTTCGGCGTCAAACCGCGCGGCCCGGAACCGCTAATATTCAACTGTTAATATCTCGAGAACGAAGCCTCGGGTTCCAAAACGGTAAAGGACTTTTCGATGGCTTCTTGCGTCAGGATATTGCATGTTCTGGATTGTCCCTCAATTTTGGGGCACCTTGATATATAGCTAATAAACGCTGGCCGTTGAAAACTTGCTTCAGAAGAAATTCAGCTTCCTTTAGAACAAATTTCTTTCCGAAAGCTTCAGGATTTACTAGAATCGATTAGCGATTTATTAAAAGAAATCGAATTTTCCTTATTGTTACAGGAAAAGTCGCCTGAAATCTTCCGATTAAGTAGAAATAATCGAACAAACCCTTGTCATTGAAGACTTGCCCCAGGAAAGATCAAGCTTTTCATAAAAAAAATCCTGTGAAAGTAACCATGCATAAGAAATTGAATTTTCTCCAGAAATAGATGAAGTAGATCCATCTGAAAGTTCGCGAATCAACCAGAATAGATCACAATTGACATAGCAAATCCTCGCCATCGAACATTTTTCCCAGAAACCTGCTCTTAAAAAAAATCATCATTAATAAAAAAAATGCCACGTTATCGAACACTTGCATTGAAAAAAAAAAAAATACTTCTGAATGCTTGAGAATCGAGCAGCATACACCTAACAAAAGCTATAGTGATCGAATACTTGCCCCCCGAAAGATCAAACATTTCCTACAAAAAATCCCCCTAAAAGTCTCAAAATCGGACAACACCATCTCCAGAACAGGTGGAACGACCCGCCAAAAGAACTACAACCTTACCTCGTACGAGCGTGAGGATGCCTAGTGGCATCACCAGGACGGCAACCATCAGGTCCGTGATCGCCAGGCTCATCAGGAAATAATTGGTGACGTTCTGGAGCCGTCTCTCCTTAGTGATGGCAAGGCACACCAAGATGTTGCCGGCAGCGGTGCCCAGCACGAGGACGAGGGCCAGCATCGCCCACCAGTTGTTCAAGCCGCCGCTCTCGATGACCAGCTGCGTTCCATTCACCGATTTATCCTCGTAATCGCTGTCGTTCAGTATCCCAGACACCGTGAACCGCGCTATGTCGCAGCCAGAGCCATTCGTGTCGCTCGCCACGCCGAGCAACAAAAGGTCCTCGTAACAGGTGTCGACGACGGCCTCGTAAGGATCCGTGCGATCGATCCTCTGCATTGACGAGCCGATCATCTCTCAAGGAAACGGCTGATCCCCGGGTAGCTTGCTCTAACAGCAACCAAGCCCAGCCTTCCTCATCTGTGACGACGAACGTTCACGTTGCAACTTCCGATTCGTTCCTTGGATCACGCACGACGCTCCGCGTTCCTTCGTCTGTGTCTTCAAGGTGGTTGAACGATTCGCTTACCGACAGCCTTGTACGCGCACTGCTGAGGAACCATGATTATCATTCGTTTGTTTAACTAGGGGTAGGGCAGGTTTTTTAGTGGAAGATTTTGGTGGAGTGGGAGATGATTAAACGTTTGAGTGATGCAAAGTGGAATAGTGAAATAGTGAAGTGCAGTTGAAGGGAAATGAAAGAGGCTAAAGGGGACGGTTAGGAGGATAGGTTCTTGTTACGATAGAGGGACATGAATGGATGCCGACTCTTTCGTGGCCTTTTTTCAAGCATAGTTTGAAGACTGTGGCGGTTTTCGATGAATTTGATAATGATTCTATTCGCGGAACGAGGGTTTTGGGAAACTTTAGAAAGTTTGGTAGAAAGGCTCTTTGAGACCCTTGGGATATCGTTAATATTGAATTTAACGGATGTTGGTACACACATAGATGCTTTTGAAGAAAATTCAAAAGGAATTGTAATTCCTAGTTTATTCGCAAAATCTCTTTCATCGCGATGACGTAAAGAAGAAAATCATTTTGACGGTTTAAATAATAATCTTGAACTTTCCGAGTTTTCAAACACTAATTGGACTTTAGAACGAGAAGGAGAGGAATCAACTAAAAACAAGGCCAATTACTGACTAATTCAATTGATAAAAGTAATCGTGCAAAAAACACTATTATAAATTCAACACCTAGCCTAGTAGACTCAGTACATAAATAAATCTTTATTCCTTCAATTACAATTTTCATAGGTCGATCTGAAGTTAGAAAAACAGATGCATTAATGGAGCAAAAACCACTGCTTCTGTTGCAATGATTCAAGGATTCGTACCACAGTACAAACAAACCGTACAGATTCCTGAGTAGAGACGAACGAAACAGAGATAGAGGCAATAAAACAAGAACTCCTATAAACGTACGACCTATTCGACCTCGTTTCCAAGCTATCTCCACGTGCTTATCTTTCCATCGACCACTGAAAATGACAACCTTTCATCCGAATGAAGTCCAGCGAATGTCTGACCATTGATCCTGCCATTAGTTCACTTATCAGAGTCCCCGTCTATTCAGATTCCCAGATATCGAGTATCAGCCAGCAGTTCAGTGGAGTAGGTTACACGAAGTTTGCGAAGATACTATCACGAAAGTACATTTTTCGGTTATCATGATCAGAAAAACGTCCTCGACGCGACAGAAACTTTCATGGCCGCGTTCATTCACCCTCCATCGATCCTTCCGCCAAATACCACTCACTATTTGGCAATGAACTTACATACGAACTCGTTGAAATATTTACGCGCCAAAGGGACATTGAGCAACTTTGATCTTCGCTGCACGCTGGTCTGTAAATATTGGCTTTTCAAGGTCATTCGACTTTTTCGTTATTTTACTTTTTATTTCTGTGCTTGAGTGACGAAGAACGTCTACATGCGTCTTTGTGCTTTTTGCTTCACATGAAACGGGTAAACTAAGGGTGAAAGGGGGGTGGAAAGGATAATAGCCAAGATGCCATAATGCTTAATGACCTTCGCCAGACGATATCTTCTGCCTGGAGATATCGTTTTCTTTAGTCAAGGCTTTGGAGGTATCTAATTTTCTTGTAGCTTCGTATGTTCATATCAGAATGGCTTCTACGCCACTTCCTATATTTCAATTTGTTGGGTAAAAATAAAATAGATATATATATCCTGAGTTCGTTACAAAAGAGGTCTACATATAACGTGTCTCGCTACTCGGCTCGACGCAGACTGCCTCGGCCGCGCAGTTCTCCCGGCTAACCGCCTAGCAACACTTCTCTGGCAACGCTGTGCCTTGCAGCGCTCGTCTGGCAACGCCGTGTCTGCCGTGACGCGAGCCTACTACAAATCGATGATCAGTTAGATTTCTCGTTCCAATATGATGGAAATCAGTTGTCGTGGAGGTGAGAAACTTTTGAGACATAGTTTGCACTAATTGTACTGTTGTTTGCAAGAACGGCCTCGGGACACTCAGGCCCTTTCTGCATAAAACGCATAATTAGATTCCTCATTCTTTTCTACATATGCCCCCCAATATTGCAGGAGTGTATTTTTGCAAAGTTGCGGCAACATTATAAATATGTAGTCCTGCAACGTTCCGGTAATGATTCTGCAACGTAACGGCAAAATTGTGGCAATGATCCTGCAACTCATCGGCAATATTGCATTGCAGAGACGTTGCAGGTTCACTCCTATGTCCGCCCCGGGGCAATATTGCGGGAGTGTATTCCCGCAACGTTTCGGAGATTTTACAGCAATGGTCCCGCCGCAACGTTTCTGGCAGAGAGAGACGCGACGACATGAAATGTGTGCAGAATCGTAGTAGTATAACGCCCGTGTGTCTTTTTTTCTTAGCACAACTATTATTGATTTACAACCGCTGATTGATAAGATTGCTTACGTATTCGAACTTATACTCCTACCGTGCAAAACTTTAAACTCAAATTATTCAAAAACGAAGGTTCATTTAACACACCCCATTAGGGATTTGTAACACTATAGGTGCGGACTACAACTTTCACCCGGTGTCATTTTAGGTTAGGTTGGAAAACAGTTTTTAGACTGAACCTTCTCTCTTTTCTCTTGCTTGATTATATATACGTGTTTGTGCAATAAAGGCGTTTAATAATAATAATAATAATTTCACACATTAAAATATATAGTAGCTACTCTATCTGAAAAAATTAAATTGATCTTAAAATCTCTTCTATAATTTCATGTACAAACAACTCTTACGATAACACATTTTTCATATCTTCAACGGTCAACGAGAAATTCTAGCATATCCAGTTAAATGAAACATGCTGTAGAATCCACTCGACGTCACGTATATATTTCGATAAATTTTGTCAAAGTCATAGTTTTTTCAGAATATTACTGTAATGTTTCTACAATATTTTCACTACAGTATTGCACAGCAATATGTGCGGAATTGTGCTTGGGCGTTGCCACTGGAACATTGCACGTCGATGTGGACGCAATATTGCAGGAATATTGTAGGATCGTTGCCACTGGAACATTGCACGTCGATGTGCGCGCAATATTGCAAAAATATTATAAGATCGTTGCCCCTGGAACATTGCAGTGGCAACGTGTGCGCAATATTGCAGGAACAATGCTGCAATATTGCCGTGCAATATTGGAGCGGCAACATTCTTGCAACGCTGCTGCAACGAAGTGTGCTGTATGCTCTTTACATTTAAAAAAATCCGATTATTTTTTTCCACATAAGTATATGTATGTATGGTTGTACACATAATCATAACTATTTGAATTTATAATGTATATTAACTTTTGATGTAATAATTGTTCCTCAAGAAGGTGTTTAAAAATTATTTCTTGAAGCACTTCATATGCACTTTTTGTCAGTGGCTGAGGGGACATTTAGTTTAGATATATCATTTCTATAATACAATAAAATAACGAAATTATACCTGTGGTTAATATTAAAATGAATTAATCATTATTCTAGACTACCTGATGCAAAATACCAATGATGCAACAATATTTTTGCATTTTTCATTAAGCCCAGCTGTAGAGCTGCATTTTGCAAATTTTATTCATTACATCTGATGTTTGTTTCCTTTCATTAAATTGGATGTTTGCAGGCCAACCGCCGTTAATTCATACTGTGCATCGCTTTATGTAGCTATTCCACAACAAATGAAATGACGTGCATTAATTCTTCGCCTTCTATAACATTCCCACTGTTTGATTTCAGATTTGTAAAATTTGACAGACTATTTAACAACAGAAACATTACTACACTTTTTCAAAACTTGTGTGACACCAGTTCTGTCCCGTCCTGTCCTAACCCGTTTACAGAGCTCTCTGACCTAGATGGCGTTCTCACAGTATTTGCCAATAGTGAATAACACTTTATCCATCATCCATCTCGAACAGAAATCGAGCCCAACTCTGTTCACCATGCTTCATAATCACTTTTGCTTCCTCATATTTCCTAAGAAACTATCCTTTCGTCTACGTTATCACAGCTTCTACTTTCATCGATATCCACGCGATCTTTTCATCTACGTTCCTGTCAGTACTTTCCAAAAATCGAATCAATACCGCCCCGCGAGAGAGCAGAACGCTCTGGACACCGGAAGCTTAGGATCTATCAATACACTTCAGAAATATCAGGCGACCCGGTGGGACGATAGCAACAAGCGTTCCTCGATTTCCAGCGGGGCAAATAGTGGATCAAGCCGCGAGGGGCGGGTTATCCTTCATTGCCACGCGCAGGCCTGCTGCATCATGCAACCCCTGCATTTATATCGCTACCAAGGCGGTAGCGGAATCTACGAGGAGGGAAATGCTCCAGGCAAAGTGCACCTACTGGCCCCGAAAGTATCGCGCCCGATGTTATCAGTTTTCAAGGAGCCTTTCATTCTCCAAGGAGCGGGTCACGTGCTGGCAGAACATGGCGAGCTTCCTAATGGCGTTATTTGAAATATCATTCCGAGTAACGTGTTACTTTATCTTGCTGCTGTGTCGTTTTTCATATCGTGTGGATATCATGTTACCTCCATTTTGAGGGATAATTTTTGAAGCAATAATAGTGTGCCTGACATTGCGAAGCAGTGGCCAGAAATATTTTAATTTTCATTCGCTTAGTGCGTAAGTAAACGCTCGAAATGTAAGTAAAGTAGAATCTTTTTATTTTACACTATATTATTTGTGAAATGATGTAAATAAGGGGATTGCAGCTTTTCCTACAAGTCTAAAAACGTAGATCGACAGAGCACACGCACGACATTGCATTCCTCTTCTATTCCACTAAGGGCAATCGGTTGCAGAAGGAACGACAACTATTTTTGAGACTTGTGGCGAAGGTATTTTACCTGAAGGGGTTTGTCAAAATGGGTTTACCAGATTCAAAAGTGGTGATTTTGACGGTAGTGAGAAGCGTCGTTCTGTACGTCCTCGGGAAATGCAAACAAACAGGTAATAGTGGGCGAAAACCCTGCACAGTCATCTTCTGAGCTTTGAAGACAGTAAGAGGCCGATCGTTTAACCGTAATTCGACGCTTGTGTGCAATGGAAAAGGTGCAAAAGGAAGACATAATGATGGAAAACAAAATTACTTATGCACCAACCTAATACACAGTCGGAGTAATGTGGCTACAAAAGGACAAGACGAATGTCAACAATATTCATATCGTTTTGTAGGTTATGCCTTTCGCGGCAATTCGCTTGTAGTTTGATTGTAATCGGTTCAGTTTTATGTAAAGCGCTCACTTTGAAAGAGGTCGTTGTTATAACCGCTCGGCTGGCGATGTGCGATCGGAATTTTGAACAACGAATTGTAATTTAATTTTTTAAGAAACTCGGGAGGAATGACGCAGAAATACTGGATGCGTTCGATCTGGGATCATGCGAGTCTTTTTATTTTCTAAACTTAAAAACCATCTCAACGATTTGGAGACGTAATAAGAATTTAGATATCTTTCGAAGATTTCCTTTACTATTTTTCTACAGGACAATCGCGAGCGAATGCTCAGTGCATAAAATCGACCAGAGAGTATCTTAAGGGGGAACACCACTGTGACGGCCGGGAAAGTAAGCCATTTTTAAGAACTTTTTTTCAGGAATAATTTACAGTTTTCATAGAAAATTTTTATTACCTACCTTTAGTACGTTGTCTTAAGAGACTATACAAAAAAAAATAGAAGAACATCGATAAATTTTAATATATATTATACTTCATGCCTCGTTGTCGAGATTACAACGTAGTATCGCTACTTGTTGCCAGTCATCGCCACTTCAGAGCCCTAAAAAAACAAAAGGGGCTCTATGTGCCTATTCCTACCTAGCTCCATATTTCATTACGCTTTTGGCGTCAGTCACGTCCAGTGTCCACGGGAAAGATGCTGCGTAGTAGGATACTACCGTCGCAGGGAGGAGGAACGCATGCGCGCGATGACGCGGTGACAGTTAAACCAATCAACGCCAAGATGGGAAACGATGGGAAACGAAACGGCGTGTCCCGTCTTGGCGGTGATTGGTTTAACTGTCACCGCGTCATCGCGCGCATGCGTTCATCCTCCCTGCGACGGTAGTATCCTACTACGCAGCATCTTTCCCGTGGACACTGGTCACATCCATTTCGTTAGTTGTTGGAGTTTCGTTTTCTTTTGATATTAGGAGATCCCTGTGAAGAATGGGTCGCGATAAGAAGTCCCACAAGCATAAGCGTTCCTCGCGAGACAGGGAGAATAATAAATATATGGAGGAAATTTTTGCGAAAATACGGAAATTAGAAGAAAAAATCGAGGCGAAAGGAGAGGGCGGCAGCGCGAGGCAGGAGGCGTCGGATTGCCTAACTGTTCAGGGTGAGTTGCAGGGCAGGCGGAGAGTTTATTTTAAGATGAAACGTAATCCGTACATTCGACATAGCCTTTCCCTAGAGGTGGGTAGTCATTTTGTTTGGTTTTCTTCATTCAGGCGATAGCCGGGAAGAAACTGTCACTCAGGTTATGATGCATGAACAAAATATAGAGAGCGACGGAGAGCGCTCTATGCAGGACGCAGACAAACAGTCTGAAGTTGCAGTGGCAAGGGGCGACTCGCAATTAATTTCGCATAACCTAAGTAGAATTGCGGCAACTTCACAGGACAAGGTCGAGGTCCCTGACAAACCGGCAGAGGAACAGTTTGTATTAGATGAGGAAACAATTAAATTGTTGGGTGATGATCCTGCAGCGAAAAAACAGGCCGAGTTAAAGCTCAATGCCGACGTAGCTTCGCGGGTGTCAAATTGGATGATTAAGG
Source organism: Andrena fulva (assembly GCA_946251845.1). Lineage (NCBI taxonomy): Eukaryota > Metazoa > Arthropoda > Insecta > Hymenoptera > Andrenidae > Andrena > Andrena fulva. The sequence continues at coordinate 16,393,354 of OX276333.1, read as the reverse complement.
GTTTGCCAAAAGAATTAAAGGAAAGCTTACTTTCGAAGTTTCCTAAAGAAGGAAACTGTTATCTTGAAGGGCCTGAGCTTAAAGAAGAAATAGCTGTGACTCTGAATGAAACTGCCATCAAGCGGGACAATCATTTTAAAGAGTTGCATAATGTTATAGGCTCGGCATTATCGGCCTCCGCTTCAGCAGTGACAATGCTTATAGAGGAAGATGGACAGGGAATTGATAAGAACCAATTGTTGGAGCGTGTACTGGGATCAGCGCAGCTATTATCGGAACTGTTTTATACAGTGTCTGTGGCGCGTAAGGCCTATATTGTTCCGGGATTTGAAAAGAAGACCAAAACTTTATTTGACAAGACCACCACTGGCAAATTTCTGTTTGGTGAAAATCTGGGAGATAAGGTGAAAGGGGTTGTGGCAGTAGAGAAAATAGGAAAAGAGCTGAAAACACTTCAAGAGTTCGACTGTGAGGGCCAGAGAGGCGACACAGTCGAACTACAAGGAGGGGAATCACAAGGCGTTCGTCTCTTTGAAGAGCAGGTCCCAGAGCTCACAGCGTCCAACGTCACAGTCACAGAATCACAGGTCGCGCAATCAACCGTCCCGTCGACGTTAGAGGTAAGAATAGGTGGTCGGCTTGAAGCTTTTTCAGAAAGGTGGGAAACTATTACGAGCGATAAGACTGTATTAGATGCGATTAGAGGTTATAAGATTCCTTTGAAAGCCGACATTCATCAAGTGAAGCCACCTATTATGCCCCAAAGATTACGCGAGGAGCTGAGCAACCTACAAGAAGCTATTGGTAGATTAGAAAATATAGGCGCAATTGAGAAGTGTTCCTCAGAGAAAGGACAATTTTTATCACCGTATTTTTTAGTACAAAAACCAGATAAGTCGTATAGATTCATTCTCAATTTAAAAATGTTAAATAAGTTTGTTTTAACACAGCATTTGAAACTTGAGGATATAAGAACGGTAGTCAATTTGATCCAACCAGACGATTATATGTGTAGTTTGGATTTGCAGGATGCATACCTCCTAGTGCCCATACACGCGGATTCTAAAAGATATCTTAGGTTCTGTTTCGAGGATCAGTTTTATCAATTCAATTCGTTACCATTCGGATTAAACGTCAGTCCCTGGATTTTTACAAAGATCTTTAAAGCGGTAATAGCCTATCTAAGGAAGCAGGGTTGGAAATCCGTTACTTATCTAGATGACATCCTTCTAGTAGGCGCATCCTTGGAAGAGTGTCATACAAATCTGACTAAAACGAGAGAGTTGCTAGAATTCTTAGGTTTCATTATTAACCTCAAAAAGAGTAATTTTACTCCAGATAAGAGATGTAAATTCCTTGGATTTATAGTCAATTCAGAAGATTGGTGCATACAGTTAACAACTGAGAAAAGAATAAAGGTTAGAGAGTTAATACTATCCTTTATGGTTAAGAATAGATGCAAAATTAGAGACCTAGCACACTTAGTGGGGGTTTTAGTTTCTTCTTGCCCGGCTATCGAGTATGTCTGGATGCATTATAAGATATTAGAGAGGCATAAATATCTTGCTCGTAGCGCAAACAATGGAAATTTTGAAAGATTTATGACGCTATCAAAGGAGGTTACCGGGGATCTGGAATGGTGGAGAGATCGCATTATACGATACAAGGGCCCAATTCGCTCCTTTCAATATAAACTCGAAATTTTCTCAGATGTCTCGACTTCGGGTTGGGGAGCGTTTTGCATGCAGAACAGAGCACGCGGTTTCTGGAAAGAAACAGAAAGAGCGAATTTCTTGGAAATTTTAGCAGCCTTTTTAGGTTTGAAGTGTTTCGCCTCAGAGCTAAACACGTGTCAGATTCTTTTGCGTATTGATAACACTACGGCGATAGCCTATATAAATAAGATGGGAGGAACTCGTTTTCCAGAGCTGAATAGTGTTACCAAAGAATTATGGGATTGGTGTGAGCAGAGAAAAATATGGGTATTCGCAGAGTATATTTCTTCAAAAGATAATGTAGAGGCCGACGAAGAATCACGAATAACAAATTTAGATACAGAATGGGAACTAAATGATGAGATTTTCGAAGCGATTGTTAGGAGTTTTGGCATACCAAAGATCGATCTATTTGCAACTAGATGTAACAGAAAATGCAAGACTTATTGTTCTTGGCAAAGAGATCCTGAGGCGTTGGCTATTAATGCCTTTACAATAAACTGCTCAGAGTATTTTTGGTACGCTTTTCCTCCTTTCTCGCTCATCCCGCGAATAATGAAAAAGGTTATAGAAGAGAAGGCACGCGGTATTATTGTACTGCCTTTCTGGCCTTCACAGTCATGGTTTCCCATTTTTAGGCGACTGTTGGAAGGTAAACCAATGGTTTTTAACCCGTCACAAAATTTATTATTATCGCCTTGTAGGACAAGGAAGCACCCACTGGCAACCAGCCTTTCACTGATTGCAGGAGTGTTATCCACGAGGCCTATGATAGAAAGGGAATCGCACGGGCTGCAGCAGAAGTGCTTATAGCTTCCTTAGCGGATTCTACGATAAAACAATACAATACGGCACTTAAGACGTGGTGGAAATATTGTGAAGAGAAGGGCTGCGATCCTTTTGGTGCAAAAATAGCCGAAATTTTAGAGTATTTAACTATAAGTTTGAATAAGGGGGCCGCGTATGGTACCCTTAATACTGCTAGGTCAGCTATATCCTTAATTTCCAGGGATGATGTTAGGGATACGCCTCTGTTAAATAGATTCTTTAAGGGCGTCTTTCGCATGAGACCTTGTAAACCAAAGTATGATAGAACTTGGAACGTTAACGAGGTTTTGGTGCACATAGAGAGATGGTTTCCTCTGGAAGACTTAGGGTTACAAAAATTAACGGAGAAATTGGTGATGCTGTTAGCCTTAGGATCAGGATATAGAGTTCAATCCCTATCACTGATGAGGATTGACTGCATTTCAATATTTAGAGAGTCAGTAGAGATTAGAATAGAGGATTTAATTCAGACATCTAGGCCTGGATCTCCTCAGCCTCTATTAAATTTACCCTTTTTCAAAGAGAAACCAGGTCTCTGTGTCGAGAAAACGTTGATAAGATACCTAGAAGTTACTAAAAATATTAGAGGTAACCAAGCGAAATTATTCTTATCATACAAAAGACCTCATAAGGAGGTTACATCCCAGACGTTAAGTCGTTGGATAAAAGCGGTACTAAGAGAGTGTGGAATCGAGGAGTTTTTTACTGCGCATAGCACGCGACATGCGTCAACGTCCGCAGCTGCTAAAAAAGGACTAGACTACGAAATTATTAGAGCCTCTGCAGGCTGGTCGCGCGATTCCAACGTTTTCGCTAAGTTTTATAACCGACCTGTTGTGGAAAAAGGGGGTAACTTTGCAAGGACTGTAATAATCGAATAAGTCTTGTTGGTGTAATTAGCATTATAATTGGATAAACGAAAGGACAATCAAAATTTGAGAAAGCTCTAAACATCTACGTTGTAATCTCGAGAACGAGGCATGAAGTATAATTATAGATCAAACGTACTTACCTTAGTGAAGTTCGATCGTAATTATACGATTGCCTCGTTCGAGATGATTACAACCCTCCCCGAAATCCCACCCGAAATACAAATTTCGATAGAATTCTCTGAACTAGATGAAATATGGAGCTAGGTAGGAGTAGGCACATAGAGCCCCTTTTGTTTTTTTAGGGCTCTGAAGTGGCGATGACTGGCAACAAGTAGCGATACTATGTTGTAATCATCTCGAACGAGGCAATCGTATAATTACGATCGAACTTCACTAAGGTAAGTCCGTTTGATCTATAATTGATTAATCTTTTAGACCCTCCCACGCGAGCTTGTCGAATATGTAACTATGAAACAGCAGATCCAAAATCAAATTTCATTTTTTTTTTATAAAATATATGAGTGTAGTTTCCGTTGTGCGTACCGATTTCTTAAACAAATTGTTTTTGTAAAAATGGTGCGCTTTAGAAGAAAATTTTCGAAAATCCGCGAATAAGATGGACAGTTTTCCGTGCGTATTTAAAAAAAATTGTTTTCAATCAAAGAATCCGTACGCACAACGGAAACTACACTCATATGGTTTATAAAAAAAAAATGAAATTTAATTTCGGACCTGCTGTTCCATAGTTACACATTCGACCAGCTCGCATGGGGAGGTCTAGAAGATTAATTAATATATTAAAATTTATGGATGTTTTTCTATTTATTTTTTTTGTATAGTCTCTTAAGACAGCGTACTAAAGATAGATAATAAAATTTTTCTATGAAAACTGTAAATTATTGCTGAAAAAATTCTTAAAAATGTCTTATTTCTCCGGCCATCACAGTGGTGTTCCCCCTTAAGGATGTATCGGACGTATAATATTAGACAAAAGTATATCAAATTTGAAATACTTGAATATCTACGTCTTACGCATAGTAAATCTAGATGTAAGGAACTCGAACGACAGTTGGAGCCTTATTTTTGCTCCTAGAAAGGTATTCTTCACTTTACAAATGTATTTTCAAGGATTATTTACTAAACTTTCGGCAGTGAAAATGCCCTGAATTCACAATTTTCTCAAATTATAATTTATTTCTTTAAAGCAGTGTAGTAAAACAATTGAAACTCGGAAGATATTTTTATCTATCCAAATTCCATGTACTACATGTAAAAAAAATTGAAAACATTGGTACCATTTCTTTAATATTTTATATCAGCTGTTTTACCTGTCAAGATCGTCTCTTTCCATAAGAGTACGTATAAAATCAGTGAAAATTAAAATCGTTATAACACAGCAACCGTTTCGGGAATTTGTTTAAATTTTGTGCAGCACATCAGGAAGATTAAAACGAACAATCTCACAAATTTTCATCAACTTGGTACCACTTTGAAGATAGGTCCTTAAAGGAGACCGACATTGTAAATTTTTTATTTAAAAGAATAAATGATTTCAAAAATATTTATCGCTTCTTTACAACCACACCTTGTATGCTTGAATTTGGGTCCTCCGTTAGGTGTCTCTTATAAATGACTTGCTGCACCGGAACTTTTGTAAGATTGATATTGGTCTTGAATTTAAGGGTAGGTACCTACTTCCCGGTGAAAATATAATTTTTTTTTCATGTTTTCATTTAACGCTTTAAGAATGACCAGGTAAAAGTTTAGAATGGAATTCCTAACGGTACAGATTTTACAGGCAGTCAAGTGTGACGCCCTTAAAAATAGGTGTGTTTTGTAGATGGATTGCGGCGCAGGTATAATAGATAGATATTAGGGTGGAGTGAAAATTTTTTTTTGACAATTTCGCCAACACTGTATGTTTAATTTTTGACCCTATACTAAAGCATTATTCATACCAAAAATTAATAAGTTATTACATCATCCTCGGGTGGCGCATGGTAAATTAAAAAAAACTTATAGAGACTTTATACATTTTTTACAAATCAAGTATTCTGCGCTTTCCTTAGTGTCCTCTCTCGCTCTAGCAATTGTTCATTATTCGTTCTACTGACTCAAGGTCGAGATCAGATACATTGTCCGGTCCGAACTTGTCCCGCGAACAGCGATCGAGGGGAAACTGGCCCCCTCCAGTGAGCCTCCACTGTAATATCTAATTTTAGTTGTAACATTAATTAAAAATTATTTTTAGAAATTTTCCCATACAGCACACTTGGTTGCTGAAACGTTGCAGAAACGTTGCTGAAAAGTTGCAGAAACGTTGCGGTGCAATGTTGCACAGGGGCGGACATAGGAAGATTTCTGCAACATTTCAGCAATGTTGCGGTGCAATATTACCCTGCAACGTTTCTGCAACGTTTCTGCAACGTTTCTGCAACGTTTCTGCAACTTTTCTGCAACGTTTCTGCAACGTTTCTGCAACGTTTCTGCAACGTTTCTGCAACTTTTCTGCAACGTTTCTGCAACGTTTCTGCAACGTTTCTGCAACGTTTCTGCAGCGTTTTTTATAAAAATGGCCGGCCATTCACAGCTAATATTCTGGAATTTGTCTATACACATCGGCCTCAACATTTTCTGCCTGGTTTCGTTAAAAAATCGCTCGTCCCATTCGCGTCCTCCCCTCGTTAGTATAATATCGTAGTATACCCACTATACAGTGTATATTAGGTTACGCTTTGTGTAACATAATATAATTTATGATAATTTAGTGCAATAAGTAGCAGACGATGTAGACTCAATTGTTGTATGCTTTATGTAACCTATGGGACTATTCCCGTTAAAAATAATAATAATAATAATAATAATAATAATAATAATAATAATAATAATAATAATAATAATAATAATTATAATAATAATAATAATAATAGTATTGGCTCTGGTGGATCTTCCCAAGCCGGCGGCGTGGTGAAGATCCAGGCGTTGTGTGACGTACCTCACGTGCGACACGACAGGTTTCAAAGCCAACGCACGTAAGAAAGCACACGCGTAAATAGTTAGATCGTGATTAGTTATTAATTGCTTTAAGTAGTAAAAATGGTTAGAACGTGTGTGTTTTGTGGCGCAGGAGACCTGAGTGAATTGGGTGAAGGTTTGACATATCACGGGTAAGTAGAACCCATGTATATGCTATTTGTAGGTTATGTCGAACTTCTTAAAAATAAATATTTTTGTTTGTTTCATATAGATTTCCGTTGAAGAATGAAAACTATCTGCATCGTTGGTTACAGAACATGGGTCTGGGCCTGAATTTCGTACATTCAAAGAAATCTTCTCCCTGCAAGCATTCCTACTGTATTTGGACAATATAAATGTTCTTGTGTTTTCTGTCACGATATATAAGAACAGGATAAAAACAGATTGTTTCGCAAGTAATATATATGAATTATTCAAATTAAGGAGCTTATTTTTAAGTTAAAGTAACTAATATAAAATATTTGATGCCTATTAACCAACTGCAATTTTCTAATTATTTAAAATACATATATTTCTTTGCTTTCTGTGCTACAAGCTTTTACTTTTCACACAGTTTCCTTGTAAACATGCATGTACTGTACAACTTTCATTTCACTTTCCGTTCAATTATTTAAAGTAACGGTGATTGTTATTTTTCCATTGCGTCGCTTCAATGCAGCCTGCGATTGGCGTTACATGAATGTTGTTTTTAATGAAGCCATTTTTCATGACTGAAATAATTTATGGATGACCTTTTATAGATTCATTTACTGAAGAGAAGCTGTGGAAGCTGCTGATATTAAATAAATTAATAGAGGATTCTGTGGCAGAGAAATATACAAATAGAATCATTCATATATTCAAACATATAGTAAAATGAGTAAGTAAATTTATTATTTATCTCATTTCAGCACTTAAAGTTGTAAAATTGTAAAATAAATGCATGTATTATTCCAGGTTCATTACACGCTGCATGCAGTACATTTGAAGTGAAGAGAGCGGAAGAGCCTGGGACTCCACATACGCGGGTTTGAGAAGATCCACCAGAGCCAATACTATTATTATTTTTATTGTTTTTATGATTGTTCTTGTTGTTGTCGGCTTGTATAGAAAAAATATATGAATATTTAATTGTCAATATTTATTGTGATTTAATCAATTTCCCTTACATTTTTTATCCTTCCTGTAAAATCTCAGAAACGTTGCAGAAAAGTTGCAGAAACGTTGCAGAAAAGTTGCTGAAAAGTTGCAGAAACGTTGCAGAAAAGTTGCTGAAAAGTTGCAGAAACGTTACAGAAAAGTTGCTGAAAAGTTGCAGAAACGTTGCAGAAAAGTTGCTGAAAAGTTGCAGAAACGTTGCAGAAAAGTTGCTGAAAAGTTGCAGAAACGTTGCAGAAAAGTTGCTGAAACGTTGCAGAAACGTTGCACACGGGCGGACATAGGAACATTTCTGCAACATTTCAGCAACGTTTCTGCAACTTTTCAGCAACGTAATTTGCTGTAGGGGTTGTGATTACTTATTTATAACCCTGTTTTCCCAATTTTTACGAAAACTTTAAGTCACCTGCGCCACCTGAAAATAATAACGCAGACGGCTGAAATTTTACAGTTACACACTTCCAGACACGGGTCAAAAAATAGTAATACAGGAATACGAGAATATGTATTAAACATTTTTTTCACCTGTTTCGCTCCATCCTAATAGATATGTGATTTTTTTTAATTAATAATACATTTATTGCACTAAGGAAAGAATAAATATTTGTTTTAAGCGAATAAACAAATCGAAAATAGGCTGCGCAAGAGCAAGTCCTCGTCACTAGACGAACGCGCTTGGCGTTAAAAAGTACGTTTTTTTCGAAACACGCTTTTGCGCACTATCGCCACTGTAAAAAATACAATTCTTTACCGAATTTAAAAATTCAAACGGGATTCTATTCGTAATTACACTCGCTTTCGCCTTACACACTGTTATGAATTTTCAACTCCCAATTTTTTACGGACACTTTTTCTTTTAAACATATGACACTCATCGTCCAATTGTTTTATAACAAGGAGAGTGAGTAAGGCGATAAGCACTAGGGTGTTTCATATTATAGGGTTGAAATTAAAATGTTACAATTTTTTTTTACTTTGCTCATGCCCTGATTCGTATTAATATAAAAAGAATATGTGACAAATTTTAGGAAGATTGAGTAATATTTAGAGGTTGCACACTTTGCACACTAACTAATATGTAGCAGGCTAAGGAAACACGATTTCCAATGATAATTATTTTCATTTTCAAGTCCTTGAAAAAGAAACTAAACTTCAAAGAAGACTTAGACTTAGATAAATTTACATTTTATTATTATTATTATTGTTCATATCTATAAAAATTCTGTACCTTATTATTTTACCCACATTTTTAAAACCTGAAAAAGCGAAAATATGTAGGGTAGAACGGGGTCGGTAGTAACAGGGGGTGAATGTAGCACGCTAATATCTCAAAACATATAATTAACACCAATTTTAGATGTATGATAAACAATGACATTTGAAATCCATGTCCTAGCAGTATAGATACGCAACAGACATGGATAGTGAAGAAAATAACTTTTCGATACCCTACAGTAACTTTTCCTTACTGACTTATGATTGTAATGTAAGCACACCCTTTGCAAGTATGTGCTTTTTTTAATCTGTAATTTGCCTTTTTTTTTAAGTAATACTGATCGTTACTTAGCACTTTCAAGACTCTCGTTAGTCACAAATTTATAATTGAAGTTCAAAAGCATGGTCGAGGGCGATTGTAACGTCGGCAGTCGGAGTCGGCTGTACCGCAACAGAACCGAATAGTGTCAAAGAAGGCGAATAATATTGTCTTGTTCGCATAGAATTCATGCAGTGTTACGGCCGATCCGGGGTCAGAGACGGTTGCAACACTTTACACTGTAACGTTAGGGCTATAACACTCCCCGTCTCATTTTTTTATTAATAACTTGGATATTACTTGACATACAGTGAGACTGTTGTGACTCAATGATGTCAGATAAATAAGTAACATTTCCGCATAAGAGTTTTTGTTGTAAATGTAATAGTTCCTGCACAATCGTATTCAAGAGTCAAAGTGTTACTACCGCGCCAGGCCTACCCTGGTGATAAAACTGTGCAACCCCTAAATATTATTAAATTTGTCTAAAATTTGGCATACAGATCACTTACATGAATAGAACCAAGGGGGCGAGCAAAGTTACGTGAAAATAGCACCTTTGGAAAATTGAAACACCCTAATAAGCACACATGTGCAATTAAGGAATTTCTATGTTTTTTTTTATTTTAGATGATCCTGTTTGGTGTTATCATGGCGAAAGTCCAGGCCTTTTTTACGACGACGCGCAGAATACGATGTATATCAGAGACAGGAATGGGCAAACGCAAAATAAAAAAAAATTTGTACTCTACATTTGTAGCAGAATAAATTGCAAAAACTTTTAACACCTTATATTGTATACTTTTTTCTATAATGAATCATAAATATCACCTATGTTGTCGCGCGATTTGACTGGGAATAGGGTTTGTCGGTTTTTAAAAACCGGGTCTAAAAATCGTTTTTTTTTATAAATTTGTAAAATTCGAAAACCGGTATTTAAATTTAAGAAAATCGATTTTATATACTAGAATCAATATGTAAAAATGAATTAATTATTTAATTAAAAACGTTAACATTTTGACTTGAAATCGCCTCGGACACAAGCATATTGTAGTAGGTAACAGTTTACTGTAAAACTAATCTTCATGAGTTCATATTTTCAGAGAAAAATACTAAGTGGAATAAAGATTTAAAATTTGGTACCACCTTTTAAAAGATTTATATTTTGTACGGATTTTAGTTATTTTAGTTTCTTTTCATTTGGATTTGTATGCAGTCTACTTTATAGTGTTATATTTTTGTAAATCCATAAATATTAAATTATAATGAACTCAACAATTTTACGTTTTTGTGCGGATTTTAGTTATTTTAATTTTTTTTTATTTGGTTTTGTATATGTGGAGTATATTTTATTTTTTTATATTTTTGTAATTCCATGATACTAAGGAAACTGATTATTTTTAAAATAAGTAAAAATATTTATTTACTATTTCATAATTAAAATATTCGAATTTTCACAAAAAATATATTTTTTTTGTGAAAATTCGAACACCGGTTTAACCGGTTTTTTGGAATAGTAGAATTCGAAAACCGGTTTTTTCAAAAGTCGGTTTTTGTATAAACCCTAACTGGGAACGGGAAGTGTCCTTAAGAAGATACAAGACTATTCCCCCGAAACTTATAAGATCTGCTGAACTCTATGTGACGAACGTGTCTTCATCGCCGATGCTGGGAAATACTCCATCAAAGACGGAAACATGTGGTTCCAGAAGCAATGCGTATTTATAACTTCACGAACCTCGTCGTCCAAATAGACAAAATTATCTAGCAAATCGAAGCAAGTAATACATGTATTCATGTGCCTATCCCAAATCGACAGTTGTGTGGTGAATTGACAAAACTATTTATTTTTGTAAACCACGTAAGTATGTGCCTACATGGTGTAAAGAAATCACATGTCACGGATCACACAGGTGATTTTACACCTCTGGGCCAGTGGGAGATCTGTTAAAAACAAAATTGATCTTTACCACGAAATTGAAAGTCCAATTCTTTTTATTTTAATGTGCTCTACTCTTTCGGAGGATAAAAAGCGTCACAGGAACCATTTTTATCGCTCATTTTATCGACACTTTTCTGGTTTCAGTGAGTGAAACACGTTACAATATAAAAAAATTGACCCCGAATTTCAAGGTCAAGGTCAATTTTGCGGTACATTTTTTTAACAGGTCTCTACCGATCCGGAGGTGTAAAATCACCTGTGTAAATTATAACACATAACTTTTTTGCTCCTTGTAGGTACAATACTATACTACCTTATACTTTAATCCATGTTTCTGGTAAATTTTTGTTACCAGCCACTTTCATATTCTTCTACTCCACTGTTTCTCAAAGTGGGCGCTACCGCCTCCTTGGGGGCATTTGAATTATTTAGGAGGGCATTAGGCATTAAGGGGGCGGAAATGGGGGCGATTAGGATTTTAATAACATGAGGTTACACATGATTATCCAACAGTGTTCGTTAAATGTGTAAAACTGTAAACGCATAATAGAATATTTTTTATATCAATTATAGCAATAATATTCGACAGACTGCATGTTTAGAACGCTCAGAATGTGGCGACGCGATCCTAAACTTTAATAGATAATCGCGTGGAATGACTACCTTATTTTAAAATATTTTATAATATATTGGGTTGAAATCCTAGAAACATGGTAAAAATATGAAGGTAATCTTTGATATTTACAAAAATGAGTATGCTACAGTTTTCGCGGTCGCTAATTACGAATCTGAAGTCAAAATGGCAAAAAATAAAATGGCGGATCCAATATGGCGGACGCGTGTGCCAAAAAAATATCTGATTTGGTCTAAACTTGGTATTCTAGAGTTTTCGAGGTCGCTGAGTACGAATGTAATAGCGATTTCGGCAGACACGCACTGGTGCAGTTTCGTGCTATGCCGGTGCTGCCTGGGCATAGTGCCAGTGCAGCACGGTTTCTAGGGTTTTCTAGCACCGATTACATTGGATTTGACATGCGAGCAATCTTGTATCGTATTCGGCGAACAAGAGCTGCCCTGGTGTAGTGCAAACTTCACATTCGGATGAACGGAATAAACCGCACTAGTGCAACCTTTCTCGCATTGCGATTTCTGACCATTTCTGACAGCGCAGTCCAGTGTAGCCAAGTGTAGCAGATCTCTCTAGGGAATTTACCACAGAAAACTATGCGCGTGAAATGATGTTCACACCACTTCACACCACTTCACACCAATTAACGGTGACAAATATATATTTCGTAAATAATATGGGTTTTCCTACAAACGCTGGGCACCATGGTAAATTCGATCACGATTCTTCCCAATCACGGGGATTTCTGACAATGATCCGTGATTTTTCGTGATCGCTTCTGATCCGTGGAGAGCATAACTGTTCTTTGCACGCGTCACATAACCCCAATTTCTCTCAAAACATTCCCAAACGTTCTTATAGAAGTTCAGTTGTATATTTTGAACCAGTGTAATCGTTCTTGATTTATTTAAATATAACGAATATTTCTTCACTTTAGTTGAAAAATAAAAAATATGTTTAGCCAATCAAATCAGTGTGTGCATACATTGACTAGTAGAGAATGTATACATTCGCTAAATTGCGCTCAATTAACACTTTAACTGTAACACAAGCTATATTGATGTAGTTTATAAAAAATTATTCAATCAATGTTAAGAATTGCGATCACGGGAAGCAAATTCACTCAAGATAAAAAATCACCATCATTGTTAGGCCGGTATTCATAGTCGCTACTTATTTTTAAGCAAATGCTTAAGCATTCAGCATCCTTTACTAGTTACTAGGTTAGTAGAGGATGCCGCATGCTTAACCCTCTAGTGCATAGATTTTTAATTCGGTTGGAAAAATTAGACTAGTCTAATTTCGGGATGGAAAGACCGAATCCGATGTCTGTTTTCAATTTGGAGGATATCTGGGCGCCCCAGGGCAGCCTTCTGGGTGACCGCCTTAAGGCGGGATCATGTAACAAGTTAAAAAAATGTAGCGGTTTTTTTAATAAAATAAATACTTTATTTGCGGTGAAAAACTATGAAAAACTATTAAAAAAAAAAAATTTATGATACAATAGAAAATTATTAATTATTGTACATTGTGAAATTTAGCAAAGCACAGTTTGCTGCTCGCGCCATGGCACAAATGAACGTTGCATTTTACACAAATGCACTGTGTCTCAGCTTTGCAGCCAGGAAATTTACAGGATTTTTTGCCAGACCGGTCCAACCATTTGGCCCAATGTTCATATCCACCTTCCCGAACGTTCGTTGGCGGCAAGTACGTCCTTTTGGTTGCTTTTGAGGGAGGAGGAGGAGAAGTGGTACTTTTGCGTGGACGACCGACTGCCTTTTTAGCTCGTGCATCCGGTACCGAAACTATGCTGCAAAGCGCATCTGCGACTTCTAGCCGGAAATTGGGCAGCTCGAATTTGTCAATGTCCTTCCGGGCTCAAATTCGACAGTTTATAATGTTTGCTACTGCTACGATCCATTGTTGCGAGAAGCGCTTGGCGCGGTTGCCACCTGACGATCGCGTCGCGTACTACTCGCCGTGAGCCGGCCGAATCATGACTTCTTTATGTACATACCATTTTTTATACAGATTCATTATATTTTGCGTCATAAAACATAGCCTATACCCGTTCTTGTTGTTCAATGATACTGTAGGTAAAATTTCGTAATGATTTGCTCAGTACTTTTTGAGATTTTTGTGAGCATACAAACAAATGCTATAGCATTATTATAATAGTATGATATGATATATGTATCTATATAGGTACCAAATTTCACGAACAAAGAGATAAAAAGGTGCACAAGTAAAATTTTCACGCATCAATTATTAGGGTGATAAACTAACACTCTAATTAACTTAGGATGATCTACTAACATGATACCGCCTTAAGGCGGCTACCGGCCAAGCCTCGCTTCTCAGGTGTAAATTATTTTTTGTTTTCAAATCTGTATTGTTTTCGATAGATCACTACACAAACTACTTACCAATAATTTTCTTTTAGCTGTGTGGTGTCGGGAAGTACTTTATTTGATTTTTTTAGTTTCACAAATAATTTTCGCAGCGAGCTTAGCTGAAAAATGCACTTCAAACTAGACTTCTGTCAAATCGAAACGTCAGACTGGCATGTATCTCAGGCCAATATATGCGGTGTGGCAACACTTTTAAGACTGGCAAATGAGAATTGCGAAAAAAAAATTATAGGGGCACAACTCCTGCATTAAACAGGTGCCCGCCTTAAGGCAGGCGTATGCACTAGAGGGTTAAGCATTTGCTTAAGAATAAGTAGCGACTATGAATACCGGCCTTAGTGATTTTGTACTCCATCCCTATTCCCTAACCAGAATCCACCAGAACAGAGCTGAGTCAGCTCTAGTTCACCCGAATGTGCGGCATGGTGTCGCACTGAAAAAGTTCGCACTAGTGCGCACCAGTGCGTGTCTGCCGAAATCGCTATAAAGTAAAAATGGCAAAAAACAAAATATCAAGGACATTTTGCCCGTATTCTAATTTCATCTCTGAAGAAAGAGAATTGAGCATCTACTTTTCGATTTGGGGAATTTTTTAAGATATTAAAAAGTTCTTGTCTCATTACAACAATAGTATTAGGATTCACATCTGAAAATAACAACAGATATACATATTTCAATTAACAGTGCTTGCAAAAAGAAATTATTTTCATGAACTGGGAACCTTTTCGAATAAATAGAAATTTTAGGGATTGGAGCAAAAACGAGCAAAATCTGAAAGTTAATCTCAGTTCTTTGACAATCAGAGATGACAACTGTGCAAACAACAATGCTTGATCGGACTTGGAAGTTAACTAAATGTTTAATTGTTTTTGTAGATCAGCTATGGTAATTAAGGTTATACGAGGCAATTTTGAATTAAATTTTATGAAGGTATTATTGCTCGCCGCGAACGTATAACAACAAAAAGTAATTAATTAAACAGCTGAAATTGACGCCTTCATCGCGAAACGGAAGTTTAAATCACAGAAAACACAAAAAATAGCTGCACAAAATCGTTTGATAAATCGCTTGGAATAAACATGTAATGGAGTTCCTACAGCTAACTGTTTTTGACCGACTCGGGTTAGGAAGGAAGAGTCGTAGTAGGCTGTTGATATACGTTTTATTGTGCGCAGATATTTCAACTATACCAGGGATAAAAAATCAGATGCGTAAACATTCTTTTGTATTTCGATTTTTCGCCAACTTTTAGGGTCTCCTACCCCGCTGTGGGGCGGATCGAATAATTTGATAGAAATAAGGTACCTAGCCTGTAAAAGTTTGAAAGATACCGTTCTACTTGATGAAAGAATTCTGCGAAAGGTTTCCAATACTAAAGAAAAAAATTTTGATACGATTACATACACTGTGACACCAAAATGATTGGAATTTTGGGGCAATTCCTCCTGCAAAAGATAAATCAAAAGTGCATAACAAAGTTTCTTCGTGCGAGCCTTACGTGTGCACCTGATCAGAAAGCAGACCAAATTTATCAGCCAATACAGTACAGCTGCTTATGAAATGCATCCTCGTGTAAAATAACTCGAAATTGTAGAACAACTTTCTGCGAATGTGGCTCTGTTTTCGAGAGCATCGAACGAAGGGTGGAATAAATTTTTGGCCAAGTGCACGCGCATTCGATGAAACTTGAAACTCGATTTTCTCGAAAACGGAGCCTCATTTGGGAAAACGGTATTCTACAATTTCAATTTATTTTTTATCAAGGATAGATTTCACCAGCAGTTGCGCTATATTTACTGTTGCCCAACAAATTTTCCAAATCAATTTCCCCGAAATCGAAGCCTCGTACGCAGAAACATTATTCTGCACATTTGCCTTTTTTTTGCACAAGTCGTCAACTACTTCTCGATTATAGGGGAGACCGGCGCTAGTCTATAGGGGCCGGTTACAAGGCAGTTTAAATTTTTGACGCTGGAACTATCACTTTTGTATGGTGCTTTTTTGTGTCAACCGGGGCTAGTTGTTACAGAAGAAAAAAAAATTTAAAAAAATTAAACCTGACTTCAAAAAAATAAAATTGCACTAAAAAGTAAAAAATAATTCCCTCCCTCATTCAATCCACGACTCTCATATTTTTTAAGCCGGCGCCAGATTTACACAGTGCAAATGATGAGGCACTGACTTAAAAAATATGAGAGTCGTGGATTGAATGAGGGAGGGAATTATTTTTTACTTTTTAGTGCTATTTTATTTTTTTGAAGTCGGTTTTAATTTTTTTAAAATTTTTGTATTTTTAACTTTTTAGTTTTATATATATTGACACAACATGCTGAGGAGATATGCGCGTACATACATAAAATAATAATAATTAGGTGACAATAGTCTTTATTATTAACCATAACTGGCAAAATATTGGGCCAATGTTGATGCAGTGTAGGGTGGGACCACCGGGGCATCGCCCCCTTTCGAATAAAAAAAAGATCATCAAAATCGGTCCATATGCTGAGGAGTTAGGATGGAACAAACATAAAAAAAAAACATACGGGTCGAATCTATAACCTCCTCCTTTTTGAAGTCGGTTAAAAAGGGGCTTGTTGTTATATAGGAGAAAGGGTATGTTGTTACAGACGAATGTATGTTATTACATTGTATTTAGTAATTAACTTATTAATTTGAACCTTTAGTTACTACACGCCACTGTAGTAGCTTCGCAGTAAATGCTAATTTTTGGGGACGGAACACCACTACAGTGGCTACCCGCTAAATGATTTTCTGGAACTCAGAAATATTAACAAACACACCCGTACAAAAAGCTATACGAGAGGAACAACTGTTAAAAGAAAGAAAAAAAATCAAAACCCAAAAACCAAAAACCAAAAACCAAAAACCAAAAACCAAAAACCAAAAACCAAAAACCAAAAACCAAAAACCAAAACCTAAAACGAATTTACTTAAATGCTTTAAAAATGAACATGAACACATAAAAATAAAAAAAACATATAGTAAAGAAAAGGCAGATAAGAAATAAATACCCTGTAAATATCAGACAATCGTCCTCCGAAGATGGCTAGTAGCATTTTTGGTTGGCCAACAGTTGGAAATTAGTTGGGATATAGTTAGTGTTTTCGCCTACGAATTCCCAACATAGGGCCGGCAAAAAGTTACGACAGTTTGCCAACGAATATTTAATGATGGGCCTACAAATACTATGGTTGGTTAATTAACAAAAACTTTACAACGATGATTAAATGTCGTCTTACAAACGTTAGAAAATTTGCTACATCCAAAAACCTGTTATTATATTCCAAGTTGTGATTTTTCTTTTCTTATTCACAAATACGTAACGATGACGTCTGTCTTAAGACGAATGTAAAATATTAAGGAATGAGTCTAAAGGTCGAATGATGATATTTTGTAGAATATTTCATGTCACTGCGCAGTTTTTATAAACAATTCGAACTACTATTTA
The DNA here is from genome assembly GCA_946251845.1 of Andrena fulva. Classification (NCBI taxonomy): domain Eukaryota; kingdom Metazoa; phylum Arthropoda; class Insecta; order Hymenoptera; family Andrenidae; genus Andrena; species Andrena fulva. The sequence goes on along the minus strand of OX276333.1, from coordinate 16,375,779 downwards.
TGTAACTAGAAATTAGAAGTGTTGATAAGGAAGTGCTTTGGGTAGTTGCGAACAGCGATTGGTTCGTAAGCAATGCTGAAAATAGGTTATCATACATAGTTTTCCTATTCTAGAATCACTATCAACGATAGAAATAGACACAAAAAATAGTTAAGACAATCGCACCGAACAAGCGTAAACACTGTAAGTGCACGAGACTGATTCAATACGCTAGGCAAAGGTTATTAGGTTAATCAGGGACTAGGCGTAAGAGAGTATATTTTGTCTAAGTACATTAATATATGAAGACTACTTATATATATATGAACATACTGTTATTTTCTTAATAAAGTGTATTATTTAAAAGAAAAAGGTTGGTTCGTAAGCGGAAAGTTTGGGTTCGATTCTCCTCGCCGCGAAAATTTTTTTTCCTAAACGAGACCTGAAGAACACGTCTTTAAGACGTCTTTTGGAAAGATACCTTTAGTTGGGCCTTTATGTTAAGTGACGTTGGGCCTGCGTTGGTTACAATCGTTGGCCCATTTAAAAATCCCAACAAAATAAATGCTACTAGGGGGAGAATGCTTTTGCTTGCACTGTCACTCCCCTTTTTCGTAATCAAAGAAAGACACCAAAAACAGGATTCAGTGCATAGGCTGCAAAAAGCGAGCACATGAGAAGTGAGCAACAACTAAAAGTCCCTTTTATGTGTGCATTAATTGTGAGTCCTCGTACGAAATGGACGACGATAATCACATTTTATAGTGCAATTCATTCAATAGTTTTTTTATTCTTTTTAACAAAGATTATTCATATTCTATCTCCTATATCCACTGTAATGTATTTTCACAATTAATAAATTCATTTTTGTCCAAGAAAATATAATTATATTATTCACAATTAATCTATCTTCCAAAATTTAATACCGTACCAACTTGCTCCTTACTGTCTAACAACTAGCCCCTACTCGGGGCACTTTGATACAACATGTTTCGACCTTCAAAATGGCGTCTTTCAAAGTCGTGGTTTTCGTTTAATTACATGAGATAGTGGTCACCGGTAGAGAACAGTGCCAAGGTACTTTAAGCGAGGAGTACTGAATATGGATTGCAAAAAAAAACAAAAAGTAAAAATATAACAACTAGCCCCGAACTCGCCTGCCATCATTTTGTTTGAAACCTGTGTATGAAGACCATGATAGATCAAGGCAACAGAACGACCTTCGTTTACGAGTGAGAAGCTTACCATCATTTCACGAATAATTGAATGATATCGGAGCTTGAACGATCGAACACAGTCGGTTTCAGACTGTGAAGAAGAAAGAGACGAATGCAAGGATATTTTTATTGTCTGGTTTGAGCGATCGAAGCGTTAAGGCTCGAACGATTTAATCTCTCTTTCCATTATTCAGGCTCAGAGGAGGTGGCGCGTAAGTGGCATTGTTTCGCCTAGCTGCAAGTTCGTGAAACGCGATTTTCTTCGCTCGCGGGAACGTTCGACGTAATCCGACTCCATCCATAGAATCGTGCATACGATCGCGCGAACGTTTCCTTTGATGTCTCGCGGTTTTTAGACGAACGGAGAAATACAGAAATTTTAGTTGAGGCAAAGTAAATCTTTCCCAAATCACAGAAGCTTGATCTGCTTCGAATCAAAGCTATTCGAGTATTGGTTTGTATACGGAGTGTTCGCTGATTTGTGGTAGAAATCTTCTATACTGACAAGGAGAGGTTCCCAGGTGTCCGCCTTTGATTGCTTTGGTTTTTGGACATGTTTTAGAGGACCGAAAAATAAGATATACGTGTCTTTTTATTTTGGCCAGTTTGCATGTTTAGGGTAGAGCTATTGTTTTTGCCCGGGTATCCGGGTACCCGGGTAGGGTGACTGTACCTAATATCGCCAATGTTCCTAATATCGCCACTCGCTATATCTCTTAAAGTAAGCTCTAAAATTTATCGGTTATGCACTGAATTAGTACCTAAACATATGTAGGAAGACATACTATAATTGCAGCATCGTGTGATCATCAATTACAGAAAGGGAAGGATTTTAGAGAATTTTAATAGTGTAAAAATTTATTGGACTATCACAATTTTACGTCACATTCGGAGAAGGTAAGTCTAATAAATCTGTGAATGCAAGAATATCTACTAGAAATACCTAATTAATGATGTACTTAAGAAATTAAATCGATTCAAATATTTTTCGTAATGAAAATAGCGTTTTTCTTTTAGCAGTATGCGTGTTCTCAATACCGCCTACCGGAGAACAATGGTTTCGATGTAATGCTTGTTACAGGTGAGGTCACGAAATGTGCGGAGCAACCGAAATAAAATTTATTTGTCCAATATGTACATCGGAACGTAAAAAATAAAATATTTTAAAAATCTATATTTTCAAATTTCTATATTATTCTAATAAAAATGAAATCAAATATGGGTAAAAAGACATTTATAGAGCAAGAAATAATAAAAGCACATGTGAAAATGACTTTAAAAACTCATATCTACATGAATTAATCAATATTTCTTGAGTAGGCGATATTAGGTACACTTTTTTCAGGACCCGATTTTTGCATGTCTTACGTTTTTTGAGTCCTAATTAACAATTTGTACGTTTCAACGATTCTAACATATGCTACATGAAAGATGAATAATTTCTCTTTACTTTGAAACGAACTGCATGGAAAAATATCATTTATTATTCAATCGACAGCGATTTAACTTTTGCCTGGCGATATTAGGTACAGTCACCCTACTCGAGTACCCGGTGAGACCCCGGGTAGAAAAATATTACTCGGGTACCCGGGTACCCGTAGGATACCCGACTACCCGGGTACCCGTGCAATATCCGGATACCCGGGTAGACAAAAATTACCCGGCTACCCGGGTAGACAAATATTACCTGTGTGTCCATGAGATACCCGAGTAACTGAAGTGTGATGAGATAGTTGAGAATTTCGATTTGACAGCATATTCCGTTCATTACTGAGGTTAGCCGAAATTGATCGAAAGTCGAAAAACGATCTGCTGTCAAATCGAAATTCTCAACTATCTCATCACACTTCAGTTACTCGGGTATCTCATGGACACACGGGTAATTTTTGTCTACCCGGGTACCCGGGTACCCGAGTAATTTTTTTCTACCCGGGGTCTCACCGGTCACTCGAGTACCCGGGCGGGCGGGTAGTAAGAGCTCTAGTTTAGGGGGTGAACCCACCCCTCAAAGTTTATAAGGGGTACAAAATTGTGTTAAATAAAACTTGATATAAAAATTTGCGTCATAACTTGCTGTATGGATGATGTTCTTATCGCCAGTCACCGTTATTAGGGGGTAAACTACCCGTAATCGGTTAACTGCTCATTTGAGAGACTTGGAACGTGTAAAAAAATTCATAACATTCTTAAAAAACCTTACACATAAATTATTTTAGGATGACACATCAGTGGTTTTATGACCTCCCATCGCTACTGACAGTGAGAGGTGAACCACCCCTTGGGTAGTTTACACCCTAATAACGGTGACTGGCGACAAGAACCATATAGCAAGTTATGACGCAAATGAAATTTATATCAAGTTTTATTCAACACAATGTTGTATCCCTTATGATCGTTGGGGTGTGTTTTCACCCTCTAAACATGCAAATAGGCCAGAATAAAAAAAAAAGCATTTCTTATTTTTCGGTCCACTGAAACATATCCAAAAACCAAGACAATCGGGGACGGACACCTGAAAATCTTATAACTATGAGGGGTTGTTTAACCCCCTAAATATGAAAACGGCCCAAAATAAAAAAAACAGGCGTTTCTTATTTTTCGGCCCACTAAAACATATCCAAAAACCAAAGCATTCGGGGACGGACTCCTGAAAATCGTATAACATTGAGGGGTTGTTTAACCCCCTAAATATGAAAACGGCCCAAAGTAAAAAAAACACGTATTTCTTATTTTTCGGTCCTCTAAAATATATCGAAAAACCAAGGCAATCGGGGAGGGACACCTGAAAATCTTATAATTTTGAGGGGTTGTTTAACCCCCTAAATATGAAAACGGCCCAAAACAAAAAAACAGGCGTTTCTTATTTTTCGGCCCTCTAAAACATATCCAAAAACTCAAGCATTCGGGGACGGACACCTGAAAATCTTAAAACTTTGAGGGATTTCACCCCCTAAATATGAAAGCGGGCCGCTATAAAAAAACACGTGTATCTAATTTTTCGGTCCTCTAAAACATATCCAAGACCCAAAGCAATCGGAGGCGGACACCTGGGAACCTTTCCTTTTGAGTGAGTCTCGGGAAATAGGACACCTAAATAAACTCTCTTAGATTTGGGGATACAAGACAATGTTATAGAGTCCAAAAGTATACGGTGGTGTTTAAGAAACTATCTATCAATGGGGTTCAAATGGCATAGAAGATGGCGCCAAATGAGACATTAATTTTTAACCACATACTTGCCCTCTTGAACAGTGCAACTTTGCAAGTATAGGTAACAGTATCTTCTGAAAGAAAGTGTTAGCCAAGATGGGTTCGACCACCATTCCTCTGCAAATTGTAAAGAAGAATCGTGTTCAATGCGCTTCTACCATTCGAATGCATGCGTATCGTTGGCTTGTTGGTAAAACTCACCGAGTCCATATTTGTTAATTTTCGTAACAATTGAAAGCTATTGCAAAATGCATAATCTATTGTACAAAACTTAGATAGTAATTGCTTGCATTAATCCTTAAGGATTTTAGAATGCTTTTGATCAGTTTTACCAACAATATAAGGTAGATAGTACCTACTCATTAAACTCAGAGAATTTACATGAATCGAAAGAGCGATTCACTACTTCTAATTATTTTTTATTTGCCAGGACAAACACGACACACGTGTAAACTCTGTATACTGATCTCATTGCTTGAGATCAATTACACAAATAATGCAAAGAAATAATTACTGTCAATATGGGGCCATTAGTGCAACCCCTGCTTTGAAAAATTATTCACAGTGAATTATCAAATAATTTAGAAGCATTTCTACATCATTCCTATGTCACGAAATCCACATATTTGTAAGGAAGTCAACAAAACACCTCCTGGTGTATATATCCGTAACAAAAATTATCGGCCTCAATATCTTCCACCCCGCAACTTGAATATTCCTCCAAAAATCCACGCATGCACAGGATGAACAGCCTAACACCAAGATAACAATAAGACTCGTTCCAGAAAGGTTCACAATTGGACACGTGTGTGCCTTTCGCATTCCAGGAATATCGAAGCGTCATCGACACTGAACAGTAATTTCCTTCGACTGGTGGAATTCGATTGCGTCGAAAAGGACAGGTGCGAGGAAGCCATTTCTCCACGAGGCGTTGATCATCGGTAATTAATCCGACGATAAGAAAAGGTGAAAGACGGGTAATCCCAACAGTCACAGCAACGAAAGTGTAATTAAATCGTTCGAACGGTGACGCGAAGATGAACGTCGACGATGGGTCATTCGTTCGAGGTGCCGCGTTTAAACCATAAAGCCCGCTTGATCACGCTTGTTCGTTAACGAACACGTGACATTTTCATCGCCCCCGTCGTCGCTCGATTCACCCCGATGACGCGCTTGAATTTTTGATCGACCCACGAGCGGACTTTCCATCGTCAGACTTTTAACCGCGAAATGACGCCTGACTGATTGAAATCGACGTATCGATGGATAAGCTTAATTGCGTGTTTATGGACGCGTCGCGATTCATCGATTGGAAGCAGGACGGTCTGATTCCTGTTCCAGCTCCGCTGATGAGTAACCACATTGTGTGAAAATTCTAACTTCGTGAAATTATTAGGCGCGAGCATTTCATTGGAAATGAATTTTCTTATTAAAACTGGACAATTCCATTGCGAGCGAAGAACTTTATTCGAAAATTGTATTAGAAATAGAAAATTTCGTGTGGTTTTGGAGTAATTGTTAGATGAGTCTGAAATATTGTGGATGTGAATTTAAACTTGGTTGAATATACCTAATTTGTGGTATATTTTATGTTAATTTTATATTTTCTTGGAAGGCGGCATTAATGGCGATTCAGAATTTGCGAGATAAAAATTGCAAAGGTACTGTAATTCTCAAAGTAAAGATGCAAGGCGACAATAACGTGGATTTGCAAAATTTTGTATTTTACTCTATTTTGGAATATATACTGCACACAACGTGTTGGAATATAAATCTTCATTTTGCAAATGTAAAGAATCCAATATAAATGACGACAGGTGAAAACCAGGGAGATGAATTACTTTGCGCTAAAGGTGGTTCAATTATCCGCAACTCTTTGTTTAATGCAGAGGTAAAACAGCCGGCGATTAACTGTAAATTTGTGAAAGCAATTATACAACTTATTAACTCACTGAAAACGTGAAAAATTCTATTCATCTTATTTCAGAAGCTTCGAAAACAGCAAAAAACAGGAATGCATTTTCCTAAAGTTCCACTTTCCTCAAATTCTAAGGAAATTCTTCTCTCGCGAGTTGAAAAGCGTTCGAATATAAGCGGAAGAAATCTCAGTAAAAGTAAATAAAAACCAGGAAAAACGCATCACTCTGCACTAAAGTTAATCGAAGTTGTCTAGAAGCAAACCTTCGAATGTATTTCAATTTATCAAGTGGACACTTTTCAAACAAGAACGAATTAAAACGACTGGCAACATTAAATCGAAATAAACACAAAACAATTGAAAGGTGAAATTGAATTAACACTACTGTATAGCATCGCTGCTAAGCTAAAATTTGCAACAACCCTATCGTTCACTGGTGTGACATGAAAACACGAAGCTCGACTCTTGTTAAGGATGATCGTACTTTCTTCGCGGAACGGCGTGTACCTGAGCAATTTTCCTGCACGGTTTCGTGTTGCAGATGAAAATAAACGAGGCCAATTTATTATCGTCTCGGCCAGGGAGCGAAGAGCCACTCGGCCGGATTAATTTATTAGCGCGCAATCTGGAGTTTGAATATTCACGAGGAGGGCGACGAAAAATACCGCCCCCGGTGCTCGAGGGCCAAATATCCTGGCGAACACAGTGCCGGTAGCAGGCACATTGAATCGTAACAATCGCGTTTTCTGAAGAACAGGGAAAAGGAATCGCCGCGTCGCGTCGGCGTCGTCGGGGAAAATTGTAGCCTCGCGGAGTCTGGGAATGAGGAATATTGGTTTATCAAGAATGAGAGATTGAGATTAGAAGAATGTGCAGTGAGCGAAGTAATAGAAACTAACGGCCTCGTGGAATTCTGGAATGCGGAATATTATTTTATTAAGCGTAAGAAATTGAAATTAAAGGAATGGATAATGAGCGAGTAACAGAAAATAATTGCCTCGTGGAATTCTGGAATTGGACATTAGTTTATCGAGACTGAGAAAGTAAAATTAAAAGATAGCATAATGAGCAAATAATAGAGAATAATGGCCTCGTGGAACGATCAAATAGGAAATATTACTTTACTTTAAAAACTATATCGAAGATGTGGAATAAAGTTTCTTCCCACGACCCTACAGTTTATGAATAAGAAAGATTTTGCATTTTCGACACACTGTTTCATAAGGGATCATACTTTTCATGCTTCACCTTTTACCAATAGCAAACTTCCCGCCTTTCTGTCGAATTATCTTAGTGTTTTCCAAAATCTTGACCTCCACATAAATCAACAAACTACAGAAAACCTTTGTCAGCTACTTCAACTTACATTTTAGGAATAAATGAATAGCAAATAAAGGAAGCCACTCTATCATTCCCCAGTCTACGTGTAGAATTCGATATCCCAAGGAGCGATAAAAAATTAACAAAAAATCTGCATTCTACCGGCAACTAGATGCGCCCAAGTAATTAATAACCCAACCGCGGATCGAGTTTCGCGTGAAATAATAGATTATCATTCGGTGAGGGGGCTGAATAGCGCCTTCTTCCTGCACCTCCACCGTTCCGTCCACCCCACTTCCGCCATTCTTTCATCCTTTCAATCCGCAGGTAATTATCCTGCAGCAAAACCGCGGCTAGGAGCTCTGATTCTCCCACAGCTCTCCAACCTCCGATTCGTAGGCGATCAGATTTTTCTTAAAGCGCAGCCCTCCACCCACCACAGAATTTAATCTACAGCCGCACTACGTTCGGGAACGATGAGAATGAGATAATCGAGGAACAAGGGGCAGCTACTCAATGGCACGATTCTTCAGCGACGAAGAACCGATCTCTCTTCATCACAAGTTGCCAGCTCTTCACCTAGCGCGAACTATTTACCAGGACCCTGGAGTGAACAGCTGCACAGAGGATCACAAACACACACAGAGCTGAGCCCCCAAAAGGCCTCGGTGAAGCCGCCCGACAAGCCGAAGCACGGAGCTACAAGGAAACATGCTTTTCACATCCGACCCCGAAACATGAACGAACTACTTTCGGGGTTTGCCGTGGAACGCGAGCCACGTGCCGCACGATAGCAGCCCGACCGGCCCGACTGCTTTCGATTCGCGGACGACCAATTCCACCGCCACTGCACGCGTCTGAAAGCGTAGGGGCAGCAGGCTCCGCGGCGAGCACGCGAGGAATTTCGCGAGGAGGCGAGAGGAGCCGCGCAACGGCCAGCGATCTACTGAGGCGACGTTATCGCGGACTACTAGCCCACTGGCCCCCATTCCTAGCTGCGCCCCTTCTTTCCGGCGGCGCGTATCACCCCCTGTGCTCGCGTCCAACCCCGACGGCGACCCTCTCGCTGCGTTGAGCCGCGCACGACAGAGCGGGACGCGCAAGCGCGCCCGCGCCGCGTCGCGTCCACGGACTGCCCACCGACGTGTTCCGCGCCAGACCACGGACACCTGTTCGTGCCTCCGTTCTCGGAAGCCTGTCTGCCGCTTTCCACCCGCTCCTTGGCGGAACAGCGACGGGGGTGGGAAGGGGAGCAGGTTTTTGGGTGACTGGGTCGACGTCGGCGGTGAAAGAAGAATATTGAGTCTGTAGAGTGAATTGTGACCGAAGAGCGTGCAGGGATTGCTACATTGTGGTTCGCGGAGGTACGGGAACTATTCAACTAGAGACATACTCGAGTGTTGTGTAAAGCGGGATTTCTGAGACTGTGAATCATGAAATGTGTTTTTTGTTCAGTATCATGGGGCTGCGATTATATGGTGGTATCCAACAATTTTTTATTTGCTTCGATCCGGCTCCGCTGCGACATCAAACTACTTGCTCAGCTCCGCTTCATACTCCGATTGAAGCGTTGGCACGCGGCAACGCCGGCGATCAATTTTGCAGTTTATAGACAACGCAGCCCGGTATTTGTTTCCCTTGTGTTAACAGTAATATAATATTTTTTCAATCATTAAAATTCAAATAATAAAAATGATCTGGAGCAGTAAAAATGTTCCGTGCTCCGGCTCTGCTCCAGCTCCGGGCAAACCCACGTTGCTCCGCTGCGTCGCGCTTCTGCTCCGAGCTCCGCTGCAACGCTCGGGTTATATCTGTATATATTTCTAGAGAGTGTTAAGGTCGAGGCGTTCCCATAGGTAAAGTAAGTTCCGTTAACAAATGTTGTTAACGTGCGTATGCGTGCTGGGTTCCTTTACCAATTCGCAAGCCACAGATACCATTTTGTGACAGTCAGATCGTGTTGACGAATCGTTCGGTGTGTTTAACATGTTCGAGGCAATCGAGCGGCGCCGCCTGTGAGATGCGGTCTGTTACCCGTTTCCTGAATGCGAGAAATTTGAAACCGGCAGACACTCGTCGTCAACTTTGTGAGGTGTGTGGAGAAAATACCGAGAGTAATTGAATGATAAAGAAATGGTTTAGAAACTTCAATAAAGGACGTGAAAATGTGCATGACGATCAGCGAAGCGGCCGACTGTCTGTGGTCAACGACGACAGTCCTATAATTTAAACAATTATTTCCACGGGTTTTGCTGACTGCTAACAACGAATTTGAATTTGGATTTACAAAATTCACAAAAAAAAAATCAAAATCAAGAAATATATAGTGGGTGCTTTTTTTAATATATCGTCCACCGTATTGAATCGGCCATTGTGAGTTTTGCTGACTGCTAACAATGAATTTGAACTTACATTTTCAAAATTTATAAAAAAAAGATATCAAAAAATAGAAATGTCTGTGTAGTGGGTAATTTTTTTTAGTATATCGTCCACCATATTGAATCGGCTATTATGAATTAGCCTATCGTTTTCAACAAGAGTTTCCAAGCAATTATATTCTTTGTCATTATTGCCGTCGCTGGTAAAAGTAACTGACTTTTTTTACCGAGTCAATATAAGGGCTTTTTCGCGCAAATTACATCGTTTCCATGAATATCTTTCCCATCGAATTCGCTGTAAGCAATAATGAATACTGGTGTCAGTAACGTGGTTAAGGGGACTAGGCAGTCAGATCACTCGAAAATCAAGTATTTTTTGCGAATTAATTACAAGGAGATGAACACAAATTGTGACTAGTACGTTTGGGTAATGTTTATTAATACTATAAACAGTAAAAAAGAAATGATTTGAATATTATATACATATGTATGAAAGCGCTACAGTCGTCTGACATGTAGGCGTTTTTTTTGGAGCCGCTGTAATTTTGCAGTGATTCTGGCCGTAAGAAATTTATTTGTGAAATATCCTCTGAAATTTATACTTTGCCCTGGCCCCTATTCTGCCCTGAACCTATTGAATAAGAAAAAAAATCAAAATTATAAAAATGGTGGCTGCAAAGCGGCAAATTTTAAAGAAACGTCATTTTTCGCCAGGGAAAAGAGCCATTCTATTTTTTTTTTGACAAACCAGGAGTTTTTACAGACTTATGCGTAGGTGCAGGTCGTAACGAGACATGTTTCATATATGCTGAATTTTTTTCAAATCGACTGATACCTCCGTTTTTCCCCAATCACTGCAAAACGAAGAGGAAATATGATTCCGAGAAAAACGCGCTTAAAGTTTCAAAAGAGGAATCTATTCTACCTGCGTGCGCGCAGAAACGGTTTATGGCGCGATCGACCTTTTCTGCTGTAAAATCCTCAATTTTGCGAATTTTAACATAAACCAAACGGCATTTTAATCGGGAAGGGTGGTACTTTCGAAAAATGCAACAAAAAAATCGAGTTTCTGACTGCCTAGTCCCCTTAAGCCTTCGATATTATCGCATGTAGACATTATCGCTATGCGCCTTACAAAAAATCTTTTACTTTTGGATGTTTTTGGTCGAACGCGTGTTTATTGCAAATAATTTTTATTAGTTTAGCAATATCAACTCTTATGTAACACTGTAGTGGATATTCTACCGTCCCACCACAAATCCAGCGATAACAGTTGGAAACCAAAAGAGTGAAACAATTTTTTCGAACGGTGCAACGCGATACAAGACTAGTACAATGCAGTGCAATCGAGAAAAACGATATTTTCAAAAAGGGGGAGCTAGCCTGAATATTGGTTTTCTCATTTTCTCGAAAACGGTTTCGAATTTTTGAAAACTCTCAACAGTACAACGCGGTACAAACCTAGTACAAACTAGTACAACAATGACTTTTTAATTTTTCGAAAAAAAAGAGGGGTAACTTCACACATGTTAGCGTAACCGAATTTAAGGGTGAGATCGAGGGCGGAGGTCCACGCTGTCCTGCCTTCGATGGTTTATGACTGGGACTTAGGCTGCGTGTGTTCCTGAATGGGGGTGCATGAGACTAAACAATCCTGGTGTCAGGTGATGGCTGGCGACCACTTTGGGTCTTCCAACTGTCGGGTGTCGAAGGATTGCTTGTTTGAATGTAGAGATAGAGAGTTTCGTTATGGCAAACGGCCTGACGCCGTATTGCCAAAGAATAGGAACTATGTTCCTGGAGGATCTGGCCACGGAGTGGGGAAGGCTATGCCTTCTGGTGTGCGAACTGTGATAGACCGCTCAGTCCTTACCCCAGAACTGTCCTGGAGCGAGCGTCTTACAATCCCTTCAAAAAGTGTTTCTAATAAAGCCGGGTCCAGACCTGAATGAGTATACGTTGAGTAAGGCTGAGCACGCACGAATATTCTAATATGGACCGGTGAAACGGTAGCTAAATCCGTATGCTTCTGCGTCACAAAGGCTGAGCGTGAACGTATATGCTAGTGTGGACGTGTCATTCGTGGTGACTCGACGCATGCCACCCGACTCGCGAATGCCGGCAAAGGCACATGGCCTCAGCCGACCGTCGTTGTCGGGTTTCTTCCACACATCAAAGGGAGTTTGGAGTGCATTGCGTTCAGCGTGGAAGATAGAAGCAAATGAGATACATTTCTGAAATCCTCGATGTCTGGGATTTTCATGATACTATTGAAATACATTGTAGCCCATATGAAATTAGAGAGGGCTAAGCCCTCATTTTTCCAGATTCGAAATTGTTTAAAAAATACAAATCATCAAAGTTTCCTGCTTTCGATGATTTTTACGAAACGGCTTCAGAAATGAATTTTAATCTCCTAAATTATTGAAAGTACGGACTTGTGTCTTTTTCATTTAATCACGAAGGGTGGATCCGTGTGAGTGAATTGTTTTTGTATTCCGGTAGAGGTGTTTGCAACATAATAGAGGTCTGCGCACACATATCCGTTCCGTGTCAGTTCCGTCTCAGTTCCGTGTCAGTGTGCCATTGGTAAGAAGAAGAGGGGCGTAGAGGGTCTCTTCTTCTTACCACTGGCACACTGACACGGAACTGAGAAGGAACGGATATGTGTGCGCAGACCTTTAAAATGCTTTTCTTTTGCAAATTTGATGTCCGGTTGAAGTGTAAGAGAATTTGAAAAAAATATGTGCTTATTCTTATTCTGTGGTCTATTCCCTACCCATTAAGCTTCTTTAATTGGCGGAGATTGAAAAACTGTAGGTTTTTGTTGGGGCGCGGTGACAAACGTCGCGCGATGCGCCTGGTTTCAGGTAGGTGGGAGCGCTTGGTCGACTAGTGGTGCAATAAAAAACCCCAATATTCTGTTCACAATATACGTATTAACGCAGTCGTACTACATTATATTCAATAAAAGGGGATTATTGGGGTCTAGGTTAGGTCTGAACAATAAGGTGAATACACTTCTTGTTATCGCTGCTGTATTAAAAAATAACACGAAATTATTCGCGGGGGCGGCAATACGCTCCATGGAGGGGCACAAGCAGAATAAGGGTAGCCCGCTCACTGCGAATGACCCCGCCTGCGTCGTCTTCCTTTCAAATTGGAGACGGATCCCTTATCGCTCCGGTATGTACACGCGCTCCAATATCAAAACAAAAGCACGCGTGACGTATTCCGTGCGAGAGAAGGTGGGCTTGAAGTCCGATTGGTCCTAACCTAACCAATCTACGCTGAATCCCTCCCAAACGGTCCCTCTTCACAGCAATATCTCCTCCCCGAGGCCCACCTTCTCTCGCACGGAATAGGTCAACGCGTGCTTTTGTTTTGAAATTCGAGCGCGTGTTTATACTCGAGAGATAAGGGATCCGTGTTTGATTTGAAGGTAGGGCGACGCAGGCTGAACCACGCGTAGTCAGCGGACTACACCTTTTCTTCCTGTGTCTCTCCACGAGGGAGAGTTCCTTCGATGGCATCTTTACGATTACGGATTGGGCTAAGCTCAGCACAGAAGCTGGTGAAGAAAGACACATGGCACTTTCGATCCCTCCGCATGCGTCATTCGTGCGCGCTCAGCCTGCTCAGCGCATACGCATGCAGGTCTGGACCCGGCTTAATGTGATCACCAGCTATCGTCCATCGCCGGGAATGTTTTGTCTCATGCACTCCCTATCAGGACCGCAAACAGGCTAAAGGTCTACACATACTTGTCAGTTTCGTGTCACTTCCGTGTCAGTTCCGTGTCAGTTCCGTGTCAGTTCCGTGCCAGTGTGCCAGTGGTAAGAAGAAGGGGTCCTCTACGCCCCTCTTATTCTTTCCAATGGCACACTGACACAGAACTGACTCGGAACTGACAAATGTGTTTAGACCTTAAAGGTCTGCGCACACATATCCGTTCCGTGTCCGTTCCGTCTCCGTACGGTGTCCGTCCGTGTTCACGCGGTGTCCCTAATTTCACTGACAACTGTGTAGGAGGCCTGCTCTGGCCCGGTCAGTCCCAATGCAGCCGTTTCTGCAAGCCTGCTGTACAGTTCTTTCAGTAAGTAGGTAACATAAGTATTCGTACACCCTTCAAAACAGAATAACATTTTTAAAATTGGTCCTAACGACGTGAGTTTTTTTTTAGAAGCTAGAAGTATTAGTTTACTAAGCAGGTGGCGTGTTTCGTCGTTTTGGAAAAAAATCGCAATTGGTCGGAACAGCGAAGAAAATAATGAAGGTCGTATTTCCACTTTTTCTCTGTGCGTGTAATGAAAATTTAAAAATCCCTTAAGTAGGTAAATTTAAGTAAGTTTTACTCCGATGCTCGTACATAGTAAAACATCTGGTTTCGAGTTCTCGGTTTTCTTCGAGCTACTCGGTTCTTTCGAGTCGCTCGCTTTTTTCGAGTACTGGGCTCGGCTCAGTCCGAATTTCAAGCTACTCGAACATTCGAATACAGTAAATCCTCGTTAGGAGCCCGTTTCTACCACGCGTTAGGAGCCCGGCGACTATTCCCACCATTTCTTGGAATCCTTCGGACGAGAGTGAGAAAACCCAATGAGCGAGCGAGAGGAAACGAAAGAGTCGACACGAAGTTGCCGTTGGCTACGAAAGAGAGAAAGCATGATACTTTGTCTCGCTCCGTCTTTCAGCTCGAATTGAAAGAAACACCTTACCGCGCAAAATTCAAATACGAAACTCTTTTCATTACAAGTATTAATAATGATCAGAATTATATCATGTTTGGTATAATTTTCATTGCAAAACCTCCAGCAATCCATTGGTGGTATTTGTATGGAGATCTAATATTAATTATAGAAATTCCCATTTTCATTACTGAGTGGCCTATTGCTATCCTTGTCTTTATGACTCTAGGGTCTAGGACCCCCGAAGCGCGTGGTGCGAGAGCTTCGACCCGAGAACCTTTCACGGTCATAAAAAAAGGTCCACCTTTCCGTGATTTCAGGACTCGTTCAGTCCAAATGCCCAAATATCGTTGGCCACCAAATTTTAGTTTCACTGAACGGATAGGGGTTCTACACTGACATCTGCTGACAGCCCTGACACGGACAAGTGTGCGCTGCTCCATTGTAAAGCACGCAAACGATATTTTTTAACACTGATCCTCACGGCCCGGAACTGACGGGTACGGAGAGACCGTCGAATTTCACGGAACTGACAAGTGTGCGCTGCTCCATTCCGAAACAAGCAACCGAAACCTTTTACGTCCACAGAACTGACACGGAACGGATATGTGTGCGCGAACCTTTAGTCCCTGCCATAAAATCCTCAAAGGCAGGACAGCGTGGGCCATCCGTCCTCGACCTCACCCTTCAATTCGGTGACGCTATCAAGAATATTCTTTAAAATAAAAAGTCGCAATTGGGTCGATTAAAAACTTTTCGAGATATTTATCCCACCAATTTGAAAGGCACCGTTTCGAGAAAACCGCGATTACAGTTTTACGTGAACAAAATGATACAATTTCTTTGACTTACCGCTAATCTGCTATTTTGGGACCATCCTGCCGTCTCTTCGAAAAACTGCTATTTACACATTCCCCATTACCTACATAGAAATTTCACATCACTTTTACAGGTTGTATATTGATAATTGAAAACAGTCGAACAAAGCCGGCTTTGTGAGCGCGGAGTGGGCGGTTTTGCCTACGCACCCGCCGCTATTCAATTGCCTATAACTTCGGGAATTTTAGAAATTTCAAAAACTCCATTTAAACACGTATTCTTAAAAGGTTGAAAATTTGAAAAATACAATAAAATTTCGATATTTCTAGACTGGAACCTCCCCTTAAAATCATGCTCCACGTATGTTCGTTTCCGTGTATTCCATGACAAGATGTACATATTTTATATGAAACATCTCGTAATCAGTCGTAACGTTGTGACGTCCCACTATTTTTCGCGCGGTATTTTAACACCATTTCCTCACAAATCCATTCACAATCCACCAAAAACCTTCAATCTCGAGTCATACCCTACTCCCTCACCCAACCGATCGTTTGGACGATACACCTTAGTGGTCCCTATCTCTAAACGGTCAATCCAGATTCCTAATCGCCGATCACCTTGATGTTGTACCTTAGCGGTCCCCAACACAAGATGACCTATACAAAACGCCACCTCGATGATGTATCTTAGAGATCCCCATCGCGAGATGATCGTTACACAACTCCTTCGCCTATTCGCCATATGAGGCATGACCACTCCCTTCCAAATCTACGTTAAACAAGTCCCTCATCCTTAAAACCCTCTTCCAAATCGAGACTACGTCTCACGCCCTTACTATGACCACAGAAGTCAATACACCGTTTACCCCATTCCTATACGACCTCCTAAACTCCACCAAATGGGTTGAGTATTTCGCTTCAAAGCCTCATGCAAAAACCCTAGAAATGTTACTGCGACGCAAATGTACAAACGTGATCAACACGTGATTGTAATTACGACGCATTTGGCGTACGTGACATAAACACATCTATTAATAACCATACCGTTACAAAAACCCCCAAAATCTACTGCGTCTTGTTTCCGAAATCTGTCAAGGTCTTTACCGCGCGAACCCCCGCAGTACTCCTGGAAGATCATATAAATACAAAGGATCGAGAGCCCAAAGAGCTCTTTTGTCAACAGACAGTCGAATAGATAGGAGTATCGATAAAACAAGTGTTAAATAATTCAAATCAGTGCTTTACGGCAACTACTGTAAGTCATTATTATATACCATTATTATAGTGCATATCACCCCATACCATATTATTATTCGTCAACGCTTATAGCTTATCATTATTTACTTTCACTTATGCTTATTGCTTACTTACTTTTATATTCTTTCATTTATGCTTATTGCTTACTTACTATTATATTCTTTCATTTATGCTTATTGCTTACTTACTATTATATTCTTTCATTTATGCTTATTATATATATATCGCCATTCATATTCATAACTCATATTATAAATGTTGCGCGTGTGAATACAAAATCTTCCCACGCATTGTTAAAACCACTCTAACAAGGCTAATAAACCGCTTTGTTATCAATCGTGTCTCGAATTATTGTGTGTATCCTCGAGTCATAAGGCTTTCCAACGAAACCAAGCTGCCGCAACAGCTGATTCGCGAGAGCTCTCCCAATATTTACAAACACACTGCTGCATGAACCGTGTTATTCTTAGGAAAACTAAGTATGGTTTCTTTTGTACGAATGCAACGGTAAATCCTATTATCAAACCAAAACAAAACAAGAGTGCTAACGGGTGTTCCTTCAGTACCAATTTGCTTTAAAACCTTCCCTGGTCGATTAGTGTGACGGATGATAGATTCGCGCCTGACTTTCCCTCAAAACCCACAGTGTGCTGGATGACAGATTCACGCCTGATATTCCTTTCAAACCCTCAGTGTGACGGATGATAGATTCGCGCCTGACTTTCCCTCAAAACCCACAGTGTGCTGGATGATAGATTCGCGCCTGGCTTTCCCTTAAAACCTTCAGAGTGCTGGATGACAGATTCACGCCTGACCGTCCTTAAAACCTACAGTGTGCTGGATGACAGATTCACGCCTGACTTTCCCTTAAAACCTTCAGAGTGCTGGATGACAGATTCACGCCTGATCCTCCTCTCGAACCCACAGTGTGACGGATGTTAGATTCGCGCCTGGCTTTCTCCTTCCCCATAGTCACCGTTCCCAAAAACCTCACCCGGGACGTGACAACGTATGTAAATAAATAGTATAAATATATTTCATTGCATTTTTCATTAATTACCCTGAAATTGAAGTATTAAGATAACACATGGTTTAATGGAAAACAAAACACGTGAAAACCTTGAAAATTTGAGAAATAGAAACTTAAACAAAGTATTTTCCTATTCCCACATTTTCCCTTTTAAATTGCGCGTCTTTAATAATAACTGCTTTTTTATAAGTTCGGAAGCAACGAAAATATTCATGTACAAATATTATTTTTTACCCTATCGATACGGAAGTTACACGATTCCTGGCATTCTCCCGATTGAAAGACACCGAATTTCATGTAAATCGGACTATTTTTAACAAAGATAGCTTTAAATTGTGTAAATTAATTTTGTATATTATATATATTTTGTGTTGTTAATTATAGCCCCAATTTACATAGTATTTGAGTATTTCAATCAGGAAAACACAAGAAATCGATTGGTGGCAGTTTTATGAAGATCCGATGAGAAATGCGGAACTTGGCATTTTCACTTCTTAATGGCCAGTGTTATATCTGTTTCTTCTCGTCGCCTATTGTCGAGCTCCGAAAGCCAGAGAAACTCTGTGAAGCGTGAAATCGGAGGTGTGAAATTCGCCTACCTCCCCGAATAAAAGATGGTCTCCGGACCCTATAATTTCCCGACAATTTTGGTAATTTTCAAATGGCTGTATCTCCGCGAAAAATATTTAAAAAAAAAAGCATTTTAACGCTTGAAGTTTCTAGTTTTTGAATCAAGGACTCAAAATTTTTTCATCCATTATAATACTATTTTATCAAGATGAAATACAGGATACAATATTTCAAATTTTTTTGCCTAATTTGAACGTATGTACGGGCCAAAAAATTTTTTTCCGGTAAATCCAATGGAGGATTTATATAGAGCAAACATTTCTCTTTAATTTCGTTTGTTTTTTTGTTTACTAGTATGATTTTTATTGACCGAGTTATTCGCGACCAAAGCAAAAAGGTATTTTTCACTTTGAACACCTATAACTTGCGAATGTATGATCGTAGAAAATTTTTCATGAGTGTTATAGAAAATTCAGAAAGTTTCTTTTTAGAGCCTGTAGTGACCAATTTAATGAGATTTTTATTCATCGTGTACAATCCATTTTAAAATGACACCAAAAATGGCATATTCCCCAGTTTTTCCAAAACATGATGCCACTTCAAAGAAAATTATGGAATGATTCAAGTGTCCACGTTTTTTTGCTAGTTAAAACTACCCTTAAACACTGTGCAAAAGGCCGGACCGATCAGATTTTTATTCCGTGTGTCCTAGATGGTCAAACATGCGATATGGTCTGAGAAATTGCAGGATCACCTTTCTCACGTTACGTCAGTGGGGGTCAGTTAGGCCATTAAGGAGCCCGTGCGCCATGATGTTTACCAGAGCCGCGCGGAAGGGGCGCTCGAAAGCCAACGATAACGCGGGCGTGCAGCGGATAGCGAAGACTGTAGTAGTGTGCGGTGCAGGCTCATATCGGTAGGATAGGCTTGAAGGACTGGGATTCTTGGGAGCTCCAATGTGCTCCCAAGAGGGCCAGTTCTTTCAGGCTATAGGGTAGAAGCCCCAATTACTGACACATTAAGGACTGACTCTAATATTATTGCATAGTATCTGTATTTATTGACTAAAAGTACAAGTTTTTTATTTTTTTTTTTATTATGGTTTAATATGTTTACTTCATGAAAAACATTTTGTGGGTCTTAGAATTTATATTTTTATATATAAATTCATTAATCTAAAAAACATATTACTAGATCTATTACTGACACTTCTAAAACGTGTGTGACTGAATTACTGACACCCCAATTACTGCCAGCTAACCTAATACTGTTTATTACTCATTTTACGGTTATGTCGTCTCATGTACATGAGCAACTACTGCTATGACAGTAATACCAAAATGCTTGAAACGCTTGTACCAATCACTATCACCCATATATTAATTAAAAAGGCTTAATTAATCGTTATATTACGATCGTTGTGACTTTCTATGATACTTATATCGTACTAAAAAATTATTGTTTATTATATAAATAATTTAAATATGGTAATTATAGCCGTTTCTTTAGTGCCCTGTTTTCTCTTTCACTAGTAAGGAAGTCGCCATTTCCACTGTTGTCATCAAATTAAAATTTTGTATCGTCTTATAGAAATTAATGAAAAAAAAAAATATTAAGTGGTGCATTTTCTAGCGTATAGATTATAGGTTTGAATTTCATAATTCTTTTTGTGTATGACTTTACAACGTTTATTTATTCGTTATTTTCAGTAAAATAGCTTAAGGTGACAGTAATTGGGTAGGTGTCAGTAATTGGGGGTTCTACCCTAGGTACGAAGGAAATGTTTCGAAAAATATCAAGCCACGTTAAAATCGCGGGTGAAAATGTGCAATTAAGTTATCGCAATGCCATTTAGAAAATGCAAGTTGTAAATGTTTCCAAAAATCAATGGTTAGTTTGGAAAGCTTCGTCACCTGACACTTCGCGGTTTTGTAAGAATGATTGGCGAGAGGCGCAGCTTGTTCTCCAAAATACGGGGCCGACAAATGACACCACGAGAACAAACGATACAAACTATAATTATTCACAATTTCCAAAACGTATTCGCATTTTCATAGTTTATTAATTACATTCGCGGGCACTCGCAGTCCCGCCTTGATTGCTCAGGAAGAAACAGCGGAACTGGACTGGTAATTACGAGAGTTCGTTAGACGCGTGAACTGCCGAGCGCGTCCGATGTTTCAGGAAGATGGATGAGCGCGAGAAAGGCCGCGATTTTCAACTGAAATATGAGAACAGAGGTATTCTTCGTTGGTTATACCGTGCCGGTGAGTATGAAAGTGGTGGAAGTCATGTATTTTTTGTTTCGAGATATTTAGTGCTGCGTTTGTGTGTATTAAAAAATATTTTTGCATTATTGAACAAAATGTTTCACAACATATATGTATGCTCTTCTAATGTCAAACTTATTTATCATTGTAAAATTTTGTGAGTAACTTGTACGAAAATGGGGTTTTTAAACTTTTGAATGACTTACCGTCAAGGACCCAGTTCCTGATCACTTAAGAGTAACCATCGCGGGTTTTTAAACGTGTAAATGGAAAACTTAACCAAATTTAAAAGATGTTTTGTTATTTCAGCAGATCTATGTTTAATCTTTAATTTGGTATTAAAAACAATGCAAACATAATAATAATTATTTTATAATTTAACTTTGAAAGTGAAAAATGCAAAGGGAGCAGTTTCTGATCACCTAAATCATGTCTGGGAGTATTTCCTGATCAGATCAATACCCAATTCCTGATCAAATAAATTGAAATGTATAAATTGCATAAAAAATCATTAAAATAGCATATTTTTATGGCATCTTTATTAACAGAATATAAATATACTAAATATTTTTACAATCTGAATTTTTGAAATTTTTTCAATGCAAAATTTTAATAGTTGATCATTTATGTGCGTATTGCTAACCTAAATGTCTTGGTTGATTTAATAAACATACCCTTTATTTTTTAACACAAAACCCTGATTAGAAATTACTCAATTTAGAGTATTACATATTATTTGAAAAATAACAAAAAATTAGCTACTTAGTAAATTTCAACTGTATAATTAAATTTTCGGTTTTCAAAATTCTTGCTTCAATAACCTATTTGCTGATCAGGTGATCAGGAATTGCGGAAGCATATAAAAACTGTACCCAATAACTAATCACCACTTTTTTGCATTAAAAAGAATACAAAACATTCATAATTTAGTTATTTAATATTATTAAAGTATCAAAGAAGTTAACTAAGTATATATTACCTAAGAATTTTCAAAAGTATCACAGAAAAGAACTGAAATTCACGACGTGCTCTCTTATACTGAACAACAGTAAAATGGCGTCAAACCAGGCGTAGCTACAAGCGTCTTACTTTGATATTTTTTTTATCAAAACACATTTTAATATGAGGCATCAAATTTTGCGTATAAATTTCAAAATACTTCATAATTATTTAGTAATTTTTGGGAATAAATTTGTATCGTAATAAGCTTATTATTTGGTATTTATATACTAAACTGATCAGAAATTGGGTACTGATCAGGAACTGGGTCCTTGACGGTACTCCATTTTCAAAATTAATAGTATATCCTAATTGATAACTGACGATAACAAGAAATAATGAATTTTATGTAGAAAACAAGTTAGAAACAAACATAATATCAGTTTCTGATATTTTAAGGGTTTTAGAATATTCGTGATAAATTGGTGGAATGTAAAGTAGCAAATCCATTATGTCTTTACATTTTTGCTATGTCACTGACCTTGTAGTTACTCTAATTGAATTAGTAACAGACAAATAATATTTTTAGCTATATTTTTTCTCCTCTCTTTGATAAGTTCTAAATATGTAGATCTCCTTTGTCTTAGCAAGTTCTTATGAATCTTCCACATAGAAATAAATTTTGCACGTTAAAGTCTCCCAAATTCCAAAAGTGCTGAAACGTAGGTTTCTTTTCGATCTTCATAACTTAATAAATTCAAACATTTCTTTCGGGCAAAAGCAATTTTTCTTTTCAAACACTTTGCCACTAATATCTTTACCAATGTTGGTAAATTTGACTTGGTTAAATTAGTGACATCACATTAATGTCTTTGCATTGCATAGTAGAACTGACGAATTGTTAGTAGGGTTTATACAAAAACCGACTTTTGAAAAAACCGGTTTTCGAATCCCACTATTCCTAAAAAACGGTTAAACCGGTTTTCGAATTTTCACAAAAAATAAATTATATTTTTTTGTGACAAATTCAAAAATTTTAATTATTATATAGTAAATAAATATTTTTACTTATTTAAAAAAAAAATCAGTTTCCTTAATATTATGGAATCACAAAAATATAACAAAATAAAATATACTCTACATATACAAACCGAATAAAAAAAATTAAAATAACTAAAATCCGTACAAATACGAAAAATTGTTGAGTTCATTAAAATTTAATATTTAAGGATCTACAAAAATATAACACAATAAAGTAGACTGCATACAAAACCAAAAGGAAAAAAAACTAAAATAACTAAAATCCGTACAAAATATAAATGTTTTAAAAGGTGGTACTAAATTATAAATCTTTATTCCACTTACTATTTTTCTCTGAAAATATGAACTCATGAAGATTAGTTTTACAGTAAACTTACCTACTACAATATGCTTGCGTCCGAGGCGATTTCTAGTCAAAATGTTAACGTTTTTAACCCTTATGTACACACCCAACTTTTACTACGTTGTTACACACCCAGGGTACCCGGGTGCCCACCACTAGTTTTTCTTAATTCCTGAGTTCACATATGAACGGAATCGTTTGGAATCAGTTTTCTTTATTAAATAAACTTCAATAGAAACTATCTATGCCATTTCCAAGTTCCCTAAACCGCTACAGCTACCATAAAATAAAATAGAATTAGGGTGCGAGCGCTGCACAGGTAGTTTCAGGACAGTTTTAACATTAGGCGACCGGCAGATGGATAGTAGTGTAGCGGCTTCACCGCTACTTCGCTTTCGTATGTAATTGTTTATTTATTAATCCCTGTTACATCAATAAAATATTCATCAATGATATTAATTAATTCCGGAGTCAAAACATCATTTTTCATCTAGTGGGTACCCGGGTACCCGGGTGTGTCCGCTAAGCACATGTACTTTGACGTCATTTAGTTTAGGTTCAAAAAATTTGAAAAAAATTTACCAGTGTGTTTTTGACTTTTAAAATAGTTAAATAATGGGGATCTGAAGGCCCAAGTCGAAATTTCCATTTTTATTCGAGTTATAAGCAAAAATATGACGACGTGGGCACCCGGGTACCCGGGTACCCGGGTGTGTACATAAGGGTTAATTAAACAATTAATTCATATTTACATATTGATTCTAGTATATAAAACCGGGTTTTTTAAATTTAAATACCGGTTTTCGAATTTTACAAATTTATAAAAAAAAAACGGATTTTAAACCCGGTTTTTAAAAACCGACAAACCCTAATTGTTAGTTACTGTACCCTATTAAAATTACATTCAATCTAGTTACATTTGTTGCGTATAATAAGGTAAATATTAGATATTTTCTAACTCTAATAAAATATCAGGCACAGCCCTTGATTGAAGAAATTCGTGTTTTTAAGGTTAAACTTAAAGTTAATGAGTCCACTTAATGTCTGAACCACGCACGCCGTTAAACGGCCCTCTTGAGGGAAAATTTATGTTTGTCGTGTAAAACCGTCGTCTCAGTGCGTAGAAGTCCAGTGATAGCACGCGAAAGGGTTGTCAGCGTAGTAATTAAGATTAAAAACGTGGCCGCCAGACCATTTCACTAATTTTTGGCGCGCGAATCGATCGTGCAGTCGTCTGACGTCACCTATATATATGTATGTATTAAAATCTGTTCTTGTTGGTATCCGCCCTTATTAATTAATTCCCGGACGTGTGTGTGTTAGATTTACGTCCCCAACTATTTCACAGTACGTTATAAATCTCTCGGCTTGATACTGATTCATTACGATGCGTTTAGACTAAATAAACGAACGACTGCTCGTTTGCCCTCCACTGCGACAAAATAAACAAATAAGCATAAACGAAGTTTTCAATACATTTGTATACGTATAAATGTCAGTTTGAAAAATGACCACGTTTTAAATTTTATTTGATCCGATACTACATATCAATTCCCAATAAAAATCTAATTAAATCTATTAAACGAGGACAGTGGAGGAACAGCACAAGTTACTGTCAATTCGTTCGGTAATTTGGGTCGTGTAAGAATCGAACATTCTCTGATACAGTTTACGTATCCCCTGATAGATCATGGATTAAACTTGTTCTGATACTAATTCGCATAAAGCCATCGAAATCCGAAATTGGCAGCGCATCCGTTCCCATCACAGCCACACGAAAATCACATCATTCATTAGAGTTAATACCAAATCGGCCCGATAATTTGGAAACCTAATTCGAACGTGCTGGGTCTCCAACGATACCAACTAAGTGTGGTACAGTGACGTGAGAATGATATGATTATACTATCACAAAATTAACTATGTGTAACACAAAGATTTTATTTGAGGGTAGCTGGACACAGAAGTCCCTCTCGTCCCAGCAATGGGATGGCACACAATCAGTCGTGTATGATTTACAGCTGGGGTTTGTACAAAAACCGACTTTTGAAGAAACCGGTTTTCGAATTCCACTATTCCCAAAAAAAACCGGTTAAAGCGGTTTTCGAATTTTCACAAAAAATATATTTAAAGTAGAAAATAAACATTTATACTTATTTTAAAATTTTTCAGTTCTTTTAATATGTATTGAATTACAAACGTATAACAAAATAAAATATAATCTATCTATACAAAACTAAATAAATAAAAAAAAAATAACTAAATCCGTACAAATCCGTACAATTTTTGAGTTCATTTAATATTTATGGATTCACAAAAATATAACACAATAAAATACACTGCATTCAAAACCAAATGAAAAAATTAAAATAATTAAAATCCGTACAAAATATAATTTATAAATCTTAATTTCATTTAGTATTTTTCTTCCGAAAATATAAACTCATGAATATTAGTTTTACAGTAAACTGTTACTTACTACAATATGCTTGTGTGCGAAGCGATTTCAAGTCAAAATGTTAACGTTTTTAATTAAATAATTAATTCATTTTTACATATTAATTCTAGTACATAAAACCGTTTTTTAATTTAAAAACCGGTTTTCGAATTTTACAAATTTATAAAAAAGGCCGGTTTTTAAAAACCGACAAACCCTATTTACAGCAGATTATTTCCACTTTTCGCGACAAAAAAGCTATGTTAAGGGGTTAGGACACAGTAACGGGCCAAGAAAGCAGACGATTTTTAGACGACGATAATAAGAAAAGTAAACAATCGATTAATATAAGGTTTTGTGTTTTAGTTCACTATATTATGAACTATAAGGAACGCATATAATATTTACAAAATAGCATTTGTATGCCGTGCAATGTCTCCATTTAAAATGTCCTTTTTTTTCGGATGGCCAACTGGTGGGCCGGATTCCGGGAAATCGGATGAACTGTAACAAAAACCCCAAAAATTTCATAAACTATAATATATAGAGGAGACCGGGTATGGTTGTCACACGGGTAGGTTGTCACAAGCGCTATAATAAAGAAACTATAAACAATAGGAATGTACTAATAATCCATTGCGATGCGTAAACATATCGTCGCCTCCCCCCCCCCCCCCCCCCCCATCACACAAGTCGTTGTGGAGTCGCATGGTGACACGATGTATCATTCTTTGTTTTCGTGCGCTCGAAGTAAATTATGCCGCATTGTCTATCAAGTAAGTATAGGTTGTTCCTTAGTATTGACTATAACATTGTTGTATTATTCTCGTAGTTAAGAGTTTTTTCTATCTTATTGTAATGATTCTTTTGCATTTTTTAAACTTTTTAATACATGAATAGAGAGGTGAAATTGTTTAACGGTTTGGGGCAAGTTGTCACAGAACATTTGGGGTTACGTATTTGCCGCATGTACAGCTAATCCCACTGTGGGTACTTGCTGTACCTATCATGTGATATTATTTTCTTGTATGTTTGGCAACAGTTCTCAATAATAATGTCGCAAACTTATAAGAAGAAGACGTCCAGAGGTGAGGTGTCACAGAACATTTGGGGTTAGGTATTTGCCGCATGTGACAGCTAATCCTGCTGTAACGTGCTGTACCTATCATGTGATATTATTTTCTTGTTTGTTTGGCAACAGTTCGCAATAATAATGCCGCAAACTTATAAGAAGAAGACGTCCAGAGGTGAGGTGTCCCAGGAATTGATATTAGTTTCTTAATTGAATCTACTTTTTATTCATAAACATAGCTAACCAAATGTGTGACAATCAACCCCAGATACTGTGACAACCAACCCGGCCTCGGGGTATGTTGTCACAAAATAGTTCCTGCAAATAATGTGAATTATCTCCTAATCTGGTTGACAAAATCCACAGGACCAATTTTTTTTTTATAAAGTCGGACGTACGTAGTTTATAGTAATCTAAGTTTGAATCAACTTCCCTGCAGCTATGACCCGTAAAAAAATCAAAATAGGAAAATGAGACAACCATACCCGGTCTCCCCTATCCTAGGCATTGACGATCCAACATTTTAAAATTTTTAATTATTGTGCCAAATATAAACAAAAAGATCACACACTTTTGTCGAAATTTGATCATTATTTTTCAAACATCGGCTATTTTGTCAATTTTCGCAAAAATTGAAATGTTGGATCGTCAATGCCTAGGATATATATTATAGTATATGACATTTTTGGGGTTTTTGTTACAGTTCATCCGATTTCCCGGAATCCGGCCCACCAGTTGGCCATTCGGAAAAAAAGGACATTTTAAATGGAGACATTGCACGGCATACAAATGCTATTTTGTAAATATTATATTAGAGTGTTTCATTTTGTAAGGCAAAAAATAAAATGTAAAATCTTTTCAGACTTTGCTTACGCCCCGAGTCTCAGTGATGTAAAAGATATATATGCCAAATTTCAAGAAGATTGGATAATATTTAGAGGTTGCACACTTTAATCAGTTTTGTAAAAGTAGGCAAAAAATACGATTTTTCAATGTTAATTACTTTTATTGGAAAAACTAGAAATCAAAAACTTAAAATAATATTAAAACTAGACACTAAGATTAATAGGTAGTATGATAGGCAAAACATGTGTTATATTAATCAACTTTGAATGATGCAATCCCTTTTTTTGTTCGCTTGGTAACGACTTTTCTGTGATGCGCGGCTACCCTCAACAAGAATTGTTTTTGTTGTTCGTCCCTGACCGATTCGTTAAACTTTTTTATTAGAGCAATTCCTCTTTCTGCAGTATCATTGACCACCTTAAGAGCGTTCACCTGGCTTCTTAGAGAATCACTGCAGTATTCTGACACGTCGTGGATCCCAAACAATTCAAAGAACATCTTTGTTTTATTAGTAACGAAATGGCTCAGGTCTTTTCCTTCAAAAACTAGGTTTTTACTCTCTAATCGTTTCATTTCTTTTTTTTTGCAGGTTTGGTTTCTAAATTTTTAGTCATATTTTCCTTATCAGCCTGAGTAATACGTTCGTCCAAAAAAGCCAATCCTACGTTTATTTCTGACAGATACCAAAGGTGTCTCTTAGCAACTGTGAGAGCACATTTTTTGACGTTTGCATCTGGGTAAGTGTTCAGAAGCTGCAGCATATCCAGATCATTCTTTGGAGCCCATCGACTTACAATTGCCTCGTGCCAAAAGCGAACATATATGAGGCTGACAAAATGTGCAACCTGTTTCATTCCTTTCAATTCTCGTTGAGGAATATTCAACTGTTTAGTGAAGAGGACAATTTTAAGTGCCATCCACCTTGCTTGATGCAGAGCCCCTGGGATCCTGAAACTGAAGTCGTTTTGAGACCAACCTCGTAGGTACAGGAGTGAGAGTTGTAATAACTCTTTGTAGTCTTCTCTTGGATGACTTTTGTCTTTTAGGACATTTTGGATGTAGTTAACCATTTTCAGTCGTTGTTCTTCTAGAAAGCCTTGAACGGGACTTTCTTCAGCCAGCATTGTCGTATATGACGTCTTATTAAGTGAACCCCACAGACTTTGGAACTTCCTAAAAATCTGGATGTCAGGACCGCTTGATGGTATGCCACAACACTTCTCAAACACTCCTTTTAATATTAGTTTATGGGTATGATGACGGCAAGCCAACCACAACAATGTTCGTCCGAATTCCTTTTCAATTCTGGTACATGCCCCTTGGATCAGTCCTGTATTAGATGCTGTAGTATCAAAAGACATACCGATGATATTGTCACGTAGCCCAAATCGGTCCACTTCCCGAATAACTACTTCAGCCATCTGCTCACCAGTGCCTTTCAGGGCAACAGGTACACCAAGCAAATGCTCAAAATCTTTGCCAGTTATTAGAACTGCAACTCTATCTTCCAAAGTTTTGACACTCCCATGGGCAACTGAGGGCAATAGTTTACTATCCCAATGCAAGACCAAATGAGGAGGATTTTCAAAGAGTGACTCTTCGATTTTCTTTGCCATTTTACTTCTATTGATTGCCCGAGCTCGGTAAACGGTAGCTGCAGATACGGAAATTTTTGAAACATCGTGACCAAGGCTCTGTGCAGTTGCTATAAATGAAGTACTTGCTTGTCGAATAGAGAGCTGTTCTCGATCCCAAGTAGATGTGAGTGTCTGATTAAGAGGTTTTAATTTTGGACTTGAACGTAATTTTTTCTTTAGTGGAGGCGCAAACTCGGTCTCTTTGTCACTAGGTGCTGATGATGATGGAGATGAGTCTTCCAGTATAACTGTCTTATTGATTTCAGCGAGAGCTTTGTAATGTTTATTCTTATATGAATCATTTTTGTCTTTTTTTCTACACTTAGTTCTTATTTTCGAGGCGAAAACGTTGTCTACTCCGCTCATCGACGAACTCATACGATCTTCTCTTTGTGATCTAAGAAATTCTTTATCTTCTTGTGATACGCAAGTCATGTCCATCACATTTTGCCGGGAAATGTCAAATAACTCGACGAGATCACCTTTCCAAATCTGCTGTTTCATATTTGCTTTATCTGTGTTTCTCGATTTCTCTTTACTCAGATTTTGGTATTCTTTGTACAGCATCTGTATACCAGCGCGGATATTCTCCTCCGTCTTAACAGGGATATTTGCTTTCCTCCACACTTCCTGTAGTTTACTACTGGTAGATTTAGCAGCATCCGAAAGTGTTTCTTTCATTTCCTTGTGATGGTAAATTAAAACTAAAAGTACTTGTTCCTTTGAAGGGAGCCGAGCTCCTAAAAATTCACCACTAGGCACCTTTTCTAGCAACCAAATTCCTCTTTTAGTTCCCATTTTAAAGTTCAATTACCTGCAAAAGATGAAAGAAATACATAAGAAGCCCATTAGTACTGTGGGGGAAAGTAAGTCACAATTGTCTGGACCAACTGAATTTTCAATTTAACAAATATTTATTTACAAGTGTTCCACTCACACAAACAATACACAAAGTTCGCATCTGCGATAAACGCTACGGCGTGACGAACGGACGCGTAACCAAACCGGCCGAGACCAAGTTCCTAATTCGACTGCCTCGGGGGTCGAAAAAGGTCCTTAAAATAAGGAAGAAAACAAGGAAAGAAATAGAAAAGAAAGAGATAGTAAATGCTAGGAAAGACAGAGGAAAACGTGCAAAAGTCACCAGCCGGAAAGAGGTAATAAAAGAGAAAACGCAGAGGCCTGAAGGGCCCAGCCGGTAGGAGACTGACCAGACTTACGCTAAACCTTGAAACCCTCATTACAAAACGGCAATGCACTAAATCCTAACTGTAACTGCGTAAAAACGCACAACGCAGAAAACCTAGGGGAGAAAGTCACACGGAAAAATTCCATGTTTCTAACAAACATTTTCGTAGTGGCGAAGTGGAACCGCCACAGTACAAAGCACTTCAATATTAGAAATTTCACTAGTTTGAGATAAAAATGATCAATGTGTGCAACCCCTAAATATTATCCAATCTTCTTGAAATTTGGCATATATATCTTTTACATCACCGAGACTCGGGGCGCAAGCAAAGTCATATGAAAATCACATCCTTGGAAAAATGAAACACCCTATATTATATGCGTTCCTTATAGTTCATAATATAGTGCACTAAAACACAAAACCTTATATTAATCGATTGTTTACTTTTCTTATTATCGTCGTCTAAAAATCGTCTGCTTTCTTGGCCCGTTACTGTGTCCTAACCCCTTAAATGAAGGTTTTAATAAATACTTAAATTCACTCATGAATGAATTGAGTCTGAAAAACCTCTGAAAATTCATTTTATTTGTTCCCTAACGAAGTGTTTTATTGCTACAGGAAATAAACGAAAGTCTCAATTCCTAAAATTGTGTATCTACATATCTCAATTAGCTTTGCAATTTCGTTATCACCTCCCAATAAGAAGAAATCCCCATAAAAAACTTTCAAAAAGTAAAAAAATTACGCCAAGTACATGAAACAAATAAATTACAAAAAATAAAAGATAATAATATAAATCACAAAAAAAAAATAGAAGAAAATATATATCACAAAAAATAGAAGACAATAATATAAATCCCCCCCAAAAATAGAAGAAAATATACAATATAAAAATAGATGTGAAATCAAAATGAGCTGCAAGTACATAAAGGTGCTTTCCAACTGCCCTTAAGATGACACAACTACATAGACACAGCTAAACTGCTGTGTTCATACATTCCATTACTCATATCGGGGACATTTTAATTATCCCATCAAAAAGAATCCCAATTAAAAACATTGTCGTAAATTAATTAATAGCTTTACAAAATTAATATACAAAATTGCGCCAATTATAACAATGGCTATTTATAAAAAGAAAAAATGTATTAAATAATATTAAGCAGATATATTTTTATAGAAATAAATATTTCAATACCAATAAATATTTTATTCAAAATACTTGGCGCTGCGAAACCGAAAAAATGTTAATTGTTTTATTAATAGTAAATTAATAATTTACAATAACTCCCTTACAATCTAAAATACATAAACATATACATATTAGAAACGCAGTCAGATTTATTCTACATATATTTAATTCTAATATCATACGTAGCATATGCACACGCACACATACACACATTCACGAATGCACGCACAAGAAAGAAAGAAAAAGATTAATGCAATTTATACATATGTATTCAGTTTAGCAACATTGTTATAATTGGCGCAATTTTGTATATTAATTTTGTAAAGCTATTAATTAATTTACGACAATGTTTTTAATTGGGATTCTTTTTGATGGGATAATTAAAATGTCCGCGATATGAGTAATGGAATGTATGAACACAGCAGTTTAGCTGTGTCTATGTAGTTGTGTCATCTTAAGGGCAGTTGGAAAGCACCTTTATGTACTTGCAGCTCATTTTGATTTCACATCTTTTTTTATATTGTATATTTTCTTCTATTTTTTGGGGGGATTTATATTATTGTCTTCTATTTTTTGTGATATATATTTTCTTCTATTTTTTGTGATTTATATTATTATCTTTTATTTTTTGTGATTTATTTATTTCATGTACATGGCGTAATTTTTTTACTTTTTGAAAGTTTTTTATGGGGATCTCACTTCTTTTTACAAAGATAATTCATGTACTTGGCGTAACTTTTTTTACTTTTTGAAAGTTTTTTATGGCGATCTCACTTCTTTATACAAAGATAATTCATGTACTTGGCGTAATATTTTACTTTTTTGAAGTTGACTGCCACGTGTGCTAAAAATAAGGAAAAAGTAAGGAAATCCCAATAAATTATAAATTCTGATCTATCTTTGTCACACGTTTACGTGTTTCTGGCGCCCTGCAGCCTATCTAGTGACGTTAGAGGATAAGGTATATGTATACTTGGAATATTCGTAATAACGCAAAGCAGCTCAGCGAGTGCACTTTATTTATTTTTTGGTTAAGGGTAAATTCTACGTAAGTTTAACAACTACGAAAAGAAACCATGCGCACTGCATTGCCGATTTATATGTATTTTATGGCGCCGAACGTATTTAACATTGACATTGAACTGTAATAACAATCACAATTAACACCTTTCGAAGAAAAATATGTATGCATTTTTAGCATTTCGTGGCCAAGCTTGTTTTTCTACTCGTAAATCATCAACGGATACCCACGCTGTGCCCTTATCCCTTACCATACTCGTGTAACGACCATCGGCAATACTATTACCGTGGTGGAAAATCGCTGCCTTAAGTTTATAACAGTGATCCCCCATTTGTATTTTAGTAGTAGGTATTGCTTTGATGTAGAAATTTTCCACTTTCGTTGTTGTTCCACTACTATCGTGATCGAACAAATGTAATTTTGCAATAAGAATTTGTTTGGAAGCATTTATATCGATTTTCTTTATTGTGTTTGAATTTGAATTATCACAATTAGGGCAGGAATCTTTCAGATTTTTCCATCCTGCGAAATTGTGTTTTATTATATCTTGAAATTCAAATGATTTTATTTTTAACATCTTGGGCAGTGCAAGATGTACCACACAATTTGTACTGATAGTAGTACTTGTGTAATTACACTCTAAACATCTTAATACCGTTGTAATTTCGTGTTGTACTGCATTCTTAATAAGAATCTCACGATCACAAACAGAGGTAATAAACTCAGCTGCATCATGTAGCTGATTGTTAGGCCGCGTACAGACTTGAGCACGAACGCGAATGAGGCAAGCCGAGGCAGAATGCGTATGCAAGTGTTGCACGTCGGTGAATTGCTCGGGGCCGTTCGCCGCATGCCTCGGGCCGTTCGCCGCTGCCTCGGGGCTGTTCGCCGCACGCTATCGGTCGAAAAAAATTAATTCGTGCCCAATGCGGGTGTCGTTCCGAGGCAGGACGTGCCGCGGCGCCATTCGCCGCATGCCTCGGGCCGATCCAAAGTTATTGGATCGGCCCAAGGCATGCGGCGAAAGCAAGGGAAAGACGAGCCACACCACACATTCCGCATCATCGTCGTCATCGTCATTATCAACTTCATCTATGTTACTCGGTATGTTCCATATTACGTACAAACATGTTCCGACAAGAAATTAAGAATTATACTAAGAACAAAGTAACTTTATTGGTAAACTATTGCTGAATAATCAAGAACACACATATTTAATGATAAATTATATAAAAATAATACTTTGTAACATACCTTCATTACAATATTTAACTGTTTGATGCACTTTTCAGAAACTTTTACACCCCACGAAAAATATAAACGTTTCTCTTTCAATGATAGATGCCCGGCTGATGCTCAATTCTCAGTATCATCGTCTATTGTGTCTAGGGATCTAGTATAAACGATTACCTGAAGAGTTCGTTATTTCTTTATCGAAATTTTACGAAGTTCCATATTACGTGCTGTTCCATATTACCTGCCTTTACCCTACATATACACGTATATACATATGATATGTGAATATGCATACAGTGTGTGTGAGTTAAGGGAGAACAATTAAATGATTCGTATGCGAGTAAAAATATGGACAAACTGTTAGTTCAAAAAGAAAAATGTAGGTTCCTCAAAACAGATGTTTCAGTGTGCAATAAAATAACAGCATTTATGCCATTACCGGCGCATTTGAGAAATACGAATTTGAAAGAAAATGAATATGGAGGGTGAGTCAATAAGAACTTTGAGACGCGATGCCCGCTCGCTCGTCATCTTTTGGCGTTTTCGGACGGTCGCACTGGGGCGGACCGAGTGCGAACCCTACCCAATCGGAAGCGAAGAGTGTGAACTTTTTCGCCTCCGATTGGTCAAAATTCGCACTCAATGCGCCCCAGTGCGACCGTCCGAAAACGCCATTAGATTGTTCGCGTCGATTACCCTGGTGATTATACTGTTTGTGCTGTTACGTTACCACGCCATAACGCGTGAACATAGCTTTATAAATTTTATATACAGAGATAATGTATATGGATATTATATACATATACTCAGATATAGAAGTGTGTCTCAATTTGCCTCAGTTTGCCTCAGCTTGCCTCGTGCGGGACCCACAGGACAAAAATCACAATTTTTTCCAGCCCGAGGCATTCGGGTCTGCCTCGGCTTGCCTCATTCGCGTTCGTGCTCAAGTCTGTACGCGGCCTTACGATACTTTTTTATTCTTTTCAGAACAGCACGACGTTTCGCTACTTTATTATAATTATCTTCCTTACGTATTTCATTATATACTTTCCGCTTTTTGGAGATAACTTCTTTATTTAGCTGATAATAATTTTTTTGCTTTCCGCATTTCACTTCTTTATTTGCGTCATAATGCACTTTTGCTTTTTTGATTATTCCTTCTTTATTTAGCTGATAATAATTTTTTCGCTTTCCACATTTCACTTCTTTATTTACGTCATAATGCACTTTTGCTTTTTTGATTATTCCTTCTTTATTTAGCTGATAATAATTTTTTCCCTTTCCGCATTTCACTTTTTTATTTGCGTCATAATGCACTTTTGTCTTTTTGATTATACCTTCTTTATGTGCGTTATAATATTCATAATTATAATGTTTTATGTCTTTCTCCCTTTCTTTACAATCTTTGCCTTTTTCAATATTACACTCCCCTTTCTTTGCTTTATAAACAGCTTTTCTTTTTAAATTAATTTCCTCTTTCTGCCTTTTATAATAATTAGACATGTATTCTGTCCTATTACCTGGAAGGTATACATTGCTGATTTTTGACTTCGAAACCAACGGAGGATGTGGGTCTGTTCGAATTATATTTTTTGTACATATGGTGACTTCTTTGTCACTATGTACTACATTTTGAACTGGGGATATTTTATTATCTGTTTCGTTTCTAATATATCTTTGACCGATTTTAAATGCAGGATCATTTCCACAAGAGGGATTTTTATTAATTGTACTACCAATTGCAGATTCATATTCGTGCACACAACGTGTTAATTGTTGATCCTGAGTGCTTGGAAAATGTTCTATACGATTTGATTGAAACATTTTGATCAAATGTTGACGCATCAATGCATGAGTGTACGTTACTTTATCAGGTAATATTTTGAATAATAACGAGACAGCAAATGCAATCGCAAAAACTCCGCAATCCCGACCGTTAGGTTGAGTTTGTACACGTGGAAATTCAATAAATTCTTCGTCAATTGCACCGTCATGTTTATTAAAAAATGGGTATAACTTATCCAGAAAAATTTTATGATGACTATGCAACTTCGAGGAATTAAGAGAATCATAAATATAAACTCTTCTTTCAACATGTTTATAGAAGCTACAAACCCAATGTCCCCCTGCATTGGTTCCAATCTTATCGCTTTGGTGCAAAATCTGTATGTGATCCTGATTTTCAGGACCTGGGTGAATTGTATTAGGTAATTGAACTCTCCACGTCTCGCGTGGTTTGTAATTGGAGTTAGCTTCTAATAATTTGTGAAAATATTCGATATGGTCATCTGTTAACCATTCGCCTTTATTGATTATTTGCATATTATGAAAACTGAGTGGTGAGATATTAATAATACTTTTAATTACAGCCATGGCGAATTATACTTTTTTTTATATTTCTAGTTTTCTAGTATACACTATATTCTATTGTATACGATAATCCCTTTCAGCCGTATCCGGACCGATTTTTTGTATATAAATCTAACGTAGAAGTACAAATTAAATAATACTCTTTTTCGTCTGCGACTTTTTCATGTACGTAACCTGATTTTTTTACTTTTTTGAATTTTTTATGGGAATTCTTACATACAGCTAAATCTAACGTAGAAGTGCAAACAAGCGTTACTTTAAATGTACCTACTGTAAATGTAAAACGTGTAAAAAGCCTTGTTATAACTATGATACAGCCAGTAAAGCTTAATACTTATCTAGTTTTTCTAGTATACACTATATAATCTATTGTATACGATAATATAATATAATAATAATAATAATAATAATAGTATAAATCGTCTTTATTCCTTTTTCTTTTTTAACATACGATACAGACGCAGTACAATTAGAATCGCAAATAACGGAATGGGCGAGGCTCAGCGTGACTGTTATTATAAAATATAGCGTGATGCAGCCAGTAAAGCTTAGGGTGACTGTACCTAATATCGCCAGACAAAAGTTAAATCGCTGTCGATTGAATAATAATTGATATTTTTCCATGCAGTTCGTTTCAAAGTAAAGAGAAATTATTCATCTTTCATGTAGCATATGTTAGAATCGTTGAAACCTACAAATTGTTAATTAGGACTCAAAAAACGTAAGACATGCAAAAATCGGGTCCTGAAAAAAGTGTACCTAATATCGCCTACTCAAGAAATATTGATTAATTCATGTATATATGAGTTTTTAAAGTCATTTTCACATGTGCTTTTATTATTTCTTGCTCTATAAATGTCTTTTTATCCATCTTTGATTTCATTTTTATTAGAGCTCTTACTTTTTGACCCGTCGGGTACCCGGGTACCCGGACATTACCCGGGATAACTTCAAGCAATTGAATGTAGTATTGTCTGTGATTGTCTGTGGTATAGTCTGATGTTAGCCAAAAATGATTGAACAATACCACATTCAATGGCTTGAAGTTGTTTCGGGTAGACGGGTACCCGACGGGTCAAAAAGTAAGAGCTCTAATTTTTATTAGAATAATATAGAAATTTGAAAATATAGATTTTTAAAATATTTTATTTTTTACGTTCCGATGTACATATTGGACAAATAAATTTTATTTTTGGATTGCTCCGCACATTTCGTGACCTCACCTGTAACAAGCATTACATCGAAACCATTGTTCTCCGTTAGGCGGTATTGAGAACACGCATACTGCTAAAAGAAAAACGCTATTTTCATTACGAAAAATATTTGAATCGATTTCATTTCTTAAGTACATCATTAATTAGGTATTTCTAGTAGATATTCTTGCATTCACAGATTTATTAGACTTACCTTTTCCGAATGTGACGTAAAATTGTGATAGTCCAATAAATTTTTACACTATTAAGATTCTCTAAAATCCGTCCCTTTCTGTAATTGTTGATCACATGATGCTGCAATTATAGTATGTCTTCCTACATATGTTTAGGTACTAATTCAGTGCATAACCGATAAATTTTAGAGCTTACTTTAAGAGATATAGCGAGTGGCGATATTAGGAACACTGGCGATATTAGGTACAGTCACCCTAAATTAATTATCTAGTTTTCTAATATACAATATTAGTTAATATACGATACAGACGCAGTACAATTAGAATCGCAAATAACGGAATGGGCGAGGCTCAGCGTGGCTGTTATTATATTATGCCTGACCCGAAATATATAAGATAAGGCGCGATGCAGCCAGTAAAGCTTAAAATACTCGCAAATGCGCAAAGCAGCCCAGTGTAGCGCAAGGCACCTCGGCGAGTGTACTTTACTTTTTTTTTTAACACTCCAACCTGTAAAAAACAAAAAATTTGTAATAAACACTAAACTAATATCATACGTATTATTATATATATATATATATATATATATATATATATATATATAAATAAATGTAAACGTCACTTACCAAATATATAATATTTTCTCTTTTGCTTCTACTAACGAGAAGATTTGAATATCCTTCCAAGGGCCTTGATACTAAAAAGATATCAATAAAAAAATAGGTTAGCAATAGCAAAAATCTGCGCAGACTATTATTTTACACATGTAATGAAACAAACAATAACCTATTCGTTGCATTATGCATACACCTTAATTAATAATAATATAGCACACTTACATGCAAGGAAATCAGGAATAATTTGCGGACGCCGTGATATGCGTGAGCTCCGGTCGCCCGCTAGAATTTTTTTTTTCTTTACGCACGACCCTAACGTAATGTCACTTATCGCGAAACGTAATGAAGATTT
This sequence comes from Andrena fulva, assembly GCA_946251845.1. NCBI lineage: Eukaryota > Metazoa > Arthropoda > Insecta > Hymenoptera > Andrenidae > Andrena > Andrena fulva. The sequence goes on along the minus strand of OX276333.1, from coordinate 16,337,445 downwards.
TCGATAGATCGTTATTTACTAAAAAGTACTCTTTGATCGTCGAATGTTTATCTGGCCTCTTGGCCAGCTTCAGCTTTTTATGGTTCTTCTTCGCATCTCCATATTGCCGACAACATGTGGTCTCAATCACAAAACGAAAATGTAAGTAATAATACTATTCATTATTATATATATTAGGGTGGTCCTTAGCTACTCTTGGTGAAAATTTTTTTTCAGAATTTTTTTCACGCCGCCCCTTAAAATTATTCCATTGGATAAGAAAATAATTCCCGTAAAAGATGAAGTTGATCGGATAAGAGGAAGACGTGGCACATTCGCGTTAAAGTTGCAATAAATGTGAAATTTTGTATGAACGGAAAGGTATGAATAAAAATATTATAATGATGGTTAAGCGTATGATTTTTTCAACGTAATTAATTATATTAAATTTTACGTATTTTAATGAAAGTGACCATTCTTTTAATTTCTTTCTTATATTATTTGCAAGTTATTAATAATATTAATTTTAAAAATGGGGGTATGTTCGACATTAATATTTTATATTTAATAACAAGATAATATGTTTAATATGAAATGGTGAATATTATATCATAAATAGGTGAAGAAAAGAAAATACGGTTATTGAATTTACCCAACAATTGAGTTCAAGTTTTGAAATAATAGTGATTTCTCCATATATTTGCATTTTTACGAAAAGTTGTTTATCTATCACGAAATCGCTACACAGTATCGGCTCGCCATGGCTCGCAAGCCGCCAGGCGCCAAAACACCGCGTGCACGCGTTGCCGATGGATAGTTTCTGGAACAGTCCGAGTTAAAAACCGTTCCGACATTTTTCGTGGATGGTTTCTTCTCCAGAAATGTCTACAGAATCCGATACTCTGTAGCAAATTCGGGCTAGATAAACAACTTTTCGTAAAAATGCAAAAGTGTTGCGTAGACATCATGCACATCGGCACTTTTTTAAACTTTGACGGCCGTTTACAATCATATAAAACCACCAAATTTAATAACTGTATACACCGATATATTCAGGAAACTCTCTCCTATCTTTTGAGACTAAATTGAACTTTCTAGCATTCTTGGTTTTCACGTAATACCTCATTCTTGCCCAAAATCGTGCGCTTTTTACAAAAACTCATTTTTTTCAAAAACTGAGGGCGATAGAGCAATTCTATTTACGGATTCGTGTTTGGGACGAAAACCTCCACTAGGATCTCGGAGTGCATATTGCAGATCCAAATACGTGTTGGATAGTGTAGTTAAGACCCCCGGTTGCCTATTATGGCCTATACGCTGCTTTGTATACTAATTTTAAAAGATAAAACTCAAAGATTTCGTCAATATTTTTCGAAGTAATACATACATATTATTATTATACATCTAATAAACTGTACTTTTATTAAAAAATATTCACTGATACTTCCAAAATAGCCGAACACAATTATGTCCGAAATTGACGAGAAATCACTATTATTTCAAAACTTCAACTCAATTGTGCCACGTCTTCCCGACGTTCAATCGATCTCAAATTTTGCACAAATTATTTTTTCATGAAATGGAACAAAATTAAGGGGCGGCGTGCAAAAAATTTTATGGTCGAAAAATAAGGACCACCCTAATATATATATATATACTCATAGCAGAGTTTATATCGTTTACTGTAGCCCGGTTATCTTTGTATCTTTATTCGTTAGTATTATTTTACACATGTAATGAAACAAACAATAACCTATTCGTTGCATTATGCATACTCATAGCAGAGTTTATATCGTTTACTGTAGCCCGGTTATCTTTATATCTTTATTCGTTAGTTTTTTTGTGAGAAATTGTGAAATTGTGTTTTATTATATTATATATTATATAATTATTTATTTATTAAGTTTTGTAGAAAGAAGCGAACGACGCCCTAATAGCTGGTAAATAATAGAAATTTATGTTATTATAAATTTATTCAAATTTTTTATTTTTCCACTGATTTGATAATGAAATTAATTTAACAATAGACGAGGGACTTGGGGCCTTCAACTTTGCAATGACGTCCCAGCCATCATCGACGGCCCAGCCACCGCCGAAGTCCCAGACACCGCCGACGTCCCCGCCGACGTCGCTGCCGCGACCACCACCACCATCAACACCACCAGCGAGGCCGGCCACGGCTGATGGTAAATACATACATATTTTAAGGAGTTATATGCTTTTAGAGTGCTTGAAAATAGGTCTGGATATTTAAATAAAATATATTTTACTAATAAATTTATTTTTTACAAATTACAGAACCGCACGTAGCGCGCCACCAGCGCAGTGGCTGGAGGGTGAGGGGCCGGGAGGACCAAAGGACGTTTTTAAACGCGATTAAAGAACAGGCCAGCTCTCTCAGGGCCTGGGCCGTCCACCAGTACAGCCGTGGCCGTGGCCGTGGCGGCCGTGGCGGCCGTGGCGGTCAGAACAACTCAGTGAGAAACTCAGATTAAAATGAAACATCTCGAAAACTCTCCTCTGCATGTTTGCATCGCCGGATGTTTAATCGTTCCGCGAGTTCGTATTATCTTGTTAGAGTCAGCGTTTCAGGACATTACTTCGCCTTAAGAATTAAAGCTGATTTATTAGCCGTAGCTATTTGCACGTTGCGTTACGCTACGGCGACGGGATTTGTATTCGCCAATTTAGGTTTGTATCAGCTATTTCGCTCCAACTGTTGCCCCCTATACAGTGTGCCCCTATATGTGTGCCGTGCACACGTGTCTTAGCGACGTGTAAATATACGTACGATACGCTTGTAATGTTTATATACTTGTCACGTGAAACCTGTACGCGTAAGCACTTGGGAAACCTCAGCCCTGTACATACATATATACCAGTACAGTATTTATGAATAACACATAATTTAACTTATTAAAATAATTTTAAAAACTGCAATGTATATATTAATTTAAATCAGTTAACTTTTTAGGTTGTCCTAAAAGCAAAAGGTGCCCCCACAAAATATTAGATTTTTTTTATTAATGTTCAAAACTGGTAATTTTTTGAATTTCATTACTTTACAAGAATTATTAAAAAATGTTGACGACTTACCTTGTTAATTGAAACAATAATTCAGTCTCCTATTTAGTGTAAAAACTCTTGACATTTCAAATTTGGACAACTTACGAACTTACCTTATTATTTGACACTTGACACGTTACGATGGATTGACACTTGGTAGGTTATACGTATATTATAAAATTCATAGTATACATAGGTATATATGTGTACAACGACGGACGACGATCCCTTAGAGCATATATACATGGAGGTATCATTGGCTTAGTTAGAGTGACTGCCTCGAAACTGTCGGCAACATCACGCGAGAGAGAAAGACATGTGCCACTGGTGCGAGCGAGAGAAGTATATGTCCTATTCGACCGTAAAGCGCAAGCGCCGATATTGTGCGAGAGAGAAACACATCTTGCGAGCGAGAGAATCTATACTTCACTCTCTCGCACCAGTTCGCACGATAGTTTCTCGTTCGCACGATATCGGCGCATGCGCATTACGGTGGATTAGGACATATACTTCTCTCGCTCGCACATGTCTTTCTCTCTCGCACCATGTTGGCAACAGTTTCCCGCTTTCAATGAGACCTCCATAGTATATGCTCTAAGGACGATCCCTGCCGAATGATTCCGAGAGTCGACGAATCGACGAACGAAACATGAAGGTCAATCTGTCGATGAATATGAATTATTTAATACTCATATTTTTAGAGTTTTAAATTAACAAATTATCTGAAAGCTTGTGAGAGGAAAGGTATCGGTGTCGATGAATGATCTTGGAATTATTTTAAAACGCAATATAATGATTTTTACTTTTTTGAAGTTTTTTTATGGGGATCTCACTTCTTTTTACAAAGATAATTCATGTACTTGGCGTATTTTTTTTACTTTTTGTAAGGTATATATACTTGGAATACTCGGAATAGCGCAAAGCAGCTCAGCGAGTGTACTTTATTTATTTTTTGATTAAGGATAAATTCTACGTAAGTTTAACAACTACGAAATGAAACCATGCGCACTGCATTGCCGATCTATATGTATTTTATATGTATAGTACTTTGTGTACAGTACACTCATTCAAAGTAACGAATGAAAATTAACTTTATTTCTCTTTTTCACTTCGCTTCTTCGTCTTCTCCCCTTTTCTCTACATAGGTATATGTATTCCATAACGATTGAGAATTGATTTGATTTGTGGTTACAGGCTGATTTCAAGTCGTTAGAATTTGTGGTTATGGGTTATGGTTGCAACTCAATGGTACAACGATACATATTTGTAAAAACACGTGGCATCTCAAATTTTGACAACCTACCTTATTTGACACTCGTCAGGTTATAATCTGACTGTAAGCTGTCAAAATTTGGAGTAGATTGCATGGTGAAGATAGCGATTGATGAACGAAACAAGTGTTAGTATCATTTTGGCTGAAGGTGTGCGTGTAACGCGTAGTATTGGAGTAGATTGCATAGTGAAGATAGTGATTGATGAACGAAACATGTATTAGTTCCGTTTTGGCTGAAGGTGTGCGTGTAACGCGTATACGTATTATGTTGACGAAAATTTGGCTTGAAGAAGAAGAATCAGAAGAAAATCTTACCGTTTCTGACAGATCCACGAGACGATATTATGATATCTCTGTTATGGGTGGACAGATTTTATTGAAATTTGGTCTTATTCGAAAGCTTATATGCGGTTTACATAAGAAAAATGCCTTTAAATTTAGAAAATATTGCAGGCGTGATGAGATATTAATGAAATAAGTTTCAGGTTAGGTTGGAATAGCCCGGCGACGAGTAAATGATAGCGGTAGCGACAGTCGACATATACAGGGTGTCTTTCCTGTACTTGGCGTCGAGACGCTACCGCGTCTCTAGATCTGTGGGATGACCTAATACCATTGACAATGAAGGATAAATAATAAACACGCCTCGAATACCTCGATTGACCAAGTTGAACATACAGTAACCTTATCGCAGGAGAAAATCGAAATTATTCCTTGTGTGGTTTGACAGGGGAGTGACAGTGCTAGTAAAGCCCTCGAAACCGGAGGATACAACGAAGCGTGAAACTCTCGCCCAACGGACTCTGGGCAAAGAGTAGGTATAACAAGAGGCGACACTCTGACGAAGAAACCAGTTTCAGAGAGAGACGAAATGTACAACCAATTTAAATGTCCATTCGGTAGTCGGAGAGAGGAGGGATTAACAAGAGGCGATAGTAAGACGAAAATATACAGCTGCCTAATACAACCAATTTAAAGGGACAAGCGAACGAAGAACTTCAAAGATACCGCTCGGAGTGTCGCCTCTTGTTATACCTACTCTTTGCTCTGGGTCCATTTAGACCCATCTACTTACGTTACTGTTTGGGAATGTGGTAGTTCCAACTGCCGCCGCACTCACTCTCTCCGCAGCACCTCCCGGCGTGCGGAAGTCGCGGCTCGTTCAGCTTCTAGATCGTTGCAGGCGACTCTCTAACGGAAGCTCGCGTCCATCTTTGCTTCACTATCGTTATCGCCACGATTCAGTTAGGACGTGTTGGACGTGCGGAGTTTCCATCTCAACGGATTTTACTCTCAGAACGCGTGACTAGTTAATTATTCGCGCATAGCTCGCTACTCTCGAATCTCGCTATCACTCTCATCACTGTTTCGCACCCAGGAAAGAATTGTATTCCTTTCGTTGGTGACCCACGCGTGCCCTCGTGTATTAATATAATCGCGTGGATGCGCACGTGGTGGCAAGCCGCTTGTATCTCAACGACGTCTCGTGAATTAATATAATCTCGTGGCGAGCTCATACTCTGTGCATTTCAAACAGCTCACACTCTTTGTACTCGTGCATTTTAATAAACTTGACTCAATTGTTCGCAAGCTGTGTAGCGTTGCATGCGATGGCGAACATAACCTTACCGGCATCCTCTCACGCTCGCGGAAGACTTTCGAAATCCCAAACAGTTTCTTATTGCTCATTAGTATCACTTCTGTAAGACGATAGGAATTTTGGATTCTATCAGTGTTCCGTCCTTAGACGGAATTTGGTATCTGGCGCCTTGAAAGAAGTGTTTATTTTAAGGCGCCAGTATTCTTAAACAAGGCGCGACTTTTCTAAAGTGAGGCGCCAGTTTTCCTGGCGTGCAAGGGGATTTTCAAAGGCCTCATTGTAAGCAGGCGATAAGGACTTGTTGGGCCCCATGACGGGTCAGAGGTCCTCGTAGACGCCGGCCTCCCACCTCGCTGACTTTCCCACGGCGGATTTTCCCTTTTCCTAATTATTAGGGGAAGACCTTATTGACACCCTTGGTGGGAGTTATGCCGGATTGCACCAATAAAGTCACAGGATTCGGTAAGGCGAACTGAACTCCACCCACACGGAGTCCACGTTGTGTCGCGTGCTGTTCATTGATTCAGTTGCCCGAAAACCACCATAGGAGCAAGCTCAAAGTCCATAATACATAGTCAATTATTGTATCTATCCACGTCTTAAGTTGTTGTTTGTGTTGTTTCATTATTATTAAAGTTAGTGCTAGGAGATACTGTTGTTACACTTCTTTCAAATTCTCCCAGCCAGTCACAGTTCCCGTCGCCATTAGTTTGCCGCCGGGGAGCGTTGTTCTGATACGCACAAAGTGTCGGACGCGCACATACGTTCGCTATTAGTTTAGTGAAGTACGGTCGAAGCAATCAGGATCAAACTCTAACAAGACTTATTCTAAGATGTCTATGAGAACAATTACACACATTATGGGTCAGAATGGACCCAGCAATCGCCGCACAACCAACTATCACACTGTCTACTGGTCAAGTAGTAGATAACGACGTTTTTCATCCAAATATAAAAGCAACATTGATAGTGATTTAGAAGATGACATAATACAATTTCCAACGAAGGGCAAACAAGAAGCGCGCGAGTGTACAACGTCTGGAATGATGAAGTCGAACGTACAGAACCTTCAGCGAGGGAGAAGCCCGAAAATATTCATTGTGTCGCTTGAAAGGGGCCGATAAAGCTGGCGAAAGCCCTCAAAACTGGATGATACAACGAAGTGAAAAGGGAGTTGGTGCCTTAACGGCGTTTAAGCGGCACCGTAACCGCACCGATCCAGCCGCATTATGCAAATTCCGCCCTGGAGAGAGCGGCACGGCCGCATCGGGCCACGACGCGACGTTCGAACGTGTGGATAGCACCCTCTTCGCGTGGCGTGTCACGGCGACCGATCTATACGAGGGATAAGATTAAATTGGGTACGCTCCAAGTCGATCGACCGTCGTTTATTAATGGAAGGTGATTAAATTAATAATAATAATACTAACGACTTTATTGCAAACATACATAGTTACATGAGTACCTATAATGCGCAGAAAAGCTATGGACAAAGAACAGGCGACTTACGAGTGGTGTAGAAGGCGAGGTTCAGCAATAACAAGCACTGTTTTTATACCTATCCCCGAGTACACAGTGAAGAACCATACTTCAAAATATTCAAACAGTAAAAAATAAACGAAAATCAAACATATGAGTCTCTATTATACCTACTCGGCGGCAGCATTTTTGGACTCAGCTTGGGAGGTCAATAATAATCGAATAGTGGCAGGATGAGTATTGTAAAAGTGTGCGAGCGAATAAGAAAAAGAGCCCCGAAACTTACACTATCGAAGTGTCCGCGCCGATTTTTTTCTTCTTGAAATATAGTGCCTATACGAGCTATACTGACTTAGGTGTGACGTCACTCAGCGGGGTCTTACCCAACACCCTGCTGGGTACTGGCTGCTAAACGTGCCACCTGTGTACTTCTTGCAGTACTGTATTTAGAGAAGACCAGGACAAAACCGGGGCCGTTTAACTTTGCACCGTTTAACCATAGTGCTAGTTAAAATAATAGTTTATATGAAACACAGTACACGGAACACGGTACCGTGGCGTCGTTACACTTATACAATCAAAGTCGACTCTATCTGTGTGGGATCCATGCACACACGCCATCTGCTACATAAAATCTGTACTAAACTCTTATGAAGACACTGTTACTAGGGGAAAGTGGCTTTGTTGCATCACCTTTATATACCACCATGACCGTAGCCGAACACCTTACTACCGCAGCTACGACCATTGCTTGAAAACAACGTTTGCGTAACTGAACTGCTAGTATCGCGCAAAACTTTGAACTCAACTTTCTCGAAAACGAAGGCCCATTTTGATAAAACCCTTAATGGTTTTGTAACACTAGGTGTGTACTACAATGTCCACCTAGTCTCATTCCGATTGCAGCAGGTGTGCCTTCCCCTTGTAAGTAAAATCATTAAAAAATGGCAAACAGAAGACGGGGGGGGGGGGGGGGGGCTAGAGATCAGTTGTTAGAACTTTGAGTCTGTGAAAATGAAAAATTCCTACTATAAAGAAGGGTGACTTTACGACACTTTTTGACGTTTTTCAAATATCACACGACAACTATGCATTATAATCCCGAAACAGTACCTACACTAAGTTAAGAGAAATCAATGATTACTTTTATAGTTAAGTGGAGAAACAAAATTTATGGTTATCACAAAGTCACCCCCTCAATGCGGTTTATCGTATGAATACCATAGCGAAATAAGGAAGTAGGTACAAAGTAAACCCTTTAGTCACAAAACCACTCCCGCTTACGGTATGGCTAAATCGGAAGCATACCTTGTCTGGACAGAAGCATCCCAGTGAGATTAAGAGTTGGTACGAAGTAAATCTCTCAGATACGAGGGTATGTATGTACACCTATGGTAAGAATCAGGGCCGGCCTTCTCTATAAAGGAGCCCGGATGCAGAAAATATTTTAGGGCCTATAACGTGGGTCATACTATAGGGTTGGCTTTCGAATAATCACACAAGGCTACACATAAACTATTTACATTTATTGCTTGAATCACAGTTATACAATACTTCGTGTTAACCCGCGAACTCCTGACACGAGGCAGAGGTCCAGTAATTCGTGTCCACTCCGGGGAGCACTGTCTTTAATCAAGAGCCTAGCCTATTTGCGAGACTCCTGCAATGGTCCACTCGGGGAGCGCTAGTCAGGCAGTCAGTAGTCTATCTTAGTCGTCCACACCGGGGAGCGTCTAGTTAGAGCTAGCTTGTAGACTGCCCAATTTTTGGGTCCGGCTCCTTTTATCCCTGCGAGGGTGGTCGCGGAGCATGCGCGTTGACATGGGGTGCGTAGCGGGGGTGCAGCCAGGGCCCGTAGCGCAGCAGCGCTACTCTGGTGGTCGCTCGACGTACCACCCTCCCGTGCTACCCGCTGCAGGCCCTAATATCTTTTCACGAAAAAAATGATAATAATAACAATAATAAGGAAACTAAAATAGAAACATAAAAGAAATAAACATTAACATATATAAATATATAACTTCCTTTATCCATATTATTAATAATATTAAAGTATTATATTATTATATTAGAAATCATATTCTAATTTCTTTTTTGATAGTCCTCGCATATTATGGTATGCATATTACCACCACCGAACCACAATTGTGGTGTGTCCATGGTATTGTCAGTTCCGTGTTTAGAGTGTGGCATTCCAGTCGGTTTATAAAATTAAATTAATTTTAATCGAATAAAAAAATTTCGTTCTCATTTATTTATTTTTTTATTTTATATTTTCTTCATTTTTCCTTTTTCTAGGGCCCCTGTACAACTCAGGTCCAGGTGTCTTGCACAGTGGTGTAACAAGTTCCCATGAAAATATGTGCATGATTTGTGTATTCGAGAATATTGTTTTATACACCAATTCAGTATGTCTCAGGTTAGTCACTACATATGTATACGTATCTCTGCAGGGTAGCATCTCACCCCCCAAAATAACCGAAGCAACGCTTTCCCTAGAAGAAATCTCTTTGGGAGTTTCAGAAATGACTTAATAAATGCTCCTCATCGAACACTTGCGCCAGAAGAGATTGAAGTTCCTTTAGAAAAATCCCTCTGAACGCTTTGAATCGAGAAGAATCGATCGAGCAGACTCTCGCCAAAGGCAGAGTACCTATGTAGGTTCAGTCGCAACCTGCGATCAGCACCATAGAACTTTGAGTGTATTTCGAAAATGGGACGTAAACCTCGTGTTTGCGTATTCTATATTTTATTGCGATTTTAGTTTTGTAGTTAATAAATAAATGAATTATCACGAACGTTATTAATTCAGGGTGTAATAGTCTTTGTAAATTTCCGGAACTCTCGAAGGACGCTTTCGAATTCGTCCAATGTGAACGTTTTAGGAATTCTGATTGGATTGGGATTCCCGATTTTGCAATCTGAGTCCATACTAGCCTAATGTGATTAATAATGACACGTCACTTACCACCTTGTAGAAGGTAAATTGTACTGTGTACCATTAGGGTGGCTCTTATTTACTCGTGGTAAAATTTTTTTTCAAGATTTTCGTCGGGGCACCCTCCAGATTAGTTCCAAATAATTAAAAAAAAATCTGTGTAAAGTTTCAGCTCGATCGGATAACGGGAAAGGGTGCCCCTGGGCCGTCAAACATTTAAATCATTATTTAACAGCTCGCAATGTCGATTTTATATAAGGTCTTCCAAGTTATTGATTAAATAAAAAAATATGTCAAACAAAAGTTGTAGATCCGGACAAGGAGCATCTTTTTGGTGTATTACTATTTTTCGTGCGACAAACGGTTTTCGAAAAAAATCCGATAAAACTAAAAAAAAAATTTTTTTTTTTCAAATTTTGAAAGTTTAAATGCTTCTAGAACGCTTTTTATTTATGAAGGTAAACAAACAAAATGGAATTTTTATTTTCGAGGACTATTTTTTAAACATTTAAGGGGGGGGCATATACTGAAATATGCAAACAAGATAAAAAAATTTTTTTTTCTTATTTTCAGTGTTTGATATGTGATGAATGTTTCCTGAAAAGTTGGGGTCGAAATTCGCAAAAATATCGGAGATATAGACATCAGATATGATCATTTTACCCGAAATCATGACGTCTATATACTACACAGATTTTTTTTTAATTATTTGGAACTATTCTGGAGAGTACCCCGAAGAAAATTCAAAAATCGAAAATAAGAGCCACCCTAGTGTACCATGGACGTGCGGAGGGAGGTACAAAAGGGGCAGTTGCCCCCCTCGCTTTTAAGAAAAAATCGCTTATTTTTCAAAACTGATCTTTATTAACTTTATACTAAAAAAGGGAATATTTTTAATTTTTGGTTTAAATTTTTAATTAAATTGTCACTACAAAATGAGTTAAAAAAAGCAAGAGGGATATATTTTTCTTTACCATATCCCAAAGTTGCCCCCAGGAAAAAAGTCTCCGGGCGCCCTTGCTGTGTACTACGCAAAATACTGTTGCTTTGTTTTGTGAAAGTGTACCAACATTTTATTGAAGTAAGAAGCTCAACATTTAGAACGTGAACCTCGTTTAGTTAAAAAGGATGTGAGAATAATTAAAACTTCCATCGACATTAGTAGATGTTCGAGGGGCGTGAATTTAACACAACTTACATTATGTTAAAATCGATGTCAATGAAGGACGTATCTAGGTGTTCCAGTAGACTTCGACACCCAATAAAATTAAAGCAGGGGAGGTGAAATGTCGCGCCTCTAACGGGGCAAACGATAAGGAAAAAGTGTAAATAGCGTTATGCGCGTCGGGGCAAGGCTTGCTCGCCGAACACGAGATGATAAAATGTGATGTACTAGGCAAACTAGCGGGACGTTTCGTTAATGCAGCGCCAGCCGTGGAAAAGCAAAGACGGTAGGAAATGAAACGCGCGATGCAGGAAGTTACAGACGGTCGACAAAGAGGTCGTACGACCTCGCCGGACTTTCGAATCGTGCTAGGTTTTATATTCTGTGAAACTCTTCATATCCGTTATATTCTCACGCTATTCCCGGCCTTAATGATTCTCCACCCCTTAAAACTTCGAACGCGGGAACGTGAATCGAATGGAAAGAAGAAGAAAACACCGTAGTTCCTGCTCCCCGACTCCTATTATCTAACGAACAATTTTATCCGTCGTTTATTTTGAAAGCTTCGCGAGAAATTCCAGCATTAAATTCTCAATTGTAGAATTTGCTTTTGATTTTTATAACTTTGGGGTTATAAGATTTACATTTCATAACCTATTCAAGCACTTCTCATTGTCAGTAGTTCATCGACGCGAAGGAACATTGTTTTTGGAACTCTGAAAGGCGAGCTTAAGAATTCATAAGCAGTCGTATTCGGCGATACATAATTATATACACATAGAGCAGTACCGAGGTTTCCAGTGTAAGGTTTGGTATCTTATGCCTTGGTTAAGCCTCCTCTTAACTTCATCTACAACTGTAACTATTGCTTGGTATGCTTATAATAAACGTAGAGCACATAATCTGAAAAATGCTGGCAAACATCGAATATCAACACGATGAGGTTAGTATTAATTGTAAGAAAAAATAGAAAGAGGAAGTTAGAAATTAACAACTCGCAACATTCGATAAATTAACATAAAATCGGCTGTACTACGGTATGACCCAACCACCCAGGGTTGGCAGGGATTCCTTGTGGCCAAACACCTACAGGAGTGGTGGTAATGTGTGCGTGAACTGACGCTAGCGCCAAGGCGGCCAAGTGTCCCCAACGCGAAGCCAACCACGGCCAACCAGCGTCGACAATCTATTTCCCGATGAGGTCAATGTCGCTTCTATTTTCGAGGTCATCATTCTGAACATTTTCCTTTAAACTTTTTGGCGGTCGGCTTTAGTTTACGAAATATTCGCAACACACTTTAGTTAACACTAGAACTACCGAATTTAACACATACTCACATTGGTTCGCTACAATCGCTACCATGCTTTATGCACGCACGCACCCCCCGTCCGCATCTAGCCCCAACAAATACTAATACTGTCGGCGGTGAAACAGTCGACGGCGACGAGAAGATGGTTGTGTTAGTAACGTGTGTATAGACAGATTTCAATGTACAATTATGCCAAGTTTTTTGCAAATATCTCGTAAAGCAAAGCCGAGCGCCAAAAAGGTTAGAGGGAAATGTTGTTCAAATTGATGACCTTGACAACATATGTGAGGCTCAAAGTACTCGGCGAATCCTCCCCTAAAGTAAACATTTACCAAACTTAATTTTTCGAGAATTAAAAGCGAAACAAGTATCTATTATACGTAACATTTTGCACGTTCGTAGTTGTATTCTATCACCTTGTAAGACTATAAAAATTGCGAGTAAAAATATCCATTTATAGCGGAGTAGGAGCATTGTGAAGAGAACAATATCCTTCCGGATGTCAGTCCGGATATTACCAATTGTAGTTATCTCAAACACAAAATTCGAAAAGGCTGGTAATCTCTAGAGATGTGGCTATCGACTGAATCAACACGATGAAAACATATTGAGAAACAAAGTGTTTGAGATTTCGAAAGTTTTAACGAGCGTTAGGGATGCCGGTAAGGTTATGTTCGCGATCGTATGCAACACTACACAGCTTGTAAACAATTGAGTCAAGTTTATTAAAATGCACGAGTACAATGAGAGTGAGGTGTTTCAAAATGCACTGAACATGAGATTGCCTCGAGATTATATTAATTCAAGAGGCGTCCTTGAGAACAAGCGACACACCACCACGTGTGGATCCACGAGATTATGTTAAGGGGACCGTCCGGTCTAAAAATCGAATTTTTTTATTGCATTTTTCGAATGTTCAACCTTTTAAGACTACGTGTTTAAAAGGATTTTTTGAAAATCGTAAAATTCCCGAAGTTATAGGCATTTGAGTAGCGGCAAATGCGTGGGTAAAACTCAGCCACTTGGCACTCACGTAAAACTTTAAACGCGTTTTTCTCGAATCATGATATTTCCGAACGGTAGACAGCATAACAAAAGAAATTATTAACCGATTCCAAAAAACTTGGTGGCATTTTCTTTGTAATTTAATTCACTATCGCATCACCCTTTGACCATTAATTTTAGAGGTTATGTTCTTCGTTATTAAAATTTTTGTTTGTGTTCGAACGTGTACCAATCATCGCCATTATCCTTTATTTGCCTTCTTAAAGGCTGATGCGATAGCGATTGATATAACCTATAAGAATATTTTTGGTTTCTCGATTTCAGACAATCCTACGTCGAGTTCTACTGTCCACCGTTTACGCCTCTTTTGTTGCAGCAGTGCACTGAGCGCCATGTAAAATTCGAACCATTATAGGAAAATGAAAAAAAAGTTTTTATATCCTTGAAGAACGAATAAAGAAAGACCATAAAGTTTTTTTACTGCCAGTTGTATACTTTTTCGAAAAAAAGAATCCTAAAGATCACCTATTTTTCGAGCGCTTTGACCAGACGGTCCCCTCAATTCACGAAGGCACGTGTGGATCACCAGCGGAGGAATTACAATTCTTTCCTGAGTGCGAAGCACTAGTAAGAGTAAATTTGAGATTTGAGAATAGCGAGCTATGCGCGAACAATCTGCTCGTCAAGCATTGCGAGAGTGAAAATACGTTAAGATATAACTTCTGCTCGTAACGAAGAGTGAAGAAAGATGGCCGCGAGCTTCCGTTCGAGTGTCGCCTAGAACGATCTAGAAGCCGATCTAATCGGCGCGCTGATTGGCGCATTGATCGTTGATCAGCCGCGACTTCCGCTCGCCGGGAGGTGCTGCGGTGAGAGTTAGTGTGGCGGCAGTTGGAACTACCACATTCCCAAAGACAAAGAAATGACGTCTTAAAATTTTTTTAATCGATTTCAGCTAAAACATTGTGGTTTTGTTGACCGTTGTAACTCCATTTTGCAAATATTTGCAAAATTCTAGTTCGAATGTTAAAGTAACGTCTACTGAGTATACCTGATATATTTGAAGTGGATCGAGAGTTTTGGTTCTTTGGCAATCAGATCCGGCATCCGGAAGGATGTTGTTCTCTTCACGATGCTCCTATTCCGCTATAAATGGATACTGTCACTTACAGATTTTTTTTTATTGTCTTAAAAGGTGATAGAATAAAACTACGAACGTGCAAAATGATACGTGTAATAGATACTTGTTCCATTTTTTAATTCCCGAAAAATTAAGTTTTTTTAAGCCGTCATACTAGGAAGATTCTTTAACGCCTTGACGGCCGAAACCGCGGAACGAAAACTTCACTGCACAAACGGAGGAAAGTAACTTACCTTAGAAATTAAGCGTTGCGTATAATAGCTTAAACTTAAACAATTCTCTCCTTATATTATTGGAGGGGCAGCATAACGCAACCAGTTTCATAGGTCTGTATCTGGTACTGTCGTGATCGATGCGACGTGTGAAGATCTTTAGAGTCCGTATGAGATACGGAGATGGTAGACATGTGAAAAACTTAAGATCCGCACGAGAAGCGGAGTTGGTCGTCAGAGGGTTAAACTTATAGTTGAGCAATTGTACGCAAAATTGGATCAATTTCTCACACGAGTTAAATCTACTTTAGCCCGTGCACGGCTTGTATGTGAATACCAGTGATGGGTTTACTACGTTACATCGAATTTACTACGTTACATCGAATTTACTACGTGACACGCGTAAAAAATGTAGAAAATGTATTCAATGTCAAAAATTCAAATACAAACTATTAACCTCTACCTATTGCATTGAATTTTACTGCACACTATTTTAAATTACTTTAAAAAGAAAGATTGGAATGTAACACACAGGGATCGGCGAGCCGTGGCTATCCAGTCGGCTACCTCACACCTACAGGGAGCGGTTGTAATGTGCGCGTGAATTGACGCCAGCGCGAAGGCAGCCAGGTGGCGACAACGCGAAGCGAATGTGACGTCACGAATGTATAGACGCCAACGCCAAAGACGCCACGTGCGATTTTGAATCGAACATTTTTAGTAGTTTTTCCAAGTTTTTCATTCAATTGAAATTACACTTCATTACGACATGAATAAGGAATCAGGTAAGACAAATACTTAATACTTTTGCATCATCAGAATTATAGAAATGATATTTTTTATATATACCAGCGCCAAGCGAGTGACGCCGCGGCCAACCAGCGTCGACAACATATTTCCCGGTGACGCTGGTTGGCCGTGGTTCGGCGACTCTCATCGTGGCGTCTCACGCACACATTACCACCGCTCCCTGTAGGTGTTTCCCCCTCCAATAGCTTCGATTGCCCAGAGTGAGCCGCGGCTACCGCAGCCACGCCGTGCTGAAGCTAAGCCGGCTACCGGCTCATCCTGCTTAGTGACGTAAAAGCATGTGACGTCACATTCGCTTCGCGTTGTCGCCACTTGGCTGCCTTCGCGCTGGCGTCAATTCACGCACACATTACCACCGCTCCCTGTAGGTGTGAGGTAGCCGACTGGATAGCCACGGCTCGCCGATCCCTGGTAACACAGTACAATAAATTTTGACTTTTTTTCGGACTTGTAACATTCTATAGCCGTTTCTTATAGGTTTTCGTGCGCTGAAAACGCAGTTTTTGAGAAATTCGATTTTGAAAAAAACTGCAAATTTTCGACTTTGAACATCTTTTATGCCGAAACGGTAATAGTTATTCGGTTGCTCGTTGCGTCAAATTATTCTATGAACCCTCCCGAATACAACGATATAAGTTATTATTGCATTATGAATATTTAAATATGTTTAAACAACGATCAAAGGGAAAAGGACACCCGAAATGCACCCATTTTGGCAGATATCCTTCAATTTATTTCCAAAACTAAGGGTCTGGGAGAAAATCTGACCATTCCACGCGATGCAGCAGACAGTTTTCCTTCGGAAAGCGTCAACAGAAGTGGTAAGTCTCGTTTTGTTTTCAATACAGAAGCGAAATAGTTTGGCAAAACGCGCGGAGCCGGCAGTGGTAGTCAACGGCGCGGCGTCCGGCGCGGCGTATCCACAGCCGCTCGCGCGCGACTCTCACCGTGCTCCAATATTGTATTTGTTATTTATAAACTAATTAATAAAAAATTATTAACTATTACATACTAAACTATGTAATAAATTTTCTGTAATTTCAAACTTTGATTTTTTGAATATGCAAGGTGTCGGCGCTATGTGTTCCTAATGTATTAAAAATACCAAAGAACTGTTCGTGTGAAAGTCATACTATACGACTGGGTAAATTCATTGTCGAACACGATTTTTTTTACATTATTATTTTTAAAAGATACAGGGTTATCTATTTAAGACTGGCGGCGCTCGCGCGAGTACAAATGAAAACGGCAACAGCGTCAAACGCATTCTTACTAGTGCAATCATATGTCGATACATCCGCTATCTATGGGCTGTTGCTAAAAGTATAGGTTCGTGTAGGTCATGTACATGTTGCCGTTCTCATTTGTACTCGCGGGAGCGCCGCCAGTCTTAAATGGATAACCCTGTATCTGTTTAAAATAATAATGTAAAAAAATCGTCTTCGACAATGAATTTACCCCGTCGTATAGTATGCCTTTCACACGAACAGTTCTTTGGTATTTTTAATACATTAGGAACTGATGTACCTAACTGTACACACATAGCGCCGACACCTTGCATATGCAAAAAATCAAAGTTTGAAATTACAGAAAATTTATTACATAGTTTATTATGTATTAGTTAATAATTTTTTATTAATTAGTTTATAAATAACAAATACAATATTGGAGCACGGTGAGAGTCGCGCGCGAGCGGCTGTGGACAGTGATGCCAGAACCGTGGGTTTGCGCCCACGGACCCTACCACCACTCCACGACCAAGCGTACCCCCTCCTAGCGCCTGTACCGCACTACACAAGCATACCCGTCCCTCCATCCGTGTGCCGTGCGCGACGCCTGGCCGGCGCTCTCCGGCGAGAATTCGTTTTCCCGACATCGAAGCGCTTGGCGCGCAAGCAAAAAGTCATGAGTTCAAATCCCGGTGCGGATATTCTACTTTTTTTCTTTATTTATTCTCTAATTTCTCTTCCTATATTCTCAAAAGACTAAAGACTTGAATACTGTTAATTTATAAACCATTTTCGAAGCTTGAATTGTTGCTAAAGATGCGATCTCCTTCTGGCTTGTACCGCACCACTACAAGCGTACCCTACCTTCTGTCCGTGTGCCGCGCTACCTGGCCGGCGCTCTTCGCCAAGAATTCATTTCACCAAAGTCCTAAAGCTTGGGTCGCAAACAGAAAGTCCGAGGTTTAAATTCCGGTGCGAATATTCTACTTTTTTCATTAATTATTCTCTAACTTCTCTTTCTATATTTTCAGTAGAATAAAAACTTTAAAACTGTTAATTTACAAAGCATTTTCGCAGCTGGCTAATGTACGATGTTGGTCTTCTGCCTTTTTTTGTACATAAACAGAAATAATTCCTTGAAATGCTACTTAGAAAATAAGCTCCTTTCTAGGATGGACTCTTTAAAATTCACGTCACAATGAACAGTTACAGAATCGGTGATTTCCGTTTCAGGTAAGCGAGCCGCCCGCTCCGCTATTACGGTCGGCTTACCACTCGCACCCCGGATTACTGTAATGAGGTTTGAAAACAATATCGACTGGTCCCGTACCCGTCGCAATCATGTCATTTATACCTACAGAAGAGTTTTATTAACCCACTCTTGGCCAACGACACTCTTTTCGTGTTAATCAGGTTTATACGTATCTGCTTATTTGCTTCTTGATTATTTACGAAAATTGTGCCATTGCTCGATGGAAACCACGAGAAGGTGGTGGGCTTCTTCCATCAGGAGAGAATAAGGATAGGTCGAGATGGATAGAATGGATAGGATCGGTGTGAATGATGGACGTAGCGGTCGAAACCTCTACTCCACGGATATAAAGGTTTGGGAAAGTGTGATACGCGTAGAAGCTGTGATAGCACCACTGCAATACTATTGTAACTGTTTCGTAAATTACTGTACAAGAAAGAGATCGGTAAAATGTGCTGAGGCTGTCGGAGCTATATGTTCCAACATGCATGGAGGGTGAGTTGTTTATATTGTTGGGGATTAGACAAACTTTCGTACAAACGATCTCCCGACATAAGAGCGAGATGCCTATCGTCGACAGTCATGCTACAACTTGTCTCATTTCTGGCTTTTAAGGATGTGCGCACAACACAGATGGAATTCATAAGATCGCTCCCAATTTTATTTCTCTTCTTGGTTTTTGCATCGGGCAAAATTGAGAAAAGCCTTTCGGCCTCGGCGTTGGAATGGGGCAAACATCTTATTATATCCAGCAAGCGTTTGAGCGATGGAAAAACTAGAGCATTATCGGAATCTTGTACTTTGCAGATATTCATCCACATGTCGTCAAAATCCATTTTGCCCCAGCTATCCCTTTGGGTTCGGGAAATACCGAAATGCAAAAATTCCCATTCTTTTCGCAAAGCGTCGGCATTGAAATTGCCGAGCCTACGAGCGACAGCTAAAACATTTTTAAAAGTCTCCTGTCTGTCACAATGGAATAGGGCACACTTTCCCAAACCTTTATATCCGTGGAGTAGAGGTTTCGACCGCTACGTCCATCATTCACACCGATCCTATCCATTCTATCCATCTCGACCTATCCTTATTCTCTCCTGATGGAAGAAGCCCACCACCTTCTCGTGGTTTCCATCGAGCAATGGCACAATTTTCGTAAATAATCAAGAAGCAAATAAGCAGATACGTATAAACCTGATTAACACGAAAAGAGTGTCGTTGGCCAAGAGTGGGTTAATAAAACTCTTCTGTAGGTATAAATGACATGATTGCGACGGGTACGGGACCAGTCGATATTGTTTTCAAACCTCATTACAGTAATCCGGGGTGCGAGTGGTAAGCCGACCGTAATAGCGGAGCGGGCGGCTCGCTTACCTGAAACGGAAATCACCGATTCTGTAACTGTTCATTGTGACGTGAATTTTAAAGAGTCCATCCTAGAAAGGAGCTTATTTTCTAAGTAGCATTTCAAGGAATTATTTCTGTTTATGTACAAAAAAAGGCAGAAGACCAACATCGTACATTAGCCAGCTGCGAAAATGCTTTGTAAATTAACAGTTTTAAAGTTTTTATTCTACTGAAAATATAGAAAGAGAAGTTAGAGAATAATTAATGAAAAAAGTAGAATATTCGCACCGGAATTTAAACCTCGGACTTTCTGTTTGCGACCCAAGCTTTAGGACTTTGGTGAAATGAATTCTTGGCGAAGAGCGCCGGCCAGGTAGCGCGGCACACGGACAGAAGGTAGGGTACGCTTGTAGTGGTGCGGTACAAGCCAGAAGGAGATCGCATCTTTAGCAACAATTCAAGCTTCGAAAATGGTTTATAAATTAACAGTATTCAAGTCTTTAGTCTTTTGAGAATATAGGAAGAGAAATTAGAGAATAAATAAAGAAAAAAAGTAGAATATCCGCACCGGGATTTGAACTCATGACTTTTTGCTTGCGCGCCAAGCGCTTCGATGTCGGGAAAACGAATTCTCGCCGGAGAGCGCCGGCCAGGCGTCGCGCACGGCACACGGATGGAGGGACGGGTATGCTTGTGTAGTGCGGTACAGGCGCTAGGAGGGGGTACGCTTGGTCGTGGAGTGGTGGTAGGGTCCGTGGGCGCAAACCCACGGTTCTGGCATCACTGGCTGTGGATACGCCGCGCCAGACGCCGCGCCGTTGACTACCACTGCCGGCTCCGCGCGTTTTGCCAAACTATTTCGCTTCTGTATTGAAAACAAAACGAGACTTACCACTTCTGTTGACGCTTTCCGAAGGAAAACTGTCGGCTGCATCGCATGGAATGGTCAGATTTTCTCCCAGACCCTTAGTTTTGGAAATAAATTGAAGGATATCTGCCAAAATGGGTGCATTTCGGGTGTCCTTTTCCCTTTGATCGTTGTTTAAACATATTTAAATGTTCATAATGTAGGATCACGGAAAAAAGGAAGTCGCCTCTACGGGACTCGAACCCGCGATCTCTAGGTTTGCGCGCTGATCAGCCGCCTTAACCACCTCGGCTACCGCCGACTTCCCGATCTTAATGCTTCCGTGCCCTCTCTTATGCTATGGGGGTTCCTGATCCCACAATAATGCAATAATAACTTATATCGTTGTATTCGGCAGGGTTCATAGAATAATTTGACGCAACGAGCAACCGAATAACTATTACCGTTTCGGCATAAAAGATGTTCAAAGTCGAAAATTTGCAGTTTTTTTCAAAATTGAATTTCTCAAAAACTGAGGGTGATGGCAACAAACGGTTTGCGGATTCGTTTTCAGCGCACGAAAACCTATAAGAAACGGCTATTGAATGTTACAAGTCCAGATGGCTGTTGTACTGTGTAATTATACAAATTATAAATAATTGGAAATTTTTTAGTAAATTTCATATCTGTGGTATGCAAAAGATACTCGAATTTTTACATATATCAACACGGATTCTGAAGAAATTGATAAAGCTTTAGCAGATTATTTCTTTGGATGTAACATTCCATTTAGTATTATTGATTCAGACCACTTCAGGAACTTCGTTCATAAATTGAATCCAGCTTATAAAATTCCAACTCGAAAGACATTGTCGAATAATTTACTTAACGCAAAATTTTAAGATTACAAAAAATCAATAATCGGTATGGAATCCGAAGATGCAGTTCTGTTTTTAGATGGTTGAAAAAATTTATCCAACAATAAGTATGTTGTTGCAATTCTGAATTTAATGAATACGATATGTATGTCCATGCAGGTTATGGCGTTCCACAGTCTGCAACGGTTTTTTCAAACAATATGATTTTATACAGTAAAATACATGAACGTAATAAAGTTAAGCTATTTACTACGTCTTATTCTACACGTTTTTCTACGTCAGGTAAAATACGGACCCACCACTGGTGAATACACAATTGTATGGCGAGCTTGTTGCTATTTACCCCAACTAGTCAAACGATATAAAGTTGGCAAGCGTTGGAAAGAGGAAAGAAACCGTTTCTATCATATCAAATCGCATGAGCAACGTTGTTAAAGTAACTGTACTGTAACAGTAATAAGTTTTCTATTTACAGAGACTGTTTTCGCTAGAATAGGCAGAAATTTAAAACCTTGATGGCCCATATTTTTTCAACAAATTCGAGCCGACGAAATGATGACTGCACCACCCCCTAATTTCACGTGGACTACCTCATATTTCAATCTCATCAAATTCTCTGACATCAAGGACAAAGTCGATCGATTTAGCCTGGAACGACCCATAAACTATAAAGTAGGTACATGAAGGTTATCTTTTTTCCTAGTTAGATTGTTGGTCGAATCTTCCTTCGCCTTAGTCCCTTCCCCCATTTCCGATACTTCAACGTACTCTTAAACGTAACTGGGAAATTCTGTACATTTCCAATAATAATTATTACATTATAATGCAGGGTGTCCCAAAACTGTTGCAGGTCCTTGAAAGGGGTGACTCGTGCGGTGATTTGAAACCACTTTTTCCTTTGCGAAAATGCTCTCCGCGGCTTTGTTAACGAGATGTTAACGAAAACCCCCGACCAATTAGAGCTCGAGTCTGCCGGCCGAAGTCGTAACACAATGGCGACGATTTGAAAACAAGTTTGACAAAACACATCAGAAGGGATGTTTTCTCGGGTGTTCCCCGAGATATGTTAATTTTTGTTTAATTTTTTGGATAGTAAGATAGGGGTATCGAGGGGCAATGCTGTCTGCTACCAACACATCCGCGAAATGTCTTTTCCTTCTCTCGGGATTGTAAGGCCCGATTAAGGAGGTTCGATACCGGAGCAAAAATGATGAGAAATCTTTGAAAAGTGTTTTAATCTAATGTTCAAAGTGGAGTCCGTATTGTGTCAAAATTTCAAGCCGATTGACCGCACGGTGTTTGAAAAAATTGAAATCAAAGTTGTGTTCTTATACACAGGCTGTTAAGGGAGAAGCGATAAAATTTCTATAAAATGTTAAACAGAGTCCTTAAAAATGATGAGAAAGTTCTAAAATATTTTGCAATGAAAAGCTGCAATATTCCTGTGAAATTCTACAAAAGAAAATCGGACATGAACCATACCTACCGATTTATTAGATAATTGAATAAATAGACAGCAATGTACTCGTATTTTTTTAACTGTCTGAAGGAACTGTTTGAGACGTGGCAACGCTGTACGCCGGGTAGTCATCTATACAATGTATACTTGTACAAAACATACAGTAAAAATTGGTAAAAACACTACCAAGCTGTGAACATGTACTTAGTAATTTGTTACGAACCGGTACGAACGCGCAAAAGGACGCCACAAGTGTGAGATGGAAAGAAAAAAAAAGATGGAAGCAAAGCGACGTTGCCGCATTTCACTCACATATTTCAATCACGACGCTACTTTTAATGAAAATATTGTGTTTCTAGCTGCATTAAACATACTTTTTGTTTAATTGAATTCCAAAACAAAATATGTAGTAATAATTTTATTAGGAATAGACATGTAAATAACATTTTTGTCTACATAATTTTTTTTATCTAATTGTAAGATTGGTACCACTGCAGCGCTCCCATGTATAAGCATAGGCTTACCCCTCTCGGCGCCTGCTCTGCAAGTGAGGTATCGAACCTCCTTAAGTTTCGTGGTACGCGGTGTAAGTGACTTTATCACTCGCTAGATTAATAGTGATTGGTTTGAAATATCGTGACGAAATAGAACTTGTTGGTTTGACGGATGACGAAACGAATCTCTGGCTCGAAAAAAAGCAACATATACAGTTAAGGAAAAGTAGTAGTTAACCTCTACGGACACTCCCCTCACGTACCTCGCGACTCACAGTGGTCTGGAGGGTGGTCAAAATTCAATTTCTCAACTTCAACTTTACAGTGTAATTTTTTTTTGTATGAATTGACAACCCTCCAGAGCTTCTAAATCCGCATACCTTTCCTTTTTCAGATGATTCTTTGATTAGATATAATATTACGAAGACAAAATCACGAAATTTTATGTGAATCTAATTGTTTTAATTACTCATTATAGAACATCAAAATACGTGTTTGCATTACTCAGTTATGTAAGTAAGGAAGTATATTTTAGTTATTTATGTGTGCCATAAACATTTTTTAGTCGATGTACAAAGAGTGCAATGTTTATATGAATTTAAACTTTGAGAAGGCTTATAAAAAAATGATTAAGAGTGATTAACGTCGGACTTTTCTTACATGAAAGCTTAAATAATTGTTAACAAGAGCATGCAAATTTCAAGTGCAGTCTCCTGCAGTCTTCAATTTTATACAGACTTTAGAAATGACGCTCGAGGTATTTGGGCGCCCTGGACGCGAGTAGCTGCATACCCGCTTGAAGAGCGATTTGGAAGAAACGGACGTTGTTAGATGTTTTCGTTGCGTGTATATGTATAATACTTAGGCTGTACTTCCGAATGGCCCCAGTGGCCGATCGACACGAGGTTTAAGGGGAGGGGTGGGGAGGGTGTGTTGACCCCAAATCTAAAATTGTTGCTTCGGGAAAAACTTATAAAATATTAAAAATTGACTTATTCCAACATAACGCATTCCACTTTCCACCTTGTCCCGGGTATTAGTATTGGTTGGGGCTAGATCAGGGCGGAGGTGCGCGCCCGCTTGCGGGCGCGTAAAGCATGGTAGCGAACCGAAGTGAGTTTGGAGATTTGAACCAGCAACTTGCGAATGCGACCCATCCTACTATATAGGGTGTTATTCTACTGATAGTCAATATTCTAGGGGGTGATTCTACAGGCCAAAATAAGACGAAAATATAGAAGACAATTTTTTAATATCGCGCTTCGTTTTCGAGAAAATTGACTTTGAATTTCAGCTAAATACGCGTAGCTTTCCGGCGCCTGAGGAGCACGCGGAGGTAAGGGGAACACGTCCAGCAGTTCGTAAAACAGTTTGGGGGGACGGGAGGGTCGCCGCGTAGGGGTGCCCGCACCTACGTCAAAAAAAAAATTTCAAAAAAAATTATCAATAATTTTTTATTAATATTTCGGAAACAAATAAATATCCGAAGCTCCAATTTTAGATTTAGGGTCCACACCCCCCCCCCCCCCTACCTCCAAATCTCATATCGATCGGCCACTGGGGCCATTCGGAAGAATATCCAATACTTATTTATTTGTTTAGTTATATTTTTTTAGATAATGTTAGAACTGACTCTTTTTCATCTTTTCTTCTCTAGTGCGGGTGTGCTTTTTACAAAAATATAAGTATTTAATTGAATTCTGTGATAAAACAATAATTTGTGTGGAAAAAATTGATATTCAATGTTAGCCACGAAATTTTTTTGTTAATAATAATAGTGTTTTTATCTGTACTTCCGAAAGGGACCGGTGGCCGATCGAGATGAGGTTTTGTGGGAGGGGTGGGGAGGGGGTGTGAACCCTAAATCTAAAATTGTAGCTTCGGGTATTTATTAGTTTCTGAAATATTAATAAAAAATTGTTAATTATTTTGGAAATTTTTTTTGGACGTTGGTGCTGGCCTCCCTACCCGGGAGCCCTTCCGTTACCCTATTTTTTATTTTTGAAATTTTGTAACCACAGTCTGAAACTCACATCGGTTCGCTACCATGCTTTACGCGCTCGCGCGCCCTCCGCACTAATCTAGCCCCAACCGGTGGCCGATCGAGATGAAACTTGGTGGGTATTACGAGGGTTGTGGACAGACCCGAAATATAAAATAATAGCTTCGACAATTAATGCGTTCAAAAGATACTGGGGTAATTGTGCATAAACGGGTACACCTTACCGATTTTTTTTAAATCACTTTACCACGGTCCCCCCTATTAACAATATTTCTGTTGACTTATACCGACATAATGCATTCCACTTCCCAACTTGTCCCGGGTATTTGTATTGGTGGGGGAAGAGAAGCGCGGGGGGCGCGGGCCCGTAAAGAATGGGTAGCGAACCGAGGTGAGTTTGGCGATTCTAAAAATGAGACTGTGAATACAAAATTTCAAAAATAAAAAATAGGGGGACGGAAGGGCTTCCGGGTAGGGAGGCCTGCACCAACGTCCAAAAAAAATTTCCAAACAAATTAACAATTTTTTAATGATATTTCGGAAACTAATAAATACCCGAAGCTACAATTTTAGATTTAGGGTTCACACCCCCTCCCCGCCCCTCCCACAAAACCTCATCTCGATCGGCCACCGGTCCCTTTCGGAAGTATATCCGTGTTTTTTATGAATAATTTACGATAAATAGTCGAATTATATAATAGAAAATGAATTTGCATTTAAAAAAATTGATATAAAGGTGTTTTTAATTTTGGCTATAAATTTGAATCCGCCATATTCAATTTTGCATTTTTGGTGTCAGATTTATTATCAGCGACCTCAAAAACCCTTGATCACCAAGTTTGAGAAAGATCAGAATTTTGGCCGCTAAAAGTAGGTATCCAGGCCACTGTGCGACTGTGTTGTGGATATTAATAAAAGAAAATCTTGAAGGTGAATAATGTATAGTTTAATTATTCCAACGTATAAGTCTTTAACTACAGTTACATACTACTAGCCTTTTTAACATCTCAGTTATATTTAATTCAGTCCCTTTTCTTTGTATCGTCGGATACACGTGTTTTACGTACCCGTTACTTTTTTCGATAGACGCTCGTTGCTTAACCATTCGTACCAACTCCACATTCATACCAACACACATTCATATCAACACAAAAGTAACCATGAACTTTCACAGACTGTACAACAGAGAGTGCCTCAGTGTCTCAGCTTCGCGCTCTCGGAAGCGGCTACGCTGGGCCGCTTCGAAAAGCTTTCGCTCCATTATTGTAGCGCTTTGACGAATCAAAGCGTTGCTTTGCCCTTAGTAATGTCGTGATGTGTGCACTCACCCCTCTGCTTCACCAATCTGTGTCCATATTTACTGTTGTCTTTACGAATTAGGAGTACAATTTCCTAGCACAGAGCTAACATAAAATGGCTATTAAAACTAATACTGATTTAATTTATTTTATTAGAATAACTGTCCCGGACCTACCCTGCTACTTGCTATGTGTCTTTACAATTTACGCATAACATACTTGATATAACGATTGCATAGGATGTGCAAATATATTGCAAATATTCGTCACATCCTATGAGTCATCTGTTATCGAAGACGGAATACAGGTTAAAATTAACCCACCTTCGCCGGCGCGGTGGACAGTTAATACATTCTATTTACCATTGCTTGGGTCCCACGGAATGCAGTGTAACGTACCGCTACCAACCGCCGTACATTTTTCCTTTTTCTTTTCTATATTAAGTATTATTTCCATTCAATTATATATACATATACCTAAAATGTAATATTAGTATTAAGGACATTCGCAACGCATGCGCATAACCGCCTATCCAACTGCGAACTCAGTGCCGTGAACGACTCAAGCGCGCGTGCGCAGACCGCGCGATCAACCGGACGCCGAATAAACCGAGTGCAGTGCGCGAACCGGCGGGAACCGGATGCTAATTCTAATTAGTGCGCGAGATCGACAGCAAGTGATTGGCGAGAGCAAGGTATCGCCAAACAGTATATATAGGAGCCTGCCAGCAGAAGAGATCAGACTGGGTTCTCTCACCGAACCAAAAGCAAGCCGCTTTTAGAAGTCTCTCAAACCAAGTATACTTTAAATTCAACGTCCTGACTTCCTACATTCAACTTCCATTCGAGGTCGCTTTAGCTAGCCCCTCAACATCTATCCGAGGTCGCTTTAACTAGCCCCTCAACACCTATCCGAGGTCGCTTTCACTAGCCCCTCAACATCTAACCGAGGTCGCTTTAAATAGCCCCTTAACTTCCCTCCTAGAAAGCGTGGGCCAGCTGATAAGCACCAGAAGCTACTACTAGTCCAGGAGCGGGAATCATCATCCAATTCTACTTCCATCTGGGGACGCCCTAACCGGCTACCTGGCTACCATCCGAGGTCGCTTTAACTAGTCCCTCGGCTTCCATCCTAGAAAGCTTGGGCCTGCTGATAGGCAACTGGAAGCTACAACAAATCCGAGAGAAGGAACCCTCTCAAAATCTCAACTTAACATTCCAAATCGACCAAGCGTCATCATTTGCGGCCTTTACACGGACGTTCCTGCGTGGCACTTTTGCGCGCCACACGCCAGCGCGGCACGCATTTGGCCTGGCGTGCCGGAACGTCGGAAGGAGCGCGCTCCTTCTCGCAGGCCAGAAGATCGTACCCGTCACTACTTAGAGACAGCGAGTTCGGGCTCCCATTTCTACGTCGACTCCACATGCTTTTTCCAGGAACCAGCGCAGTCTTGTATTGTGTACTACCTGTTCCATGTATATTATCGATCTGCGAAACGATCGGCAAGACACGATCGCGATATACGTAGGTTTGCGAAAAGTATACGAATTCCTCGATATACCTGGCTTATAGAGGATATCATAAATGCTGTTACTGTAGGGCACACTGAAACATCTGTTTTTACGAAGCTACATTTGGTTTACCTGAAGGTGCTATAAATTATGGAAATGGTTTATTACTCAGTTATAACGACTGTATTGCGATCTGCATTCTCCTTGCGGACGAAAAGTTTCCACCTCATCGGACGTTCTTGCTAGCATCTTGTGCGTGGTTAGAAGTGTGGCGCGCCGAAATTCCACGTTCTTGCGTGCGAGTAGAACCGTTGTCAGGCGTGTCGCGTCCAAAAGTGTGGCGCGCAAGAATTTTCGCCGCAAGCAAACCTCGACTCAAGAGGCAACGCTACCGATAAGCCGTGCCTCGATGGGTTTCAAGGACTTCGACCCTCGAGTCCAGGGGGGCCTTACAATGTTGCCCCTTAACCCTCCGTATCCTGAGCCTGTCTCATTTTTGACCCACGGTTTCAGAACGCTCACGCACACAGTGACAGAGCGGTCAATATTATTCGTAGTCAAGCGGTCATTTAGCTCTCGTCGAGGAGCGCCTCGCGCTTGGGGGTGTCATAAACCGGGTTTTTCCGGGGACGTTCCGTAGTATTTCGGCGAGGATCTCGAGCTTGAGCGACCATCCCCACCTGAGTACTGTATCGGCGAGGGTCTCGAGCGACCGTGAATATGTATTAGTGAACTATCGGTGTGGGGTCTGCAAAGACCCAGCCTCAGGACTCGAAGTCCAGTACTCGGAGGGTTAAGAAGTGACGAATTAAAAATTCTACATTTTTCATCGGATCTTGGCGAAAGTGGTGTGAATCGTTTCCTTATGTGTTCCCGATGAAAATGGTCAAAAAACGACACAAATCGGATCGTAATTAAGGAATCTTCATAATAAATTGATTTCCAAAACTTCGTTAAAAATAGTTCGATTTACATGAAATTTGGTATAATTTTCATTTGAAAAACATAAGAAATGCATCGGTATTGTGGGAATGCGAAGACTGTTCGTTTGATAAAGTATGTTTGGACCAGAGCGATTGGGATCGAGAGCGGATGTTTATGGTAGAGTATCGAATGCGTCAGGGGTGTGAGGTTTGAATGGTTTCGTAGAATGCACGTGGAGAGTTTTGGTGACTGAGGCGAGTGTCAAGAGTGTGTGTAAGTGTGAATCTCGGGGAGCGCAAGATAAGCATGAATGAAGGCAGTCCTGCAGAGTCCGTCGAACGAGAGGCATCGTTGCCTGATCATATTCTTTTAATAAATACTTATCTTTACTTTTCCACGAGTGTACCATTTACTCCTGCCTTGCTCACCTAACATCCCTACAGTATCACTTCCATATCGATACAATAAAGAATAAAGAATACAGTTTTTCTGAAACAGGTATGTATTCTCGGCCGACCGCTGCGAATCGAGGTCGGCGACCCACAGTCGAGGGTGAAATATTCATTACAGCGTGTTAAGAGATTCATTATTCGTCATCGTATCGATATGAAAATAACACTAATGGATTCCTGGCGGTCTCCCAATTAAAATTATGACAAATATCATGGAAATCGGACTACTTTTACAGAAGCAATACAAAGCAGAACAAGTGACCGCTTCGGAAATTTTCGTCGGTTAAAAAGGAACAACTAGACAGAGTTAGAGATAGTGAACAAGAAAGATAGGGACAGGTCAAACACGGGGGTGAAAGGGGCAAAACAGAGAAAAACATAGACAGGGTAAAGAGAAAGCGTGGGATAAGGAAAGTGTCCTTCGGTTCGTAAACGCCTGGCCGCCAAATGTTTCTGACGATGACCAGGCCTGTACGAACCCCTGAAACTAGGTATGTGTGTAGATGGAAGAAGAAACGGCAGTAAGTAATAAAAAGGTACATACAGGGTGTCCGCGGGAACAGTAAACAGTTGGATATTTCCTAACATATTCAATGGGGCAAATTTATTAGGCCAGACGATTTTATTCTTACATTATTATTTTAAAATATACGATGGTCAAGTTCTGTTTTTTAAATCTGCGGAAATTCACCACCCGCATAGTTGCCAGTCAAATCAGTTTTGATCCTTTTTTAACCGGTTAACTGGCAATGTATCATATATGGTCAAAAAAAATCTGGCCAATTCTGCTTATGTATCATATATGATCAAAAAAAATCTGGCCAATTCTGCCAAATCTGCCAATTCTGTATCATATATGATCAAATGGAATAACTTTGTCATTCACTTAATTTTTCGATGTTGCCAGTTTGGGCACGAATAATAAAAAAAGCCGTGCCAGTTAACCGGTTAAATCGCGTTCACTTCTTAGAATGTGTATATTGAAGATACACGTGTAGACGTGTATTGAAATATACGGTTTCACGTGTATTAAGATATCCATATTTAATTTTTTAACCGAATGTTTAGATTTTACGCAAATAATTTGCGATAGGTAGGTACAGACACAATTTACTAGGTTGCAGATGAAAATAAATAACATCATGATTTTGGTTAATAAAGTTTAATCTATTAATCGTATATTAATCTATTTCAGCAACTACAACAACTGATTTTATGCTAACAGTGCGCATATGAGGTTTGTAAGGCGTTCTATTTGAAGCACTATAACGCCGGATATAACCACTATTTTTGCATACAATTTTTTTTCATATTCCCTAAAGATTGACAAATGAAGCCACAAAGCTGCAAGTAAATATGTTTAATTTTTTGGTTTGAAAAAATTCTCGTTTACTTCCTACCGCTTGTAGCGGCTCGCAGAGTCTTGACTGCCAGGCGCGCCGCGTGCCTCAGAATTTTCCGCACTGTCGGAAAGCCACACGCCACGCCAAACCCTTGTCTTCAAGTGCCGCTTTCCTTTTCTAACTACCTTTTCTGTCTCTTATGTAAACTTTTCTGAAGTCGAGGTTTGCGCGCCACACTTTTGGACGCGACACGCCTGACAACGGTTCTACTCGCACGCAAGAACGTGGAATTTCGGCGCGCCACACTTCTAACCACGCACAAGATGCTAGCAAGAACGTCCGATGAGGTGGAAACTTTTCGTCCGCAAGGAGAATGCAGATCGCAATACAGTCGTTATAACCGAGTAATAAACCATTTCCATAATTTATAGCACCTTCAGGTAAACCAAATGTAGCTTCGTAAAAACAGATGTTTCAGTGTGCCCTACAGTAACAGCATTTATGATATCCTCTATAAGCCAGGTATATCGAGGAATTCGTATACTTTTCGCAAACCTACGTATATCGCGATCGTGTCTTGCCGATCGTTTCGCAGATCGATAATATACATGGAACAGGCAGTACACAATACAAGACTGCGCTGGTTCCTGGAAAAAGCATGTGGAGTCGACGTAGAAATGGGAGCCCGAACTCGCTGTCTCTAAGTAGTGACGGGTACGATCTTCTGGCCTGCGAGAAGGAGCGCGCTCCTTCCGACGTTCCGGCACGCCACGCCAAATGCGTGCCGCGCTGGCGTGTGGCGCGCAAAAGTGCCACGCAGGAACGTCCGTGTAAAGGCCGCAATTGTATCAAACCGTTATATCGACTTAGCGTCGAGACTTTATGTTCAGTTTACGATTTAGTATCGTACCATTATACTATATCATTAATATTAATTAACGCGTCAGTTATACTATACTTAATTACCGGTTTAACGTAGAGACCGAAATCAAACGTTATTCTTTATTTCCGATCTAGCGTCGAAACCAAAATCAAAGGAATATCCTTTATTAACGACTTATACGTCGTTACGTAATTAATTTATCGTCAAAGTTCATACGACTAAGCGTCGTATTATATGTTCTATTTTCGACCTAGTGTCAAAAGCCTTTTTCTTGAATAAACCATTTGTTAATTATTGTTAAAGAAGGACTTTCGTATCTTGAAATTCATTTCTTAATCGCACGCCACCCGAACCAATCCCATAATTTCACAGGTAAACCGCTCTACTTGTGGAATCACCTGTAACTAATGGCACAGTCTCGTTTGAGAACGTTACAGCAGCGATAACTAAACAAGCTTCCAAAATCAATATAATCTTGCCACTGCCATTACTTCATTATTCAATATACATTTTCCTTTATATCCGCTTCATCAATCTGCCATTCTGATCGAAGACCATCAGAGGTTACAAAAATATCCCTTTCACCCCGCAATCATTACAGACGTGAAAAAAATCAATCAACATCAGTGACTTCGTGGCCCACCATTGGTCTGAATAAAATTGTGTCGTTTCATTGATTACGAAGCTCCTCGAACATAAATTCAAAGGATTCCACACCGTGGCTGTCTCGAGACGTTAATTCGACTGGAACACGACTGTACCAATACTATGATAGCTCCATTATTTAGCTGGACAATAAAGCCGAATGCAATCTCATGTTCATGCAGCAGCCACCGTTTTGTTCGCTCTTGAACGGCCGAGTTGTCATTTGATTCGTGCAATTTCACCTTTATCAAGATTCACATTAGCGTGATTATACTTCCGAACACAGTGGACTAGTTCCCTGCTTCTACGTGGGCCTGTTTGTACTGTCGAGGGGGCGCGAGTGCTTTTATCCTAATTAGATCGACTTAGTGAAGAAATAAAGTCACCGAGTTAGTGGAGGAACTCAATGACAGTGGCCCAATGAAAAGTGATCGACGTGGCCTGATCGAAAAGTCGCCACCTAGCTTGTTGCTCGAGGCTCTTTCGTCTAGTAATAATGTAGTTTAGTTGGAAATTGTAATACGTGGTTGGAACTGATTTAAAATGAAGAAAAAAACCTCTACTAAATTTTTGAAAACTGATAGCGTGCCTTTGCTGGAAGCAATGCACCATCGGTAACGACTAAAATATTGTATTTTTGCTACAAGTGCAGGTTTTGCGGAATTTCTTCTTCCTGGTACAGGTATGTATCTTTCAGGGTGTTCATATCTTTGTTTGAACATCTCACAGCCGTATTCGTAATTTAAAAGTTCCAAGCAGAGATAAGGTGAAGATTCAAACTCTTCTGGTGTTGCATATATTATTTATAATAAACGATTAAAATAAAAGAGTAAAGCAGATTTACTTTTTCAGTCTCTGATTTTGCAGTAAGTACAACTTCCCACACTTCTCAAGGAGTTATTAAAGCATCAATTAATTTATTGTCACTAATAGGGAGAGGTGGTATAAAAGGGTCACTTTTGTTTAGCGTCCATTTCTGACAGTGCCATTATAGGTATTTAAAAAACAAGTACATCAATAGAAAGCGTATTTATTTCCCTTCAATAAAAGTATATTAGAAACTCATAAATTGTAATAGATAATAACAAAGTCTTCGATTTTCAAATAAGTGGGAAATGTCCCTTTTACGACGAGATGGTTTTAAATGGGACATTATAAGTCATGAAACGGACACGTTAATAAAAATAAACTTATTAAGTATTACAATTATAATTGTAAATCTTAATGATACAAAACAATGGAATCTATGAAGAAATTAACTCTTTGTACTATAAATCATCAATATTTTTTACTACCTTCATAGAGTGTGACTTTAGCCGCTTTTTAGGTATAAAGTAATATTTTTTATAAAATTTATGTCTTACAAACTAAGTTCAACATAGGAATACCCACGAGTGGTAAATATAAGTACGTATATAAAAAATCTATAAAACACTTAAATAATAAAATAGTTTAGAATTAAATTCTACTTCAACAAAAATGAGATCAATTGTACTAAAATAGCTAGGTACGTTTTCGTATTGCAAATTAAAGATTTTATTATTAATTTTTGACGATTTCTGTCGCTCTGAATAGTCACTTTATTAATTCTTGAAACAACACGCCATCAACTAATAATTGATAATTTAAAACAATGCCATATATGTATCGGATTATACACTAATAACTGTACAGGAAAGTAAAATATAGTGTCCAGTAGTACATGTGTATGAGAGGGACAGCCATGAAACGGACGTCCCATTTAAGACTATAAGTGAGTTTAATATAAAACAACCTCAAAACAAAGAAAATAATTGTGAGGAAAAATGAAACACACACTTATCTTGGTCTAAGTTAATAATAAGAATATATTATAGAAATAAAATACACGTGCGCACTAATATACGCATGCCGACCATGGGGCCGGAACAGGAAGAACACTCAATATCAAAAGATACTAGATGGGATTCTCATAAAAAGGTGGAACCATCTGGACCCGCCATCTATTGGACAAAAATAAGAAACAATAATAATAATGAAAAAAAAAACAACTCCACAATGATCAATTAAGCTTACCTGTTAAGTATTTTCGTTTCAGTTGAATACAGGCTATTTTAATGATATATCATTTTAACTCTTTGTATGTATTTTGATCTCAGGAAACGACACAGAAAACCAAGGAAAATTTTTCTTTTACTGCTGAAAAACATCAACCGCGGAGACGGTGTAATGGACAGGTGTTCCGACTCAACACAAGGTGTTCTTTACCCTAGCGAATTTGCCGATTTCTGTGGTTCCTTTGGCTGCCGCGAGAGGCGTCGTGACAAGAAAGCCATGTACGGATGCATTTATGTGATTGTAGTAGTAGAGCTTTTAGTCGTATTATGCGCAAAAAGTCAGCCTTGTCTCCTTGAGCGCCAATCTAGCGGCCACCAGAAGAACTAGGACGAAAAAGTCACACATTCTGAACAGGAGTCAGAACACCTGTCTATTACACCGTGAACCGCGGATTACTACACTCCATTCCATATAAGAGCAGACCCACGTCCCTACCGATTTACGACCGATCTGCGCAGCACCCACGGATCTGACACACGCGATTGGTCGTAGCATTTTCCCTGCCGGTTCCTACCAATCAACAATATATCCCTGCGTGGAACGAGTCCATTCTAAAGTGGAATGCAGTGTACTCTGTTGCAAGTGAGCCCGCAGTGAAGTTTACGTCAAATGACTGGGCACTAGTGTTGACATAAACAGGAAAATAACTTGCATGTGTAATGGATTTATTTAGAATTTTGGCAATTCGATTTGTCCCACTTAAAACATGTCCCTTTTATAGCAACTCTCCCCTACTTTTCAAACATTCATTCTGGTCTTTGTCAGGTAGGTATACTTTCTAATCACAAGCTTCAATGCCACAAAAAATTACATACAAGAAGAAATTATTGTTCTGATACTATGAAAGGGTCTTAACACTTTCGAGTTGGAAATTAAGGTCCCAAAATTCCAAGATAATTTATTAAACAAGCATAAAATGTGACAAGCTCAAAAGTATGTAGCACCGAAAACATCATTTTTCACAATTTTATTTTTAAAAACGACTTCCATTCCACTCCTCCCTCCCAAATTAGTAGTAAGTATACCGCTTTGACTGCACCCCACCAATATAGGGTAGCCCGGGCGAATGGGATCACTTTGTGTTCGACGGTAAAAAAATAATAGTCAGACATTAAAAATCTAATTTTTTATTATATATTCGTGACCAGTTCACCTTTGGCTTTAAAATTAATAATGGAAAATAAATTCAAACTTAATAATGTTTCTTCTGCAAAGAAAAAACCAAAAAGTGAGAAATATCCGATTCGCCCCGAAACAAAATCTTTAGAATCAACTCAAACAAATCTAATTTAATGACAGTGAAGTCAAGTGGCACTACATTGCACCCAGATCGGAAGGATATTGCCGTTTTGTTCCGCCTCTATCAGCACAATTCCCTTGGCAACACTCTTCTCAGATAATCTTCTGAAAGCGGACGAATTAATATTTCACCAGAGTAAATACAATTCCATCTTCTTAAGACCTTTAATTTATTTATTTTTATCGTAATTTCTTTAGATTTAATTTTTATCATAGATTCCATTATTTTTTTTTTTTTTGACACCATGATCCCTAATTGCTCTTTTTTATGTACGTACGAACCATCTGTATACAAACAATTATCATATTTATAATCATAAAAATACTCAAATGAAAAAAAGAGTGATCCGATTCGCCCCAAATAACGTGCTCCGATTAGCCCCATATATAAGTATTTCAAAGGGTGTAGATTACATAAACATATTATGATATAATAGTCTAAAATACATCAAATACTAAACATGGACACCGTGCAAACTATTAACAATAAACACATACGAATTTTCGATGTAAGAAATATGGACTAAATTCTTATTTTGATCCGATTCGCCCCGGTCTACCCTAACACAAGATACACAAGGCTGATGCTGTAAAAAAGGCCCACCTCATCTGAACTTCTTTTCACCCATAATTCCGCGCCATTCGAAACTTAAACCCTTCCTCGACACCCCATAAAAATCACGCCAAGGTCGAGCCCCTTCGGACATGGACAAATACCAGCTTGATACCTGCCCCCGTTATCGCCGCGCGAACGAAGATCCATGGATGCGGGTTCGTAGATCGCGCTGTCGCAGGACCGACCTCGACCCGATCCTCGCCAAGATCCATCGAGCTCCGACGACGACCGCCAAGCTAACGTCCGTAAGTAAGTTTAACGCTTTCCCCCGCGAAGGCGGAATAACGTGGAACACGGTACCTCCATTACCAATCCTGCGTAGCTTCCGATTTCTGGTGTCACGAAGGGTCACAGCGTCGACAGGATCAGCAAAATGATCCATTAGGTGGCGCTTGGTATCTGGCTAGATCGCGACTTCATGCCTTTAGAACACCTCATCCCAGACTCCAAATATATCCCTCGACGTCTGCTTGCACAGAAAACATGGTGGCATGAATATTTGAAGTGATCAATGAGAAGGGAACCACCGTATACATGGTGTGGCTGAAATCGCGGTAGAAATGGGAGGGGATGATTAATTGGGTAAAGAGTATTTACTTAGTTGAAAGCGCGAAATGATTTGCTGTTTCGTAGGAGTCTTCGTCGAATCGTCGGAGTACATGTTATTGATGAGATAGGACATTTTTGATTAGCTGGATTGGCACTTGGTATCAGAAATTGTATTGAGATTTAAATATAATGTAGTTCAGATCAAATGAGGGGGCGGTTGAGTTACCATTTGGCAGATTTTGAAATTGTTTAAAAAATATAGGGGGTCAAAGTTTACAACTTTCGTATATTCTTGTGACAACAGACCAGGAACGAAATTTTCATATCAGAAACTGTCGATGACATGAAGTTCGTTATTTTATCTTAAGGGGGGAGGCCTACCTAGAAATTTTCGAAAAATCGATTTTTCGATTTTTATATTTTCTTGAAGTACAACTTCTTGAAAATATTCCCTGTAAGTGTGAAGTTAATCCGACGAAAACTGACAAAGTTATACGCGTGTAAGTACGTTCCTCGGTCTACCGCTTGGAGCAAGCATGACGGCAGAAACAAGAAAAAAGAAAGGCATCGTCGTAGACAGGAGCAAGTTGGAGTTTTGGAAGCGGTAGCTGATGCAGAAGGATTATTATATGGACCAGGAATCGATAACTAAGTAAGTTAAAAAGTGAATTCTCTATTTAGGTGTAACCTAGACCCAAAACTTTAAACGCGTTTTTCTCGAAACCATGTTTTAAAACTCGGTGACCAACATAACTAAAAAATTAATGAACCGATTTGCTTGCCCCATTGTGGACTTATTTTAGGGTCCAAAATCTAGGCGCTATCGGAGGGATTTCTTTTTTTTCTGCTTAGCTTTTTTTACACGCCAAGAAAGGAACTACTTTTTTTTATGAAAATCGATGGTTCAACTTTGCAGCGCCGCCATTTTGTCTCAAAATAATTTTTCCAAAATCGGACCCGATAGCGCCTACATAATTTCATACTCTATCTAAAACTATTCGAATTTTTTTATTTCAGATAATCCTGCTACGAGCTACGATGGTCACCGCAAAACGCTTTAAAAAAAGGACATCCCGGTCATCACCTGTAACTCTCAAATCTTTTAATATTCTTTAACGCAAAAAATACTGAACTGTCCTTTAGACGTACTCTTAACAATAGACTAATAGTTATTAATAAAACTGTAACGGTTTTTCTAGAAAAAAATCCCAAAAAAGCGCATTGTTTCGACCGCTCTAGGTAGGCGTTCCCCCTTAAGGGGACCTTCCGGTCTAGAGCCCAAAAAAATAGGTGATATTTAGGAATTAATTAAAGGAAAACTACTATATATAATTTAATGGGACTTTTTGCATTGTATTAAGGATGTCTTAAGTTATAGAAATATATTTTTTATTTTATAATTAATCATTGCAGACGGCCCTGGGGAGTCGTTAAAGTCAAGGGGTCAAAAAATTGATCCAAATCGGTGGGACCTGTATCTCCAAAAGTTATTATCCGATTCGACTGAAACTTATTTTATTTTGAAGATTATACTTCTGGCTAGGGGGGGCTAGAAAAAAATTAAAAAAATAACATTTTTTTTAGAAAATAACGACACTTGAAGTTTGAAATCACTTTTCCCTGTACTTTTCGTCCTTTCAACGCCTTTGAAAATTATAAATTTTCAATTTTTTGTAATTTTTCTAGTTCCCCCCTCTAGCCAGAAGTATATTCTTCAAAATAAAAAAAGGTTCAGTCGAATCGGATAATAACTTTTGGAGATACAGGTCCCACCGTTTTGAGAACACTGTTTCGAGAAAAACGCGTTTAAAGGTTTACGTGAGCGCCGAGTGCCCGGTTGTTGCCCATGCATTTGCCGCTACTCAAATGCCTATAACTTCTGGAATTTTACGAATTTCAACAAATCCTTTTAAACACGTATTCCTAAAAGGTTGAACATTCGAAAAATGAAATAAAAAATCGACTTTTAGACCGGAAAGTCCCCTTAAGCATGAAGGACCATACTGGGTTGTGGTAACGGCATATAGGTCGCTTAGAGCATAATAGGGTAAATCCGGGAGACGCGGTCGGGCCGGAGAGTTGGTCGTGTCGCTATATTTCAGAGTCTGTACGTAAAAATGTATTAAAGTGCAGACCAATTACTTCTCTAGAAGCCAAATAGTTGAATGAATAGCGTTATTTCGCTTCCTTCTGTGTTTTTCTGGATTTATAGGCTATAAAAGGTAAATTGATGTTACATTTAACCTCTTTTGTCAAACAGCGGTTGTACAGAATCGTATTTAAAATATACTTCTAAGTTTATTTTCCTTTAATGTATGGAATAATAAGATAGTAGAGATATTGAGGGACAATGCAGCCAAAGTATTTGGCCATATTAACTCTTCCTCTCAATGCTAACGAGAAGACCATCTCTCATTGCAGAAAGGTGAGATGGTCGAGTTATGATTTTTTATTATTTTTTTTTTTTTTTATTTGTTATTATTATTTTATTATTATTTTTGTTTATTTAGTTTATTTATTCACTTTTGTATTCATTTGCCTTGCTAATCGCCAGTAAGTAATTCACTTTTTCTTTGATGTGTTCTTTACTTGTTTAGCGTAAACAAATTAAATATCAATGAATCCGTAGTTGTATTCACTCATAAATAATTTTGCTTTATCCTTTGTTAATTTTCCATGAATAATTATATGAGTGGTCTCTGCCAACGACGAAAACCATTTCTCCCGGCACCTCGGGAGAGGTGGTCAGATGTCATGACTTCAGTTTTCAACCCGATTTACAGTAAATATTGTCTTAAAGCAAATATGGACCAGTTTTTCTGAATCGGCATAAAATTCTGAACATATTAGATTTGTTCTGATAAAATAAGTAATATCTATATTAGTTTTAATAGCCATTTTATCTAAGGTCGACCGCGTCTTCCGGATTTACCATCGTATATACATGGAGGTCTCATGGCCTCTTGTCTCCTGTGGATCCAGTTGCCGACCAACATCGTCCGAGAGAGAAAGCATCGTGCGAACTGGTGCGAGAGAGTGAAGTATAGAGGAATAATCGACCGTAATGCGCATGCGCAGATATCGTGCGAGAGAGAAAGATATCGTGCGAGCGAGAGAATCTACACTTCCCTCTCTCGCACCAGTTCGCACGATGTCTTTCTCTCTCGTACCATGTTGGCGACAGTTTCAAGCTTTCAATGAGACCTCCATGTATATATGCTCTAAGATAGTCCGAGAGCCAGTGAACATGTTTCGCATGTCATTTTTTAATGAAAATATTTCTGATTTTATAAAATCATGTATACACACGATTACGGAAACCATCGTCTGGCAGGTGGGCGTTAGAACAACGACGCGGGGGCGTAGAGTGAAAGTGCGAAAAAAAAACAGTAAAATTACGTTGTTTTTGAATGGCTGATTTTTTGCTAATTAGTAACATAATGGTAAGTTATAAAAAAATGTTGCCAGACGTTTTTATTAGAACTTAAGAGGTGCCAGACGTTCATAAAATTACATTTTTACAATGATCATTTACGTCATTGATAAATGGCTGTTTCTTTTTTAAACATTAAGTTAGAAACCCTTTAACACTAATATACAATTGCCAGACGAAAATCGCGGAACTAACACCGTGCCAGACGTGAGCAAAGTCTCGGCCGGCGCGCACATCGACACCTCGACGCTGGACTTTATCAAACAACTGTAATGTCAATCCCCATAAAATTACCTTTTTTAAAAAAAAGGTACAAAAAAAGCGCCAAGTATATAATCCCCCAAAAAACAAACGCA
Organism: Andrena fulva; assembly: GCA_946251845.1. NCBI lineage: Eukaryota > Metazoa > Arthropoda > Insecta > Hymenoptera > Andrenidae > Andrena > Andrena fulva. The sequence continues at coordinate 16,296,556 of OX276333.1, read as the reverse complement.
TTTAAAAACATTGACAAAAAAAATTGCTTTACAAAACTAATGATATACACAAAATGCGCCAATTAAAACATTGGCTATTTATACATAGAAAAAATATATTAAACAATATTAAGCAGATAAATTTAAAAACAAAAAAATATTTTAATACGAAAAAAATATTTACTCAAAATACTTGGCGCTGCGACCCGAATTGGTGTTACTAAACTGAATAAATCTTACTATTATAATAAAGCTACAGCGTTTATTTGTATGCACACGAAAATCTCAAAAAGTACTGAACCAATCACTACGAAATTTTAACTACAGCATCCTTGAACAACAAGAACGAACATAGGCTATATGTAATCACGTAAAATATAATTAATCTGTGTAATTTTATGTACATAAAAGAAGTCATGACGCGGCCGTCTGCTATGGATAGTACGCGACGCGACCGCCAGGCGGCGATCGGGCCGGGCGCTTCTCGCAGTTGAAATAAAGCAGTCATGCCCATATCAGGGCCGGGCAGATCGTGTATCGTCACTTTCGAGTACCACCAGTTACCCATTTAGAAAGTTCGTATTGTCGGGTTAACGGGTTAATTTTAATCAAAATCAAAAAAAAAATATAAATGCCAAGACAAAACCTGTCGAAGAAATCCGCTGCTGCTAGACGTTCTTCTTTTTTAAGAAGTAACGAAAGCAGCGAGTAGCGTCAAGATAGACTCTCAAAAATGAGAACGAGAGCAGATAGTAGTCGACAACGACGGGCTTTCCAAACAAGTCCCGTTACAGAAATGAGATTATTGCAGCGATCCGAAATAAATTCTTCCGAAATGTCACAGCTATTGCAAGATTTAATTTTATTAAACATGAATCAGTCACGTTACTAATTCGGGCGAAGCCGACACGGGGCATGCTAGTATGTATATAAATTGCATCAATCTTTTTCTTTATTTCTTGTGCGTGCGTTCGTGTGTATGTGTATGTATATGTTTTTGTATTTTAGTTTTTACGGGTGTTTTTTTTTTAAATTAATACTTAGACAATTACCTTTTTTTCGATTTCGCAGCGCCAAGTATTTTGAGTAAATATTTTTTTCGTATTAAAATATTTTTTTGTTTTTAAATTTATCTGCTTAATATTGTTTAATATATTTTTTCTTTGTATAAATAGCCAATGTTTTAATTGGCGCATTTTGTGTATATCATTAGTTTTGTAAAGCAATTTTTTTTTTGTCAATGTTTTTAAATGCGTTTGTTTTTTGGGGGATTATATACTTGGCGCATTTTTTGTACCTTTTTTTTAAAAAAGGTAATTTTGTGGGGATTTCACTCTTTTTGTAGTTTTATTGATGACCAATTATCAAACTGGCGCTAGTGGGTTATTTATTTACTATCATTTTTTGTAAGAACAAAATATAAAGATCTTTAGCGCCTCTGGGCCATTGCCTTTTTTTAATTTGCACGTCATCTGCTTCAATCCAACTACTAGTCATTCCTTCTTCTTTACATATACAGGGACATCCATTAAAACTGCAACCTACGCGCGCGCGAACAACTGAAACTGGCAACACCGCCTCACCGACGCATTCCACTACAACCATGCGCCGATACTTCCGCCATCTATGAGCCAATGATGCAAGTGTACGGTCTTTTAGATGCCAGTAGAGAGCGCAGGGTGCTTTTGGCTTTCACCAGAGGATATTAATAGCGAATTCGGACGGTCGCACTGGTGCGCACTGAGTGCGACTTTTAGCCAATTGGAAGCGAAGAAACTCGCACTCAGTGCGCACCAGTGCGTCCGTCCGAATTCGCTATAAATTTGACGTAGCAGACGGGAAAGAAAACGGTAGCCATTTTAAGAGTGCGATCGCACCGATCTCGTTCCGCGTGAAAATATCTGCCTTTACGACGGTCCAGCTGCGGGATTAGTTCACACTGGCGCATTATTGGCCCGGGTAGAAGAATTAGGGGCCTTTTCCGTATAACTTTTGAACTATAAAAGATATCGGAATGCAATTTGCGGCGAAAAATGGGGAAAAATTATCCCCTCTTATTGATGAATAATTTAACATATGTTTCGTTTACTTAATTTTTCTTTTATCAATATTTTAACCGTAATTGCAGTGAAAAGCGTTTGCAAACTGTTTATTTGATACTTTATTTAGTGCTCTGTATAAAATTCATGGTGTTGATAAACAATAGCTTAGTTGTTTCTGTATCATTACTTTCATAAAGTGAGAAATTAAATTTTTCTTCAATTATATATTAGTTCTGCAGGCCTCAGAATCTAATGTTCTGGTTTTCTTTTTTATGATTTTATCTTTAAGGGGGGATTCTCGTCCAACAGTCCCAAAAGTAACTTATATTTACGATTTTTCCGGAAAAAACTGTTCGTCATATTGGATTAAACTCGTTTGGGATATAAGAAGGCATTTTTGAACTTGCAGAAAATATTTTTTTTTATGTCGATCCTTCTTATTATTTATTAGTTATTGTGGAATCTTGTCCATCTCTGATGTAACTCCTGTTGGCGGGATGTGTAGCACCTGTCACAGTCATGTGATTGCAAAAAAAAAATAGAAGTTTCTTAAAGTTAGATAATTTACGCGGGGATTGGTCCACTTTAAGGAAAAAAAATGAAAAATTGAAAGAATTATAGCGTTCGAGAGAAAAAGTAAGTTTTCCTTAGACAAATTTTTCATATTATTCTTTATATCGACGAAAAAAGTATTATAAATAAAAACTAAAATTAAAATTTTAGCTCCAGTCCCAATGTAAATTATTTAACTTTAAGAAAAGTTTATTCTCTTTGCAGTCAGATGACTGTGACAAGTGCTACACTTAACGTCGAAGAGATTCCACAATAATTTATAAATAATAAGAAGGATCGACATAAAAAAGGATTTTCTGCAAGTTTACAGATGCCTCCTTATATCCCAAGAGAGTTTAATGCAATATTAACAATAGTTTTTTAAAAAAAATTCATAAATTTCGGGGGCTGTTCCACGAGAATTCCCCCTTAATGGGACGTGTCTTTGTTTGTAGCGGTGTTTCAAAGTTTTTCTACAATTTTCGTGTCTGAACGTTTTGACCTTTTAACTACCTAAAGCCACGTCCGCACCGGTTTCCGTTTATATCATTTTTTGGAACGATGCGTCATTATTGTGGCTTTTACACGCAGGTGGCGAAAAATCTCCGCGTACACGGGCATAGCACCGCGGTCAACCCTGTCGTAGCTAAAATTTTTGAAATGGAGACGGGGTCGAGACCAGTCGACACATTGTTTTCAAACCTCATTACAGTAATCTGGGGTGCGAGTGGTAAACCGGCCATAAAAGCGGAGCGCCCGGCTCGCTTACCTGATCGTCTCTCTATTCATGTTATTATTACTTGAAGACGCTCGCGCTGGAACGACCCCCCACGATCGGTGACGCGACGCGTTCCGAACGTGGCCGAACACCGAGCGCGAAGCAGAGATGGGCATTATTTAAATAAAAAATTATATAAATAACTTTTTAAATAAAAGAGACTTTATCTGTATGTGTCATAAATAAAAATCACCCAGAATTATTTATTATTTGAAGCGCCATAAATAAAATTTTCCATCGATGAGAATTTATCGGAAGGTCCATAAATAAAATTTTCAATCGACGGAAATTCATCGGAAGCGCATAAATAAAATTTTAAATCGACGGGAATCCATCCGTAGCTCCGGCCAATTTTCTCACTTTCGTTTATATTTGTAGCGGAGAAGCTTAAATAACTCTGGGCGTCGCTTGGAGGCCCTTGGGCCTCAAGCGCCTTTGCTCGAAGCCGCCGGGTCCTCGAGGCGAGTGACATTGTATCGTTCACCCGTCTAATCTGCAGCGCGGAGTTGTTCGGCGACATGTCATTGATTATACAGAAACGGAATTTCTTTATTTTTCATCGTATCAATATGAAAGTGACACCAATGGATTCCTTGCATTCTCCCGATTAAATTGATAAAAAAATATTTAAATCGGGCCTGTTTTAACGAAACGGGCTTTCAATCCTGCAAATTAATTTTATGCGTAATATCGTTAATTGAGGCAGTGAGAGCAAACAACGGACTAACCCACATTCTTCTCGAAATTGAGTTAGTAGCAATAACGTATTCCAATATTTCCAATAGGCTCTACTAATCATATAAAATAGGCAAAAGATTTTTTTTTATGTGGGTTGGTCCGTTGTCGCTCCTACTGCCTCAATTAACGATATTACGCATAAAATTAATTTGCAGGATTGAAAGCCCGTTTCGTTAAAACTGGCCCGATTTAAATATTTTTTTATCAATTTAATCGGGAGAATGCAAGGAATCCATTGGTGCCACTTTCATATGGATACGATGAAAAATAAAGAAATTCCGTTTCTGTATAATCGATGACACGTCGCCGAGCAACTCCGCGCTGCAGATTAGATGGGTGAACGATACAATGTCACTCGCCTCGAGGACCCGGCGCCTTCGAGCAAAGGCTCTTGAGGCCCGAGGGCCTCCAAGCCACGCCCAGAGTTATTTAAGCTTCTCCGCTACAAATATAAATGAAAGTGAGAAAATTGGCCGAAGCTACGGATGGATTCCCGTCGATTTAAAATTTTATTTATGCGCTTCCGATGAATTTCCGTCGATTGAAAATTTTATTTATGGACCTTCCAATAAATTCTCATCGATTGAAAATTTCATTTATGGCGCTTCAAATAATAAATAATTCTGGGAATTTTTCTTTGCTGAGTTTCAAATAAATTTTCTGCCTTTTATTCAAACACAATTTTTTATTTAAAATAATTTTCTGCCCATCTCTGGCGCGAAGGAACCAGGCAACGGGGGTCTACCCGCGACGAGACCCGAGTGTGACCGAAGTTCGACTTCCAAACGGAGGCACACTTTTCGAAGCCACTTTTCGCACCGGCCCAGCGTTCAGAGCTGCCAGCGACCGCTGGATAGGAGCGATGCCCGAGCTACGAAAATTTTAGGATGGTCTCTTTCAAATTAACGTCGCAAAGAGCTATTCGGAATTCCCCGGCTCAGGTAAGCGAGCCGCGCGCTCCGCTTTTATGATCGGTTGATCAGATGACTGTGACAGGTGCTACACATCCCGCCAACAGGAGTTACATCGTCGAAGAGGTGGAGAAGATTCCACAATAACTAATAAATAATAACAATGATCGACATAAAAAAATATTTTCTGTAAGTTCAAAAATGCCTTCTTATATCCCAAACGAGTTTAATCCAATATGACGAACAGTTTTTTTCAGAAAAAATCGTAAATATAAGTTACTTTTGGGACTGTTAGACGAGAATCCCCCCTTAAAGATAAAATCATAAAAATGAAAACCAGAACATTAGATTCTGAGGCCTGCAGAAGTAATATATAATTGAAGAAAAATTTAATTTCTCACTTTATGAAAGTAATGATACAGAAACAACTAGCCTATTCTTTATCAACACCATCAATTTTATACAGAGCACTAAATAAAGTATCAAATAAACAGTTTGCACACGCTTTTCACTGCAATTACGGTTAAAATATTGATAAAAGAAAAATTAAGTAAACGAAACATATGTTAAATTATCCATCAATAAGAGGGGATAATTTTTCCCCATTTTTCGGCGCAAATTGCATTCCGATATCTTTTATAGTTCAAAAGTTATACGAAAAAGGCCCCTAATTCTTCCACCCGGGCCAATAATGCGCCAGTGTGAACTAATCCCGCAGCTGGACCGGCGTAAAGGCAGATATTTTCACGCGGAACGAGATCGGTGCGATCGCACTCTTAAAATGGCTACCGTTTTCTTTCCCGTCTGCTAAGTCAAATTTAATATCCTCTGGTGAAAGCCAAAAGCACCCTGCGCTCTCTACTGGCATCTAAAAGACCGTACACATGCATCATTGGCTCATAGATGGCGGAAGTATCGGCGCATGGTTGTAGTGGAATGCGTCCGTGAGGCGGTGTTGCCAGTTTCAGCTGTTCGCGCGCGCGTAGGTTGCAGTTTTAATGGATGACCCTGTACTGGTGTAATGGCCATCCTCAATACTTGAACCACTATGAATTATAGCATTCATTATTTTATACGATTGTCCAGCTATCAATACTTTGGTTGTGGGAATACTACTTATATTAAATTTACGTTTTGCTTTGACTATTTTATCACCTTGTAATGAAAATAATAGTAATCGAATAATAACTATATCTTTCGTCAATATTAATTCATTCTTGAACATAACATAATTTCCTGTACACTGTTCACATGATCCGTTATCTGATTCATGCCATTGTGAAAATGTAACATTTAATAAATCGTTTAGATTATAGCTTTTTTTTCAAATTGTTAATGGGTATTGAAACAACTAAATTATCAGAAGTAATTCTTTTTGTATAATCACAAGATTTACATCGAGTGGTAGAAGTTACTTGATGCTCTACCAATTGTCTTATACAATCATATTTTGTGCACAGGATTATAAGAAATTCGAATACATCTCGTTTTACGTTTTTTGAAAAATGTTCTCCTAAACTTTGCCGTACTGTATATGTATTTAAATTGCGTATTCCACTTTCATATCGAAGCATTAAAATTTTCAAATCATTTGATGATTCATTACAATTAAACAATTGTTTTCTTATTGCACTTAAATGCATTAAACATTGTAACACTGCATTTGCATAACATAAAGTATTATCTGTATTTTGAAGACCATGTAAAACCCAAGAAACATTTTTTTGTATTTTTTTTTGAGTTTGACAATTTTCTTGGACAGAATCAATTACTTTTGTCAACATCCATGGAACATCTTTCTCTTTCGAATAGCGTTTTTTTGAAACAGTAATAATGTCCGCGTCTGGTTTGTACTTAGTTCTTAGCCGATTATATTCCCTAATAGCTTTTTCGTCAGCTATTACTGACGAAGGATCATAATTAATCAAATGCAACCCTTCTGAAGACGTTACTCGTGATAATGCAACATAAGCTTGACCATAAGTAAATATAGAGTTGCCTATGTCCATAATAGCACTTTGTAAACTCATATTTTTTAAGTCGGTGCCTCATTATTTGCACTGTGTAAATCTGGCGCCGGCTTAAAAAATAAGAGAGTCGTAAATTAAATAAGGAAAAAAATTATTTTTTACTTTTCAGTGCAATTTTATTTTTTTGAAGTCGGTTTTAATTTTTTTAAAATTTGTTTATTCTTTCTAAGTCTATCATCTCTTTCCGAAAAACCTAAAAGATACGAATACGACAGCGATTTTACCCAGTCAATTTGACACCCCACACGTGCTACTTTATCCTTACTGTTGAGACGCCAAGGTTTATAAATTTTTCTTGTCACCGTCTAGGCGCGGCTTAAATTCGGGGTAGTTTATCGCAGGCAATTTGGCTGATATAAGCCAGATGTCGCGGGCCAAGGCTAGTCCGAAAATGTTTGGGTTTATAAGACAGGGCAATACTCGCGGAAGACAAACCGTGCAGGAGAAAAATATGTACACTTCCATGTAAAAAGTGCAAAGATTACCTTTACAACTCCGATGAAAATAATCCTTACTGCATATTCGCTATTGGGATCATTCAAATTACATATAAAACATTTTTCATATCACCACAACTGAAGAAGATAATTAGGTAACCTGCTTGAAATGAAACACCCTGTATAATCCAATCATTTTACGAAAGAAAGAAAGATAAGTTTGAAATTTTCATTGAAAACTGAGAACAAAAAAGATTCTCTTTCTAAACTTATAAGAATAATGTTTTATTCGAGATACTATCGATCCAAACCAACATACTCCATGTATGTGTAGTATTCAAGAATTACATTAAATCTGATTGTAAGTGTGCAACAATATATTCAATCGCGTTGCACGTCGCATTAAGGTATTTCTTAACCAACTAAGTTAGTCAAATTAGAGTTGGGTAATAAATTGTTGGAAGAGGCAATCTCATCTCCATGAAAGTAGCATGCGTGCGTGTGTGCGTATGTGTATGGCGGGCGATGTCATGCGCGTGCGCTTGGATCTTTTGTTCGTGGGCGCTTCGAGAGAGGCCTGTCGTACGTTACGTGTTCTTGTTGAACGGTCGCCACAGGCGACACGTGTATATTACGTATTTATATATTCTTTCAGTATTATTATATTTACAGTTTAAATGGTCCACTTAAAGTATATTTCCTTATGTTCAAATAAACCAAAGCTATTTTACGTTCTACTGCTGGCCACTGTGTTTTAATCACCATTCATCATAAATGATAAATGTAAAGTAGTATGATACTATATGTAGAAATAATAATAATAATTTTTAACATCATGTATACAGGGTGTCCCAAAAATGCTGCGGTTCCTTAAAGGGGGTGATTCGGGGGGTGATTATAAACAACTTTTTCCTTTGCGAAAATGTCCTCCGAGGTTTCGTTAACGAGATATTAATAAAAAGCACCGACCAATCAGAGCGCGAGCCTTCCGCTGGAGGACCCGCGCTAGCGTGGCCGCGCGCCGGGCCGCGCTGCGACTACGAACAAGCAAGGCGGCATGCATCGAAGGAAATTTCGTAGAATGGCAAATGAAAAAGTCGTAATAAAAAAATCGAACCTTTTGCCATGGTTTGTTTGCCATTTAAAGTGAATAATGAATAAAGGATAAATGGATGAAAATCACGTGTAACGTAAAAAGACGAATACACATTTTTTTAGAAGATTCGAAAATAATAATTATTTGAAGTGGGAGGATAAGGAATACGTCAAATTCCTTGTGTTAATAACATATCCACGAAAAGGTAATGTAACAGGAAATTAACGAAAAGTGATCGTAGTTCGTTATTGTGATAAAAATCCGTAACTCAATAACGGCCAGCACTGTTGCTGATAACGAATAAGTCTGTTTAAAAAGCCCGAATAAATATTTTCGTACGAGAATTTTGAGAATTATCGCCGGAAATAAGCCATAGCTTGCGTTAAATTTAAAAATGAATGATCACCATTAAAGTAACTAAAACTCACCCTTGTAGAAAATTCACCTGCAACTTGAAAACTTGTGTCACTGGGTCACTGAACCGATCCTGGTCATCGATGGACGAGCTCAGTGCACAGCTGATCCCAGGTATACGACACTACCCAAAGTTAAGGGTCGCAATGTCAGGTGCGTCCAGGTCAACGTACCGAATATTCACTTCACTGCACGGCTACTAACACTGATCACTTAATTTACTTTTCATGGAACGAGTTGTTCCTACGTTTTAAAAATTGGTGGCCCCGAAAGGGGCCGATTGTTGTCAATTTAAGAATGGCTCCACGTGGCCACCGCCATTGGCGATGCATTCTTCAGCCCGGATGATCAATTGCCTTTGGACACCCTGCAATGTTTGCGGCGTAATGTTAGCCACTGCTGCGTGAATAAGCGCAATGGCTTCTTCTGGTGTGTCCACCGGTTGACGATACACTTCATTCTGAAATGATTGTTGTACAACAAATACAAAACGTAAGTAAAAAAAAGAATATCTACAGCAGGAATAAGGAGTAACAGCAATAATGAAATTACCTTCAGGTAGCCCCAGAAGTAAAAATCCAGCGGATTCATATCCGGTGACCGTGGGGGCCACGCAACGTGGGCCTCCTCTTCACGCCCGCGGCCGATCCACCTGTCCTGAAAGGTTTCACCTAAATAAGCGCGGACATTCACGGCGTAATGTGGCCCAGCTCCATCATGCTGGTAGTACATGTTCTGTCGGATCTCATATGGAATATCGTCCATAAGATCCGGCAGAACATGTTCTAAAAAATCTTTATACGCTGGGCCGTCCAGCCTGTCTGGCATAATGTACGGCCCAACGATAAAGTCGCCACAAATGCCGGCCCATAGGTTGATCGACCAACGGACTTGTGCTCCCCGTGGACGAAGCGCTAGGGGATTTTCGTCGCTCCACACATGCATATTGTGGGAATTGAAGCATCCTTCCCTGTTGAAAAGTGCTTCATCCGTCCACAATATGAATTTGGTGAACGACGGATTCCTTCCCACTTCTCCCAACAGCCACCTGGAATATTGAATCCGCTGGATGTAATCCCCTGGGTGCAAATGTTGCACCCGTACATATTTGTACGGATGCAACATGCGATCCTTAAGGATTCGGTGCACCGTCATGCGGGTGACACTAGAACAAAATACAAAAAGATCCACTATTAGATAACATTTTTTTTTTTCTTAATTAATAATTGCTGCAGTTATCTTGAACTGTGACTTACTTTAGGCGGCGGCTCAAGACGCGCACACTGATGTTTGGGTCCGCTTCCACGGCGTCGAGGATCCTCTCGACGGTGCCTAGATTCCGCGCTGCAGCGGGTCTGCCCACCTCGCTGCCTCGCGGCATCATGGACCCCGTCGAGTATAACCTCGACGCTAAACGTCGAAATGTATCATCGCTTGGTGTTGGTATCTCCGGATATTGCAGCGCAAATTCTCGCGCAGCAGCACTCGCGTCCCCGTTGTTCCGGGCGTACACCCAGAACATCTTGTAGTATTCTGGAGCCGTGAACATTTCTGCTATGTGATTGCTAGCTGACTGACAGGATTTTTTCCAAGTAACTTCCTCTACCCCCAAGTAGCTTCTCTCGTTCCATTATGAGTTAACCCCCACCAGGACAAGAGGTTTTAGGTAAAAAGAAGCCATTACATTTACGAAACACACGTGCTTTGCAGAAGTGCAACGAACGAACCATTCGTACACTTTCACAAAAGCCCGCGCTCCGTCCTTTTACTGCCAATGTACCCATTGCTTCGAGATAGAAACCAGACACCACGTGTTTCGGTTCGAAAGGGTCCGAAGGGAAGAGAAACAGAAAGTCTTCGATTTGCTATAAAGAAGAAAATGCATACCTTTCCTGTTTCCGTTTGCCGGTACCCTGAGTCACGTCTGCTACGAGGCAGAACCAGCTAAGTCATAAATTACCCAAAACTGTAGGAAACCGTTCTCTACCGCCGACTCGCGGGACAATACGGTCATAAACCGCGATCCTAGCGAAATGCTCTGGCCGAATGTTTGGGAACTAGCAATTAAAAAGTATTATTCAACATCAATACGGCTCGCGAAGAGACACAGGAAGAAAGAGAGCATGTAGTTCGCTGACTGCGCGTAGTCCCGCCTGGTTCGTCCTATCTTCAAATTAAAGACGGATCCCTTATCTCTCGAGTGTTAACACGCGCTCGAATTTCAAAACAAAAGCACGCGTCGACGTATTCCTTGCGAGAGAAGGTGGGCTTGAAGTCCGATTGGCCCTAATTTAACCAATCTGCCCTGCATCCCTCCCAAACGGCCACTGTCCTGAAGAGGCCCTCTTCACAGCGATATCTCCTCCACAAGGCCCACCTTCTCTCGCACGGAATACGTCGACGCATGCTTTTGTTTTGAAATTCGAGCGCGTGTTTAGACACGAGAGATAAGCAGGCCCGATTGGTTAGTTCAGGACCAATCTCCTCCCCAAGGCCCACCTTCTCTCGAACGGAATACGTCGACGCATGCTTTTGTTTTGAAATTCGAGCGCGTGTTTAGACACGAGAGATAAGTAGGCCCAAATGGTTAGTTCAGGACCAATCGAACTTCAAGCCCGCCTTCTCTCGCACGGAATACGTCAACGCGTATTGTCCCTGAATTGGGGGACAATCCGGGACATGTATTATCCTGATGCCAGAACACATCGAAATGTCCTTTACCGTTTCACGTCGAGGTCGCGATTGTAAAAATCAGAAAAAGTACTACCACATTCGCTGATATGTTTTCTGTAAATTAAGCTTATTTCTAGAGTAATGCAGCTGATATTAACGTCGCAGTAACCTGTTAAAGGCAATGGTGCGCCCCGTCTCAGGTAAAGTAACCGCGCGCGATTACAGTCAGCTGACCGTACCGCTACCACCCCACATTTCTTCAGTGAGGTCAAAAAACAGTTCGACAGAATTGCAGGAGAATTTTACTAACCCACTCTTGGCCAATGACTCTGTTTTTATAATAATCAGATTTATAAGTTCCAGCTTGTCCTTATCTTGATTATTTGTTGAAAAAGTGTCATTGCTCAACGGAAACCACGAGAAGGTGGTGGGCTTTTTCCATCAGGAGAGGATAAGGATGGTTCAGGAGGATGGCATGGATAAGAGTCAAATGACGGGGCTAACGGTTGGAAGTAAGAAGGCCCGGTCATAAATTTTAAACACTACTGACCGGCCATGTACCTTAATTCTTTCGATTGCCGGACTTCCCTCGTTTCTGTATTACTTCTTTGACATTGTTTCTGACCAATCGTAAAAATTAACTGCGTTAGTCGTCAACGTAGTCTAAAGAAGGACGCGGTTTATGACCGTATTGTTCCCTGAGTCGACGGTCGAGAACAGTGCGCCCCGGTCACCATGTTGCCCCACCCGATAATGAAGCAGTATACCGATTAACCCCTTAGTATACGAAATGAGTTTTACGAACGAAACGAAGGGCGGAGAGGATAGAAACGAAAGGCACTGTCAATAGCACCCCCGTGGTACGTTTCCTGACTTAGCCTCATAATAAATTTTATAACGAAATGATCATCATAACGTTTTCTTAACTTATAAATCTGATTATTATAAAAACAGAGTCATTGGCCAAGAGTGGGTTAGTAAAATTCTCCTGCAATTCTGTCGAACTGTTTTTTGACCTCACTGAAGAAATGTGGGGTGGTAGCGGTACGGTCAGCTGACTGTAATCGCGCGCGGTTACTTTACCTGAGACGGGGCGCACCATTGCCTTTAACAGGTTACTGCGACGTTAATATCAGCTGCATTACTCTAGAAATAAGCTTAATTTACAGAAAACATATCAGCGAATGTGGTAGTACTTTTTCTGATTTTTACAATCGCGACCTCGACGTGAAACGGTAAAGGACATTTCGATGTGTTCTGGCATCAGGATAATACATGTCCCGGATTGTCCCCCAATTCAGGGACAATACGCGTTGACGTATTCCGTGCGAGAGAAGGCGGGCTTGAAGTTCGATTGGTCCTGAACTAACCATTTGGGCCTACTTATCTCTCGTGTCTAAACACGCGCTCGAATTTCAAAACAAAAGCATGCGTCGACGTATTCCGTTCGAGAGAAGGTGGGCCTTGGGGAGGAGATTGGTCCTGAACTAACCAATCGGGCCTGCTTATCTCTCGTGTCTAAACACGCGCTCGAATTTCAAAACAAAAGCATGCGTCGACGTATTCCGTGCGAGAGAAGGTGGGCCTTGTGGAGGAGATATCGCTGTGAAGAGGGCCTCTTCAGGACAGTGGCCGTTTGGGAGGGATGCAGGGCAGATTGGTTAAATTAGGGCCAATCGGACTTCAAGCCCACCTTCTCTCGCAAGGAATACGTCGACGCGTGCTTTTGTTTTGAAATTCGAGCGCGTGTTAACACTCGAGAGATAAGGGATCCGTCTTTAATTTGAAGATAGGACGAACCAGGCGGGACTACGCGCAGTCAGCGAACTACATGCTCTCTTTCTTCCTGTGTCTCTTCGCGAGCCGTATTGATGTTGAATAATACTTTTTAATTGCTAGTTCCCAAACATTCGGCCAGAGCATTTCGCTAGGATCGCGGTTTATGACCGTATTGTCCCGCGAGTCGGCGGTAGAGAACGGTTTCCTACAGTTTTGGGTAATTTATGACTTAGCTGGTTCTGCCTCGTAGCAGACGTGACTCAGGGTACCGGCAAACGGAAACAGGAAAGGTATGCATTTTCTTCTTTATAGCAAATCGAAGACTTTCTGTTTCTCTTCCCTTCGGACCCTTTCGAACCGAAACACGTGGTGTCTGGTTTCTATCTCGAAGCAATGGGTACATTGGCAGTAAAAGGACGGAGCGCGGGCTTTTGTGAAAGTGTACGAATGGTTCGTTCGTTGCACTTCTGCAAAGCACGTGTGTTTCGTAAATGTAATGGCTTCTTTTTACCTAAAACCTCTTGTCCTGGTGGGGGTTAACTCATAATGGAACGAGAGAAGCTACTTGGGGGTAGAGGAAGTTACTTGGAAAAAATCCTGTCAGTCAGCTAGCAATCACATAGCAGAAATGTTCACGGCTCCAGAATACTACAAGATGTTCTGGGTGTACGCCCGGAACAACGGGGACGCGAGTGCTGCTGCGCGAGAATTTGCGCTGCAATATCCGGAGATACCAACACCAAGCGATGATACATTTCGACGTTTAGCGTCGAGGTTATACTCGACGGGGTCCATGATGCCGCGAGGCAGCGAGGTGGGCAGACCCGCTGCAGCGCGGAATCTAGGCACCGTCGAGAGGATCCTCGACGCCGTGGAAGCGGACCCAAACATCAGTGTGCGCGTCTTGAGCCGCCGCCTAAAGTAAGTCACAGTTCAAGATAACTGCAGCAATTATTAATTAAGAAAAAAAAAAATGTTATCTAATAGTGGATCTTTTTGTATTTTGTTCTAGTGTCACCCGCATGACGGTGCACCGAATCCTTAAGGATCGCATGTTGCATCCGTACAAATATGTACGGGTGCAACATTTGCACCCAGGGGATTACATCCAGCGGATTCAATATTCCAGGTGGCTGTTGGGAGAAGTGGGAAGGAATCCGTCGTTCACCAAATTCATATTGTGGACGGATGAAGCACTTTTCAACAGGGAAGGATGCTTCAATTCCCACAATATGCATGTGTGGAGCGACGAAAATCCCCTAGCGCTTCGTCCACGGGGAGCACAAGTCCGTTGGTCGATCAACCTATGGGCCGGCATTTGTGGCGACTTTATCGTTGGGCCGTACATTATGCCAGACAGGCTGGACGGCCCAGCGTATAAAGATTTTTTAGAACATGTTCTGCCGGATCTTATGGACGATATTCCATATGAGATCCGACAGAACATGTACTACCAGCATGATGGAGCTGGGCCACATTACGCCGTGAATGTCCGCGCTTATTTAGGTGAAACCTTTCAGGACAGGTGGATCGGCCGCGGGCGTGAAGAGGAGGCCCACGTTGCGTGGCCCCCACGGTCACCGGATATGAATCCGCTGGATTTTTACTTCTGGGGCTACCTGAAGGTAATTTCATTATTGCTGTTACTCCTTATTCCTGCTGTAGATATTCTTTTTTTTACTTACGTTTTGTATTTGTTGTACAACAATCATTTCAGAATGAAGTGTATCGTCAACCGGTGGACACACCAGAAGAAGCCATTGCGCTTATTCACGCAGCAGTGGCTAACATTACGCCGCAAACATTGCAGGGTGTCCAAAGGCAATTGATCATCCGGGCTGAAGAATGCATCGCCAATGGCGGTGGCCACGTGGAGCCATTCTTAAATTGACAACAATCGGCCCCTTTCGGGGCCACCAATTTTTAAAACGTAGGAACAACTCGTTCCATGAAAAGTAAATTAAGTGATCAGTGTTAGTAGCCGTGCAGTGAAGTGAATATTCGGTACGTTGACCTGGACGCACCTGACATTGCGACCCTTAACTTTGGGTAGTGTCGTATACCTGGGATCAGCTGTGCACTGAGCTCGTCCATCGATGACCAGGATCGGTTCAGTGACCCAGTGACACAAGTTTTCAAGTTGCAGGTGAATTTTCTACAAGGGTGAGTTTTAGTTACTTTAATGGTGATCATTCATTTTTAAATTTAACGCAAGCTATGGCTTATTTCCGGCGATAATTCTCAAAATTCTCGTACGAAAATATTTATTCGGGCTTTTTAAACAGACTTATTCGTTATCAGCAACAGTGCTGGCCGTTATTGAGTTACGGATTTTTATCACAATAACGAACTACGATCACTTTTCGTTAATTTCCTGTTACATTACCTTTTCGTGGATATGTTATTAACACAAGGAATTTGACGTATTCCTTATCCTCCCACTTCAAATAATTATTATTTTCGAATCTTCTAAAAAAAATGTGTATTCGTCTTTTTACGTTACACGTGATTTTCATCCATTTATCCTTTATTCATTATTCACTTTAAATGGCAAACAAACCATGGCAAAAGGTTCGATTTTTTTATTACGACTTTTTCATTTGCCATTCTACGAAATTTCCTTCGATGCATGCCGCCTTGCTTGTTCGTAGTCGCAGCGCGGCCCGGCGCGCGGCCACGCTAGCGCGGGTCCTCCAGCGGAAGGCTCGCGCTCTGATTGGTCGGTGCTTTTTATTAATATCTCGTTAACGAAACCTCGGAGGACATTTTCGCAAAGGAAAAAGTTGTTTATAATCACCCCCCGAATCACCCCCTTTAAGGAACCGCAGCATTTTTGGGACACCCTGTATATATTTTAAACAGTTCAATGTTAATATAAATAATTGTAATACGAAAATAGAATATTAAATTTGTTAGCGTAGTGAATTGGAGCAGCACATCTGACAACGTCGCATTCGTTCGGAGCGTCTTTTATAACCAAAATGTCAGAAAAATGTTCGTATGAATTTGAACCGTCGTTCGCTATGTAAATGTCTAAACACATTGATTGTGCGACGTTGCCACGTTCATTGCGCTACGTAAGTTTCTGAAAGATTTGCACGTAAACCTATTTTTATGGGCATTTACGAAGAAACTATGTGATCAGTTTTGCAGAAATTGATAAATTCATTTCCTGACATTTCGATGTACTTTTGTGCCAATTTTGCTACATTTCTTTCATATGGTTTTTCTGTTTCAGAAGAAAAACTGAAACTATAACCCTCTTTTTTTTACTCCGCCATATGCCACTGTGTTAAAATGCATCAACTTTAATTAACAATTTCTCGGTAACTATGCGGTAAATCGATTTTAAACTTTGTACAAGGGTTTCCTGTGTTCCAAATTAGTTTTGCACGAAATTTGAAAGAATTCTTGAATTTAGTAGATTATTCAGGAACTACTTTAAGGAAACGAAATCTATAAAAAGGCAGAGGATATCAGCTCGGTCCCCCGACTTGTCGATTTTTTTCGTTTCGAGGTGACCCATTGACCGCTTTTTGGCCGCGATACTTCACGTGCCACGAGAAAATAAAGTAACACGAAAAGTGACAAGTATCGGGGTAGGTTGAGTAACAGGGGCCGGGGGTCGACGGTGGCTAACCATGCTTCCATTCGAGTAGGAAGTGGGTGTAGCGCGTGGAATGCAAAATCCCACGATGTCCTGCGAGGATTCCCCTTCGATCTTCAAATTCCAGTTGCTTTAACACTTTGAGTGGCGCAAGTTTTTGAAAAATGCCCCTTCAAATCAATCAGGCCATTTCAAGTGTCGCTTCTGCCGGGAAAGTTTTGTCCCGATCGTCACGCGCTTTGAACACGCGCCGATATTAATGAAAATATAAACTATATTATCTATTAAATCTACATGAGAATAATACCAATAGGTAGGAGAAGCTTTTCATGTAAGTAAACATTCGGGGAATCGTGGACAATACTTTCGATGGTCTCCAAAGAATATCGACGTGAAAGCACGACAACGCCAGTCGAAGTGTTAATCAGAGTTGTGATAAACACTACGAATTTAAGAGGCCAAATCATTCGTCAGATATGTATGTACTTTCCTTCCAAAATTTAAGACGAGATTATGTACTTCACGATTCTACGGCGAAAAAACTGTCATATGTACCCCTATAATAAGATATAATTACCTTTATAATTTACGTACTTTATTGTTTCAAAATATTTTGTTTTGTCCAGGAATCAATCCAGACTCTGGCATTATTTGAATAAAACAATTATTCAAATAATACATCCGATTTGACTAGAAGTTATTTTTTATTAATAGAGATAATAAAGTGACACGGATAATCCAGTACCTGAAATATTATTTCTCATTCTTTATTTCAAGTAGGGTAGACCGGGGGCGGTAGTAACACTTTGACTTTGGAATACGATTACGCAAAAACTATTACAGTTACAACAAAAGTTTTTTTACGAAAATGTTACTTATTTATCTGACATTATTTGAGCCACAACAGTTTCGCTGTATGTCAAGTAATATTCCGGTTATTAATAAAAAATAAGAAGCGGAGAAAGTGTTACAACCGTCCCTGACCCCGGGTCGGTTGTAACCAGAGTTGGGCAGTATCTAGATAAAAAAATTATTTAAATAGCAAATCGAATAAAAGATACTATATCTCTATCCGTTATTCGAACTTCGAATAACCCCAAAGTATCTTTATTCGAAGCGCATCGGATGAAATATTTATTCGACGGGAATTCATTCGACGAGGCATAGATACTTTTTTTATTCGAAGGTCTTCCGCTCTGTGGTTCGAATACTTTTTTCTACTTTAACTGTATCTGTATTCGAAGGCTTCGAATACTTTCGGCAGGCGCTTGGGTCGTCCAAGGGCTGAGGCGAGCGAGGCAGCGGTCCCCTGTTACGGTCGCTCAGCCACGTGTCACCAATTTCACAGAAATTAAAGTTCTTTATTTTTCGTCGTATCGATCTGAAAGTAACATCAATGGATTCCTGATATTCTCCCGATGAAAAGGGCAAAATATCATGCAAATCGGACAATATTTAACGAAGAAGGCTATAAATGCTGCAAACCAATTTTTCGTGTAACTTCGTTAATTATAGCCCGAATTATGTCGGGTTTGGTACCATTTTCATGGGGAAAACATTAAAACACAAGGAGTCGATTCATGACACTTTCGTAAAGATCTGACGAGAAATGTGGAAATCCACTTGTTAATGGTATTCCAGCCCCTTTGAGGGTCTAAAGCCATAAAATTCGGTGAGGCACCACGCGGGGTTGACATCGTCCCGAGGTATCAGGTGGCATCTCTATGACAGGCGTCTCTGGAAAATCACCCTGTGGAAAAAGATCTTCCAATTCTGTGGACGATGCGCGCCGAGCATTCGCTGGCGCGCGATGGCCCGTTTTACGCTCTCGACGAACATTTGCGCGGCTGAGGTGCGCGTGTCGCTGTTAAAAACGATTTTTTTGGAGGGTCTCAAGTGCAAATTCGAGCGCGCATTGCACGTGTGTGGACGTGGTTTTCGCTGCACACGGTTTTCGGCGCGCAATGCGCCGAATGTTTACTTTAGGAGAGGCAAAAGCGTTGGGACACAAGAGGGCGAACCGAAAAGTCTTTCGTTGTGTACAATAGGTAATTTCATATTTTCGCAAGAACGTTTGCCAGATTTCTAAGAGCAATGAAGAATTTGGTGCCGGCGTTAAGGATTTTAGACATTCTTTAATCTGAATTAATCTGCATATTGCTTTGTCGGTGGGTAGTAGGTACATACGATGAGTTCAGACCCGCAGGTACCGTTGTTAACCGCCGACTCGCGGGAATATACGGTCATAACGCCTGGCCAGACGCTCTGGCCGATCAGGCTTATTAATTTTTGGGAACCAGATATGGCATTTTCCTCCTCTACTTCGTGAAGAGGGAGAGGGTTCCTCCTCCGTCGACGTATTTGCAGGGTGTTTCCAATTTGTGTTTATTAATTATATTACAGCAACAATTACTTTCATATTATTTTTTCTGCATTATACAATAAAGTGAAAAATATAAAATAGTTGAAAGAAGAAACCTTGTATCGTATATGTACAATGTACTCTCATGCATTGGCATACATTATTGTATTCATATTACGATATCATTTATTCAGACGACATAAACAACGTGTAATATGAGGCCATTTAATCTCACATAGGGTTGTAAATTACATACTAAGGATTAGACGACCAGCGGTGGTCGTCTTGTTGAACTCTATTCCACCGTGCTAGGGACACAAGTTAACCTCTTCCCCTTTTACCCAAATATGCCAGATGTGAGAAATTTTTTTCTATTTCAAATACGTTAGGAAATATCCAACTGTTCCCACGGACACCCGCGGATTAATGAAAATTCGCGCTTTTGTTCACAGCGAATAATCTATAAATTGTTAAAGACGACGAAGGCAAATTCATGATTGCCCTTTTGAAAGCTAGCAACCAAATGTTGTCGAAGCCGTCTTCGAAAATACGGAATTTCCGACCATAAACGATTTATGAATTTTTGCTTCGCTCTTAACTGTTACCTCCCAGAGTCCGCTTCGTTTGGGATAATTAAGCACGTAAGACAAAGGCAAAATACAGAACACAATATAAAGGCCTAAATATTAAATGTGAAAATGCAATAAAAAGCGACCTTTTCGTTACTCCGTATATTGCTCTGTTAGCGGGTGGTAGGTATAGGTGCATGGTGACTTCGTACCCGTACCCACCGTTGCCCACCGTCGAAGTGCGGGACAATACGATCATAAACCGCGACTCTGATGAGCCGCTCCAGCCGATCAACCTGGGTAGTTTTTCGGAAACAACTGGTTCCATTAGGCCCGAAATATAATAAACTTTTACATCCTTTACGAAAATGTATACTTGGGGTTGCCGTCCCCTACGCGTAGCGAGTTCAATTTAGTGTACAGTCTTCTCCGGATTATTAAAATGCTTTTTTCCCCGGATTATCGAGAAAGACCTACCCATACCACAGTTTTGCCTCCTCGCTGCGAGCGAGGGCCTGCGGTCCCGGGTAGGCTGCCCGTTAACGGCGGACAGCAATAAAACCGTTGGGCCAGGTAAAATACCCAGTAGAGAACAATAAAATGTTCATGTTTTTGATAAATGTTCAACTCGGTAATTCTAGTCTTACAAGGAGAAGGCACACCTGCTGCAATCGGTTCTGGAATGAGACTAGGTGGACATTGTAGTACACACCTAGTGTTACGAAATCCTTAAAGGTTTTATCAAAATGGGCCTTCGTTTTCGAGAAATTTGAGTTCAAAGTTTTGCGCGATACTAGTAGTTCAGTTGCGCAAACGTTTTTTTCAAGCAACGGTCGTAGCTGCTGTAGTAAGGTGTTCGGCTACGGTGCCCGGAGGTCTTCGGTTCGATTCCCGTGTTCCCCCCTTTTTTTTTCTTTTTTTTTTCTTACCGTAGTAATGCAATGGCTGCACCTAAAATTATTTTGCGTTGTAATGGCTGCGTCAAACAATTTTTATTTTGTTCCAATAATGATGTTAATAGTATATATTATTACAATAATACTCCATACAGTATTATGATTACAAATTACAAGTATAATACAAGTACAGATATAATATAAATATAATAAAACCGCAAACTACAAATAATATCATTGCAACAATATTAATATTATTATTATTATCGATGATGCATTAAATTTACTACATCTACAAGTGCGAGTGATTTTATATATTTGAAAAATATGCCGAAGTCGTCGAGGCTGCAGACTGCCGAATAGCTGACGGCCATTACAACGCAAAATAATTTTAGGTGCAGCCATTGCATTACTACGGTAAGAAAAAAAAAAGAAAGAAAAAAATGGGGAACACGGGAATCGAACCGAAGGACCTCCGGCACCGTAGCCGAACACCTTACTACCGCAGCTACGACCGTTACTTGAAAAAAACGTTTGCGCAACTGAACTACTAGTATCACGCAAAACTTTGAACTCAAATTTCTCGAAAACGAAGGCCCATTTTGATAAAACCTTTAAGGATTTTGTAACACTAGGTGTGTACTACAATGTCCACCTAGTCTCATTCCAGAACCGATTGCAGCAGGTGTGCCTTCTCCTTGTTAGCTAAAGTTTTTGCAAATCGGAGGTGCCTCTCCTAAAGTAAAAGAAAACCGTGTCACAGCGAAAACCACGTCCACGCACGTGCAATGCGCGCTCGAATTTGCACTTGAGACCCTCCAAAAAGGTCGTTTTTAACAGCGACACGCGCAAATGTTCGTCAAAGGCCGCGTCCAGATCTGAACCGAACGCCGAACCGAACGCCACTTAAAACTCCCTATGCCCCGTTCCTACGTGTGGAACGTATATTTCTAGCGATCTTCGCCAGTTACGACAGAGTCTCGTGGCTCGCGACAGCTAAAGATCGAAGGACAGAGAGTGTTTAGAGTAGTGCAGACCAAAGGTTTGCCTGCCATATGACACCGAGGAAGGGACCTCGGGACCCTCGACCAAAGGAAAATCAGGCTCGCCGCGATGTTCGGGCTGTTCCCAGCCGATGTCGGTAAAGTCCCGTCGCATCAAAGGAATGGCTCACTAGCTACTGTCGTCCTTGCCATTGAAAGTGTTATGTAGTTAGAAGGAGCAAGACAAATTGGTCATAAACGCTCGAGAATTTATTGTATTTGCCGAATGTCTCGAAAGCCTCCAAGAAATTGAACTTGATGGAACAAATGTAGAGAATTGAAATATTGCAACAACTAGAATCGGAATAATTACTTAAATGTTTCCACATTTGAGTATTTCATACTATTCAATTGTATGATGTCCAATGCATAAAACTTTTGTAAAGTCCACCGGTAGTTTGAAACCGTAAGTCCGACAATAACGCGGTACCACTACAAATTTCTTTATTCGAAAATGATCGTCTCTGCCACCACCGTCGTTGCTGTTTCTGTTTTTTTTTTTTTTTTTTTTAATAAATGTAATACATGCAGATATACGCAGCGACTGCTTGATCTGCGGACATGGTGCTCGTGCGAACGGTGAAACTATTCTGAGAGTCCCGTAGACATTTCGAACCGTAGGCGTAGGTACGCTTGGAAATGTCTCTGGGACACTCTTCGTTTATCACCAACTTGTCTTGCTTCTTTAAACTACTTCACACCCCCAATGGCAAGGACGAAAACAAGTCATGGTGGTATGAGGGACAGGGATGCACCACTACAATTGCTTACCCTATGTGGGTGAGCCATTCCTTTGATGCAACGGGACTTTACCGACATCGGCTGGGAACAGCCCGAACATCGCGGCGAGCCTGACTTTCCTTTGGTGGAGGGTCCCGAGGCCCCTTCCTCGGTTTCATATGGCAGGCAAACCTTTGGTCTGCACTACTCTAAACACTCTCTGTCCTTCAATCTTTAGCTGTCGCGAGCCACGAGACTCTGTCGAAACTGGCGAAGATCGCTAGAAATATACGTTCCACACGTAGGAACGGGGCATAGGGAGTCTGAAGTGGCGTTCGGTTCGGCGTTCGGTTCAGATCTGGACGCGGCCGAAAGCGAAAAGCGGGCCATCGCGCGCAAGCGAATGCTCGGCGCGCATCGTCCACAGAATTGGAAGATCTTTTTCCACAGGGTGATTTTCCAGAGACGCCTGTCATAGAGATGCCACCTGATACCCCGGGACGATGTCAACCCCGCGTGGTGCCTCACCGATTTTTATGGCTTTAGACCCTCAAAGGGGCTGGAATACCATTAACAAGTGGATTTCCACATTTCTCGTCGGATCTTTACGAAAGTGTCATGAATCGACTCCTTGTGTTTTAATGTTTTCCCCATGAAAATGGTACCAAACCCGACATAATTCGGGCTATAATTAACGAAGTTACACGAAAAATTGGTTTGCAGCATTTATTGCCTTCTTCGTTAAATATTGTCCGATTTGCATGATATTTTGCCCTTTTAATCGGGAGAATATCAGGAATCCATTGATGTTACTTTCAGATCGATACGACGAAAAATAAAGAACTTTAATTTCTGCGAAATTGGTGACACGTGGCTGAGCGACCGTAACAGGGGACCGCTGCCTCGCACGCCTCAGCCCTTGGACGACCCAAGCGCCTGCCGAAAGTATTCGAAGCCTTCGAATACAGATACGGTTAAAGTAGAAAAAAGTATTCGAACCACAGAGCGGAAGACCTTCGAATAAAAAAAGTATCTATGCCTCGTCGAATGAATTCCCGTCGAATAAATATTTCATCCGATGCGCTTCGAATAAAGATACTTCTGGTTTTTTTTTATTCGACGACGAACGAATAAAATTTTTCTGTTTTATTCGAATTTGAAATTTTTATTTAAAATAATTTTTTGCCCAACTCTGGTTGTAACACGGCATGGAGTCGATAGTAGCACAAATATAACTTTACAAAATTAAAATATTTATTGATTTAAATTATAATAATAAATGAAAAAAGTAAAAACTATAACAAATTATGTGGTATCGCAATTGTGGCAGAAATAAAAGACGTTTTGGCTGGTGCATTCTTCATCTGCTTAATCCTAAAGGTGGAATCTGACGGAACGTGGATCGGCGAGCTTGGCACGAGACTCGCCGAGCCCACGCGCCGTGAGAACGCTCATGGCTCGCCGACACGCCGATCCACGTGCCGTGAGAACGCTCATGGATCGCTGATTCGCGAGCCTGGGCGAGCCGAGCCGATCCACGCGCCGTGAGAACGCTCATGCTCGCCGAGTCGCCGATCCACGTGCCGTGAGAACGCTCATGGATAGCTGATTCGCGAGCCCGGGCGAGCCTGGGCGAGCCGAGCCGACTCGCCGATCCACGTGCCGTGAGAACGCTCATGGCCAGTGTTCACGGGAAATTCCCTCCGTAGTAGGATACTACCGTCGCAGGGAGGGGGAACGCATGCGCGCGATGACGCCGTGACGTCAAACCAATCAACGCCAAGACCGGAAAGGATGGGAAACGAAACGGCGTCACCAGGGGGTAGAAACTAAGATATGAACTTCCGGAATAGAGTTTTAGGCCGGAAGTAGCGACTTTCTTAATTTAGATGGCGTTAGTGTCGCGGTATAGTTGTGTCTGTTTCTGTACGTACACGGTGGCTTGGCTGAGGGTTACGCACACTTACTGTCAACGCTTCACGAAGCTTCGGCAGCCATTGGCAACCATTGACGAGCAACAACAAGCATCAACAAGCATTCACCAGTGATTCACAGTTTTTAGGTGTTATCCAGTGCTATCATTCAGAATATTCTGAAGTATAAAAATAATAGTATTTTATAATTCATTTTACTAATAGTATTTTATAATTTTAAAATGAATGCACTTAAGAAAGGAGCAACAGCAAAGAGAGTGGCAGGTAAGAAAGTTTCATGTACAGTTTTTAAAAACTTAAAATTTGTATTTTTGGATTGTAATTGCGAAATATGTACTATCAAAAGACAAAAATGAATTTTTTGTCTTCGCAGGGAAAGGGGAAGTAGTTTATTGGAGGTGTGCAGTGCCTGGTTGCAGATCAACCAGCAATGTAAATAGGCACAGCTTTCCCAGCAATGTGGAAACGAGTGAGAAATGGGCGAAGGCTATCAATAATCCGAGCCTGCGTGGTCTCACATGTCATGAATTACGCAAATATAAAATTTGCCAACTGCATTTTCCGAAAAGTTCCTATAATAGTACACCTATTCGTCAAACATTGAGACAAGATGCAATTCCTGAATTGATGTTAAACATCAGTTCTTCTGCCACAGTAACAGCTATGAGAGTAGAAGATAAGAAGACGCAGGGGGATTGTAGTTTTGAAAATCTAATGCTTTTGCCCAGTTCTGATAATATAAAGATCATTCCTTGTAAGAGTAGTGGAACTCCTGATGAAGGAATAGAGCAGCGCTGCACAAGGAGCTGTTTTCGGCGCCTAGCGGCGAGCAACCCACCTATCTCGTTGCTAAGGTTAGAATCGGTGAGGAGAACTGCAGTAGTGTACGTGTATTTGGTATGACTTGAACCCAGCCATATTTACTGATGCTACGAGCCTACGTTCACACACATACACTACTGCAGTTCTCCTCACCGATTCTAACCTTAGCAACGAGATAGGTGGGTTGCTCGCCGCTAGGCGCCGAAAACAGCTCCTTGTGCAGCGCTGGAATAGAGCATAATGCAATTGGTGTACATACTGTTCCTGAATCTGCCTCAAGTATGCAGAATACATCTTCCTCATCTTCCGATTCTGCTTCGAAGGAAGCCATCCAGTCAACTCCCAAAACTTGTAAAAGACGAGTACTGCTTGGTTCAATAACAAGAACAAGCAAGTTAACGCCAGTAGCTAGACGTTTACATGGGATAGCTTCTACTTTATTAAAGAAACGATCTAAGCATATACATACACTGGGCACATTAAAGGACAGGTTAGAAAGTGCTGAAAAGTACATGGGAATGGTGCAAATAAAAAAACTGAAAGGTCTATCTAAAACACAACTAGCATTTCTAGAAATGCAGGTTCGGAATGTACACAAAAAAGCTAATGTAAGTAAAAATTGTCACCCATAATGTCGGTTTCATTAATTTTTGAAAATATAATATTGTACATAATAATGCGATATAATTATAATTCTTTATTTAATTAAATTTGCTATTTGTATATTTACAATTTGTTTTATAGGGTAGACGATTCACTTTAGATGACAAAGTTTTCGCACTAGCTATTTTGAAACAGTCTGTACAATGTTATAGACTTCTTAGTAGAATTTTTGTTCTGCCCAGCCCACGTTCATTACAGAACTTTTTACACAAAATCCCTTTAAAAGCTGGTGTAAACCAATTGATTTTTGATCACCTGAAAAAACAGGGGTCCAATATGTCTAAGAAGGAGAAGGTATGCTTCCTGCTATGGGATGAAGTTTCCTTGCAAGCACAACTTTCTTATTCTCGACGCGAAGATAGAATCATAGGATTCGAAGATTGGGGCAATGGTAGAACGAGTAAGTTTGCCGACCATGCACTTGTATTTATGTTGAGAGGAATTCACACAAATTGGAAGATTCCTTTATCATACAATTTTTGTAAAGCAGCTACCAGTGCTATTCAATTAATACGATGTATTAAAGAATTAGTACGAGCAGTGACAAAATGTGGATTCAAGCTGGTCGCCACAGTGTGCGATCAGGGACAGACAAATGTTTCCTGTATCAGCAATCTATTAAAAGAAACAAAAGCTATATGCCTTAAAGAGAACAGATTTTTTTGTAAGTATAAACAGTGTGTCCCTACCCTCCTCCGCAAAACTATATCATCACACTCCACGAGAAAAATATAAGAGAAAAATGTCCATGAGCCCATGTTCATGACATTTTTCTCTCGTTCCCACTCGCAGAAAATTTCTGTTATTGTACAATATCTTTTATAGCGAATTAAGTAACACAATTATTTTCAGCTGGGAAAATTGAACTGTCACGACAATTTATCATTCCCCTTTTTGATCCTCCACATTTGATTAAGGGGATACGAAACAATCTCTTGACGAAAGACGTAGAAGTTATTTTCCCACATGGGAAAACAAGTAAAAATAAAAATCTGGAACCTATAAAGCAGTTTCTTCTCACACCGGAATTTCTGAAAGAAATTAACGAGAAAGCTGATGATATGAGAGAGATTGACCCAAAACGTCGATATTTTGCGTCCTGGGACATGATAGAATTGGCGTATGATATCGACACTAATAGTGTAAATAATATAAAAAAACAAATGCCGAAACTGCATGATGGGCATGTGAGAAAACATAAGATTAGAAAAATGAAGGTGAATCTGGCTGTTCAGATTTTAAGTCGGACAGTATCATCATTCATAAGACATTTAACTTGTATCAAAGGTTTGTATTTTTTTCCTGTGCATTACATTTCTATTTCACATGAAACGAAAAACAATTCATCCTACTTACAGGTGCTGTGCGGACTATTGCAGGGATGCAAAGTATGCCGATTACTGAAGGTGTAACCACATCTGAAGTAATTAAATTCTTCAATGATGCATTTGATTCCGTCAATGGTAGAAAGCAAGACCAAAAATCATCAAAAAACGCCCTCCGAAATGAAGTGACTGGCAATAGCTGTCACTCCACCTTTTGGAAAGAGGCCAGTCATTGTAAGGAAAATAACATCCAATTTGTTGACAGAAAAACGAGAAGACCTAAAAGTGTGCCGTCACAGAGAAATTTTAATTTCACCTTAAAGAGATTTCAAAGATTGTGGCGGACCCTGCAACAAATGGGATTCAAAAGTTTTTCACCGCGGTTTATTAATCAGGACCCGCTAGAAATTTTTTTTGGCATGATTAGGAGCCACGGAGGCAGAAATAATAACCCTACGCCGCAGCATTTTGAAATATCCTTCAAATCACTTCTCATTAACAATTTAACTGCGGCGAAAACTGTGAAAGGAAATTGTGAAGAGGACGAAGCGGAAGCTCTCTTTTCACTGCACAATTTTGCCATGATGGCTCAAAATTCAGAAGATATCTGTGGTTTTACAGAAGCAGAACACAGTAACGAATATATTATTTCTCACGATAACTCTACCGCCACTGGTACTTGCATGGACACGTCAACAATATTACACAAATTATGCACAGACCTCCGATTTGAATGTATGTTACACGTGTGTGTCTGATATGTGTAATTTTAACAATTTTGACGCACTAGTTGAAGAGGCGTATAATAACCTCGAGGCCAATATCGCGAACTATTGTTTTAAGAAAGATGTTCTAAAAAACTTGGTGCTGCCATTGTCAGTAATTTTAGATTTTTCATTTATAACGTGTACAGAGCATTTTCAGCCTTTATCTGAGGCTATTGCAAAAACTATTGCTCTAGAGTACATCATGAGTTGGGGTAAAAATATGAATAGAATGTTGAGAGGGCTACATTCAGGTAGTAGGGCGGGAGCAATGTTAGCGAAGCAAGCATGTAATCAACATTCGAAAAATTGTAGGAAAAAAAAAATAAAGAAACATGTTAAAAAGAAAAATCTGTGCCACTAACTATCCCTTACCGCTACTTATATTTTTACAATTAAGTATATTATACAAAATGTAGAGTAGGAGATACATTTGTTGGCATTATAAATTATTGTTGGCAAAATAATGTCCAATTCTGCCAATAATAATTGAAAAAATGGGGAAGGTTTAGGTAAGAAACTTCAGGCGAATGAGAAATATTTAATTACATTCAATTATGGCAAATTTAGTTAAATATTTCTCTCTAACACCTGAATTTCATATCCAAATCTTCTTAATATGTCAACAAATATATGTATCTCTTATTCTACATTGCACTACGCAGATTCCGAACGAATTTTAATTTTCCCGGCATTGGGTCGCCATATTGAATTTTAGTTCCAAGCAGAATCTCTATTAATTTAGATGTCGCCAAAATAGGGACCCGTAACTTCTGCTGGAGTTTCTACCCACTGGATAGCTGATTCGCGAGCCGAGCCGACTCGCCGATCCACGTGCCGTGAGAACGCTCATGGCCAGTGTTCACGGGAAATTCCCTCCGTAGTGGGATACTACCGTCGCAGGGAGGGGGAACGCATGCGCGCGATGACGCGGTGACGTCAAACCAATCAACGCCAAGACCGGAAAGGATGGGAAACGAAACGGCGTCACCATCAAGTCAAGCCGAGCGAGTGACGTGACGCCGTTTCGTTTCCCATCCTTTCCCGTCTTGGCGTTGATTGGTTTGACGTCACCGCGTCATCGCGCGCATGCGTCCCCCCTCCCTGCGACGGTAGTATCCTACTCAGGGATGGAAGGAAACAGTCCGGCCGAACACACCTACAGGGAGCGGTGGTAATGTGTGCGTGAATTGACGCCAGCGCCAAGTCAGCCACGTGGCGACAACGCGAAACGAATGTGACGTCACTGGTGGACACCTTGTCCGGCTGAAAGTAGGCTTGGCGGACTCAGTCCGGCTGATCTCAATTTGAAACGCCTACAGGGAGCGGTGGTAGTGTGTGCGTGAGACGCACGATCGGAGACGAACCGACGCCACGGCCAATCAGCGTCACCGGGACATATGTTGTCGACGCTGATTGGCCGCGGCATCACCCGCTTGGCGCTGGTATATATAAAAAATATCATTTCTATAATTCTGTTGATGCAAAAGTATTAAGTATTTGTCTTACCTGATTCCTTATTCATGTCGTAATGAAGTGTAATTTCAATTGAATGAAAAACTTGGAAAAACTACTAAAAATGTTCAATTCACAATCGCACGTGGCGTCTTTGGCAATGGCCTCTATACATTCGTGACGTCACATTCGTTTCGCGATGTCGCCAGGTGGCTGACTTGGCGCTAGCGTCAATTCACGCACACATTACCACCGCTCCCTGTAGGTGTTCGGCCGGACTGTTTCCTTCCATCCCTGATCCTACTACGGAGGGAATTTCCCGTGAACACTGCTCATAGCTCGCCGACTCGCGAGCCTGGGCTCGGCTCGCCGATACACGCGCCGTGAGAACAGTCATGGCTCGCCGACACGCGAGCCGGGCGAGCCTAGGCGAGCCTGGGCGAGCTGAGCCGACTCGCCTATCCACGCGCCGTGAGAACGTCATGGATCGCCAATTCGCGAGCCTGGGTGAGCCGAGCCGGCTCGCCGATCCACGTGCCGTCAGATTCCACCTTTACATTCAGTATATTGCACCCATTTTTCATTTGGTTTGCTTGTGCTATGCTATATGATTTCATGCAAATAAGACAATATTATTCGCCTTCTTTGTCCCTATTCGGTTCTGTTGCGGTAAAACCAACCCCGACTGCCGATGGTACAATCGCCCCCGACCATGCTTTTGAACTTAAATTATAAATTTTGACTAACGAGACGCTTAAAAGTGCCAAGTAACGATCAATATTAGTTTAAAAAAGGTCGAATTACAGATTAAAAAATCGAACAAGCACATACTTGCAAAGGGAGTGTTTATATTACAATTTTAAGTCAGTAAGGAAAAGTTACTTTAGGGCAGGCCTGCACAGCTAGGCTGTGGCGGGCAAGAGCGTTCTCGATTGCTCGTGAGCAAAGCGAAGAGCGACGCCGTGAGCAGTTCCCCCACCCTGTGGCCACTAGCTGCCGTAGTATGCGTGTAAACTGTAAGGTGGGTTGCTGACGTTCAGCGGCACTCTCGGCCAGCACAACGTATTGAATCGAAATGGGGTGAAATGCAACCAGTCATTGAGACGTCGACAGCTACTTTTTGAAAAGTATTGTAATTTTTAGATATCTTACCGTTACAAGGAAACAACAGCATTTAGTCACATTTATATACATATAGGGTAAAGGACCCAATTACTGACACCTAACCAATTACTGTCACCTTAAGCTATTTTACTTAAAATAACGAATAAATAAACTATAGTATATAATCTATAGTGTACATTATAGGTTGAATTACATAATTCTTTTTGTGTATGACTTTACAATGTTTATTTATTCGTTATTTTAAGTAAAATAGCTTAAGGTGACAGTAATTGGTCACATATGTATGATATATGTTTATTATATATAATTATTACCCCTATGTACTCCTTTCTTTCAAAAATATTGTCAAATAATAATTATATACATGGTGTATGTAAAAAACGTTCAGGAAATAGCAAAACAAATTTCTGTACACATCCAGTTTCTCGCTACACATACATCTGAGCAAAGCTGGTTGCTAGCTTTAATGGGCCTCAGACTCCCCACTCACGAACATTCCCCACCACGGCACTGTTGCTCATGAAGGCGTGGTTTAGCGCTTACGACGCTCTTTCCTCAAGCTGTCGAAAATTTTTGCCCGGCAGGCATTCAGCTGTTCAGGACTGCTTTAGGGTATCGAAAAGTTATTTTCTTCACTATCCATGTCTATTGCGTTTCTGTACTCTTAGGGCATGGATGTGTATATTCCAAATGTCATTCTTCATCATATATTCAAAATTGATGTTAATATCTATTATATGTTTTGAGATATTTAGCGTGTTACATTCGCCCCCCTGTTACTACCGCCCCCGGTCTACCCTAATGTTTTTCCAAATCTGTTCTCACTCTCAAAGTGCTCATGTTTGTTTTAGGATACTTTCCCCTGCCGTCGGTCTGCTGCCTCGTATGGATCTGCCTAGAAGTGTTGTTCTGCAGAGCGAGCATAATGCATCTGTGCACCATCAGCGTGGACCAATACCTGAGCCCACGTTACCCCATGAAGTTGGGTCGCATTAAGACCAGACGGAGGGTCACCTTGAAGACCTTCGCGTGGATTCTCAGCATAGCCATGAGCCTGCCCCTCAGAAGGTGAGAGGCGTTCCGCGAAAACCTCGTCAGCTCCATTCAGTGGGCGTCACGAGATGAAGACACGTAGGGTGACCGTACCTATAATATCGCCCATGTTCCTAATATCGCCACTCGCTATATCTCGCAAAGTAAGCACTTAAATTTATCGGTTATCCACTGAATTAATACCTAAACATATGTAGGAAAACATAACTGTAATTGCAGCGTCATGTGATCAACAATTACAGAAAGGGAAGGATTTCAGAAAATCTTAATAGTGTAAAAATTTATTGGACTGACAGAATTTTACATCACATTCGGAGAAGGTAAGTCTAATAATTCCGTGAATGCAAGACTATCTACTAGAAATACCTAATTAATGATGTACTTAAGGAATGAAATCGATTCAAATATTTTTCGTAATGAAAACAGCGTTTTTCTTTTAAGGTGGAATCTGACGGAACGTGGATCGGCGAGCTTGGCACGAGACTCGCCGAGCCCACGCGCCGTGAGAACGCTCATGGCTCACCGGCTCGCGAGCCTGGGCGAGCCGAGCCGACTCGCCGATCCACGTGCCGTGAGAACGCTCATGGATCGCTGATTCGTCAACATGGGCGAGCCTGGGCGAGCCGAGCCGACTCGCCGATCCACGTGCCGTGAGAACACTCATGGCTGGCCAACTCGCGAGCCTAGGCGAGCCGTGCCGATCCACGCGCCATGAGAACGCTCATGCTCACCGACTCGCGAGCCTGGGCGAGCCTGGGCGAGCCTAGGCGAGCCTGAGCGAGCGGAGCCGACTCGCCGATCCACGTGCCGTGAGAACCAGGGGGCAGAAACTAAGATAGGAACTTCCGGAATAGCGTTTAGACCGGAAGAAGCAGCCTTTCATAGATTAGAGGGCGCTGATGTCGCAGTATAGTTGGGTTTGTGTCTGTACATACACGACCGGCTGAAACACATACTGTCTTATAAGTGAAAACAAGTAAAACGTGAGTGAAACGCCAAGTATTAGGTATTTACTTGTGTTTACTGTTTCATTTAAAATGAATGTGCAGAAGAATGGAGCAACTGCAAAGACGGTGACAGGTAGGAAAGTTTTATATACGGTTCGAGTTACATTTAAGACACTTGTTTTTTTGAATTTTCGTGATGTTTTTATATTTTTAGGTTATAAACTCTATTAAAGAAAATAATAAATTTAATTCACTCTTTATGTTCACAGGAGCAGACAGACAAAAAACAGAAGAAAAGATGCAGAGGAGGATCTACGTTGCAAATTACTTGCACACGTAAGGGGGCCAAGTACGCTTCAAACAAAGTGTGTCAGGCTGGTAGGGGCGTCACAGGTATGCATGATGTAATAGTAGTAATAATTATGATAATTACGATAATAGTAAGTAAAGTATCCTTTATGTTGTTTATAGAACTCGTCGGTTCCTGCTTGGGGCGAAATCTGGATACGATGGCGACAGTATACTGCCCATAGGACATTCCCCTGACCTCCGCGTGCCTCTCAAGCACCTACGATGCATGCATATTTAGGTGAAATTCAGAGTATATTTTTTCGAAAACGAAGCCTCTACCACAAATTCGTCACTCTGGATTATCCCTCAAAGTATTGACCATAGGTAGAGGAACACCATGTATATGGAGGTCGCGTACGAAGGAATATATATGTACATAAATGAACAATGTAATATAGGTAATTAATGTAATTACTTAGCACTATAGCATTTAAGCAAACTGTTAAATTCAATATAAGGAACATTTTTCAAAGAAAAATCTGAGCCACTCACTACTTCTTACCTCTACTTGTATTTTTTACATTTAAGTATCTTATACAAAATGTAGGGTAAGAGATACATTTGTTGGCATTATCAATTATTGTTGGAAAAATAATGTTCAATTATGCCAATAATAACTGAAAAGATGGGGAAGGTTTAGATAAGAAACTTCACGTGAATGTGAAATATTTAATTAAATTCAATTACTGCAAATTTAATTACATATTTTTCCCAACACCTGAATTTCATATCTAAATCTTCTTAACGAGCCAACAAATGTATTTCTTGTTCTACATATTACAATACGCAGATTCTGAGTATATTTAATTTTGCCGGCATGAGCCGCCATATTGAATTTTAGTTCAAACAGAATCTTTCATAATTTAGAGGGCGCGCAAATACTAAACCGAAAGTTTTGCTGGAGTTTCCACCCCCTGGTGAGAACGCTCATGGATCACTGATTCGCGAGCCCGGGCGAGCCTGGGCTCGGCTCGCGGTTCCACGCGCCGTGAGAACATTCATGGCTCACCGACATGCGAGCCGGGGCGAGCCTAGGCGAGTCTGGGCGAGCCGAGCCGACTCGCCGATTCACGTGCCGTGAGAACGTCATGGATCGCCAATTCGCGAGCCTGGGCGAGCTTGCGCGTGTTCTCAATACCGCCTACCGGAGAACAATGGTTTCGATGTAATGTTTGTTACGGGTGGGGTCACGAAATGTGCGGAGCAACCGAAATAAACTTTAATTGTCCAATATGTACATCCGAACGTAAAAAATAAAATATTTTAAAAATCTATATTTTTAAATTTCTATATTTTTGTGATAAAAATAAAATCAAAGATGGATAGAAAAACAATTATAGAGCAAGAAATAATAAAAGCACGTGTGAAAATGACTTTAAAAACTGGATGAATGAAAATAGGTAAACTTGTTTCAGGACCGGATTTTTGCATGACTTACATTTTTTAATTCCGAATTAAAATTTTGTAGGTTTCAACGATTCTAACTTATGCTACACGAAATATGAATAATTTCTCTTTACTTTAAAACAAATTGCGTGCAAAAATATCAATTATTATTCGATTGACAGCGATTTTACTTTTGCTGTGCGATATTAGGTACAGTCACCCTACCTACTGTGCCTTGTAGAACAATAGTGACCGATCTGCGACTCAACCAAATGGTGTGTAAAGCATCACTCCTGAGAGTATAAATCACAAAATGTGTCCTGCATCACGCCTTACAGAACTCTACTTATTTGGTCATATCGCTGCTTGGTATTGATAGTGGGATAACTAAAAAAATGTCAATTTTGATTTTATGATCAGTATTCAACTGTTAATGAAATGCAAATTTTAAACTGCTTCTCCTGCAAAATTTACATTTTCTAAGTTATACCACTATCAATATCAAGCAGCGGTATCCGTAGACGCTCCAGGACCTTAACACTTTGAGTCATCCAAGGTTTTCAAAAGCAAACTCCGAGTTTGGTTTGTTTTCAAAGTAATTTCGATGTTTTCCAGAAAGTATCGGCGTGAAATGCATCATGCACAAGATGCAAATCCCTCAGCGTAAAAACACGCCGACGCCATTCAGACTATTAAAGTACCAATGACCAAAAAGTATGCTGAATATACAACTAGGTTTAACTTAAAAGAAAGCACTACTGATTTTGCCACCTAATGCTTTTAGGGCATCCCTAGGTTTCTGCAAAGCACAGTGTAGTAGAGAACCTCGATGATATGAATGGTACTAAGGTCGGGGCCAGATATATTGGCCAGTGAGTTTCGTGAGGGGTATTCTCCACATCGTTTGCCTGCCTCCGTGCTCCTTTTCTCAACGTTTTCTTACTCGCTCTCGTTCCATCTCGCTCTCGCCTTCGCAGAACAAGAGTGAGTCAGAAGTGGTGGGGATAGTGCCAAGCTTCTGGCGTGTAGGCCAAACCGAGCTGTCAGCGTAGAAATACACACATCAGAATAGGTGTGCGTTAGCTCCGAAAAAATTCAGGAGCTGTTTTATCAGAACATTGATTCCTTCTCGATAGCTTCATCTCGTATTGGTCTACGAATAGCTTCGTCACGCACACAACTTTTACGCTAAGAATAAATAACAGCCAAACGGCTAGATTCAGGCGGAGCCGAGCAGCGTTCCCATTACCCCACCATACCCTGCGACGACCACGCAACTCCAACTGACAAATCCACGATCGTCAGATGGTGGTGGTTGATTTCTCCTCAATCGTTGCTCGCGAAAACGAATTCACCGGCCAATATATCTGGCCCCGACCTTACTTATATGTTACAAGCTGGGACATCGCTACCCTCAAGTGTATCACAGTATATCCGAGTTTTCCTCAGGGGATGTCCGGTTTTGTAACGTTTTCATTATTAAGGGTAATATACTATTGTTATCTACTATCGTTGTGGGTTTACTAAAAGAAAAATGTAAATAAAAATAGTAAATAGTAGTAATGTTGTATTCGGTGACTAGAAATTAAGCAATGCTGTCTTAAAGAACAGATATCTGGAAAATAAGAATAATCTGACTATTAATCAGTAGTTAACAGAAATTGGTTTACCTATAGGATGCATTTACTACAGCCTTCAGATTCAGATACGATCAAGTAGGAGAAATGGGTTGGTAGCATATCCGGTATTATCAAGTTTCCGAAACCTTGTCTATGAAATCGTTGTTAGGCATTTCGTGAACTTTCCGTGCGGCACGAAACCTGTGGCTTCTTTCTCCAAATTCGCGTTTCCGCCTTAAATTGCAGGAACTAAAGGCAAGCAGAAAACGAGCCTCTAAAGGCGCACCTAAATCTTTGAAATGCTGGGGGATCGATCCGTTTCTGAGTGGTTATTTCGTGAAACATAAAGGCGTGAGGAATATAAATTGTTATTATGGTTTTAAAGTTCTTACAGATTTGAAGTGCCACTTGTAACAAAAATTTATTATGTTACTACTACCATTACGATTACCAATATTACTACTACTATTATGGAAAACTGCAACTCGAAAATCAAGAAGATGCAGCGCGAAGCAGTTGATCTATTTAAATTCTTACAATTTCCGTGCGAATATACGGATGAAAAATTGGGTCGCTAAATTATTCAACACTGGAGAAGTCAAGATCCCAACGAATTTCGACTTTGCATTCCCGTGGAATTCAAACTCTCGTCGCCCAAGTAAATTTCAATTCATAAAGTTGCCTGAGAGCTCCTCTTGCGAAGTAGAAATCGGGTGTTTTTTTCGCTCGAAGGGCCGAAGATACTTCCCACGTCTTCTACGCGACCTGCAAGCAAGCTTTAACGCGTACCAGAAGTTTGAAGCGCGCAAATGGGGATCTTCATTTTCACAAGCTTTTCACGAATGACAAACTGAAAATCTTTTTATTATTATTTTCCTCTAGATTATGTTAGGAATAAGTAGGGGAAGATGCTCAAGCGAGGAGCTTCTTGCGTCTGATTTCTACGATTCAGGATACTTCACTACCAGCTGCATCTTTTCAAACCGTTTTTTAATATTGTAAAAAGAGTCATAATTAAGATTTGTTCGTAAGTAATTGGCTATAGCTGGTGATGAAATCAAGTATACACTCATTGTCAGTGCCGTCTCTTTTGCCATAATCGTAGACTGGAAGTACCAAAACCGTTTCAACTTCGAAATCAAGTAGGATCATCTCGAAAAGTGGTCTTAAACTTCGTGATTCCGAGCTTTCGAACAAAAGAAACGAGTAGAAAAGTCGCCGAAGAAAACCTGTGTAGTGTAAGCAATATCTTTTGAAACTTTTCAGAAAATATCGACGTGAAAGCACGCCGAAACCATGCACAGCCGTGTAATTATCTCACGTTCTCCGTTCACGCACGTTCATTCAAATGCATGTCGGCAGAAATAAGAATATTCCATGGTAAAATGGTGCTCTTAATATTCTCCAATATTCCTAATGGCAATAACATAAGTTAGAAGTTTACATACTGCACGTGGTCTAAGAAAAAGTTCTAGGTACGTTTGAAGCAGTGATGACTGGTGGTCAACGTGTTAAGACGCTGAATGTGTCTTTCGTCCCTTATTTCAGGGCCACGTTTGACTGTGAACTTCGCCTGATTTGTCACACTCGTGATCTTTTACAGAACTCCAAAAATTCGATTTTTACTACTACGTAAGGTCCCAATAGGATCCTGCACTGATGCCAGGAGTGCCCACTATTTGAGTTTTTCTCAAATACCTACGCAAGGCCCTCCAAGCAGACGCCATCTTGCTACCAGTTTCCTTCGCTCAAAATATCGAACTTTAACACTATTTTTGAGAGGTGATCCCAAGTGTACAGTACCTGGAAGGGATAAAGCGAGGTCGTACAGGTTAGGAGGATCGCAATGTGTACACTGTGCAGCTTTGACGTTTCGGAACAAGAAGTTTGGCATTTTTTGTAGAGATAAGGTTTCCAGACTCCTTGTAGCGACACCTCAAAGCCTCAAAGGTGTAAACTTTGAGATTCTCCCAGCTTTAACGACCTCGCTATATCCTTTCTAAATAGATCTTGTTTAGTATACCTCCACTACCAAGTTGACTCGCCTTCAAGCTCTTCGCCTCCTGACGTGTCAGCGTAGAACAAATGATTGCTGTGTACTCAATTCGCATGGAATCGCACATAGTACGCCAGGAACGAGTAGCTTCAATAGAGCATACAGTTTTCGATAACTCGCCTGTGTCTATCTGACGTTCAGTCATCAATCTTCACGCCATTGTAATTTCCGCGTACAGAGAGCCTGGTCTCGAAGTGGAAGGGAACGTATTCTGGCGATGCACGCGACTAAAGGAGGCGGCGTTTTTGCAAGGAGTTGCGGCGTATTCTCACGCGAAACGGGAGGATCATTCGGTCTGCAACGGCTAGCTCACGGAGGAAGCTCCACCGACAGGCTGAGGATCGCCTGATTTGCAACTTTGCAGTGGCAGAGAATAATTGCTCGCATGACGCTAGGGGATCCAGGAAGGACCAAAGAATTTTGGAGTAGAGGCAGCTTGTGGGAACTCATAGTTCAATTGGCAGTCGACGTGTTTCGGTTTATAGTTACTACTCTCATACTCCCAGCACATACATTTAAATTATTCATGCACTACCCCCGCGTTATTTACACTACATACTCCTATGCCACCCACACACTACTGTTATATTATTTACATACTACTCATGCAGGACTTTCCAACTGCTCACATACTAATTTTACACTACACACAGTACTTTTACACTACTCGCGCATTTCTGCCACACTTCCACGCCAAATCGATCACGTTTTGCGTTTGGAGTCAAGAATTAGCGGGGGTTTAGAAAATACAGGCCGTCAAGGTTTGCAATTTTGGCTAGAGCTCTGCAACGGGCGGCCCGCCCGGCGCACGACTGTGTCTCGGTGTACCCGACCCACCCGCACATGAATCGTCACTAGCCCGAAGAACCCGCGGCTGTCCAGTCCGCCCATACCCGCCCGAAGCGTCCGATTCGCCCGTGCCCGCTTTTTACCCGAGACATTTATCACGCTTCACCCGATTTTCACTCTGAATTATTGTTATCCTCGAATGGAGAGTCAAATCTTGAGAAGAAAAAACAACAAAACAAAATGAACAGACAAAATAATAAGAATTTGTAAATTTTATCAAATATACTGAACAAAATATTAATTATTGTTCAAAATTTTTAAAGGACTTCGGTCCAGACTCCAATAAAACAGTATTTATTTTTAAAAAATTAAAGTTTAAGGTCGGTTGATTGGTTTAAGAGATATTTTTCACCGCATATTTCAGAAATGTAGTTCAGAGGAAATCGCCTTAAAAATTTATGACATCTCATAAACTCATAAATCTCTTCTCCTGAAAATCATAAAGCGAAAGTCACATCTTGCCAAAATAGAAAGAAGTTTTCCCGCACATATGGTAGAAATTGAAGAACTGCAGGGCATTAATCAAAACATGAAAAAGATACAGATGTTGTAAAGGATTGGCTACAGGGTTATGAATTCCAGTTGCGCGCCAAAGAGATCCCGATGAATAAAGGAGAGGCGCAAATACGGACTCGTCGTTTCGTTTCGGGCTTGACGTGCAAAGGCGGGATCTCCTACCTGCGACTGGTCGCTGCCGGTCGCAGCGACCAGTCGCAGGCAGTGTCCACGGGAAATTCCCTGCGTATTAGGATCAGTGTCCACGGGAAAGATGCTGCGTAGTAGGATACTACCGTCGCAGGGAGGAGGAACGCATGCGCGCGATGACGCGGTGACAGTTAAACCAATCAACGCCAAGATGGGAAACGATGGGAAACGAAACGGCGTGTCCCGTCTTGGCGTTGATTGGTTTAACTGTCACCGCGTCATCGCGCGCATGCGTTCCCCCTCCCTGCGACGAGAGTATCCTACTACGCAGGGAATTTCCCGTGGACACTGGTCGCAGGTAGGAGATCCCGCCTTTAACCCGTCTTGCCCGACGCGAGCCGGGCGCACAGTGGTCGGAATAGGGGTAATAGGGGACATTCGTGTATAACTTTTAAACTATAAAAGATATCGGAATGAAATTTGCGCTAAAAAAAACAGGAACAATTATCCCTTTCTAATGATGTATAATTTAATATTTTTTACATTTATTTATTTATTTTTACTTTTTTTTAACTTATTTGTGATAAAACAAATTTAATTCTGTTTATTTGGTACCTTAATTAATGGTCTATAAGTGATTTGAATCGTATGTTGGGGAAACTA
Organism: Andrena fulva; assembly: GCA_946251845.1. NCBI lineage: Eukaryota > Metazoa > Arthropoda > Insecta > Hymenoptera > Andrenidae > Andrena > Andrena fulva. Next base: position 16,256,273 of record OX276333.1, on the reverse strand, counting down.
TTCGTTTGCGAGTTATAAGGAAAAGTCAAATAGTACTATTAAAAATTGTGACGAAATCTACAGTTTAGTTAAACATTATTATTCATTTATTATTCATTTATTCGACGGACGTTTTGCATGTCGGCCCAATATATACATAAATATTTGTAAAAACCCTTTGTAATACAATAATAATACATAGGGGAGGGTTGCCTATATCGTACCGCTTAAGACATTCTAAGTTACATTTCATATTTGGTACTAATTTGAACGGAAATGACTATTGGATATTGGAGCTTGGTCTTTTAGGCACCTACTATTATACGCTTAACCTTTTGTTCAGAACAATTTAATTTGTTATTAATCTTTTTGTCACATACTGTAAAAGGTACGATTTAGGCAACCGGTCTCCTAAAGCGTACCTGCACTAAAAATAGTGTCAATAACAAATAGAGAAGAAACTATTCAATATGCAGTAATGATTATTATATAGTTACATATACATATGTATATGAATCACACACAGGCCGCAATAAACTATGTATATGATATATGTACATAACCTATATAACAGACGAGTTGTCAAATCCTACTGGTACGATTTAGGAAACATGATCAATTTATTTATAAATATAAATTTAAACTTTATAATGAATGTAATATGTACTTAAAATGAATGTAAAATATTCTACATTAAACCCGCTTTTAGAGAAATACATAAATACAGGAGAAAATTGCATTGTTTGATTATTATCAGCTAAAATAAACTGGTAAAAATCATCAATCATACCTGATTTTTTAAATGCTTGTAGCACGCACAAAATAGGGTGTAAGCTCGAAAGGTTTTGTTTCTGTTTCTTATTTCGCATTTACTTGATATTTTTATCATCAGACGTCGTTTGTATTCATTAATTTTTGAGAAATTGATGCGGTACGATTTAGGTGACCGGTACGATATTGGCAACTCTCCCCTACGTAAAATGACGTAACGCTGACAGTTTTAAACATTAATAAAATTTGAAGAGTGGGCTGAAGGGGGAAATGATTTTTGCATGCTTCTGTAGAAGAAGGTGTGCTGAAAATATTCCAATTGGTTAGAACTTGGAACTCGATGGAACTTGAAAGATATTCCTTGTGTAGCCTTTAGGATTGTCAGGAACAAGGATATATTCTGTACAGACAAAATTTATTCGGATCAGGAAGGAATACATGGTTTGGTAGGACGGGGCTACAAATTTCGAAAGGCAGACTTTATGTCTCGTTGAGTTTAACAATTTCAAAATTCTATTGTGCAGACGGCACTTGGCTTTATTCTAATGAGGCGTCCAGGAGTTACTCTGTACTCTCCCGTTCGGTCGGCGTCCAGGTATTATCGCCGAACTCTCCATACCGAACGGGCGTCCAGGAATATTCTCCCGTACTCTCCTCTCTATTCTACTGAGGCGTCCAGGAGTTCCATCTGTACTCTCCCGTTCAGTTGGCGTCCAGGTATTGTCGCCGAACTCTCCATACTGAACGGGCGTCCAGGAATATTCTCCCGTACTCTCCTCTCTATTCTACTGAGGCGTCCAGGAGTTCCATCTGTACTCTCCCGTTCGGTTGGCGTCCAGGTATTATCGCCGAACTCTCCATACCGAACGGGCGTCCAGGCATATTCTCCCGTACTCTCCTCTTTCTAATGAGATGCTCTGTACTCTCTCGACCGATGGGCGTCCAGGTATTATCGCCGTACTCTCCACATCGGTCGAGCGTCCAGGAACAGACTCTAGTGCGAAACCCTCCAGCAGGCGTCCAGGTATTATCGCCGAACTCTCCTGCCGGAGTCCCTAAGCTGTCCGAGAGCGGCCGTGTGTGTACCTCGTCCTCTCTCTCAGATCAGCTAAGAAGAAAAATGCCTTTGCGGGCCTCTAATTTATACCCAATCGTTGCTATCCGCGGCCGCAGAAATCAACAGACGCGTCGTTAAGCGCGGGTCTCGCGAGCCGCGGCTTCCGCGCCCGCACGTCTCTCCTCACGGGCGGCCTACAAGCGTGTTCGAGAAACGTCTCGATGATCAGGGTTTCTCAAAGCTCCTTTTCTGCATGCTACAGTCTCCCCCTCTGGACACGAAATCGCCCCGATGAGTAGTCCAGGATCCTAGGTGGATAGGTCGTCTCTGGAACTGGGGCCGGCTTCCTCCTCTTTCGTGGCCGTCCACGCTTGCGGATTGGTACCACTGGTGCAGGCGTCTGGTCCCGTGGTCCAGTGTACGGGCTGAGAACTGCGATGCGAAGGGCCAATGCCTCGGCGAGATCCTCTCGCTTCGTAGTGGGAGCTGTCTGCTGTTGATAGTCCGCTGCTGGCGTGCTCCGGGTGCTTGGTCTCCTTCTCCCCCTGGAGAAGAGCTGCTCCGTTGGCGTAGCTGCTAACGTCAATCCGACGGGATGGGATGTCGTCTCGTCGGCAGGCTGCCGACTGGGTGCGTCTGCGAGGGCCTCTTTTAGGTGGTTGAACGCTGGTTGTGGCTGCGAGGGCCCGTCACAGGTGGTCTCCTTCTGCGTCAGCCAGGTTATTGGTTCCGTGATGCTGACACGGGTTGGTACGAACCGCTAACCGTCGGCTCACTCCAGGCGTCGGTAGTCGACGCACGTGCGGAAGCTCCGATCCCTCCTTGGTGTCGGCATCTCTCTCCTCGTAGGTGGTAGCGGGCAAGATGGAACTGCAGTGAGGACAGCTTCAATCCCCTTTAGCTCCTCCACATCGATGGCGGCGATGTCCATACGAGTTTCGTATGTCCTTAGACATTGGTCGAAGAGGGCGTCGATACCGTCCCATTTGAACACGGCGTCCTCGTTTGTAGCCATTCGTGGACGTTTGATGGGGCTCAGCAGAGGTGGTGGCATCGGGAACTCGTCGGTTATCTCCTCCAGGTAGCCTTGTAATGTATCCGACGTGGCTGGTGTTGCCTTCATGGTGGAAAGTGTAACATCCGGGGTGGCGTTCTCCTTCGTTTCGTCGACCTCCCCCTGGAAGTCGTATTCTCGTTCCGGCCGATCCAGGAAATGCCAGCTGCGCTGTGGAGCGTTGATGACGATTCCCGACTCTTCCAGGAAGTCTATCCCCAAGAGTGTTCTGTCGTCCGTGCTGTTGGGTAGGACGATGAAGGTGGTTGGTAACGTTCGTCCTTCCAGAAGTACGTCGGCCGTGGTGATCATTACGTCCTGGAGACGCGGGTTCCCATCTGCCAGGGCGACTCGCATTCGCTTGCTTGTGAACGATTGCCCTTTCCCTTTGAGCACGGCGAATAAGCTCTGGCTGGCCACACAGCATTTTGCTCCAGTATCCAAGTAGGCACGACCTTTTTCACCTGCGATGCCCACGGTTACTGTTGGTCGTGGTCTTGGTTGTGCCATGGTGTCAATGGAGCAGAAAGCAGCTTGGGTTGACGGCGTCGTCTTCTTGCTGCAGTCCGGGCATTTGCTCCTCACGAACCCTAGCTTTCCACAGCCATAGCACCTCAGAGGTGGTCGCGAAGTGCTGTCGCTAGTGATTGCTTCGGGTGACGTGTGTTGTTCGCGTCGTGAGGTTGTAGGGGCCTGGAATGTCCGATGCCTACACTCCAGCGTGGTATGCCCGAATTTTCGGCATATCCCACAACGCGCTCGTTCCTTTGATGACGGGTCTGCCAGTCCTCTCTTCATGGGTCGCTCCTCCCGGGTCTGCTGCAGGGCTTTTTCCGCTTCCAGTGCCTCGACATCCCTGGCTCGTTGCACCAGATCCGTGAAGGAGGTGGTCGACTCTCGCGAGATCCGTTCACGCAGTTGGAAGCGTAGGAGTCCATAGATCATATCGATCTGCACGTTCTCCGAAGGCAGCTCTGGGAGTTCCGCAAGGAGTGCCCTCTTCTTGCTGATGTACTGGTCAGTTGGCGTCTTCGAGTCTTGTGCGTGGCGGAATACCTCCATGTAAACTTGGTACGCTGGTCGTCGGGGAGCGAAGGTGGCACGTAGCAACTCGATGGCCTCCTTCCATGTCGTCACGGTGGATTTGACGCCTCTCCACCAGGTGGATGCATGTCCTTCGAGCAGTAAGGGTAAACCCCGAAGAGCATTCTCGTCGGTGATGTGCTCGATGTCTTTAAAAATTGTGGCTGTTGATGCGAATTCAACGACTTTCGCATAGTTGTGACTGCCGTTGAACCGTGCAGTGCATTTCGAAAAACTGCCTTCCTCTACCGGCTGAGTCCGCTGGATGGTTTCCAGGATTTGGGAAAACTGGGAACCGGATAGCTGGAGGGCCGCTGGTGAAGGACTGGATTGGGATTCGGCGTGGTTCAGGGCCTGCTCGTTGGGCGCCATTTTGTAGCCTTTAGGATTGTCAGGAACAAGGATATATTCTGTACAGACAAAATTTATTCGGATCAGGAAGGAATACATGGTTTGGTAGGACGGGGCTACAAATTTCGAAAGGCAGACTTTATGTCTCGTTGAGTTTAACAATTTCAAAATTCTATTGTGCAGACGGCACTTGGCTTTATTCTAATGAGGCGTCCAGGAGTTACTCTGTACTCTCCCGTTCGGTCGGCGTCCAGGTATTATCGCCGAACTCTCCATACCGAACGGGCGTCCAGGAATATTCTCCCGTACTCTCCTCTCTATTCTACTGAGGCGTCCAGGAGTTCCATCTGTACTCTCCCGTTCAGTTGGCGTCCAGGTATTGTCGCCGAACTCTCCATACTGAACGGGCGTCCAGGAATATTCTCCCGTACTCTCCTCTCTATTCTACTGAGGCGTCCAGGAGTTCCATCTGTACTCTCCCGTTCGGTTGGCGTCCAGGTATTATCGCCGAACTCTCCATACCGAACGGGCGTCCAGGCATATTCTCCCGTACTCTCCTCTTTCTAATGAGATGCTCTGTACTCTCTCGACCGATGGGCGTCCAGGTATTATCGCCGTACTCTCCACATCGGTCGAGCGTCCAGGAACAGACTCTAGTGCGAAACCCTCCAGCAGGCGTCCAGGTATTATCGCCGAACTCTCCTGCCGGAGTCCCTAAGCTGTCCGAGAGCGGCCGTGTGTGTACCTCGTCCTCTCTCTCAGATCAGCTAAGAAGAAAAATGCCTTTGCGGGCCTCTAATTTATACCCAATCGTTGCTATCCGCGGCCGCAGAAATCAACAGACGCGTCGTTAAGCGCGGGTCTCGCGAGCCGCGGCTTCCGCGCCCGCACGTCTCTCCTCACGGGCGGCCTACAAGCGTGTTCGAGAAACGTCTCGATGATCAGGGTTTCTCAAAGCTCCTTTTCTGCATGCTACACTTGTCAATTGTAAAGAACTTTGACAATTTTCTGTATTTCATTTAGCATTACTTTTTTAATACACTACGAACAGTAATTTTTAGTTAACAGTGTTAATTATTAACGCAAAATAATGTTCTTCATTCTAGAAAAAAAAACGGAGAGAAAATATTAAACAGGGTCGTCAGGGCATCTCTAATAAGGAAGCAATTTTTTCTGGTGAAAAATGCTATCTCTAAAATGTCCAACTTTAACCCTCTAGTGCATACGCCTGCCTTAAGGCGGGCATCTGTTTAATCCAGGGGTTGGGAATTCTCATTTGCCAGCCCTAAACGTAGTACCACAGCGCACATATTGGTCTAAGAAACATGTCAATCTGACGTTTCGATTTCACAGAAATCTAGTTTGAAATGCATTTTTGAGCTACGCACGCTGCGAATATTATTATTATTATTATTATTATTATTTCCTCCAGATTGAAAACAGACATCGAATTCGGTCTTTTCATCCCTAAATTAGAGTAATCTAATTTTTCCAATTGAATTAAAATTCTATGCACTAGAGTGTTAAGTGTTCGTCCCAATTGCAATTTTTATTAAATTTTATTAATATTTTCAGTTTCGGGACTGTTGGACATTTAGGAAGTAGTATACATTCAGTAGATTTCGATAGGAGAAAGTTCATTTTTGGGCCGAATGTCACCTACTACCCTTATTCCGACACTGTGGGGCGGGTCGGGTGAGTCGAAAGACGATCTGATAACGGGCGGGTTGACCCACGGAATACCCGCCCATTGCAGAGCTCTAATTTTTGCCTATTTTCATGAAACCGGGCTGTAGTTACGAATTTTTATCTTGGTGACTGTTTGCGATTCGAGCAGTAGTTCCTCTCACCACCGCTCTCATCTCACCGCAGCACCTCACGGGCAGCGGAGCACGACGGCAGATCTACAATCGATCACCGAATCAGATCTGGCCGCCGGTGCGATCACCCAATAGGACCAGTCGTCCGCGCGATCACCCAATCAAAGCTCACTTCCGCTTGCCGCGTCTTCCAGAAGCTTCTGGAAGACACCAAGGCGGAAGCTGGCTGGGGGCCTTTGTTCACTCTTGTTCGTAACGTTCACTGTTTCAGACGCGTCGCGCTCAAGCTCTTTATTCGGTTTAACCGCGCATTTCTCAGCATTCTCTCACGCTCATTACAAACTCGCTCAACTCTCACAATCATCCCGCGATCTCACAAGCTCAAACGTGCATTCGTTCAAGATCTCAACGGCGGAGATTCGTCGGCCACCAAGCACGTGTCGGTGCGAGAACTCTCCACGCTCACCGTGTTCGTTTTCGTGTTCGTTATCGTGTTCGTTATCGTCCGTGTTCGCTCATCCGTCGCTCATCCGTTGTGTTTGAATGAAAGACGTACGATATTTTCATCACGCTGTGCTTCTTCAATCGACTTCGCCACCCTAACCTCAAATTCCGGCACGCGAACAACACCTATTCGCGAACATTTGGTCCTTCGAGCCGGAGTGTGAAGTGAATGAAAGTGCAGTGAACGTGCTCACGCTCACCCGCTCACCTGCACATCACTCAAAGCTCAGAGATGCCAGACAAAGCAACCACCTCATCGGCGTCGTCGAGGCCAACGTCGCCCACGCCGACGACCGCGCCGTCGGTGCTCACCCTCACCATTCCAGACGAAGTGCCTGGAACCTCAGCACCGGCCACCGCGAAAGAAAGTAGGGAAACGAGGGCCACCTCACCGTCACTCATTCCACCAGAGCTCATCATGAAGGCGAAAACTCAGGTGGGTCGTTTCAAATCTCTCAGCGACTTTCAATCTGAAATACCCACGCTCGCTCACACTACATCTCTTAACGAGGTACGCGTGCTCAGCTCACACATAGAAGATCTGCATCAGGCCTTCATAAGGGAGCACGCCTATTTTGAGGTCACTTGGCCAGTGAAGTGCCTCGATCATGAGTATTTCACCTCAGAGCTCGTCAATAAGGAGAGGCAGCTCCATCTCAAGGTTAAGCTCAGGCTCAACCGTCTTCGTGAAGACGTGGATGCCATCGCTCAAGCTAAGGTCGCCGTCTCACCCGCTCAACCACCATCTCGAGCGTCGAAGCTGCCCGAGATTGCGCTGCCGACCTTCTCAGGCAGCTACGTGGACTGGCCAGCATTCAGTGAGCTTTTTACATCACTCATCATAAAGGACACGCAACTCATGGAAATCGACAGGTTGCACTACCTGCGATCTAGTGTGACTGGCGAGCCAGCGAGGCACGTGAATGCCTACCCGCTCACTGGCGCCTCGTTTCAAGCCTGCTGGGAGTACCTGACAAAGCGCTTCTCAAACAAGCGCGTGCTCATCCAGGAGCAGCTGAACAAGTTGTTCAGTTTGCCAGCAATCCAGACTCGCAGTTCAACCGCTCTGGACAATCTGCGCTCGTCCATCACCGAGGTGACCAAGACTCTTAAGGCGTTGGGTGCGGCAGAGGACATGCTCAACTGTGTTCTCATTCACCTCGCTACCAACTGCCTAGACAAGCACACCCGAGAGGCATGGGAGACCTCGGTGGGCTCAGCCAACGAATATCCAAGGTACGAGCAGTTGGAATCGTTTATCGATAACAAAATTGTCGCATTAGAGCAATTGGAGGGCGCCGCTCAAAAGCAAGCTCAACAAAAGAAGGCTCAACCTCCCTCTGCCGCACCCAGTCGCCCATCACACCGCTCAGCTACCTCTCACGCAGCGACACACTCGCAGAACAGCTCAAAGTTCTTCCTCTCAGCGAACAACTACCCGTGCGATTGCTGCCAGGGACCGCATTTCGTGGTAATGTGTCCGGAGTTCCGCGAAATGTCGGTGGAAGCGAGGCGCAAGCTCATCACCAGGTACGAGCTGTGTCGTAACTGTTGTGGAAGACACAACACAGAAGTGTGCAAGTCGCTCCTCAAGTGTAAGACGTGTGGGGCTCGGCATCACACGATGCTGCACTTGAAAGGGACCACAGCTCAGCCGGCTCAAACCTCAGCTCCAGCTCAGTCCACATCTCAAAGCTCAGCTCAATGAGAAGTTGGTGCAGTCGTCGCACCCCGCTCAAGCTCAACAAACCAGTCTCAAAGCTCACGCTCAAAGGGTTTTCCACTTTACCCGCTAGCGGTTCGCTCATCATTCTCAACCACGTCACTCTTGGCCACGGCCAACGCACAGCTCATCACTCCAGTATCATTCTCTCCAGTTCGGCTTCTCATCGACTCAGGCTCCGAGCTCACCTTTATCAAGGAGGAGGTCATCACCCAGCTCAACATTCCACGTGTGCAATCATCCATTTCAATCAGTGGCCTTGGAGGCGCCAGATCTATCCAGACAAGAGGAATCGCACTGCTCACACTGCGCTCGAATTACGATTCGGCAACGATACAGGTTCAAGCTCATGTACTCAAGGCACTAACCTCCAATCTGCCATCAGTTGAAGCGCCTCGTCAGGAGTGGCCACATCTCAACGGCATCATACTGGCTGATCCCGATTTTCTCACGCCCAGGCCCATCGACATGGTCATCGGCGCAGACACATACGGACAGATTATCAAACCTAACCTCATCAAGGCAGACCCGTCAATGCCGATTGCCCAATTTTCAATGTTTGGGTGGCTCATTCTTGGACCAATCACCATTCACAATTCACAGATTGCAACATCTCATCACTCTGCTGTGGTACAGCATAGCAACAATGATCTCCAAGAATTGTTGACGAGGTTTTGGATTCAAGAAGAGCTTCCCGGTGATACCCCCACTCAGCTCACGCATGAAGAAGAGGAGTGCGAGGAGCACTTTCGAGCGACTCACTCGCGTGACTCAACAGGCAGATACATCGTCCGCATCCCGCTCAAGTTATCTCCAAGGCTCCTGGGCAATTCATACAACACGGCTCACGCATGCTTGATGCGTACACGCAACAGACTCCAGAAGGACGCTGGACTTCGTGACCTCTATGAAGGGTTCATGAACGAGTACAAAGATCTCCAGCACATGGTAAGAGCATCATCAATCTCTCCTAACGCTCATTCTATTTTCTATTTGCCACACCATGGAGTGCTCAAGCCCGACAGCCAGTCAACCAAGCTCAGGGTCGTCTTCAATGGCTCAAGCCCCTCGGGCTCCGGACACTCAATCAACGATCTCATGCACACCGGCAAAAATCTCCTGCTCAATGTCACCGACGTGCTGCTATGGATACGTCAGCACAAATTCATATTCGCCACGGACGTGACAAAAATGTACCGTCAAGTCCAGGTGCATGAAGCCGATCAGGACCTGCAAAGAGTACTGTGGTTCGACGGCAATCAGAAGGAGGTGCCGTACAAGCTCACCACCGTCACGTACGGACTGAAGGCTGCTCCATTCATGGCTGTCAGAGCTCTACTTCAACTTGTGGAAGACGAAGGCCATCGCTTCCCACTGGCAGTGCCTACGCTCACTCAAGCCAGATACGTCGACGACATATTCGGCGGAGCCGACACAGGTGAGAAACTCATTGAAATCGCTCAACAATTAAAAGACCTGTGCAACGCGGGAGGCTTTCCACTTGCCAAATGGCATGCTACTCACCCTCCGTTGCTTGATTCAATTTCACCTACTCAGAGAGCTCTCGGCTCAATACTTTCACTAGACGACTGCAAAACCAAAGTTCTCGGATTACATTGGAACGTGCTCAAGGATAGCTTTTCATTCTCAGCCAAACCGGCAACGAGCTCAAAATTCACCAAGCGCCTCATTCTCTCAGAAGTAGCTCAAATATTTGATCCGCTCGGCTTTTTGTCACCAGTCATCATTCAAGCAAAGGTGCTTTTACAAGAATTATGGCTGCACAAGCTCAGCTGGGATGATCCACTGCCATCCCAGGTCACGTCAAAATGGCTCACCATCAGAGAAAATCTTCAATGCCTGGCCAGGCTCTCAGTTCCTAGGTGGTTCACCACCTACAGCTACTCAACAGTGGAATTACATGGTTTCTCTGATGCTTCTCAACTCGCCATGGCGGCGGTAGTTTATATTACCGTCTTTTCACCGTCCACAAATCACAAGGTGTCGACACTAGTGTGCTCCAAAACGAAGGTAGCACCCCTCAAAAAGCTCACCATCCCAAGGCTCGAGCTTACAGCATCATTGATGCTTGCAAAGCTCACAAAATATGTTCAAGCAACTCTCAAGCTCAATGTGGCTGCTACTCACCTGTGGACGGATTCTCAAGTGACACTTATATGGATCAAATCTCATGCATCACGCTGGAAGGACTATGTGAGGAATCGTGTCTCCCAGATTCAAGAATTCACTCAACACGCACAATGGAGACACGTTCCAGGGACCTCAAATCCAGCGGACTGCGCCTCTCGAGGCGTAACTACATCTCAGCTTGAACAACACAAGCTGTGGTGGACGGGACCACCATGGCTCACTCAGCCCAGTGACTCATGGCCATCTCAACCAGAATTGAAGGACGACTCCAGTGCACAGGAGGCTCGTCCGGGAGTTTCAACTCTACTCAACGTTCAAAAAATCAAATATCACTGGGATCTCATTTATAGATATTCTTCTCTCAACAAACTCATTCGCATCACCTCAGTTTGTTTCAGAATTCTTGACAAGCTAAGGAGAGCTCCGATCTCACTACCAATCATCTCACACTCACCAGAGGACTTGGAGAGAGCCAGAGTCTTCTGGATCAAGGCAACGCAAGCTCTCTATTTCAACCAGGAGCTCAAAACACTCAGCTTTAATTCCAAGTTGCCATCATCTCACGCCTTCAATCGACTCACTGCGTTTGTCGATGAGCAAGGAGTGATTCGAGTTGGAGGTCGACTCAACAATGCTCACTTGGATCACGGAAGTAAGCATCCTGTGATTCTACCTCGCAATTCACGCCTTTCTCATCTGATCATAGATAATGCTCACAAAAACACCCTTCATGGAGGGACCCAGCTCACGCTCTCTCACATTCGCCAACGGTATTGGATTCTCGGAGGCAGAGCTCCAGTCAAAACTCACGTTCTTCGCTGTGTGGTGTGTGCTCGGCATAGGGGGGTCCGTGCCCATCAGCTGATGGGCCAACTACCTCTTGCGCGAGTCACACCCTCACAGCCGTTCACCCGCACTGGACTGGACTACGCCGGACCAATTTCACTCAAAGCATGGAAGGGGCGAGGCTCCAAAACTCACAAAGGCTGGATTTGCGTTTTAACCTGTCTCACCACCTCAGCAGTTCATCTAGAGTTGGTGACTGACTACTCGACAGAAGGATTCATCGCTACTTACCGCAGATTCATCTCAAGACGAGGAATACCTCAATCACTCCATTCTGACTGCGGCACCAACTTCATCGGTGCAGACGCCGCGCTCAAGAGGTTATTCACTCAAGGCACGAAAGAACATCACTCTGTGTCACAGCTCTTTGTCAACGATAACACCAAATGGCTCTTCAACCCCCCTGCCGCACCTCACATGGGTGGAAAGTGGGAGGCGGTCGTGAAATCGATCAAACATCACCTCAGGCGCACCGTAAGCGATACTGTACTCACTTACGAGGAATTTAGCACTCTTCTCACACAGATTGAAGCAATGCTCAACTCACGACCGCTAGAGCCACTCAGCGACGACTCTGAAGATGTCACTCCACTCACCCCTGCTCACTTCCTCATCGGACAGCCACTATCAACGCTGCCCGAACCATCAGCAGACCACTCAACGATTTCACCATCAGCGAGGTGGCAGCTCATTCAACAGAAGGCTCAGCGATTCTGGACTCAATGGTCATCGCAGTACCTTCAACGTCAACTCTCAATCTCGAAATGGCTTCACCCGTCCAACGACATCAAAATCGGCTCCCTGGTGCTCATCACTGACGAGCGATTTCCACCGAGCAAGTGGCCACTTGCTCGGGTTCTCACCACACACCCAGGGAAGGACGGACTCACCAGGGTCGCAACGCTCAAGACCGCCACCACTGTTCTAAAAAGACCAATTGCAAAATTGGCACCTTTGAATGTTTCAGGCTCATCATCAACACCATCTGCAAGCTGTTGATGGCGGGAGAATGTTTGCGATTCGAGCAGTAGTTCCTCTCACCACCGCTCTCATCTCACCGCAGCACCTCACGGGCAGCGGAGCACGACGGCAGATCTACAATCGATCACCGAATCAGATCTGGCCGCCGGTGCGATCACCCAATAGGACCAGTCGTCCGCGCGATCACCCAATCAAAGCTCACTTCCGCTTGCCGCGTCTTCCAGAAGCTTCTGGAAGACACCAAGGCGGAAGCTGGCTGGGGGCCTTTGTTCACTCTTGTTCGTAACGTTCACTGTTTCAGACGCGTCGCGCTCAAGCTCTTTATTCGGTTTAACCGCGCATTTCTCAGCATTCTCTCACGCTCATTACAAACTCGCTCAACTCTCACAATCATCCCGCGATCTCACAAGCTCAAACGTGCATTCGTTCAAGATCTCAACGGCGGAGATTCGTCGGCCACCAAGCACGTGTCGGTGCGAGAACTCTCCACGCTCACCGTGTTCGTTTTCGTGTTCGTTATCGTGTTCGTTATCGTCCGTGTTCGCTCATCCGTCGCTCATCCGTTGTGTTTGAATAAAAGACGTACGATATTTTCATCACGCTGTGCTTCTTCAATCGACTTCGCCACCCTAACCTCAAATTCCGGCACGCGAACAACACCTATTCGCGAACAGTGACTATTTATCGTATTCAGATCCTTATTTTTTTATTTTAATTTAGAAGGTTGGGTCTAGTTGAATAATATTTTTCAAATCGAAAAATCATTTTTGTAACATGGAAAATTATCAACAAATTTTTCTTCTGCAAACATCGCCTCGAAGATTGCGTGTTTTTAAGTTCGAAAAATATGACCATATTCCTTGAAGTACCGCCTACAAATTATGTTCCTAGGATGCTAGGTGTTTCCTAAAAACACGTAACCTTCGAGGCGAATTTTGCAAAATAAGTTTTGTTATAATTTTTCATGCTACAAGACTAATTTGTCAACTTGAAAACATATTATTCAAATAGGCCAAACCTTCTAGATAAAAATAGAAGACGAAGAATCTGAATATGATAAATAGTTTCTGAGATAAAATTTCGTGATTACAGCCCGGTTTCGCGAAAATAGACAAAAATTTAAAAATTTCTAAACAAATGCAAAAACAGCAAAATTACGCCTTAAACTTGCCCTAATTGTGCTAAGTAAGAGACTACGTAATACTTCACTTTCGCCAAAAACCCTGACATCGAGTGCAAAGCTGATGGATTTGGTGTGAATGAACCCGTGAGTTTCCCGGCACTATTTAGTTCGAACACCCAACAACCAACCACACCGTTTAGACGTAATATTTTTGTATCTGTTTGTGTACTTATAGTGTAAGATATATTATTATTATTCTAAAAGAACTAAGACTTTCTATATCTGCATCAACGAACCGGCCTTACATCATTGAATTGCCGTAAGACATTCGGACGTGCATTGTCGTGATCGCAAGTAACGGAGGTTATACCCGTACATGCTGAAGTAACATTAACCGGTTAACTGGCACGGTCCTTTTCACTATTCGGGCCCAAACTGGTACCATCGAATAATTAAGTGAATCACACAAAATTTGGTATACAGGGGTTTTTTGAGTCGCTGAACCGATTCCGGGGGTAATTTTTTTCATCTGACACCCCCAACCCCTAAAAAATAGAATTTAGGGGTGAGTTTGTCAATTCTTTACTAAACCTTTTTTTATTTGTGAAGTTTTCTTGTCTATAATTCGATTGCAGCAGTTACTTTTTTCAATGCCACCCCCAACCCCTGAAAAATAAGGGTTTAGGGGTTTAATTTTTTAGTTTTTTTATTTTCTACGAAAAAGTTTCGAATAATTTTATACCTGAATTCTTCATCCATAAATTCCAACACAAGTGCTTTTTTTTTATCCGCGATCCCAAAAACCCCTATATACAATTTTTCTATATCCCGATAGTATTTTAATATTTGTCAGCCAATTTGGTTCGGCCATTTTGAGTCTGCCATATTGAATTTTACAATTCCGATGCGAAATTCAGATTCAGCGACCCCAAAAACCATTACATACCAACTTTCATTCAAATCGATTGAAAAACAAAAAAGTTATTCCATTTGATCATATGTGATACATTGCCAGAATTGGCCAGATTTTTGTTTAATCATATATGATACATTGCCAGTTAACCGGTTAAAATGGTGTACAAGCAATGTAAGAGCAGTGTGGAGATTATGGCGGATTCACGTGGGAGTAGTATGTATAATGTAGATATAGTGTAAGGTAGCGTGAGTAGCATCAACAGTCCCAACAGTGTGAGAAGTACAAATAACGTGGGTAACTTATGTGGTGGCCAGTGTGAGCGAATGTGAGAAGTGCGAAAAGTGAAAAAAATATAGAGAATGTCAACAGTGTAAATAGTGTAATACTTGGGTAGTAGTACTCGTAGTACTTCTAGTACTCAATGTGAGTACTTTAGCAGTGCCAATAGTATGAAAAGTGTTAACAACACTTTGTAACACAAATTGCAGAAGAAGTTCAGTATCAATGTGTAATAACAGATTACGCAATTCGCAGTAAGTTGTCTTTATTTTCAACTCAAAGTACTTTGCATCTTGATGAACTTTCAAACTTTGCGATCTATGCAAAATTGTCGCTGCTATCGATCATTAAATTAACAAGCAACCGACGTGACTTAACGATAAAGAATGGCATTAACTTCAGCCAAGTCTGATTTATAAATTAGCCATAAGAGAGCTTTATGGAAACTTATATATTCACAGCATCGGTCAAAGAAAGTTTAAACTGCGAAGGATAACGAAAATAAAATAGTTCTCTTAGGAAATATAATAACTTAAAATCTGTATCCCATAGACTGGGTGTTGCCAGATATAATACTTAAAGCCTAGTGTTAAGTTAGCTATGCAGATACTAAAAAATATGAGTTTTAAACTTTCTTTTGACCACCACTGTATTAGAAAATTATAAATATGTACGCTGATTTAATGAGTAGTATTTAAGTACTGAATATATGGATCCACGAAGTTTCACGGAAAGATATCTATGGTTTATTGTGCTCGTGCAAAACCACAAGCAGCTGTGCCTTAGCCACCATTTTCTTGTGGGATGGAATAGATTTTAAATATTTGTGGAGCGATATCAAAAATAATGTATCTTCATCCTGCAGAAGGTCTTCTTGCTGAATTTTACGCTTTAATGATTCTCTTAAGGTTTTATTTATCTCTGAAACTTCGGCGCGTTTCTTCGATTTCTTGTTCGACATTCCATCTTGAGCTCTATGTTGCTTTCCGTTTGCTGTCTCGTTCGAATATCCACTGTTTTCATGCCCCGGCTGATTCCTCAGTTCGTCTCTTTGCACGGTATAAAACAGACCAGGCCTGCACAATTAAAAAGAAGAAAATTTAAACACCCTCTCAAATTATTAAGGGCTTGAGGTGGTATTGTTATTTGCGAGAGGAAAAAAAATGTGATTTTTTAATCATTCTTCGCAATAAAGGTATTAATACGAACGAATTAAGATTTTAAAACGAGATTGTAGAATATAGTTACTCTACTTTGTATTTTACAATACATGATATTTTTATTTCCTGATATTTTCTGCTTATCAAAATATATAACAACTTAAAGCAAATTCTAGTATAGTGTGAATCTAGTGAGGTCTGGTCTCAGAATAAGCATTGCAAGTCAAAAACTTTCAAATTGGCTTCTTTTTAAACGAGAGATATTTTAGGAAAAATGTAGTCGATTTTTGTTGATTAAAAATAAGATATATGATATTTTCAGCGGTTTCTGGCACCGAGCCTGGTAAATGCGTGTGCCGTAATCTGCTGAAATTTTAAGTCAATATCAGAATTCGTGCGGGAGATGTGACTTGCGCAAATTCGGAGAATATTGTTTCGGATAATTCATGTTTAAGGGTTTGAAAAAATCGAAATTTTGTTGGTATGTTGTCTTAATTTTTGGGGTCTCAATAATATGTCCTTAAAGTATTAAAGTAAAATTCGAAGAAATAACGGAGTTATAAATGGTTTGGTGCAGGTATAACGCTCGAAATCCGCCGTTCGCAGGAGCTCACTTTGAACGCGCTTTTCTCGAAGCGACGTTTTTCAAACTGGGCGCCTGGATAACTCAGTTAATTTCCTTCCGATTTACTACAAATTTTTCATGCCGTCTACCAATAGGATTATCTTCAGTTAAGCGTACCGAATTTTTGATCGGGTAAGTAGATTCTTCGCAATGTTGAAAAAAATGTCGATTTTCTTACTGATTTTCGACACTTTCATTTCAAATGTCCGCTATTTTGTAACAAATTATTAGGTTTTTAAATCTGTACGTACAACTGAAAATATTGTTAGGTATGTGGAATTTTCCCATACGCCGCTCTCAACCGTTTTTCGACGGCGTAGTTGCGACGTGATTGAGTTACAATCATCCAAACACACTTTCGCATTTATTATATTAGTAGGATTCCTGAAGTCATTGGTATCTGTAAGATCTTACTGGTCAATCAAAACTTCACTTACGAAAGTTGCCAATTGGTCACCTTCAAACCAAGTGAACTGATATTTACTATCAACTATAGACCGGGCGACAATCGTACGTCTCTTGCTGAAGCTTCGTACATTAGGAGTATTTGGAGAAACACCCATTTAAAATACCCTAGGTACCGATTTATTTCCAATCGAACATGACTGAGAAGAGGTTGATGGTAAATAACGGTTCACTGGGTTTGAATGTGACCAACTGCCAACTTTCGTAAGTGAAGATTTGATTGACCAGGAAGATCTTACAGTAGCTGCTACGAGCCGAGGCTGAGGGCAATGCGATTGGCGGCTGCGAGGCCGAGGATTGAATTTGTTTGTTTGAGTTTGTTAGTAGCGGACGAACCGAGGTCTGGTATTCCCGGGAGCCACTAGGAAGGTGGAAATCGTGGACGAACCGGGGTCTGGTATCCCCGGGAGCCACTAGGAGGTTGGTTGTTGTGGACGAACCGGGGTCTGCTATTCCCGGGAGCCACTAGGAAGGTGGAAATCGTGGACGAACGGAGTCTGCTATCCCCGAGAGCCACTAGGAGGTTGGTTGTTGTGGACGAACCGGGGTCTGGTATCCCCGGGAGCCACTAGGAGGTTGGTTGTTGTGGACAAACCGGGGTCTGGTATCCCCGGGAGCCACTAGGAGGTTGGTTGTTGTGGACGAACCGGGGTCTGGTATCCCCGGGAGCCACTAGGAGGTTGGTTGTTGTGGACGAACCGGGGTCTGGTATCCCCGGGAGCCACTAGGAGGTTGGTTGTTGTGGACGAACCGGGGTCTGGTATCCCGGGGAGCCACTAGGAGGTTGGTTGTTGTGGACGAACCGGGGTCTGGTATCCCCGGAAGCCACTAGGAATGTTAGTTTAGCCTCGTAACTTTATAATGTGATACATCGTGAGCGGTAAAGGAGTATCTATGTGGGTTTATCTCGAAGAGGAAATTCAGATGATGATTGATTCAAATAAAAGAACTCTGAATTAGAAATAACTAATTATATTCTATAAGCTCAGTCGTTTACAATTGTTTCAGTGTTTTATTGTCGCGGTACTTAAGTCCACCTCTCGGATTTGACGCACTGAGAAATGCGGGAGTCTCAAAGAGTTTAATGATTACAACACCTATCAGCAACTCTACGTACTGTATGGTTTAAGTTGAAATGTTACTCGAAGAAGAATGTTACTCGATCCCGTAAGACTCTTTCGTCTAAACGTGCTAAACTTGAAATGAGCCCCCGAGTATGGTTTCGTGGCCGTTTTTATACGGTGAAATTCTGCTAGAAAGTAGTGGGGACATGAATGCCTTCAATTGTATATTAGGTTTTCGGGGAAAACTCGGTTGCATCACACCACTGCAGGAAACGGTGACCCTGCCAGGTCACGTGCATTCTGGACACCCGAAAGGGTTAAAAAGTCAAAGATAGATCTGCGTACGTAACATAGCAATGACTTCAGGAATGAAATATATCATAATTCAGATAATGATTCTGATACTCAACAAGATGAAACTTAATTCGACAATTATGATTACGAAAGTTCAGACTGTGAAGCGACGTCGTAATAGAATCTTTCAGTTTTAATTTATGTTACTGTAAAATAGTTAATTAATCAATTTTTTATTATTATAATATAATGAAATTGTAAAGTAATCATATCCTCTTCGTAATTCATATTAAATGTCGATCTTTTGCAAAAGTTAATATTAAATTCAATGTCGCGATGACAGATTTGATTACACGCTCGATTCATTTGTAAACGTCTGGCACGGTCTTATCGCCGCGTATAGGCTGCCAGACTATTTTTTGTATTAGTTTTACCACATAAACAATTATTCCACCAAAACTCAGCCTCGTCGCTGTGAGTCCGAATTTTTTTTTTTGAACATGTTTGGGGATCTGCCAGACCACTAAGGTCCCCACGGAGCGCTACCAGACTGTGATTTTCTTATTTTGTATGAAGTTGTTGATTAACGGGGGGTCGCGATAAGTCGGGGACGCCCCCAAAGTTGACATGTTCGAGAGCGTGCCCTCGGACCAGAGATGGGCATCATTTAAATAAAAAGTTATTTAAATAACGTATCAAATAAAAGAGACTTTATTTATATTAGTCGTCGAATAAAAATAACCCAAAGTTATTTTTATTCGAAGCGCCTGAAATAACTTTTTTTTTCGACGGGATTCATTTGACGGCTACGCATGATTTTTTTATTCGACGGGAATTCATTTTAAGCTTTGAAATGATCTTCTCCGTTTCAGGCGTGTTTTATTTCAAAAGTTATTCGATGTTAAATAACTTTGGGGAGCCTCGAGAGCCTTTGATCGAAGCCGCCGGCTTCTCGAGCCGAGCGACATTGTATCGTTCACCCGTATACGCTGCAGCGCGGAGTTGTTCGGCGATGTGTCATCGATTATACAGAAACGGAATTTCTTTATTTTTCGTCGTATCAATATGAAAGTGACACCAATGGATTCGTTGTATTCTCCCGATTACATTGGCCAAAAAATTATTTAAATCGGACTACTTTTAACGAAACGCGCTTTCAATATTGCAAATTAATTGTATGCCTAATATCGTTAATTAAAGTTCAAATTATGTCAGGTTTGGTATCATTTTCGTCGGGAAAACACAAGGAGACGATTGATATGACTTTCGTGCAGATGCGATGAAGAATCTGATTTCACATTTTTCCGTTCTTAATGTCTTGTGCTATCTATGTCTTTTATGGCCCCGTGTTTCTCGGCTGTCGAGCGCTCGCTTCTGAAGGGTCTCAGGTGTCAACACGGTCAGGCACGCATTTTAACTGCACTACTTATTGGCAATACCGAAGATTTTAGGGCCTAGAATATTAGCTTCGTATCGCGATGTTCTTAACCAGAGTTTCGTATCAATCAATTGAAAAATAAATGGATTGGCCAACTAGTAAGTAGTTATAATTATACCATAATTAAGTTATGATACCAAACCTGACATAATTTGAACTTTAATTAACGATATTAGGCATACAATTAATTTGCAAGATTGAAAGCGCGTTTCGTTAAAAGTAGCCCGATTTAATTAATTTTTTGGCCAATTTAATCGGGAGAATGCAAGGAATCCATTGGTGTCACTTTCATATTGATACGACGAAAAATAAAGAAATTCCGTTTCTGTATAATCAATGACACTTCGCCGAGCAACTCCGCGCTGCAGCGTATACGGGTGAACGATACAATGTCGCTCGGCTCGAGAAGCCGGCGGCTTCGATCAAAGGCTCTCGAGGCTCGCCCAAAGTTATTTAACATCGAATAACTTTTGAAATAAAACACGCCTGAAACGGAGAAAATCATTTCAAAGCTTAAAATGAATTCCCGTCGAATAAAAAAATCATGCGTAGGGTAGAGGACCCAATTACTGCCACCTACCCAATTACTGTCACCCTAAGCTGTTTTACTTAAAATAACGAATAAATCTTGTGAAATGATAAATAAAAAAAATTTAGCATACAATTGAAACTGTTATTTATACGATACAAAAAACTGCACTTAATTTTTTCTTCGTTAATTTGGATAAAACGATCAAAAATTTTAAGCGGATATTAGGAGAGTGAAAACGACGACTTCCTTACTAGCGAAAGAGAAAACAAGCCGTTAAAGAAAATTCTGTAATTATAATATTTAAGCTATTATCATAACAAAATATAATGTTTTAGATAATATAAGCATCATAGAACGTAATAACGATCGGAATTCAGCGATTCATTAAGTCTTTTTATTTATTAATTGGGTGACAGTGATTGGTACAAGCGTTTAAATCATATCTGGATTACTGCCATGGCAGTAACTACTCATGTGAATACAGCGTGCCGTCATTACTAACACCCAACGTCATTACTGCCATTTCGTTTATTGTGCGATCTAACCTATTTTAGTCTTCCGACTTTGGTTGAACGGATAGTTAGATATTGAGGTCAGCGTGCACAGTTGTAAGTATACATAAATACCTAGGTATATGTATAAAATTACAAGACAAAATAGTACATTAAGGGGGGACGCCTACCTAGAGCGGTCGAAACTATGCGCTTCTTTGGGGTTTTTGGAAAAATGATAGTAGGTAGGTAGCAGACAGAAATTCAGGTGGCAGTAAGGTAAATGTCCCAGTCCTTAAACATGGCCCAATAATTAAAAATTGAGAAGAAATTTTATTAATAATAATAGTTTTACTAATTTGCAACGTTTAAACTGTTCGAAATATAATTGCAAAATGTATTAGCTTTATATAGATACAATTATAAGCTTACATAACTGAATAGTTATATCATACAAAAATATTATTTTACAGTAAAGCTTCAACAGTTTCAATCTCGCTTCTTACCTAATGGGCTCAAGCAAGCGAGATAATATTTTTGTTAAGGTTGTAATTAATTATTATTTTATAATTTTTGAAATTATACAGTTGTTTTGGATTTATTATACATTGAAGAATTTAAAATTAATTGGATCTTTTAATAATTTTTTGTTTTTAATATTGAAATTGTTGCGTTTATCAACTAGCAGAGATTGTAACCGTAACCCTAGGCCGGTTCGGTTCTCAGTACCGTAGACTAATTTACATAACCGGGTAACCCGAGGCATCTAGGCACAGAGTTACCCGGTTAACCCGCTCTCGGAGCGGGTTACCCTAATCCGGTAGAGGGCGTAGTGTTTCCCTATTTTTGTGAAATCGACCTGTACTTATGAATTTATATTTTAAAAACTATCTATCGCATTAGGTTCATCCTTTTTTTATTTTAATGCAGAAGATTTGGTCTATTTGAATAATATTTTTTTGAAATTGTGAAATTATTTATGTAACGTCAAATTATAAACAAATTTTTATTTTGCAAATTTCTCCTCGAGGGTGACATGTTTCTAAAGTTGAAAAATGTACTTAATATATTCCATGACCGTATAGTATAAACATTGTGTTATCATTTTAACACTTGCATACTATTTTCTTACAAATCAGTAAATTTCGTATATAATAGTTGTGTTACAAAATATTATTTTTATTATAAATAAATAAATTACCTTTCGAACTTCTACAGGATTGTTACATTTATTATAGGCCATTCATCCACCACGGTGATGCAATTTGACCAAGAAACGATTTGCATGTAATGTCGTGGGTATAATTCAAGAAAATTCATCACATTTTTCCTCGAGAGATTCCAAATTAGATCGAGAAACAAAACCCTGCAAGTGATTGACGTCATTGCATGTAACCCGGTTCTTGTTAAAATTGCAGTTGCATCGCAGCGGTGGACGAGCGCGGAGCGACCATAGTCGGATTTTGGACGTAGAATGTCGTATGTCACTTGTAACCCGCTCCGAGCGGGTTAACCGGCTCTCTGTACTCTTTGGGAGCCGTTCCTTCGGGGTTACTACGGGTTACAGTAACCTTCGCTCGGTTAACCGGGTTCGGGTTAGGGTTAGGCGGCGGTTACAATCCCTGTCCACTAGTACACGGTAACATGACACGTACCAATCATTAAACGTGTGTTCAATGGTTGTTTAACCGCGGTGTTACAGACGTCAGTGTTCAGTAGTTATAAAATTATAAATATTTATTGTACCAAAGTAAGTATTTTTTGTATCCTATATATTTACTTTAATAATAACTAGACAAAAATATAATACTGTTTAAGAATTATTAGGATAATTAATCTTATACTCGTTATAATATTAACATAACCTAAACTTTTATAATATACTTTTCATCATTTTTTAACTTTTTCAGACATAAAGTCATGCCGAAGGTAAAAAAGCTAAAGAAGAAGAACTACAGTCAGTTGATTTCTTTTCATTAACTGATAGAAATAGTTAAATTAAATACATATTCAATAATTCGGACACTGTTAATTAATGACTGGGACACGCTATGAATTTTATTTAATTACTGGGCCATATGAACAGTTTCATGTTTTAATTAATTTAAAACTTTTGCTTTAACAAATGTAGATTCTTGTTACGGTATGTGAAAGTAGAAATTGTACGCTTTCGAATAATTATATTTAGTTATAATTTTATACTATTTGAATATAAAAAAAATTGCAATCATCTCAACTGCTTCCTTAACTGTTTCGCCATTGGGACATTTACCTTATTAGGCCAGTTGGCAGTAATTGGGGTGTCAGTATTAGGTTAGCTGGCAGTAATTGGGGTGTCAGTAATTCAGTCAAACACATTTTAAGGGTGTCAGTAATAGATACCGAAATATATTTTTGAAATTGATGATTTTATACATAAAATTCGAAGTTTTAAGCTTCAGCAAATTTTGTTTCATCAAGTAAACATATTAGACAATAATAAGTAACAAGGACAACATTATACATTTAGTCTATAAGTACAAAACTATAAGATAATGTCAGAGTCAACGCTTAAAGTGTCAGTAATTGGGTCCTCTACCCTAGCCGTCGAATGAATCTCGTCGAATAAAAAAGTTATTTTGAGGCGCTTCGAATAAAAATTACCCAAAGTTATTTTTATTCGATGACCCTCGAATAAAATTTTTGCCTTTTATTCGAAATCAATTTTTTATTTAAAATAATTTTTTGCCCATCTCTGCCTCGGACCCTGTCCTCGACTGCCAGACCCGCCCGTCCGTTGACTTTCAGCATAAGGTTAATTAGAAAGATGATAGAAAAACCCCGTCGCGATGAGACACTCAAAATGTTCACTGGCTCCCGGACTATAATGTGTCAAATGTATTTCATGAAATAATTCATTGCTCGAGTTTTTCAAAATATCCTTTTAGAAATACGTTCTTAATACTGGAAACTATAAAAAAGAGTGCAAAAAACAAAAAATATATTCTTTCGACCCGGAAAATGAGAACACCCCCTTGAGGAACGAAAAATTAAGAAGAATTATACTGTTCGTGTTTTAGAGATGGAAGTAGAAATGTGAGGTTATTGTACTGTCTGTACGGTTTTCTCTTCGACGTAGTTGGGCCTGACATCTCAACCTGTTGCTTTACTAATTCAGATTTAACAGCATTGACAATGTTCTTCCACTTTCGTTGGTACCCGCTGCCTGAAAGGAGAAAAACATTCATTTTACATACAGCCTGCTAAAAACAAGTATTTCATAGTAAAACCACTGAATCGAATGAACAAGATAAATCGTTCGCTAATAACCATTTAAGTGCAGTTGATGCGACCGCAAAATACACAATAAAAAAAACGAAAAAAAGATAAATATTTTCGAGTAGGTAGCTAAGAGATTGTTTATTAACTGATTATTACTATATTTGCCTATGCTCGGCGTATGTATGTGTGTTAAATGAAATCGGTTTCATCGTTTTTCCCCTTGCTGGTTTGAAGAAGCAACCAATTGCGTCATCCTGCACTGATTAACAGCTGACCTTGCAGATAGACGATACAATGAACTGATAAACACATTTATCACTGTGTAGTTACTAACAAGAAAATATAATACACCGAGATGCAACGAAGTTTTTTTTTAGTCACGTTTAATTTTTTAAAACGAACTTCTGTTAACGTAATGTACTTGACACTCGAAAGTTTGTAATACCTACGTGTCTCCATTCGAAAAGGCTATGGGACCGAGGATTCTTCAAAAAAAGCACAGTCAAAATTTCAAGCGTAATTTTCTCCAAGGTACTCCGTCGCTGAGGGCTCGGTTTGGCGTACACGATATGGACTTCTCGCTGTCCCCACCACTTCTGTCTCGCTCGTGTCCGGCGAAGGTGGGAGCGAGTGAGAGGCACTGAAAGCGAGCGAGGACGGTACGAGACAGACGACGCGTTGATATTTTGTCTCACTCCGTCTTTCTGACGCCTGACACTCCGTCCTTTGCGTGCGCGATGGTCGTGAGCACTCACCGTGAACCCGAAAACAGCTTCTGCAAGAGCTTGACGCAGGCCCGGCTCAAGTCTTTTTCGCGCCCTTTATTATAATACATTTATTTGAGATTATTTATGACCTTACTGTGAAAAATTAGGCAACTGCCTAGGGCGTAAGGTTGACAAGGGGCGCAAAATGGTATTTTCATTGTTGGCATTGTTGAAAATAAACTTTTAAATGAAATACAACAAATTGTACTGCAGCTGTTTTAAACTACGAATAAAAATTCAGAGTAAGGTCACCAATAATCTTAAATATATTATAATAAAGGGCTCAATTGGACAAGTTCGCCTAAGGCGCAAAAAAGGCTCGTGCCGTGCCTGGCTATCTTACCGTGGCGCGCATGCGTCGAGCAGGTACGATTTCATCTAAGCGCTCGCGCCCATAGACTTATATAGACGGAGCGGAAGAGAGGACTTTAGGCGAGGGGACTGTAAGATCGGAGGGGAAAAGGCAGAAACCATACAGGCAATTCGGTAGTTAGGTTCGGATGTATTCGGTTCTTGTCGGTTCGGCATTAATGGCTATGTTCGAAACATAACCACTGTTGCTCAACTATTACTGTTCTAAAGCGTCGTAGTGGTCGTTGTATATAATCATACATATATTAATTGAGTGTAATAATGACTTATTGCATAGTAATCGGTTGTGCAAATCGCAGGAAAAATAAAAACTGCGAACAGTTGGAGAAAGAAAATATAAATAATGATAGTATTCGATTTCACATGTAAATAAATAAATATACATACATAACCAACAATTTATATATTATATATATAATCTTAGAAATTCAAATGTGTTGCTTGATTATCGAATAGATAATATGTTTATAATAAAAATATTTATTTTTTTTCATCAGTTATGTCGCAGCAAATGAGCGATATATATCTATTATACTATATAATTATTTATGCATATTAATTATGTTTATGAACTTTTAAGCTTACAAAATCTTTAAAAATATAACTATTATTGCATATATCTATAAGTACGATTTTATTTAAAAAAAGCTTCATTCTATTTACTAATTTTGTTATATATATAACTTACATGATATACGAAATTTTGAATTATGTATAAGTATACCTAACCTTTTCGACTAAGTATCCCTCATAGATATATATAACGTCATTGAATTTCCGAATAGCCCCGAGGAGGAACGGAGTTACCCGATTTGCCTGTATGACAGTCCCCTTACCGCGAATCTTACAACCCCCCTCAGACACGCTCCGTCTATATATGTCTATGCTCGCGCCCGTCGCGCACGCAAAGCGTTCCATCTCGCTCTCCCCTTCGGCCAGAACGAAGCGAGAAACGAACACTCGGAATTAGGGCTCCGTTCACGATACGGGCTCAACGCCGGTCCCGACCAGCGAGCCCTCAGCGACGAAATACTGTATCATGTGTCGAATATTTACTTACAGCGCACTATATAGGTATGCAGCGGCTATGCGTGGTCAATTTGAGATAGAAAGATGATTTTTATACCGTTAGATAGAGGAAGGAACACTGCGTCTAAAACTATACGAACCGTTATTATCAGTTGAATATGAGCGAGCTGGCAGCGTGGCGAAAATTAACGACATTTGATTTGATTTCAGCTCATCGCAGCGATCACGGCCCGACAGAATGTAGTGCATATAAGGTAAATGTACCAATGCATGGCCACTGATGCAGATATTAATTATTATTAAGCTATGTATATCAATCAGGCAAAATATATTGATTAATTTGTGTTATATAATCCTTAAACTTCATACCCTAAAAATGATTTTGATAAATATTATGTTTAAAACACTTAAAAAATTGTTTGAAATCTCACAGTAAAGACGCACGACGAATTTTGCTAGATTCTTCAGAATTTGCTAAGCAGAAAGCGATGTTTGTTAAGCAAATAATTATTGTAATATTGGGTTTCTTTATATGAACGAATAACTTATGGAATCCTAAGAGTATTTAATGCAAGTAATTAACGCGGTATTACGCGTTTAGATTGTATTTGATCTAAAAAATACGTGGCTATATATCGATACATAATATTCGTGTCTGACCCAATTACTAACCAAGCGTCCATGTATAGGGCAAGTCGCGCTTTAGTATACTCAAAGACTTGTACTAGTGTATAACCAGGTGTATTTTTTGATAGTATAAAGTGTTTTCTTTAGGTATAAGTTGAAACTAATAGATAAAGTGTAAATAAAATTATTAGTGTAATATTTAAAAAAGTAAGTATATACATTCATTCAATATTTTACGCGTTTTCTATTGTCTATAGTACGTAACCTCAAGTTTTGAATTATCCTTTAAGTAATATATAATAATATCGTTAATTACCTTGTAAAATAGAAAAATGAAGGAAGGACAAAGGAAAGTGTAAAAAAAAATTATATTCAAGACGACGTTAATAATGCACTTGAACAAGTGAGAAATGGTATGAGTACCTGTACAAGGTGCCAAAGGTAAACCATATTTGACCACAGACGAAAAGAAAAAAATCGTTGATTTGATTTTATATTGCAATGGCAGAGGCTTCTCCGTTAGAAATTACAATTATTGTGGTGCGTACAAAACCTTGTTACTGAATTAGGGAGGAAAACACCTTTTAAAGCTAATCAGCCAGGAAGGCATTGGTGTTACAATTATAGGTAAGCATGATCATATCATAGAAAATTTCAAAGTACACAAAGAAATAAAAGCAAACAGAAATTAATGTTTTATTCATGTTTTTAACAGAAAACGCAATTGATGAAAGCAAGTGCCAAATAATAGACTTAAGTATCAAGAAGACTAATTTAAATATAAGCTCAGCAACAAATATGGTAAAAGATGACAGACAAATATTAGAAGACAGAACAAATGAAAATGCAATAAAAACCAATATAATGTCGCCGTTTGACAAAGTGCTAACTTGTCCAGATAATCTTTTGAATAAAGAACGGAAAAAAGCAAAGGTTTTATCAACTGCCATAACATCAGACCAGTGGCAGCAATAAAAGTTCGCACAAGAACAGAAATTGCAGAAAAGAGAAAGAAACGAGAATTATTAAAAATTCAAAAAGAAAAAGAAAAAATGCAGGCTGCGATAGAAGAGAAGAGGAAAATTAACAACGAAATAAAAAAGTTAATATCTAAAAAGAAAAATATTAAATAAAGTCTTACAATTAGTATTAAGTTATAGTATGTATATACTGTGTAATTATTATTATACAGATGTTATATCTACCTACTTTATATATATATATATTAAAAAAATATTTTCTTATATAAACAGTTTTCAAGCCATTTATTCTCCCATCTAAACTATTAATCTGTTAACGTTTCATTAACCTCTACAACTTTTTTTTATATAGTACGACCTTTTTCTTATTTTCTTAACGACCTTTAGAATAAATAACAATTCTTTTGGTATTACAATCATTTCTGACGGGTTATAAAAGTTATGGCTATGTACTGGGACAGTGAAATTTAGACACTGGGCGAATCGCTTTTTTACTGGTCATGTATTGGTATAAACGTATACATTGAATTTTTTGTTTTTTTTATATGCCAGGAATATAAAAATGAATGCATGACAATTTTTTTTAAATAAAGGAAGATCCAATCTACCTATTAAATACAAAAAAGCTTAGGATAGCATTAGTTTTTTACGTGATATTGACAATATATTCTTCTGGTGGCCTTAGCTGGCCAGTCATTGGTACATTTACCTTATGTATTTCTCGTTCGACCGCGCCGTTTCATCTTCGCCGGGTTTCGCCGGTCGCTCACGCGATGATTCACAGCTTATGCGACAAATGAAATTCTTTATTCTCTTCATCGAATCAATGTGGCAGTGACACAAATGGATCCCTCATGTTTTTCCGATGAAAATCATACCAAATTTTATGTAAATCAGACTATTTTTAACGAAGCTAATTTTACATTATAAAAATCAATTTTTCATGTAATTTCCTTAATGAAATTATGGTCTGAATTACGTCGTTTTTGGAGCCAATTTCATCGAGAAAACGTAAGGACCCGATTGACGTCACTTTCGCAAAGATCTGATTAGATCTGCAGATTCGTCACTGCTTAGTGCGCAACATTGTATGCATATGTGCCCCGCTGGCGGCATCGCCTTTGACGTCTCTTGCTAGAGAATCACCCTGTCTTTTGCGTCGTGTTTCATTGGCATTTTGCAAATAATTCTACTCACGAACTGTTATCAAGCCCTATAACAAAATTTGTATTTACTTTAAAGCTTAAACACAACGCGTAACACACGTCCGATACCGCAGCACTCTCGCTACAAACTGAGGTACTACGTAAGTTTATTGCTAACACAACCGCGTTCAAGACATCAGCGAAGCAAAAACGTGAGCACCGTGCCTGGGAGAAGGTGACACGGAAGCGCTCAAAATTGACTCACAAGGGAAATTCGGTTATCCGAACCATTCCGATTTTTTTAAACTGCGCAGGATTGTATAGGACCTCGATAGAAGTATCCGGCAATTTTTCGTTTGCGTCAATTTTCAGTTCTTCGGAGTGAAAACAACCCTTATGCCGGGTTTACACCAAGGCGAATACGAACAAAAACACGAACAAAAACATGTTCGTCTGTTCCCGTCGCGTTTAGGGCTGTTCAAGTACTTGAATATTCGGGTAGCTTGAAATCCGAACCAAGCTGAATCCCGGTTTCCGAGCCGAGCCGAGTACCCGAATGAACCGAGCGGCTTGAAAAAACCGAGCGGCTCGGATAGAACCAAGTAATTTGAATTTTTCAAGCGGCCCGAATGAAGCGGGCGGCTCGAACAGAACCAAGCGGATTGAATTATTTCAAGCGGGCCGAAAGAACCGAGCGGCCCGAAAGAACCGAGGCGGCTCGAAAGAACCGAGGCGGCCCGAAGGAACTGAGGCGGCCCGAATGTATGTCTGTACATTGTACGTCGAGCAGATAGGTTAGGAGATAGGTTATGTATACCTAACCCAATTATAATATAGACTGCGGAAGTTTATGTAAATGCATGTTTTTATTGGAATGACTTAAACAAGCGGGACTTTGACAGAACTATGTTTCATCATTACGAGGATGTTAAAAATATACTTTCGATTTTATACATTTTGTATATACTGGATATCCGTTGCACATTCTGCATATTTTTCATATTTTTTGCAGATACGGAATTTGTTTACAAATTAGCTTGGTGAACCACGCCATTCAAATTTAATAGTTTCATATGTTAAAAAGTTTAATAGTGTAATAGTTACATATATATTCAAAAGTTTAATAATTCAATAGTAGGTACAACGGCTTGATACGTATAATATATAATTATTACAGTACAATTATTAGTATACTACAGTTTGATAAAAGAGGTTAAATATAATGTAAGAAGTTCTTACATTAATTAAATAAAAAAATTAAATTGTGTGTCTATTTATATTGCTTGTTCAAAAATTATTCGTCTATTTATTTATTTATTTATACCTAGCCTGCGGAAGTTTATGCAAGTATGATATGCCGCGAATATGCAAATATGCTGAAAAAGGTAACGGGGGGCGGGGGGGTATATTTAACCTCTTTTATCAAACTGTAGTATACTAATAATTGTACTGTAATAATTATATATTATACGTATCAAGCCGTTGTACCTACTATTGAATTATTAAACTTTTGAATATATATGTAACTATTACACTATTAAACTTTTTAACATATGAAACTATTAAATTTGAATGGCGTGGTTCACCAAGCTAATTTGTAAACAAATTCCGTATCTGCAAAAAATATGAAAAATATGCAGAATGTGCAACTTATATCTAGAATATGCAAAATGTATAAAATCGAAAGTATATTTTTAACATCCTCGTAATGATGAAACATAGTTCTGTCAAAGTCCCGATTGTTTAAGTCATTCCAATAAAAACATGCATTTACATAAACTTCCGCAGTCTATATTATAATTGGGTTAGGTATACATAACCTATCTCCTAACCTATCTGCTCGACGTACAATGTACAGACATACATTCGGGCCCCCTCAGTTCCTTCGGGCCGCCTCGGTTCTTTCGAGCCGCCTCGGTTCTTTCGGGTCGCTCGGTTCTTTCGGCCCGCTTAAAATAATTCAATCCGCTTGGTTCTGTTCGAGCCGCCCGCTTCATTTGGGCCGCTTGAAAAATTCAAGTTACTTGGTTCTATCCGAGCCGCTCGGTTTTTTCAAGCCGCTCGGTTCATTCGGGTACTCGGCTCGGCTCGGTCGTTCAAGCCAAGTTAGGCTCGGCTTGCTTTTTCCGGGTACTTGAACAGCTCTAGTCGCGTTTACCCCGGGTCCACACCAAGGCGAACACGAACAAAAACATTGTTCGCGAACTTTTTCGTCTGTTCTTGCCAAGTCCACGTCGCTGCGAACATGAAAAAAACGCAGCGTACGTTCAAATACGGTTCGTACGCTGAGTTTTTTTCATGTTCGCAGCAATGTAGACTTGGCAAGAACAGACAAAAAAGTTCGCGAACAATGTTTTTGTTCGTGTTCGCCTTGGTGTGGACCCGGGGTTACATCGCCGCGAACACGAACAGAATACAGCGTACGAACGTTCTCGAAGATGTATGCGTCGGTAGGAACGCAGTGGACGAACATTTCTGACGATACCTGGCGATCCGCATCCCTTTCCATTGTGGGACCGCTCGTAAACAGGCGACCTCTAGGACCGTCCGCCGGCAGGTACTCCACAGAAATAGTATGCGTGGCAAGTTCGAATAAAATGTTTATATTTTTGGTTTTAGCATAATGAGAATATTTCCAACGTATGGATGAGATTTTTCTAATAAAAATGAAACCAAACCCGACGCAATTCAGACAAGTTTGAGTTCTGCTTATGATATACATATAACTCGTTAATACTTTCTCCTTATTCCCTAGTAAGTAATATCCTACAGCTTTAAACACGAATCACCTCCAACCAAAAATTTGATCTTTTTTTTCAAGCAAATCTGTTATTACTAGTATTAAAAAATATTGATATTATAAAGCCATTATACATATATCATAAGCAGAACTCAAACTTGTCTGAATTGCGTCGGGTTTGGTTTCATTTTTATTAGAAAAATCTCATCCATACGTTGGAAATATTCTCATTATGCAAAAACCAAAAATATAAACATTTTATTCGAGCTTGCCTCGCATACTATTTCTGTGGAGTACCTGCTGGCGGACGGTCCAAGAGGGTCGCCTGTTTACAAGCAGTCCCACAATGGCAAGGGACAGCAAGACCCAAGTTTCATGGATTTGGACATCCGGAGGATTTCACAGCTATTAGGAGGGTCAAATGTTAGCGAACACTGCTATTTCGCGTTTACAACGATACGAACAGCGTGTTAGCGACCATGTTCGCGAGAAAAGACGAAAATGTTTTTGTTCGTGTTTTTGTTCGTATTCGCCTTGGTGTAAACCCGGCATTAGAATTTAATGTGCGATTTCCTACTTTCCTGTGTATCTTGAAAACGGAAAATGTTCCTCACCACAAATTTTAAACGATTTGAGTACATAGTTTTATGCAGCACAAAAAACCATTAACTTTTGTTTATAACAGTTTTTTTATGTAGATATCGTTTCCCAGATATACTGAAAAATAGGAACACACTCAGCCGGGAATCCACCGGGAAGCTAACAATAGGCTAAGCTATGCGATACTATGCTATGCTATGCTACGTTTTAAAAAAATTAGCTTCAATACATTCTTATGGAACCGTTTCCACCAAAAGCTAAGCTAAAACGTAGCATAGCATAGCATAGGGTGACTGCACCTAATATCGCCAGTGTTCCTAATATCGCCACTCGCTATATCTTGCAAAGTAAGCTCTAAAATTTATCGGTTATGCACTGAATTGGTACCTAAACATATGTAGGAAGACATACTGTAAATGCAGCATCGTGTTATCAACAATTACAGAAAGGGAAGGATTTTAGAGAATCTTAATAGTGTCAAAATTTATTGGACTATCATAATTTTACATCACATTCGGAGAAGGTAAGTCTAATAATTCTGTGAATGCAAGAATATCTACTAGAAATACCTAATTAATGATGTGCTTAAGAAATGAAATCGATTCAAATATTTTTCGTAATGAAAATAGCGTTTTTCTTTTAGCAGTATGCGTGTTCTCAATACCGCCTACCGGAGAACAATGGTTTCCATGTAATGTTTGTTACAGGTGAGGTCACGAAATGTGCGGAGCAACCGAAATAAACTATATTTGTCCAATATGTACATCGGAACGTAAAAAATAAAATATTTTAAAAATCTATATTTTTAAATTTCCATATTATTCTAATAAAAATAAAATCACAGATGGATAAAAAAAACATTTATGCAGCAAAAAATAATAAAAGCACATGTGAAAATGACTTTAAAAACTCATATATACATGAATTAATCAATATTTATTGAGTAGGCGATATTAGGTACACTTTTTTCAGGACCCGATTTTTGTATGTCTTACGTTTTTTGAGTCCTAATTAAAAATTGGTAGGTTTCAACGATTCTAACTTATGCTACTTGAAAGATGAATAATTTCTCTTTACTTTGAAAATAACTGCATGCAAAATTATCAATTGTTATTCAATTGATAGCGATTTAACTTTTGCCTGGCGATATTAGGTACAGTCACCCTAGTAGCTTAGCTTAGCTTCTCGGTGGATTCCCGGCTTTAGGGGGTGTTTTCACCTTAGACTTTAGGGCATATAGACATGGAGGTCTCATTGAGAGCTCGAAACTGCCGCCAACATCGTGCGAGAGAGAAAGACATCGTGCGAGCGAGAGAAGTATAGATTAGGGTGGACCTTATTTTTCGACTATAAAATTTTTTGCATGCTGCCCCCTAATTTTGTTCCATTTGATGAAAAAATAATTTGTGCAAAATTTGAGATCGATTGGACGCCGGAAAGACGCGTTCTCATCGCATGCGAGGTTTTGAAATAATAGTGATTTCTCGTCAATTTCGAACATAACTGTGTTCGGCTATTTTGGAAGTATCAGTGAATATTTTTTAATCAAAGTACAGTTTATTAGATGTATGATAATAATATGTATGTATTACTTCCAAAAATATTGAAGAAGCCTTTGAGTTTTATCTTTTAAAATTGTTGTACAACGCAGCGTATAAGTCACAGTGGGCAATCGGGGGTCTTAACTACGCTGTCCAACATGTATTTGGATCTGCAATATGCACTCCGAGATCTAGAGTTTTTCGTCCCAAACACGAATCCGTAAACATAAATGCTCTATCGCCCTCAGTTTTTGAAAAACATGGGTTTTTGTAAAAAGCGCACGATTTTGGGCAAGAATGAGGTATTACGTGAAAACCAAGAACGCTAGAAAGTTCAATTTAGTTTTAAAAGATAGAGGAGAGTTTCCTGAATATATCGGTGTATACAGTTACTAAATTTCTTGGTTTTGTATGGTTGTAAACGACAGTCAAAGTTTAAAAAAGTGCCGAGGTGCATGATTTCTACGCAATACTTTGGCATTTTTACGAAAAGTTGTTTATCTAGCACGAATTCGCTACAGAACAAAGGATTCTGTAGACATTTATGAAGAAGAAACCATCCACGAAAAATGTCGGAACGCTTTTCAACTCGGACTGTTCCAGAAAATATCCATCGGCAACGCGTGCACGGTGTTTTGCCGCCTGGCGGCAGGCGAGCCATAGTCCAGTGAAATTAGGATAGGGGAGACCGGGGATAGTTTGGACACGGGGATACATTGGACAGTTTGAAAATTGCCCTACATAGTGTCATGATGATTGCAATTTTTTTTGTAGTTTGTGCCTATATGCACACCAAATCAACTGATATTCAATATGGCGTGTTGCAATCACGAATGACATGGTATGTCACACTTTTAAATTCTTGTATGTTACTGTATAATATTTTCATCTACTTTTTGTTGTGATTCGGATACTTCATTATGGAAAAATTTTATTGTAACTTTTTTGACGCATTGCTGAATGCGTTTAGAATAAAGTAATGCTATGCAAAAATCAAAGTATCCTTTTTGAGGAAAGGCACGAATAATTTTGTTTTGATATGATATGAGGGGTTACATTGTACAGATAACACGTAGGATAGGCTTGAATGACTGGGATTCTTAGGGGCCCCAATGCTGCCACTGGCCCAAGAGGCCAGTAATTTCAGCCTATGAATACGAGCTTGCACCGCACACTACTACCTACATACACACTTACAGTTTTTCTTATCCGATGTACACCCGCGGTATCATTGGCTTCGAGTTCCCCTTTCGCGCGGCTCTGGAAAACACCATGGAGGTCATTCATTATCATTTCTTTCCATCTGTCCAAATTATCCCCGTGCTATGTCCAATGTAACCCCACCAATGGGGATACTTTGGACAATATGCATCTCTGAACTTTTTTCATCTCAAAGTAATACTAGGGAATGTAAGGCCCGTTTCTCAGGTTCAAATGAATAACGCACATTCTGAGCTATCGAATGGTGTACAATTTATAGCCGTAAAGCATCTCACAGGCCCGCTAAACACTATTAATCAA
Organism: Andrena fulva; assembly: GCA_946251845.1. Classification (NCBI taxonomy): domain Eukaryota; kingdom Metazoa; phylum Arthropoda; class Insecta; order Hymenoptera; family Andrenidae; genus Andrena; species Andrena fulva. Next base: position 16,220,983 of record OX276333.1, on the reverse strand, counting down.
AAATTGTCCAAACTATCCCCGGTCTCACCTATGTCTTCGGAATAAATCCCAGCAAGCTAAATTTTGGTATGGGCCTTTATTTTGCCGTTTTAAACAATATGTCAAAAGTCCCCATCAATCCAACACCCGCTAAAAATTTTACAGAGGGTTGAAGGTAAAAAAATGCAGTTTTTCGCAAATATTTCGTTATCTAGCAGTTTTGCGACAAAAATAGTTATTATACAATTTATAGCGTAGGAAATTCTGTACAAAAAAGGTTCTACGAGTTTTTTTCGTAGGAGTTAGCATTTTCATGTATGCCGGGTTACCAAGTTTCAACCCCCATACTTTTGACAAGGGAAGATCCCGAACCCGGAAATTCAAAAAATTATGAAACTCTGTATATATGTAGGGGAAGTCCTCCTGAGTACAACGCAATTTCGTTTGCTGCCCAACTTCACTCCAAGAGGGTGCAATTGACCCCTGAATTTTTTTCATTTTGTATTATTACTTGCGAACTGTGGGAGATAGAAAAAAAGTGTTCAGGAAAAAGTTACTTCTTTTAATTAGGACTATCATTTGGTAAAGTATAGATCTTACAGTTCTTACGGTTCGCGAGTTATAACACAAAATCGAAAAAAAAAACAGATTTTCAGGGGTCAATTTCACCCCCTTAGAGTGAATTTGAGCAGCAAACGAAATTGCGTTGTACTCAGGAGGACTTTCCCTACATATTTACAGTTCCATAATTTTTAGAATTTCCGGGTTCGGGATCTTCCCTTGTCAAAAGTATGGGGGTTGAAATTTGGTAACCGGACATACATGAAAGTGGTTACTCCTACGAAAAAAACTCATGACACCTTTTGTGTAGAGAATTCCTTAGGCTATACATTGTATAATAACTATTTTCGTCGCAAAACTGCTAGATAACGAGATATTCGCGAAAAACAGTTGTATATTTTTTCAACCCTCTGTAAAATTTTTAGCGGCAGTCGGATAGATGGGGACTTTTGACATATTGTTTGAAACGACCAAATAAAGGCCCATACCAACATTTAGCTTGCTGGGAATTATTCCGTAGTTTGGGCGGATTTCCGTCTAATTTCACTGGACTATACTGTGTAGCGAATTCGTGCTAGGTAAACAACTTTTCGTAAAAATGCAAAAATATTAAGAAATCACTATTATTTCAAAACTTCAACTCAATTGCGACACGGGTTCCCCTTGTCCAATCACTTTGAAGCCTTGTACATATCATTAAACTGTATTTGAAAGCATGGATCCATGCTCCAGTTGCTGCAAAAGCTCCTAGGCAAGATTTCGAGTTTTTAAAAAACTTATATGCATATAGTGCAATTAATAAAAATGTAAGTCGCGTAGCATTGCACAAATTTTGTAATCATTTACTTAACACCAGATGCGGCAGCGCTAGCCTTTTTGACTCCAACATTACGCATGACGCCAAAAAACGGATGGTAGCAGCTTTAGGTACTCTTAATGATACTGACGTCGAAAAATTAATAATTAGTCCGAATAATGTAACTCAGTACATCGTCAACGATATTGAAGGGTTTGTTTCCCAAAAAACGTTACAGTTTTTTAAAAGATTTGCAATTCCCACAGATTTTATAAATAAGGATCCTTCAGAATGGGAAAATGATCTAAATTATAATGTTGGATTAAATATAGCCAATAATTTAAGAGTAGTTAACGATTCAGCCGAACGAGGAGTGAAACTCGTGCAAGAGTTTAATAATGTATTATCGCGAAATGAGGAGGAAAAACAAATTATAATGCAAATAGTATCCGACTACCGAAAGCGCTATCCAGACACAAAAAACTACGTTAATGAAAAATTTGTAAATTGTTTTTGAATGCGAGTATTAAAAAGTTTGTAAATTCAATAACCGTACTTTCTTTTCTTCGCCTATTTATGATATAATATTCACCATTTCATATTAAAAATATTATTTTCTAATTAAATATAAAATATTAATGTCGAACATTCCTCCATTTTGTAAAATTATATTATTATTAACTTTCAAATAATATAAGACAGAAATGAAAAGAATGGTCACTTTCAGTAAAATACCTAAAATTTAATATAATTAATTAAAAATATATAAATATTAATTACTTATTATGTTGAAAAAATCATTCTGTAGCACTATTATCGTAAATATTTGTGCACAAAAAAAACGTTCAACCATCATTATAAATTTTTTCTTCATACCTTTCCGTTCATACAAAATTTCACATTTATTGCAACTCTAACGCGAATAAGGAGCGTCTTCTTCTTATCCGACCAACTTCATCTTTTACGTGAATTATTTTCTTACCCAATGGAACAATTTTAGGGGACGGCGTGAAAAAAATCTTGCAAAAAAATTTTCACCAAGAGTAGCTAAGGTCCACCCTAGTGTAGATTCACAATCGACCGTAATGCGCATGCGCCGATATCGTGCGAGAGAGAAAGACATCGTGCGAGCGAGAGAAGTATTAATTCTAGAGATGTACCGACTAGGGTTTTGGCCGACTAGCCGACTAGCTGATTAATCGGCCCCCAAGAAGCCGAGTAGTCGTTGACTAGACGCCGATTACAAAAGTGGCCGGATAGTCGGCCACTAGTCGGTACATCTCTAATATTTATACTTATTCATTTTTCATTAACGGGTAACAGCCTTTGTTAACAGTGACTCGACAGAAATATAACCCATACGGAGAAGGCAAAAAAGTAATAAAAATAAAGGAAAACGCAAGAAGAAATATTAATAAATCATACATACGCGAAAAATTATTTTCAATAGTTAGTGAATATTTTCATTTGAGTTTTACATTTTAATTATTCACATTATTATTGCGGCCTTGCCATTACTCGTATCTTACTTTCTCCTTATGTACTATATTTTACGTTTAACGAGTAATAAAGTCGAAATAATAATAATAATAATTACGAACCATTACCCAGTATATAAACATATTCTAAAATATTCGAAACATTCAAGCTTCAAACTACTCGACACACCGGACTGTTTGCCAGACTTTCGGCCCACTCGGTACTTTCGGCACACTCGGTACTTTCGGCCCACTCGGTACTTTCGGCCCGCTCGGTTTTTTCAGCCCGCTCGGTTTCCTTCGAGCCGCTCGAAAAAATTCGAGTTCTCGGTTCTATTCGAGTTGCTTGAAAAAATTCGAGTTCTCGGTTCTATTCGAGTACTCGGCTCGGTTCGGTTCTTCGAGCCGAGTCAGGCTCGGCTCGCTTTTTTCGAGTACTCGAACAGCTCTAATATATGCTCTAAGGTTTGCAGCCTGAAAACTCAAAAATGGGTTCAAACAAAAAGTTACCTGATACTTCTATCGAGGTCCTCTCAAAATGTGCACAGTTTAAGAAAAATCGAAATGTTCGGGGAATCGAACTTCCCTTGACAGATGGCGTCAGAGTAAAGTCACAACTAGAGACGCTATAATAAGAGTCTGGACACGAGCCACTGTCCGCTATGTTTGATCGAAATCCCACGAGAGAGAAAGAGATATACACCATTTCACTCTTAACCACTCTTAACAACTCTTACGTTTATGGCGGTATATTAATTTCTGTTTACTTCACGTAAATAGGTATATACATAGCTATATCAAGAAATTCTAATTGCGATTGATTCATACAAAATAGTTGGATGTGCAGCACCCTTTTGCAGTAACACCTCAGAAGAGGGTTATATTATGAGAGTTTTTCCAAAATGTCCCAAACGCCGAGCTTTATGGCCACAAAATATTGCTTACAAAAATTGGGTACCAAGGGATAATTCCCGCCTCTGTGAGGTAAATCTATTGTTACGTGACAATCATGATTAAATTGTCAAATTGTACAATTGTGTATAGCATAGGTACACTTTAGTGTAGAAATGTGGGAACAAACAGCTGATCACAAACGGAAATTGAAACCAAACGCTGTGCCAACAATGTTATGAATATATCCTATACATTATTTTTTTACTACCCAAATGCACATTTTCAGATTAATAGATAGTAAAATACCGCCATGAACGTAAGAGTTGTTAAGAGTGGTTAAGAGTGAAATGGTGTATATCTCTTTCTCTCTCGTAGGATTTCGTTAAAAAATGGCGGACCAATCAAAAAGTGGCCTTCTCGTGTCCAGACACTTATTATAGTGTCTCTATGCACAGGTACACCATTCTGCCCGTACTGCTGTATTTGCTCGCCGATTAGGCTTTACTTTAAACGATCCTTTTCGTGACACACAATTCCGACGCACACCATGGCACTCAAGCACATTCGCATGTCCAATGAATCTTTTTTGCACATCATCCGTAAAATTAATATATCCCGGCGTTGAGTTGTCTTCGTAGTGAGCTGGAAATACATCCTGATACCCAACGCGAGGACTTCAAATATGTACTTACACTTCCTTTTCTTTATCCCCTCGGGGAAATGATCGAAATTTTTAATGAACTTGCGGGCGATGGTCTTCCAGCATTCTTCCCTGCGGAATCTGTCGCGATAATTTTTGCTCCGAGTATCCCATAATTCTGGCTTCTGGTGCACCAATTTTATAAATACTTCTGTGAAGCTTTCATTCATTTCGTTCGATGGAATGAATACACGTCGCACGTCACTGGCAATGAGCGTCTGCGGACTGGCGAAATGCAAGTATCAGAATCTCGGACGCTGCACGCGTGAGTCACACTATAGCGATATGTATCACGTGAACAACGGTTTCGGATTGGAAGACGCTAAAGGAGCATCCAGACGCTGATACATGTTGCACGAAACGTTAAATACATGCTTCATGGTACATGTTGCTACGTCTGCAGATTTATTTCCGTGTTTCAGCATCAGTTTCAAGTTTCCAGATTACATCTAATTTTCAAACGATTTTATTCGATGGCGTTTTTTCACATTAAATAAAGTCGCGGAGCAGCTGATATGTCGACAAATTCATTTCGACGCTTGATTCTGTATTAAATTGATTCATATTCTGTTATGACATATCCTGCTCCACGATTTTATTTAAAGTGAAAAATCACCATCGAAATTGTAGTACAAGAAAATAATTAGTTTATAGTTTTTAGTGCATTTTAAATAAAATCGTTTAACTTAAAATTTTTTTTATACATTTCTTTGCGTGCTGAAAACATTTAAAAGAATCACGTACGATCGTTGTAACTTTCGACTAATTTATTTTCGGTGATAATGTTTAACAATGCAGTTTCATTTTGCATTTTTATATTTTTCTTAAATTAGGTTTATTGTAGAATACTTTACATTCATTTTACGTATATATTTACATCGATATTTATAAATAAATTGCTCATATTTCCTAAATCGTACCGTAATACGTTCGCTGCCGTGCATCTACAGTGTAATATACAGGATGTCCCACCTATGTAAGTTTCATCATCCTAAATATGTTTGCAACAAATATATGCGTAAAAATGTAATGTAAGAAATTTGAAGTTTTTGCAGAGGACGACTTTTCTTTGTAAAATTGTATCCTATTTGCAAGAAGAGGCAGAAGCGTTTACCCAGGGCGAAATGGAAAGGTCGTGAGTTGAACTTTATGAAAAAAATACGCCAGAACGCTTCGGTTGAAAAAGTATAATTATTTTGCAAATAAAGATAGTAATATTTTTTCACAAATATTTTAGTAAATTTTTTAAGCGAAGCTTCTTTAGCCGCGGCAGCGTAAGTTTTCTCGGGTGTGACGGAAGTGTGAAACGCTTCCCCCACCAAGAATCGCTATACCCACTTCCGCTTACTCCTACCCTGCGAAGGCGACAACGCGTCAGAGGGACCGAAAGCAAGCGAGGAACGGTACGAGACAGACGAGGCGTTGATTAAAAAATGCTGGAATGTCTATTTGAAACTCCTCTCTACAGGCTGTACGTGTACGGCATTAGAGCTTATGAATCTTTGTTTCATAATGAGAATGTTAATCAGATTCCTATAGATGAAATTAGTGAATGCATACCAATCGAAGATAGTCTCGCTGCACAACAGCAAACACTCTTATGGAATGATGAAAAGTATCTTCATATTGCACCAGGAGAAGCAAATATACGACACAGTCTACTTTTCGATGAACATGCAGAGGAATAAAACTTATTCACATTAAGAAAAAGGAATTAACAGTTTTGATATTTAATAAGAAATTTCACTTCTATGGGTACTATGTTGGAGCTAGGAAAGAAACTATAAGAGGGATGATAAGAGCGGCGAAAAAAGCTGCTCGAAAATATCTTTCTTTGATGTGTTTATACTGGAGCCGTCATAATAGTATTGCTTCAGTCGTTTAAGGTTTCGGGAAGATAAATCATTTTAGACATGGGCGATTCTGAAGAAGAATTATTATTGTCTTCAAGTGCCGTAAAATGGTACATAGGAAGTCTACGCAGTAAACGTAAACATTGTATGCACCCTATTAATATTAATAGATATGAATTTGGAGAGTTTCATCATTTATATAACGACTTAAGAAGATACCCTCAGAAATTTTTTGAACATATGCGAATGAAAATAGAAACCTTTAATTACATTTTGTCCAAGATATCGGATAAGATTAAAAAAAACGTTTCGCTTTTAAATTAACGGCTACTTCATCCCATAACTTATCTAGTATATATCGATTATGGTGATTTGTATCTTTCTGATCCCATAACGGGGATCTAATAAATACTTCTCCAATTAATTTTTGAATATTCATCGTTAATGAGGTTATTATTCGTCGATGAGGTCAGCGACAATAGCGAAGAAAAAGAAATATTTGTTTCTCGATGCTTTTATCGTTGGTCATCTAGTAAGCGTTGCTTTGCTCGCTGCTCCAATATAAACACTTCCATTATAAAACAACATAATGTATTTCGACCAGGGTTGCCAGGCGGTTCAGTACACCGTACTGGCATATATGACGTCAGAAGACGGCATAGACCTATATGTATACACTACTCGACTTGTGCACGCCATGCGATGAATTGTGGTACTAATCGTTAGTGGCGTCACTTGGCATGACTTGGCGCTGGTGTCAGTTGGCATGACGTCACGAAGTTACCAACACAAATACACCGTTATTGCTGTAGGTGTTCCCCTTCTCCTACACCGTATGACGTCATATACGTCAGCACACCACCATTTATTCAGTACACCGTGCTGGCATATATGACGTCAGAAGACGGCATAGACCTATATGTATACACTACTCGACTTGTGCACGCCATGCGATGAATTGTGGTACTAATCGTTAGTGGCGTCACTTGGCATGACTTGGCGCTGGTGTCGGTTGGCATGACGTCACGAAGTCACCAACACAAATACACCGTTATTGCTGTAGGTGTTCCCCTTCTCCTACACCGTATGACGTCATATACGTCAGCACACCACCATTTATTCAGTACGCCTGGCAACCCTGATTTCGACGCTTCGCTCTTATCGTTGCTCTGGTGACTGTTTATCGCAGCTCCAACATAAACGCACCCTAAAGCGTGAGAGTTTCACGCATTGATTTTTTTTTTAATAGTTACGTGTAATTATATATATCTACAGTTTATTGGTGAAAAATCGACACTGCTCACTTGGTACGTTACTAAATGAAATTGACAGCAATGGAATCCTGACAGACAAATACACAAATGTATAAACTGTCTGCTTTATATATTAAGATTGTACATTAACGAACGAAATGTTGAAAGATTATACGGTTATTGTATATGGCGGTCATATACTCATTTATCACTTGCCTTATAACATTGTCACTACACATATGCATCACTTGGTTCGGATACCTGTTCTCGAGTAGGTGTCACGAATGCCGCAACTTTTGTTTCCCAAATAAATTCACCCTTGTCAGGGCCCCTCGCCCGAACTACTTGACAAGGAGACTGAACCACGTAAACCGATAGTGAGTGAATGGGGAAGATGACTGGGTCATTCCACGCCAACTCGATCACTTATTTCCCTCGATGTCTCGGATTTTGTTCAAACTTGAATATGTCGTAGTCCTCGTGAAATTAGGGGGGGGGGGGTTTAATTCACCATTTTGTCGATTTCGAGTTTGTTTAAAAAATACAGGGCCTTGAATTTTGCGATTTTTGCCTATCTTCGTGAAAATGGGTTGTACTTGTGAATTTTTATCTCGGAATCTATTTTTCATATTTAGTTTATTCTTACGTCATTTTAATGCAGAAGGATCGGCCTTTCTGAATACATTTTTTCGAGATCGAAAAATTAATTTTGCAACATTGAAAATTGTAATTAAAGTTTTATTTTGCAAATTGAGGCTCAAGGTCACGATGTTAAAAATCTGAAAACAATACCACCATATTCGCTGAAGAATTTTCTATAAAATAAGCCTATCTCTTGGTAATTTGCATATTCAACGTCGCAGAAAGCTGTTACAGACAGCCGGCGCGCGCCTTTTCAGGTACAAGCGAGCTGCGCGCTCCGCTATTACGGTCGCCTGACCGTACCACTCGCACCCTCTATTACATCAATCAGGTCTAACAAAGGTAGAAACAATAACGACAGCTCGCGTACCCATCACAAGGGTGTCATTTATACCTGCACAAGAATTTTACTAACCCACTTTTGGCCAATGCCACTTTTTTTATAATAATTTCACTATTGTCTGTACCAGTTTTCGGACATTTTACAAGTGGTGTTGTTAGACCTAACTAAAGTACTCAAGTAATTTTTTAATTATTAAATTTTGAGTACATTTGATTTGTACTCACAATTGAGTACAAAAAGTACTAACATAAATATATTTTCTTTAGAAAATAACAATGCTGAAAACAAAGAAAAAGGAGCAGAAGCGCGCGAAATACACGGAAACCGAGTTAATTGAAGCAAATGTAAAATAAAATCTGGAGTACCCATATGTAAGGTCAGCCGTGGAGGAAATAATAGAAAACATAAAAGAATATCTTAAACAGATTATAAATTGTTTAATTTTCATAAAATGTTAATAAAAACAGTTTGTTATACTCATGAACACAAATTTAATAAACAAAATGGTGCATTTACAATGGGGGAAACTGCTGGCCAATAATGAGGACGTGAGACGGTCGATAGATGGTACAAGTTGGTCAATAAAGGGGACATCAGGTCCCATATAATTTTCACCATAATTTTTGTGTAAATAGTCAAATATCACTCTAAAACTAATTTGATTAAGAAACTAGAGACTTCAAAAAATACAATGATCCATACTTTACTCAATCATTGTCGTATATTAGTAAAAAAATTACTATTTCGAACCAGTCACACTCTTAAACGGTCGCTAATGGGGACATTTACTTTATGGGCGCGGTCTATTTTTTTCTAATGTTCTTCTACCAGATTTTAAATTTTTACTTGTTAATGGAGACTCACCTACGGATGCCATTAATATATTGATGGAACTCACCACCTCGGTTGGATCGATTAAGAATGACTACTTTTTGAATTGTCACTATTGTTATGTTGTGTCTGCATACTCGACAATCCAGATGGCCCTGGTTCTGCTATTGCAGTGTCAGGCTGTTTCTTATTTTCCTTATATAATTTCATGCGACAAGTATTGCAAATGAACGTATTTCCAGTAAGAAATGAAAATGAACGACACATTTCCAATGGTACTCTTCGAAGTGTATATGTATATCGTGCATGTCCCTTTAGGTTGAAGGGATTAAAACACCACTGACGCACCATTTTCGGAAATCCACAAACAGATATAGAGACAGTAGACGCGCACGATACGAGTCTGAAGACTGAAAACTTCAAAGGACGATGCCTAAGTATAAATGTGTAGCGCTATATAAGTTTATTGCCATCTTGGAGTTACATTACGTACTACAGAAATTTTTACTGCAGAGAAACTTTACTGTAGGTATAAATGACACCCTTGTGATGGGTACGCGAGCTGTCGTTATTGTTTCTACCTTTGTTAGACCTGATTGATGTAATAGAGGTTGCGAGTGGTACGGTCAGGCGACCGTAATAGCGGAGCGCGCAGCTCGCTTGTACCTGAAAAGGCGCGCACCGGCTGTCTGTAACAGCTTTCTGCGACGTTGAATATGCAAATTACCAAGAGATAGGCTGATTTTATAGAAAATTCTTCAGCGAATATGGTGGTATTGTTTTCAGATTTTTAACATCGTGACCTTGAGCCTCAATTTGCAAAATAAAACTTTATTTACAATTTTCAATGTTGCAAAATTAATTTTTCGATCTCGAAAAAATGTATTCAGAAAGGCCGACCCTTCTGCATTAAAATGCCGTAAGAATAAATTAAATATGAAAAATAGTTTCCGAGATAAGAATCACAAGTACAACCCATTTTCACGAAGATAGGCAAAAATCGCAAAACTCAAGGCCCTGTATTTTTTAAACAAACTCGAAATCGACAAAATGGTGAATTAAACCTCCCCTAATTTCACGAGGACTACGACATATTCAAGTTTCAACAAAATCCGAGACATCGAGGGAAATAAGTGATCGAGTTGGCGTGGAATTGCACCCGACTGCAACTTTTTCCCACCCGTGACGCCACCAGCACACGTGCCACTTGTCATCGGTGTGTTATAAGACATTAATATGTAACTACCCACTTCATACATTCCAGAAATGAAAAATTCGCGCCGAACCATTTACACATGCGCACTCATGCAAAACCGCAGTACATGCGCTAGTAGCACCTTCTGCGCCCAGCTTTGCGTCATCTACCCCATTAGCGCACCAGCGGAACCCTCGGTTGGCGGCAACTTCAGTCATCCAGTATTGAACATGAAAATGTACATATTTCTCATTACATCTTGGTGAGAGAGAGGATTGGTGAGTTTGTGACGGCGAAAATGAGTCCAATCACGAAACAATTCGGTCTATTTTGTTTTATGAATACATGATTAGGACATACACTACGTTCATAAATAAAGTAGTTGAGTTATCGACCGTATTTTTAGAATATAACAATAAGTGGTTTCGGCGCACTGGTTCGGTCAGTTAAACAATCTAGAAGCTAATTTGCAATTTTAATAATTATAAATTTCCGACGTTTCGGTCTGCGGTTTAGACCTTTTTCAAGGAAAAATTATTAAAATTGCAAATTAGCTTCTAGATTGTTTAACTGACCGAATCAGTGCGCCGAAACCACTTATTGTTATATACACTACGTTCACTAAAAATGGACCGAATTGCTCCATGTTTGAACTCATTTTCATCAGGAAACCCTAAAAAATCCAATGGCAACACTTTCATGAACATTTATCAAAAACATGAACATTTTATTTTTCTGCAGGTAAGTACTGGGCATTTTATCTGGCTCGTCGGTATTGTTGCACTCGGCTGTCAACAGGCGGTCTACAGGGTGATTCTTCAGCGACGCATGTCAAAGAGATGCCGCCTGGTACCCCGTGGCGAGGACAACCCCCCGCAGTGTCTTGCTGAATTTTATGGCTTTCGACCCTCGGAGGGGTTGGAATACGATTAAGAAGAGAGAAATGTCCAGGATTTCAGCATTTCTCATCAGAACTTTGCGAAAACGACGTCAATCGATTCCTCATGTTTCGCGGATAAAACTGACACCAAGAACGACGTAATTCGAACCATAATGAAGGAAATTCCATGAAAAATTCATTTATATCATTTCAAGCTGACTTCGTTGAAAAATATAAAAATAGTCCGATTAACATGAAATTTAGTAGGGTGACTGTACCTAATATCGCCAGTGGTCCTAATATCGCCACTCGCTATATCTCTTAAAGTAAGCTCTAAAATTTATCGGTTATGCACTGAATTAGTACCTAAACATATGTAGGAAGACATACTATAATTGCAGCATCATGTGATCATCAATTACAGAAAGGGAAGGATTTTAGAGAATTTTAATAGTGTAAAAATTTATTGGACTATCACAATTTTACGTCACATTCGGAGAAGGTAAGTCTAATAAATCTGTGAATGCAAGAATATCTACTAGAAATACCTAATTAATGATGTACTTCAGAAATGAAATCGATTCAAATATTTTTCGTAATGAAAATAGCGTTTTTCTTTTAGCAGTATGCGTGTTCTCAATACCGCCTACCGGAGAACAATGGTTTCGATGCAATGCTTGTTACAGGTGAGGTCACGAAATGTGCGGAGCAACCGAAATAAATTTTATTTGTCCAATATGTACATCGGAACGTAAAAAATAAAATATTTTAAAAATCTATATTTTCAAATTTCTATATTATTCTAATAAAAATGAAATGAAAGATGGATAAAAAGACATTTATAGAGCAAGAAATAATAAAAGCTCATGTGAAAATGACTTTAAAAACTCATATCTACATGAATTAATCAATATTTCTTGAGTAGGCGATATTAGGTACACTTTTTTCAGGACCCGATTTTTGCATGTCTTACGTTTTTTGAGTCCTAATTAACAATTTATACGTTTCAACGATTCTACCATATGCTACATGAAAGATGAATAATTTCTCTTTACTTTGGAATGAACTGCATGGAAAAATATCAATTATTATTCAATCGATAGCGATTTAACTTTTGCCTGGCGATATTAGGTACAGTCACCCTATGATTTTCACGGGCATAAAGTAAAGAATCCATCGGTGTCACTTGCATACAAAATTCAACTTTTTTTCTGTTCTGTAACATTCTATAGCCGTTTCTTATAGATTTCTGTGCACTGTAAACGAATCCGCAAACCGTTTCTCGCCATCACCCTCAGTTTTTGAGAAATTCAGTTTTGTACGAAAATGCAAGTTTTCAACTTTGAACATCTATTGTGTTCAAAGAGTTATAGTTATTCTGTTGCTTGTTCCGTCAAATTATGCTATGAACCCTCGCGAACACAACGATATAAGTCATTTAAATATGTTTAAACAACGATCAAATGGAAAAGGACCCCCGAAATGCACCAATTTTTTGTAAAACACCTTTTGTTTTCAATACAGAAACGAAAGAGTTTGGCAAAACGCGTGGCGCGGACAGTGGTAATCACGCTCGTTACGCGATTCTGTGATGCTGAGCGGCCCACGCGCCATTGACTACCACTGTCGGCGCCGCACGTTTTGCCAAACTCTTTCATTTCTGTATTCTGTATTGTAAAGAAAAGGCGGTTTACCACTTCTGCTGGTGGTTTCCGGAGGAAAAATGCCTACTGCATCGTATGGAGTAGTTAGATTTTCACCTAGACCCTTAGTATTTGAAATATATAGACAGATAGGTATCGGCAAAAATTGGTGCATTTCGGGGGTCCTTTTCCATTTGATTGTTGTTTAAACATATGAATGTTTCTGATTCAATAATAACTTATATCGTTGTGTCCGCGAGGGTTCATAGCATAATTTGACGGACCAAGCAACAGAATAACTATTACTGTTTGAACACAAAATATGTTCAAAGTCGAAAATTTGCATTTTTTTTTCAACATCAAATATCTCGGAAACTGGGGGTGATGGCTATCGGGAATTAGGCCATGGAAACTCAATACACATTAATAGTTTTGAATCTTGATTTTATTTAGAACACTTGGAAGGAACGTCTTTATTGAACGAAACGATTCGGCAGAATGAATTCTTGAGGAGAGATCCGTCAAGCATACGGACTCTATCGGTTGGTAATGCTATCGCTATAAACATCCTGATATCAACATTACAGCCATGTCCTCTCATGCGTTTCACAGCAGTAATATAAAGGATAATTTTTGCATAAATAAACTTTCATTAGTTAAACACAACCAACACGCCTCCTCAAAAATTAATCAATTATATTTTAAAAAAAGACACCTTCCTTGTGTCTTCTCTGGGGTAAGCTACATATGGTCCAACATTTGTTGCTTAGGATTAGGGAAACCCAGAAAAAACCTAATCACACCATTATGGAAACTATTAACACTAATATCTATATATTATTCCAAACCCATTCCAGTCCTGAATTCCAGGAATTTCACAGCTGGGAGTGGTTTAGTCAAAGGATCGGCCAACTAATTTCCTGTGGGAATATATTTCAATTATATTACATTTTTCTCGATCTGTTCTCTCGAGAAATGATATTTTATATCAATATGTTTTGATCTTTTGCGGTTAGTTGGATTGTTCGCTATGCTAATACAACCATTATTGTCTTCATAGATAATAATTGGGTTGGAAACATTTATCTCGATACTGTCTGCTAATGATTTTAGCCACAATGCCCTCTCTGACGGCATCAAAAAGGGCCATGTATTCAGCTTCAGTCGATGAGGCTGCTACAGCTACTTGTCTTTTTGTATTCCAACATAGTGTGCAACGTTCAAATAATTTGAATAAGAAACCTGTAGTACTTCTTCTATCATTTCCATCGTTTCCTCCTGTCACGTTCCGCGACGTAGAGTCAAATATTAATTAGCCTTCAAATCATTTATATTTACTATTCCGTACTCTAGTAGAGGTATTATAACCACCTCGTATGAAAAACATTATACAACGTATCGCCGATAAGGCACTGTCCCCGTAACCTACGATTAGAAGAGATCGAGCGAAGAATACACGGACGGCAACAGCTAGCAGGAGAGCCAGCACGAAGGAGGTAGCGGCCAACCAGCCGCACACCAAGGAGACCAGTGGACACCAGCTGATGGGTCAGAGGCCCCATCCGCCAGCGGAGTTGACACCTTTGCAGAGCTACGCCCCTGATCCTCGCCAGAAGATTGCCCTCCCGTTATTTCCCGCTAATCGATCGCCGATACCAATACCATATACTTAACTTCAACCCTTAGTAAGTAAACTGTACGAAGCCGATCGTACAGAGCGTATTGTAAGCAATCGCGTAGAAACATAAAATATGAATTTATATAAGAATCTTGCTATCGTCGCCGCTGGGAGTTGAATAGAGTAGTGCCCATTAGTCGCGAAGAAGGATACCTAAAGGGTGCAACGGAGGAACATCTAGACTAGTAAACAAAACTCTCAGATAAGCGCGATGGGAAGATTCTTCCTGGAAGATCCCAGGCAGAGGCTGTGGGATCAGGGTTTGCAATACCGGTAACCCAGTTTACCGGTAAATCGCGAGAAATACCCTCAATTTTTACCGGTAATTCGTGAAATTTTTACCGGTAATTCGATAAATTACGTATATCAATATAGCGCATATATGCGTTCGTTATTTCGATCTACATCGTTATCAGTGAAAAAAACCTCAATTACTAATAAATACGAAAACCGAAGTATCTCATGAAGAATCAACTCTAAACCAAAAGAGAACTAAAAATCTAAATCAAGTCATCAAAAAAATGGACGTATTTTCAAGTAGAAAAAGCAAGGAGAAAATATATTAGGTACAAATGCCATATGATTTCTTAATGACTATCCGACCAACAAGTGTAGAATCTGAGAGTGCTTTATCCGTGGCTGGATTATTTTGTACAGAAATTAGATCGCGATCAAGAGACCAAAGTTTAGACAAATTATGTTTTTTGCGTGCTTATTTGTTAAAAAAAATTGTTCGATAAAAAATATTTAATTATGTATGTAAGATAAGATTCTTTTCATTGTTTCCGTGGTGAAGATCCATATTAATAAGTATTGTCAATAGTTACAGGTTTCACAATTATATCTATATTGTGTTATCTCATTTTATATTTTATGTTCAGAATAGTTTTATTTGCATATATTTATTATAATGCTCGATTAGAGTTCAAAAAAAGTTTTTTGTAATGTTTACTCTTATATTTTCAATACCTTAAAAAATATCGGTAAATTATCGGCAAACCGGTTTTGATTGAAAATTTTACCGAATTACCGGTAATTGAAAAAGTCGGTAAATTTGCAATCCCACAGTGGGATGGGGTCTCCCACTTAGGATTTGTCACGCGACAAATCCTAGAGAAGGAGTGACCAATTGCCCTATGAAAAGGGATCGTGCTTTTCAGATCATTAATTACTCGAGCGTCAAACCGGTGTTTTATCATTAAAAAGACTTTGAGAAAGTGATGTACCACCAGCTGACGTGAAATAAAAGTTTTGTGAGTTTTACCCTCGTGTTCCTTATCCCTACTTTTGGCATTATTACATTTATATCTTCTTTTAATTGATTTCAATAACCGAGCAAATATGATTAAATTAATCGTGATTTGCGCCCGCCAATGGTGACATTTAAAAGCGGACATCCGCACGCGGTGTCATCAAACAGTGGTTGTAAAAAGCGATTTGCGCGTTCAATCAACCCCTAAAAACGATTATTAAATGATCGAAATGGTTCATAAGCGATCATGTTTTGCATCTGCCAAAATTGATACTTATAAGCGGATAGCCGCCCACGGTGTCACCGGGCATTAAATGTTAACCATGATCCCGGGAAATAGAATAAACCCAATTCAATTCAACCCCATTATTTGAAGGTCCTAATACCTAAAGGCCACCGAGCCGGCAGAAAAAAACAGCTACGTCGGTTAGCACTAAGATACCAAAGTGCGCCGGCCGAGTATTACGCCTTGTTGGGAGCGACGAGCACCACCTGTGTCCACATCAAAGAAATCTCAACCCCGACGACCCTTGGAATCGTGGTAGATTGTGGCGATTGGGCTCCGCCAAAGTCCAACCCCGTGGGAGAGATCGACGCGACACCCAAGGAGCCCATCGTCTGGCGTCTGATACCAATTGATTTATAAAAAGGTAACCAACATAATATATCGCGTTAATGATCCTACAATCTCTCTCTCTCAACTATCCCAGAGCGGAGAATCTCAGGATTTGCTCGAAAGCGGACAAAAATGTAAACTCCCTAAATCACGGCCCCAAATAGGAAGTAGGGACGTAACACCTCCCTAATCAGAATTTACATAACCACTTCAACGATCATTGTAATCAGCTCGGACAAAAGTTAATTTAACATCAATTGATCCTTTGAGATATCTGACAAGTAAACATTCACTTATAAGGAATGGAGTTTCCCGATTTGGAACATATATTTTGAAAGTACTCATAGTAACTAAGAAATCCTGAAAAGTATATCTGCAATGGACATATTTTACTCATGTTATCAATAACATTCAATATAGCCTCGAGGCGTATGCGAAAAACGGCAGAATCCTCTTATTTAAGAATAATTGGGTAAAACCTGGCATCTGTATGTTTTTTGCGATGCTGAATCCGAATATGACTTTATTGTTTGTGTAAAAAAAAATTCTTAAGGTAGTTCTTTTAATAAAAAATCGGGTTTTTGGAGATAACTCAAGGAAAGGCCGAAGAATTTTTTAAATATTTTTTTCGGATTACTCGTACCAATTTACTTCAAAATCCACTTTGACCTGTTTTTAACTCTCAGTGGTTACATCTGGGCCCATAGGACAAGATACCAATTCATAACCAGTTTAGGTTAGGTTGAAAAACAGTCTGTGACTGAACCTCGCCTTTGCGTTTCTCTGTTTTCTTTCTTTCTTTTCTTGATTATATACTTGCGTTGTGCAATAAAGACGCTTAAGAATAATAATAATAATAATTTCCACTTACCGAAAAATGTCATGTTGTTAAAAAGTTGAGTTGTACGTATCTCCAAAAAACCGATTTTTTATTAAGAGAACAACCTTAGGATTTTTTTTTAGACAAACAATAACGTCATATTTGGATTCAGCACCACAAAAAACATACAGATGCCAGGTTTTACCAAATTATTCTTAAATAAGAGGATTTTGCCGTTTTTCGCATACGCCTTGAGGCTATACTGAATGTTATTGATAACATGAGTAAAATAGGTCCATTGCAGATATAATTTTCAGCATTTCTTAGTTACTATTAGTACTTTCAAAATATATATTCCAAATCGGGAAACTCCATTCCTTATAAGTGAATGTTTACTTGTGAGTACCCTTTTTAAGCATTTAAGCATCTTTGTTATTTTTATTTAGATATCGACTTAAAATATTAACAGCTGTGCTTAAATCAGATCGAGTACATAACATTACATACATCAAACATCCGATAAGATTTCGACATTTAATCCCATCACTCTTTCTTGGCTCGGGAGATATTTGTCTTTTAGTTCGATTATTTGTAGATGAAGGCTCGTGTATATCTGTTTCAACTACAGATTTATTTAATCCATGACTTAATTCGGTATTTTTATTAATCTCAACTTGTTCCGATTTCAATATATCTGAATTATTACTATCAGATTTATGAGTCGTTACTGATTTTAACCTTAAGGGGGCCGTCTCATTTTTCTTATGGTCCGAATCGATCGAAGCGTCCCCAGTAAACAAACGGACCCTAATGAAACTACTGCGGTCGATAAAAAGAACTTGTACAGAGATGACATCTCCAGGTACTCTGGTTAGACGAACTTTTGACGCATAGTTGCCACATCGTCTGTTCTCTTTGTGTCTGCCGCGCTGTTGCCACAGAGTTCTCTCTTTCTATCGAGAAGTCTTGAAGCAATACGGCACGAGAGCTACGTCCAGCGTCAGAACCTCGCTGAACGTAGCAATAATGAAAGATAGAGAGGTCCGGGAGTGTAAGAAGGAAAGATGGAAATATACCAAACTTGACACAATTTGAACTATCAGATTACACATAAAATTTATTTGCAGAATTGAAAGCCCGTTTCGTTCAAAGTAGTCGGATTTAAATTATTTTCTGTCAATTTAATCGGCAGAATCACTTTCATATTGATACGATGAAAAATAAAGAAATTCTGTTTCTGCATAATCGATGATACATCGCCGAGCAACTCCAGGCGACAGGTTAGACGGGTGAGCGATACAATGTCGCTCGGCTCGAGCTTCGGGGGACCTCAAGAATGAAGGCCTTCGATTAAAAAAATTATTTGTGGCCGACGGATGAATTCCCGTCGAATAAACTGATTCATCCGTGGCGTTTCAAATAAAACTAACTCTGCGTTATTTTTATTCGACGACAAATAAAGATAATGTCTC
Source organism: Andrena fulva (assembly GCA_946251845.1). Lineage (NCBI taxonomy): Eukaryota > Metazoa > Arthropoda > Insecta > Hymenoptera > Andrenidae > Andrena > Andrena fulva. The sequence goes on along the minus strand of OX276333.1, from coordinate 16,202,097 downwards.
TTTAATTTAATAGTTTATTTCAATAATTTATGAAACAATACTAATTTGCGTATCAATATCCCTTCTGAACTTCGCATTTTTGTAAGGACACTGGGCATCGCTTGCCTTCTTGGAAGGCGAGGTCCAGTAGGATGCGTAAGGGATACAATGTAAATTCCTGGCGTTCTCCCGATTAAAATCGTGTGAAATGTCATGTAAATCGGACTATTTTTAACGATGTTAGCTTGGGGCCACTTTCATCGGGACGACGGAATCGGTTGAAGCCATTTTCGCAAAAATCTGATGCGAAATGTAGAACGTGAAATTCGTCACTTCCACGAAACTCAGCGAGGCGCGGCATATTCACGGCATTGTCTTTAGGACTCTAGCGAGAAAATCACGCTGTACAAACAGCGTATTGGTCAAAAACATTTTTTTAATAAAAAGCTTATTATTTGTGACTGAAAATAAAAGTGTCAACTATTGGTACACTGTCAACAAAGAGTACAGTTACCGTATATTTAATTACCAAGTACAGTTCTAGAAATAATCCGATTTATACCGTGCTTGAACTCATTTTAATCTGGACAATATCAGCAGTATGTTAATAAATAGTGAAAACGTCACGTTTTACAATTTATTAATACATAATCCACCGCAAGCAACACTGTATGCCTCTCGAACCGAAATCAGAAGCTGCCGCCAAACAGCCCAAGTCTTCAGGTTCAAAGAGAGATCGCGCCGGTTCGGGTAAACACGCTGCCGAAAGTTGTTTGAAGCCTTCAAATAAAAGTCGAATAAACTACGGTTAAAGATCGAATAAACAAATTATTCTTCTTCGAATAAAAAAATTATCTTTTGTCGTCGAATGAATTCACTTGGTTCATAACGGATAAACATAAAGTATCTTTTATTTGAGTTTATCCAGATATAATCTTTGCCCATCTCTGTTCTCCAGCCGCTTCGCCGTGATTCATTCAAGCCTTCTTGACGACAAAATAGTAATAGGGGAAATGCGGCAACAGCGCGATCTGACTCTCGATACGTATCGGCAACTATGTCTTTCCTACATTTATCGGCTAGCTTGGACTTCCACCGGTTCTGGTGGTACATGGCACGAATATACCATCAGCGCCGGTGACGGAGGAACCTTGAAGCTTCATTCTGTCATTTTTCGGGCTGTACTGAGTACACGATTCATAAATTCATTATTATTTCAACGTACGGTGCTTATTAGCATTCAAACGCACCGTTCCACCCTGCACTGATGTCTACTGGAGGCAACTATACCCGCAAAAACTTTCTTCGTGCCGATTCCAGGACGAAAGATGGTTGAAACGGTTTGTTTACTACATCGCGTATACGCAGGGTCGGCGAAACCACTGTGCAAGTTATACGCCGCATAAGGGCGCCAGCCGAAAGTGGTGCTAAAAAACTATATCACACGCTTATAATAAAGGAATCCAACTGCCACATAAACAAAATGTAAATATATTTCTTTTTTTATTGCATCCCGTGCAAACAGGTGCAAAAATTTGGGGGCGTCAAAAATTTTCTTGCATACAGGCGCCAGCTAACCTCGCGTCGGCCCTGCGTACACGTCACGCTGGTGCTACGTGGCTCGACTATACCAGTGGCGCCACCAACGGAGAAGCCTTGAAGCCTCATTCTGTCATGTTTCGAGTCATAAATTCATTATTATTTCAACGTGCGATGCTTATTAGCATTCAAACGCACCGTTCCACCCTGCACTGATGTCTACTGGAGGCAACTATCCCCGCAAAAACTTAATTCTTGCCGATTCCAGGACGAATAACGGTTGAAAATGTTCGCGTATACGTACACGCTTTTCCTAGCTTGTGGGAGCGTACGCACACATTCAAGGCCCGCTGAGACGGCCCCCTTATGTCAGATGAATCAGTCTCAGGCTGTACTATTACAGGCCTGGATACCAAGAAATTAGTCTCATCTACTATAACATCTCGAAGTACGTACTACAAACTTTCCAGCTCCAACATCCCACTTTTTCACACAGCGTATTAGTCAAAAACATTTTTTTAATAGAAAGCTTATTATTCGTGACTGCAAATAAAAGTGTCAACTATTGGTACACTGTCAACTACGAGTACAGTTACCCTGGTTCCGAGATCAAATCATCAAAAATTGTGAAGTGACTTATTAAAGGCGTATCACATTCTAATTATAAACCTAATAATTTTTTTTGTAAGGCTAATTGCGTGGCGATGCTTTTGCGCCCATAAATAGCGTCCAAATTATGCAACACTTGTCTAGCACTATTTTCTGTCTGAACAAAGCTATGGAAAGAGCGTGATAAATATTCCACAATAATAAATAAAATGATTCCGAATTTCGACCGAAGTAATGTATAATTTTAAAAATAAATGTTATCGGCGCGTAGGCTCGGTCAATTACATAAAAGTTATTTTACAATTTTAAGTTCAAATTTCCAACGTTTCGGTCATAATTGAGACCATTATCAAGGAAATAATAATTTAAAACAAAAACTGCGTTCACTTTTATAAACTCCGCAACGTATTCGACGTGCGAAACATGAGTCGGTTGGCGGATGACTGAGGTAAACAGCCAACAGCAGGCATAAACACCAGAGGGTAAAACCAAGTATGGTCTACACAGCGACATATAGTGAGAACCGTTAGTTGTTATGACCAATTGAAAAACAAAAACTAAACCACCTCTCAACAAAATGCCAAAACACAGATTCTTGTCCTAAAAACAAATGTCAAAAACCAAAAATACATATTACATATAAATATGTAATATTGTCCAAATCATAAAACAGGGGAAACAAAAGAAACTCTAATAGAGAGATAGCATCATTATACCTTACTTTTTCAGTAAAGTTGCGTAATAATCTTGTATTTTAGGTGTTTCATACCTAAGGTTTACGCTAGGTTGTTTAATCATGTGCAATGTCTCTAGTAGAATCCTCTGGTTCAATTTGGTCTCTCTATCAACAACCTTGACACTGTCGAAGTCAAATCTGTGGTCAAATTCTAGCGAATGTTTCGTTAAGGCAGTATGTTGAAAGGAGGGTAGAAAAATGTTCCTCTTGTGTTCATAAATACGCCTTTCTAAAAGTCTGGATGTCTGCCCGATGTAGGTCTGATTACAGCCCATACAAGGAATGGAATAAACAACATTGGAATTTTTAGACAACGGTATTTTGTCCTTAATAGGAGGAAACAATTGTTTAGTATATACTGGCAATCTAAAGATGGTGTGTATTCCAGCTTTTCTAAAAATTCTTCTTATGTCATTCGAAAAGTTGTTAATAAAAGGTACGACCACAATATTTTTCCAACTAATTGGTCCAATTTTTTTGTTTCTCTCTTCTCTACGCTTTTCCACAAGTAGTGGATGATAAATCTCAAACACCCGTTCCCGAATGATTGTCGAGATCATCTCAGTAGGATAACCATTGCGTTTTAGTGTATCTTTAATGAGAAGCAAATTGTTTGGTCGAAATTTTGGGTCCGCAAGTAGTATGGCCCGATCTATTAAGCCTTTTATTAAACCTATTTTATGTTGTATGGGATGAGCAGAGAAAAAATTTATATATCTACCAGACCAACTCGGTTTATGATACCAATTGGTAATTAATGTATTGTTTGTTCTGATAACTAAAGTATCGAGAAAACTTAGACACGAATTCTTTTCAATCTCGTATGTAAATTGAAGTCTGTCATGAAAACTGTTGAAAGCATCCAATAATGTTTGTACATCTTCCAGTTTAATGCACGTGATAATGTCATCGACATATCTTTTGTAAAAACAAAGTTGGAACGGTAAAATTTCGACCAAACAATTTGCTTCTCATTAAAGATACACTAAAACGCAATGGTTATCCTACTGAGATGATCTCGACAATCATTCGGGAACGGGTGTTTGAGATTTATCATCCACTACTTGTGGAAAAGCGTAGAGAAGAGAGAAACAAAAAAATTGGACCAATTAGTTGGAAAAATATTGTGGTCGTACCTTTTATTAACAACTTTTCGAATGACATAAGAAGAATTTTTAGAAAAGCTGGAATACACACCATCTTTAGATTGCCAGTATATACTAAACAATTGTTTCCTCCTATTAAGGACAAAATACCGTTGTCTAAAAATTCCAATGTTGTTTATTCCATTCCTTGTATGGGCTGTAATCAGACCTACATCGGGCAGACATCCAGACTTTTAGAAAGGCGTATTTATGAACACAAGAGGAACATTTTTCTACCCTCCTTTCAACATACTGCCTTAACGAAACATTCGCTAGAATTTGACCACAGATTTGACTTCGACAGTGTCAAGGTTGTTGATAGAGAGACCAAATTGAACCAGAGGATTCTACTAGAGACATTGCACATGATTAAACAACCTAGCGTAAACCTTAGGTATGAAACACCTAAAATACAAGATTATTACGCAACTTTACTGAAAAAGTAAGGTATAATGATGCTATCTCTCTATTAGAGTTTCTTTTGTTTCCCCTGTTTTATGATTTGGACAATATTACATATTTATATGTAATATGTATTTTTGGTTTTTGACATTTGTTTTTAGGACAAGAATCTGTGTTTTGGCATTTTGTTGAGAGGTGGTTTAGTTTTTGTTTTTCAATTGGTCATAACAACTAACGGTTCTCACTATATGTCGCTGTGTAGACCATACTTGGTTTTACCCTCTGGTGTTTATGCCTGCTGTTGGCTGTTTACCTCAGTCATCCGCCAACCGACTCATGTTTCGCACGTCGAATACGTTGCGGAGTTTATAAAAGTGAACGCAGTTTTTGTTTTAAATTATTATTTCCTTGATAATGGTCTCAATTATGACCGAAACGTTGGAAATTTGAACTTAAAATTGTAAAATAACTTTTATGTAATTGACCGAGCCTACGCGCCGATAACATTTATTTTTAAAAATTCCACAATAATGTTTCTGGCAGTTTTATCAGCTTTAATCCAGTCATCAGTTAGCTTCGCCGGAATTTTATCATCGATAACTTTAATTACGTCTAATTCAGTTAGCAAAGCACAAATTCTAAATTTCCACACACTATATATTTTTCGCCGTTAAAGGCTTTAATGTTTCTTTTCATATTTAACTTCTCCATTGTTGTTTAAAAGCAGGAACTGCCCCTTTTCACTAATGTCTTTACACAAAAAATCAAACTTTTTCACTTTTTCACTGTACGTAAGCAACTCACGACGTAACTGGGCCCATAACCTATTGGGAATTAGGCCATGGAAACTCAAGACACATTAATAGTTTTGAATCTTGATTTTATTTAGGACACTTGGAAGGAACGTCTTTATGGAACGAAACGATTCGGCAGATAATCGCTATAAACATCCTGATATAAACATTACAGCCCTGTCGTCTCATGCGTTCCAGAGTAGTAATATAAAAGATCATTTTTGCATAAATAAACTTTCATTAGTAAAAGAAAGCGGCGACAAACGGTTTGCGGATTCGTTTTCAGCCCACAAAAATCTACAAGAAACGGCTATTGAATGTTACAGACCAAAATGGCTATTGGACAGTGTCATCGGCCGAGCGCAGCGAATCGAAGTCGGCGCCCCGCAATCGCACAGTAGTCTGGATACCTACTTTTAGCGGCCAAAATTCTGATCTTTCTCAAACTTGGTGATCAATGGTTTTTGAGGTCGCTGATAATGAATCTGACACCAAAAATGCAAAATTCAAGATGGCGGATTCAAATTTATAGCCAAAATTAAAAACACCTGTATATCGATTTTTTTTCAATGCAAATTCTTTTTGTATTATATAATTCGACTATTTATCGTAAATTATTAATAAAAAAACACTATTATTATTAACAAAAAAAATTTCGTGGCTAAATTGAATGTCAATTTTTTCCGCACAAATTATGGTTTTTATCACAGAATTCAATTAAATACTTATATTTTTGTAAAAAGCACACCTGTACTAGAGAAGAAAAGATGAAAAACAATCAGTTCTAACATTATCTAAAAAAATATAACTAAACAAGTAAATAATTATTATACATATACGCGCACTGAAAACATCTAACAATATCCGTTTCTTCCAAATCGCTCCTCAAGCGGGTATGCAGTTACACGCGTCCAGGACGCCCCAATACTAGAGGTCCCTATTTCACGTGTATTTACATACACGTGTACACGTGTAGTAAACGTATCCGAACTTGAATCCGTGTAATTTTTAAACACGGGTACCCGTGTAGTTCTGTTCACGGATATCCGTGTATATAGTTCTGTTCACGGGCAACGTGAACGTTGCCATGACGACGGGACAACAAAGTATGTATTGCTATTTAGTTGTATTTTACGAGGCGGTATTTGGCGACCATGCATCCGTGTACTTATAATCCGTGTACACGTGTATTAAGAACACGGATTTTTAATTCCTTAATACACGTTACACGTGTCCCGTGTACACGTGTATTTAGACACACGTGAAAAGCCACGACCTCTACCCAATACCTCGACCGTCATTTCTAAATGTCTGCATAAAATTTAAGACTGTAGGAGACTGCACTTGAAATTTGCATGCTCTTGTTAACAATTGTGTAAGCTTTTATGTAAAAAAGTCCGACGTTAATCACTCTTAATCATTTTTTTATAAGCCTTCCCAAAGTGTAAATTGATATAAACATTGCACTCTTTGTACATCGACTAAAAAATGCATATGGTACACATAAATAACTAAAATAAACTTCCTTACCTATATAACTGTATAATGCAAACACGTATTTTGATGTTCTATAATGAGTAATTAAAACAATTAGATTCACATAAAATTTCACGATTTTGTCTTCGTAATATTATATCTAATCAAAGAATCACCTGAAAAAGGAAAGGTATGCGAATTTAGAAGCTCTGGAGGGTTGTCAATTCATACAAAAAAAAATGACACTGTAAAGTTGAAGTTGAGGAATTGAATTTTGGCCACCCTCCAGGCCACTTTGAATCGGAGGTGAAATATTCATTACAACTATTTTTAACGAAGTTAGATGGAGGTTATGGAAATTAATTTCTCGTGTAAGTTCCTTCAGTATGGTTCGAATTGCGTCGTTCTTGGTGTTATTTTTATCGGAGAAACATAAGGTATCGATTGGGCGTAATTTTTGCAGAAATCTGATGAGAACTGCGGAACTGGAAGATTTCTCACTTCTTAATGGGCAAGTATACCAACCCCTTCGAGGGGTCTTGTTTTCGCCACGTGGTGCCGGGAGCCAGTTTGTTTCACTAAATAGCGTCGTGAGAGGATCAGCCTGTCAAATTTAAAGGATCGAGACTTTTGTAGGTATTATTTGGGCATGCTTGATTCCGATTCGAATAATATCGATAGTATTACTGTTGCCGTGATAGCAATACCACTCAGTACTCATTTTAGCCCTACTCGTATCAAATATCGATAACCAGTACCTACTTAAAATTTCGATACGTATCGAACCATCCAAACAAGTACTTACTTTGGGTATCGAACTGCTTGAAACTCATGAGAAAGACTGATATCACGCCTTTATTCGAAGTGCGAATAAAGAAAGTATCTGTGGCCGTCGGATGAATACCCGTCCAATAAACTGACTTACCCATGTCGCGGGTTATCTTTATTCGACGACGGATAAAGACAAAGTCTCTTTTATTTGATGCGTTCTTTAAATAATTTTTTATTTAGATCTGGGTCACGCTAACCCACGCGTGGTCGAATCGGTACGAAAATACAGTGTGGTCTTTCTTATCAAGGATTGATCTTTCCGAATAAATTTTTCTTTTAACAGAAAATTTTTTCCGCATAAAAATTTTATACACTTTGGCTTTGATTGCAGTAATCCTCGTCCTTTCTATACCGAAAGACATTTGAAATTAATTAATTCTCGAAATATGTACAACATAAATTATCTTCTTCAATTTACAAAATAGTGTATGTCTCGTCTTTAATATTCCATTTAACTTATATCTAGACTCACATATATGAGTTTTATTGGGTGAACGGCGAATTTTGAGCGAGCAAAGTCACAGGTGGAGACGGCATCGATTATCTGTCACAAAAACCCCACTTCGCGATTCTACCTGCATGAGTACTGGACTTCGTCAATGGCCGATAAACATCCCCGTCGGGAAATCTGCGAGAAGAAGCCACTCGTATGAGATGCACACCGAAAAATGTTCCCTGCATACGCAATCGTGCTTTCCCGATCAAAATTTTATCCTCCAGTCTCATCCACAACATTCTCTGCAACGCTGTCTGGATTTCATCTGTTATTCTAGAAAATAGGAAAGATTCCGTGGAGTACAAAGTGATAGATATTCCATTCTTCTTAAAGCTTCTTCGTAGATAAAAATCTCCTGTAAACAATGTGAGAAGAATAACGTTAGGATTGATAAGCAGGTAAAAATATTTATTTTTCTGGCTTACTTTAGATGTTTCTTTAGGAATTGCGTGGAAAGTTGCAAAACGAGGAAATTGAATCTTTAGCCTTTCTGAGGATTCTGTGATTTACAGTAAATGAGGAAGAGAGTTCTTTTTAGCTTTTAATCGACGATAATATTTTTCCCTTTAGAAATGGAAAAGTGTATGTACTCAGGAAAATACGAATCACGGGTGTACATAATACAAGTCTACATCCCATACAGCACACTTGGTTGCTGAAACGTTGCAGAAACGTTGCTGAAAAGTTGCAGAAACGTTGCGGTGCAATGTTGCACAGGGGCGGACATAGGAAGATTTCTGCAACACTTCAGCAATGTTGCGGTGCAATATTACCCTGCAACGTTTCTGAGATTTTACTGCAACGTTTCTGCAACGTTTCTGCAACGTTTCTGCAACTTTTCAGCAACTTTTCTGCAACGTTTCTGCAACTTTTCAGCAACTTTTCTGCAACGTTTCTGCAACTTTTCAGCAACTTTTCTGCAACGTTTCTGAGATTTTTCAGCAACTTTTCTGCAACGTTTCTGAGATTTTACAGCAACTATTCTGCAACTTTTCTGAGATTTTACAGCAACTTTTCTGCAACTTTTCTGAGATTTTACAACAAAGGTCCCGCAATAAGCAGGACTCAAAAACTGTTATAAAATTGATTTAGCATATAGATTTACGAGGGGAGGACGCGAATGGGACGAGCGATTTTTTAACGAAACCGGGCAGAAAATGGTGAAGCCGATGTGTATAAACAAATTCCAGAATATTAGCTGTGAATGGCCGGCCATTTTTATAAAAAATTATGAACAGTAAAATTATGAAGTCGATTTTATACTTCATTAAATGGTAGATCTTGATGAAAGGAATACAAAAGTCTTATGTGTTATTGTCATAGTATCAATAATTTAACCAGAAAATGCAATTTTTGATTCGACGACTTCATAATTTTACTGTTTAAAGCCATTTTTTATAAAAATGGCCGGCCATTCACAGCTAATATTCTGGAATTTGTTTATACACATCGGCCTCAACATTTTCTGCCCGGTTTCGTTAAAAAATCGCTCGTACCATTTGCGTCCTCCCCTCGTTAGTATAATATCGTAGTATACCCACTATACAGTGTATATTAGGTTACGCTTTGTGTAACATAATATAATTTATGATAATTTAGTGCAATAAGTAGCAGACGATGTAGACTCAATTGTTGTATGCTTTATGTAACCTATGGGACTATTCCCGTTAATAATAATAATAATAATAATAATAATAATAATAATAATAATAATAATAATAATAATAGTATTGGCTCTGGTGGATCTTCCCAAGCCGGCGGCGTGGTGAAGATCCAGGCGTTGTGTGACGTACCTCACGGGCGACACGACAGGTTTCAAAGCCAAAGCACGTAAGAAAGCACACGCGTAAATAGTTAGAGCGTGATTAGTTATTAATTGCTTTAAGTAGTAAAAATGGTTAGAACGTGTGTGTTTTGTGGCGCAGGAGACCTGAGTGAATTGGGTGAAGGTTTGACATATCACGGGTAAGTAGAACCCATGTATATGCTATTTGTAGGGTATGTCGAACTTCTTAAAAATAAATATTTTTGTTTGTTTCATATAGATTTCCGTTGAAGAATGAAAACTATCTGCATCGTTGGTTACAGAACATGGGTCTGGGCCTAAATTTCGTACATTCAAAGAAATCTTCTCCCTGCAAGCATTCCTACTGTATTTGGACAATATAAATGTTCTTGTGTTTTCTGTCACGATATATAAGAACCGGATAAAAACCGATTGTTTCGCAAGTAATATATATGAATTATTCAAATTAAGGAGCTTATTTTTAAGTTAAAGTAACTAATATAAAATATTTGATGCCTATTAACCAACTGCAATTTTCTAATTATTTAAAATACTGTTGCGAGCACTGGGTATAGGCCCGTACATAGCCTACTGGTGCTCGCAGCGGAAGAGAAGAAGGTCGGCCTCCGTCAAGAGGACGATCAGGAGGCCGACAAGAGAAGAGTCGATTACCGCACGTCCGAGCGTTAGGACGTACGCGAACTATAATCGGGACGCCTACATGTATTACGAATAAAGTAACCGGTCGTTAGTGTGCACCCGTGTTATTATTCTACCCGTTGCGTCGGGGTGGCCGGTACGGGAAACGCCCCGGCGCAACAATACATATATTTCTTTGCTTTCTGTGCTACAAGCTTTTACTTTTCACACAGTTTCCTTGTAAACATGCATGTACTGTACAACTTTCATTTCACTTTCCGTTCAATTATTTAAAGTAACGGTGATTGTTATTTTTCCATTGCGTCGCTTCAATGCAGTCTGCGATTGGCGTTACATGAATGTTGTTTTTAATGAAGCCATTTTTCATGACTGAAATAATTTATTGATGACCTTTTATAGATTCATTTACTGAAGAGAAGCTGTGGAAGCTGCTGATATTAAATAAATTAATAGAGGATTCTGTGGCAGAGAAATATACAAATAGAATCATTCATATATTCAAACATATAGTAAAATGAGTAAGTAAATTTATTATTTATCTCATTTCAGCACTTAAAGTTGTAAAATTGTAAAATAAATGCATGTATTATTCCAGGTTCATTACACGCTGCATGCAGTACATTTTAAGTAAAGAGAGCGGAAGAGCCTGGAACTCCACATACGCGGGTTTGAGAAGATCCACCAGAGCCAATACTATTATTATTTTTATTGTTTTTATGATTGTTCTTGTTGTTGTCGGCTTGTATAGAAAAAATATATGAATATTTAATTGTCAATATTTATTGTGATTTAATCAATTTCCCTTACATTTTTTATCCTTCCTGTAAAATCTCAGAAACGTTGCAGAAAAGTTGCTGAAAAGTTGCAGAAACGTTGCAGAAAAGTTGCTGAAAAGTTGCAGAAACGTTGCAGAAAAGTTGCTGAAAAGTTGCAGAAACGTTGCAGAAAAGTTGCTGAAAAGTTGCAGAAACGTTGCAGAAAAGTTGCTGAAACGTTGCAGAAACGTTGCACACGGGTGGACATAGGAAGATTTCTGCAACATCTCAGAAATATTACCTGCAAGGTAACTGCAACGTTTCTGCAACGTTTCTGCAACTTTTCAGCAACGTAATTTGCTGTAGGGGATGCAGTATAGTAGAGCTGCCATTATAGTGTAATATTTGGATAACTCACTTCTCTGGCATTTATTATTCTAGATTTTTATAGGGTTAGATTTTAAAACAGACCATTACACCACAAAAAAAAAGAAAACATAACAATTAACTATGTATTAATCTAGCACAATCTGATGGTGTAATAAAGACGTATTATTATTATTATTATTATTATAGTACTAGCTTAAAGTACTCAGTGTTGCCTGGGTTTATATATCTTTTTTCGGTGAAGTGGAGGGAGTTTTTTAAAAGATTTCCTAGCGAACTCCTATAGGGTAAGAGGAACCTACCTACCAAATTTCATGGTGGTAGGATCAATGGTTCCAGAGAAATCGTGATGACTGAGCGAGTGAGTCAGTCAGTGGTACCTACCTATAGTGCCTATACGAGCTATAGTGACTTAGGTGTGAAGTCACTCAGCGGGGTCTTACCCAACACCCTGCTGGGTACTGGCTGCTAAACGTGCCCCCCTACTACCTCTTGCAGGACTGTATTTAGAGAAGACCAGGACAAAACCGGAGTCCTAAGGCCCTAAGACCAGGACAAAACCGGGGCCTTAAGGCCCTAAGACCAGGACAAAACCGGGGTCCTAAGGCCCTAAGACCGGTACAAAACCGGGGCCCTAAGGCCCTAAGACCAGGACAAAACTGGGGCCCTGAGGCCCTAAGACCAAGACAAAACCGGGGCCCTAAGGCCCTAAGACCAGTACAAAACCGGGGCCCTAAGGCCCCAGTTTTGCCCTGGTTTGCTTTAAATATAGTCCTGCAAGAGGTAGTAGGGGACACGTTTAGCGGCCAGTACCCAGCACGGTGTTGGGTAAGACCCCGCTGAGTGACTTCACACCTAAGTCACTATAGCTCGTATAGGCACTATACTTGGATCTTAATATATAAAGCAGAAAGTGTTTGTGTGTTTGTCTGTCGTCTAAAACCTTTCGAACGGTAAACTTTGGGATCGCGAAATGTGCCCCAGCTCATTATACCTAGCTAATCCAGACGAATGTGACTATTTTCACAAAAAAATAAATAATTGTTTTTTATATGTATAGGTAAAATCAGAATCTAAATATCGGGCGAAGACGAGTAGTAAAGCTAGTTTTATATATTATATAGATTTCTGGAAAAATGTCATGCGGATTCTGATCATACCTATTTGTATCCTTTTTTCATACCACACCTTATCCTAATAATCTAATAGAAGAGCGCTCGACTGCCACTATTTGCATAATGCATTCTATTGCACTTCAAATACGTTCTGTAACAGAACGTTTCAAACTTATGGAACATTCGGACCTCCACCTAAAACTATACGCACGAAATGTGTATAATTCAAGTCAAGTCACATTCTTAGGCCATACCTAATCCAGAGAACAGAATTCTACTCAGCTCTCGTGAACTTTATTATTTTCAGACGAACGTCCTCTCACATCTTGCATACACACGATCGCATTACCTCATGCTCTGCACATACGTTACACTCTTACCCTCCGTTTCCCCTTAGCTTCTCCCTAGAAGTACCCTAATTCGCTGAGCCTTGGTCCACCCTCTCCAAGTACAGTTTAATTTTAATTACGTGCTATACTTACGCGTTCATTCTTTGCTGGACACATAAAATGAAAATATAGAGATAGAAACTACAGCTGTTGTTTCCTACTCTCAGGATTTGATGATTATGTTTAGAGTATTATGTAACTGAATTCGTGAATGTGTTTTCGTTGATATTTAGTATCTGTTTTTGATGATATGAAAAATGTCTAATTGTAAGAGAAAAATTACATAATTTTGGAAAGGACAACATTTTCTTTTAAAGATATATTTTTTAAAGATTTCAAGATGATGAATTTCGTTTTTAAATCGAAAGCCCATGTTTCTTTCATGTGACGCCGTCTTTAGCATCGAGAGGACATCAACGACCTGAAACAAAATCGTATTTAAATGAGTTTGATTAGCGAAATTGTTTCTTAATTCTCGATTAATTCGATTGCAAGGTGCACTGGTATTTCGTTTGTAATAGGTGCGAATAGCCGGCTTTCGACGGACAGCTTTTCTCTCAGTTTTGAAGCGTACACTCCAGGCGTGCGCTGCAAAACTATAGGTAGGGGATAGGTGCTATAAAGGGGACACGTCTTAAATGGGACAAATCGAATTTCCAAAATTCTAAACGCATTACACATGCAAGTTGTTTTCCTGTTTATGGCAAGATTAGTGCCTAGTCATTTGACGTAAACATCACTGCGGTCTCACTTGCAACAGAGTAGTAATCCACGGTTGATGTTTTCGGCAGTAAAAGTGAAATTTTCATTGGTTTTCTGTGTCGTTTTCTGAGATTAAGATATATACAAAGTGTTAAAGTGTTATATCATTAAAATAGCCTGTATTCAACTGAAACGAAAACGCTTAACAGGTAAGCTTAATTAATTGTTTTCTTTGTTTTGCGGTTATTTTATATTAAACTCACTTATAGTCGTAAAAGGGACAGCATAACAAGTCTTAAATGGGACGACCGTTTCATGACTGTCCCTCTCATACACATGTACTGCTGGACACTATATGTATTATACTTTCCTGTAAAGTTATTAGTGTATCATCTGATACATAGATGACATTGTTTTAAATTATCAATTATTAGTTGATGGCGTAAAGTTTTCCATGCGTCCACCTCCGATTGCTTTGATTTTTGGATATGTTTTAGAGGACAGAAAAATATGATATAGGTGTTTTTTTATTTTGGCCTGTTTGCATGTTTAGGGGGTGAAACTACCCCTCAAAGGTTTTCAGGTGTTCGTCTCCGATTGTTCTGGTTTTTGGATATGTTTTAGAGGACAGATGGATGTGGACTAATTATCTGTTTGTTATCTCCATCGCCATTAATACTTGATGTTCATTGAATAAAATATTATTAAGCAACTAATGTAATTTCGATTTTCTTCTGTGAGACCTAAAAATGTCTAAATTTAGAAGTAAAACAACGAGAATTCCGATTGCGGTGTAAATGCCGCAACGCGCCCACTCATGCAAGTCTGAAGAGCGCACCCACCGAAGGGTTAAATAAAAACCGCGTAACTTGACTCTGTATGGTACTGCCACCTGTTAATGATGCGGCGGGCTAATATTCGGGGTTTTCATGACGATAACAGTCTTTTCTTTCAAACAAATCCGGGAGTGTTTATTTCGCACCGTAATATTATAGCAGTGGTCGATTTTAAAGCAAGGTAAGTTAGTACATGGAATAGATATGAATTATTAATATTAATCTCATTAAATAGAGGTATGTTTCTACTTTCAAACTTACATTTGGTTTTTGATGATATGTAAATTCAATTCAGTGTATTACTTCAAATATCTGAATATGAGGTATAGGTTAATTCCGGCCAAATGACTATTTTTGTGTTATTGCTCTCAATTTTGTTAGAACGTAAATTTATGCTTTCTCGGTCACACTAATACAAACTAGACACTTCAAACTATATAACAAATGTATAACTTGTTCAAATTTTATAGCATTTACTGCTTATGTGGCCGGAATTACCCCGCTTTCCTCTATATGTCTTTTCTCGGGCATTTAGTATTCAATATCTATTTCTTGCAGGGTAAAAAATGCCTCCAAAGAAAAGAACTCGAATCAGCACGGAAAAGATGCAGGATGCAGTAAAAGAAGTTCTTATACAAAAAATGTCACTAAGATGCGTGGCAAACGCTTATAACATGAGTAAATCGCATTTGGGTAGACTTGTTGCAGAAGCCAAGAAATCACCAGAAAAAGATTTTGTATATCGTCCTAATATGGGACATCGGAGAATTTTCAGTACAGACCAGGAAAATATGTTAGCGCAATATTTAAAAACATCAGCCAAAATGTGCTATGGGCTAACAACCGTTCAAGTTCGGAAATTAGCATATCAGTATGCTGTGAGACTAAACATTGTTCCTGAAAAATGGATTCAAAATGAAATAGCTACGCTAGATTGGCTAAAAAAATTTTTAAAAAGAAATCACACATTAAGTGTTAGAAAACCTGAAAACACTTCCTTAGCGAGGACTACAGGATTTAATAAGGTTACTGTCACAAATTTTTTTAAGAATTTAGAAACGTGTTATCAAAAGTTTAAATTTTCCCCGAATATGATTTGGAATACGGACGAAACTGGTTGTAGTACCGCGACCAATACCCCAAAAGTAGTGACTGAATCAGGCGTTAAACGAGTAGGGCAAAATTAGTTCAGCGGAACGTGGCTCTTTGGTCACAATGTTGGCCTTTGTAAATGAAGCAGGGGGTAGTATTCCTCCGGTATTTATATTTCCGCCGTTTCATTTTAAATCCCACATGATTCAAAATGCATCTACGGGTTCTTTAGGCTTAGCCAACCAATCAGGATGGATAACAGAAGATTGCTTTCTTGAATCATTAAAGCACTTCGTAAAGCACGTTAAACCAACTGAAAAGGAGCCAGCACTGATCACACTGGACAATCACCAGACCCATATAACCATAAATGTAATCTTATTTGCACGTCAAAATCATCTAATTATCCTGACATTCCCTCCACACTGCAGTCATCGGCTTCAGCCACTCGACATAACTGTCTTCGGGCCGTTTAAGTCACGATACAGAGCTTCAATGAACGATTGGATGACATCTAACCCCGCAACAAGAATAAGTATTTACAATGTTCCTGAATTTGCTAAAGATGCATTTTACTCTGCATTTAATATGCATAACATCGTATCAGGATTGAAAAATACCGGAATCTATCCACTTAACAAAAATATTTTCACTGAAGATGACTTTTTGCCATCGGCAATTACGGATCATCCCTTGCCAACACAACAGCTGCAGTCAAATAATGTAGTAGAAAATTCGTCAATTAATCAAGAAAACAACGAACAAATTGAATTTCTTGATGTATCCGATGATACACAAAGTATGAAGACTGAAGTTGACCTTGCTGTGCCATCAACATCTAAATGTAATGAACCAGTTCCCGGAACATCAAGTGTAGTGAGTGTAGAAGACATTCGTCCATATCCAAAAGCTCGCCCTCCTAAAACTTTGCAGAAACGGCGTAAAGCTACGACTACAATCATTACGTCAACACCGGAGAAGGACTGGTTGCTTATACAATCTATGAGCGACCTACTGTTTAAATCAGTAAAACCAATAAAAAAACCTAATCGAAACCTTACAAATGAGATGACTAATGCCAAAGATATTTTTACAAACCTTTTGACAAAACCAGATCAGAAAAAGAAAAATGATGTAAAGAAAGATGTCAAGACAAAAGAGAAAGTGCATAATACAAAGCAAAAGAGAAAGTGCAAGGAATCTTCCAGTAGCAGTCAGATTTCAATTCCTGATTTGGATTCTTGTGATGACTGTTCTGACTCGAGGGACATGGGCTTACGAAAACGAGCGCGTCTATTGACAAATGATTAAAAAAACAACCAGTGCTGCGTTTGTAAAGAGAACTATGTTACCAGTAAGGAAGATTGGTTCCAATGCAAAATTTGCGGTAAATGGGCCAATGAGTCATGCGGAATAAAAGGCACATTCAATTTTTTCTGTCCCATGTGTCATTAATAATAAAATATTGATTATTTATACTACAAAGAGTTAATTTTTTCGTAGATTTCGTTGTTTTGTATCATTAAGATTTAGAATTATAATTGTACTACTTAATAAGTTTATTTTTATTAACGTGTCCCTTTCATGACTTATACTGTCCCATTTAAAACCACCTAGTCGTAAAAGGGACATTTCCCACTTTTTTGAAAATAGAAGATTTTGTTATTTTCTATTACAATTGATGAGTTTGCATTGTACTTTTATTGAAGGGAAATAAACACGCTTTCTTGTGATGTAGTTGTTTTTTAAATACCTATAACGACATTGTCAGAAATAGACGCTAAACAAAAGCGTCCCTTTTATAGCACCTCTCCCCTACGTACGTGCAAAGCTTCCGACGTAATAAAGGACGATTGCGTGTTCCCGGCGCGCGCGTCCGGAGTGCCAGTTCACTCACACTTTGCATAGTAGTCAAAATGTGGTCCAAAGGCAATCTAGAAAAATTCATTGGAATTTATAAAAGACTAGCCAAGTACCAGTGCTTCGCTACGATACTGAGAGGCGTCCCGCGGCTGTGGCGCGAACCGCCCCACAGTGGGGCATGTCGGTCGAAATGCGGCACAAAACATTTTCTGACTGAAATCATATATTTGTCGTTAATTTTCTCATTTCATTCAGTTAGGATGTATATTTGTGGTCTTATTGATACAGAATAATTATATAATAGGCATAATACTTTTTTGACCGAAAATTAAGCAGTCTTTATGATTTTTTTTGTATCTGAAACTGTAAAGGTAGAAAGATGGGGTTTGTTGCAAATGAAAGATCACTGTTTGAAAGTGTTAAACGAATTTTTATTAAAAAAAGACACCCTCCCGCCCTTCGCTATAATCGGTCAAAGTTGGTCCCTCGCGGAGTGAGCAGAATTGCGGTGCCACAATTTCCGCCTTCTATGCTTATGTGAAACATAAAAACAAATCAAGATATCAAAATATATAACATTCTGTTGTCGTTGACTGAGCCGATTCTTAAATTTCGCATTTAAAACAAAATGGCGGACTGCCAAACATACAGTTTCCGTGTTGAATATCGATACCTACCTACAGTTTGAAAGACGTTTTTGTAAACAAAAAACGCGTCCTGGACCCCTTCTCGCCACTTTAACTACCCCAGTAGCAGCCATTTTTTTGTACGATAAAGGTAAGGCTTCGCCCTTTCCAATGCGATCAGTTAGAACACTGAACTCCCGTTCAAAATAAACAATGAAAATGGAGAAATTCAGTAAGGTATAATTCCAAAAATATTAGAGATATAAAAATGAAATTTGGCACACTTCAAATTCATACCTCAACACTTAATCCCACCCAAAATTAATTGAATTAAGCAAACAACGAAACTATACATAACAATACTAGTTCCGAAAAGTCGAAAAGGATGTCCTCTTCAAAACCGTGTAGTCGCGTTAAAAATTAATGAATGTAAAAAACAATCATGCTACATTATGACCCAAATGTGCAATCAACTACCTGTAAAAAAAAATGCATTTTGGCGGTATTTTTGTAAAAGGACTTAGTGTCGCGTATCGACCCGAAATGCCCGACCGTGCGCCCCACAGTGGGGCTGGAGAGGAAAAAAGTCTTAAAATGAAACTTGTATTTTTGTGTATTCATCACTGTATCTTGATAGCCGATGGACCAACGTATCTAATCTATATGACAGATATGTCATATTCATATTAATTGCAAAGAAAAATTGATCTGAAGTTCACCTTTCGTATTCTGACGGGAAACGTGTCAATATTCGTACCAGGTTGTCGATTTTTTTCTGAATTCCGCTTGATATTTTTATTTTTGTACCTCATGTATTTCGAATGTGCATAGTCTCAGCTTATTTGTGACATAAATACTTTTCGAAAACTCTTCGCCGTAATCCCACTATACAACTTCAAATGAAGCTACCTAGTATTTCAAGTTTTCATTCACTCTTTTAGGTTTATAAAAAAAGCTCCGCCTTCCCCCGGGCTCTAGATAGTACTAATTGAAAGCAGATACCATCTACTAACAGCCCTCCAAAAATTGGCTGCATATATTTGCAAGTTTGGCTGTTATTAATACATAATCACCCGAGTGCGCTGTGCATGCGATTTCGCAGAAACTCATCACCACAGCGGTATTCCTCGCTATTTTTGCACAGTTTCTATTTTCTATTATTTTTGATAGTTTTAGTTTGTATGGACATGTAATATTATGATCATTAAATAATAAAAAACAATAAAAATTATAAATAAAGTATTGTTACTATAATCGATACAGAGAAAACATATTTCATAATTATTTACCAATACTTAAATAACATTCCTTTTTTTATTATAAATTAACATTTAGCGCGGAAGCAAAATTATTATTATAATAATGTCATTTTTACGCGGTTTGTAAATATTAAAATGTTACGTGTATTTTCTACATAACAAAGTATAATATTGGTTCATTGTAAATAGTAATGTGTGTGTAATATGAGTGAATACGAGTGATACATATGAGTCTGTACATTAGCATGAATGAATCTTTTATGTAAATAGTTGTAAATGTTATAAGATATCAATTATTTTATAAAGTGTATATGCGCATGTTCATTTCTAAAAGTCTTGTTCTATTAATAACAAAAATGATAAAATATTAGTTATAGCTTCAGCAATTTTTCCATTTATTATAGTGCAATACAGAATATTATTAACATTACTTTATTATGTCATTTCCGTCGTTTAATGTTATATGTTATAATTCAATTGTGTTATTTTCTTTCTCTATTATGTTTCATACTTTTCGAAAATAATTAATACATTGTTTATGTAATATTACATATTTATTAGTACATAATTATCAAATATGGTTTTTGTATACCGAATGTTTACGGGGTTTATTACTATTTCATTGGTTAAAAATGCTTAAATTTTATTAATGTTCATGTCCATATAACCGTTGGCTATTTACAAATAATATAAAAAAAAAAGTACTCAAAAATATTGAGAAACACCGAAGTTATGACATTTTTTCCGCGAATCCTATGCTACGTGCCCCACTGTGCGCCCGCCGGTCTCTAAGCCGCTAGGCAGTGCGGCGATGCACAGTGGTCTGGGTATATCTACATTTAGTGGCCAAAATTCTGATCTTTCTGAAACTTGGTGATTAAGGGTTTTTGAGGTCGCTGATAACGAATTTGGCACCAAAAATTTTAAATTCAAAATGGCGGATTCAATATGGCGCGCATTGTGGTCTGGAAAGCGGTATTTTATAGCCAAAATTAAAAATCATAGCCGTACTGGAGAAAAAAAAGAGAAAAAGAATCAGACCTAACATTATCTTTGACTTAAAAAAAATAAAACATTAAAAATACACGCGTACGGGACGCCCAAATACCTCGAGCGACGGATTTTAAAATCCCTATACAGCCAAAGGTTGCAGGAAGTAGCAGCTATAATTTACATGATCTGAACAGCAATTGTCTAAGCTTTCATATAAAATAGGTCCGATGTGTAACACTTCTAAACATTTTTTTATAAGCCTTCTCAAAGTTTAAATTGATATAAACATTGCACTATTTGTTCATGGACTAAAAAATGCCTATAACACATATAAATAACTGAAATATACTTCCTTACCTATATAACTGTATGATATAAACACGTATTTTGATGTTCTATAATGAGTAATTAAAACAATTAGATTCACATAAAATTTCATGATTTTGTCTTTGTAATATTATATTTAATCAAAGAATCATTTGAAAAGGGAAAACTATGCGGATTTAAAAGCTCTGGAGGGTTGTCAATTCATAAAAAAAAAAATGACATTGTAAAGTTGAAGTTGAGAAATTGAATTTTGGCCACCATCCAGACCACTGTGCGATGTGACGTTGCTTCGTCACACATTTTTTGTTATAAAGAAAACAGGAAATATTAAACCTATGAGTTATGCGGGTTGTATATTCAGTTTTGGTGAAGAGGCATCTTATTGCTTATTAATCTGATAATCTGATTAATAAGCTTTGTTAATAAACTCATTAAATCCTTTAAAGAAGCGTCGTAATAAAGATGGGTGATATGCGTGTTATCTATCTTTTTTCGATGAAGGGGTGGAATTTTTTTGAAATATTATGGAGCACCTAGGGGCCAAGAGGAACGTACCTACCAAATTTCATGGTCATTGGATCACTGGTTCCAGAGAAATCGTGATTGTCAGTGGTATTTGATTTGAATTTTATATATAGTCCAGTTTTTTTAGCCTGTCCTCGCCAGGCATTACTACCCTGCATAATAAGACGCCTAAGGTAAACACAATTTTTGTTGGAAACCCCCGTAGAAACAATTTTCCCTGCGAAATACAAAATTTTACAACTTTTCGGTACGAACGGCTACCTGCCTAATTGGTCACCTGAAAGGCATTTCGATGGGCCTAAGTTACATACGTGCTCGGTCTCATTTGAGCCCTCTAGCAACGAAATAATTCCCGATGTTATGACAATAACTAATGTGTGGCAAAGATCCCGAATCAAAGAAATTTATCGAGCATATTCGCCCTTACAACAGCGCTTTTCCGTTTCCCTCCATTAGAGCCCAAAAGCGGGCGCATTTCGACTACGCGTTGATCGCGCGTTTGTATCCTCACCACTTCTTGGAATCCTTCGGTCGAGAGTGAGGGAATCCGTGAGGGAGCGAGAGAGGACGAAAGAGACGACACGAAGTTACCGTCGGCTAGGAAAGAGAGAAAGCATGATATGTACTTCGTGTTGCTTCGTCTTTGGCCGCGTCAAGATCTGAACCGAACGCCGAACCGAACGCCACTTGAGACCAGGGATTGTAACCGTAACCCTAGGCCGGTTCGGTTCTCAGTACCGTAGACTAATTTACATA
This sequence comes from Andrena fulva, assembly GCA_946251845.1. Lineage (NCBI taxonomy): Eukaryota > Metazoa > Arthropoda > Insecta > Hymenoptera > Andrenidae > Andrena > Andrena fulva. The sequence continues at coordinate 16,180,019 of OX276333.1, read as the reverse complement.
ACCGGGTAACCCGAGGCATCTAGGCACAGAGTTACCCGGTTAACCCGCTCTCGGAGCGGGTTACCCTAATCCGGTAGAGGGCGTAGTGTTTCCCTATTTTTGTGAAATCGACCTGTACTTATGAATTTTTATTTTAAAAACTATCTATCGCATTAGGTTCATCCTGTTTTTATTTTAATGCAGAAGATTTTGTCTATTTGAATAATATTTTTTTGAAATTGTAAAACGTCAAATTATAAACAAATTTTTATTTTGCAAATTTCTCCTCGAGGGTGACATGTTTCTAAAGTTGAAAAATGTACTTAATATATTCCATGACCGTATAGTATAAACATTGTGTTTTCATTTTAACACTTGCATACTATTTTCTTACAAATCAGTAAATTTCGTATATAATAGTTGTGTTACAAAATATTATTTTTATTATAAATAAATAAATTACCTTTCGAACTTCTACAGGATTGTTACATTTGTTATAGGCCATTCATCCACCACGGTGATGCAATTTGACCAAGAAACGATTTGCATGTAATGTCGTGGGTATAATTCAAGAAAATTCATCACATTTTTCCTCGAGAGATTACAAATTAGATCGAGAAACAAAACCCTGCAAGTGATTGACGTCATTGCATGTAACCTGGTTCTTGTTAAAATTGCAGTTGCATCGCAGCGGTGGACGAGCGTGGAGCGACCATAGTCGGATTTTGGACGTAGAATGTCGTATGTCACTTGTAACCCGCTCCGAGCGGGTTAACCGGCTCTCTGTACTCTTTGGGAGCCGTTCCTTCGGGGTTACTACGGGTTACAGTAACCTTCGCTCGGTTAACCGGGTTCGGGTTAGGGTTAGGCGGCGGTTACAATCCCTGCTTGAGACTCCCTATGCCCCGTTCCTACGTGTGGAACGTATATTTCTAGCGATCTTCGCCAGTTTCGACAGAGTCTCGTGGCTCGCGACAGCTAAAGATTGAAGGACAGAGAGTGTTTAGAGTAGTGCAGACCAAAGGTTTGCCTGCCATATGAAACCGAGGAAGGGGCCTCGGGACCCTCGACCAAAGGAAGAATTTATTCATACACCTAATATTATTTTTTAAATTTAGTTGTGTTGGCCGTTGTTAAACTACGGATTTTTACCTCAATAACGAATTACAATCACTTGTCGTACATTTTCTGGTACATTACCTTTTCGTTGATGCCTTATTTAAAAACGAAATTTACGTACTTCTTGTCCTCTCACTTCAAATAAATCTTATTTAAGATTCTGCTTTAAAAAAAACTGTGTAACGCGGTTTCCTTCGATGCATGCTGACTTGCTTGTTCGTACTTTCGTAGTACAAGCGCAGTCGCCAACCGCGTAGCCAACGCTACCGCGGGAGCTCGGGCGGAAGGCGCGCGCTCTGATTGGTCGGGGTTTTTTGTTAATATCTCCTTAACGAAGCTTCGGACAATATTTTCGCTACGGAAAAAGTTGTTTCAAATCACCCCCTGAATCACCCCTTTCAAGGAAATCCGACATTTTTGGGACACCCTGTATAGTCCAGTGAAATTAGGATACGTCTTCGGAATAAATCCCAGAAAGCTAAATTTTGGTACCGGCCTTTATTTCGTCGTTTTAAACAATATGTCAAAAGTCCCCATCGATCCCACCCCCGCTAAAATTTTTACAGAGGGTTGAATGTAAAAAAATGCAGTTTTTCGCAAATATTTCGTTATCTAGCAGTTCTGCGACAAAAACAGTTATTATACAATTTATAGCGTAGGAAATTCTGTACAAAAAAGGTTCTACGAGTTTTTTTCGTAGGAGTTAGCATTTTCATGTATGTCGGGTTACCAAGTTTCAACCCCCATACTTTTGACAAGGGAAGATCCCGAACCCGGAAATTCAAAAAATTATGAAACTCTGTATATATGTAGGGGAAGTCCTCCAGAGTACAACGCAATTTCGTTTGCTGCTCAAATTCACTCTAAAGGGGTGAAATTGACACCTACATAATTGTTGCAAGATGATTCAATTATCCATTGTTCCTTAATTTCATACCACCTCGCTGTCCCAAAGGAAGCCTTTGCCTTCGAGACAGTTTCTGTGTTATATAATGCCTGGGCAAAGTTTCCCTATAATAAGCTCTCTTATGCTCTCTATTATTTCAGTGCACCGTCTATGCTGCGCGGTTACACGGCCAGCTCGTTCAAAGGAATGTTTATGGGGAACAACTGATAAGTCATGAAACGTAATTGGCATTGAAGTAACTATGACAGGGAGGAAAAATGTTAATACGTGGGAAGGCCCATATTCTACGACTCGTCACAACCAATCGAAGACTTTGCAGCAAAAGATGGCAGCTCCAAATGTATTAACTTGCGGAAAACTTAACTTAACTTTCGATAAAACAGTGTTAATACAATATTTTTAAATATATGCTCAAAGTATTTTAAACACTTAAAATCCACATATTAACACAGCAATTAGCACTATTACTACTTAAATAAAAATATAGTTTCTCTATGATAGGGTGAATTTTCAAAATTGGAAGCTGCTCACTTGTTGCATTAAATTCTATAAAAATCCAAAAGTGGTTACGGGACGTGGATTTGTAAATGTAAATGTTGAAAGTCCCTCTTCGGATTTTTATGCGCTAATTGTATTATTTTGTAACAATCGTAATCACCGATCCTGTATATTATTAAAGAAAGAATAAATACTTTTTGAAATAAGTAGAATTAATTATTTAATAAACTGCAGAATCTGCTTGCTGGTTATGCAAGGGTAGGGATACACCTACAGCAATAACCATACATTTGTGTTGGTGCGTAGGGACGTCCGTGGGACGTCACGCGTAGGGAATTGTTTTGGTAATTCTGGCCCTCAGATGGCGCTGTTGGATGTGTTAGACGGACGGCAGAATCCGCTGCGGATCTGCTACCGATCTGACATCCGGCACTGACCACCAAGGTCTGCACCTCAGAACACAGCCAAATGCGGACACAGCCAACTACGGTTCTGATGTCAGAATCTGCGCTCTCATGCCAAACCAGACCCTGCTACCAATCTGATGTCAGACTGCAGACAGATGGTTATCTGGGGTGCTATTTTTATAGACGATGTAATATTAATATGTCTCTAATTACTCAGCTATATTCAATCTTCCCTGTGAAATAACATATCGAGTATTTGCATGTATCGAGACTATGAGTGAGATAAGGGCGTGTGAAAGAGCGTGAAAGCATTTTCGTCGGCGGATGTTTACACGAACGCGACGTCGCATTCTTTCATGGCGATCATGAGGCGGCTGCGCTATTTAGATTAATTGATTTCGAATAGTTATCGCGTGAGAGGGTGTCGAACTTACAGCATCCGCGTTACATCCTTTCGCGCCTGCGCACCGATCCCCGCATGCGTACGGAGATTGCGCGGCAACGGTACGCGCCCAAAGTACCTTAAACATCCAGTAGGTGGACAAACTACCTCAAACATCCAACAGGTGGCGCCAATATGGAATCTATGGGGAATTTGCATCGATAGGCGTTGTCACTGAATCAAATCTAGGGACTTTTCGCTGCAACAGTTGACCAATTACCCCCACCACCGCCAACGCCCCCCCCCCGCAATCCCCCCTCCCGTGTGACGTCATCCCCTCGCCCTCGGTGCGGTACACCCCGCCTCGCCTCACCCCTCACCATCCGTATCCAGAATGAATTTGCATTTTTGGTATAATGTGGTGTCAAGGAAACTTCAAGGTCACTGTTTTTTAATGAAATCGTGTATTTTATTTGATGCATTATTAGTGTGCGTAACAAGACCAATCCTACAATATGTGTGATATATCATTTTACCCATATTTTATTTAATGTAATTCAATTCACAACTATAGTGGGGCTATAACACCAAAGGTGACGCAAAGGATCGTTGGATTGTGCTGCTCAATTTTATAAGATGGAATAAAGATACCCAGAGATCACTTTCTGCATAAATATGAATTTTTCTCAACGTGAACAGTGACCGTTTTGAACATCCGATGTGATGACGTTGAGGTAGGTAAATAATAATACATAAATACGTGAAACAGGCTAATTGAAATATTTGTAAGGTATATGTTCAAAATGACATATTATACATACCATTACATTGTTCTTTGTATGTACCGTAATAATGCAGCAGAGAAAATATTTAGTCCCATTTAAAAAATATGGATGATTAACTTTTTGATATCACAAATACCATTGCAAATATTCAGTTGCCACGCTGTATGCAGATAGCCCGGCATATAGTACATTTTAACTTGAAGCAATATTGATAATTATAAAATTATACAGAGAACAAGACTTGGAAATTGCTTCCAAGATGGTGTTGATGATACCAGCTAGGGATTGCAATACCGGCATTTACCGGTTTTCCGGTAAATCGCGAGAAATACCCTCAAATTTTTACCTGTAATTCGTGAAATTTTTACCGGTAATTCGATAAATTACGTATATCAATATAGCGCATGTATGCGTTCGTTATTTTGATCTACATCGTTATCAGTGAAAAAAACCTCAATTACTAATAAATACGAAAACCGAAGTATCTCATGAAGAATCAACTCTAAACCAAAAGAGAACTAAAAATCTAAATCAAGTCATCAAAAAAATGGACGTATTTTCAAGTAGAAAAAGCAAGGAGAAAATATATTAGGTACAAATGCCATATGATTTCTTAATGACTATCCGACCAACAAGTGTAGAATCTGAGAGTGCTTTATCCGTGGCTGGATTATTTTGTACAGAAATTAGATCGCGATCAAGAGACCAAAGTTTAGACAAATTATGTTTTTTGCGTGCTTATTTGTTAAAAAAAATTGTTCGATAAAAAATATTTAATTATGTATGTAAGATAAGATTCTTTTCATTGTTTCCGTGGTGAAGATCCATATTAATAAGTATTGTCAATAGTTACAGTTTAAACAATTATATCTATATTGTGTTATCTCATTTTATATTTTATGTTCAGAATAGTTTTATTTGCATATATTTATTATAATGCTCGATTAGAGTTCAAAAAAGTTTTTTTTGTAATGTTTACTCTTATATTTTCAATAGCTTAAAAAATATCGGTAAATTATCAGCAAACCGGTTTTGATTGAAAGTTTACCGAATTACCGGTAATTGAAAAAGTCGGTAAATTTGCAACCCTTAATACCAGCTCAGAAGAAGACAAGGCATTCATTTTTAAGGCTGCCGTCTCATTTTTGTTATGGTCCGAATCGATCGAAGCGTCCGCAGTAAACAAACGGACCGTAATGAAACTACTGCGGTCGATAAAAAGAACTTCTACAGAGATGACATCTCCAGGTACTCTGGGTAGACGAACTTTTGACGCATAGTTGCCACATCGTCTGTTCTCTTTGTGTCTGCCGCGCTGTTGCCACAGAGTTCTCTCTTTCTATCGAGAAGTCTTGAAGAAATACGGCAAGAGAGCTATGTCCAGCGTCAGAACCTCGCTGAACGTAGCAATAATGAAAGGTAGAGAGGTCCGGGAGTGTAAGAAGGAAAGATGGAAATATACCAAACTTGACACAATTTGAACTATCAGATTACACGTAAAATTTATTTGCAGAATTGAAAGCCCGTTTCGTTCAAAGTAGTTCGATTTAAATTATTTTCTGTCAATTTAATCGGCAGAATCACTTTCATATTGATACGATGAAAAATAAAGAAATTCTGTTTCTGCATAATCGATGATACATCGCCGAGCAACTCCAGGCGACAGGTTAGACGGGTGAGCGATACAATGTCGCTCGGCTCGAGCTTCGGGGGACCTCAAGAATGAAGGCCTTCGATTAAAAAAATTATTTGTGGCCGACGGATGAATTCCCGTCGAATAAACTGATTCATCCGTGGCGTTTCAAATAAAACTAACTCTGCGTTATTTTTACTCGACGACAAATAAAGATAAAGTCTCTTTAATTTGATAGGTTATTTCAATAATTTATGAAACAATACTAATTTGCGTATCAATATCCCTTCTGAACTTCGCATTTCTGTAAGGACACTGGGCATCACTTGCCTTCTTGGAAGGCGAGGTCCAGTAGGATGCGTAAGGGATACAATGTAAATTCCTGGCGTTCTCCCGATTAAAATCGTGTCAAATGTCATGTAAATCGGACTATTTTTAACGATGTTAGCTTGGGGTCACTTTCATCGGGACGACGGAATCGGTTAAAGCCATTTTCGCAAAAATCTGATGCGAAATGTAGAACGTGAAATTCGTCACTTCCACGAAACTCAGTGAGGCGCGGCATATTCACGGCATTGTCTTTAGGACTCTAGCGAGAGAATCACGCTGTACAAACAGCGTATTGGTCAAAAACATTTTTTTAATAAAAAGCTTATTATTTGTGACTGAAAATAAAAGTGTCAACTATTGGTACACTGTCAACGAGTACAGTTACCGTATATTTAACCCCACAAAATTACCTTTTTTAAAAAAAGGTACAAAAAAGAGCGCCAAGTATATAACCCATTCAAAAAGAATCGCATTTAAAAACATTGTCGTAAATTAATATAAATTTATTAATGTGCTATATTTTTTAACTTTACAAAAGTAATGATATACTACAATTGCGCCAATTATCACAATGACTATTTTTACAAAGACAAAATGTATTAAATAATATTAAGCAGATATATTTTTATACAAATAAATATTTTAATACGAATAAATATTTTATTCAAAATACTTGGCGCTGCTCTCCGAAAAAAATGTTAATTGTCTTGGTTAATAAATATAAAACAAGACAAGACACCACTGAGACAAGAAAGAAAGAAAAAGATTTTAATGCAATTTATACATATTTATTCAGTTTAGCAACATCAATTCGGAGAGCAGCGCCAAGTATTTTGAATAAAATATTTATTCGTATTAAAATATTTATTTGTATAAAAATATATCTGCTTAATATTATTTAATACATTTTGTCTTTGTAAAAATAGTCATTGTGATAATTGGCGCAATTGTAGTATACCATTACTTTTGTAAAGTTAAAAAATATAGCACATTAATAAATTTATATTAATTTACGACAATGTTTTTAAATGCGATTCTTTTTGAATGGGTTATATACTTGGCGCTCTTTTTTGTACCTTTTTTTAAAAAAGTAATTTTGTGGGGTCACAAGATTTACATCGAGTAGTAGAAGTTACTTGATGCTCTACCAATTGTCTTATACAATCATATTTTGTGCACAGGATTATAAGGAATTCAACTACATCTCGTTTTACGTTTTTTGAAAAATGTTCTCCTAAACTTTGCCGTACTGTATATGTATTTAAATTGCGTATTCCACTTTCATATCGAAGCATTGACATTTTCAAATCATTTGATGATTCATTACAATTAAACAATTGTTTTCTTATTGCACTTAAATGCATTAAACATTGTAACACTGCATTTGCATAACATGAAGTATTATCTGTATTTTGAAGACCATGTAAAACCCAAGAAACATTTTTTTGTATTTTTTTTTGAGTTTGACAATTTTCTTGGACAGAATCAATTACTTTTGTCAACATCCATGGAACATCTTTCACTTTCGAATAGCGTTTTTTTGAAACAGTAATAATGTCCGCGTCTGGTTTGTACTTAGTTCTTAGCCGATTATATTCCCTAATAGCTTTTTCGTCAGCTATTACTGGCGAAGGATCATAATTAATCAAATGCAACCCTTCTGAAGACGTTACTCGTGATAATGCAACATAAGCTTGACCATAAGTAAATATAGAGTTGCCTATGTCCATAATAGCACTTTGTAAACTCAATCCTTGACTTTTATGAATTGTGATTCCATAACTTAGACACAATGGAAATTGTTTTCTAATAACAAATGCTCTATCCACTATTTCAAATTTTACACTCACTCTTTCAATGAAGTACTCTAATCCCGATGGTAGAAGGAGCTTAATTTTCTCTACATAATCAGTTGACATATCTTGTACAATTGAAATTACCTTAGCTATGGTACCATTCACAAGACCCAAAGTAGCATCAATGTTACGCCTTATCATAACGTTTGCTCCAATCTTAATTACAATTTCCTTTGAAAGTCCAGCAGTTTTTGAATTATCGTCATCAGTATTGGACAATACTTTTGATACTTTCTTTCTCACATACGGAATACAGTCAATCGTATCTTCGGCAATTAATAATATCTCTTTCGTTGTAATGCGTTTTAACATTGCAGCATTTAGAACGTCACACATATTACGAGTAGGCAATAAACAAACAATGTCTAACGGAAAATCATTAATAAACTGGCATAATTCGTTTAATCTGAGTTCAAACGAATCCCCAGTAAAAGATATTTTTCTTTTCCCAAGAATCTCGCAATCAGATTTTGTCACTAGACCAATATGAATTCTTGACAACAACTGTCGATAAGAATCATCCCCTTGCTGGCGCATGTTGATCGTTAACTCATCATAATCAAATAATGTAGTCCATAAGTTAACAGCAATTAAAGAACCGACATATTTGTTAATTTTATCATTTGATAAATGTACAAAAATTTGGTCTTCGTGTACAGGGGGTAATTGAAGCAGATCACCAAAGAACATATCAACGTGTTAATATCTTTCCAAGTTCTGTTTGTTTTTTATGTAATTTTGAAAATTCCAAGTTCTGTTTGTTTTGTATATAATTTGTGTTAATAAATTTACTTTATACTTGGTACTTGCTATTTAATATTTGATATTTGAAAATGTATAATTGAAAATTTTTTAATGTTTCTAGTTTACTTTATAGTTATAAACTGGGATGAAACTTGTATATAGTGTATATAGTTGTATTGCAAGCAAACAGAGGATCGACGTTGAATAAAATCGTTTAATTAATATAATACAATAAATACAATAAATACAATAAATATTTTATTCAAAATACTTGGCGCTGCGAAACTGAAAATATGTTAATTGTCTTAGGATTAATAATTTACAATAACTCCCTTACAATCTAAAATACATGAAAATGTGCTTAATTTGTTCGTTTCCTCGTGCAGCACGGTTACTTTCTTTTTCGGAAATATCTCAGCTCATAAGGCACGTAGGAACAAAACGAAGACACTTTTCTTATGTAAATCAAACCCAAGCTATCCATTAAGACCGTTCAAAACTTAATCGGAGCAGCCGTTATTGAGATTCGGTAATCTCAGGGTTCTGCCAAAAACCGCTCGGCGTTATACATATAGCCACGAGTGACTCGCGCTGCGCATATACCTATATATACTTGGCGCGAGACACTACCGTGTCTCTTGATTACCAAGTACAGTTCTAGAAATAATCCGATTTATACCGTGCTTGAACTCATTTTAATCTGGACAATCTCAGCAGTATGTTAATAAATAGTGAAAACGTCACGTTTTACAATTTATTAATAAATAATCCACCGCAAGCAACACTGTATGCCTCTCGAACCGAAATCAGAAGCTGCCGCCGAACAGCCCAAGTCTTCAGGCTCAAAGAGAGATCGCGCCGGTTCGGGTAAACACGCTGCCGAAAGTTGTTTGAAGCCTTCAAATAAAAGTCGAATAAACTACGGTTAAAAATCGAATAAACAAATTATTCTTCTTCGAATAAAAAAATTATCTTTCGTCGTGGAATGAATTCACTTTGGTTCATAACGGATAAACATAAAGTATCTTTTATTTGAGATTATCCAGATTTTATCTTTGCCCATCTCTGTTCTCCAGCCGCTTCGCCGTGATTCATTCAAGCCTTCTTGACGACAAAATAGTAATAGGGGAAATGCGGCAACAGCGCGATCTGACTCTCGATACGTATCGGCAACTATGTCTTTCCTACATTTATCGGCTAGCTTGGACTTCCACCGGTTCTGGTGGTACATGGCACGAATATACCATCAGCGCAGGTGACGGAGGAACCTTGAACCTTCATTCTGTCATTTTTCGGGCTGTCCTGAGTACACGATTCATAAATTCATTATTATTTCAACGTACGGTGCTTATTAGCATTCAAACGCACCGTTCCACCCTGCACTGATGTCTACTCCCAGATAGCACTCGACGTCTATGAGCCGTCTTTAAGACGTCTGTTTCAGACATTCAAGACGTCTTAAAGACGTCTGCTATTTTCTGAAAGACGTCTTAAAGACGTCTATAGACATTTTTGAATGTCCTGAGTCAGTAAACCGTACGTCTTTAAGACGTCTCTTGAACAATTTGTAGACGTCTTTGTAAGACGTCTTTGAGACGTCTTATAAACGCCCTGTAGACGTCTTTTAAACGTCGCGTAGACGTCCATTTCAAATTTTCAAGACGTCTTAAAGACGTCTGCTGTTTTCTGAAAGACGTCTTAAAGACGTCTGTAGACATTTTTGAATGTCCTGAGACCGGAAACCGTACGTCATTAAGACGCCTTTTAAACGCCTTGTAGACGTCTATAAGACGTCTTTAAGTTGTCGTGAAGACGTCTTAAAGACGTCCATTTCAGACTTTCACGACGCCTCAAAGACGTCTTCGTAAGGTCTTGATTAGGCCTACTGCAGCTCTTTAAAGAGATATTAGAGATATTAAGGGTGACTTGATTCGTGTTTATTGATTCGTGTTAATGAAATGAAGTATTTTGAAAAAAGAAGCCCGTCGAGTAGCTGCTCTTGTCCTCATTTGAGAGAGTCAATTTTCATGCTGCTCAATATTTTCGTTTCTTCATAAAAAAGAAGAACGTCTTGCAATAGCGAATGATCGAGACATTTTTTGGCATATTCAAGTTCAAGTCGAAAATATAAATTTCCTTCTGCAAAAAACGCCGGTACTAGAGAGTGACGGTATATGATCTGCCCGGCTCTCTTATAGGCATGACTGCTGTAACCCACCTGCGAGAAGCGCTCGGCCCGGTCGCCGCCTGGCGGTCGCGTACTATCCATGCGTCTTTAAGACATCTAAACGAAGTCGTTTAAAAAACGTCTTGTCATGGACGTCTTAGAGACGTCCTAAACACTTACTCGGAAAGACGTCTTAGAAATGTCTAGGCACAGACGTCTTAAAGACGTCTTAATATGGTCTAAGACGTTCAGACCAAAAACAGACGTAAAATGGACGTCTTAAAGACGTCGTGTGCTATCTGGGCTGGAGGCAACTACACCCGCAAAAACTTTCTTCTTGCCGATTCCAGGACGAATAATGGTTGAAAAGGTTTCGCGTATACGTACACGCTTTTCCTAGCTTGTGTGCGCGTACGCACACATTCAAGGCCCGCCGAGACGGCAGCCTTAAGACCAGCTCTCCCGACCATTGAGCATTCGGTAAGTGGAATACACCCTTATAAGTCAAACGGTGATTTCGTATGTAATATCTATTGAGAGGACAGATTATCAACCGTCATTCCACGACCCTGATGTGTTCCCATATCTCAAGAAATAAGAACATTAAAAAATTTGCACTCGATTGCACCCTTCATTTCTTACCATGTCTACCCACAAAATTTTATTACATAATCTGAGAAACGTCACAGTATAACAGCTACCACTTTTAGAAACAAATAAGTACTGTATTTTATGGGAACAATAATCTGAATTCTAATATTTTACCAAGAAGAATACAAAAGTGTATTCAAAATTAACAAACAAGTAGACAAAAGATTTTGGAAAGAATCGCTATTTATGTATTTGGAACGAATCGAAGGTTATATTCTCTACGAGATGATAAATCGTTAAAAAATTAAAGGTCAAATTTTTTGTACCGCATGCATGAATGCTTCCAAACCTGAGTACCAATTTAAGGTATTCCCAAACTCTGATGACCCAGATTTCGTTGATCGTACACCAACAGCGAATAGGGTAGCTTCGTTCAACCGATACCTTGATTTTCGACTGGGAACTGCTCAAAGTTCAGCTTGCAAATAAAACTACGGGAAACCCATTTACCCGAGCGGCTGTCCGGTTGTAGTTCGTCAAAGCAGGAAAAGTATCGAAACTGTGGAAATGAAAATTGTTTGTAACTCGATTTCTCGACGGAATAATACACCGCGGAGGCGGCTGTAATTACACGAATTCTCAGTGGAATACCATCTGGATTAATCCTATCGCAACCTTTGTTTTCAACTGAAATATATTTGAAGAAGTACAAATTTTGACAAATTTGTCAGGTGTAGGATATTTTAATTCCTATAAAAATTCCTTAAATTTTAGTTAACATTACGAATTCTTAAAGAATGTGAATTCTGAATCAGTCTGATTGCTTTCGCAACTTTGAAAAGACTCTTAAAAATGTTAATAGTTAATTGATCTGTTTTATTAAAATTTGTTAAAATATTCAGAAAGTTTTTACTTCAAAGAATTTTCAAAGGTTCATGGGTAATTTAATAGCTTCATTATTTCTCTACAGAAATAACTGCGCTGGGTGTTTTAATACTGCCTTTACAATTTAATTTTTAAATAGATTTTAATTAAGTTTATATCAACTTTTATGAAAGAAGTAATAGCTTTTTAATTCTTCTTTGGGTTATAATTGACTTCGACTTCCAGTAGCGCTGCTGCGTTTACCATTCTGATTTCTGCCAATAATAACGCAATTTATGTTTGCACCAGCGACATCCATTTCACGAAATCTGGACTCTAAATAATCGATTGAAGCCAGACGCGTCCCTAATGGCACGTGGATGTGTCCAAAATTTGCGTCGTGGCAGCTGCAGCGATGTGTGTCCGATTTCTTCGAATATTATTTATATTCTGCGATACTCGAAAATCTGCAGAAACTCACGGATGACTTTATGACCTTGGGAGATTCAAAAATTTCGTGTGTCATAATTTGAAAAAGATTTTGAACTGTTAAATGCAGAATGTTAGGTTTTCTCAAGTCTGCAAGTAGGTAATAGGTAGGTTGTATAAAAATAGTGTAGAAGGTTCAATAATATTTTTAATAATAATTTTCAATTATTGCAAGAATTGTTCACTGATTCCCAACAGTCACTGGATTCTCAATAAATATTAAATGATTAAAAATTCAATTCTATATAATATTCATTGGAGTAAATTTAACATTTTTCCCTCAACATTTCTTAGGATTAATAGGAATACCACGTCGATACTCAGTGTATCCAGATGCTTTTTATTGCTGAACTTTATTATCTTCAATAGGAGCAATTGTTTCACTGCACAGAACCATTTTATTTATTTTTATTATAATAGAAAGATTTATATCTAAACGATTAATTATATTCAAATTTAATCAAAGATCATTAGAATGATCACAAAATTACCCACCATTCAATCACTTATTCAATGAAATCCGAATTATCATAAAATTTTAATATGGCAGAATAGTGCAATGGATTTAAACCACATATATAAAATTAAAATTTTTATTAAAAATAGCTACATGAAAATTATGTAACGGTTTGTAATTTGGTTGGAGGATTCCAAAAAACTTAACGTTGACTTAAATTTGAGGAGATTAGCTTCAAATTATGCCCGAATTAATATCTTAATTTCATTATGTTATAATTTACTTGTGGCTGTCGATATTTGTATGGTGAGCTATGCCTATTTTCCCAATTTACAAAATTAATAATTTGATTACATTTGCAAAGTTGACTCTTGAAATAAATTATCCTTGCATCTCATTCTCGTTACGAAATTTAACCTATTTCTAATAGATAGCTCTTCCCCTTGAATTTGCAAAAATAGCCCAATTTCAGGATGAACAAAATGGACTATAAGGAGAATTTGAATGAGAATCTGTCACAACTAATGAAACTTCAAATATTGCTCTTATTCGTGCACTTTCAGGATAATAAATTTGCATTTCTAAGGGAAGTATTTCCAAGGGTCCAAATTTTTACACTTCAGAATTCATAATATTCATGCCTCACCTCCCAAACAAAATGCATTTGTCAACAGTCCACTCTTCACTCGTAAATGTAACGAAACAATTTTCACAACCCACAGTTCAACTTTTCTGACATTAAAGACCAACAAATTATTGCGTACATCTATTTTCCTATGTTATTACGTCTTTGCTTTTTCATAACGTACCTCACGCCTCATAAGAAATGCCACTCAAGAAGAAATGATTCAAAAGCCTTTAGACAGCATTCTTGAACCACCTTGAATCTATCACTGCACAGCGAGCTGGCCAGCTGCAAGCGAGCGATTGTTTATGCAAACAAGCAATTATTTGCCGTGCAATATCTGATCCTAATGCAGAATGGTGTATACCAGCTATGAACCGTGCTCGTATCGCTTGCCTAAAGATAAATATTGCAAGGTGATTTGCGCACAGAGCAGTGGAGTCTGTTGATATTCGATTGAAACCTCAATTATTCATTACTTGCGCAACGCGCACGAATGTAAATGCTACTTAGTCGGAGGGGATGAATAATTGGCAGTTAGAACGTGAAGAAGAGCGATCGGGATATGTATAAGTTAATAATAAAGTACATTTTCGGTTATGAAAAATTCGTAATAATTCGATAAAGACCTACGCCAGACTCGCGATGATTAAATCATATTTGGAACTAGGGCAAGTCGATTTTATTTTTTATATAACTTTGACATTAAAATGTTTAACATGGTAAAAATTTTGAGAATATAATTTATCATTATTATTTGAAAATTCAATTTCTAGACATTTTATTATACATATGAAACATCCTTTTTATGAAGTTTGAATTATTTTTTAAACTTCTTGCAGCATCTGCAGAACAATGTTAAAAAAATAATTGTAGCTTTGTAGCCTTTAGGATTGTCAGGAACAAGGATATATTCTGTACAGACAAAATTTATTCGGATCAGGAAGGAATACATGGTTTGGTAGGACGGGGCTACAAATTTCGAAAGGCAGACTTTATGTCTCGTTGAGTTTTACAATTTCAAAATTCTATTGTGCAGACGGCATTTGGCTTTATGCTAATGAGGCGTCCAAGAGTTACTCTGTACTCTCCCGTTCGGTTGGCGTCCAGGTATTATCGCCGAACTCTCCATACCGAACGGGCGTCCAGGAATATTCTCCCGTACTCTCCTCTCTCAACGATCGGGTATTTAAGAAAGGGGCTTTGTACTTTCGTGACTCTACTCTACTGAGGCGTCCAGGAGTTACTCTGTACTCTCCCGTTCAGTTGGCGTCCAGGTATTGTCGCCGAACTCTCCATACTGAACGGGCGTCCAGGAATATTCTCCCGTACTCTCCTCTCTATTCTACTGAGGCGTCCAGGAGTTCCATCTGTACTCTCCCGTTCGGTTGGCGTCCAGGTATTATCGCCGAACTCTCCATACCGAACGGGCGTCCAGGAATATTCTCCCGTACTCTCCTCTTTCTAATGAGATGCTCTGTACTCTCTCGACCGATGGGCGTCCAGGTATTATCGCCGTACTCTCCACATCGGTCGAGCGTCCAGGAACAGACTCTAGTGTGAAACCCTCCAGCAAGCGTCCAGGTATTATCGCCGAACTCTCCTGCCGGAGTCCCTAAGCTGTCCGAGAGCGGCCGTGTGTGTACCTCGTCCTCTCTCTCAGATCAGCTAAGAAGAAGAATGCCTTTGCGGGCCTCTAATTTATACCCAATCGTTGCTATCCGCGGCCGCAGAAATCAACAGACGCGTCGTTAAGGCTGCCGTCTCAGCGGGCGTTGAATGTGTGCGTACGCTCACACAAGCTAGGAAAAGCGTGTACGTATACGCGTGTAGTAAACAAACCGTAAATTACAACTGTCGTCCTGGAATCGGCAAGAAGGAAGTTTTTGCGGGTATAGTTGCCTTCAGTAGACATTCGTGCAGGGTGGTCTGGTTCGTTTGAACGCTAATAACCACCGTACGTTGAAATAATAATGAATTTGTGACTCGAAAACTGACAGAATGAGGCTTCAAGGCTTCTCCGTTGGTGGCGCCACTGGTATAGTCAAGCCACATAACACCAGCGTGACGTGTACGCAGGGCCGACGCGAGGTTAGCTGGCGTCTGTATGCAAGAAAATTTTTGGTGCCCCCAAATTTTTGCACTTGTTTTCTATTTAATATGTTTAAAAGAATTACATTTATATTTCGTTTATGTGGGGTGTTAGATTCCTTTATTATTAAGCGTACGATGTGGTTTTTTTAGCGTCCCATTCGGCTGGCGTCCTTATGCGGTGCATGGTTCCGCCGGCCGTGCGTAAACGCGATGTAGTAAACAAACCGTAAATTACAACTTTCGTCCTGGAATCGGCAAGAAGGAAGTGTTTGCGGGTTTAGTTGCCTTCAGTAGACATTCGTGCAGGGTGGTCTGGTGCGTTTAAACGCTAATAAGCACCGTATGTTGAACTAATAATGAATTTATGAATCGTGTACTCAGGACACCCCGAAAAATGACAGAATGAAGCTTCAAGGCTTCTCCGTCACCGGCGCTAATGGTATATTCGTGCCTTGTACCATCAAAACCGGTGAAAGTCCAAACTAGCCGATAAATGTAGGAAAGACATAGTTGCCGAGACTTATCGAGAGTCGAATCGCGCTGTTGCCGCATTTCCCCTATTACTATTTTGTCGTCAGGAAGGCTTGAATGAATCATGGCGAAGCGGCTAGAGAACAGAGATGGGCAAAGATAATATCTGGATAAATTAGAATAAAAGTTCGGTTCGAGAGGCATAGAGAGTTGCTGCGGTGGATTATGTATTGATAAAATGTAAAACGTAATGTTTCTGGTAACATACTGCTGAGATTTTCCAGATTAAAATGAGTTGAAACACGGTATAAATCAGTTTATTTCTAGAACTGTACTAGATAATTGACTATAAATGTAACATTGCTAACCTGATAATGCTAAAAATAATCCGATTTATACTGTGTTTAAATTTATTTTCAACTGGAAAGTCTCAGGAGTATGTTATTGAAATGTAACGTCCCACGCGGACTCGAACCCGGCATTACCGACCGCCGATAAAACAGCGCTACTTAACCTATGTACAGCTAACCTAGTAATTAAGCGAATAATAATGAAACAAATGTTAGAATAAGATTAGAAATAAATAAACATAAATACTGACAAAGATCTAGACTAAGAATATAAAGCGATAAACAAACAAATTGTTAATGAAGGAAATAATATAACACGCATGCGCCAGTCCGCCAAGGCTGGGGTATAAAATGGAGTGCACGAAGCACGGTGGTCACTTCTTCTACTCTGCCAACAGAAGCGAGCTCGCCCCGGAGACGGAAGCGGCCGCTCTAGCAGCAGACATAGCAAGAGATCGAGCTCGCCCCGGAGACGGAAGCGGCCGTTCCTAAAGCTATCATTGCCAAGAGTACGAGCTCGCCCCGGAGACGAAAGCGGCCGTACACTGCAATACGAGAAGTCACTAGTAGAACGAAAATCTGCCAAAAGTAACGAGCTCGCCCCGGAGACGGAAGCGGCCGTTCTTACAGCAGACATAGCTAAGAGATCGAGCTCGCCCCGGAGACGGAAGCGGCAGTTCTTGAAGCTATCGTTGCCAAGAGTAAGAGCTCGCCCCGGAGACGGAAGCGGCCGCTCTAGCAGCAGACATAGCAAGAGATCGAGCTCGCCCCGGAGACGGAAGCGGCCGTTCTTACAGCAGACATAGCTAAGAGATCGAGCTCGCCCCGGAGACGGAAGCGGCAGTTCTTGAAGCTATCGTTGCCAAGAGTAAGAGCTCGCCCCGGAGACGGCAGCGGCATTACACTGCGACGCAAATAACCTGTACATAATTCAACCACATATATATATATAAATATATGCATATAGATAAGATACAAAACCTGTAATCATAGCTGTAGTTACTATTAATTTGTTATAATTACTATTGAATAAACGAGCCATTGTTAAAGTTAAGTTGGATTTTACTCCTTTGCTCTGCAATAACGAAACCCCACCTATCCTTTACTCGAGGGGACGCCGCTCTCCTCTCGAGAAATCTGTGGCGATCAGTTGTCCCTGGCAATCGGACGTTACAGGTTGGATATTTTTGGTGACAGCGGTGGGATAGTTGATTTCGTTCAGAAGGATTGTTCATTTAGAAGGAATATTTCACTTAGTAAAATACTCCAAAAGTGAGTAATTTCCCAGAAAATTTTTCTCTCTTCTTAGTAAATTCTACGGAGACTTAAATTTCACAATGGCTGACAAGGAACTTGACCAAGCAATGGCAAACCTAGCAATCGATACTACAGCTCAAGGAGCTACAGAAACTATAGAAACACCAGGAGATACAAACACTCCAGAAAATTCGAACCCTCAAGTTAATATGAATACAGCTACGAGTACATATCCTCAACTATCGCACATTAGCCTACGCGATACAGCGGACACAGTCCCTTCTTTCAACGGCAGGAATATACCGATATATCAATTTGCTAAAAGTTGTCGACATGCACGGCGCATGGTAAACCCAAACGCGGAGTACGGACTCGTTCAACTCATAAAAAATAAGCTTTTCGGGCAAGCCTCAAGAGTAGTTTTAAGCGGGGAATATAATACAATCAATGACCTTATCTCCGTATTAAGCTCACGCTTTGCACCGTTACATACATCTATTCAATTGTACGGCGAACTATCAAAAATCGCGCAATTACCAACCGAAACAACAGTAGATTATGGCAGTCGTGTATCTAACTTACTCCTACAAATCAAACATTGTAACGCGATAGAAGTACCTACACACGAGGCTCAATTCAATATAACTGCGGAACAAAACTCCATAAAAGCATTTCTAACGGGATTAAAGACTGAAATACACAACAGAATATACGAACACACATTCAGTAGTCTTGATCGCGCTATCAACGTCGCTATCAAAGCGGAGGCAGAGTTCAACGAAAATCAAACGCGAGCAAGAGTAGCACAGACCAACCAATGTGAGAACTGTCTTGGATATGGCCATGATATCACCACCTGTAGCAACCAACAAACCTCGCGGCAAAAGAATTGTCAACATTGCAACAAGACGGGACACGCAACGCATGAATGTAGGAACAGAGGCCAATACAATACATACTGTGACTTTTGCCGAAGACCAGGACATATGACACAAGATTGTAGAAGTCGAAGCTACACAAATCGAACTCCACAATCCAATACATATTGCGACCATTGCCGAAGACCAGGACACATGACACAGGATTGTAGAAGCCGAAGCTATTCAAACAGAGCTCCACAAACCAATACATACTGTGACCATTGCCGAAGACTAGGACACACGACGCAGGATTGCAGAAACCGAAATTACAAAAACAGAGCCCCTCAATCCAACGCATATTGCGACTACTGCCGAAGACCAGGCCACACAATACAAGAGTGTAGGAACAAAAATTATACAAATAGAACACAACAGCCAGAAATATTCTGTGAATACTGCAAGTACAAAGGCCATACCATAGAACAATGCAGGAAGAAGATGTACTTCGATAGGAAAGAAAAAGAAGAAACACAACCTCGTACGGTACGTCAGCAAGCCATACTTAGATTAAAAACCGAACAAGTAAGGAAACCTCCTAGTATCCTTCTTTTTGATGTAGGATTTAGCGAAGAACAGGCAACATTAATGATCGATACCGGATCCGATCTAAACGTAATTAAGAGGAGCGCTGTTTCATCCGACATCCCAATCTTCACGGACATTCTCTTCGACCTCAATGGCATCACAAGCGGCCTACTCAGCACCATTGGGTATATCAAAATAAAGACCCTAAACACAGAAATTATCCTCCACGTCGTAGAAGACCTTCCTATCAAGCAGGATGGAATATTGGGGACGGAGTTCTTCCAAACCAACGGGGCAACAATCGACTACATGCATTCGGCAATAACTATTGGAAGAGAGACTGTTCCATTCATCGACCCAGAGACGATCACAATACCAGCAAGATCAAGGAGCCAAATATATGTACGAGTCCTAAATACGCAATCCAGTACAGGGTACATTCCAAAAATGAAAATTCACCCTAATTTACACATGGGTAATGCACTTGTATCAAACAACAACGGTGTAGCATACCTATTCGCAATAAACACATCTACAAAAGACATAAAAATTCCTGCACCATCCGTCGAACTAGAACCATTCGAAGAAGTACCTGTAGGAGAAGAAACAGCGGACAAATACGAAAAACCCAACAGAATACACCAGCTACTTCAACTACTACGATTGGAACATTTAAATTCAGAGGAACGAGCCAGCATCGAGGAATTAATAAAAGAACATTCGGATAGATTCTACCTCCCAGGAGAAAAATTGGAAGCAACAAACAGAGTATATCATAGAATAGTAACGGGAAGTAACGTTCCTGTCTTCACCAAACAATACAGATACCCTCAAGCATATAAGGAAGAAGTAAGGAAGCAAACCAAAGAACTACTTGAAAAGGAAATAATACAAGCTTCATCATCTCCTTATAATTCACCGATATGGATCGTACCTAAGAAAGAGGATGCACAAGGAAATATAAAATCCAGAATCGTAATCGATTTCAGGAAACTGAATGAACTAACAATTGGAGACGCCTATCCCCTGCCAAACATAACTGACATATTAAATCAGTTGGGAAGCGCGAAATACTTCTCCGTATTTGATCTAGCATCCGGATTTCATCAAATTCCAATGCATCCAGACGATCGCCACAAAACAGCTTTCTCTACGATATATGGACACTATGAGTTCAACAGGATGCCATTCGGACTCAAAAATGCACCAGCAACCTTTCAAAGACTCATGGACCAAGTATTAACGGGCCTTCAAGGAATAGAACTCTTCGTATATCTGGATGACATCGTAATATATGCCAGTTCTCTTAAAGAACACGCAACAAAGTTTAAACGCCTGATGAAAAGACTAACAGACGCCAACCTCTATCTTCAACCAGATAAATGTGAATTCCTGAAGAAGGAAGTGTCGTATCTAGGACACGTAATAGGAGAAGAAGGAGTCAAGCCTGACCCACGAAAAATAGTGGCCGTCAAGGAATTTCCAACTCCCACAACAGTTAAAAACGTAAAACAGTTCTTAGGACTAAGCGGATACTACAGAAGATTCATCAAGGACTTCTCAAAAATTGCACGACCTCTGTCAAATTTAACCAAAAAGGACTACCAATTCGAATGGACTCATAAACAACAAAAATCATTCGATATTCTGCGGGAAGCTCTCTGCAAGGAACCTATCCTACAATATCCAGACTTCGAGAAGACGTTCAACATTACAACAGACGCCTCAGGTATTGCTGTAGGTGCAGTTCTTAGCCAGGGTGAAATCGGGAAAGATTTACCAATAGCCTACGCATCTCGTGTCCTAAATGATGCAGAAACTCGTTACTCTCCAACCGAACGAGAATTATTAGCAATTATATACGCAGTATTTCACTTCAGACCCTATGTTTATGGCAGGAGGTTCTACTTAATAACAGACCATAAACCACTAGAATGGCTACAAAATATTTCAAATCCAACATCTCGGTTAATGCGATGGAAAATAAAACTAGCAGAATACGACTATAAAATTTTGTATAAACCAGGAAAATATAACACAAACGCAGACGCATTATCAAGAAATCCAATAGCATTACCTTTAGACGCAAAACGAGCGCATTCGGAAACAAATTCTCATGAGAATAAAAAACAAAAGCAGTTCCATCAACATAACACGAGACAACGAGATACTACAGCCTCAACATCAGGAAATCCAGCTCCACACAAACAACTTAGAATTATTTCAACAGATTCTGAATCCTCATCATACGACGAGAGCGACTCGATAAATACAAAACGGCAAAAATTAAAACGAAAAATAAAAAGAAACACCTCTTCATCTCAACCAGAAGTAAAAAAGCAAAACGTCGAAATTTATACACCCCCTCAAATCACAGTACCAGTAGAAGTACACGCACCTCCTCAAGATACAGAAGTACATATACCCTCTCAACATAGGAACTACACAAGAGCATCTAGAATACCTCACATCAAGGAAGACGAAGACCTAATAGAAGAAATAGAAGAAACTTTCATAGTACCAAACCATAATTATAAAGACCCTCCCAAAATTGATGCAGAAACAGGCACAAGTACTCACCACACACCTAAAAGAAAGAAACGAAAAATAAAATCCAGTACTGACACTGCTCCTATAACTCCCATAAAAATTAAAAAAGGGAGAATACTTACACCACCATTATCTCCTCTTCCACCATTATCTCCTCCTCCACCAGTATCATCCATTCCATCACAACACACAACAGGCAGACCAAGAATAGTGTCGAACATTCCTATTAAAAAACAAAACATGGAAGTAGAGGATCACTTATGGATGGGCAAAGGATACATCATAACATTCATCAACACAAAGGGTAAACCGATAGGACCAGCTGGGGATAGATTATATAAGGAGAAAAATATAAAAAATAAACCTCCACTCCCATTAAAAACTGGAGAATCAATCAAGCTTAAGGAAGGAAAACACACAATCCTTGGACTTGTTATAACAGACCATCCAACAGAAGAAGATTTATACAAGTCACTAAGAACACTTCACACTCAACTAATACTTGAAAACACCACAAGAGTATATATAGCAGGCGAAGAAAACAAAATTTCATTAAATAGACTGTGGAATTTAATAGACATAATATTCTTACAAGACGACATTCAATTCATATTCTGTAAAGGCACACTAATAACTCCTTCTATACAAGAGAGACCACAAATTATTCAAGAAAATCACCAAACTCCTATAGGAGGACACAAAGGAATAAATAAAACGTACCATCGAATAAGGAATCAGTACTATTGGAAAAACATGAAGTATGAAATCACTCAATTCATCAAAACTTGTTTGGAATGTCAAAAGACTAAATTAGTAAGAGTTAAAAACAAAGAACCTATGATATTGACAGACACACCAATTGATGCCTTTGATAAAGTTTCTATGGATATTGTGGGACCACTACCTTTTACAGATACAGGAAATGGTTATATACTCACTATCCAAGATAACCTAACTAAATATTCTCTTGCAATACCATTGGCAAACGTCACCTCGGAGGACATAGCTAGGGCATTCACAGAACACTTCATCTGCAAGTTTGGAAGTCCTAAAGCCATTCTCACAGATCAGGGACCGAATTTCATGAGTGCCCTTATGAAAAAATTTGCCAAAGCATTCCACATAAAGCAGTATCGAACTTCCGCATACCATCCACAATCTAATGGATCCTTAGAAAGAAGTCATCACGTCCTTGTAGAATATTTACGACACTATGTATCAAAAGAGAAACAATGGGATCAATGGTTGCCACAAGCAATGTTTTCATATAACACAAGCACTCACGAAGGTACAAAATTCACGCCTCACGAGCTTGTTTTCGGTAGAAAAGCCCGCCTTCCTTCAAACATTCCTCCAACAGACAAAATCAAAACCTATCCGGATTTCGTCGATAAACTAATAGGTAAACTTCATCACATCCGACAAATGGCGCGACACAATTTAGAAGAATCAAAAATACGGCAGAAATACTACTATGATCAAAAGATTCAACCGGAAACGTACAAAATAGGGGATTGGATTTGGTTATTAAAACCAAGACGTGAAAAATTAGAACCGGAATACAGCGGACCCTATCAAGTCATCGAAATTTTAAATAATAGTAATTTAAAAATAGCAATAAATCCAAAACAAATAAAAATCGCCCACATGAATAGAGTCAAGAAAGCTTATTTACCTTAGGGAGAAGACTTGACATGCGCAAGAACTAGTATAAATAGAGGAGCAAATACAAGATTCCTTCACTCTCGCTGAAACACTTACACGAGTAACGACATTAATAGTCGCAGCGAGATGGATAAATTCATATGTCTAGAGAAAATTTATAAACGCGATGTATACTATTACGGCAATCACATTCTGTGTGAAGGTTGCGCACATAGACTAGGAGAAGAACATAGACGACCAGCAGCAGAGCACCTTCTTGCACTACCTACAAAAAACAATAATAATCAACGGTGCCTCATCTGCCAGAGGGCACTCTACATAAGGAAAAAAATAATTAATTGCACCTTATGTACCTTATTTTCGTATCGACTAACAGAAATAGCAAGACATAACATGAAATTAGGTTACGTATATCCCGTCATCAGGGAAGAAATTCTGAAGAAACTATAAGGACCAATAGGAATCGTGCGACCTAGGAAAACCCTAGGGACTAGAAAAAAAAAGGGGTTTGCAACACTACATAGAATCATTCGAAAGGAAGCTCAAACGAAGCTAGTCCACAATAGGAAACGTATTCTTCTAAAAAAAAAAAAAAAAAGAAAAAGGAAAAATGGATAATTATATATGTCTAACAAAGGTATATGATCACAACGTATACTATTATGGAATCACCGAAATATTGTGTGTGCAATGTGCACACTTTTCGGAAATGGATGAGGAGAAAATCGGCTATCCGCATTTGATGGCAACTAAGAACAGAAGAAGCTACCGGATATGCCGCCGGTGCCGCCGAATCCTGTATATTGCCAAACCAGTGGAACAGTGCACATTATGCACTCTCTTAACACCGCAGATCCATCCGGAAATAAAAGAAATACTAGTAAAAACTGGAGCAACATACCCCGTAATAAGGGAGATGATATTAGAGGATCTCCAATGGTCAATATACTTTCCTATCCTTATTTAATCTTCTAGTACCATTATTACACACTATTATTAATTTTACAGATATACCTAGAAAAGGAAGAAATTATTATATATCCAAAATTGTAAATACGTTCCATTATATATCATTATTTTTTATTATATTATCTTTCTAACACACTACACTTACAAATACACACACACACACAAACACATTGTAATAAATACTTACACGTAGTTTTAAGCATTTTTATACAAATATACGTTCATAACCCTTATAAAAGAGGACAAATTCATTACCCAGAATATAAAATTGCGAAATAAATTACAAAAGCAGATTCAAAATTCGCGCCAACGAATATTTCAACCGCGCTTGCATCTAACTTCAGATCTCACTATCAAACCGCGTTGCGTCAAACTTAAACATACAGCTTTGAAACTTGCCGAAACGGTCAGGAACACGACACGCGAAAAAACAAAAGAATAAACAGCAACTGGAAGATATATTCAATAAGATGATCCCAGTACCACCGCTGATTACCCCGCTCCCGACATCTCCAGAAGAAATGGTAAAACCCTCCTAAAACATTCCTTTCTTTCCAAACTGACAAAAAAACACAAACCCCTTAAAGATACCACCTCCTGTTTCCCCGGAACCTCTATCAACAACACCGGAGTTCAAGATCCCGGAGATTCCTCCAAGAAGGCGAAAGAAAAAGGATGTTGGAGATTATCAAGGACTAATCCTAATTGACATTCCCCCACCAGACTGGGAGGCATACAAGGCCCTGCCAGAGTCAGACCCTCGGCAATGGGTATGGAAGATATTACGAAGAGCTGGAACGGGAGCGGCAGAGAAATATGTCCCGGCAAGGAAAGGAGGAAAATAAAAACAAATGTATATATATAATATTGTAATAATAATAAATAAATATAACATTGTCTCAATCTTTCGAGGACGAAAGATCACTTAGGGGGGAGGTGTAACGTCCCACGCGGACTCGAACCCGGCATTACCGACCGCCGATAAAACAGCGCTACTTAACCTATGTACAGCTAACCTAGTAATTAAGCGAATAATAATGAAACAAATGTTAGAATAAGATTAGAAATAAATAAACATAAATACTGACAAAGATCTAGACTAAGAATATAAAGCGATAAACAAACAAATTGTTAATGAAGGAAATAATATAGCACGCATGCGCCAGTCCGCCAAGGCTGGGGTATAAAAGGGAGTGCACGAAGCACGGTGGTCACTTCTTCTACTCTGCCAACAGAAGCGAGCTCGCCCCGGAGACGGAAGCGGCCGCTCTAGCAGCAGACATAGCAAGAGATCGAGCTCGCCCCGGAGACGGAAGCGGCCGTTCCTAAAGCTATCATTGCCAAGAGTACGAGCTCGCCCCGGAGACGGAAGCGGCCGTACACTGCAATACGAGAAGTCACTAGTAGAACGAAAATCTGCCAAAAGTAACGAGCTCGCCCCGGAGACGGAAGCGGCCGTTCTTACAGCAGACATAGCTAAGAGATCGAGCTCGCCCCGGAGACGGAAGCGGCAGTTCTTGAAGCTATCGTTGCCAAGAGTAAGAGCACGCCCCGGAGACGGCAGCGGCATTACACTGCGACGCAAATAACCTGTACATAATTCAACCACATATATATATATAAATATATGCATATAGATAAGATACAAAACCTGTAATCATAGCTGTAGTTACTATTAATTTGTTATAATTACTATTGAATAAACGAGCCATTGTTAAAGTTAAGTTGGATTTTACTCCTTTGCTCTGCAATAACGAAACCCCACCTATCCTTTACTCGAGGGGACGCCGCTCTCCTCTCGAGAAATCTGTGGCGATCAGTTGTCCCTGGCAATCGGACGTTACAGAAACGTTCATGCCGATACGATAGCGAATGTGGATGTTTTACATTCTATCAAAACAAACAACGTAAACAATCATTTTAATATATTTTTTATGAGTAAATATAAATATTGTTCCCCATGGTTATTTCCTCCACGTCGTCCTGGAGATTTTGTTCAAATTGAATTATGTTACAGTCCATGTGAAAATAAGTAGGATTTAACTAATGATTTTGCCAAATTCGAAAGGGAATTTTCAAAAAATCGATGAAGGTTGTGTACTTTGAGGGTCTGTATGTATAAAATAATTTTGAATGTGGCAAAGTGTGACAACTTGAACCCCTCTTATTTTCACATGCCCTATAACGTTCTTCAATTTGAATAAAATCTCAGACATTGCGTGTTCAAACTGATCCGCTTGGCATGGAATGAACCGTATATACGACATTGTTCATTCCAACCGAAATGGATCCTAACCCACTTCCAACTATCGCGTTCTTTACGAAAACGATAAAAAGCAGCTGCGTTCGGGACACTATAGTGGCATCGCAATTACCTAAAATACACAATTTATCGAGAAATAATCCGTCACCTATGTACGAATAGTAAAACTAAAAGTGAATTGTTGTGAGATATCATGCTTCACGATTTTATTTAAAGTGAAAAAACACCATCGAAATTGTAGTACAAGAAAATAATTATTTGTTAGTTTTTAGTGCATTTTTAATAAATTTTTTTATATATTTTTTTATTTTCTAGTTTTTAGTGTTTGTGGATTTACATTTCACAGCTCAAACTTTTTTAGAAATATCTTTTATTGCTGTATACAGTTTAACAGTTTGCTTAAACGCTATAGCCCATACAGCACACCTAGTTGCAGCAGTATTGCAGGAACGTTGCTGCAATATTACGTTGTTGCAGGTTGCATTGCAATATTGTAGGAACGATGCTGCAATATTGTTTTGCATTATTGAATTGGCAACTATCCTGCAATATTGCTGCAATATTGTACGATCGTTGCCGTGCAATGGTTTATTGGCAACTATCCTGCAATATTGCTGCAATATTGTACGATCGTTGCCGTGCAATGGTCCACTGGCAACGGTCCTGCAATATTGATGCAATATTCTACGATCGTTGCCGTGCAATGGTTTATTGACAACTATCCTGCAATATTGATGCAATATTGTACGATCGTTGCCGTGCAATGGTCCACTGGCAACGGTCCTGCAATATTACTGCAATATTGCGCGTACATCGACGTGCAAAGTTCCAGTGGCAACGGTCCTACAATATTTCTGCAATATTGCGCGCACATCGACGTGCAATGTTCCAGTGGCAACAGTTCTACAATATTTCTGCAATATTGCGCGCACATCGTCGTGCAATACTGTAGTGAAAACTTGTGGAAACATTACAACAATATTCTGAAGCAACTATGATTTTGTCAAAATTTTTCGAAATATGTACATTAGGGTGGTCCTTAGCTATAGGGATCAACATTTTTTGAGTTCTTTTTTATCGCACCCCCCTAAATTGTGACACTTGATGAGAAAATGATATGTGCAAAATTTCAAAGTGATCGGACAATGGCAACCCTTGCCACATTTGAGTTAAAGTTTTGAAATTTTAGTGATTTCTCGTCAGTTTCGAACATAATTGTTTTCGGCTATTTTTGAAGTATCAGTGAATATTTTTTAATAAAAGCACAATTTATTAGATGTATAATAATAATATGCATGTTACTTACAAAAATATATACGAAATCTTTGAGTTTTATCTCTTAAAATTAGTATATAACGCAGCGTATAAGCTACTGTACGCAGTTCGAGTCAAATTATAGTTCTTTTGATGCACAAGTGTATTGTTTGTTTTTGTAATAATGATTATAGTATTAGTACTTAGGAATAAAATTTTTTTAAATAGTTGTAAACGAAATACTCTCTATTGAAATTTAAGTTATATATTATAGATTGAAGGTAATAAATTAGCATATTATTAAATTCTATGTATTTTTCAATATATTATATTCTGTGTTTGTAAATTTGTTTACATTAGGGTAAAGTCTCCTATAATCTTCAATTATTTGTAAAATATATTGTTTTTCTTCCTCATTTTTTGTCAGCAGATTATTATATTCTGATATAAGTTTGACATAACGTTCAGTGGTACCTATCATTTGTCACTTATAAATGTGTTGTACTTTGTAAAGTTTTCTGATATAACGTGTCGTTCTTCCACAATGAAGGGTCCTTTCCTAAAAAGTCTGTAGGTATATTGTACCTATTAAAAAATTTGGTTTGGAAAAACCAAACAATCCGCATTTACCAAGTAAAACGCGGTAATATTCACGATTGCCAGGTAACGATTTTTTTTCTATGATATTAGAAGGTTCTTTCATTAGAAGCATTTTCATAGGGAAAAGCCTGGAATATTCACGTAGTTGCATACAGTAGCTAAACCGCAGCGTTATATGTCAAGTTTCTCTTCCAGATCTCCGTGGTCGTGGGAAGCTACGACACAAGTTTTTGAGTAAATTATTTAAAGTTGTGTCTATATATCATTATTATACATATCAGAAAAAACAATAGTTTTTAAGGAACTATTAAGTAATCCTTTATAATAGGGCAGTATCAAATTATTTAAAAAAATTGACATAAAATCGCTAAAACTTCAAAACTTCAATTATAGTGCGACACGGGTTGTCGACGTCCAATCAATTTGAATTTTTTCAGGGATTATTTTTCCGTCTAGTGTTACAATTTTGGAGGGTGCAACGAAAGAAATCGGAAGTCGTGAAATAAGACTTCACGTAGCCGCGCATAATGGCTCCGACGCTGTTGTACGCTAATTTTAATGGTAAAATTCAGAGATTCTGAGAATACTGTTTGAAGTCACACAGAAATGATACTATTATACACCTAAGAAATTGTACTTTTATTAAAAAAGAATCACTAATTCCTCCATAATAGCGGAACACAATGATGTGCGAAATTGACGTGAAGTCACTAAAATTTCAAAACTTTAACAAAAATGTGGCACGGGTTCCCGTTACCCAGTCACTTTAAAATTTTGCACACATCATTTTCTCACCAAGTGTCACAATTTAGGGGAGAGCGACCAAAATAAAACGGAAGTTGAAAAATAAGGACCATCCTAATGTATATGACGTCGAGTGGTTTCTACGGCGTGTTTCATTTAACTGAATACGCTAGAATATCTCGTTGGCCGTTGAAGATATGAAAAAAGTGTTATCGCGGGAGTTGTATGTAGGTACATGAACTTATAGAGGAGATTCGAAGATCAATTTAATTATTTTAGATAAAATAGGTACTATATTTTTTAATGGCTGAAATTATTATTATTATTATTAAACGTCTTTATTGCACAAATACGTATATACAATCTAGCAAGAGAAAAGAGAGAAGAGAAGACAAATGTAAAGGTTTAGTCTAAAGACTGTTTTCCAACCTAACCTAAAACGACACCGGGTGAAATTTGTAGTACGCACCTATAGTGTTACAAAACCCTAATGGGGTTTGTCAAATGAGCCTTCGTTTTTGAATAATTTGAGTTTAAAGTATTGCACGGTAGGAGTATAAGTTCGAATACGTAAGCAATCTTATCAATGAGCGGTTGTAGCTGCGGCGGTAAAGTGTTCGTCTACGATGCTACAGGTCCTCGGTTCGAATCCCCCTTGGGGTAAAAGAATTTTCTATGAGAAAAAGACACACGGGCGTTATACAACTACGATTCTGCACACATTCACGTCGTCGCGTCCCCTCACTGCCCGAAACGTTGCGGCGGAAATTACACTCCTGCAATATTGTTAAGGCGGACATAGGAGTGAACCTGCACTGCAACGTCCTTGCAATGATGCGGTGCAATGGAGTTGCAGGATCGATCAATTGCCCCCACTATTTTGCCGTTTCGTTGCAGGACTACATATTTGTAATGTTCCCAAAACTTTGCAAAAAACACTCCTGCAATATTGCTAAGGCGGACATAGGAGTGAACCTGCAACTTCTCTGCAATGATGCGGTGCAACATTGCAATCTCGCACCGCAATATTGCCGAAGAGTTGCAGGATCATTGCCACAATTTTGCAGTTTCGTTGCAGAATCATTGCCGGAACGTTGCAGGACTACATATTCGTAATGTTGCCGCAACTTTGCAAAAATACACACCTGCAATGTTGCTAAGGCGGGCATAGGACTGAACCTGCAACGTCTCTGCAATGTTATGTTGCAATATTGCCATCTTGCACCGCATCATTGCAGAGACGTTGCTGCAATGTTATGGTGCTGTGTGGGAGTGCTAAAGTCACTAAAAAAGAATTATTTTCTTGTACTGCAATTGCGATGGTGATATACTATGAACGCCTGCAAAGTTTTAGTTTTACTATTCGTACATACGTGACGGATTATTTCTCGATAAATTGTGTATTTTCGGTAATCGCGATGCCACTATAGTCTCCCGAACGCAGCTGCTTTTTGTTGTTTTCGTAAAGAACACGAGTGGCTGATTTCAAGTCGTTAGGATTTGTGGTTATGGGTTATATTTATTGATGATTAGGTTCTTTTCTCACCCCTTCGGGGTTATTTTTTTTTAAATATTGTATTGTCATTCAATCTATGCACGCCTGCAAAGTTTCAAGACAATTGGATAGTTGGAAGTGGATTAGATTTGAGTTGCCAGATTTGAACCATACAAACATACAAACAAGCAAATAGAGGATCGAAGCTGAATAATGATTACGTTATTAAATTTGTATTTAAACAACAGACAATTCTTGTTGATAAAATAGATAATTTGATGTATAGTTAGATAAAAAAGAAAGTGTTATGTTTTTCGAAGAATTAGGTATAGCATTCATAAACTTCATTACGATCGGTGCGTTACACTTCGGTGATGTACCTTATTCAAATTGTATGCTTTGAAATCACACATTGATTATACAAAATATTACATCTCTCTACGTATAAATGAAAAATATTGATGCGCAAATTAGTATTGTTTCATTGACATGTTTCCTAACTTCACTACCCAACCTCTCTATCTTTCATTATTGCTATCCTCTTTTACGTTCGGCGAGGCTCTGACGCTAGACGCAGCTCTCGTGCCGTATTCCTTCAAGACTTCTCGATAGACAGAGAGATCTCTGTGGCAACAGCGCGGCAGAGACAGAGAGAACAGGAGATGCGGCAACTATGCGTAAAAAATTCGTCTACACAGAGTACCTGAAGATGTCACCTCTGTAGAAGTTCTTTTTACCGGCCGCATTAGTTTCATTAGGGTCCGTCTGTTTACTGGGGACGCTTCGATCGATTCGGACCATAACAAAAAGGAGACGGCAGCCTTAAGCGCGGGTCTCGCGAGCCGCGGCTTCCGCACCCGCACGTCTCTCCTCACGGGCGGCCTACAAGCGTGTTCGAGAAACGTCTCGATGATCAGTGTTTCTCAAAGCTCCTTTTCTGCATGCTACAGCTTGATATTTAATATTTTGAATTTGAATTTTGAGCTTTCTTTAAGATTTGAATTTATACTATTATGCTGAAAGAATGACGGAAACTTAATTTAGCATTTGAAAAAAATGGTGTTAAGCGTGAAAACAAGTGCCTATCAAAATAAAGAATGATTGCAAAGCCAAAGTAAATTCATCCACTAAGGTATGAAATTATAACAGAGAACTTAAAAAAATTATTTTTTACTAATGGAGGATGTTGCGAGTCTTATAACGAGTACAAGTTACCCATATTCATTATCAAAAACGCCGTTCTTTCAAATTCAGAGAAGTATCTTTATTAGCTTCAGACAATCTGATTACGTGTTACATATGAGTATAAATTTCTCAAACCCCAGTCGTTTCTCATCTCTCTCATCATATTCCTCCATTTCCAGATCTCCTGAAACGAGTTGATGTTCATCATGGTTTACACATTAATTACAACGTTAACCAATATTTACGCTGTAACCACACTGTTGGCCCATCAGCAGCAAATCAAGTCTATATTAAATCTGCATTCCATCCCCTGAGCTCCTGGAATTTGGCGAAGCGTGTAGTTTGCCGATATTACGATAATTCGACGAAACTTATGTGTATAAATTTAGCGGCAATTTACGAACTACGGGCGTATTTGAAGTTGCGCTTTTCAGGAAACGCGACGACCAGAAGATTCAATTTATTTATACCAGCTGCGCATGTGGGAACTGCTCGAAGCTGTAGGACACTCCAGAGAATGTTCGAAACGTGACTATTGAGAAATATTATTAATACTTCTGTAATTTACGTTAGTAAACCAGTGAAATAAAATGTAGTTCGTTTTTAAAATGTATGCATTGAATTGTTTAGATAAAGGGGAAATCGTCTTGAGTTCTTTCAACAATAACAGTGGTGACATCTCTCGAGTATCCAACAAAATAAATTTCATTTACAACACGATATTTTACCAAACACTCTCGTATTCATTATTTCTCCTTTTACTCTCAAACGTAATGTATTTATAGAACAGTGCCCTCTAGTGAGTTGTAAAATAAACAATTTTTTCAGTCTTAAATTTATATTGCAGCTGGTCCTTGTTTCGTGAAACACTAGTGAACGTTTGCAAAAATCGATGAATACATCAGCTTATTAATGAGATGTTTTTATCAGGAAATACTTTTCTTTCAATTAGAAAGTTGTTATCGACTGTTTTTCTCAATATTGGTTGTTAACTAAGATGGCAACGTGGTATTTGTCGCTGGTAAAGTTAAATGTGAAAATTTCAGATGTAGAGCAGTCGAAACCACAGACCAGGTATAGGATAGACCTATCACGCAATGTAATTTTGTGTCACACGCTCGGCGGGCTCGCGAGCCCCCTTACCATTTTCGTGTCACACCCAACATTATCGATTCAGAGTGGAATTCGAACGCAATGCTACAAGCGGTTAGAATTGAAACTAAATATGATGAAAACTGCTACGAAAAATGCAAACGTCCGAACTAACAACCGTCCTAAAACGTCCTTTACTTAATTTGTTTAAAAAATACAGTACGTTATAACTAAGTAGGAATACCTCAGCAAGGAATTGTAACTTGGTATATCTCAATAAGGTGCTGTAGCAGAGAGTACTTTAAAAATTGTGAAAAACCCATCAGTTCCAGTATCTTGCTGAAATATTCCAACATGCACTTATCCTGCTCTATTAACACTATACGAGTCGAATATCTGATTCCGCGAGTCGAATATCTGATTCCGCGAGTCGAATAGGGTGAAAGCACTAGTAGTCGACCACTTAAAGCTAAACTCGAATGAAAAGTACTGAAAAAAAATAAACAATCAATGTTATAAAATATATAAAATGTATTGCAGTAATTCAAATGTATTTAATGTATCACTAAATATTTTGTGTTAGTAGGAAAGTTCAGGGAAAATAAATAATTAGCGTTAAAAATAATGTGTCCGAATGCTTTAATAATCGACCGCTTAACTCTAAACGTCGACCGGTCCGATAGCTAGTAGTCGACCACCTTTATTAATATGAAATTCAAAATAGGTTATGTGCGCATTACAAACTAAAATTTATTTTTGAATATAATGTGCAACATCAGTAAATAATTAATAATGACAAGAATAATGCGTAACTAAAATAAGTTCTTTTAAAAACTTTATCAAAATTTTAATGAAAAATAGAAATTATATTTTTTTTTCAATGTAAATTAAATTTTTCGTTTTTAAGATAGGAAGCACTAACAAATTTTAAGTTTTTAAAGTAGGTATTCTATAAATAAATTATTTTGGGGCAAAAGTTCGCATGCGAACGGCATATTAATTAAAATATTTAGTCATCAATTGATAGGAATAATATTGATTCCCAAACATGAGAATATTACATCAGAACTAACGAATTCAGTACTTACCGCATTGTAAGATAACAAACCGAAACACAGCCACGAAATTCGACATTAGTGACTCTACCTTAATTGACAATTGACTGTCAATCACCATTGGCAACTGCCACAACTCAAACCATGAAATTCGCATGATGCGAACTCTTACCCGCTGCGAACTTTTACCTACCTTTACTCTACATTTTGTGGAATCGACGGGCATCTTTGAAACTTATATTATTTGATAGTCTATAGTATAAGGAATAGGGTAAGGGCAGGTAACATGGAACAGCACGTAATATGGAACTTCGTAAAATTTCGATAAAGAAATAACGAACTCTTCAGGTAATCGTTTACCCATAAAAAACTTTCAAAAAGTAAAAAAATTACGCCAAGTACATGAAACAAATAAATCACAAAAAATGAAAGATAATAATATAAATCACAAAAAATAGAAGAAAATATATATCACAAAAAATAGAAGATAATAATATAAATCCCCCCCAAAAATAGAAGAAAATATACAATATAAAAAAATATGTGAAATCAAAATGAGCTGCAATTACATAAAGGTGCTTTCCAACTGCCCTTTAAGATGACACAACTACATAGACACAGCTAAAATGCTGTGTTCATACATTCCATTACTCATATCGCGGACATTTTAATTATCCCATCAAAAAGAATCCCAATTAAAAACATTGTCGTAAATTAATTAATAGCTCAAGTGTCGGTCGTTACTATTTGAACGCGCCGACTAATAAATTTAATAGTTCACGCAATATTCTTATACATACATCTTTCCTTGATAAAGGTCCGAATCTGGACTGAAACGTCGGAAACTCGTTAATTCATGGATGAGTGAATAGTTGCAAAACGACTTTTTAAATTTGTATAAGGTGACCGAACCTTGCGCCGAAATCATATTAAATTAATTAATAGCTTTACAAAATTAATATACAAAATTGCGCCAATTATAACAATGGCTATTTATAAAAAGAAAAAATGTATTAAATAATATTAAGCAGATATATTTTTATAGAAATAAATATTTCAATACCAATAAATATTTTATTCAAAATACTTGGCGCTGCTCACCGCATTGGTGTTGCTAAACTGAATACATATGTATAAATTGCATTAATCTTTTTATTTCTTTCTTGTGCGTGCATTCGTGAATGTGTGTATGTGTGCGTGTGCATATGTTACGTATGATATTAGAATTAAATATATGTAGAATAAATCTGACTGCGTTTCTAATATGTATATGTTTATGTATTTTAGATTGTAAGGGAGTTATTGTAAATTATTAATTTACTATTAATAAGACAATTAACATTTTTTCGGTTTCGCAGCGCCAAATATTTTGAATATTGGCGTTGTCTCGTCAATTCGGTGCACATTATAACACATTCACTTAGATATACGGAACGTGAACAGAAAGAGATAACTCAGAACGCTATAACTATTTTTAATCAATAAGGAACTATAAATTGGGGAACAATTATTCTGGGTTATATCCGTCTACGCGCAGTGGTGTCTGGACTCAGAATGACAGCTTGACAGGCGATCGGTCCGATCGCCTTCTTCTCGCTTGTCCTCTGTCAATGCCGCGTGTACCGGCGGGCCCATGGATTATCACCCATAGGGTGTTCGCAACAGTATGAAGTTGTGTCATCTTAAGTCTATGTAGTTGTGTCATCTTAAGGGCAGTTGGAAAGCACCTTTATGTACTTGCAGCTCATTTTGATTTCACATCTTTTTTTATATTGTATATTTTCTTCTATTTTTTGGGGGGATTTATATTATTATCTTCTATTTTTTGTGATATATATTTTCTTCTATTTTTTGGGGGGATTTATATTATTATCTTTTATTTTTTGTGATTTATTTGTTTCGTGTACTTGGCGTAATTTTTTTACTTTTTGAAAGTTTTTTATGGGGATCTCACTTCTTTTTACAAAGATAATTCATGTACTTGGCGTAACTTTTTTTACTTTTTGAAAGTTTTTTATGGGGATCTCACTTCTTTTTACAAAGATAATTCATGTACTTGGCGTAACTTTTTTTAATTTTTGAAAGTTTTTTATGGGGATCTCACTTCTTTTTACAAAGATAATTCATGTACTTGGCGTAATTATTTGACTTTTTTGACGTTGACTGCCACGTGTGCTAAAAATAAGGAAAAAGTAAGGAAATCCCAATAAATTATAAATTCTGATCTATCTTCGTCACACGTTTACGTGTTTCTGGCGCCCTGCAGCCTATCTAGTGACGTTAGAGGATAAGGTATATGTATACTTGGAATACTCGGAATAGCGCAAAGCAGCTTAGCGAGTGTAGTTTATTTATTTTTTGATTAAGGATAAATTCTACGTAAGTTTAACAACTACGAAATGAAACCATGCGCACTGCATTGCTGATGTATATGTATTTTATATGTATAGTACTTTGTGTACAGTACATTTCATTTACTCTTTTTATTTACATTTATTTCATTTTCAGTAACTTTCCCTTTCAGCTGTTGAAATAATTCTCTTCGTCTGCATCGTTAACTGAAAAATAGGACACATTTATTAATTATTTATAATTTATCACACATGCTCAAGATCATGGAATGAATAATTACGTATGCAAAACCCTACCTGCGAATTTGTGCGTACATAGTCTGGCGTAGATCACAGTGCATCACCTTCTGCTTCTATTATCTGTAAATATATATATTTATAAAGCCACATTTTAGTTATGTACTACAACTTAACGTAGAAGTTATTGCAGGAAATTTAAATTAAATCCTAATGGTAATAATTCAGCGAAAATGAACGTAGAGAACCAATATTTTTAACGCACAATTCATTGGTGTTGGAATAAAATTAATTTAGAATGTTTATTGGTGAATTGAAATAACGGGAATCGAAAAAATTAATGAACTAATGAATAGCGTGGCAACTACTGTGGATTTTATTATAAAGTATTACGAATGTCTTTCACAAAAGATTGAAAAGCATCAAGGGAGATGTGTTTTCAGCGTACTTTCTTCACTAATGTGACTTGCTTTACATTGCAAGCAGTCCACCATAATCTATTTTCATAATAATTCTTAATACTATGTCTTTAGAGAAATTTTGTCGATTTACCTTATTTGACAAATTTCCAGAAACTTGTGCGACACAAGATGCGCTGTCTATCTATCTAATCTTCTCTGGACAACCTCCATTCCCTTCGTTTCTAACCAACCAAGCCTGTGCGTCTCCTTCAATTCTACTATCCAAGCCTGTGCTTCTCCTTCATTTTTATGGAAGTCCTGTGCGTCCCCTTCATTTCTATAATATAATAAGCTTTACATAAAAACTCTAAATTGCTGGTATATACAAAAATACAAGTATCTGGCAAATTAAATGCAATGCAATTTTTTACTACAATATATTATTTTGTACATGCATGGTACAAATTTCCAGAAACTTATGCGAAAGAAGATACTTCTTTGTCGAACCTTCTCCGGACAACTTCCAAGTCTGCGACTCTACATAAGAAATCTATTACAAAAATTTTGGCGACTTACCTTGTTAATTGAGACAATAATTCAGTCTCCTATTTAGTGTAAAAGCTCCTGACATTTCAAATTTGGACCACTTACATTATTTGACACTTGCCAGGTTATGACGGTTTGACACTTGGTAGGTTATAATTCAATAGTACACATAGGTATATGTACAATGGCGGACGCCGATCATACATACACTAGTTTCTTTTGGCTGAAGGTGTGCGTGTAACGCGTATACGTATTATGTTGACGAAAATTTGGCCTGGAGAAGGATAAGGAGAAGGAAAAGAAAATCTTACCGTTTCTGACAGATCCACGAGACGATATTATGATATCTCTGTTATGCGTGGACAGATTTTATTGAAATTTGGTCTTATTCGAAAGCTTATATGCGGTTTACATAAGAAAAATGCCTTTAAATTTAGAAAATATTGCAGGCGTCATGAGATATTAATGAAATAAGTTTCAGGTTAGGTTGGATTAGCCGTTTCTCGAGTAAATGATAGCGGTAGCGACAGTCGACATATACAGGGTGTCTTTCCTGTACTTGGCGTCGAGACGCTACCGCGTCTCTAGATACTAGATCCCTAGATACAATAGACGATGATACTGAGAATTCAGCATCAGTCGGGCATCTATCATTGAAAGAGAAACGTTTATATTTTTCGTGGGGTGTAAAAGTTTCTGAAAAGTGCATCAAACAGTTAAATATTGTAGTGAAGGTATGTTACAAAGTATTATTTTGATATAATTTATCATTAAATATGTGTGATCTTGATTATTCAACAATAGTTTACCAATAAAGTTACTTTCTTCTTAGTATAATTCTTAATTTCTTGTCGGAACATGTGTGTACGTAATATGGAACATGCCGAGTAACATAGATGAAGTTGATAATGACGATGACGACGATGATGCGGAATGCTTATTTTGCGATGGTAATTATAAAAATAGTGACAATGAAATGTAGGACCCAATGTATTCGCTGCTTTTAGTGGGCACACGAAGAATGTGGGGCTTCCGACGTATTATTCACGTGCCCAACCTGTAGGACTCGCAGAAAGCAGGAATAAATTCCAGAAATGAAGTGTATTTATTTATTTGTATCTTCTACTTAATAAATCTTCATTTTTAGTAAAAAAAAGTAAAGATTTTTGGGTTTTCTTTACAAATTTCCTACGTGTTCCATATTAGGACCCATTTTTCGAACTGCTGATTTTCACACTTTTCAGTTTTTTTACTATAATTGCAAAACAATTGAATTTTTTTACATTTGACTATGTAAATATGATTATGCATTAATTCCTTCGACCCTCATGTCAGTTTTATTTAAAAAAAAAACGAATTCCCCTACTTTTGACAAGCTTTTGAAATCAGATGTTCTATATTACCTGCCTTTACCCTATATGTGCAAAAGGAGAAGTTGCAATTTTTTGCGACTTCCGAGTAATAATCAATTATGTTGGCAGCAATCGGGCCGCTTGCGCGGAATATATCCTCCTTCTTTTTCAAGTCGGTTTGTTTTCAATGTTACTGTCATGTGGAATTTCTAATATTATCATTCTTATCAAGCATATTGGACGAATGTAATCAATTTTGGAAATACCTGCTCGACATGTGTATGATAAAGTGTCGCGATTACGAGTAGTATTAGTTTCCACGAAGTTTGCATGCAACGCTCTGAATGAAACTTTGAAACTGCACTTCCTCGGAACAACTGTTCTCGACAGTGTTCAGGAGAATTTTCATGCAAGTTTAACGTAATATTGAAAATTGCTACCTCCACTTTACCAGGAACCGAAGTAATCTTTCTTAATGCATTTTCTCTCCGAGACAGTGTATGTTCTTTCGTATCAAACAATGATGTATATATAGGTAATATTAATTTGAAAATAATAACTTCTGATTTTCTTCTTTTTTTCTTCTAATAAAATTATAAAACGTGATTTGTTGTTTGCTACTTCAAAATTCAGCAAAAACGAGAAATATTTTGTCGTATTTTTCAGAAATTAAGCCTCTTCTATTCTATCTTAAAGGCAGAGTATTTAATGGACTGTTCGAAAAATGGAATGAAAAATTACACTTGATTTATTCTTTATGAAATATTTTAAGTAGGCTCGAAACCTCTCCCTCTGAATTTGTACGTGCTTTGAGCAATTTTTTACAGAGTCATTCGAACACTAAATATTTGTGGTGAAGCTAATAAAAACTGATTTCTTATTTTTAAATTCTAGGCTCCTGGGGAACGGGTGTACAGTTATCAAACCTGCATCTTGGAGTGCATACAACAAGCGACTTACGGACCCTGCGAATGTTTGCCATTTTTTTATCCCAATGAGCGTGAGTAATTCAGCACCATATAATAATTTTTCTTCGAATGACCTCACTTCTCCTATATATATACTTTTTAAATTTTCTTTAATAGGACTGCAGACTTTTGTTAATAAAACCGATTTTTCTAAATATACCTACATTGCGAATACAGGGTGTCCCAAAAATGTCGGACTTCCTTGAAAGGGGTTACTCAGGGGGTGATTTGAAACAACTTTTTCCTTAGCGAAAATATTGTCCGAAGCTTCGTTAAGGAGATATTAACCAAAAACCCCGACCAATCAGAGCGCGCGCCTTCCGCCTGAGTTCCCGCGGTAGCGTTGGCTACGAGGTAGGCGACCGCGTTTGTGCTACGAACGTACGAACAAGCAAGTCGGCATGCATCGAAGGAAACCGCGTTACACATTTTTTTTTTAAAGCAGAATTTTAAATAAGAATAATTTGAAGTGAGAGGACAAGAAGTACGTAAATTTCGTTTTTAAATAAGGCATAAACGAAAAGCTAACGTAACAGAAAATGTACGACAAGTGATCGTAATTCGTTATTGAGGTAAAAATCCGTAGTTTAACAACGGCCAACACAACTAAATTTAAAAAATAATATTAGGTGTATGAATAAATTCTTTCCGACTGGAATTTCTATCGCGGTGGTATTCAGAAGCTGCCAGAAAAATGGCAAAAGGTAATTAACAATAATGGAAATTATTTCGATGATCGAGTTGTTTTCATATTTTTTAAATCGAACCGTTATTGTACCCTAAAATCGGAAAGAATTTATTTTCACACCTAATAATCACCAATAAATTAAATAAAACTCACCCTTTCGGACATTCCTTTCCTTGCTTTCCTTCCCTTTTCGGAAACCTGTGTCACTGGGTCACTGTACCGATCCTGGTTATCGGTGGACGAAAAGATTTATGGTTGGGTAGCGCCCAGTGCTCAGCTGATCACACTGCGTCCGGGTTAATGTACCGAATATTCACTTCACTGCACGGCTACTAACACTGATCACTGAATTTATTTTTCACGGAACGTGTTGTTCCTACGCTATAAAAATTGGTGGCTGCGAAAGGGGCCGATTACTGTTAATTACTGGGACGAGATTACTACTATTACCCGGCGAAAAGAAATTGCGTGGCAGACTGTCTCGGGCTGTGCAGTCCGCTGCTGTGACGATTGGTCGAGTCACCTATTTGGGCACACTTTTAAAGACGGGACACACGTATTTTGGTTATTGGCTGAAGTTGCCACATACATTGTCGCACCGCGCGACGAAGAGATCGAACGA
This sequence comes from Andrena fulva, assembly GCA_946251845.1. Lineage (NCBI taxonomy): Eukaryota > Metazoa > Arthropoda > Insecta > Hymenoptera > Andrenidae > Andrena > Andrena fulva. The sequence goes on along the minus strand of OX276333.1, from coordinate 16,138,532 downwards.
AACACGAGATCGAGTGGGATAGAGCGATTTGACCAAGCGTAGCCTACGCTTTTGTTTTGACGATCGTCGGTCGGATCCGTATCTGATCGCTGCACAGCAGCGGACTGCACAGCCCGAGACAGTCTGCCACGAGTTTTCTTTTCGCCGGGTAATAGTAATAATCTCTTCCCAGTAATTAACAGTAATCGGCCCCTTTCGCGGCCACCAATTTTTATAACGTAGGAACAACACGTTCTGTGAAAAATAAATTCAGTGATCAGTGTTAGTAGCCGTGCAGTGAAGTGAATATTCGGTACATTGACCCTGCGATCAGCTGAGCACTGGACACCGATGACCAGGATCGGTACAGTGCCCTACTGACACAGGTTTCCGAAAAGGGAAGGAAAGCAAGGAAAGGAATGTCCGAAAGGGTGAGTTTTATTTAATTTATTGGTGATTATTAGGTGTGAAAATAAATTCTTTCCGATTTTAGGGTACAATAACGGTTCGATTTAAAAAATATGAAAACAACTCGATCATCGAAATAATTTCCATTATTGTTAATTACCTTTTGCCATTTTTCTGGCAGCTTCTGAATACCACCGCGATAGAAATTCCAGTCGGAAAGAATTTATTCATACACCTAATATTATTTTTTAAATTTAGTTGTGTTGGCCGTTGTTAAACTACGGATTTTTACCTCAATAACGAATTACGATCACTTGTCGTACATTTTCTGTTACGTTACCTTTTCGTTTATGCCTTATTTAAAAACGAAATTTACATACTTCTTGTCCTCTCACTTCAAATTATTCTTATTTAAGATTCTGCTTTAAAAAAAAAATGTGTAACGCGGTTTCCTTCGATGCATGCCGACTTGCTTGTTCGTACGTTCGTAGCACAAACGCGGTCGCCTACCTCGTAGCCAACGCTACCGCGGGAACTCAGGCGGAAGGCGCGCGCTCTGATTGGTCGGGGTTTTTGGTTAATATCTCCTTAACGAAGCTTCGGACAATATTTTCGCTAAGGAAAAAGTTGTTTCAAATCACCCCCTGAGTAACCCCTTTCAAGGAAGTCCGACATTTTTGGGACACCCTGTATACTATTCATATATGTGAACGCAGAGGTTGAAACGGTTCCGAAAATAACTGTTTCAAACTGTTAGGCCGCGTACAGACTTGAGCACGGACGCGAATGAGGCAAGCCGAGGCAGACCCGAATGCCTCGGGCTGGAAAAATTGTGATTTTTGTCCTGTGCGTCCCGCACGAGGCAAGTCGAGGCAAACTGAGGCAAATTGAGACAAACTTCTATATCTGAGTATATATAATTAGGGCTGGGACTATTCGAATAATTTACTATTCGAATATTTTACAAGTATTCGAATGCTACGAATAAACTTCGAATATTTGAGTATTCGAATGTTATTATTCGATACTATTCGAATACTGATGTATTCGAATAGTATGGTGTGAATTATAAATCAAGTTCTTTAGGTTCATTTTTTTAGAAGCATTTATTTAGTTTCAGTTGTGAGTTCGTTAGTTTGTCAGGGTGAAATCTTGTAAGCCAATTTTTACCCACTTCAACATATCCGATCGGCTTGAAACTTTGCACACATATGTAATTCCGATGACAATACAATATTTTCACTAAAATGCATGAAATACTTAATGGTGAAATTTTTTTTTAAAAACAAGCTTTTATTAAAATGTACTAAAAAGGAACCAATAATTTTGATACCGGCCGAAATGACGGCCTGAGAAGAATTCCCTCATAGGGTGGATGTACCAGTAAATGAACACGTACCAGTGAATGGACATTTTATATTAAAATGAGTAAAATAAGTTATTAAAATAAGCAACTAATTAATTAGAGACTTCTTTTAATTTCTTGCTTCATATCCAAACAATTTTGCAGCACGTTGAATCAATCGCGCTGCAAACATAATTTTATAAAAGTGTTCATTCATTAGCCTTAAGTGTTCATTTATTGGTACTTTTTTTTATTTTTATTATTTTATAATTAGTTATAGGGTAAACGCACCAATAAAGGAACACTTAAGACTAATGAATGAACACTTTCATAAAATTATGTTTGCAGCGCGATTGATTTCACGTGCTTCAAGAATTGTTTGGATATGAAGCAAGAAATTAAAAGAAGTCTCTAATTAATTAGTTACTTATTTTAATAACTTATTTTACTCATTTTAATATAAAATGTCCATTCACTGGTACGTCATTTCGGCCGGTATAAAAATTATTGGTTCCTTTTTAGTACATTTTAATAAAAGCTTGTTTTTAAAAAAAAATTTCACCATAAAGTATTTCATGCATTTTAGTGAAAATATTGTATTGTCATCGGAATTACATATGTGTGCAAAGTTTCAAGCCGATCGGATATGTTGAAGTGGGTCAAAATTAGCTTACAATATTTCACCCTGACAAACTAACGAACTCACAACTGAAACTAAATAAAAGCTTGTAAAAAATGAACCTAAAAACCTTGATTTATAATTCACACCATACTATTCGAATACGTCAGTATTCGAATACATCAGTATTCGAATAGTATTCGAATACTTAAATATTCGATTAGTATTCGAATACTTAAATATTCGAATAGTATTCGAATACTTGGATATTCGAATTATATTCGCCAAATAATTGAGCAACTGAAGTATTCGAATATTCGAATACCGAAAATTCGACAAATAGTCCCAGCCCTATATATAATATCCATATACATTATCTCTGTATATCAAATTTATAAAGCTATGTTCACGCGTTATGGCGTGGTAACGTAACAGCACAAACAGTATAATCACCAGGGTAATCGCCGCGAACAATCTAATGGCGTTTTCGGACGGTCGCACTGGGGCGCATTGAGTGCGAATTTTGACCAATCGGAGGCGAAAAAGTTCACACTCTTCGCTTCCGATTGGGTAGGGTTCGCACTCGGTCCGCCCAGTGTTCACGGGAAAAGGCCTGATAGCTCTCGGCTACCCTCTGTTGCGCATGCCCGCGACTAGCTGTGACGTCAAACCAATCAACGCCAAGCTGGTAAACGAACCGAATCGACGCCAGTGGCTGGCTTCGTTTCCCAGCTTGGCGTTGATTGGTTTGACGTCACAGCTCGTCGCGGGCATGCGCAACAGAGGGTAGCCGAGAGCTATCAGGCCTTTCCCCGTGAACACTGGGTCCGCCCCAGTGCGACCGTCCGAAAACACCAAAAGGTGAGAAGCGAGCGGGCATCGCGTCTCAAAGTGCTTATTGACTCACCCTCCATATTCATTTTCTTTCAAATTCGTATTTCTCAAATGTGCCGGTAAGTATGGACTGGAGTGTATTATCGGAGTCTCGAAATACCTGGCTTACAGAGAATGGCATAAATGCTGTTATTTTATTGCACACTGAAACATCTGTTTTGAGGAACCTACATTTTCCTTTTTGAACTAACAGTTTGTCCATATTTTTACTCGCATACGAATCATTTAATTGTTCTCCCTTAACTCACACACACTGTATGCATATTCACATATCATATGTATATACGTGTATATGTAGGGTAAAGGCAGGTAATATGGAACAGCACGTAATATGGAACTTTGTAAAATTTCGATAAAGAAATAACGAACTCTTCAGGTAATCGTTTATACTAGATCCCTAGACACAATAGACGATGATACTGAGAATTGAGCATCAGTCGGGCATCTATCATTGAAAGAGAAACGTTTATATTTTTCGTGGGGTGTAAAAGTTTCTGAAAAGTGCATCAAACAGTTAAATATTGTAATGAAGGTATGTTACAAAGTATTATTTTGATATAATTTATCATTAAATATGTGTGTTCTTGATTATTCAGCAATAGTTTACCAATAAAGTTACTTTGTTCTTAGTATAATTCTTAATTTCTTGTCGGAACATGTGTGTACGTAATATGGAACATACCGAGTATCATAGATGAAATTGATAATGACGATGACGACAAAGATGCGGAATGTGTGGTGTGGCTCGTCTTTCCCTTGCTTTCGCCGCATGCCTTGGGCCGATCCAATAACTTTGGATCGGCCCGAGGCATGCGGCGAATGGCGCCGCGGCACGTCCTGCCTCGGAACGACAACCGCATTGAGCACGAATTAATTTTTTTCGACCGATAGCGTGCGGCGAACAGCACCGAGGCAGCGGCGAACGGCCCGAGGCAGCGGCGAACGGCCCGAGGCATGCGGCGAACGGCCCCGAGCAATTCACCGACGTGCAACACTTGCATACGCATTCTGCCTCGGCTTGCCTCATTCGAGTTCGTGCTCAAGTCTGTACGCGGCCTTATACATATATCGGTTCTGACTGAAACAATTATGAAGAACCGATATTCTGAATAACTGTTATAAGGAACAGAAATTTCTGACTATCGATTTTGGATATTATATCAGTTCCATAACGATTATAATACAAAAGAATTTTATAAAAAAATATATATATATATATATATCACAACAAGAAACGTTTTGGTCCACGAGACATTGTTTGTTAAAAAAAAGTTAATAATCTTCATAATTGATATAAAATTAGTAGTAAGTTTGTAAATATTAGGAAAGTTATTGCTGTTAGTGTTAGCAATTCTTTAAATTCAGTGTTAAATTAATATTAGTCGTAGTGTATAATGGTTACCTATTAGTGATATTTAAAAACATATCGACATAATGGGCCGCAAGAAATGCGACATTGTTCGCAAATATTTTGACACGTGCGATGGCAGCATGGAAATACGATGTATAGTTGGAAGTTGCTCTGCAACTTCGGTATATATATAGAATTTAATTTGTTTAAATTTTGAGACACTTAAGTGAGCACACTTAATAGGGTTTAAATTACGCCCGAAATAAAAAAAAATTCTCGAGACTACTTTCCAGAAACAATTTATTTTTTACAGATATATTATTTGCCCATAATTTAATATGTTCGCAAAATATTATTAATAAAAAGTTAAAAAAAACGCATGGTTCAGGGCGAGCCAAGCCCATAGCGAGAGTATAACACCGACATTTAATCGTTATTGAGACGATATAATATCGGTTCTGTAGAGCCGGAACCGAAGCCGATATAGGCCAGAAACCTTTTTCACTCGTAACTGTTTCAAGATTATATTTCGGTTCTTATAACTGATTGGAGAAGAACCAAAACCGAGATTGTCACGTCCAGAATTGCCGGACCCGTTCTGGACGAGAAGGGGAGCAAAAAAAGTTTTGTTCTTCCCCCGTCGCCTCCAATGTAACCCCGAAACACCCCCCTAAAGGCCGGCCAGTTTAGAATTTCGATACGCCAACTAGTGGCAGAAAATTGAACTACTGAGAGTAAGCCGAAATCCGCCGAAGTCCATATGATTAACAGTGTTTATATAGACATGTTGTGAAAAACGAGTGTTTTTAAATTTTTTTGACCACTAAATTTTTACTTATTCGATTAATAAATACTTATTTGGAATGTTTGGTGGGATCCGGGCCTACTTTCAATAGTTTGCCAACTTACCACCACAGCGCTGAAATCTAAGCCACGCCTCCACCAAGTTTCCCAATAGCTGACGGCCCTACATTTTTTTTTTATAAGAGTTTTTATTCAGGTACAGATGTTTACATTATCACATTGCACAAATTCTAGTGAATAATCTACGGCTTATACTATGAATGTATGTATGATTGTCTAATCGCATATGCGACGCTCGCAATCAGATATGTAGTAATATTTTGCTAAATTACATATAATAATTTCGTCCTTTTTACTTTCCCTCACTCGTGGTGGGTGACATATTATGGTGTATTAACTTCCGCAAAACGAACGAGGCCGTTCTACACAAACCGGAACAATATTTTTTATGTCTCATCCATGTGGGCCATTTCTTAAAAAATAAAATACACTAAAAGAAACATTCATACTCCCAAGCACGCACACATTCATCCAACGCTGCTGTTAAGCCTTATTTCTATCTATGTACATATCTATATTCTATATACATATTTACAATACCGAAGTATGAACGCGCGTATGTATACACGCCGACTATACATATAGGGTAGGTGTGGGTATTACTGCGAATGTCCGGATTACTGCGGATATTCTAAAACAGATCATATTTAGTGTTGGAAACTACATAATCTCTTCAAAATTTTTGATAAAATTACTTGAAACTCTATTACAGATAATTATTAATAAGTATGTACAACAAAGTTATTATTAATTCTTTTATCGTAGTTTGAAATTCGTCAAGGCGAAACTTCGGTCGATTTCCGATATGGCGGTCATGAACACCTACTTGAAAAACATTTATATTTTTGTTATTAACAGTAATACATGTACTGTAGCGGTATTGCTCGATAGAATAAGAGTTATTTTTTCAGAAAAACAGTAAATCAGTCGTCTACATTTTAGTTTTAATTTTTATTTCTCACCGTAGTATTAGGTGCACTACTTGACACCATGTGCATGTATTACTGCGGACCTACGACTGTATTCACTGACGTCTAGGTATATATAACCTGCAAAGTACGCAACGGTGCGTGAAATCACGTGTAACTCTGTAAGCATGCCGAGAAAAAATTCAAGTGATAATAAGGAATCAAGAAATAAAATAAATAGCCAACGGCTGTGTTATTTAAAAGAACATTGATCTGTTGCGCTGCTAGAAATACGAAATGGGAAACGAATTTGGCCTGACATCAGACCGCAGTAATACATGCGCTGTAACTGGTGTTTCGTTAGTAACTGGCACGCAGTAATACATGCATGTCCGCAGTAACTCATGCAATGACATTGATCGACAAATCTCTTTGTTTTTAATTAACTGTGCTTATTACCCCGCCCTTATATTTTTTTATGGAATTATTAAGGTCCCACCTTTCTTTTAAAAAAAGAAGGAACTTTCATTCATTTGAACGCCGTATCGAGAGTTCTAAAGTTAACCTACCTTAAAAGTCCGCAGTAATACCCACACTTACCCTACTATGGAGGTGCATGCCCGTTGTTTCTTATCAACAGACGCGGTCGCGTCTGGAAGCTAATTCCCCTTCCCCCTCTACCCATAGGCACACTGAGCGACCATGTCTCTATACACGAAAGATAGCGAAATTGACAGGTCGTCGGAGCTATTTTAGCCTTATTATCTTATTTTATGACATAGTCCCGGTGTTTTTACATGATTAAGCGAATCATTTATTTTTTTCGAACCCATATGTCGTTTTACTTAATGTATCAAGCTATTTGTCTAAAAAATATAAGATTTATTCTGAATTAATAGTTATCAAAATGATACTTTTTTGATTAAGACGTTTCGTGACGTCACGTTTTACTTTTACAATTGACGCAGGTAGATGTCGCCTAGATAGCTTCCTGAAGTTATCCGGAATGGTTTTGCTGAAAATGCGGTTGCGCAGTTGACGAAAAATGCAAAAAGTCGCTGCGTTCGGGTCTCTAGTAAATGTCACCTAGCTGTCACTCAATTATAACCTGCCAAGTGACAGTTATCAAAATGTTAGAAATATCACGATCACGAGTTTTTCGATCATATAGGACACTGCCTCAATTATTAATTGCCTCAATTAACAAGGTAGGTCGGTAAAATTTTTTAATAGACTTTTTTTGTTCAGCTTATAGAACCCAAATTATCTAATAGACTTTTTATGTAGAGCTGATAGAAACGAAGGAGACGTACAGACTTGGAACTTGTCCGGAGAAGGTTCGACAGAGAAGCATTTTCTTACGTGCAAGTTTCTATAAACTTGTCAAATAAGGTAAATCGACAACACATTATCAGTCACATTATTGAAGAAAGTACGCTGAAAACACATCTCCCTTGATACAAATATGTTTTTGTTGTATTATTTGTTATACAGTCACGGTCTATGCCCACTGATACTTAACGTATGACTTTCTTCTATCTTACGCCACTTTTATAAACTCTGGATGATTTTTTGGTTAATTAATTGTTTATTAATTTTTGTAGAAAATGCGGGAGGCCGCCCTACTTGATGGTGAGTTTTATTAACGATAAGCTTACAGAAGAATTAAATAATAATAAAAAAAAATTATATATACATTTATTCAAATTCATTTTTCCAGTCTCGAATGATGCCGAAATACTAATGGCAGCGAACAAGGTGCCGAGAACGGCGGCGTTGCCACCACCACCACAGCAGCCGGCGACAAACGGTATTAATTCTTAATAATATTAATTAATACTTTTTATCTTTTAACAATATAATAAAAATTGTTGACTTTAGCTTATATCAGGGGAGTCCAGGCCGGTTCGCTGTCGCTGGCAGTCGCAACTACGGCGCCGCCGCCGCCACCACCACCACCACCACCACCACCACCACCACCACCACAAGGCCAGGCCACGGCACATGGTATTATTTCGTAATACTTTAATTAAATACCTTTTTATGTTTTTACAATATAAAAATTGTTCGGTTTAGCCTATATCAGGGGAGGCGAACATTTTTATCTGCGCGTGCCAAAAATGTATAAATTATTATAATATAATTGCTGACGTTTATTACTAACTAATTACAGGGGGATACACGTCGAAGCGCCATAAGAGGAGCGGCTGGAGGGTAGTGATGGGCGTGATACCGCTCAAGCAGTATCGATACCTAGCGGTGAAGTATCATGGCATCTCAAGCAAGTATAAGTACCGTAGGTATCAGAAGGTATCGATACCTAAATGATACGTACTCAAAAGGTACGATCCTTGTAGGTATCAACATCTTGGCTGGACTTGGTATCGATACTATTCGAACCCGAAACAAGCATCCATAGGTATCGAAACAGGAATGAGTACTTGGAAAGAATCGATTCCCAAATGATACCTACAAAAGTCTCGGTCCTTTAAACTCGACTGTGTTCGGGTCCGACGAGATGCCGCGTGGCATCCAGATGGCGGGGGACCCCCCCCCCCCCGGCGATGCCTCTACGAGTGTTGCGACTTTCGACCCGCGAAATGGTTGGAATAACCATTAAGAAGTGAGAAATCTTTCAGTTCCGCATTTCTCATCAGATCTCTGCTTAAACGACGCCAATCGATTCCTTATGTTTCGCCGATGAAACTAACACCAAGAACGACGTAATTCGGAGCATAATGAAGGAGCTTAAATGTAAAATTGATTTATATAATTTCACACTAAGTTCGTTAAAAATAGTCTAATTTACATGAAATTTGGTATAATTTTCATTGGAAAAACATAAGAAATCCATCGGTATCACTTCCATATCGATACGATATAGAATAAAGAATGTAGTTTTTCTGAAACATACATAAATCCACGGTCGACCGCAGCGAGCCGAGGTTGGCGCCCCGCAGTCGAGGGTGAAATATTCATTTCAGCGTCTTAAGAAATTCTTTATTCTGCATCGTATCGATATGGAAGTGATACCGATGGATTTCTTATGTTTTTCCAATGAAAATTATACCAAATTTCATGTAAATTAGACTATTTCCCGATGGGGTCCTTTCCGTCAACCTTTTCCAGAAATAATGTCACTCCTCTGCCCTACCCCCCTCAAATACATGAAAAAGTCGAGGACAAAAAACAGTATTATTTGTACTTCTACGTTATATTTAGCTGTATGTATGATCCGAATAAATAAGGCTGGCGGCATAACCAAAAGGCGATGGTACAGAAGACTTGATAAGATCAACACAACAAAAATTCACAAATTATGAAAAAAGTGATGGGAAACCCCCCCCCCCATAAACATGACTCATGTATGAAAGAAGCTAATTCCCTTTAATTCACGAAAAAAATTAAAAAAAGTTCACATGCAAAGATTGTGAAATCAACTTTGCTAATTCCAATTGTACCTTTAATTCAGGAAAAAAATTAAAAAAGTTCTCACGCAAAGATTGTGAAATCAACTTTGCTAATTCCAATTGTATTCTCGTTCTCCGCTCGAACACTGATTCCTCTGTCACTTTTTATACTTGACATTCCTTTATTGGCCACAAATCAATTCAGTGCTCAGATTTTCAGCTTCGGTTTTAAGGAATTAGCGGGCGAGAGACCTGTAGTTGACACAAAAACTTTTACAAGAGAGACATCTTCTGTTAAAAACGTCGTATGAAGATCATTTTACGATGGAAGATAATAAAATCTTGGTAGAGACTAATTTAAACGAATCAAAGTCGGTAATAGATTAATAGCACATTCGGCAACCTGCACTAGTGCGCACTGAATGCGAACTTAAACACAACGGCCCGCTAATTCCTTAAAACCGAAGCTGAAAATCTGAGCACTGAATTGATTTGTGGCCAATAAAGGAATGTCAAGTATAAAAAGTGACAGAGGAATCAGCCCAGTCAGCCACGTCCATTTGAGCAGATTTTGCTCAACGCCTGACTACAAATGTTTGTGACAGAAAGACTACAGATTTGATACAGGATTTGTTATATTCGATGATGAAAGCAGACTGACAGCAGAAAGCCGACAGATTGTGCTGCCTTAACCTGCGAGCAGATTGGCGGCAGGGTCTGCAGTACAATTTAATGTCAGAAATCGAGCAGACCCTGCGCACCGCGATCTGACGGCAGATAGGCTGCAGAAATCGAGCAGATCCTGTTGACATAGCCTGCGAGCAGTTTGGCGGCAGACACTGCGGAGAATCTGCTAGTACAATTTAATGTCAGAAATCGAGCAGACTCTGCGCAGCGCGATCTGACGGCAGATAGGCAGCAGAAATCGAGCAGATTCTGATGTCAGGATCTGACGGCAGAATGGCGGCAGAAAGTAAGGAGAGTTTGCTGATACAATTTAATAGCAGGAATCGAGCAGACCCTGCGCAGCGCGATCTGACGGCAGATAGGCAGCAGAAATCGAGCAGATTCTGATGTCAGGATCTGACGGCAGAATGGCGGCAGAAAGTAAGGAGAGTCTGCTGATACAATTTAATAGCAGGAATCGAGCAGACCCTGCGCAGCGCGATCTGACGGCAGATAGGCAGCAGAAATCGAGCAGATTCTGATGTCAGGATCTGACGGCAGAATGGCGGCAGAAAGTAAGGAGAGTCTGCTGATACAATTTAATAGCAGGAATCGAGCAGACCCTGCGCAGCGCGATCGGACGGCAGATAGGCAGCAGAAATCGAGCAGATTCTGATGTCAGGATCTGACAGCAGAATGGCGGCAGAAAGTAAGGAGAGTCTGCTGATACAATTTAATGGCAGGAATCGGGCAGATCTTGCGTACCGCGATCTGACGGCAGATAGGCAGCAGGAATTGGGCAGATTCTGCTGACATAGTTCACGACGCGAACACGTCAGGCGGCGATCGGGCGAGTGCTTCTCGCTTGCGAAATAGCACCGTGGCGGGAATAAGTGGCCGAGGGCTCGATCATTCAGGGCTCTCGAGTACCACTCGCATTTGCCGGCATTTCACTGCGGAGTATATATTTGGTATACCCGTCTCCAAGGGCGGTATTATCAGTCGTTGCTTAAGACTAAGATCGTCTTAAGCAACCGGCATCCTTTACTAATCTACTAGACTAGTAGAGGATGCCGCGTGCTAAAAACTAAAAAACGATTGATGATAATACCGCCCTAAGGTGACTGAATGAATAGTAGTTATCATTAATTCTTTTATATTTGGAAGAACTGCCTTTAAAAGTTTAAATAATTATTTTGAGCCTCCCTGGCATTCAATTGACTAACAACCTGCTAAGTAAAATATTAAAAATGTTATAATACTCGTCTAAATACATGGTTTTCCAACTTTCCTTTTTCCATAAAATATGGTAGGAATCAGATCTTTCAAGTCGGTCTTATAAACGTGTTCTATATATTATTTACGCTTAAGACTTTCGCACTGTTTTCAAATCTATACTATTATATAAAATTGCCTACTATGTCCGCATTAAATTATGGTTTTGCGGTCAGATTCTCACATCAGGATCTGCTTGATTTCTGCCGCCAATCTGCGGGCGGTTTTTGTCAGCAAGATCTGATTGAAATCTGACATCAATCTGCGGTCAAATCCTGATGTCAGGCTCTGACCGCAGAACCATAGTTTAATGCGGACATAGTAGGCATCGAATCTGACGTCAGGATCTGCTCGCTATCTGCCGCCAATCTGCCGTCAGATCGCGCTGCGCAGAATCTGCTCGGTATCTGCCGCCAATCTGCCGTCAGATCGCGCTGCGCAGGATCTGCTCGATTTCTGCTCCCAATCTGCGGTCAGACCACGGCAGCAGGATCTGCTCGGTATCTGCCGTCAGTCTGATGTCAGATCCTGACCTCAGGCTCTGACCACAAAACCATAGTCAAATGCGGACATAGTAGGTCCCGAATCTGACGTCAGGATTTCCTCGAATCTGACACCAATCTGCTGGCATACTGCGGTCAGTTTGTTTACTGGGAGTGTTCGAGCGGAGAACGAGAATACAATTGGAATTAGCAAAGTTGATTTCACAATCTTTGCGTGAGAACTTTTTTAATTTTTTTCCTGAATTAAAGGTACAATTGGAATTAGCAAAGTTGATTTCACAATCTTTGCATGTGAACTTTTTTTAATTTTTTTCGTGAATTAAAGGGAATTAGCTTCTTTCATACATGTTATATTACCTCCATCGGGTCCGTAGGGGTGTGCTGATCGCTTTACGTACTATTCTCTTCTCGCCACCAGTATTTCTTTGTGTTTACATAATAATTGTTTAGGATATCCACTTTGGGTAGATCCATACTTTGTCTAACTCTGTACTTAAACAATCTATATTTCTTCCATAATTAATTCTTTTATCTGAGGACCTTCTTTTTATGTGATAGATTGTTGGAATGTTATTCCTATCCATTATCCTACCTGTTTTATCCAGGTACGTAAAGGCTACGGGGAGGATATGGCCTGTTAACAGGGAGTTCTTATAGAACTCATCGTTCGGGTATATGGCGCCCCTAATGAGACCGTTGTTGCCGATCATGTGGATGTTTGCGAAGTAATCCCTAACTAATTTAATAATGTGGCAGTCTATTTTAGAAATTCCTGCTGTGTTGTATAGATTTTTGCAGTTTACGTACCTTTTGTAATTGGATCTTTCTCATCTGTAAATTTTTGTACATGCCCTTAGGCATTTTCTTTCAAACTTTCTGTACTTTTCCATCATGTGGGGGCTGACGTTATACCACACTGAGCAGCCGTAGGTGAGGATTGGGCGGACCAAAAGCATATAATAGCATATGATTTTTATTCTATGTTTCAGGTAGCCAGAATAGAAGATTCTGCTGAGGTGACGGCCCCTGCCCTAGACACACACGGGGGTTGAAATTACATAATTTGGAACTTGTATATATACGAATTAGATTGGAAGTTAGGACTTGTGAGAAAGAGTTAGGAAGATTAGACCTCTGGTGGCGCTGGCGGACACTAAGTCGCGATCCCGTGGTGGGGCCGGGTCGTCACAATATCATAATTGTTTTCAACCCCTGTGTGAAAGCCATATATTTTTCTTCATTTGTCTTTAGTTTCTTATTTCGTATGTTATTCCTGCATATTTTCAAGTTATATCAACATTGATAAATTACTCTCACGTTGTTATAACCATTCGTCGAATTTGTTGGCAGATCCAGATGTGCGTACTTGTTACTTGACGGATATAGATTGCATTCTGGCTCACAGGAGTAAGTTAACAACAAATAGTTTACTTTCCATTATTTTGTCGAAGAAATATAAAAATTTTCCGTTAATATTATTTGATTTCCTTCATCAGAAATATTGTTTGCTGCCGCTTAAAATAGACATCCTGCAGCTTAAGATTTAATATAATACTAAATATCTTCCACAGTTCTGTAATTTTTAAACAGGAAACCTGTCACAGGTCCAAGTATCCCATATCAACGATTGCAATTGTCTTCCCCAATGCAATGACAAATCGTACGAAGTGACGGCCGAATCTATACGAATACATGGCATCGAATACGATTCTGAAATAACGTACTTAGGTAGCACTTTGTTTTATTAATTGAACGATTTGCAATTAATTATTGGTGTTGTGTAACTGGACTGTTTGTTCTGTAGAAAGTAGTGGTCATTCGAATAGATTTTAATTATTTCTTTACAGAAAGAGAAGTAATTGCCAGGGTCGGCGCGAGGATGGTCGGCGCCCTTATGCAAGAAGATTTTTGGCGCCCGAAATTTTTGCACCTGTTTTCTATTTAATATATTTTGGCTTTACGGAGTACAAAGAAAAGAATTACATTTACATGTTGTCCAAGTGGGAGTTGAATTCCTTTATTATTAAGCGTGCGATATTGTTTTTTTTTGCGCCCCCGTCGCCTGGCGCCCTTAAGGCCGGATCTCCTACCTGCGATTGGTCGCTGCCGGTCGCAGCGACCCCACTAGTGCAAGGGAGAAAGAGATGTCATACTTCTCCCTTGCCAGTCGCAGGTAGGAGATCCCGCCTTTATGCGGCGCATAACTTGTTGCTTGCATAATGTGTTCCTCCGGCCAAGGTAATTGCTGATAATTTCGAATTATTATATTAACCATTGGACAATAAGTAGCTTGATAATAGATGGCGCCTACGGGGGCCATTTTGATTCAAAATATAATTTCATAAAATTCTCAGGATAAACTTTTATATTAAATTTTGATGTTATTGTAATCTAAAACTCTTACATTCATAAGTAGTTTCATATGGGTCCATATTGACCTATTATCCGCCATGCGAGTGTTAAAACCATAAAACACTCAAAAAGAAAAACGTAATGAATAATGCTTCAATTTAAAGACTCAAAAACCTTCCACGCGAAACACTTGCGTGATCATTTTTCATCCCATTTTTCTCCTTTCTTTTTAATCCAAGTTACTTCTGTCAAACAATTGCACACTACTAAAAACATTTATTGCATCACTGGAAAAATCCTCATAGAGTGCACACTTTGCACAGTTACATGAGTTATAAACGAATTGGCATTTAATTTATAATATTGTACCTACTTAGCATTGAATATCTAGTACCAAAAATAACTCAATATTATTCTCCCAATAGTAATGTCGACTAATGTAAAAATTATAAGTTATTACTTATAACTTATCTAAAATATTACTTATTTAGAGGTGGATTGCGTGTGTATTATGCGTTTCTGCATTGAAAACAAAAGGTGTTTTACCACTTCTGCTGATGGTTTCCGGAGGAGAAATGTCTACTGCATCGCGTGGAGTAGTTAGATTTTCTGCTAAGTCCTTAGTTTTTGAAAGATATAGAAAGATATCTGCAAAAAATTGGTGCATTTCGGGGGTCCTTTTCCATTTGATCGTTGTTTAAACATATTTAAATGTTTATTAGTCAATAATAACTTATATCGTTGTGCGTGTATGTACTAAATTATATGATAAATAGAAGGACTGAGAAACCAGGGGGAAAAATGGTAGCGTTGTTCATCGACCTAAAAGCCGCGTTCGATTCTGTAGATAGGGAGGTGCTATGGAAAACAATGGAGGAGAGGGGAGTAAGTGAGGACCTAAGAAGAAGGATAGAGGAGCTATATGCGGAGACGAAGAGTAGGGTAAAAGTAGGAGGAGAAGAGGGGGAGAACTTCTGGACAGCGAGAGGGGTACGGCAGGGGTGTCCGCTGAGCTCCCACCTGTTCAATGTGTTGACCGCGGACTTAGAGGAAGAGTTGAGAAAGGGGGGATGGGGAGGAGTAAGGATCGGAGGGGAAAAGGTAAGATCGCTTGCGTACGCAGACGATGTGGTGTTGGTGGCAGAGGAAGAAGGGGAGTTGGGGGGGATGATAGGAAGGCTAGAGAGGTATTTGGACAGGAAGAAATTAGTACTGAACGTAGAAAAGACCAAAATAATGAGATTCGCGAAAGGAGGGGGGAGAAAGAAGAAGATAAGCTGGTACTGGAAAGGAAGGAGGATAGAGGAGGTGACGAAGTTTACGTACTTGGGATACGAGATAGGAAGGAATGGAAGGCAAGAGGGGCAAGTGGCGGCAAGGGCAAGAAAGGCGGCAGTGGCAATGAGGCAGGTATGGGGAATAGGGAAGAGAAAGTTCGCGAATGACGTGAGGAGAAGGCTATCGCTATTCGACTCACTAGTATGGACAGTGGAGAGCTATGGAGTAGAAGTATGGGGGTGGAGGGAAAGGAAAGCGATAGAGGCGATACAGGAGAGATATTTAAGGTGGGTGTTAGGGGTGGAGAGAGTAACACCGGGGTACATGGTGAGGAAAGAAGTGGATAGGGAGAAGCTGTGGATAAAAGCGGGAAGAAGAGCATGGAATTTTGAGGTGAGGCTGGAAGAGGGAAGAGGGAGTGGGTTGGCGAGAAAGTGTTGGGAGGAAATAAAGAAAAGAGAAGGAAAAGAGGGAAGAGTGTCCGCATGGGAGGAGGAAAGGAGAGGGTTTTACAAAGAGGTAGGACTAGAAATAGAGGAGGTGAGGAGGCTAAGGGAAAAGGGGAGGGAGGGGTACGAAGAGATAGAGAGAAGAGGCAGAGAAAAGGACGAAAGACAAACTTGGGAAAAGATAATGGAGTCCAGATATAACAGGTGGTATAAGTGGACGAGGGGGGAGGGGTTTCCGGAATATCTAAGAAAGGGGTGGGGGGAAAGTAGGTGGAAAAGGATCGCAAGGTTTAGGTTGGGAAGCGAGATAAGGGAAGGAAGGTACTGGGAGGAGATGGAGAAAAGGGTATGTAGAGTTTGCGGTGGGGAGGAGGAAACATGGGAGCATGTTTGGGAAAGATGCAGCGACAGGGGGGACAAAAGTAGCTGGCAAGAGAAAGTAAGAGAAGTATTAGGAGAAGAGGGAGAGGGGGAAGGGTGGCTAAGAGCATTGGAAGAGGAGAGGAACAGGATTCAGGGGGGAGAAGGGGAGAAAGAGGAGGTTGGAGAGGGGAGAGGGGAGAGGGCAAGAGAGAATGAGAAAGAGGAAGAGTGAGTGACTGGGTGAGTGAGGGAGTGAGGGAATGAGGGGGTGAGTGAGTGAGTGAGTGAGTGAGTGAGTGAGTGAGTGAGTGGGAGTGAGGGAATGTGAAAGAGAGAGAGAGAGAGAGAGAGAGAGAGAGAGAGAGAGAGAGAGATTGCGGAAACGGAAGGACGGAAGGATGAATGCGGAGAGTGGAATGTAAGGTATGAATGGGAGAGGGAAAGATGGGAGGGATAGGGAGAGCGAGAGAGCGCAGCGAGACGCGAACGAGGGCGGCGAGACGCGAGCGATTGCGGCGAGACGCGAGAGATTGCGGCGAGAAGCGAGCGAGAGCGGCGAGATGCGGGCGAGGGCGAAGAGATGCGAGAGAGGGCGATGAGATGTGAGCGAAGGCGATGAAGCGAAAGGGCGAGAGTGTAAATAGTATAAATAGGGTAAAACAGTGTAAATATAGGAGAGAGATAGTGTAGGTAATAGGTTTAAGTAGAGTTAAGAAAATGGACAAAGCGGAAACAGATGTTCTTGTAACCCCAAGGGGATCAATAAAGATACATACATACATACTTATATCGTTGTGTTCGCGAGGGTTCATAGAATAATTTGAAGGAACAAGCAACCGAATAACTATTACTGTTTGAACACAAAAGATGTTCAAAGTCGAAAATTTGCATTTTTATTCTTAATCGAATTTTTCGAAAACTATGGGTGATGGCGACAAACGGTTTGCGGATTCGATTTCAGTGCACAAAAATCTATAAGAAACGGCTATTGAATATTACAGAACAGAAAAAAAGTTAAATTTTGTTGGACAGTGTAACTTATTACTTTTAAACTAATTATACTCTACCAATTAATATGAAAAACTAGAGACGATTGGACTGCTATGAACCGGTTCTAAATAATTATTAAATGATACCGTACAAACTCAAAGGAGTGTAGCTGAAAATGTCGGAAAAAATATGAAGTCGAAATGAAATGCAGGTGTGAAGAGGAATCCCGGTTGCAGTAGCATATCACGAATCGGTCAACTTTTAAAAGGTGAAGTTGTTGAGAACCCAACACAAGTTAAGCAACGCTGTTGGAGTAAAAGATATGCCGCAATCACATCATGTGATGTGGACCGTTCGTTTCCCCTTATAAATTAATTGTAGCCTATAGTTTATTGCAATTTAAATTAAAATTATTACATTACTATGGTACATTTTCAATATACCTACTTATTGCATATCCCACATATTATATGCATATGTTGGTACATTTCTGTATATACTGATACTTACAAATATACCCGCGCTTTGCTTCGGGCCTAAGAGATATTAAGGACTCCATGAAAACGCAGTTTACCCCTTTTCACCCCCTTAGGGGTTAATCAGTGCAAAATCCTGAAATTGTTTTTTACGGATTTGCGTCTACTGCTGTATCCCACCTGCGAGAAGCGCTCGGCCCGGTCGCCACCTGGCGGTCGCGTCGCGTACTATCCATCGCGAGCCGGCCGAGTCATGACTTCTCTATTAAACATGCAATTAAAGATGTGACCCTCATGCATCCCCACCACTGTGCGGGAAACCGTCACGCGCATCTCTTGCGCGCAGAACAGTAGACGCCATGTAAGATAAGGTCTATCTGCCTCGCTTCACTATTTCGCTTATTACTCAGTCCCATTTAGTAATATCGAGATGATATATAGCCTTAAACCTTCCCTGAGAATTGTACTACATGCTAAAAAACGCCGTATCGAAATTGATCTATTAGTTCCTGAGTTGTGAGGGAACAGGAAAACATACGTTTTCGTTTATATATATAGAGAGGAGAGGAGAGGAGAGGAGAGGAGAGGAGAGGAGAGGAGAGGAGAGGAGAGGAGAGGAGAGGAGAGGAGAGGAGAGGAGAGGAGGGAAGAGGAGAGAAGAGGAGAGAAGAGGAGAGAAGAGGAGAGAAGAGGAGAGACGAGATATTATACAACTTTCATATTCCATATATTTTATTTGCATAATATTTTGACATATTTTTTTTAACGTTCTACTGAGATTGTAGTAAATATATCCGACAGCGTATCTGACGTAGCAATCCTCCCTAACGCCTTCATCAATTTACCATATAGAATGTAGATCATTGTCACAGCAAGCTTCTTGTTTGTTTACTCCCTAAATTAGAAGGCAGGAAGTTTCATGTGTGCTCCTCTTCCCGACGTGGCTTAAACACGAAGAATACCTCGTTCCTGTACGTGTATTTCCGCGACGGCACGTACCTCGAGTATCGCAAGTAGACCATCCTGGGGTAGGACAGTCTTCTGGGTAAGGTAAACTTTCTCGAAAGATGTCTACACGTTCAAGCTATTTCCCTGTCGCGGTGTAAGCGGCTAATAGCAGAGAATGGCTGGGAAAATAAAGTAAAATCGGGGGTGAAGCTCGTCGGGAAACTAAGAACGTGCACGGCAAGTTCG
The DNA here is from genome assembly GCA_946251845.1 of Andrena fulva. Taxonomy (NCBI): domain Eukaryota; kingdom Metazoa; phylum Arthropoda; class Insecta; order Hymenoptera; family Andrenidae; genus Andrena; species Andrena fulva. The sequence continues at coordinate 16,119,208 of OX276333.1, read as the reverse complement.
ACCAGGAAGTGGTGGCAATAGAAAAGTTTGCACGAATGGAGGGAGGAAATTGCGCTTGCTATTCGGAAGAAGGGGATTGAGCCCTGCAGACGACTTTTATAACTCGAGCAATTCTTGCTCGCTAAATGAAGAAGAAGATTACGTTCAATTTGGAACGACGAAAAATTCTACCTTTTTTGAAAATCATTGTCGAATAGTTATTTAAAATTGGTAGAGGATTTATATTATTGTTCTAGGACTTGAAATTCCATTTCATTTTATAGTTTTAACTAATGGCACTCAAACATTCGACGAGTGAAATAGGTTAGGTAGAATCAAAATTGTATAATGTTGAAATATTGTGGCAATGTAACTGTTTTTGAGACCTTTTTCCAAAGAAAAGTTTCTTTCTAATATACATATATAGGGTAACTGTACTCGTAGTTGATAGTGTACCAATAGTTGACACTTTTATTTTCAGTCACGAATAATAAGCTTCCTATTAAAAAATTGTTTTTGACTAATACGCTGTTTGAAAAAGTATTAGTCAAAAATATTTTTTTAATAGAAAGCTTATTATTCGTGACTGAAAATAAAAGTGTCAACTATACACTGTCAACTACGAGTACAGTTGTACCCTACCTACATTATTTTTTTAACTAATACAAAAAGGTTTTTTGAATGCTATTTCCAGTGACTTGGGATGAAAAGTAGTTCTTGTCCTAGACCCCCCCCCCCTTCCCACCCAACAAAATCTTAAAATAATAATTTCAAACTTATGAATCGTACTGTGAATCATAAAGATAATTAAATCTTCACATATTTCTAAACACTGACAACGGAACACCGCGAACCCGCACTCACCGATTGGAACGCAACTTTGTGGGCTTATAGAGTGACTCAAGGCAAGAACAACGGTGTGTTTCATTCGAGCCCTATCGCCCTTTAAGGGGGTGAAAACTAACCTCAAAGTCAAATAGGTACTTCCACTTTTTCGCCTATAACTCCAAAACTACAACAGCCAGAAAAAATATTTGTAACAAAAGTTTAATGGTGCAATGAGCACTGTAAACTTAAGATAATACAATTTTTAAAAGAATTTAAAAAAAAATACCTGAACAAAAAAAAACTGTTTTCAAAATTTTGTTAACGCAAGTTTGCAGTGCCCATTGCACCATTAAACTTTTGTTTGAAACATTTTTTTCTGTCTGTTGTAGTTTGGGAGTTATACGCGAAAAAGTGGAAGTGCCTATTTGACTTTGAGGTTAGTTTTCACCCGCTTAAAGGGCGATAGGGCCCGAATGAAATACACCGTTGCTCTTGCCTTGAGTCACACTATAAGCCCACAAAGTTGCGTTCCAATCGGTGAGTGGGGGTTCGCGGTGTTCCCTTGTTAGTACCTACTCATTTTAAAATTGTTTACATTACTACGACCTACTGATTTTCTTCTAACCTTTCCATTACCACAAATTTCATCCTTACAAGAACTACAATCTGGAAAATCGAACATGCCCATCTCGAAAAATTTAACTTCATCTTAAATTTGTCATTTCTAAGTGTATGTAAATGTACTGTATCGAAATACGTAATTATAATTTCTAAATCCAGGAAAAATTTCAGCTTCTTTTGGGGGGATCTTCGGACTCTGCGTTGGCGGTTCCGTGATAAGCATGGTCGAGTTTTAGTCCAGTGAAATTAGGATTTGTCTTCGGAATAAATCCCAGCAAGCTAAATTTTGGTACGGGCCTTTATTTGGTCGTTTTAAACAATATGTCAAAAGTCCCCATCGATCCGAGTGCCGCTAAAAATTTTACAGAGGGTTGAAAAAAAAAACAGTTTTTCGCGAATATCTCGTTATCTAGCAGTTTTGCGACAAAAATAGGTCTCACACAATTTAGAACCTAGGAAATTCTCTACAAAAAAGGTTGTATGAGTTTTTTTCGTGGGAGTAACCATTTTCATGTGTGCCGGGTTACCAAGTTTCAACCCCCATACTTTTAACAAGGGAAGATCCCGAACCCGGAAATTCAGAAAATTATGAAACTCTGTAAATATGTAGCAAAAGTCATGCTGAGTACAACGCAATTTCGTTTGCTGCCCAAATTCGCTCCAAGAGGGTGCAATTGACCCCTGAAAATTTTTTTATTTTGTATTATTACTCGCGAACTGTAGGAGATAGAAAAAAAGTGTTCAGGAAAAAGTTACTTCTCTTAATTAGGACTAACATTTGGTAAATTATAGTTCTTACAGTTCTTACGGTTCGTGAGTTATAACACAAAATCGGAAAATAGCCGGATTTTCAGGAGTCAATTTCACCCCCTTCGAGTGAACAAATTTAAACTTTAATCTTTGGGGATAAGTAGAGGATATATAGGTATGTATTACTCAATTTTTGTTGCTGCCCAAATTCACTCTAAGAGGTTAAAATTGACCCCTGAAAATCCGTTTTTTTTTAGATTTTGTGTTATAACAGACGCACCGTAAGAACTGTAAGAACTATAATTTACCAAATGTTAGTCCTAATTAAGAGAAGTAACTTTTTCCTGAACACTTTTTTTCTATCTCCTACAGTTCGCGAGTAATAATACAAAATAAAAAAATTTTCAGGGGTCAATTGCACCCTCTTGGAGTGAATTTGGGCAGCAAACGAAATTGCGTTGTACTCAGCAGGACTTCCGCTACATATTTACAGAGTTTCATAATTTTCTGAATTTCCGGGTTCGAGATCTTCCCTTGTCAAAAGTATGGGGGTTGAAACTTGGTAACCCGGCACACATGAAAATGGTTACTCCCACGAAAAAAACTCATACAACCTTTTTTGTAGAGAATTTCCTGGGTTCTAAATTGTGTGAGACCTATTTTTGTCGCAAAACTGCTAGATAACGAGATATTCGCGAAAAACTGTTTTTTTTTCAACCCTCTGTAAAATTTTTAGCGGCACTCGGATCGATGGGGACTTTTGACATATTGTTTAAAACGACCAAATAAAGGCCCGTACCAAAATTTAGCTTGCTGGGATTTATTCCGAAGATTGGGCAGATTTCCGTCTAATTTCACTGGACTATTTCTCTACTACGCAGTGACAGACGTGGTAGTTCGCAAGAAAAAACAGAAGCTACCGAATAACTTATCACCAGCTTCGAAATTATTTCTCTCCGCGCCCATGAATAAAGGAGCAATAAAAAGGTACCCAATGACGAACATGGATAGGAGTGCATTCCTTGCTGGGAACGAACAGTTTTATATATTAATAAGGAAGTGCTGTTCAATTTCAAGAATAATAGATTTCAAAATAATCACGAATAATGTATGAGGAGGATAAAATTTAAGGTTACTTCTTATTCGAGTACTTCAATGCTGATTGCTGGTATTATATTCCTCTTGAAACAAAATGGTGCTAGAACGCCTATTTGCAACGTCTGTATTAAAGGACTGTTATTTATTCTATTATGGAACAGAAGCTGTAGCATTTATTATCGAATAATTAAATTATCTTCATATTGAATTGTCTAAGGTATGTACTACCGAATTTATTGCAAAGGATACAGGGTTACATGTGGCTGCTTAGCGTGAATTTGATGACACTGGGGCATTCTGTTTGTCGTATCGCGGATGGAACGCTGCTCCTAATGGTCGTGCTCCTTCGAACGGGTTTGCTCGTCAACAGGCGTTTCAGATGAGATAGGAAATGTCGGCTGAGCAAGCAGTAGAGGATAAAATTGACTGAACTCGATATTGTGTTAAGAAGAGTCGCGTACATTCGAAACCTGTACAAAACAAGTACGTAACTACTATTGCCAGTGGTGAACTAGAATTTCATTAAATGAGCCGTTGTTTGTGAAAGTGGTATAAGTCCATTTATTCATACATTGAGATATTTAAGGGTTTGCGTTTGAATCAGCTTAAACATATTCGCATACGTTAATCAATTCGGGTAATGCTTTTAAAACTATAAACTTGTTAAACTCTATTATGGAATAATAATCAATAAAAATGTTAAAGAAAATAAACGATTTTTTAGCTACAAATGGACTTATACCATTTTCAATAATAACATATTATGAAAAATATAACCAACAGCAATTTTAAATTTATATTTTCATCGAAGTTGGCTTTTGTGAAATGTATTTTTTAATGTAAACAATCTTCATTACTTACAAGTAAACGAATAATCGAATTTATTAAGAAATAATTTCAGTTATAGTATAATGAATTTATAAAGAAACTAGTGTGAAAAGTAAATTACATCGTTAAGATAACTAATAATAACAAACTTATTCTTATTTCAATCTTATTTCTCCTTTACACTTAGCATAGTGAAGTATTTTTTAAAAAAAATGGACTTATAACACTTTCAAAAAAAATATTCGTGCGGTAACATTTTACAGTTCAATTTTCTTGGATTAATTTACGAGGATATTATACACCATTGACTGTGTGGTTATAAATATGAAAAGAGGATATCTATATCTGATTAAAACTAACATTAACTCATTTTTTAAAAAAAATAGACTTATACCACTTTCAAAAACAACGGCTCAAATGTTCCTCCCGCGTACATGTGAAATGTTAAAATGTTGTTGAAACAGTATTTAACTGTCAATTACACTCTGTACGAAAGAGAAGAAAAATTCTTACAATACTTGTGCATTTGTATTTGAAAAGATTCCCAGGCTTGCTATATAACATATTACTTTAAGATATGAATTCACTATGGCCACTACGTTCTACCATATTTTATTAAAAAAATAGTTATCTACTCTTGGTTGATAATACAGAAAAGTCACAAGTATGTGTGTAGAAGTTATGTTCACTAATTTCTATGTGAAATGGTTTTGCATCAAGATAGTATATGAGTAAAGTGTTTTTATATACATAAGTAATAGTAATAATAATTCTTATGTAAAGTAGAACGATACTCTGTAGACTCGCTATTTACTCGCTATTTTCCCTCTAATATATGTATGCATCCGGTAACGTCGTGTTTAAATATCACTTTGTAACAGTGCGAGATAGAACAAAACTTTAAATATCACCCTACCAAAAGAAAAATAAAGTTATAACATATAAGCAAAACGGGATAACTTTAAGGGCTGATTTCACTCGTTCAGAGTGAATTCCCGGAGAGAGAAAATCAATAGGCTCTAAATTCACCCGAAGTTTCGATAAAATTAGAAGTAATGGGTTATAGGGTAGGTGGAGGACCCAATTACTGACACTTTAAGCGTTGACTCTGAAATTATCTTACAGTTTTGTCCCTATAGACTAAATGTATAATGTTCTCCTTGTTATTTATTATTGTTTAATATGGTTACTAACAAAATGAATTTTTAGTTTCGACCGTAATAATTGATAGTAAATTTTTAGTTTCGGCGCAATGGTTCGGTCAATTTGAACTGATAAATAAAACAGCTATTTTGCAAATTATATCTTATACTCTTTCGACGTTTCGATCTGGATTTAGATCATCCTCAGGAAAGAATTATAAATTATATTGCTATTGCTATTAATATTCGATTAATATTCAATCACAGTGTCATGGCACTAAGTGTGAATCGCGAGCCGGTTGGAGAAAGACTGACATATACGTGAACAAAACGTCTGCTTACAGAAAGGTGAATACAAGGTAATTACCGTTGACATATAAAAACATATTTAAACTCCTTGAATTTCAAAATTAAAAGATATACCTTTTGCAGTAACAGAGCAATTCATGCCATGTGTTATGTTATACACTTTAAAGATGTTAACCAGTAGATACAGAATAATTTTTTTTTTCCTCATACCTTTCGAAGTTTCGTCATTCTTTTTTTAAAATGGCGAAACTTTGAAAGGTATGAGGAAAAAAAAAAAATTATTCTTTATCTACTGGTTAACATCTTTAAAGTGTATAACATAACACATGGCATGAATTGCTCTGTTACTGCAAAAGGTATATCTTTTAATTTTGAAATTCAAGGAGTTTAAATATGTTTTTATATGTCAACGGTAATTACCTTGTATTCACCTTTCTGTAAGCAGACGTTTTGTTCACGTATATGTCAGTCTTTCTCCAACCGGCTCGCGATTCACACTTAGTGCCATGACACTGTGATTGAATATTAATCGAATATTAATAGCAATAGCAATATAATTTATAATTCTTTCCTGAGGATGATCTAAATCCAGATCGAAACGTCGAAAGAGTATAAGATATAATTTGCAAAATAGCTGTTTTATTTATCAGTTCAAATTGACCGAACCATTGCGCCGAAACTAAAAATTTACTAATATGGTTACTTGATGAAAAAATATTTCTGAACCTTAAAACTTCGATTTTTATGTATAAAATCATCAATTTCAAAAATATATTTCGGTATCTATTACTAACAACCTTCAAACTTAGAGCATACAAACATGGAGGAAGCATGCAATGGGCGAAAATGTAGACGGCGGTAGAAAGAGAAAAATATACATGGGGGATCCCCTCTCTCTTTCTAACATAAAAAAAACGCTGTCGCCCCTGGCGCTAGAAAGAGAGAGGGTGTCCCCCATGTATATTTTTCTCTTTATACCGCCATCTACATTTCCGCCCATTGCGTGCTTCCTCCACGTTTATATGCTCCAAGCCCTTAAAATGTGTTGGACTGAATTACTGACACCCCAATTACTGCCAGCTAACCTAATACTGACACCCCAATTACTGCCAGCTAGCCTAATACTATCACCCGAATTACTGCCTGCTAACCTAATACTGCTATCACACTTACTGTCATTTTTCCAAAACTCATTTTTTGCTGTAAGGTAGATGACCCCATTACCGACCATGTCCCCATTAGTGACCAATTATTCATTAATTACTGTTTATTGCAACATAGAAAGCGAAATATCAACCAGAAAGTTCAGAAATTATAATTAGAGGTGTTTCATTTATTGTTTCATACGTTATTTATGTAGCCGTACATTCATCTTTAAGTAAATTCACATGTAAATTAGGACTTGGTCATTGACATGAAAGTTGACAGATTCTAATAACGTGAGGTTATACTACAGATATCATTAAAGTCGCAAATTTTACAATAAAAATACATGGATCCGTGCAGTAACTTACTCAAATTAACTAGAAATATATACAGAATTATAAAATAAAAAGAAAATATTCATTTTCTTTCATTATTGTAGCAGAAAATCGTGGTCGGAAACAGGTACCGTCAAAGACCGGTCTGTACCAGTTTTCGGACATTTTACAAGTGGTGTTGTTAGACCTAACTAAAGTACTCAAGTAATTTTTTAATTATTAAATTTTGAGTACATTTGATTTGTACTCACAATTGAGTACAAAAAGTACTAACATAAATATATTTTCTTTAGAAAATAGTGGTGAAAACAAAGATAAAGGAGCAGAAGTGCGCGAAATACACGGAAACCGAGTTAATTGAAGCAATATGTAAAATAAAATCTGGAGTACCCATATGTAAGGTCAGCCGTGAATTTGGTATTCCTAAAACCACATTGTTATATAAGAAAAGGGAGCCCATAACATCGATAATTGTTTAATTTTCCTAAAATGTTAATAAAAATAGTTTGTTATACTCACGAACACAAATTTAATAAACAAAATGATGCATTTACAATGGGGGAAACTGCTAGTCAATAATGGGGACGTGAGACGGTCGATAGATGGTACAAGTTGGTCAATAAAGGGGACATAAGGTCCAATAAAATTTTCACCATAATTTTTGTGTAAATAGTCAAATATCACTCTAAAACTAATTTGATTAAGAAACTAGAGAGTTAAAAAAATACAATGATCCATACTTTACTCAAACATTGTCGTATATTAGTAAAAAAATTACTATTTCGAACCAGTCACACTCTTAAACGGTCGCTAATGGGGACATTTACCTTATTCTGGTATTCACATGAGTAGTTACTGCCATGACAATAATCCAAATATGATTGAAACGCTTGTACCAATCACTGTCACCCAATTATTAAATAAAAAAACGTAATGAATCGGTGAATTTCGATCGTTATTACTTTCTATGACGCTTATATTATCTAAAACATTATATTTTGTTGTGTTACCAGCTTAAATATTACAATTACAGAATTTTCGTTTCCGCCTTGTTTTCACTTTCGCTGATAAGGAAGTCATCGCTTTCACTCTCCTAATATCTGCTTAAAGTTTTTGACCGTCTTATCCAAATCAACGAAGAAAAAAATTAAGTGCTGTTTTTTGTATCGCATAAATAACAGTTTCAATTCTATGCTAAATTTTTTTTATGTATCATTTCACAAGGTTTATTCGTTATTTTAAGTAGGTAAAACTGCTTAGGGTGACAGTAATTGGGCCCTTTACCCTACAAGTTTCCTTATAAGTCGATGCTTTGTTTATTGGTTAGCACAAACCGCACATGTCCATTTTGCTTGTCAATAAAAAAGGCGACACTCACGTTTCCATGTAGTGTTCCGAGATCTTGGATGCATCTCCCCCATAAAGCAGGGACAAGGCGCTGCGTCGCGACGCCAAATGAGTTGGCACCTCGCCCACGACGAACACAAACACGATGCCAACTAGCATGACAGTCATCCGTGCTTGATCCTGAACAAAGACAATTGGTATTCCGTAAAATCGACCGTCTCAGAGATAAGCGCGACTTGCGCGCCCTTTGAAATGAGGCGTTTCAGAGTTCACTCATTTATACGAAACTCCTTCTTTCTTGCTTGCACGGGATTACAAAATTCCAGGGACCATAGTTCAAGAAGATACAATGTAATGTAAGAATCTAACTACTCTCGAGTAAGATATAAATATTAAATATTATAAATGTGATTATGTAAACTGGTAGCTTGTACTTTGTAAATTGCATGCTACGCATATCAGCTACATTTCTTTTAAAGCAATAAGTAAATAAATATAAACTTACATAAACGCGAGTGCACGTAAAGCGTGGAAGAATATCACAGCAGCGAACGATATGATTTCAAAAATGAGATCGTTGGAAGTTCACCTACCCTCAGGCGGTTCCCTTCGCGCACATTTTTGCGCTGCAGCACTAACTGCCTCTGCTTCAGGGTCCTCTTGACGGACTGGCACATGATCACGTTCGCTACCAGCAGAAGAACGGCAGGTATCATCCCGAACATCACGAACTGCAGCCAATTCTGAAGATCGTATAGCCTGCAAACCCCAGGTTTTCATTCCGCGGTGCTTTCAGCTGAAATTGAATTCATGGCAGGAATACCGAGAGCCCCGGCAACGTTGCCAGGGGGGAGGGCGCCCGCGCGGAAAAAAATCCATCAACCAGCAGGAAATCTTGGAAATAAAAATGCAACGCTGAAAACGCTACGCGATGATACTACACGGACACGGGACGTGAAATTGCTGGAACAATCGCCTGTAAGCACGGGCAGAATCGAAAGTCACGTGCTCGCATCCTATAGTAGTGCCTACTTAAAGAGACAATCACATCGCCCGGGATAGGATAGCGTTGAAGCCTAGTGGAATGTGCTGCGACGAAACAGGGAAATCGTAAACCTGTTGATCGCTTTGGAATTCTATGACAAATTTTCTGGATTGTATAGGAAGTAATTGATCGGGGGCTTTGGGGGGGGTTTGTTTGAAAGGAATTAGGAATTTGGAAGTTTGAAAGAAAGTGACAAGATATAGGGTAAAGGCAGGTAATATGGAACATCTGATTTCAAAAGCTTGTCAAAAGTAGGGGAATGCGTTTTTTTTTAATAAAACTGACATGAGGGGACGAATGAATTAATGCATAATCATATTTACATAGTTAAATGTAAAAAAATCCAATTGTTTTGCAATTATAGTAAAAAAAACCGAAAAGAGTGAAAATCGGCAGTTCGAAAAAATGGGTCCTAATATGGAACACCTAGGAAATTTGTAAAGATAACCCAAAAATCTTTACTTTTTTTTACTAAAAATGAAGATTTATTAAGTAGAAGATACAAATAAATAAATGCAAATCATTTTTTTAATTTATTCCTGCTTTCTGCGTGTCCTACAGGTTGGGCACGTGAATAATACGTCGGAAGCCCCACATTCTTCGTGTGCCCACTGAAAGCAGCGAATACATTGGGTCCTACTTTTCATTGTCATTATTTTTATAATTACCATCGCAAAATAAGCATTCCGCATCATCGTCGTCATCGTCATTATCAACTTCATCTATGTTACTCGGGATGTTCCATATTACGTACACACATGTTCCGACAAGAAATTAAGCATTATACTAAGAAGAAAGTAACTTTATTGGTAAACTATTGTTGAATAATCAAGAACACACATATTTAATGATAAATTATATCAATACTTTGTAACATACCTTCACTACAATATTTAACTGTTTGATGCACTTTTCAGAAACTTTTACACCCCACGAAAAATATAAACGTTTCTCTTTCAATGATAGATGCCCGACTGATGCTCAATTCTCAGTATCATCGTCTATTGTGTCTAGGGATCTAGTATAAACGATTACCTGAAGAGTTCGTTATTTCTTTATCGAAATTTTACGAAGTTCCATATTACGTGCTGTTCCATATTACCTGCCTTTATCCTATACCCATACATACCTATAGTAGTATGAAATCAAAATCAGGGGAACAGGTTGGAAACCAAGGCTGGCTGTTTTTTATTTATGATTTGGAACGTTTAATATAGATCCGTGATAACATTTTTTAAGGGGTCTTTCCACTGTGACGACCTGATAAAGTACCACTGTTTGGAACTTTTTTTTGTTACAAAAAGAATGTGTTTACTAAATGGAAGTTTTTCCTATTTATTAATATGTGTTTTGAGATTACAATTTTTTTTTCATGTTTTCTTAAGGCTTGCTTGCCCCAAAATAAAGCGGTGTTATATGCGCTGTGAAAAAAACGCCTGGGCTGCGTGGTCGATTTGGGAAGAACCATGTAATTGGGGTGGTGGTATCAGGGAGGTTTGTAATCAGAATGACTGTCGCTATGGCCCGAACTAAAATCACACATTTTCGTTGCTTTTTTCTCATCTTTTGCATCGCAGAATGATTAAAAAATATAGCTAATCTCGATAGTTCAACTTTGGACGTACGCCATTTTGTTAATTCTTCATCAATCTAATTAATCTTAGTCCCTGCCATAGCGACAGTCATACTGATTACAAATCTTTTTTTTTTGTTTCAAACACACAGTTTCTCCAAAATCGACCACGCATACGGGGCATTTTTTTACAGCGCATATTACACCCACTTATTTTGGCGGAAGCAAGCAGTAAAAAAATATGAAAAAAATATGTGTGTATGTTCAAAGCACGTATTAATAAATAGAACAAACTTCAATTTAGTAAACACATTCTTTTTGTGACAAAAAAAAGTTCCAAACAGCGGTACTTTATCGGGGCGTCACGGTGGAAAGACTTCTTAAAAACCCCAAATCGCTCGAAAATCAATGACATAAATTAAGGACACAAATTCGATTTGATATTGTTAAAATTCACGGTAGCTGCAAGCCTCAATGATAAAAACATAAACATGGGAAATCATCGAAATTATAAATCTACAGTTAGAAGCTTCCTACTGCAGTAGGTGCATGTTCGAAAGTAAACAATTACGCCAGTTTCTATCAAACTCATTTACTCACCACGAGTGGAAGAATTTCGTAGTTATCAAGTGCCCTCGCTCATTGTACGTATAAATGAGGCAATACGGAGCGTTGAACAAAATGGCGAAGCAACCGAAAAAGATCATCAGCTTCCGTGCTACCCGGTAGTCGCAGAACTTGGGTGGTTTGCATCTGTGCAAGCTTAAAAGAATAAGTATTACATAATCTTATTTAAACTTTATCAAATCCGCCTTCACCCAGAATAAGCGTCAAGAAGGGAAAAGCGGAAAGAAGATACTGTGGCCATTGGACGAGATAAAGTTCGAAGGCAATTATAAATTGGAAAAAAGTTGCGGGAAAATTAGCTGCAAGATGTGGTGACAACCATAATAACGAAGTACATTAACATGGATAATAATTATTGCTGCAAAAGTTAGGCTCCAGTTGGAGGGAAAAAGGTGACTGATAGTTACTTAATAATCCTTCAAGTACGTCTCCTAAGCACACGCAGGACTAAAGTTCTGTATTTATCAAACAGGCGTTCCATTGAGTAAAAGTATCTCCGGTCAGTTGACTAGCGAATAAGTCGGAGCACAAAGGGTTAATAATTCGTTTACATGAAATACTATTTACATGAACGTCTACGATGTTAAGTACCTGCCATTTCAGTCCTTACTGCTTTGCACCAGTTATCTGAATCAAAAAATTACTGTGCACTATAGTCGAATTAACGAAAGAATGCGTCAGGGCGGCCCGTAGGCCGGCGCGCGTGGCTCGGGAGAGACCCTATGCCTGCTCCGTACTTCGTGCGACGTTGCCACGTTGTATAGCAGATCGGACGTCTCTTTCTATCTTCAAGCGCAACTGTGTCTCTCTCACTCGCTCGATAAGACAGATTCCTTCATCTACAAGTCACCCCACGCCAAATCGATCACATTTTTAGAGACATTGATCAGAATGTAATATGTATTTTGTGAATTGCGTGAAATAATGGAAAGATTTGAGTCATTGTTTAGCAGGTTTTGAACTTGGTTACAAAATATAGGACTTTGAATTATGCAGTTTCTGCCTATGTTGGTGAAAAGATGCTGTACTTACGAATTTCTATCTCCAAAACTGTCAACAGCATTGCGTTAATTTTCTCTTGTTTTAATCGAGAAGAATTCATCTTTCAGAATAAAGTTTCAAAATTGTAAAACTATTTTTCATTTCATTTCCAGGAAATGCGACAGGAATTCGGTCCTTTAAACATGGCTTAAAAGTAATTCGTTCCTTTAAAGATAGCTTAAAAGTATTACTCTAGGATAACACCATTAAAATTAACGTGAAATTTGCAGAATAAAACTATGGTTATAATTTTCAAAATTACAAAATTAATTTTCCAATATAAAAAAAGAGTATTAAAATAGCCCGCACTTTCTACATTAAAATGAAAAAAGAATGAATTCAATACGATAAAGAGTTTCCGAGATAAAAATTCACAAGTACAGCACGGTTTCATGAAAATAGGCAACAATTGAAGAAATTCAAAACCAGCAAAGTGATGACTGAAATCCCTTCCTATATAATATTTCAGTTTGTACAAAATCCCTGTCAAATCTCTATGGGAGGGACGTTGGGTTACGCCCTCTGAAAGAGGATAGCAATATACACCCGACAAGAACAACGATTACTCTAGGCTCACAGCTAAGTAGTCGAAAGTCATTGGCCAAGGCGTAGGGAGCTGCGTAGGGGAAGCACCAATCGCGAGCCTGGAGTAGCGGCAACGTTGCAAATTCTGGCCCCGGTCCCAAGGCGCCTTCTTTCGTTAATTCGACTATAATCTGTTTGAAATACAGTACGCACTCGTTATACGCCCGACGAACGGGGCTGGCGGCGAGCGTACAGCGCGTTGTAGATACTATTCCGGCTTTTTCGTTTCCTCTCGCTCGCTCTTGGGTTTTCTCACTCGCGCCATTGGCCGCGCGGAATAGTGTCCACAACGCGCCGTAAGCCCGCCGCCAGCCCCGTTCGTCGGGCTTATAACGAGTGCGTACAGTACCCACTTTCCTCCAGCCTGTTTTTAACACATTCGCTGCCAATATCTACCGTGTTCAATTTAATGATCTATACGCCAAATCTCCTGTACCGATCTTAGTCGATCCAGAGTTTTCTCTGTTTTCCATATTAGGCTAGACAAAAAACATATTTGATCACGTCGAAACCTTTATTCATAGGAAAATGGTATTCCAATAAAAAGAAGCTGAAATTATGAAGAATATAACACAACTACTATTTATCTAGAATTCTAGAGGGTGGTACAAGCAACTGCAATAAGTCGTACCTCTTGTCTGCTTGCAATTAGAAGAAAATGTTAGAGGACAATGGTAAATGGTTTTAGACCATATTTTTTTCACTGCATCATTTTTTTAGACCGAAATGTATATTTTTTTACTTCATTTTACGTCAAAGAGTATTAGAGTAAAGTGACCGAATAATGATTAGTTCGTGAGATATTTTAAATAAGCGTCTGTATTAAATGAAATCCGTGAGAGAAAATAATATACGTTTCCATTTAAAAAGATGATGTCACTGTAAAATGGTCCTGAAAATTTTGTCCTCTTTAAATGTAGTCCCATTCACCTGTTTCCATTAACATTTTCTTCTAATTGGAACTTCAATTATTGCGTGGACCATCCTGTATAATTGAATATCGCAAACTAATTTCCTGTCACTATTTGTAGTCCTTCCAAAAATCTGAATAACCACTGTCGCGGAAGATGTTAACATGTTAACCCACAGCTGCCATACATACAGTAGTGTTAAAAAAATTTAAACTGTGATGATTAAAAAAAATAAAATAGTTCAGACACAATTTCTAGCGTTCACCTGAAAACAACCACCAGCCTGTCGATGGTGACACAGACAGAAGCCCAAACTGTGACGTTTGACGAAACAGAGACGACAGGCAGGTGAACGAACACGTCGAACTCCAGCCATCCTGTTCTGCACCAAAAGACACCCCTCGCCAGCCCAGAGAACAGGAGCATGGAACAGGTGACGAGATCAGCTGTGGCAAGGACTGTAAAAGGATCGATCAGAATTCGTTTTTGTCCCTCTTCTACCTTCGTTAGGCGAATAAAGCTCTTTCTACTTAATCCCCGGGAATTGGGCTTGAAATTGGGCTTTGTTGACTTTACGAAAAATGTAAGATATGGGGCTGGAAATTCACTGTCCAACGCGAATTTTGATCTACAATTTCCACTGGGTGATAAACATTCTTTTCGTCAAAATGCAAAAATATTGCGTAGAAACCATGAACATCGGGTACTTTTTTTAAAGTTTGTGGGCCATTTACAGCCGAACTCTCCTCTATCATTTAAGACTAAATGGGACTGTCTAGCGTTCTTGGTTTTCGCGTAATATATCATTCATGCCAAAAGTTGTGCGTTTTTACAAAAACTCATGTTTTTCAAAACGTAAGGGTCCTAGAGCAATTCTGCTGGCGGGTTTGCATTTGTAACGAGAAACTCTGCAGGGATCACCCTGTGGATATTGCAGATCTGGAAAAAAGATTTATTTTGTTGGACAGTGAAAAACTGAACATGTATTCATGTGACTGTTCGTTCATTTTATGATGTGTAATGCTTGGGCCGCATTTTGTACACGGTTAATATTATTTCTATGGTGGTAAGGAAAAACGCCGCATGTCATTATTTCGAAAAATTTGAGCTTATGCATTAATTCAGCTGTAGAATAGAGGAATTATGTATTTATCAGGAAGAATGCATGAAATCAAACTTTATATATTCAAAACAATAATGCAACTTAACTGAAGTCCAATATTCAATTCATACGCATTTGACAAAAGAACGTAGGTCCACAAAATGTGGAGAATACGAAGATTACCCGTATCTTTCTTTTATGTTCGCGTTTTATTTTCTATTTTTATTAATGTACTTAAATAACTAATTCTCTTACAATACGATCCTTCATGCCAGTAAGCTTCAAAAGCTTTTTTCCGATCTTACATCGTAAGTGCAATTAACGACCTTGCAGCAAGAGGGGTGCAACTCCATCTTGACCAGTTTGGAGTAAACTGGGAAAAACTGTTTGTAGACATAAAATAATAACATTATTCTTGCGACTGCTCGTCATCATTATCTGTGGAAATATCCTCATCCGCAGTCAATACACATTCGACAGCCTTCTAAATAGGCTGTTTATAAGGTGGGACGTAGTTGCGCGTTCGTATTGCACAAAAGAGTAAATGGGTGCAGGTTCAAAATTTGCAATAATTCGCGCATTTGTTATCGGATTTGCATCAAACTTGCGCCAAACGATGTAGATTTTCTTTTACGAATACAGTAACTCCTCGTTATAGCCCCGTTTTTACCATGCGTAGTAGGCCCGGTGACTCACCATTTCTTGGAATCCTTCGGTCGAGAGTGAGAGAACCCGAGAACGAGCGAGAGGGAACGAAAGAGTCGACGGCAACTTTGTGTCAACTGTTTCGTTCCCTCTCGCTCGTTTTTGGGTTTTCTCACTCGCCGCATTGGCCGCACGGAATAGTGTCCGCATCGCGTCGTACGCCCGTTGCCAGCCCCGTTCGTCAGAGCATATAAGTACATGGAGGTCTCATTGAAAGCTTGAAACTGTCGCCAACATCGTGCGAATTGGTGCGAGAGAGTGAAGTATAGAGGAATAATCGACCGTAATGCGCATACGCCGATATCGTGCGAGAGAGAAAGCATCGTACGAACTGGTGTGAGCGAGTGAAGTATCTTAGAGCATATACTATGGAGGTCTCATTGAAAGCGGGAAACTGTTGCCAACATGGTGCGAGAGAGAAAGACATGTGCGAGCGAGAGAAGTATATGTCCTAATCCACCGTAATGCGCATGCGCCGATATCGTGCGAACGAGAAACCATCGTGCGAACTGGTGCGAGAGAGTGAAGTATAGATTCTCTCGCTCGCAAGCTTAGAGTATATGCTCTAAGCTCGCAAGATGTGTTTCTCTCTCATACAATATCGGCGCTTGCGCTTTACGGTCGAATAGGACATATACTTCTCTCGCTCGCACCAGTGGCACATGTCTTTCTCTCTCGCGTGATGTTGCCGACAGTTTCGAGGCAGTCACTCTAATACCTCCATGTATATATGCTCTAAGTGAAGCTCGCTCGCACGATGTCTTTCTCTCTCGCACGATATCGGCGCATGCGCATTACGGTCGATTATTCCTCTATACTTCACTCTCTCGCACCAGGTCGCACGATGCTTTCTCTCTCACACGCTGTTGGTCGGCAACTGGATCCACAGGAGACAAGAGGCCATGAGACCTCCATGTATACATATATGCTAGGGTTTAATACGAGGATTTACTGTATTACACGTCATAACATAAAAACTGTCAAAAGTGGAGTTGCAACCCTCTTGTCGCAAGGTCTTCAATTCGACATTTATTTCGACACGTTGATAATCGTGTAAATTTTCACGCCAAAATCGTTTTTCCCGAAGATGTATTGTATGATACACCAGATTTCCATTTTGTTTCCTGATAGCTCGAGTTTTGTTAAAAATAAGACTAGTACTTTCTTTATGTGAGTTATTCTGCCCACTTTAGTGAAAATGTCCTATCTAGCATTTTGAAACAACCGAGAAAACTGAATTTTTATCATTTACTTTGTACCGTCCTTATTTTCCTTTATTCAAATTAAAACATGTTGTCATTATTTCGTAACAGCCTAATATATTTTTTTGTCATAGGTGTACCGGTAGGTAATGTATTATTAACGTACCAATTAATTAATTGTTTTAGATAGGATATTTTAACCATTTCGAAATAAGTTAGGTTAAATACATTAGATTCCTGTTTATAGATCTTTACGACGCACTTAAAGTTTTCTAACATTACTTAAAAGGTAAAAGACGTGTGCTACTTCAAATATTTCAACATATCTCAAAAAATGAAAAAATGCTCGATAGGACAGTTTAACTAAGGAGGGCAGTATTGTTCGCATCAAACATTTCTTGAATAACACCTTGAAACAAACAATATGTAGGGGAGACCGGGGCTACATAGTTGACTAATTTTTATAAATAGACCATTGGTATTTGGTTGACTTACTGCATACCAAAAGTTTACAAATTTCATTAGGTATACAGGCTTAATTTTGAAAATCGTTTAATTAAGTCTGGGTTGTAGTTTTTATTGTATTTACAGTAGTGAGACGAATAAGTCAACAAACCCCGGCTGCGGGGTTATTTGACAAATACGATGGGGTTAGTTGACTTGACATTTACTTTTCAGTTTTAACCCTTTGCCTGCGAAAGGCGTATATATACGCTGTCACAGTTCCATCAATATATACGAAATGCGTATATATACGCTGCCAATTCCATCAATATAGTATACGAAACGCGTACATATGTATACTACGACTAATAAATTTTTTATATTTTTTCTTCACTCCTTCAATGTTATTTTTCTCATTAATTATCATAGTGTTAGATACTGTAATTATTTTGTACTTGTTTGTTATGGTCTATTTGGAAGGCTTGAGAATTTGAAGGGGGGATAGGGTGTAAAACTGGTAGGGGTGAGGTTGGAAGGATTTTATGGTGGGGGAACTGGACTCGAGGAGCTAAACTTTTTGCCTCGACTGTATCTTGAGGATAAAAAATGCAATTTTTAGTGGTATTCCTATGCTTAGTCAAGTAACCCCGCCCGACATTGTTAACATGTTAAGGGTCGTACGTACAAAACCTCCACGCATCGGATAAAATAAAATACCGTAAATTATAGTCAATGTATCACGTTTCCACAAAATATTCCTGAAAAGACATCAGGCAGTACTCAGTGAACAAAACTTCGTAAATAGTCGAAACCAAAATATTTACTTCCCACCGACCTTTTTAGATTTTTCATTCTCACTGATAGAACACGCAAGTTTTTGTCACGGCGACACATTAAATGGCAAGCTGGTCATTCATATGCTTCAGTATCGCGAGTCGCAGCATAATTTATTCTATAATACAACAATTAAATGGAATTAGTCAACCAACCTCGTTAGTCAACTAGCCCCGGTCTCCCCTACAATACTTTATTGTCTATCGTATACAATAATTATACCATACTTCTATAAACATTAATTTATTTTTTGTTTGCAGATAAAATACTTATATTTAACAGATTTAAGGTTATGTACGACGTAAATCTATATTATTTAAGTAGTTTCGTGGGCATAATTATAACGTATCTACTTACCTCCAGAAAATTGATCCGTATTTTCACATATATGTAGGAATGGTAGTAGCAGCTGGAATGCGATACATTCTCGTGCGGAAGACGGAGGTCGGCGGAGAACGAAGTTCGGCGGAGACGGTCGAATCGAGGCGGTCCTCGCCGATCGTGCCGATCGCGAGTCGTTGAGCAGTAGGATTTGTCGGTTTTTAAAAAACGGATTCAAAAACCGTTTTTTTTTTATAAATTTGTGAAATTCGAAAACCGGTATTTAAATTTAAGAAAACCGGTTTTATATACTAGAATCAATATGTAAAAATGAATGAATTATTTAAATAAAAACGTTAACATTTTGACTTGAAATCGCCTGGGACATAAGCATATTGTAGTACCTAGGTAACAGTTTACTGTAAAACTAATCTTCATGAGTTCATACTTTCAGAAAAAAATACTAAGTGGAATAAAGATTTATAATTTGGTACCACCTTTTAAAACATTTATATTTTGTACGGATTTTAGTTATTTTAGGTTTTTTTTCATTTGGATTTGTATGCAGTCTACTTTATTGTGTTATATTTTTGTAGATCCATAAATATTAAATTTTAATGAACTCAACAATTTTACGTACTTGTACGGATTTTAGTTATTTTAATTTTTTTTATTTGGTTTTGTATATGTAGAGTATATTTTATTTTGTTATATTTTTCTAATTCCATATTAAGGAAACTGATATTTTTTAAAATAAGTAAAAATATTTATTTACTATTTTATAGTTAATATTTTCGAATTTTCACAAAAAATATAATTTTTTTTTAAATTCCAAAACCAGTTTTTTCAAAAGTCGATTTTTGTATAAACACTATTGAGCAGCATGCGAATAGCACAGTCGCGTTACTGTAATATTCTGTATTCCTTTATTCTTTTATAATAATCTTTCATTATTATATTGCTTATTCTGATTTCACTGGTGTGTTTGATTGTTTCAATTGTGGAACCCCGATTCTCCTACATATATATCACACAAAATATAGTTGAATTTTAATATAGGTGTTTATGAAACTTTACTAAATTGATTTAAGACGCTCATCACATAAGACGCAAGATAACATTCATTAAACGGGAACGCAATAACATGCTCGCGTCTTGTGTAGAATGCTCGCATCTTGCGTACAATGTTTATATTCTGCTTTGGAAAAACTACTTACTAACTGCGACACGGCCAAGCAGAATAACACAAGCCCAGTGGACTTGCATCGATCTGCCGAAAGTGCCCGTAAATTATTACTATTCTGTTTATTATTATTTATGTTAATTATACGAATATTGAAAATTATGCAAAATGAAGGATATATACATACGTTTATATCGTAAAAACAAGACAAGGAAACATTGCTAATAAGAATAATTGCTGTTTAGAACTTTAAACAACAATATCTGGAAAGTGAGAACATGTGACATGCGCCGTTTTTCCTTACAACCACAAATTTCTTGTCAGGCTTCTTTTAATTCTGTAGCATTTAATTATCGACTTTGGAATTAACTTCCGAATGTCGCCCACGGTAGATTCAGGAACGGTTTTCGAAAAGCAATATTTTTAAGATATCAAAAGACACCATGATCACTCCTGATTATTTAATATAGTTACTATTAAGAAATATAATCAAGCGCTGGTGCACAGTCAAACGAGTCACTCCAAGATAAATCGATAAGATTTTGCGCTTGGTGTGAGGGATTTTGCCGAAATTGAAATATGATGTTTTTTATACGAATTTATGGGTGGTTTAAGCCATCATTTCGGTAGTTTCGAAATTGTTTAAAACATACAGACCCCCAAAGTTTTTCATAAAAATGCAACCACTTTGTTTCATATTAAAATGTATGTTTCGCAAAAATCGTATGACGAATCGAAGAAAATTATTTTACATCTCTCACTTGCTTCTTATTTAGCTCCACTACCTTTAAGTAAACACCCCCTGTAAGTATCTTCCGAATGATAAGAAAGGAAACAAGGAGAAACTCTTTTCTGCAAAAAAAGGCACGAGAGTCCCACTGGCAATCGATATTAAACTTCTAAGTCTAAGCGGCTTGAGGTGTGATCTTACCTGTCAGATATGTGAACACCGATGCCTTGAACTTTCCGTCGCAGAGAACGCGAAGAATCAAAGCGTTCCCAACTATTCCCAGAAGGGAGACTATAGGAATCGCCATGCTGTACACGATTATGCTTTGAAGAGTTGGTTCCACTATCCACAGACTGATATCGTCGAAAATTATCTGGCTATCCCCCTGTAAGGATCTGTAACAAGCCACATTTAAAGAATTAAAATTTCATCGCCTCTCGCCGATCGATTAAACTTTTACGATCAAACGACTCCTGAATGATTCTTCTGAACACAGAAGCCACGTTCGTTCAATCAGGTCCGTTAGAAATACTTGATATTTTTTAACTAAAAATTATTTTACATCTGATTGCGCTGCAAATTTCATTCAACTCTATGCATTCTAGGATTTCTAAGCATACAATATTAAGTATTAACCCTTAAATGGTGGATAGGGTAACAGTTAACTATATACATGGGAGATACGGGGTCAATTTTGACCCAGCATTTCACATCTCTGGATTAGCTTCTATGCTAAAGAATCTTATTATAATTTAAAAGTCCTATTTTCTTGAACAAGTTGTAATAATAAGAAGCAACAAGTGAACCACAGTCCACCAAGGAGGGGTTAATACTTTCCACTCCAATTATACTTCTGAAGCATACCAAAGTTTAAATTAAACTTCCACACTGCTACCATTGGAGTTTACAAAAGTGCAGGAATTCGTGATTCCCAAAATGAGTTGAATTTTGAAGTTACATTTATACCCCACCATATTCAACGACCCATACAGCTGTTGTGCCCAGGCAACGCCCAAGCACACGCATTATACACACTACTATACATTATACATATTATATTACTCTAGAACGTTTCGAGACGGTTCTAAGCTAAGTCAGTCGCGAGGCAAACGCGAATTATCCGAAATCAGCAAAAATGCGAGCGCTTCGCCGTGACCATATACGGTAACGCGAAGCGACGGCACCACGCCCAATAGCGAAATAAAAACCGATTTGCCTCCGCAAATCGGCAGACTGCATATATAACAAAAGGATGCAACTTTTGTTGAAACTTATTTTCGATATCTCTCACCCTTCTCGAGATATTCCACGGAAAAGAAAATTCTACATTTTTTTCAAGGGGTGAAAAACCCCCAGAAATTGCATTATGGCACCAACAAAAAATAGAGTTTCATAATTTTCTGAATTTCCGGATTGCCAAACTTCCCTTGTTAGACTTTGAGTTTAAACACATATGGTATAGTTCACCCGGTGGATCCTCATCCTTTAATCCAAGCTTGGGAATTAAGTGATCTTTTCGGCCGAGTTTCAGAAGCAACGCCCTCTTTTTCCCGCCGCGCGTCTTAGCCCCCGCGCCAGCCTTAAAGCTCGAGCCACCGCAGGCGCGTACCACGTGAATCGCGCGTAGCGCGCTGACACAACAAAAACGCATCGGCAATCGTGCTCTCTGGGACGTGTGGAAACATATTGATACAATGTCGCCCTAATGCGCCACGCGCGGTTCACGTGGTACGGGCCTGAGGCGCTCCCTAGCAGCTTGGTCGCCGCGGGGGCCAAGATGCGCGGCGGGAGAAAGAGGGCGTTGCTTCTGAAACTCGGCCGAAAAGATCACTTAATTCCCAAGCCTGCTTTAATCACTCCCGAACCCACGATTACGCCAGATCCCGTACCGGCCTTGCGAGCCATCACGCAGGGCACAACACAGCACACTCTCGTTGCAGCAAAGTTGCAGGATGGTTGCAGTGCAAGATTGCAATGTTTCACGCAACGTTGCAGCAAGGGTGCAGCAATAATTCTATGTCCGCCTCCTGCAACGTTTCGGGCAGTAGGGCCAAAATTATAAATAACGGTATATATATACATATATTGAATGTGTGCATCATAGAATTATAAAGCCCGTTTTTCTCATAGAAAATTCTTTTCCCCCAAGGGGAATCGAACCGGCGACCTGTAGCGTCGTAGGCGAACACTTTACCGCCGCAGCTACAACCACTGATTGATAAGACTGCTGACGTATTCGACCTTATACTCCTACCGTGCAAAAGGACAATGTTAAGTCCTAGAGGGGATTACTGACCCAAGAGCCTACAGCATATGCTATACACCGTTGGAAAGGTCGCGCCAAGACGAATCGATTGATACCATTTTTAACTTCGAAATCAGGTGGGATAACCTCGAAAAATGCGCTCAAATTTCGAGATTTTGCGGTTTTGAACAAAAGAAACTGGTAGTAAAATCCCAACCGGCCCGACGGACCTCGGGTAGGCACCTGAGGAAAAACCGAGGAATGTAAGCGATACTCTAGCAGGCTGGGCGGCAAATGTGCCTCGTGACCTTCATTTCAGGGCCGTGTTGGGCTTGCGTTTACCCTATGGGTCCCTTTCCTAATGCCCAGTACGAAATCGCCAATGGATTAGTGGCCCCCTTAGTGGCCCCAGTAATCCCCTCTAGGACTTAACATTGTCCTTTAAACTCAAATTATTCAAAAACGATGGCTCATTTTGACAAACTCCATTAGGGTTTTGTAATACTACATAGGTATGTACTACAACTTCCACCCTGTGTCATTCTACACATTAAAATATACAGGGTGAGACACCTAACATTAAAACTTAAAATATCTCCGTTGTTTTTAATGATACGAGAAAATGTCTCAGGAAAAAATGATTGGTAGACAAAAAGGACAACATATTATACATGGTTGAATTTGTATTTTTATTGGCTATAACGTTATAGTAATGAAAATATGTCATCCCATTAAAAAAAACCATCGATGATCTTGAAATTACGGGAAATATAACCTTGAGAACAAAATCGTCTCCGTCAGAATAATTGCCTCTCTGAAGCAAACGTTTTTTTTTCCTTAGATATTTTCTCGTATCATTAGAAACGACGGAAATATTTTAGGTTTAAATGGTAGTTGCAATAGTGGTGCAACGTTGCAGCAAAGTTGCAGGATCGTTGCAGTGCAATATTGCAACGCAACATTGATGCAACTATGCAGCAATAATTCTACGTCCGCCCCGTGCAATGTTGCACGGTAACGCTGCAATCATGTAACACTGCAAGGTTACTACAAGGGTACTGCAACGTTCCTGCAACGTTGCCGCCACGAAGTGTGCTGTATGGGGAGTGTAGCATTCAACGAGAAATCTCTGGCGGTTTGTCAACTGTATAAGTTCATGTGCAGAAAGCAAACATAGAACATTAATCAAAATGGTGGTCTTCCCTGTATCCTTCCAACGAGTCCTTAATAAACCCAACAAGTTCACAGTTCAAAGTGTGCACATTGCACACGGTGCGGAACGATCGCGCCCTGAATCACGTGTCGTTTATTTAATTATCATTCTATCGCCGAGAATTATGCAGCCTATTAAGCCACCACAGCTGTGTTGAACGTGACCCTCGGCGACGCGGGCGCGTATTTCTCCCCATTTCGCCTATCGGTTTTTCATTATCGCACGTACCGACGTGAAATCTTTGCATACTTGCCTTTTGCAAATCACTGGCATTTGTCCAGAGTAGTTCGTGCAATTGGACGTCGTCGTTGTCAACTGATCCTCGAGGGCGCACATATTACAGGAAATTTTAGGTATCTCGTTTCTGGAGTGACGCTGGGAAAATGGTGCTCGTTGAAGGCGCCGTTTAAATTGCCGGGGAAGAGAGGCGGATCAGAATTGCATCCGTATTTTCAGGCGCAACGGTGAATTGAACGCTGATGAAGTCGACGACAACTCGAGCTTCGTTTAAAAGCCATCAAACGATTTGCATTCGCCTGAATTTTCTTCGCGGAGTCTCGGAAAGTCGTGCAGAGTTTTGTGTGTCGGGGGGAGCTCCGAAGGAAATGCTCGATTTCGAAGCTCGCTGAAATCATTTGTGCAATGTAAAATTCAGAGCACGCGGTGCAGATGATAAAGTGGCGCCGTCAGGTTTCATCCTGGATGAAATTAATAAGACCCTGCTAGCAAGATCGTTTTCCTATCCTGTCTCTCGCTGAGTGGTTGAAAGACAGTGGAATAATAGATTTGGTCTAAATGGTGAATGTTATGGATTTCTGTAGAATGGCAGATCCAAAGGGGTTAACAATGACAAATAGTAACTAGTTGTCTAATTATGAAGGGGAAACGTTTGGTTTAAGTTAATCTTATATAAAGAACAAGAATATATAATGGGCGCGCAATATCCAATTGAGCCGTTGGTTTTGAAATAAGTCCATTTTTTGGAAAAATGAGTTAATGTTAGTTTTAGTCAGATATAGATATTCTCTTTTTATATTTATAATCACACAATCAATGGTGCATAATATCCTCGTAAATTAATAAAAAGAAGTTGAACTGTACAATGTTATCGCAGTAATGTTTTTTGGAAAGTGGTATAAGTCCATTTTTTGGAAAAAATACTTCACTATGCTAAGTGTAAAGGAGAAATAAGAATGAAATATGAATAAGTTTGTTATTATTAGTTATCTTAACGATGTAATTTACTTTTCATACTAGTCTGTTTATAAATTCATTATAATATAACTGAAATTATTTCTTAATAAACTCGATTATTCGTTCACTTGTAAGTAATGAAGACATGTAAGTACATCTTCGTTTTAGTTATTAATTTTTACATTAAAAAATACATTTCACAAAAGCCACTTTCGATTAAAAAATAATTTAAAAATTGCTGTTGGTAATATTTTTCAAAATATGTTATTATTGAAAGTGGTATAAGTCCATTTGCAGCTAAAAAATCGTTTATTCTCTTTAAAATGTTTATTGATTATTATTCCATAATAAAATTTAACAAGTTTATAGTTTTAAAAACATTACCCGAATTGATTAACTTATGCGAATATTTTTAAGTTGATTCAAATGCAAACCCTTAAATATCTCAATGTATGAATAAATGGACTTATACCACTTTCAAAAACAACGGCTCAATTATTGAAAAATCCAAATTTGTCTAACTTTCGCACTTTTCCACTCTATAAAATTGACGTGTGCACGCTTTAGATCGTATTGTGTTGAGAAAATACTAAAGTGCGTCATAATAAAGTACTTTCACCACCTACTAGACCTATTCGATAGTTTGTACGAATTCCACTAATATTTGTGGTTAAAGTACACTTTTCAATAATCAAATTTATCAACAGATGAAGAATATAAACTGCAATAGCTTAAAATAGGGATCAATCATTACATTTACTGGGTGCGGCCGAAATGATGGTACAAGCAAACACGGAGCGATTCCTCGTGCGAGAGTAAGTAAAAGTGGAGAATAAAGCTTTTTCATACGAGCATTTCACGCACCTGACTAGATAGAAGCAAAGTTTATCAGTAAATAAATCCTTGTGGAAGAAATAAGCCGAAATTGTTGCATAACTGTGATCATGCGAAAATCGAGTTGAAGGAGGAAACGATTTTTAATTAAGTGCACGCGTACTCGATGTTGTTGAAAGCAAAGCTTTATTTAAAAAAAAATAGTGTATAACAATTTCGACTTATTTCTATCCAAGAATTCATTTCATCAGCAGTTGTGCCATTTTTACTGTTGGATTTTATATTTATGTTGGAAATGAATTTTATTCTGCATTTTTTAATTAGTTTTCTCGAAGAAATCTTCTGCTTCCTGATTGCACCACCATTTCGGCCGCACCCTGTATAATATTTGCATGTTAATAATTTCTTTTCGTAATGAAACATCTTTCAATCCAGTCTCCATTGAAATCCAAGGAACTCCTTCCACGTTGGAGTCTATTGAAACTCCGGCGTGAATAATAAAATGTCATTTAAATATCTCACACATTTCAGAAGCAAATCATTCTTCGATCACAGTAGGTATACAATATTATTTCGTTTTGAATAACGAGAAAATTGCAATTAGTGTCATTTTTATTAATCACTGCTATAGTGTTACCCTGACAAAGCTCTTCTTCTTCATCCCTTGATGAATTCACATGTTTCACGTCTGAAAATATCACGAGACCGATTAACACGATTCACGAAAAAATTCGTTACAAGATTTGTCAAATTAATATGCTCGATTACTTTATTTAGATCGACGTTTAGATGTATCGATCATCGACAGCGACGGGCACGAAGTAGGCACTGTTAAAACTCGATGGGGACGAAGGTTTTAATGGTTCTAGGAGGACTCTGATAAGTTTCTGATAATAGATACGCAAACAACAGGCTTCGAATCAATACTCGGTGAATCCTGATTCGTCATTGGACCGATTCTCGATGCTTCATTTCGAATGATTTATGAGGTACGCAAACAAAGGGTGAGCAGTGTTACTATGAAATTGTAACTTGAATTGGCGAGTACGAAGATAATCATATGATTGACGAATTTCACACATTTTCTGTTGTAAAGCGTTGTAAAAAAATGGAAATCGATTCAGAAATACTTACTAATTGGGATGATAACATTACTGAAGAATAGGTATGTTCGATTTGTAAGAAACTCGGAAGGACTTTATAAAACGTTTTTTAGAAGAGTTTAGTAAACGAAGTAAAAAGTGAAACTATTCTATGACGTCGTATTCTTTCACACGTCCCAAAAACACGGAGTCTATTAATTTTAAAAGTGCAAATATATTCTATTCCTAACAGTTACATAGTTGTTAAATGAAATCTAGTGTCTTCAGGTAGGTACGTGCTTCTTCTCAATCACACGAAATTAGATTGACTTGCGAGGGGTAAACCATTAACGAACCTAATGCACTTAAAACGCATCGTGAATAGTTAGGTGCAGAAGACTAATGTGAATAAATACAGCCATAAAAAAGAGTACAGGAATAGTGTGTTTACTTGAAATTTATGAACATAAATTGAAAAATATTCATAGAAAATGTCGCTAACTCTACTCCAAATAATTTGTCGGAAGATTATTAAGAACATACCTGTAATTCTTTATTAAACTTTATAAAATATAGGGACAATATACTTCATGCCTCGTTCTCGAGATTACAACGTAGTATCGCTACTTGTCGCCAGAGTCTTCGCCACTTCAGAGGCTTAAAAAAAAAGGAACTCTCTGTGCGTCGTCCGACCTGGCCCTATGTTTCATTGCGCTTTTGGCGTCAGTCACGTCCATTTCGTTGAGTGTTGGAGTTTCGTATTTTCTCTGTTAGGCCTAGATCCTTGTGAATGGTGGCTCGCGACAAGAAGTTGGGTAGTCAAGAGGTTGGGCAGTCATTAGTTTGGTTTTCTTCATTCAGGCAACAGCCTGGAAGAAAGCGTCGCTTAGGGAACCACACATGCACAAAACATAGAGAGCGGCGGAGAGCGCTGCATGCAGGAGACAGACAGACAGTCCGAGAGTGCATTGGCTGAGGGCGACTTGCGATTAATCTCGCCTAACCTGAAAGGAATATCAGCAACTTCACAGGACAAGGTGAAGGCCTCTGCCAAGCCGGTAGAGGAGCCGATTATGTTAGACGAGGAAACAATTAACTTGATGGGTGATGATCCGGCAGCAAATAAACAGGCCGAGTTAAAGCTCAATGCGATGTAGCGTCACGTGTGACAAATTGGACTGTTGAAGGTTGACCGAAGGCGTTAAAAGAGAGTTCACTTTCGAAGTTTCCAAAAAAGGGAGACTTGCCTTGAGGGGCCGGAGCTCAATGAAGAAATAGCAGTGACTCTTAATGAGACTGCTATCAAGCGGGACAACCATTTTAAAGAGTTACACAACGTAATAGGCTCGGCATTGTCGGCTTCCTCTTCAGCAGTGACAATGCTTATAGAGAAAAATTGGACGAGGGATTGATAAGAACCAGTTACTTGAATTGTGTACGGGGATCGGCGCAGTTGTTAGCGGAACTGTTTTATACAGAGGCTATTGCGCGTAAGGCCTATATTGTCCCGGGTTTTGAAAAAAGACCGAAAATTTATTTGATAGGACCACTACTGGTAAATTTCTTTTTGGAGAAAATCCGGGAGAGAAGGTGAAAGAGGTTATGGCAGTACAGAAAATAGGCAAAGAGCTGAAACCACTGGTGGTGATCGATCAAGAAGACACCGCAAAAATCATCGAACGCGTTAAACTTCAAGAAGGGAAACCACAAGGCGTTCGTCTCTTTCAAGAGCAGGTCCCGGAGCTCACAGCGTCCAACGTCACAGACACAACAACACAGGTCGCGCAACCATTCATCCCCTCGACGTTAGAGGTAAGAATAGGTGGTCGGCTTAAAGTTTTTTCACAAAGGTGGAAACTATCACGAGAGATAGGGTTGTATTAGATGCTGTTAGAGGCTATAAAATTCATTTCAAAGCCGACATTCGTCAAGTTCAGCCACCTATTATGCTCCAAAGGTCATGGGAGGAGCTGGGCAATTTAAAAGAAGCTATTGGTAGATTAGAAAATATGTATAGGTACAGTTGAGAAGTGTTCCTTAGAGGAAAGGCAATTTTTATCGCCATATTTCCTAGTACAAACACCAGATAAGACTTATAGATTTATTCTCAATCTAAAAATGTTAAATAAATTTGGGTTAACACAGTATTTCAAATTCGAAGATATAAGAACGGTAGTCAATTTAAGGGGTCATTCTACTTTGATCGGCGCTTAGTTCTTCACTATTGTTCCATCCCGTTCGTGTGGGAATCCGTTCTCGCACCTCCGCGGGTAAAGTTTACGTCCGCAAATACGCGCTCTGCATAACAGGGATCGCAAAGTATATCGCCGAACAACGTCCGTCAGATTGTTCGGAAACAGTAACGTGGCGGGTACGGGTGTGCCTTCGCTCTGTTCTCGGACCACCGCGTAAATGGGAGCGTGAGCTAGACAATAGACATCCGCAAGGGGACCGCACGATCGGCTGAGACATAAAAAACCAATCACGTTGTCACCTAAATAGAAGTAAGACCGCCTTCAAGGGTGTTTTTTGCATCCTATATTTTTATTTTGGAATAGGTACATATGTGTATATACTGTTAGATCTGACTCCCACGTCAATTACTATCCTTCTATTCCCATTCTCTATTCTTTTCCGAAGGTAGGTATAATGAAGGCGTGCTTTTGCACTTCAAAAGAGCAAGAGCAGCGCCAATCGCTCAGAGTGATTAGCAGTTAGCACAGTCCTCACCGGACGTACTAACACAAAAACAGTAAAATTAAATCAAATAACGCGCCACGCGAATCCCCTTGTTCGGAATTATTAGGTTGGTGCATATGAAATTGTCGTTTCGCGTAGGAAAGTTTGAATGAAAATATTTTTTGCTTTTTAACTGTTTTATTCATTTTATTTTTTTGAGTTTCTGAAATATTTCTCTAGTCGTAAGCCAGCGTCAGAAATACTTACTGTAATTTTGCTATAATGCTCAACACTCCAGCAGCTTCATTGCACCTTTGACGAACTCACGCGCCGCGTTAACCGGGAAAATAGTTCACCCTGCGTCCGCTAGGCAGCCGCGGGCGCCACGTCATTCTCGCGGCCCAAAATCATTCTCGCTGATGAAGATAGGCGGCCGCGGTATATAGAGCGCCATGCGCGATGGAACCAAGAGCTCGATGCGATATTAAGCCTTTGACGAAATAATCGCTCTCTTTTTATAACCGCTAACCGCCGTACCGGGATGGACAGAATGGATCAAATTCGAAAATGGGGCGCTCATTACGACGGCGGCAAGGGGGCCGCGGAATTTCTGAACCGGTTTGGCGACCTCCAGCAAAACTACCAGGTCAGCCGAGAGCATATCCTGGAGTGCCTCTCAGAAATCTTCAAGGGGCCAGCGCTCACCTGGTACAGGCTCCGACGGACCGAATGGCAGTCGTGGGAGGACTTCATTACCGACTTTCGGGCCTTCTTTCTCCTTGCCGACGAAGAGGCGATCCACTGCCGCACCCAGCGGGCCGGCGAGTCCGCCCGGGAATACATATTGGCAACAATGGAGCTGATGGTCCAACACGACAGCTACCCGTCGGACCGGCAACTAGGGCGAATCATCTATCAAAACCTCCGACCGGAGTACCGCGAATACATTCGCCGCACGGACTTCTCGACTCTGCCAGAGCTCATTAAACTTACGGTGGAGTACGAGAAGATCCAGAATGCCATGACGGACCAACGCCTGGACCGAAGCGCCCCTCCTCGGAGGAACAAGCTCGCGGCAGACATGGACCAGTACAACCGGGAGACCTGCTGCTGGAGGTGCGGGCAGCGTGGACACCGCCGCTACGAATGCCGCCGGCCAGGACGTATTTTCTGCTCCTTCTGCGGCACCGAGGGCCGAACCACCCAAGGCTGTACCTGCCATCCGGCGTTGGAAAACTCCGCGACGGCCGGGCCGGACCGATCGACTCCGCGTCGCTAGGCGGCCTCCATTAGCCAATAAGATATATTAAGATAGCTATAAGGTGGTAGGCTAAGCATGTATATACCTTTTAAGATTTAATAATAAACCAGTGTGTAAATCCAAGCAACCACGTTTCGTTCATTCGCCGAACCCCGGCATATGTACCGTCTGAATCGGCAACCAATCCCATTTTCTGTCACACCGGACCGCCCCAGAGGGCGGTCACACCTTAATTAAACCATCCAAATATTAAACGAGAAATTCGGGTGATGTACAACACGCAGAGATGGGCATTATTTAAATAAAAAAATATATAAATAACGTATTAAATAAAAGAGACTTTATCTGTATTTGTCGTCAAATATAAATAACCCAGAGTTAGTGTTTATTCGAAGCGCCACAAATAATTTTTTTATTCGACGGGAATTCATCCGACGGCCACAAATAATGTTTTCATTCGACGGGAATTCATTCATTTGTATTTATATCCGAAAGTTATTTAAAGCTTAGATAACTCTGGGCGAGTCTCGAGCGCCTTTGATCGAGCCGCCGCACAGTGGGTTGAAATCCCAGAAACACGGCGAAAATATGAAGGCAATCTTTGATATTTACAAAAATGAGTATTCTTGTGTTTTCGAGGTCGCTGATTACGAATCTGAAGTAAAAATTACAAAAAACAAAATGGCGGCTCCAATATGGCGGATGCGTATGCCAAAAAAATATCAGATTTGGTCTAAACTTGGTATTCTAGGGTCTTCGAGGTCGCTGAGTACGAATCTGCAGTCAAAGTGGCAAAAACAAAATGGCGGATCCAATATGGCGGACATGTATGCCAAATAAATATCAGAGTTGGTCTAAACTTGGTATTCTAGAGTTTTCGAGGTCGCTAAGTACGAATTTGAAGTCAAAGTGGTAAAAAACAAAATGGCGGATCCAATACGCCAAAATTCTTTTGTATTTCGATGTTTCTCCGATTTTTAGGGTCTCATACCACACACAATATAAAAAGAATTAAACATTTAGTTAACTTCCAAGTCCGATCAAGCATTGTTGTTTGCACAGTTATCATCTCTGATTATCAAAGAACTAAGATTAACTTTCAGATTTTGCTCGTTTTTGCTCCAATCCCTAAAATTACAATTTATTCAAAAATGGTCTAAACTTGGTATTCTAGAGTTTTCGAGATCGCTGAGTACGAATTTGAAGTCAAAGTGGCAAAAATCATAATGGCGGATCCAATATGGCGGACACGTATGCCAAATAAATATCAGATTTGGTCTAAACTTGGTATTCTGGAGTTTTCGAGATCGCTGAGTACGAAACTCATTTAAAAGAGCCACCACTGCCGCCGTGGAAACTTGTGTTAATTAAATATCTTAACCGATTACCTGGCAATGTATCATATATGATTAAAAAATATCTGGCAAATTCTGCCAAATCTGCCAATTCTGTATCATATATGATCAAATGGAATAACTTTGAGATTCACTTAATTTTTCGATGTTGCCAGTTTGGGCTTGAATCATAAAAAAAGCCGTGCCAGTTAACCGGTTAATCAAAAACGATTATCTTTTTATTAAGTTCAGATCCCATAATAACCAGCAAGAGACGATTACCACAAAAAAATCGTCGATCTCTACCCAAAGAAGCATTAAACTTATTATTGCCTCCAGTTATAAATTGTGATGATCAAACTACACCGATCCAATCTGATGATGAATATGATAGTAGTGATACTACTTAGTTTACATTATCATTAACATGATGACTGCATTGCCGTATCATAAAAAATAAAAAGGTGTTGCACTTATCGTACAAGTAGAACTGTTTCACAAATTGTGTTATTGCATATTTAGAAAAATGTATTAAATAAGGTTAAAAGAGCAATCTTTGGTTTTATTTACTTTAAAATAATCGTTTTTGATTAACCGGTTAACTGGCACGGCTTTTTTTATGATTCAAGCCCAAACTGGCAACATCGAAAAATTAAGTGAATCTCAAAGTTATTCCATTTGATCATATATGATACAGAATTGGCAGATTTGGCAGAATTTGCCAGATATTTTTTAATCATATATGATACATTGCCAGGTAATCGGTTAAGATATTTAATTAACACAAGTTTCCACGGCGGCAGTGGTGGCTCTTTTAAATGAGTTTCGTACTCAGCGATCTCGAAAACTCCAGAATACCAAGTTTAGACCAAATCTGATATTTATTTGGCATACGTGTCCGCCATATTGGATCCGCCATTATGATTTTTGCCACTTTGACTTCAAATTCGTACTCAGCGATCTCGAAAACTCTAGAATACCAAGTTTAGACCATTTTTGAATAAATTGTAATTTTAGGGATTGGAGCAAAAACGAGCAAAATCTGAAAGTTAATCTTAGTTCTTTGATAATCAGAGATGATAACTGTGCAAACAACAATGCTTGATCGGACTTGGAAGTTAACTAAATGTTTAATTCTTTTTATATTGTGTGTGGTATGAGACCCTAAAAATCGGAGAAACATCGAAATACAAAAGAATTTTGGCGTATTGGATCCGCCATTTTGTTTTTTACCACTTTGACTTCAAATTCGTACTTAGCGACCTCGAAAACTCTAGAATACCAAGTTTAGACCAACTCTGATATTTATTTGGCATACATGTCCGCCATATTGGATCCGCCATTTTGTTTTTGCCACTTTGACTGCAGATTCGTACTCAGCGACCTCGAAGACCCTAGAATACCAAGTTTAGACCAAATCTGATATTTTTTTGGCATACGCATCCGCCATATTGGAGCCGCCATTTTGTTTTTTGTCATTTTTACTTCAGATTCGTAATCAGCGACCTCGAAAACACAAGAATACTCATTTTTGTAAATATCAAAGATTGCCTTCATATTTTCGCCGTGTTTCTGGGATTTCAACCCACTGTGCGCCGGCTTCTTGAGCCGAGCGACATTGTATCATTCACCCGTCTAAACTGCAGCGCGGAGGTGCTCGGCGATGTGTCATCGATTATACAGAAACGGAATTTCTTTATTTTTCATCGTATTAATATGAAAGTGACACCAATGGATTCCTTGCATTCTCCCGATTAAATTGTCAAAAAAAAAAAATATTTAAATCGGACTACTTTTAACGAACCGGGCTTTCAATCCTGCAAATTAATTTTATGCGTAATATCGTTAATTATAGTTCAAATTTTGGCAGGTTTGGTATCATTTTCTTCGGGAAAGCACAAGGTGTCACTTTCGTGCATATCCGATGACAAATGTGGAATGAGTAATTCAGTTTTTAAGTGCAATTAAATTATGCATCATTAAAATCATGCACAACTCATTAGTTGTAACTAAGTAGTTGACCAATCCATTTATTTTTCAATTGATTGTTGCGAAACTCTGGTTAAGAACGTCGCAATACGGAGCTAATATTCTAGGCCCTAGAATCGACGGTATTGTCAATATTGCAGTTGAAAGTGTTGACACGCGTGCCTGAGCGTGTTAAGACTTAAGGGGATATTCTAGCCTAGACACTCATTTTTGAAGGTGATATTTGGAAATTATTTCTGAAAAACCTATCGCACCTACAGGGCAGGGGTTTTGCACACATATTTAGTAGTGTTTGAACTATCAACACAAATTTTTGCAATGCATTACATTGAAAACTGTACAAGTTACACGCCGAAGCACAGGTCATGTCATCAAACACCGGTCCCATTGAGCGCACCAATTGCGGCCGTCCTAGTCATTTGAAACGAAAGTACCAAAGATTTTTTTAATTTATATGAGTGTAGTTTATCAAAAATGAGTGTCTAGACTAGAATACCCCCTTAAGACCTGGGAACCTTCAGAAGCGAGCGCTCAACAGCCGAGAGCCACGGGGCCATAAAAGACAAGGAGAGCAGTGATAGTGACTAGCCATTATGTAACAACGGAAAAATCTGAAGTTCCGTATTTGTCATCGGATCTGCACGAAAGTGACACCTTGTGCTTTCTCGATGAAAATGATACCAAACCTGACAACATTTGAACTATAATTAACAATATTACGCATAAAATTAATTTGCAGGGTTGAAAGCCCGTTTCGTTAAAAATACAGTAAATCCTCGTTATAGCCCAGTTTTTACCATGCGTAATACGCCCGGTGACTATCCCCACCATTTCTTGAACTCCTTCGGTCGAGAGTGAGAGAACCCGAGAACGAGCGAGAGGAAACGAAAGAGTCGACGGCAACTTCGTATCAACTGTTTCGGTCCCTCTCGCTCGCTCTTGGGTTTTCTCACTCGCGGCATTGGCCGCACGGTAGGGTATAGTGTCCGCAACGCGCCGTACGCCCGCCGCCAGCCCCGTTCGTCGGGCTTATAACGAGTGCGTACTGTATAGGGACGGAGCATGGACATAGAAATATAGGGACGGAGGAATAGTTGCGGGGGGTGATCTCCATGCGGGAGGGGCGACGAGGTAACATACGCCTTATTGGCTGCTGCTTCGCACAAGCGCAGTGATTTATAATGATGAACGTTTGTCGCGTCACAAGCAGGGATAGTGGCAGCCATATTTGAAGCGTTTCGCGGAGTGTGGTATGCAGTAGCGTGTTAAAGAAAAAGTTAATAAGAACAATGGTTCAGTGCACCGTGCCTTTGTGCAAAAACAGATCAGATTCTCAAAAATGGAAGAAAAGGAATTATGGTAACAGTAACAACCAGAATGTTACGTTCCACAGGTATTGAGGTTATTTTAATCGTAATAAAACAAATTATTATATTTAAGACGTTCACTACCGCATTTTAAGGAAAAAATATATACAGGGATACCGGGTAGCAAACGTGTTAAAGTAACTATATTTTTAAAACGTATCTTATTTTCAACTTTATTTCTGTTTTTATAGAATTCCAAAGAATTCTGATACTTGTAAATTGTGGCTGGATATTTTGGGTATCCAAGCATCAGTTTCAAACAGAGCATGCATTTGCTCTACACATTTTGCAGAACATTTTTTTGATAGAAGTAATGCAGTGAGACGTCCCACTAATTTTCGCGCGGTTATAATTAGGATCTTCCCCAAAAACCCTCTTACCAGCGACCACGTCTCAACCCTTCTCAACTACCCACCAAATCAACGCCAACCTCGCCCCTCCAATCAAACCACACAAAACCCATCCAATAATGTAACATTCAATAGCCGTTTCTTATAGGTTTTCGTGCGCTGAGAACGAATCCGCAAACCGTTTGCCGCCATCACCCTCAGTTTTTGAGTAATTCGATTTTGAAAAAAAAAGCAAATTTTCGATTTTGAACATATTTTATGCCGAAATGGTAATAGTTATTCGGTTGCTCGTTGCGTCAAATTATTCTATAAACCCTCCCGAATACAACGATATAAGTTATTATTGCATTATGAACATTTAAATATGTTTAAACAACGATCAAAGGGAAAAGGACACCCGAAATGCACCCATTTTGGCAGATATCTTTCAATTTATTTCCAAAACTAAGGGTCTGGGAGAAAATCTGACCATTCCTCGCGATGCAGCAGACAGTTTTCCTTCGGAAAGTGTTGCCATTCTCATTTGTACTCGCTCGAGCGCCGCCAGTCTTAAATGGATAACCCTCTATCTGTTAAAAATAATAATGTAAACAAAATCGTCTTCGACAATGAATTTACCCCGTCGTATAGTATGACTTTCACAGGAACAGATCTTTTGTATTTTTAATACATTAGGAACTGATGTACCTAACTGTACACATATAGCGCCGACACCTTGCATATTCAAAAAATCAAAGTTTGAAATTACAGAAAATTTATTACATAGTTTATTATGTAATAGTTAACAATTTTTTATTAAATAGTTTATAAATAACAAATACAATATTGGAGCACGGTGAGAGTCGCGCGCGTTAAGCGATTCTATACCGTGAGCGGCTGTGGATACGCCGCGCCCGTTGACTACCACTGCCGGCTCCGCGCGTTTTGTCAAACTATTTCGCTTCTGTATTGAAAACTAAACGAGACTTGCCACTTCTGTTGACGCTTTCCGAAAGAAAACTGTCAGCTGCATCGCGTGGAATGGTCAGATTTTCTCACAGACCCTTAGTTTTGGAAATAAATTGAAAGATACCTGCCAAAATGGGAGCATTTCGGGTGTCCTTTTCCCTTTGATCGTTGTTTAAACATATTTAAATGTTCATAATGCAATAATAGCTTATATCGTTGTATTCGGGAGGGTTCATAGAATAATTTGACGCAACGAGCAATCGAATAACTATTACCGTTTCGGCATAAAATATGTTCAAAGTCGAAAATTTGCAGTTTTTTTTCACAATCGAATTTCTCAAAAACTGAGGGTGATGGCGACAAACGGTTTGCGGATTCGTTTTCAGCGCACGAAAACCTATAAGAAACGGCTATTGAATGTTACAAGTCCAGATGGCTGTTGTACTGTGTTATCAGTCGCGCATATTATAACAAAGTGTGTTAGATTCAGTTCGATTTATCTACGATTCTACGACATCAATCGTAAGCGGCTATAATTACCTATTTCATTAGTGCATTTCATCTCCATTCACATTATTCTTTATTGCTTTCGCCTTGCATATATTTTCATTATTGCTTATTGCATTTCTATTTCATCATTGCTTATGGTATTTCTATTTCATCATTGCTTATTGTACCTCTATTTCCTTTATTGCTTATGCTTACTGTATTTTATATCATTGTCTATTGCTAAATGCTTATTGTATGTCATATCATTATCTACTACTCATTCTTTCATATTTCACGTCCATACATACATTGCTATTGCTAACTGTTTATATACGTGTTTACGTGCAAATGCTTAATGTCTAACGCATTATTATAAATCTCTACCGCTATCGCACTAACAGCGCATGACATATTCTTGTGCGTTAAATTAAATAAAGCTCTTGTCTTAAATTAACGAATTGAATTATTGCATCGATCCTTCCGCTACGGAAACTCCAAATCACAACAAGCTGGTGCTACAGCTGATCTCGGTTCGCGAACGTCGGGGTTTCTTTTAGTGTTTACCAGGCTTACTTTCGAATAGGTCTTGTACGCCCATATGGCTAGACGTATTTCGCGGAATATTACGGTCTGCTTCTTATATCAATGCAGCGGTAAATCCAATTAGCAAGCCTTTAAATACGATCACCTGTGGTCTAACGGGTGTTACCCTGGTGTGCGATTATAGTTAAACCCTCCCTGGTTGTCAGTGCTACGAAGCTCGCCTTCGCGCCTGAATTCATACTCTCCCCAGTGCTACGAAGCTCGCCTTCGCGCCTAAAATTCATATTTTCCTCAGTGCTACGAAGCTCGCCTTCGCGCCTGAAACTGCTACTCACCCTCAGTGCTACGAAGCTGGCCTTCGCGCCTGAATACCTAACCCCATATATCATTGTCCCAGACACCGCCACCCGGGACGTGACAGCAGTATGTATAATAATATTTTTTATTTTTATGAATACTGCTGGCATATTGAACAGTAATGTTTTTTGTGTTTATATGTTACATGTGTATGTATTTTTTTTATGTTAGAATACTATGGAGAAATAAAATTTATCACCCAATACTGATCCAAAGCCATTAAAATTATCAGAAAATAATGCGACATGAGCATTATCAGCTAATATACGTATTTTTGTATAAAAAATTGCTTCCAATATATTCTGATGATAACAAAATAAAGTGATAATGTCAAAAATTTTAAACTAACATATTTGCTATTATTCTAGTACAATATTCTGCATCAGCAATGGAAGATGGAATGGCTTGTCCCAATGATAATTCAACATCGACTGAACTGTGTCAATTATCACCACAGCCTTCAACATCGACTGAGCTGTGGCAATTATCACCACAGCCTTCAACATCTAAGGAACATAAAGCAACAATGGTATCACCGATGTTTGTTTATAATTCTCCAGAGAAATGCAGGTTAAGAAAAAGAACCAAATTCTCACAAACTCAGATGAAAATGAATATGTGCCAAAAATTACGCCGCCAAAGTAATCAGGTACTGACACTGAAAAGAATCTTAGAAGATATGAAAATCAAACATGTGTTACAAGAAAGTCAAGCTGTCAAGAATAAAGTATTAAATCAATTTATATGGACAACCGTATTTTATAAATTAAATGAACATTGCAATGATCAAGGATATATGGAAAACTATATCGCACATTTAATCCAAGCAATTGCCGAAAGGTACATAAAAATAAGACTGCATTATATATATTCATGTAGTCAGCGCCATGTATTCAATAAACTTGTACTTTTCAAAGGACAGTAAACAAATGACACACAATACCTGCAGTATACCTTATTTTATTGTCCTGTATAATATACTTACGTTATTTTTATTAATATTGTTACTATCTATTAATGTAATACTGTAGCATGCAGAAAAGGAAGCTCCGAAAAACGCCAACTATCGAGAAGTTTTCCAAATACAGTACTCCCTCGCTGAGGGCTCGATTTGGCGTACACGATGTGGACTTTTCGCTATCCCCACCACTTCTGTCTCACTCTTGTCCGGCGAAGGTGAGAGCGAGATGGAACGAGAGCGAGCGAGGACGGTAGGAGCAGACGACGCATCGATGTTTTGTCTCGCTCCCTCCTTCTGACGCCTGACACTCCGTCCTTTGCGTGCGCGACGTGCGTGCACGATGGTCGTGAGCACTCACCGTGAACACGAAAACAGTTTCTGCGAAAGCTTGACGCAGGCCGGGCTCAAGTATTTTTTGCGCCCTAGGCGACCTTGTCAAATTGCGCCTTTTATTATAATACATTTATTTGAGATTATTTATGACTTTACTGTGAAAAATTAGGCAACTGCCTAGGGCGTAAGGTTGACAAGGGGCGCAAAATGGTCTTTTCATTGTTGGTATTGCTGAAAATAAACTTTTAAACGAAATACTACAAATTGTACTGCAACTGTTTTAAACTACGAATAAAAATTCAGAGTAAGGTCATCAATAATCTCAAATAAATGTATTATAATAATGGGCTCAATTGGACAAGTTCGCCTAAGGCGCAAAAAAGGCTCGTGCCGTGCCTGGCTATCTGACCGTGGCGCGCATGCGTCGAGCAGTCACGATTTCATCTGAGCGCTCGGGCCCGTCGCGCACGCAAAGCGTTCCATCTCATTCCCCCCTACGGCCAGAAAGAAGCGAGAAACAAACACTCGGAATTAGGGCTCCGTTCACGATACGGGCTCAACGCCGGTCCCGACCAGCGAGCCCTTAGCGAGGAAATACTGTACGCTTGTAGGCTGCCCGTGAGCAGAGACGTGCGGGCGCGGAACCGCGGCTCGCGAGGCCCGCGGTTAACGACGCGTCTGTGGATTTCCGCGGCCGCGGATAGCAACGATTGGGTATAAATTAGAGCCCCGCAAAGGCATTTTCCTTCATCGCTGTTCTGTGGGAGAGGACGAGGCACGACTAACGGCCGCTCTCAAACAGCTTAGGGCCTCCGGCAGGAGAGATCGGCGATAATACCTGGACGCCTGCCTGGAGAAAGAGCGCACTAGGGTCTGTTCCTGGACGCTCAATACCTGGACGCCTATCGGTCGAGCGAGTACAGAGCATTTCCTTAGACGCTCGAGTTTTAAGAGAGGAGAGTACGGAAGAATATGCCTGGACGCCCATTCGATATGGAGAGTTTGGCGACAATATCTGGACGCCAATCGAACGGGAGAGTACAGAGGAACTCCTGGACGCGTCGTTAAAATAGAGAGGAGAGTACAGGAGAATATGCCTGGACGCCCGTTCGATATGGAGAGTTCGGCGACAATACCTGGACGCCAATCGAACGGGAGAGTACAGAGGAACTCCTGGACGCCTCGTTAAAATAGAGAGGAGAGTACAGGAGAATATGCCTGGACGCCCGTTCGATATGGAGAGTTCGGCGACAATACCTGGACGCCAATCGAACGGGAGAGTACAGAGAGGAACTCCTGGACACTTCATTAGAATACAGTCAAGAGCCGTCATGCACATTAGAATCCTGTAAAATTGTATAAATACAACGTCTGATCTCCGAACTGTATAGCCCCGTCCTATCAACCAACCATGTATTCCTACCTAATCCGAATGAACCTTCTCTATCCAGAAATTATCCTTGTTCCCACTCATGAAGGCTACAATACTAATTCTCATTAATTTTATCGTAATTTGGTTTCTGTTATTTCGAACAATAAATGATGTTACGTCAGTATATCTGCTCTAATTCACCTCATATATTTTAATAATTATACATGCATATTTCTATTCAATTTTCACTATTTTTACAATTTATATTCGTGAATAATCACTCCGTTAGTATATACTTACCATTAGACGTCTGTATGTACTAATCTGTAGCCAACACTTCTTCATAATTAGCGGTACGGAGCATGCGTAGAATGCAACCAATCAAATCCAGGCAGATGTAGGTGCTCCCCCCCTCAAATGCATATCACTCCCCTCGCCTAAAGTCGCAACTATTCCTCCGTCCATGGGACGGAGAAATAGTTGAGGGGATGAAGCAGCTTTCGAGCAGACGTACCCTAGCGGGCTAGAAGCGGCTCTCCTACACAAGGTCGGCTAAGCCTTAGCCGCTAAGGGATATCTCAGCTTTGAAACTAACTATATCCCCGTGGTGGGGCAAGACGTACCTTCGCGGCGGAACGGCACCCCTACCACTAACCTGCTATCCTCTCCCCGAACCTTTTCTCGGTTAAGGCTATGCGTGGAGTTCCTCGGGCGCGGAATTGTTTTCTTAACTTTGTTCCGAACCGTGTGTTGTAATAGAATAAACAATAAAGTGTGAATTACTCGAACTTGGTTGTGCAATCCACATACACCACCTTGCATACACCCTGCAAGCCGCAGTTGTACCACCTTTACTGATAAATTCTGCTGATTTTGGTCAGACGCGTGGATATCTTACGAACTCACAAGATCAGTTTTCTCGAAAACGGCTCATAAAAAAAATTTATCCTACATTTCCGATTTATTTGCGTACAAGGAATTACCATATGTCCGATTGCACCACTCGTCCGACCCACCGTGAGTACGTATAATAATAGGAGTGAATAGTTCGTGAAAGCTGTTAGCAGTTATTGTCAGCAATAGGTAACAATAAGAGTAGTAACGCATACAAGTAATACAACCATTATCAATCATCGAGCTTAGCAAATTGGCTCGAGCAATAGCTACTAACTGTCGAATGACCAGGAAAGGGCACCAGTGCCGAAGAATTACATCCCCCGATATCGACATCCAAGGCTCCATCCCCCTATCGATCACCGAATTTTATTAAGCGCCAATTAGAAGCCGTGGGCTCATCTTAATCATTTTCAGGCATTAATGAACGTGTTGTGATGTATCCATGGTAACAACCGCGATTATAGCTATCGATTACCTGGTTCGGCCTACCTTTCATCGCTCCCTCCACGATAAATTGATAGCAGGAAAATTTCGGCCAGCTCCTCCATATACAACGAAAATGGCTCACTGGTAATTGGGGTGTGATAATTTTATTCCGAAAACTGAGTGATCAATTTATTCCTTGATCCGTGGGCTATCCTACATTCCGCTGCTCTATCCACTTTCTCTGTTGCTCTGCTTTTAATTTCCTTCCATTTGAAATACCTCGGCGTCTATATCTGCTCTTCAATACTAAGAAGGTATTTTCATTTATGAGTTGAAAAATCTGTCCCGCAAAAATTTTTTGCAGTAAAGGTATTATTATTGAAGGGGAGTGGTGGGATGAAAGGGATGCGTATTGAACGGGACATTGCTGACAAAGATGAAGGATCTGCCCACGACAAAAGTAGGTAAATATTTTTGTTTTGTAGCAACAGTATGCATCCCCATCCACGTCTAACTCCAAGCTGCTGTCAGTTCAAAGCTGGTGGGTGATACACGGTTGAATTTTTTCATGCTTCAAAGTAAAATTCTTAGTGTTTTCTCAAAACGTTTTGTTAAGTGCTGTTACAACTGATTCCTTTATTGCTGCATCTGGACAGATATGTGTCCAGTCTAAAATAAGTGAAATGTCAGGTATCTCTTGCTCGATATTGTAACTGTAGAGACTAGATTTTCAATTGTGTTGTCATATTTATGAATCGGACACAGTAAACATTTATGGATGGGACGTGCATTTTATAAATGTCCCCTCCAAAACCTTACTATGTATGATCCTGAATATATCGTAATTGTATTTTATCAAAAAAACCTAAGTTTCGGATTTTTTTCCATATTTTTTACATATGCTGCTTAAATATGCTATTCAAAAACGAATTAATACGAAATTAGGGGGTACTCTAGTGTAATTGCCGGTTTTTCAACGCCATCTTCGGGAATTTATTTAACAAAAACTATAAGTTTATACTATCTTGCGTTTTGCCTGCATATTAAGGTTTGAAGTAATACTCAGAATTTTTTTGAACTTTTTTATCGCACATATACATAAATATGGCGCAAGCTTGTTAAGGGGACCTTCCGATCTAAAAGTCGATTTTTTTTATTTCATTTTTCAAATGTTCAACCTTTTAGGAATACGTGTTTAAAAGGATTTTTTAAAATTCGTAAAATTCCCGAAGTTATAGGCATTTGAGTAGCGGCAAATGTCATGGGTCACAACCGACCACTCGGCGCTCCCGTAAAACTTTAAACGCGTTTTTCCCAAAACAGTGTTCTCAAAATCGGTGGGACCTGTATCTTCAAAAGTTATTATCCGATTCGACTGAAACTTTTTTATTTTGAAGAATATACTGCTGGCTAGGGAGGAAACCAGAAAAATTACAAAAATTTGAAAATTTATAATTTTTAAAGTCCTTGAACGGACGAAAAATATAGAGAAAAAGTGATTTCACACTTCAAGTGCCGTTATTTTCTAAAAAAATGTCATTTTTGTAATTTTTTCTGGTTTCCCCCCTAGCCAGAAGTATACTTATTCTTCAAAATAAAAAAAAAGTTTAAGTCGAAACGGATAATAACTTTTGGAGATACAGGTCCCACCGATTTGGATCAATTTTTTGACGCCTTGACTTTAGCGACTCCCCAGTGCCGTCTCCAATGATTAATTATAAAACAAAAAATATATTTATATAATTTAAGAGATCCTTAATACAATGCAAAAAGTCCCATTATATTATATATAGCGGTTTTCCTTTAATTAATTCCTAAAGGTCACCTATCTTTTTGGGCTCTAGCCTGGAAGGTCCCCTTAAAAACAATTATTTTTCCACAAGCGCTGATGTGGGAACTGTTCTACTCATCCAAAATAGAAAAACTAAGGTTTATTTTCTTTATTATGTTTGTCGCTATGTTTGGACCCACGGCAGCCTTCTAAAAATAAAAATTTGTAGAATGACAGCATTTTTAGTAAAACTGTTCAATTTTCACTAAAAAGTTGTCTGTTTTCCTTTTGTAATACTAATCTTTTACAAGGTAGAAACGCGCCCGAGCC
The DNA here is from genome assembly GCA_946251845.1 of Andrena fulva. NCBI lineage: Eukaryota > Metazoa > Arthropoda > Insecta > Hymenoptera > Andrenidae > Andrena > Andrena fulva. The sequence goes on along the minus strand of OX276333.1, from coordinate 16,074,547 downwards.
TCCAACCATAGCCAGTTATGTTATTAACGTGTACGCAAAAGAGCTACTGGATCGGCCCAGTAGTTTTCGAGATATGCAAACGCCCGTCTTGAAAACCCCTGTTTCGAGAAAAACACGTTTAAAGTTTTTACAGACAATAGTGCCGTATGGGAGGCACTATCTTTGGACCTCTACATCTCTGCTAATATTTCGAATTTCAAAAAGTCGCTTTATAGAAATATTTGTCACACCACAAACTACGAGATAAAGCAAAAAAAAATTTCTACCATCCACACTAGAGTACCCCCTTAAGAAAAAGTCGATAATAATACTGTGATTTTGGTACCTGGAGAAATAATATTAATATTACCTTGTTTTATTATACCGCCCCATTCATAAAATATCTATGTCTGTCTCACTCAATACAGCCAATTTATAGATAACTGACCTTCCTAACTTTCCCACTTAGAAGCAGAATGGTTATTTAGATTTTTTACTATCTTGTCCTAAATAAAAATGTCCCATTCATTCCACTTGTCTCCTATGAATAAATTGAGATTTTCACACAAGATTGTAAAACATAGTTACTCTACTTTGATCGTCTTTTCAAAATATGAATATAGTCGGCATAGTGGAGTCGCTCAAGTATAGTCGCTGAAAGAAGTATCGTTTGATGATGGAATAAAACCCTCACCTTTGTGTGAAACAATAATTTCAAGTTAATTCTTCTTAATATGAGTATGGTGAAGTCTGCTACTACGTAGAATAAGCATTGTGCGTCGGGAACATTCAAAATAGCGTCCTTTAAAATATAGAGAAACGATATTTTGGAAAAAATGTAGTGGATTTTTGTCGATTGGAAAAAATGTATTCCATAATTTCAGTTGATTCTAGTAGCAAACCTGGAGAAATATGTGTGCTCTAAGCTGTTAAACTTTCAATTCAATATCCTTATTGGTTTCGGAGATATGATTTATGTCAACTCGGAAAGTGTCGCTTCGAGAAAATCGCGTTCAAAGTTTGAGGTGTATTGCATGAAGTGGTTCGTTGAAATGGCTATATCCTCGGCAGATGTCCGAATTTAAAAGTATTCTTTTAGGAATATATTCTTCATACTTCAAGCTGAATGTTCCTGACCCGGAAACTGACAACACCCCATTAAGTAAACAACTATTTTATTGATTTGAACTTTGCTTCGATCCCATATGAATTAATTGTGGCAATCATTAAACATTCACTCTTTTTTTCCAAACGTCGTTTGGCTCAAAGTTGCAGATATACCTAGGTATGGATGAGCACTGGTGGTACAACCGAGAATATGGCAATTATTTGCGCAAAAATGAATAAAAAATGTGAAATATAATTTTCCTATATGCCTCATTGTGGTCGAGAAAATCGATATTGAAAATTCGTCGCGCATGCGCCCTCTAGTCTAAAACGCAGCAGAATTGTTCAGTACCTATACATAATATGTTAAAACCGCGAATGATACGAATCGTTGTGCAGAAAATAAGTTCAAATTATAGAATATATACTTTTTTCTCGAATCGGGCTTTGTCTTCGAGAAAATCGTGTTTAAAAATCCATCGAATACGGGTGCATTTCAGTAAAAATCGGTTCCCCTTTCAAAAAGATTATCTCGGGAAGAAAGCCCTATTCGCGGAAAGTTATTGTACAATTTCTTCTTATTTGTACATGGTTTTTCACTTAACCCAGAACTCGCGCGCGTGAGAACAGTTGAATGGTCAAGTACTGTCAGTCCCTGTCCTAAAGAAGAAATTGGATTTTGGATGTACCAACGCCTTGCTCAAGGGTTTTGCGTCGTTTTCCCCTGAGTCTGAGGCAAATGTCGAAGCGATTGTCTGAGAAAGGCCACGCAAGGCATCCGTTCTCGCGTGCGCGGCTTCTCAGTTAAGGGGTTAGGCCACCTTGGACGGAGCAAAATTGCAGTCATTTTCGGCATTTTTTTTAGGAAGATAATAAAATAAACAGAAAATTTAATATGAAGCCTGTTATTATACAACTCTCGCCGGAAAAAAACCGTATTTTTTTTCTTACAAAATGGCGGCGGTAGAGCCGTGATACGCAAGATCTTGTGGAGCGACGTTTTCCACGGTGTTCAATCTCACGGCTATACCGTTTGACTTAGAACAAAAAACCAAAAAGCTTTATTTTCTGCATGCCTAAAACTATGGAAGTACGTAGCGGTTTTGCGATATCTTGAATATGTTCTGTGCAATTGACACTTTTATAAAAAAAAAATGCACTTTTTCTCTCCATGGTCACCATTTCGAGACAAATTAATGTTTCTGGATTTCCCTACGTACTTCCATAGTTTTAGGCATGCAGAAAATAAAGCTTTTTGGTTTCTTGTTCTAAGTCAAACGGTATAGCCGTGAGATTGAACACCGTGGAAAACGTCGCTCCACAAGATCTTGCGTATCACGGCTCTACCGCCGCCATTTTGTAAGAAAAAAAATACGATTTTTTCCGGCGAGAGTTGTATAATAACAGGCTTCATATTAAATTTTCTGTTTATTTTATTAGCTTCCTAAAAAAAATGCCGAAAATGACTGCAATTTTGCTCCGTCCAAGGTGGCCTAACCCCTTAAGTGGATAACCCTGTACAAGAGAATTCATTTCACTGTACTTTCGCTCAACTTCTGCTGATTTGTAGCTACCTGTAATGATTCGTAGTTTCTCGAAAACTAAGGCTCATGTACAAAAACTTTATTCTCCATTTTCGATTTGTTTTTACGAAAAGATTCACTCTATACCACCCGTCCTTATCCACCGGATAGACTAATTCTTAGGAGACTTTTAAATCTGTTGATGAAAATATGAGATGGTCTTTGCTTTCATTCGATTGATATTTCTCCGCTGAACTGTGCACTTCCTCGTGTTCGTCGTTTTATTCGCAAATGCACAGTTATATGTCCAACTACCTTTGTTGCCGATATATTAAACTGGATAGATATAATTCTTACTACTTAAAATTTGTATACTGCTCTTTTAATTGCAATCGACGTGATAATTCTAAAGGAGCAGACGTTTTAAATGCGATCAGTGAGTGATTCTCTCACTTCTGTTCTGATTTAGTGATCCTCAATTGCGCAGGGTTTTTAAAACAATTTTAGACAATATTCACAGGTAAGTATAGCCTATTTTCTATTGGCAGAGTGCTTTCTGAGGCCGAGGGAATGCCTAATTGCTGATTTTATGGAAAAGTTGCAAGATGACTTGGAAAAACTGATGAACCAGTGTAACCAAAGTCTGCATCTACCCTTAATAGAAACATCTACAGTTACGCACAAAAGTATCCGTCCACCCTATACGTAACATATGTTACATAGTAAATCGATACTTTTGTTTCGGGTGCATTCGATTGAAAAATTGTACACAGTTTATTCAAACAAGAATTATGATCCGCGGCAGTAGCAAAAATCGTGCAAAAAATATTCGCCCAAATTCAATATTTAGTTTATATAAACGTAATTACAATAAGTGAATACACGTACTTTTAATATTTCTATAATTTTATTACTTTAATCTATAATATTGTGCATAGATTCAACTAATTTTCTGTGAAATTCGGGCTTATCTGGTTCCACTCTTCCAGCCAAATTTTTGTAGCATTTCTTTGGTAGATGGTACCAACTAAAAGTACTGGCAACCCCCGTTTAACTAGGTGGTTAGGTTCCTCAACAGTGCGGTGTTATATGAAATCGTGTTATACAGGACTAAGAACAAGTACAAAAGCCAGGGTTCGGTTCCAAAAACTAACAGAAATTCACTATTTTGCTATAAATTAAAAAAAAACACTGTTTTTGCTTCAAAGTTGAATAACTCGGCCAAAAAAAATCGCACAAGAAATTTATTACTCTCTTTTTACACGACAAAGTAGCCGCTTTCGATTGGTGTAAATGGAATAAGATGACACAACTACATATACACAGCTATAATGCTGTGTTCATACATTCCATTACTCATATCGCGGACATTTTAATAATTTGTGCAGATAAAATGTAACATCTAGACATTTGCCTAGATGTTCGCGGCCTGGAAGCCAAATACTTGGCGTGGTCATGCAAGGTATTCTCAGTTCATCAATACCCATACCTTCCCTTTCCCAGGCTTTCAGATAATTTGTTAATTTTGAAACTCTGACAATATGAGTACATTTTCATTATATTGCGTTTTAAAATAATTCCAAGATCATTCATCGACACCAATACCTTTCCTCTCACAAGTTTTCAGGTATTTTGTGACTTTAAAACTCTGACAATACGAGTACACTTTCATTATTTTGCGTTTTTCAATAATTCTTATTTATCCACACCTTGACCTTGCCTGGTTACATTTCATCTGCACAAATTATTAAAATGTCCGCGATATGAGTAATGGAATGTATGAACACAGCATTTTAGCTGTGTATATGTAGTTGTGTCATCTTAAGCGCACTTGGAAAGCACCTTTATGTACTTGCCGCTCATTTTGATTTCACATCTTTTTTTTATTTTGTACTTATTATTATCTTCTATTTTTTTGTGATTTATTTGATTTCATGTACTTGGTGTAATTTTTTTACTTATTTGAAGTTTTTTATGTGGATCTCACTTCTTTTTACAAAGATAATTTGCATAGGGAATGACTTCAGATAATTTTTAATATTATAAATTACACAGGTTCACCATCAACAGCCACGAACAGCCTTATCACAGGACAGAATTAAGGATAAATTCTACGCAAATTTAACAACTACGAAAACAAACCATGTGCACCGCATTGCTGATCTATATTTATTATAAGTGTAGTACTTTGTGTATAGTACATGCTGCGCGAAGCAGCTTATGTAATTGCAATTGTAATTAGGCAAACTGATTACAATTAAAATTACTTTTAGCAGTGTTACTAGTTACAGTAATAAAATATAATTTATTTACAAAATTTATAATTCTTTATTGAAACAAGAAACACTAATTAAATTAATGCTTTATCGAAGGTGTCCATGTATCAAAATAACTGTATAAATATGTATACGAAATCCTTCCTGCAAAATGATGCGTGCATACATAGCCTGGCGTAGGTCACAGCATTATTTTACGCTTCGATTATCTACATATACATAAAATCCTCAGTTTAGTTACAAATAAAAAACAGTTTGATGATATACAAATATGACGCAATTCAAATTTTGCCAACTTACCTTGTGTTTGAAACTGAATTTTGGTTGCAATTCAATGGTACAACGATACATATTTGTAAAAACACGTGGCATCTCAAATTTTGACACTCGTCAGGTTATATCCTGTCTGTAAGCTGTCAAAATTTGGAGTAGAAACATGTATTAGTCGTTTTGGCTGAAGGTGTGCGTGTAACGCGTATACGTATTATGTTGACGACAATTTCGCTTGGAGAAGGAGAAGGAGAAGGAGAAGGAGAAGGGAATCTCAGAAGAAAATCTTACCGTTTCCGACGGATCCATGAGACGATATTATGACATCTCTGTCATGCGTGGGCAGATTTTATTGAAATTTGGTCTTATTCGAAAGCTTATATGCGGTTTACATAAGAAAAATGCCCTTAAATTTAGAAAATATTGCAGGCGTGATGAGATATTAATGAAATAAGTTTCAGGTTAGGTTGGAATTGCCGTTTCTCGAGTAAATGATAGCGGTAGCGACCGTCGACATATACAGGGTGTCTTTCCTGTACTTGACGTCGAGACGCTGCCGCGGCTCTAGGTTTGGGTAAAAATTTTCATACTCCCCGTGGAATTTTCGCAAGTTGAAGAAGTTTTTTTAAAATTCACTAAGTGCTCTTTATATCGTTATAACTTTGCCGAAAAGCAATACATTTAAAATCTGAAAAAAAAACTGTTGAAAGTAGGTAGGGATTCCACACTTTCAAACCATATTTTCAAAATATCGATACGACTATTTTTGCCGGAGTTATGACCACGTGAACTTGCCCCTATTTTTCGGGTTCCGAGAGGTGATCCTTTAATTAATGAGTGTACGTATATGGGGTCGGCAGATAATTTTGTGAGTAACTATATTAGTGATACTATGAGTAATACTCAAAGGACAACCTGTCTGTAGCAATAGATTACAGTTCCAACTACAGACAGAATATAGGAAGGGTGAGTGTTCGTCCCATTGCCATCGATTACCCCTCGTCATCGGACACTAGCCAAAGTAACGAAGTACCGGCTCCAATTAGGAAAAGGAATTGCTCGACCTGGCAGATTCCTTTCGCTATCTTCGCCAAGAGAGATGTCACTGACGTGCGTTTCTCTTCCGTCATCTTAAGTAATGTCCAAAGATAGGAACATTGTCTTGGGAGCCTGCCTCCCTCTCACGTCGCGCCCTCGAAAGGGCCACTGATCTATAAATAGGAATTTGCCCCTTCTTTTCAGCTACTTTTATAATCCTCCTCGTTCTACGCCTCGTTGTCAACCTTTTTTACCCAACTTCACTTCAATGATGCTAACATCAGGACGGGCGCTGGCCGTTGGTGAGCTTGATCCGTGGATGCAAGCCGGAAAAGAAAGGTTTTAACGTAATTCCACGAAACTGGTGTCCGGGAGACAAGTCTAACAGCCAATAATCGAAAGACAAATAACAAGGTACCCGGTCAGAAAATTATTGCGATTGATAGGAAGGCAATACCTGCCAAGTTGATCAATATTGCGCTGCACAGAGGCAACGTGCTGTTCCTATTGGATACCCTGGAAACGAAGGGATTGTGTACCTTGTCAAAGAACGCAGGCTCAAAGGGACTTCCACTGAATCCTCAAGCCAGCTGAAAAAAGCTTCTGCTCTAGGGGAAAATCCCACCGTAATATTACTGGATTTCGCTGTTAGATACAATTTTTCAGGAAGCATCCTGGAGTCACAGTGCAGAAGTTCCTTGAAGAAACCTTCCCGCAATTTTCTCTATTTTAACCATTTTCGACTTCTCAAGTCTACTAATCCCTTGTACAATCAGTTTGCTTGTGAGAGTTTAGTTTGCCACTTCCAATGCTCGAGGTCTTTGATTAATCATGGGGGTTAATCGATAATGGCAAGCAGCCATTTTCTTTATTGCATTCTGACCAGGAACGACCAATATGAGCTCCGGCACCATGGTTCGGACCGCGAGGAATTTTATTTAATTTAAGGATGAGTCTCTGGCTATCAGCGTCTATGCATCGATCCACCCTGCTACCCCTTGTCTCTCTCAATTCTCGAGATCTATCTCACTGTTGAATCACCTCTGTGTCCTTTCGCCTAGGACGTTTATTTCCCTTCCCGCCTTCACGCCTGCACCGATTTCTTTTGTTGGAATTCCCTCTCTGTCCACCGAGTGACTGATTGTTACCGATTCCTCTTGTGTGGCTTCAAATAAGGACACAATAGGCAAGGGATGGCGCAATTTCTCTTTCACGCGAAGCACTATTGACGTCTTGTAACAAGCTCCTGCCCATGGGGACAAGAATGGAAAGAGAAAATAGTTAAGACCCTGTCTGGGGTTTATTTACGCAGAGTTCGTCCGCCATCTCAGGTGGGAGGAGCTTCTTCTGAATATATTATATAGGAAACCTTCGTGATCGCTTTTGTGAAATTTTAGTATAATGTGGAAACTCATTTGTCGGATAGATTCGTTTACGAGGTGCTCATCAAAAAGCAAGCATAAAATATAAAAATTCAGTACTTAAAGTTGGTTTGCTAACTCAATTACGAGGAGCTTTCAGCAAAAGTACAACCCCTGGCAATAAGTTTTGAATCAAACGCAAAGATAAGAAACTAATGAGAAATAGGTACCAATATTTTTTGTATATAAAATGTAACAATGATTTATTCAATAGGTATTTATATTACCTAGTATTCTCTGATATTTGTACATGCATATTAGTTAGTTACTTCATGGTTTCCATCTCATTGTTTTCTTTTCAATACTCTTTTCCTCAAACCCGTCTCATAAGAAAGCGAATGTGAAATTTGATACTCCAATGTTTATGTTTTGTCACTGTTCACTGCTCTCTCGCTTACTCGCGAGTCTCGGTCACGAGCCACAGAGCCCGAACAATACCCACTGTAAACGTAAGTTTACGAAACCTAGCGAACGACTCCCATACATATGTATTTCCAAGCCACGTTTCGTTTCTTCTATATTTTTTATTACATACTAAACGAAATTCTTAATTATTTTTGGTGTTTTTACTTTAAAATAGACCAATTTAACACTACCATGCGTGTCATATGTGTACCGTTGCATTTAATACATTGTATGTATATAAAAAATATTGGTATTTCTCGTTAGTTTCGTATCTTTGCGTATGGTTCCAAACTTATCGTCAAGGGTTGTATTAGCGATATCGTTGTAGTTATTTCTTGCAAATTTTACTTCATGAAGGGCAGTTTATATATTTATAGGAATGTTTGTTTGACAAGGTGACTCCATAAAGTATCAAGCAAATCCAAAATATGTATAAAAATTCATAAGTTACGCAATTTTTATTTGAGTTTCTGAAAAATTGGGAAGAATACAAGTAGTTTAATTAGTTACGGGTTTTAAAAGTTATATGTAGAACCTAGCTCTTTATACTTCTGGAGTTAATCTAGTATCAGTCGTGTAACCATATCTGCTGTGGAATTTTATTCCGCACGCCCTACGCAATATCGGGATATTAGCTTCAGTTTTATCCTTTTATCATTATCATTATTTGAACGTTGCATAATTAAACATACGGCACTAGCAAAACATATGGCACGTAATTTATCAGCTAATGAAGATTTTTTATTGGTACGTACCTTGAATTTCGCATCCACTGTCGTTTCATTTTGTCATTAAATTGCGTAGATTGATGTATTCAGCGCATGTTACGAAATTATTATTTGCGATTCTAAACTAGTATCTCTGAAAAATGTTGCAGCTGATGGCCAATCCAAAAATGGTACATCTGACATTTAAAAAAGGCGGCTTAATAATAAAAAGAAAACTCCTTTTTAACAATTTACTGAAGCTATTCTAATATACTTTAAGAAAACGTTCGAATGTTTCAATTCAGAGCTCACGCTGGAAAGTTACACGACCGCCCGTTTTGTAAATTTATTTTACAGAGCCTAACGTCATCGTAAGCTGTGCCCATACAACTAAAAAAAAATTCAATCTAGGAGCATAAAATATTAGTTAAACATATGTATTTTCAGATGGTATTAAAGATTTTTCGTAGAAAGCTACATTTCATTATACAGAAAAGAATGCCTTGAAAGTAGCCTTTATCTTCGACCGTCACAGTGGCTTCCTCCCTACATGAAACTCGTGACGGCGCACAGTGGTCGGAAATGTCGGAATAGGAGTAATAGAGGACATTCGTGTATAACTTTTAAACTATAAAAGATATCGGAATGAAATTTACACTTAAAACAGGAAAAAATTATCTTTTTCTAATGACGTATAATTTAATATTTTTTCCATTTATTTATTTATTTATTTTTCAAACTTTTTTAACTTATTTGTGATAAAAAAAATTTAATTCTGTTTATTTGGTAATTTATTTAATGCTCTTTAAGTGATATTCCGTGTCAATTGTAAATAACTTTGACAATTTTCTGTATTTCATTGAGCATTACTTGTTTAATACATTATGATCAGTAATTTTTAGTTAACGGTGGTAATTCTTAACGCAAAATAACGCTCTTTATTCTAGAAAAAATGGAGGGAAAATATTATACAGGGTCGTCAGGGAATCTCTAACAAGGAAGCAGTTATTTCTGGTAAAAAATGCTATCTCTAAAATTTTCAACTTTAAGGATTCGTCCCAATTACGATTTTTATTAAATTTTATTAATATTTTCAGTTTCGGGATTGTTGGACATTTAGGAAGTAGTATACATTCAGTACATTTCGATAGGAGAAAGTTCATTTTTGGGCCAGCGACAATAGCCGAGCGCGTATGATGAAGAGTCCGCTAGTTTACATCGGCGCTGAGCCTTCGTAGCACCTAGTGATCCTCTAGAGAGTGATCGGACAAACGTGTATCGTCGCTGATTGGTTGCCGCCATTTGGCGCAAGAGCGGAAGTAGACAGAGAAAGAAACTGTAAGAAAGAAAGAGACAGAAATACGGATAGAAAGAGGTAAATAAACAAGCAGCTTGGAAAGCAGACGATTTAATGAATGTTTAGGTTATGTTATTTCCGGTTTTGCACCAAATGGCTGCGGTTATGCCGATCACTAGTAACACCGATGAGTACCTACCGAGCACGGGGGGAGCACGACCGAGCGCGTGTGCCGCGGACCCAGGGTTGCCAGGGATTGTTTGTGGCGCAACACCTACAGGAGTGGTGGTAATGTATGCGTGAACTGACGCTAGCGCCAAGGCAGCCAAGTGGCCCCAACGCGAAGCCAACCACGGCCAACCAGCGTCGCCGGGAAATAGATACTTCCATTTTCATACTTTAAATCAGACAACAAACCTCTCGCGATTTAGGTAATTATGCAAAAAAAAAGGGTACACCTCACCGATTTTTATGAAATTTAAATATGTTGTAAAACTCAACATTCTGAACAACTTTTTCCTGTACCTACATGTTACCGTCGCTCGGCTTTGGTTTTCGAGATATTTGCAATACACTGTGATCGGTAGTGGGTTTGGGTTAGATGGGAGATTTACACATTTCTTATTTTAAATCTCCCAAAAGATGGTGGACCTCTTGACAAGGGGCCGTAAAATCGTCTGGCCCAAACCAACTACCGATCACAGTTTTTTGTGAGTATCTCGAAAACTAAAGCCGAGCGACGGAAATATGTACCTACGTATAAGAAAAAGTTGTTCAGAATCATGGCCCGATAACATATTCCAAGATCATTGAAATCGGTGAGCACTGTCCTTTTGTAAATAATTACCGTTTCGTGTTTTATTGTTGTAATTTTATTCAGTTTTTAGCGTATTACTTCTTATTGTGTAATTTAAATGTATTTTAACTTTTTTCAATTTTGCATAATCAGAAATTGATGTCTTCCTTTTTAATTTTTTTCACGAGCAAGCTGTAACATATTTCTTATAGGCTCGTGTTCAGTAAAAGTAGTTGACTTTCCTTTACTTATTTTTCACTTTACCCCGCGAGAGGGATAAAGTGAAACAATTGTACCAGATTTTTTAATCAATATTTTATCAAATTCTAAAGTGACAGAGCATTTGTATTATAGATTTTAGAAAACAAAAGTGTATACTTAATACAATACCTTAAAAAAATATGCTTGTACCTGTTATTTTTGTGTGTTATTAAATTTCACTTTGTCTCAGATTCCCTTATTTTACTGTAGTTTGGTATTTCCAAAACATTTTCCTAGACGAAGTGGAATACCACGTAGGGAACACATTGGACCCTGGGTACAACATTTTTTCGCTGCAGTACGAACCGTGGATCTTCAGCAATTTTTATTTTATTTTGAACAAAGATTTTTGCGGGTTTGTGGTTATTTATATTCACAAAGAATATAAATGAACGTATATAAAGAAATTGGATGTACACACATAATCGTATGTACGAATATGGAATTTGAAATGTGGAACGAAATTTAACACTAGAACGTCTTTAACAAATACGTAATAATAGATACGAAGTAAACCTTCTAAAAACGTACGAAAAGTTGTACAAAACGAGGGAACTGGGTAATTCGGGTTCGGTAAACAAATTGTGGGACCCTTTTATCAAAACATTGTCAAAACAAGTACCAGTCATTTTGGCTGGTATTGGTATAAGTAGCCATGATACAAAATTATTTTGATTTTGAATAAACAAAAAAAAATAAAATTCATTATATTATTTATTTAGTTATCGCTGCAAAAATCATTACATAGTTGCAGAAAAAAAATGTAACATGAAGTAGGAATTTTAAAATGAAATTGTAAAACCAGTCATTTTGACTGGTGTGGTAATTCTAATATTAAGCGTCTTATGTAATCAATATCGAAAACGCATATAGACTCAAAAGTAACTGACAATGCCTGTGCCCATGAATTTATGGAAGATGGATATTTCGTATTTATGGTGTGATATTACCATTTTTAGTTTACATATATATTGCGTATAGGGTAACTTACCATTTTTAGTTTACATATATATTGCGTATAGTCACTTGAAAGTATATACTCGAATATTTCTGTTGGTTTTGAATTTACGAAAAAGTATTTCGGGCAAAAGTTGCTCCGGCGAAAAGGGAAATATAGTAGGTGATAAATGATTTTTTTCAAAATTCCATTTTCCAAATTTTCAAGGTTACCATATGTTTTCTATAATTGGAAGATATATTTTCTTAATACCTTAATACTCAAGTTAAAGAGAAGATAAGGACAAATTCAATTGTATGTATTTATGTACCATTTACTTGAATATATCACGAGATATTTAATACAAAATATATAAAATTTAAAGTCAATAAAAACATTCAGATGTAAAAGCAGTAGTATTTTGTTTGAAAGAAGTACCTATCTTTTTCATTGAAATATCTACGCTGCCTTTCTACTGCTATTTTGCATAGTTTTCATATTTTCGTTAAAATCCACTGATGTTTGCCAATGCATTTTGTCTCTTCAAACCCGAAATATCTCCAAGCAAGGACAAGCTCTCCTCTATCCTACATTATCCTTATAAATCACCGTGGTACTATTTTCTTTTTTAGATTTAATCAACAGACCATAATTTGTGTATTCCAACTAAAAATTTAAAATTTCAATTACTCACAAGGGATGTTCAGCATATCGAAAGTTTAACAAATTTGCAAACTTTGCAGAAATGTAGTTCAAGTGATGCTAATAACGTAACCATTTTTTTTTCCGGCAATGCAGCGGGTCTAGGGATGAGAACAGTGTTCTCAGAACACCCTGAAAGAAAGAGTTTTCATATTATCGCGAATATCCGCGGATTCGTAAAAGATATCGAGAAAAAGTTTAATTCAAAGTCTTACGGTGTTTGATATACTACAATATAGTGATAAAGGTTTTTCGAAAAAGGCGGTGTTGCGGTTGAATGTTGAAAAAATAATTTTTTACAAAATTCTTCACTATAGGTATTATACGATATGAAAAAACCATAACGCATTGAATTGAACATTTTTTTCACATTCACATTGCGCTGTCCGACACCCGTCCAACGTCACGATGTAAAACCTATAGTCCAGTGAAATTAGACGGAAATCTGCCCATTCTACGGAATAAATCCCAGCAAGCTAAATTTTGGTATGGGCCTTTATTTGGTCGTTTTAAACAATATGTCAAAAGTCCCCATGGATCCAAGCGCCGCTATAAATTTTACGGAGGGTTGAAAAAAAACTGCTTTTCGCGAATATCTCGTTATCTACCAGTTTTGCGACGAAAATAGTTATTATACAATGTATAGCCTAGGAAATTCTCTACAGAAAAGGTGTCATGGGTTTTTTTCGTAGGAGTAATCATTTTCATGTATGTCGGGTTACCAAGTTTCAACCCCCATACTTTTGACAAGGGAAGATCCCGAACCCGGAAATTCTAAAAATTATGAAACTGTAAATATATAAGGAAAGTCCTCCTGAGTACAACGCAATTTCGTTTGGTGCTCAAATTGACTCCAAGGGGGTGAAATTGACCCCTGAAAATCCGTTTTTTTTCGATTTTGTGTTATAACTCACGAACCGTAAGAACTGTAAGAACTATAATTTACCAAATGATAGTCCTAATTGAAAGAAGTAACTTTTTCCTGAACACTTTTTTTCTATCTCCTACAGTTCGCGAGTAATAATACAAAATGAAAAATTTTTCAGGGGTCAATTGCACCCTCTTGGAGTGAATTTGGGCAGCAAACAAAATTGCGTTGTACTCAGGAGGACATCCCCTACATATTTACAGAGTTTCATAATTTTCTGAATTTCCGTGTTCGCGATCTTTCCTTGTCAAATGTATAGGGGTTGAAAGTTGGTAACCTGACATACATGAAAATGGTACTCCTACGAAAAAAACTCATAAGACCTTTTTTATAGCGGATTTCCTAGGCTATAAATTGTATAATAACTATTTTTGTCGCAAAACTGCTAGATAACGAGATTTTCGCGAAAAACAGTTGTTTTTTTCAACCCTCTGTAAAATTTTTAGCGGGGGTCGGATCGATGGGGAGCTTTGACATATTGTTTAAAACGACCAAATAAAGGCCCATAACAAAATTTAGCTTGCTGGGATTTATTCCGAAGACAAATCCTAATTTCACTGGTCTACTACTATTGAAGAATGTTTCGAGGGACGGTGGCTTGCCGTCGGCAAAGCGGATAGTGTGAATCAACCTCGATAGTGTGAATAACGCATTTGCGAATTTCCATGCACGATAAACACGTAAAAGATGTTCGAGACGGGGCGGGCATCGCGATGACGTCGCGATTATTATAAAATCTTGTCCTCGGCGATGCGAGCGAACGCGAGTCCACAATAAATTCCTACTTCTAGGGCCATTACTCTCTGTCGTGCCCGACGACAATTTAGATTTTTCTTCGCCTCCCGTTTGGACTGAAGGCGAACAAACGCAATGGGGAGGAAAATAAGCTTGTGATTTTTATGGACACGCGATTTATCTTCGTCCGTACTTTCTTTCTGGCGTGATCGCCCTCTTCTCACGCACTTTCCTGCCCTCCACTGTGGGGAGAATATTTTTTTACACGATCGGCATTCCGTAACTCGAAGCTTTCGTGTTTGCGGTGCTCCTTGGTCATTAAAAACGAACAAAATTTACAATATTTTCGTGTGGGCACGTAGTAAATATGAAAACGAAGCGTAGGTATCTCCCAAGTTTCCTTGTTCGTGAGAGTTTCCTTGCTGACTTCGAAATACAGGTTAAATAAATTGTTTGCGTAATCTACTAATTATATTGGTAAATAAATACTTGCCTTTCGAGCTGAAACTTTTTCAAGTTGTATTTTGGGGGGGTGTTCGATGTTGAGCCAGGTGACTCGCTTCATGGCATGTCCTCATTGGTTGTCAAACGTGTTTACGAATAAATACTTGGAGAGTAGAAGAATTTTTGTTGATGCTTCTTTTCTATTTAAAACCATAAATAAATACATAGATCATCCAACACTGCTTGAATTATTTAAGAGGACTATTAGACCGTCCAATCGCTGGAAGATGAAGTATTTTTCTGCGAATTAATTAGATGGAGGTGAATACAAATTTTGACTAACAATAAGTAGTATTTCTGGGTAATGTTTATGAATATTATAAACTGTGAAAAAAATTTTTTTTGGGTAATTTTCACGTGTATATGACGGCGCTGCAGTCGCCTGATGTGTAGCCGTTTTCCGCAGTTTTGCCCTGATTGCGAAAAACCAGAGGTTCGAATCGACTTGAAATTCTTACAGCATGTTCAGAATATATTCCTTTTTGGAGTGCACCTTGGCATAAAGTGTATAAGCTCTAGTTTTTGAGATATAAAAATAACAGCCATCCGTACAGTGTGCACAAATAATTTTGATTCAATTATTTTTTCGGAGCTTCTCTCCAAAATTACAGGTTCTAGGAGAAACATATTCCAAGGAAACCATTGTATCTTTATTTTTAAGCTCAATAAAACCAAAGAGACTTTTTCTAATCCACTGTACAATCTACCTCGTGGGGTGCCATTTGTAAAATAGATATGTAGAGAAAAAAATATTCTTCTACTGTACGTGATAGTGATAAACATTATGTTAAAGGAAAAGTCTGTGCTTGCTTTCATCTCCTTGTAATTAATTCGCAAAAAATACTTGACTTTCGAGCTATTTGCCTGCCTAAGTAGTCCCCTTAAATTTAATGTACATAATACCTACTATCTCCACTCTCGCTGCGTAACGTGCCTGTTTTCCGTATTGATATGATCAGAAGCAACCTTAAGTATAATGATCCTATTACTGGAATATGCTGTTCGACTAACAATATTAGTAATACTGGGCCATCGCCCGTAAAATTTTATAAATAATTAATTAAAAAAATAAGAAAACCCCACTGCGAGTACGTTAAACGATTTTCTAAAACTAAAATGATAATAAATAATTCCAAAAAGAAACTAAAGTGATAAAGACAAGTCCATACTATGGGGAAGTAAGAATCAGAATTCATTTTCATACATGGCAATCGAATACTTAGTTACAATTTTAAATAGAAGGTTTATTAGAAGTAATATGTATTTTGATTGCAGTCACGCATCGGATCGGATGCCAAATTTACAATATAGCTCAGAATAATGGACGTAATTCAATGCATGTAAACTGCCAGCCCCGATCGTGCCACCTATAACGAGAATTTACTGTATTACTTATACATAAATATTTGGACAGTTCATTTGGCATCCGACTGCAATCAAAATACATATTTTTCCTAATAAACCTACCGTTTAAAATTGTAACTATTCAATTACCATGTACGAAGATGAATTCTGATTCTTACTTCCGTAAAGTATGGGCTTGTTTTTATCATTTTAGTTTTAAAAGATACACGCAGTCGGTTTTTTTTTAATTAATTATTTTTATCTACATCGTTTTTGTATTATTTCTCGTGGTTATTTGTTTATGCTAACCAATGATACCTCATTTGTCAAAATCAGTCCAGCCGTTCAAGCTCTACACGGGAACATAGAAATAGACATATTTACATACTACATGACAATCAAACACATTACCCTCCTTTTCGGCAGAGTTGGGTATTAGTCGAATAAATTTTTATTCGGCTAAATTTTGATTCGAATAAATTTTGATTCGAGTGATCTCGAATAAGAATTTCGAATAAAGTGAAGTTATTCGAGAATAACGAATAAATTTTTATTCGACTAAGAACTTAGTCGAACAAATTTTTAGTCGTTATTCGTTATTCGAAGGACCCCCGTGGCGACTAGAACTCGAATAAGCGTGGGTCAGAACCCGAGCCGCTCCGTTTGGGATCCCGAGGCCCTCGGCCCACGGTCGGGCCGAGGGGGCATCATGAGACCGGAGGCCGAGGGCCATGGGACTCGAGCCGAAGCGGTTTATTCGTGACAATCAGTCGCCACGGAGGTCCTTCGAATATCGAATAACGACTAAAAATTTATTCGTTATTCTCGAATAAGTTCACTTTATTCGAAATTTGTATTCGAGTTCATCGAATAAAAACTTAGTCGACTAAAAATTCATTCGTTAGTCACGAATAGCTTCATTTTATTCGAAATTTTTATTCGGAGGTTAGTCGAAGAACAATTTAGTCGAATAATGCCCAACTCTGCTTCTCGGCTGCACCGCAGTCAGGTAATAAGTAAATACTGTTTTTCTTATTTGGTATCTAACGATTTATATTCTATTATAATATTTTAGGAATATCAAATAGTATATGACAGGTCGAATGAAACTGTTAAATGAACTGTTTTTTTCAATTAGTTATGAAATAACTGTAATTTGATGACTATTATCTTTTCTGTTCCGAGAAAACTGTTAGAAAATGCAGTGCAGGTATTAACTGAAACATTTATTCCATACATTTTTGTGTAAATAAGAAACTTTTATTTTCTTCAATGTAGATAAGAGTTCTAGTTAAACAGGAACATTTATTCTGCTCTGAAACAGTGAAAGTTGTGACAAGTACCTAGTTACATCTGAAGTCGAAACCTTAAACAGTACGGTGAACATAATTATCTAAAAATCACAATGGGTTTTCTCTTCTATATTTATCCTGCTTCCAATTCCTTATTTCGAAAAATTTTCTAATCGCGCCAGGAACTCCCCTTTACTGAATTTAAATTCACCTTTAATTAAAGACTTTACTGCAAAACTGTGAGTTGATCACGGCACTCTGTCGCCCATTTCAATAGCGTCCGCGACAGCGAATTGTGTGATTGTAAGCAAGGACCTATTAGTCGCGCACCAGATAAGTAAATATTTTTCTATCATTATTTTTTGGTCCAATTCGATTATTTAACGCCGATATTATTGATTGATTCGTTCATATGGATCAAATGACCTTTAAGAACATGGTGTAATAGTGTTTATCGTTTCAATATACGTATAAGCAGAATAGTCTCTCAAATTGCTACATGTGTCGATAGGGGCTAGTTGTTACTGTGACAACTTGCCCCACCGCAAATGTACAAATTGTTCCTGCTGTGCTTTAAGATGCGAACATATGAGTGAAAGGCGGAAAGGGGCACCATTTCCATCGAAGTTATGCATAAAGATAAACACTGTCGCTAGAGAATTCAGTATCTGCCACTTGACTCTATCGAGAGTTATTAAAAAACTACAGTCTGGACAAGAAGCCACTGTAGGCTACAAGTACAACTCTCAATAAGTAGGTACCCATAAGCAGTTGAATGTAAGAGTGATTTGTAGATTTTAGTTTTTATACCAAAGACAATGTTTATGATTATTATATTGTTTTGGTTTTCTTTTAAAGATAATACATTTTTGTTGACCCGAACCTTCATAAATAAAGATTATTAATAAAATTCTGTTATATTTCATTAGAAAATGAAATATTTCATTAAAAGGCAACTCTTATATCTTACAAGGGAAGATCCCGAATCCGAAAATTCAAAAAATTCTGAAACTTTGTGGATATGTAGGGGATTTCCTCCTGATTACAACGCAATTTTGGTTTACTGCCCAAATTCACTCTAAGGGGGTGGAATTGACCCCCGAAAATCCGGTTATTTTCCGATTTTGTGTTACAACTGGTGAACTGTAAAATAATTTGTTTACCAAATTATAGATCTAATTAAAAGAAGTAACTTCTGTCTTGAAACTTTTTTTCTATCTCTTACAGTTCGCGAGTTATAACACAAAATCGGAAAATACCCGAATTTTCAGGGGTTAACTTCACCCCCATCGAGTGAATTTGGGCAGCAAACAAAAATTGCGTTATAATCAGGAGGAAACTCCCTACATATTTACAAAGTTTCAGAATTTTTTGAATTTCCGAGTTCGGAATCTTCCCTTGTTAGTAACAACCTACCCCAATGCGATAACGACTTTCCCCATAAAGCGGTAAGAAGTTCCGCTTCGACCAGGCACAAATAAATTACTTTTTATGAAAAACCTATTACAATATATTAAATACAAGCTTAAAATCATAAAACATAATAAATTTAACAAAAAATTAGTCAATAGTGAAGAGATTTTCCAGTCATTTTTTATGTTTTATCGAAATCGGAACTTTTAGCTCCGGTTTCCCCTACTAATAGGGTAAACTTGCCTAATTCGTACCTGCGCCTAAATCGCACCCTCGCTGTTTATTTTAACCTAACACAGTCACAATCGCTCCTATCGGTAGAAACTGTATACAATAGTCAGCCATACACAATTAAGAAGCCCAGTCGCCACGCCGTCATTCCACAAAAAAATGTAAAGCAAGTTAGTCTTTCGGGTACATTTCAATAAAATTTTGCCATGATTCTTAAAGATTTTGTATAATTGCAATTTGTGAGAATCAGTGATACAATTTTCTCTGTGAAACTACGTCAGTTTTCAAGTTTAATTTTTGTTTTGACATCAACGAACAGTGGCCTATATTTTAGCGCCATAGATTTGAATTCAAATTAACGTATGTGCCTATTCCGTACCACCGTGGGTAAGCTTAAATCGTACTGGTAGGAACATACAAAAACAATCCAGAAAAAAAATTGGATGAAGCTAAAAAGGAAATCATAACGAGAAAAACCAGAACAGCAAAGAAAACTCGTAAGAGGAAGAATACCGCCAAAACCAATGCACAAAAGAAAGAAAAGTAGAAGGAGATAGACGATGAAAATGAGAGCTGGTTTTGTCCATTGTGTCAAGAGAATAGACAGGAAAATGTGATACAATGCACGGAGTGCAAAATGTGGGGGCACACGAGCTCCCTGCGGGAATAGATACAAATACTTTTGAATCTGTATGTGATGATTGCAGTATTTAAATTCGAAAGGACGAATTAGGAACATGTAATCCTTTTTCCACATTAAATATAAATCGTTTTTATGAATAGAAGTTGATTATTTTTTGTTGTTTCAGTTTATAAAACTGTTTATTCTATTAATAAAGAGTTTATTGCCACTAATTTTGTTTCATTTTCCCAGTTACTTTTCATGTAATAAGCATTTGTTCTTAAGAGGTACGATTTAGGCAAGTTTACCCTACATAGCTTCATAATATAATAATGGTATTTAATGTAATGCAAAAAGGGTGGAGCTCCAAGCTTTGAAAATTCACCCTGCCCTATAGAAAAGATATTTTATGCTTAGTAATAATGCTAAATGTTGTATTAGTATAGTATATACAGCTTTTGACTGGGTAAGATACTTTGTACACATGTCTGAAAATATTTTGTTAACATTGTTTTTATTATTCAGCGCTGCCCCCATGTTACTGCAATGTCTACAATTGCAATCGAACTAACAAGGGAAGATTCCGAACCCAGAAATTCAAAAAATTCTGAAACTTTGTGAATGTGTACGGAATTTCCTCCTGATTGCAACGCAATTTTTGTTTGTCGCTCAAATTTACTCTAAGGGGGTGTAATTGACCACTGAAAATCCAGTTATTTTTCGATTTTGTGTTATAACTCGTGAGCTGTAAAATAATTTGTTTACCAAATGATAGATGTAATTAAAAAAAGTAACTTTTGTCTGGAAACTTTTTTCTATCTCTTACAGTTCGCGAGTTATAACACAAAATCGGAAAATACCCGAATTTTCAGGGGTTAACTTCACCCCCCATCGAGTGAATTTGGGCAGCAAACAAAAATTGCGTTGTAATCAGGAGAAAATCCCCTGCGCATTCATTAAGATTCAGAATTTTTTGAATTTTCGGGTTCGGGATCTTCCCTTGTAAGAAGAAGACAAAAATCTCTCTATCCTTCTTTCCTTTCAATAAGGACCCGGCGATCCGTCAGCGTCGCTTACATCGTTTCTCACCATTAAAGAAACACACTCGGCCCCTCAGTGAGGGCAGAATCCTCCAAGGGGATCGTGTCTGAAAAGCATCCTCGACGTCTACCACCTTTCATCTCTCGAGAAACACGCGGCGATCGCTACGGAAGCAGGAAGAAAAGCTGTGGTAGGCAGGCAGGCCAGAGCTGACGGTCATTTTCACAGTGTTATCGCGTGCCTGCTGATTCGCGGGGCACGGAGAACGGGGGAGTTCTCGAGGGTGAGTGACGCGTGCGCAGGCCACGCGGGCTTAGCGGGGTAGAAATGTAGAACGATGAGCAACAGCCATGCGAGCCTCAGTTTTCGCCAGGGTCTCGTCGAGGTGAAGCTGTCGCAGCTTTGTCCCGCGAAAACACCGCGAAAGTACTCGTTATTTCTCCGCCACGCAACGAACGCGTCAACCTTCTTCCTCTGTCGCGATAAAACTAAACACAGTTGATATAGAAAATCGTTCGCTGTGTGGTCCTGCATCCACGTGTGAAGTGGCGTCTTCGATCGTGCGATCCATTCGTACCAGCGCCTTCCAATGTTTGCATACACGGAGGAGCTTTGTTTAGCTTCTGTGTGAGAGAGTTGCATCGATGACTTGGGATTGCCGAGTACCGAGATGAATCAATGAACACCTGAGTCGCGGGGTTTTGTTGTTTATTTGCCGTTGGGAGACTGGTACATTCAGTTGGTCGGTAGAGTCTCGATTCGAGTGGTTGATCTCGACGTGGAGTTTTTTCGAGATTGCCGGAGCAGGTTGCTGAGTTTCGGCGGTGTGCCAGGGTGCTGTTGAGTTGCTCGAATGGGGCATCGGGACGTGTGTCTGGAGAAGTTGACGCAAAGCAATCTCCTGTGCGGTTAGAGAGATCTTAGTGTCTACGCGTTGTACTGTATGGCAGCGTCAACAGTGCCGGGACACCATGAACAAGATGTTGAGAGAAATTCTACGGAGCTACTTGATCGAGTTCCCATGAACACCTGCCCACCCAGCAGCTTTCCAGACAAGTTTCAGGACTTCTTCGCCGCGCTGAACGAGGACTCGGACGATCTACCCAGCATGCTCGAAGACAAACTGATACCAAGGTAAAGGGTACTATGCTGTGACCTTGACTCGATCTTTGAAATTCATATGGGAATTGGAAACCTGGAAGGAAACTTCTGGTTACGCGTCAATGCTTAGGGGGCTAAACGTGGATATGTTATGTTAGGGGAGACCGGGGGCTAAAAGTTCCGATTTCGATAAAACATAAAAAATGACTGGAAAATCTCTTCACTATTGACTAATTTTTTGTTAAATTTATTATATTTTATGTTTTTGAGCTTGTCTTTAATATATTGTAATAGGTTTTACATAAAAAGTAATTTATTTGTGGCTGGTCGAAGCGGAACTTCTTACCGCTTTATGGGGAAAGTCGTTATCGCATTGGGGTAAGTTGTTACTAACAAGGGAAGATTCCGAACTCGGAAATTCAAAAAATTCTGAAACTTTGTAAATATGTAGGGAGTTTCCTCCTGATTACAACGCAATTTTTGTTTGCTGCCCAAATTCACTCGATGGGGGTGAAGTTAACCCCTGAAAATTCGGGTATTTTCCGATTTTGTGTTATAACTCGCGAACTGTAAGAGATAGAAAAAAAGTTTCAAGACAGAAGTTACTTCTTTTAATTAGATCTATCATTTGGTAAACAAATTATTTTACAGTTCACCAGTTGTAACACAAAATCGGAAAATAACCGGATTTTCGGGGGTCAATTCCACCCCCTTAGAGTGAATTTGGGCAGTAAACCAAAATTGCGTTGTAATCAGGAGGAAATCCCCTACATATCCACAAAGTTTCAGAATTTTTTGAATTTTCGGATTCGGGATCTTCCCTTGTAAGATATAAGAGTTGCCTTTTAATGAAATATTTCATTTTCTAATGAAATAAAACAGAATTTTATTAATAATGTTTATTTATGAAGGTTTGGATCGACAAAAATGTATTATCTTTAAAAGAAAACCAAAACAGTATAATAATCATAAACATTATCTTTGATATAAAAACTAAAATCTACAAATCACTCTTACATTCAACTGCTTATGGGTACCTACTTATTGAGAGTTGTACGTGTAGCCTACAGTGGTTTCTTGTCCAGATTGTAGTTTTTTAATAACTCTCGATAGAGTCAAGTGGCAGATACTGAATTCTCTAGCGACAGTGTTTATCTTTATGCATAACTTCGATGGAAATGGTGCCCCTTTCCGCCTTTCACTCATATGTTCGCATCTTAAAGCACAGCAGGAACAATTTATACATTTGCGGTGGGGCAAGTTGTCACAGTAACAACTAGCCCCTATCGACACATGTAGCAATTTGAGAGATTATTCTGCTTATACGTATATTGAAATGATTAACACTATTACACCATGTTCTGAAATGTCATTTGATCCATAAGAACGAATCAATCAATAATATCGGCGTTAAATAATCGAAATAGACCAAAAAGTAACGATAGAAAAATATTTACTTATCTGGTACGCGACTAATAGGTCCTTGCTTAGAATCACACAATTCGCTGTCGCGGACACTATTAAAATGGGCGACAGAGTGGCGTGATCAACTCACACTGAAAAAATAATTTAAAGTACAACGCTGTTGTCACTTTCAAGATAGAACCGTCGGAACAACTTATCCCCCGGAACTTTTAGCCCCGGTCTCCCCTACTTATGATTCTGTAATAGTATTATTTTATTGTACTAGTTTCCAACGAAACATGCGTAATTGTTTTCTATTTAAAACGTCAGATTTGGTTTAGGTTTGAATTAGGTACCCTATTGTTACACTATTATATTAGTTTTATAGTAATGCACTATGATAATAGGGTCGATGTGTTTTACTATTTAGAATCTGAGGTTTGGTTTAGATTTGAAATAGGTACCTTTGTACTTTAAATGTGAGGTTTCATTTAGATTTCAATTAGATACACTAATTGTAGTGGTATACTATTACACTCTTTCCTATCGGAATTATGCAAAAAATTTCACTTGGAAGAGTCAAATTTTGATAAATTTAACTGAAATTCACTTCGATATTAATCGATTAATTTAAAATTTTTATTTTAAGAAGTAAAATGTAATAAAATTTAGCTGAAATTAACTACGATTTTAACTGACTATGCAAAAAAAATTTACTTGGAAGTGTCAAATATACTACGCTGATGTAGTCGAAATATTTTTCTATTTAGAATGTCAGGTTTTGTACATGTTTGAATTAAATATCGTGCACGGAGCGGTGCTGTGTACACCGTCGATGTAATATTTAGTTCTTAATAGCTTAACCCAGATTCCAGCAAAGCATGGCAACTTTTATTATACCAATTATTACCCAGTGGATACAACTTTGGCGCGCGATAAGAGAAAGACAAACCTGGATCGCGAAACAGTGGTTGCGCGAATAAACATGCTGCTCAGGTTTCATCATTCGAGTCACAACGAGTTTGAAAATTTCATCCAATCATAATAGGTATTGTAGTGCGCGTCCCAGAAGCTACTACGTATTTTAGTGAAATGTAGGGTGACTGTACCTAATATCGCCAGGCAAAAGTTAAATCGCTATCAATTGAATAATAATTGATAATTTTGCATGCAGTTATTTTCAAAGTAAATAGAAATTATTCATCTTTCAAGTAGCATAAGTTAGAATCGTTGAAACCTACCAATTTTTAATTAGGACTCAAAAAAACGTAAGACATGCAAAAATCGGGTCCTGAAAAAAGTGTACCTAATATCGCCTACTCAATAAATATTGATTAATTCGTGTATATATGAGTTTTTAAAGTCATTTTCACATGTGCTTTTATTATTTCTTGCTGCATAAATGTTTTTTTATCCATCTTTGATTTTATTTTGATTAGAATACCCCTACAGCACACTTTGTTGCAGGAACGTTGCACACGTTGCAGTACATTACAATGTTGCCGTTTGGTTGCAGGTTGCATTGCAATATTCCTGCAACATTGTGGAAACATTGCCATGCTATATTGCAATGGCCACGTTTGTGCAATATTTCGGCAATATTGCACACATATTGCCGTGCAATATTGCGCTCGCAACGTATCAGCAAGTTTTCGGCAATGAATCCGCAATAAATCCGGAATTACGCGGAACGATCCTGAAATGTCGACACGCAAAATACAGTCTAAGATTCCACAGGCTATCGCCGAGGGAATATATGCGATCGTGGACAATATCTGACATAAATAATTAATACAATTATTTAATTAACACCATAGAGTTTAAACAAATTCATTAACTATATACAGCAACAAAAGATATTTGTAAAAAAAGTGTCACACGTGCCAATTGCTGCCAGTGCCCCTACCATTGACATTTAATTTATTATGCGCAATGAAAAAGTTCGGTATTGTCGAGTGAAAATTTCTAAGTCCGGATTTATTGCGGATTCATTGCCGAAATCTTGCTGTTAAGTTGCGAGACCTCGCAACGTATGAAAAAATGTTTCAAATAAGCGCATCGTAACTGAGACATTTCGGCAACAAATGTGCTGTAGGGGTAATATATAAAATTTTAAAAATATAGATTTTTAAAATGTTTTTTTTCCATCTTTGATTTTATTTTTATTAGAATAATATAGAAATTTAAAAATATAGATTTTTAAAATGTTTTTTTATCCATCTTTGATTTTATTTTTATTAGAATAATATATGTAGAAATTTAAAAATATAGATTTTTAAAATTATTTTTTAAGTTCCGATGTACATATTGGACAAATATAGTTTATTTCGGTTGCTCCGCACATTTCGTGACCTCACCTGTAACAAACAACACATCGAAACCATTGTTCTCCGGTAGGCGGTATTGAGAACACGCATATTGCTAAAAGAAAAACGCTATTTTCATTACGAAAGATATTTGAATCGATTTCATTTCTTAAGCACATCATTAATTAGGTATTTCTAGTAGATATTCTTGCATTCACAGAATTATTAGACTTACCTTCTCCGAATGTGATGTAAAATTATGATAGTCCAATAAATTTGGACACTATTAAGATTCTCTAAAATCCTTCCCTTTCTGTAATTGTTGATCACATGATGCTGCAATTACAGTATGTCTTCCTACATATGTTTAGGTACCAATTCAGTGCATAACCGATAAATTTTAGAGCTTACTTTGCGAGATATAGCGAGTGGCGATATTAGGAACACTGGCGATATTAGGTACAGTCACCCTAGTAGATTTCAGAGAAATATCCTCATGAGATAATTATACATGATTAATTGCAAAATTCGATTCTATCTTCGAACACGATTTTATTCTATTAGAAAAATTGTTGATCGTAACATACTGTTAGATTCTTCTGTCGAACATAATCAATTATCTTCATACTTACATGTTTATGGAGTAAACTTTACTTATTGTCAGTCTTCACCTCGTTGTAGAGAATTAAAGATAAATGACAAACAGACATGTTATTTAAAGCATCTGATAAAATTCTCCGATCAACGTAATGTATTCTCGATCTAGATTTAGGTCCTTGATCAGTCACTCCTTTTTATTTACTTTGTTCTTTCCGCAAACAATCCGAAAAGGAGATCTGCGTTATGTCTCCCACACGTCTTCGAATTTCGAATATATCTACTTTCACACAGAAAGACTGTGCTTCGAACAGAAATGCACTTTGAAATAGAGCTCTTACTTTTTGACCCGTCGGGTACCCGTCTACCCGAAACAACTTCAAGCCATTGAATGTGGTATTGTTCGATCATTTTCGGCTAACATCAGACTATACCACAGACAATCACAGACAATACTACATTCAATTGCTTGAAGTTATCCCGGGTAATGTCCGGGTACCCGGGTACCCGACGGGTCAAAAAGTAAGAGCTCTACTTTGAAACCGTACAACATTACCTCCACTCCTTCTTCTTCCAATAATATATATATAATGGCATAAACCAAGGTTACAATTAAAATTAAAATGATAGCATATGCAGAGAAAGTTTTGTTTCTGGAAACACCTATTTGACAAACTTTACTATCATTTCTCAAGTTTGAGTTTTATAACAGCTTGATGGCTGCACCGCGTCTATTGTCTATATTATATCCTCCGTTTTATATTCCACCCGGGTCCACAGGGGCCTGTGGATCTCACTATAAAATCATAATAAAAATAATAGTAGATAATACAGGGTGTCCCAAAAATGTCGGACTTCCTTGAAAGGGGTTACTCAGGGGGTGATTTGAAACAACTTTTTCCTTAGCGAAAATATTGTCCGAAGCTTCGTTAAGGAGATATTAACCAAAAACCCCGACCAATCAGAGCGCGCGCCTTCCGCCTGAGTTCCCGCGGTAGCGTTGGCTACGAGGTAGGCGACCGCGCTTGTGCTACGAACGTACGAACAAGCAAGTCGGCATGCATCGAAGGAAACCGCGTTACACATTTTTTTTTTAAAGCAGAATCTTAAATAAGAATAATTTGAAGTGAGAGGACAAGAAGTACGTAAATTTCGTTTTTAAATAAGGCATAAACGAAAAGCTAACGTAACAGAAAATGTACGACAAGTGATCGTAATTCGTTATTGAGGTAAAAATCCGTAGTTTAACAACGGCCAACACAACTAAATTTAAAAAATAATATTAGGTGTATGAATAAATTCTTTCCGACTGGAATTTCTATCGCGGTGGTATTCAGAAGCTGCCAGAAAAATGGCAAAAGGTAATTAACAATAATGGAAATTATTTCGATGATCGAGTTGTTTTCATATTTTTTAAATCGAACCGTTATTGTACCCTAAAATCGGAAAGAATTTATTTTCACACCTAATAATCACCAATAAATTAAATAAAACTCACCCTTTCGGACATTCCTTTCCTTGCTTTCCTTCCCTTTTCGGAAACCTGTGTCAGTAGGGCACTGTACCGATCCTGGTCATCGGCGTCCAGTGCTCAGCTGATCGCAGGGTCAATGTACCGAATATTCACTTCACTGCACGGCTACTAACACTGATCACTGAATTTATTTTTCACGGAACGTGTTGTTCCTACGTTATAAAAATTGGTGGCCGCGAAAGGGGCCGATTACTGTTAATTACTGGGACGAGATTACTACTATTACCCGGCGAAAAGAAAACTCGTGGCAGACTGTCTCGGGCTGTGCAGTCCGCTGCTGTGCAGCGATCAGATACGGATCCGACCGACGATCGTCAAAACAAAAGCGTAGGCTACGCTTGGTCAAATCGCTCTATCCCACTCGATCTCGTGTTTCGTTCGATCTCTTCGTCGCGCGGTGCGACAATGTATGTGGCAACTTCAGCCAATAACCAAAATACGTGTGTCCCGTCTTTAAAAGTGTGCCCAAATAGGTGACTCGACCAATCGTCACAGCAGCGGACTGCACAGCCCGAGACAGTCTGCCACGCAATTTCTTTTCGCCGGGTAATAGTAGTAATCTCGTCCCAGTAATTAACAGTAATCGGCCCCTTTCGCAGCCACCAATTTTTATAACGTAGGAACAACACGTTCCGTGAAAAATAAATTCAGTGATCAGTGTTAGTAGCCGTGCAGTGAAGTGAATATTCGGTACATTAACCCGGACGTAGTGTGATCAGCTGAGCACTGGGCGCTACCCAACCATAAATCTTTTCGTCCACCGATAACCAGGATCGGTACAGTGACCCAGTGACACAGGTTTCCGAAAAGGGAAGGAAAGCAAGGAAAGGAATGTCCGAAAGGGTGAGTTTTATTTAATTTATTGGTGATTATTAGGTGTGAAAATAAATTCTTTCCGATTTTAGGGTACAATAACGGTTCGATTTAAAAAATATGAAAACAACTCGATCATCGAAATAATTTCCATTATTGTTAATTACCTTTTGCCATTTTTCTGGCAGCTTCTGAATACCACCGCGATAGAAATTCCAGTCGGAAAGAATTTATTCATACACTTAATATTATTTTTTAAATTTAGTTGTGTTGGCCGTTGTTAAACTACGGATTTTTACCTCAATAACGAATTACGATCACTTGTCGTACATTTTCTGTTACGTTAGCTTTTCGTTTATGCCTTATTTAAAAACGAAATTTACGTACTTCTTGTCCTCTCACTTCAAATTATTCTTATTTAAGATTCTGCTTTAAAAAAAAAATGTGTAACGCGGTTTCCTTCGATGCATGCCGACTTGCTTGTTCGTACGTTCGTAGCACAAGCGCGGTCGCCTACCTCGTAGCCAACGCTACCGCGGGAACTCAGGCGGAAGGCGCGCGCTCTGATTGGTCGGGGTTTTTGGTTAATATCTCCTTAACGAAGCTTCGGACAATATTTTCGCTAAGGAAAAAGTTGTTTCAAATCACCCCCTGAGTAACCCCTTTCAAGGAAGTCCGACATTTTTGGGACACCCTGTATATCAAAACACTTAGTTATCGAGGCTTATAAAACCAGTAATTTTAGGAGACCTAAATGTATTTGCATTTCAAACTTATCATCATAACATTTGCAGCAAAACGGCGTCGCAAAGGATCCACCAGACCGACAGAAGAATTGAAATACAGGAAGAAGCTCGCAAGCTTTCAGTGAAGTCACTACTTACTTACAAGGGAACACCGCGAACCCGGACTCACCGATTGGAACGCAACTTTGTGGGTTTTTAGAGTGACTCAAAACAAGAATAACGGCGTGTTTCATTTGGGCCCTATCGCCCTCTAAGGGGGTGAAAACTAACCTCAAAGTCAAATTGGCACTTCCACTTTTTCGCGTATAACATTCAAAGTACAACAGACAGACAAAAATGTTTCCAACAAAAGTTTAATGGCGCGATAAGCGCTACAAACTCCCGTTAACAAAATATGTGAAAAAGTTTTTTTTCATCAGATATTTTTCTTTTTAAACTCTTTTCAAAATTTTGTTCACGCCAGTTTTCATCGCTTATTGTACCATTAAACTTTTGTTTGGAACATTTTTTTTCTGTCTGTCGTACTTTGAGAGTTATACGCGAAAAAGTGGAAGTGCCAATTTGACTTTGAGGTTAGTTTTCACCCCTTAAAGGGCGATAGGGCCCAAATGAAACACGCCGTTATTCTTGTTTTGAGTCACTCTAAAAACCTACAAAGTTGCGTTCCAATCGGTGAGTCCGGGTTCGCGGTGTTCCCTTGTTAGTCTGTGTTGAAATTAGAATCTAATAAAACTAATTCTGGTCGGTTTCACACCTGAACAGGTTATAAGCTAAGTTAAGTTACGCGCCTATAGATTAAGGAAGAACAATTAAATATAGAGGGCACTCTAGTAGAAACGGACGAGTGCCTAAAGAGCCTCGTCCTCTTTCGTTCCGGACTCTTGACTTGAATAGAGGTGAGCTCACCAGTTGAGGGAATTAAGATAAAAGCTAGACTAATCATTGAGATTGTAACGGAGAATAATTTAACACGCTTTAATTTCGTTTTGTCAGAGTATACAAATATATATTTCTTTTGTTATCTTTCTACAAACAAATACACGTGTCGAGTAACTGTTCTCGCCTGAATCCTACCTATCCCCATATACAAAGCTAGTCTATTAAAAGGATAAAACTAAAATAATATTAAAATTCTAACAGTCTGAAATCATTTTAATTCAGAAATTTCATTTCTTCTTCTGAATATTCCCAAACTCTTACACGATTCACTTAATTTCATATAAAATAATGAGCTTGAAAGCAATCGAAATTCCCCGGGCCTTAAATAAGTGGTACATTTTATTCTTAACCTTATTACTAGTTCCTATCAGCTAACAAATATTAAGAGCTCCTCGCAAAGAAGCGAGGCGAACGCATCACGTCGGAAGTTCAATTTTCTTCCATTGCCAGCATTTCACGCGCCGCTTGCGCCGTCTTTTCGCCCGTGGAAAGAGCCGTGGAACGCGTCTCCCGCAAGTTTTAATGAGTCTGCTTCAAAAAGGGAACCAATATCCGATGACCTATTAGCCAGATTTTATTTCAGTCCGTTCGAACAAATCAGTCGACGGAAGCTCTCCTTTCCGACAGTAATTCCGCTGCAATTGTTCCGCAAAGCTATAATTGTAATCCGCGAGTCACTCAATTAAGATTCCACTGGCACAGTCGATACCGTCCTCTGAGAAAATAGACTCGTTTTAATCGAGCCCCGTTCGTCCACGATGGACTTTTAATCCCCTATTCGAAGTCGCTCGTTTTCGCGTACTTACGTGGATAATTAGGTGCAATGAATGGACAATGTTGAACGCTTCGGCGGAGCAATGAATTTATAAAGCCAACGGCCATAGCCACTGCAAGTTGCAAATTCAGTTTCTTTATTTAAATCGTCATTTCTGGTTCTAACAGTTTGAATGGCGCAGGGCTTGGCGGGATATACTTTCAAGTTAGTCGGGCCTTTTCGAACGATCGTTTCTAAAGTAGGAAGGTCGACCCAAACAGCACACCTCGTTGCAGCAGTATTGCAGGGACGTTGCTGCAATATTACGTTGTTGCAGGTTGCATTGCAATATTGTTTTGCATTATTGGAGTGGCAATGATCCTACAATATTGCAGCAATATTGTACAATCGTTGCCGTGCAATGTTCCATTGGCAACGATCCTGCAATATTGCTACAATATTGCGCGCGCATCGTCGTGCAATGTTCCAGTGGCAACGATCCTACAATATTGCAAGAACGTTGCCGTGCAATGTTCCATTGGCAACAACCCTACAATATTTCTGCAATATTGCGCGCACATCGACGTGCAATGATCCAGTGGCAACGGTCCTACAATATTTCTGCAATATTGCGCGCACATCGTCGTGCAATGTTCCAGTGGCAACGATCCTACAATATTTCGGCAATATTGCGCGCACATCGACGTGCAATGTTCCAGTGGCAACGCCCCAGCAAAATTGCGCACACATTGCCGTGCAATACTGTAGTGAAAACTTGTGGAAACATTACAACAATATTCTGAAGCAACTATGACTTTGTCAAAATTTTTCGAAATATGTACATGACGTCGAGTGGATTCTACGGCGTGTTTCATTTAACTGGGTACGCTAGAATATCTCGTTGGCCGTTGAAGATATGAAAAAAGTGTTATCGCGGGAGTTGTATGTAGGTACATGAACTTATAGAGGAGATTCGAAGATCAGTATAATTTTTTTAGATGAAGTAGGTACTATATTTTTTAATGTCTGAAATTATTATTATTATTTTTAAACGTCTTTATTGCACAAATACGTATATACAATCTAGCAAGAGAAAAGAGAGGAGAAAAGACAAATGTAAAGGTTCAGTCTAAAGACTGTTTTCCAACCTAACCTAAAATGACACCGGGTGAAATTTGTAGTACGCACCTATAATGTTACAGAACCCTAATGGGGTTTGTCAAATGAGCCTTCGTTTTTTAATAATTTGAGTTTGAAGTATTGCACGCTAGGAGTATAAGTTCGAATACGTAAGCAATCTTATCAATCAGCGGTTGTAGCTGCGGCGGTAAAGTGTTCGTCTACGATGCTACAGGTCCTCGGTTCGAATCCCCCTGGGGTAAAAGAATTTTCTATGAGAAAAAGACACACGGGCGTTATACTACTAGGTACGATTCCGCACACATTCACTGTCGTCGCGTCCCTCACTACTGCTCGAATCGTTGCGGCGGGACCATTTCTGTAAAATCTCCGAAACATTGCGGGAATACACTCCTGCAATATTGCCCAGGTCGGGCATAGGAGTGAACCTGCAACGTCTCTGCAATGATGCGGTGCGATAGAGTTGCAGGATCATTGCCACAATTTTGCCGTTTCGTTTTAGGACTACATATTTGTAATGTTCCCAAAAATTTGCAAAAATACACACCTGCAATATTGCGAAGGCGGACATAGGAGTGAACCTGCAACGTCTCTGCAATGTTATGTTGCAACATTGCCATCTTGCACCGCATCATTGCAGAGACGTTGCTGCAATGTTATGGTGCTGTGTGGGGAATGATAATGACGTGTTTATTTAAACCACGCCGAAACCATTCAAAGTGTTATTTCTCATGTTTACCAGATTCGTGTGCTTTATGAGTTGACTTGCTAACAGTGAGTGTAGGACTTCTCTACAAAACTAAACAATCAGTTGCATTTGAAAGATGAAATAACCGGGTGGACGTGAATCACGAAACAATAGTTGCGTTTGGACCACATCAAAGGAACAAGTCAGATTGTGCAAATCGACATTTCTTTCTTTAACATGAACCAATTAGTGAAATGTACCAGTGAAAGTCACTTCTCGTCTAGGCTGTGTTGCGTACGACAGGGCAACTTGTTCTTCGCCGGGGCCGCACAGTGCCCACTACCAGTCAGCCGGCTCCCCCACCATCAACAATATCAGCTATGTAGGAGCGAGAGAGCTCCGCGCGGCTCGCAAGCGGGGTTGCCATCTCTTCGGTTTTAGCCCGGAGACTCCGGGTTTTGAAGCAAATCTCCGGGCTCCGGTTTTACTGGAAAAATCTCCGGGTTGTAGAAAAAAATGAGATAATAAGAAATTGTGGTATTATGCAGTGTTGTATACAATAAAAGTTATTAATGAAAAAACAGATACTTTCAAATTCTGAATTGTTTGGACTTAAAAGAATCGCACATCTGTTTTCCGGATATTCGAGAACAAAACTTTTTTTTGCTCTTTCCATCTCCGGGTTTATATTCAAATCTCCGGGTTGGAATGTGTGGCACTCCGGGATTTATATGGTGATAAGGTGGCAACCAAGCCCTCAGTGTAGAGCAGAGATGGGCATTATTTAAATAAAAAAATCAATGCGTGGAACTCTCACGCGTTAGAAGTGAAACTTCTTATTAAATATCAAAACCGTTAATTTTTCTTACTGTGAATAAGTTTTATTCCTCTGCATGTTCGTCGAAAAGTAGACTGTGTGGTATATTTGCTTCTCCTGGTGCAATACGAAAATACTTTTCATCGTTCCATAAGAGTGTTTGCTGTTGTGCAGTGAGACTATCTTCGATTGGTACGTCTTCACTAATTTCATCTATAGGAATTTGATTAAAATTCTCATTATGAAACGAAGATTCATAAGCTCTAATGCCGCACAACCTGTAGAGATGAGTTTCAAATAGACATTGCAGCCAATTCTTTATGTTTCGTTTTTTCACCAAACCAACTAAATAACGTGATTTGTGTATTTGTTTCTCTTAATATAAACATTATTACCATAATGACCGTCATCAATGTTTCTTGGCAAATGTTTCACCATCGTATTTACAGACACTGGAACATTAATAATTTTCCAGAGGATCCCATGTGCATGTCGCAAGCGTCGAATTTGAATGAACGGTATCCTGGGTGAAATTAAACTCTTTGACAACAAATCTAATGTAGGTAGATGATAAGGTATTTGTGGATATACGAAACCATTTGACTTGGATGACGTTGGAATGTTATTATTTCGAGTCAGACAATTTCTGCATGTGTTGCAGTTGCACGTTATCACACGTTGAATGTTAATGGCTGGGAAAGCAGTATGTAAGAGTTGTTGATGCTTGGGATCAACTGGTTTCACGTCGTTCTTAAACCGTATTCGAACACAAATGAAGCAAACTTTACCAAGCTTATTGCTCAGAAATTGTGTTTGAAATTCTTGATGGGCAGTTTTAAAGAAATTAAAGTTTGTGTATGGTAGCGTAGCAACAGTGGGTGCGTCGGTACTTGTTGGTGGCACAGCTGAATCATATTCATTAGGTTTATCCGAGGCAGCAGATGAAACCTTACTTATAGAATGTAGAGGGTACGCTTGTCGATGCGACGGTACAGCTGGATTGCGTGTACTTGATCTGCGCAAACGCGTGATGTGTAGGAGGAGGCTTGCCAAAAGTAACGGGCGCATGACGTAATAAGGAGTAGTCGACGGGGAACAGCTATTAGAAGTGGGAACTCGTGACGTAGTAGGGAGTAGTAGATGGGGAATCCTCGCATATATAGAGCAATATATACTAATACGACTTCTGCACACGTCATACGAGGATTTCCTCTCTACAGTATTTTTTTCGCGGCTCGGAACCGGCGTGGCGGTGAGCATTCAACGTAGAGGGGGTGTACCTACTATTCCGAGCAACAGTCTCTCCCTTCTTTCTTGCCAAAGGCGACAGCGAGTCAGGGGAACTGAAAGCGAGCGAGGAACGGTACGAGACAGACGACGCGTTGTACTTTGTCTCGCTCCGTCTTTCGGACGCCTGATACTCCATCGCACATGCAAAGGACGGAATATCAGGATTATTAGGCGCCCGAAAAACAAAGCGAGACAAAGTATCACCGCCTCGTCTGTCTCGTACCGTTCCTCGCTCGCTTTCGGTCCCTCTGACGCGCTCTCGTCTGCGCAGGCAGCGTTGCCAGGGATTGTTTGTGGCTAAACAGCTACAGGAGTGGTGGTAATGTGTGCGTGAACTGACGCTAGCGCCAAGGCGGGAAATCTGTTGTCGACACTGGTTGGCCGTGGGTGGCTTCGCGCTCGGGCCACTTGGCTGCCTTGGCGCTAGCGTCAGTTCACGCACACATTACCACCACTCCTGTAGGTGTTTAGCCACAAACAATCCCTGGCAACGCTGTGCGCAGGATAGGAGTAAGCGACAGTGGTGGGTATAGCTATTCTTGGTGGGGGAAGCGTTTCACATTTCCGTCACACCCGAGAAAACTTACGCCACCGAGGCTAAAGAAGTTTCATTTAAAAAATTATTTAAATAACGTATCATAATAAAGATAATCCGAGTCA
The DNA here is from genome assembly GCA_946251845.1 of Andrena fulva. NCBI lineage: Eukaryota > Metazoa > Arthropoda > Insecta > Hymenoptera > Andrenidae > Andrena > Andrena fulva. The sequence continues at coordinate 16,038,929 of OX276333.1, read as the reverse complement.
ATTTTTATTTGAAGCGCCACGGATGAACTAATTTATTCGTGGGGAATTCATCCGTTGGCAACAAATAATTTTTTTATTTGAAGGCCATTCATTTGTCGGCAACAAATAATTTTTTTATTTGAAGGCCTTTCATCCTGGGCTTCGAATAATTTTCTCGTATTTATTTTTATCTTTAGTCTAGAATCATTGGCCAGCCTCGAGACCCGCTGATCGAAGCCACGCTTCTTCGAGCCTCGAGCCTCCGAGGCCCGAGTCGAGCGACATTGTATCGTTCACCCGTCTAAACTGCCGCCTGGAGTTGCTCGGCGATGTGTCATCGATTATACAGCAACTGAATTTCTTTATTTTTTCAACGTATCGATATGAAAGTGACACCAATGGATTCCTTGCATTCTCCGGATTAAATTGACAGAAAATAATTTAGATCGGACCATTTTTAACGAACCGAGCCTTTCAATTGTGCAAATAAATTTTATGTGTAATATCGTTAATAATTATAGTTCAAATATGTCGGGTTTGGTATCATTTTCGTCGGGAAAACACAAGGAGACGATTGATGCCACTTTCGTGCAGATCCGATGAAGAATTTCACATTTCTGCGTTCTTAATGCCTAGTGCCATCCTTGTCTTCTATGGCCTCATGGTTCTCGAGTGTCGAGCGCTTGCTTCTGAAGGGGTCCTATGTCCTCGGTAAAGAAAGAATGGTAGTGAGGATGATTTTGGAATTTGGATCAGCTTAAAGCACTACTTATACATAGGGTAAACTTGCCTAAATCGCACCCCTTAAGAACAAATGCTTATTACATGAAAAATAACAGGGAAAATGAAACAAAATTAGTGGTAATCAACTCTTTATTAACCGGTTAACTGGCAATGTATCTACTGTAGGGTTTTCCCGCAATGGAATTAAGGAGTAGTAATGAAACGATATGCTTATATAAGGTAGAAAAAAAAAGATATATATTGTTACATATAAATGTACTCTTGCTTGGCACGAAGGAAGCGTTCTACCGACTACCGGAAGTGTGGCAGCGGCACACGGCACAAGCGGCCGGTAGGGGACCCCAGCGTCTCCGTGTATCGGTAGGAGGCGCGGGAGCTACGAACTCCAACAGTATCATATATGATAAAAAAAATCTGGCCTTTTCTGCTTATGCATCATAGATGATCAAAAAAAAATCTGGCCAATTCTGCTTATGTATCATACATGATCAAATGGAATAACTTTTTTGATTTTCAAACGATTTGAATGAAACTTGGTATGTAATGGTTTTTGGGGTCGCTGAATCTGAATTTGACATTGGAATTGTAAAATTTATTAAAGAATTGAAAAAGCTCACCCCTAAATCCTATTTTTAAAAAATAACCCCCGGAATCGATTCAGCGACTCAAGAAACCCCTGTATACCAAGTTTTGTGCGTTTCACTTAATTTTTCGATGTTGCCAGCTTGGGCACGAATAGTAAAAAAAGCCGTGCCAGTTAACCGGTTAATAGAATAAACAGTTTTATAAACTCAAACAACAAACAAAAATCAATTTCTATTCATAAAAACGATTTATGTTTAATATGGAAAAAGCACGATTTAGGATTAATGCGCCTAAATCGTACCATACTTATCCTAATTCGTACTTTCAAATTTAAATACTACAATCATCATATACATATTAATACAAAAGTATTTCTATCCATTCCCGCATAAAGCTCGTGTACCCACATTTTGCACTGCGTGCATTGTATCATATTTTCCTGTCTACTTTCTTGACACAATTTACAAAAGCAGCTTTCAATTTCATCGTCTCTCTCCCCCTTCTTTTCTTTCTTTTGCATATTGGTTTTGGCGATATTCTCCTTCTTACGAGTTTTTCTTTGCTGTTCTCGTTTTTCTGGTTATGATTCTCTTTTTAGCTTCATTCAATTTTTTTTCTAGATTGGTTTTGAATGCTCGTGGTACGAAATAGGCACATAGGTCGTTCGTTGATGTCAGAACAAGAAATAAACTTAAAAATATATAAATAAAATATACGTAGTTTCACATAGAAATTTGTTTAACTGATTCTCACAAATAGTAATTGAACAAAATCCTTAAGAATCATGGCAAAGTTTTATTGAAATGTACTTACCCGAAAAACTTACCTGCTTTATGTTTTTTGTGGAGCGACGGCATGGTGAGTCGGGTTGTTACTGGCGTATGGCTAACTCTTGTTTACACTTTCTACCTCTAGGGGCGATTGTGACTGTGTTAGGTTAAAAGAAACAGCGGGAGTACGATTTAGGCAAGTTTACCCGACATACAAATGTTTGGAAACAAACGCGTGGTTTAAAGTGGTTGAAAATACGGTTCTAGCTGAGCAAAAATAGCAGACTTTTGAAATGAGTGTCGAAAAACGATAAAAAAAATAGACATTTTTTCAACTCTACGAAGAAACCAATTACTCGATCAAAAATTCGGTACGCTTAACTGGAGATAATCTTATTCGCCGCCGACAGGGAAAATTAGAAGTAAATCGCATGAAAATTAACTGAGTTATCCGTACGCCCAGTTTGAAAAACATCGTTTCGAGAAAATCGCGTGTAAAGTTTTAGAACGAAATCCGATTACCTACCTGCGAACGGCCGATTTCGAGCGTTGTACTACCTGCACCAAACCATCAGGGTGATTCTGGAGCTCCGTCGGACAATGGATGCCCCCAGGTACCCCGTGGCGAGGACAAGCCCCCGCAGTGCCTCGCCGAATTTTATGGGTTTCGACCCTCGAAGGGGTTGGAGTGCCTATTAAGAAGTTAGAAATCCTCGATTTCCGCATTTCTTATCAGATCTTTGCGAAAACGATGCCAATTGATTCCGTATGTTTCGCCGATGAAACTGACCCCAAGAACGACGTAATTCGGAGAATAATTAAGGAAATTGCATGAAAAATTAATTTCCATAACCTCAAGCTAATTTCGTTAATAATAGTCCGATTTACATGAAATTTGGTATGATTTTCATCGGAAAAATATAAGGAATCCATCGGCATCACTTCCATATCGATACGATAAAGAATAAAGAATTATTTTATTCTGAAACAGGTATGAATCCTCGGTCGACCCCGGCAAATCGTGGTCTACCCCCCCGCAGTCGAGGGTGAAAACGTGAAATATTCATTTCAGGGTATTCAAAAATTCTTTATTCTTTATTGTATCGAAATGGAAGTTACACCAATAGCTTCCTTATGTTTTTCTGATGAAAATCATACCAAATATCATGTAAATCGGACTACTTTTACACAAGCAATTTGTATTCCTAATGTAAAAGTAGTACCGAGGATTCATACCTGTTTCAGAATAAAATAATTCTTTATTCTTTATCGTATCGATATGGAAGTGATGCCGATGGATTCCTTATGTTTTTCCGATGAAAATCATACCAAATTTCATGTAAATCGGACTATTATTAACGAAATTAGCTTGAGGTTATGGAAATTAATTTTTCATGCAATTTCCTTAATTATTCTCCGAATTACGTCGTTCTTGGGGTCAGTTTCATCGGCGAAACATAAGGAATCAATTGGCGTCGTTTTCGCAAAGATCTGATGAGAAATGCGGAAATCGAGGATTTCTAACTTCTTAATAGGCACTCCAACCCCTTCGAGGGTCGAAACCCATAAAATTCGGCGAGGCACTGCGGAGGCTTGTCCTCGCCACGGGGTACCTGGGGGCATCCATTGTCCGGCGGAGCTCCAGAATCACCCTGTATAACTCCGTCATTACTTCGAATTTTACTTTAATACTTTAAGGGCACATTATTGAGATTCCTGACATTAAGAAAACACACAAAAAATCGATTTTTTCTAATCGTTTCCACCTTAAGATGTTTGGAGCCCGAGGCTATTAAACCTTCGAGGTCCCCATTGGGTGAAGCGGGGGGTGTGCACCAAAATTTTTTCTAATAAAACATAAAATATGTGAATCTTTAAAAATTGAAATTTATCTAAATAACATTAAACGATGTAGAAATAAATAATAATAAAAGCCGTCGAAATGCTATTTTAAAATAAATTTTGAATGCGACTTATAATTATTTCAAAAGAGAAGCAGTAAACAAAATTTCGTTGAATTATTTTTTCACATAAATGGAAAAACTTAGAATGGGGTTTGTATTGGGGCCCTAGCCACCCCCCTTGATCCTGCCTTGAAGCTTGAATATTCGAATGAGTTTCACAGAAGACGATCTTTTCGAAGGATTTGAGTAGCTTGAATGTTTGAACGTTTCCATACAATCTACATACAAACTACATACTTTATTTCAAATGAATAATGTGAATCTGTTCGAGCTACTCGATCGATTTCGAGTTACTCAAAAATTCTAATACGCAAAATTCAGGCCGATAATAACAATGATTACTTAATAGGGATGGATATTTGATGTAGCTCATGTTTCTCCCTGCTGTCGTAGAGTACAGACGTGCTTGTAAGTTTTGTACCGTAAGACGGAACATTTATGTAGACTTAAGTATAAAAGCTGTAATCAGTATAAGAAGTGTATGTATTATTCTTTTAAACAATGTAATTCATCGTGGCCGCTATAAATATCGTTTAAAAATAATGTGGATATACATATTATTTTAAACATACCCAAATTTCCGAATACTAGCACTCGTTGTTAATAATTGATAGCCACTAATTTATCAATTTATCGAAGTATGTACATTAATAAATAATTATACATATGTAATCAAATGCAAAATTATATGAATATTATCTGAATCACAGTTAACTTCCACGCATAATAAATGCTATTGGGTAGATACATATTAGGGTGGTTCTTATTTTTCAACTTTTAAATTTGTATTGCCTGACCCTCTTAAAATCTTCTATTCGACAAAAAAAATATCTGCGTGTTTTTTATTTGTATATTTTGATATATAAAGGTCGCTCAACGAGTTTATATTTCGCATGTACCACAAGTTTGGCAACTGCGACTTTCCATAATTGTCACTTGTCAATTTTAATGAAACGCGGCCCATATTTATATATCAGAATCCGAAACCATGCTTTTATCTATGCGTTTAACAACCTGAATATGTAGAATGTACGTCAAAGTTTGCGCCTGCATCTGATTCGAGAGCTGCTGATGAGAGAAATTTAAATGTGCGTATAAAGCCTTATGCCACAATACAATACAGTACACACTCGTTATAAACCCGTTTCGTCTATGGGATGTGTGCCTGAATTTTAATGTTATACTCTCACTTAAATGTTAATAAAATTATTTTGTCCTTATTGCAAAAATTTCTATTAATTTATACCAAAATAGTAATATTTCAATGCCATTGAGCGCCCTTTAATCCTTAATATATTTTAACAAAATTTTAGACGAAATTCTTTTAAACTATTTGGAAGCTTCTGAGAGGGTCAGAGGAAAATTTTAAAAACTTTGATTTTTTACCATACATATAAGGACCACCCTAATACATATTCTACATTTTTTTTTAATACTTCTGTTCTCGAAATACCCGCTTTTTCTATCGACCCATTTTATTATAAGATCCTCGATTAATCGAATAGTTTGAAATGATACGAGGGTCATTCCACGCCAAATCGATCACTTTTTTCCCTCGATGTCTCGGATTTTCTTCAAACTTGAATATGTTGTAGTCCTCGTGAAATTAGGAGGGGTTTAATTCACCATTTTATCGATTTCTAGTTTGTTTAAAAAACACAGGGCCTTGAATTTTGCGATTTTTGCCTATTTTCGTGAAACTGGGTTGTACTTATGAATTTTTATATCGGAAACTATTTTTCGGATTTAGTTGAATCTTACGGCATTTTAATGTAGAAGGATCGGTCTTTCTGAATACATTTTTCCAGATCGAAAAATTAATTTTGCAACATTGATAATTACAAATAAAATTTTATTTTGTAAATTGAGGCTCAAGGTCACGATTTTAAAAATCCGAAAAAAATACCACCATATTTGCTGAAGAATTTTCTATAAAATCAGCCTATCTCTTGTTGATAATTTGCATATTCAACGTCGTAGAAAGCTGTTAAAGACAGCGGCGCGCGCGGTTTCAAGTATAAGCGAGCCGCGCGCTCCGCTATTACGGTCGCCTGACCGTACCACTCGCACCCTCTATTACTTCAATCAGGTCTAACAACGGTAGCAACAATAACGACAGCTCACGTACCCATCACAAGGGTGCCATTTATACCTACAGTAAAGTTTCTCTGCAGTAAAAATTTCTGTACTATGTATGGTAACTCCAAGATGGCCATAAACTTATATAGCGCTACACATTTCTACTTAAGCATCGTCCTTTGAAGTTTTCAGTCGTCAGACAACTTTCGTATCGTGCGCGTCTACTGTCTCTACTTAGGTATATCTGTTTGTGGATTTCCGAAAATGGTGCGACAGTGGTGTTGCAATCCCTTCAACCAAAAGGGACATGCACGATATACATGTACACTTCGAAGAGTATCATTGGAAATGTGTCGTTCATTTCCATTTCTTACTGGAAATACGTTCATTTGCAATACTCGTCGCGTGAAATTATATAAGGAAAAGAAGAAACAGCCTGAAACTGCAATAGCAGAACCAGGTCCATCTGGATTGTCGCGTATGCAGACAGAACATAATAATAGTGACAGTTTAAAAAGTAGTCATTCTTAATCGATCCAACCGAGGTGGTGAGTTCCACCAATATATTAATGGCATCCGTAGGTGAGTCTCCATTAACAAGTAAAACTTTACAATCTAGTAGAAGAAGAATAGAAAAAATAGACCGCGCCCATAGTATTGTAAAATCAAGTTTAGTAGATGCACAAAGTAGTTCAAGTAGTGTTGTGGATAAATTTAATGAAGAACCGGACAATAGTGAAATTATTATAAAAAAGTGGCATTGGCCAAGAGTGGGTTTGTAAAATTCTTCTGCAGGTATGAATGACACCCTTGTGATGGGTACGTGAGCTGCCGTTATTGTTTCTATCGTTGTTAGACCTGTTTGAAGTAATAGAGTGTGCGAGTGGTACGGTCAGGCGACCGTAATAGCGGAGCGCGCGGCTCGCTTATAATTGAAACCGCGCGCGCCGCTGTCTTTAACAGCTTTCTGCGACGTTGAATATGCAAATTACCAACAAGAGATAGGCTGATTTTATAGAAAATTCTTCAGCAAATATGGTGGTATTTTTTTCGGATTTTTAAAATCGTGACCTTGAGCCTCAATTTACAAAATAAAATTTTATTTATAATTATCAATGTTGCAAAATTAATTTTTCGATCTGGAAAAATGTATTCAGAAAGGCCGATCCTTCTATATTAAAATGCCGTAAGATTCAACTAAATCCGAAAAATAGTTTCCGATATAAAAATTCATAAGTACAACCCAGTTTCACGAAAATAGGCAAAAATCGCAAAATTCAAGGCCCTGTGTTTTTTAAACAAACTAGAAATCGACAAAATGGTGAATTAAACCCCTCCTAATTTCACGAGGACTACAACATATTCAAGTTTGAAGAAAATCCGAGACATCGAGGGGAAAAAAGTGATGCATTTGGCGTGGAATGACCCACGAGTAACTTGCTTCCCAAGCAGCTCAAACGGATTCGAGTCATAATTTCAATTCGAGTAGCTTAAATGTAAGTAACTCGTTAAAATGTTCAAGCTGCTGAAATCATTCGAGAAGGTTGAATTTTGGCCTTCACGATTCCAGAAATGATATTCATCCCATTCAGCCCTTCGCGTCTCTCTCGTTTTCCTAGATCATAAATCGTACACAAGGGGTGCAACGACGGGGCAATTTAATTTCAGCGATTCCAATTATCCACATCGTCTGAATCGAGTCGTGTGGACGAAATTGAATTTCATTTTCACGATTTAATTTTGTCTAACTGCTAAAATGAACTCCCTTTTAACCAATGAATTGATTCAGTTACGTAAATAGCGCATACCACCTTTCATGCCCAAAGCATTCTCTAGAATACAACCAAAAGGACTGATTCCACGAACCTACAACGTTCTGTTAGACTTGGGCATACTCCCCGCTGTGAACTTTCAAATGAGACTGATTACTCGACAGCCATTCCACCACCCTCGCTAGACTGAACCACTCGCTGGAAGGGTTGATTTAATTGGAGTATGGACTTCGTGAATTACGACGCATTCGATTTTCGATGATGCTTCTTCTGACAGTATGTGAACGTACACGAAATTACACGAATAAGTTGGGTAGATAACGTACCTATAAATACAGGGTGCTTGAGAAAAAGAAGTGCAAACTTGTCGAGCTGATAGGTTTTATTCGGACAAGTAAAACAGCCTCAATAAACATAGGTCTCACAGTTAATTCTTATTCAAGTACATAGGCTGATGGCGATATATGTAGTAACAAATTCGAAGTTAAATTGAAAGATAGTTAACCATCGATGGTGACACTGGGTTAGCGTAACCCATTCTGTCAGGAAAACTCCTGCGATTTCTGAATGGTAAGGTGTGGGGAGTTTGGGCTTTGGGGGAAAAAATTTGATACTTCTTCTACAAATCTCTCCCACACAGGATCGATAGTATGCCTGAAGCAGCCGAGTAATACCATTGAACAAGTACGGCTGCGATACGTTGTTTCAGGTCTTTCAAATTCACAGAAGGGGGAGAGATAAAGGGCTTTAAAAGAAGGTCACAGGGTGTTAAATCGGGACTTGTTGATGACCAACGGGTGAGTGGCAAATTGCCATCACCTGCCCGTCCAATTTAACGCTCTGGAAGGTTTTCGTCGAGGTAATCTCCCACATCCATGTGCGTGTTAATATCTTCAATAGTTCTTCTCTCTATAAAATGTTGAAACTATGTAGTTCTTTTGTAATAACCCTGTATATTTGTGTAGGTAAGATAGTTCAACTGTAACCCATATGTAAATTCAAAGCATATGTGTGCCTGCTTTTTGACCTACTATTTTTATTTATTTCTAAAATCAGTTCCTTAAATCAGCCTCGTTCTTACATTTGGATGCATACACAAGATTTGGAAAAGTCGAGAAATTTTGAACCCAATTTTCTCACCAAGTTTTAAGTAATACGTTGTACATATGCATTTAACACATAATCATACATGGTGTGCACTAACAAGGAGAGGTTCCCAGGTGTCGGTCTCCGACTGCTTTGGTTTTTGGATATGTTTTAGAGGGCCGAAAAATAAGATATACGTGTTTTTTTATAGCGGCCGGTTTTCATATTTAGAGGGTGAAACCACCCCTCAAGGTTATAAGATATTCAGGTGTTCATCCCCGATTGCTTTGGTTTTTGGATATGTTTTAGAGGACCGAAAAATAAGAAATGCCTGTCTTTCTATTTTGGCCTATTTGCATGTTTAGGGGGTGAAACCACCCCTCATAATTCATAAGGGGTACATAAGTTGTGTTGAATAAAACTTGATATAAATGTCATTTTGCGCCATAACTTGCTGTATGGATGATATTCTTGTCGCCAGTCACCGTTATTAGGGGGTAAACTGCCCAAGAGGTGGTTCACCCCTCGTTGTCAGTAGCGATGGGAGGCCATAAAACCACTGATGTGTCATCCTAAAATAAATTATGTCTAAGGTTTTTTTAAGAATTCATAAAATTCTTAAAAATATATATATATTTAAAAGTATGAGACATAATTTTAGTATCATAGAACTGATCTGTTGTAGTATTGTACTGACAAGGGAAGTGCGCAAATTTCGGACTACAGATTTGGCTCAAATTGTCAATATATATATATATAATATTATATATAATATAATATTATATTTTAATTATTCATTTGAAATAAAGTATGTAGTTTGTATGTAGATTGTATCCCAGATAGCACCGTACATCCCAAGGACGTCCTTTTCATGTCCAGTTTATATCCGAACGTCCTACGTCCATTTTGAACATACATAGGGGAATTGTGCTCAAGATGACATACTTTTTGTTCTGAGGCAAATATCTTAAAAATTAAAGGTGGTATCAAAATAAAACCAAAGAGCAGTCTTTATCTGTTTATTAATAGAACGTAAAACACCAGTCTGATGACTCCGGCGATAATAACAAAAACAAGAGAAATAAAAAATGACATGCCTGTGCATCTGTATAAGGCCATTTTCGCGCGGACTAGGACATGGTGATATGTTTTTCAAAATATATGGACACACATGAGAAGTGGTCCACTATGTTGTATATGCTCCATACCAACAAAAAATGAGTCTGACAGAATCAGTCCACTCGTATACAGGGTCGGAAATCAATGATGAAGTCCCCTTTGTACTACGATTTTAATGAACCAGTAATAGGGATCTCGTTAGATAAGATATTCCGGTATTTCCTGCGTTTACATCGCTAAAACTAATCGTGTGTCTTGTTGTACACTGTTCAAGGTACAAAAAGACGTGCGTGCAAAATAATTCATCCTTTCGGCTCATGTGTAAAGCAGTAGCCAAAATTCAAAATTTCGTGTCCGTACGTTACCGTCCGAGGTGAAGTTATTATCACCCAGTCCAAACTTGTGGGTTAAAATACACACCAACGCGGATTCAATGTCTCCTGGGCTACCTGTGCACATGTGTAAATATTGCGGAACTGTAGCTCATAACTACAGCACGATCTAATATGGTAACGTACGGACACCGCGAAAATTTCGACCGGGAGGGGCCTGTCTATCGTCTGCCGATCTACAGACGAAAGCGTAGTAAAATAATAATTCAAATCAAAATAAAATACATATTAGATAATGAATCACTTTGTATGAAGAAATTATTTTTAATTATAATTAATAAAAGTATAACAGCGGGGAGGCTTTGCTATCTGTGTTTATATTGTGGTGCAACTTTCGGCGTAGATGAGTTAGTATGATTATTTCTAGTTAGATAAAGTACGATCAATGCTCCGACGTGATTTAGAGTGCCTTGTATAAGATTCGTAAAATAGCCAACTAGATTGTAATTTTTGTGAAATTATAATTATATTTTTCTTTTCATTCAAAAATGTATAGGTAAGTTTATTTACTGATTTACTGATCTTATAAAGCAGAGATCGAAAAAGTTCTGGAACTCTTATTTTTAAAAAAATTCTGTTAGAACATATTTTTCCTTTAAGAAAATATCTGCTCCTGTGGAATTTTTATTGAAAGAAATGTTGCCTTTAGGAACTTCTTTAAAATGTGTTCTCATGGAACAGATATTTTAGAACCTATATAATAAAAGTGCCATAGAAACCAGTTATATTATTAGAACATTTATTAAAAAGGGCACCATAAGATAAAAAAGTACTAAACTAGTGAGTACTAGTTTTATTTAACAATATAAAATCATATTCTTTGTGTTTATTTAATAAAAGGTATGAAAATCATAACATAAGTAATTGATTGTTGCATAAGAAGTATTGAACAAAAAAGAGATCTTGTCAAGTATAATACCTAAATAAAATTTTTTATAACTTACATGAACAAAAAATACACAAAAATACTATAATATATATCTGCGTAGAAATTATCTGCGTAGGTAAATATGTAGTACAAATAAATAACACATTCAGAATATCAATTTAACTGTAATAATTATTTATTATTGTTGTAGTGCTATTCATTGAATAGGTAGTATTCCGTATGTGTTACAAAATATCTGTTCCTGTAATAGAGAAATTTTTATCATTGTATTTAATAAGTTGCATTCCAACTAGAACTTTTATTTTCAAGAACTTTTACTTTAGCAGTTCATATGGGAACTTATAATGTGAGAACATTTTTAAAAAAGTTCCATGGTTAATGTTTCAAATAGAACCTATTTAAAAGATCCAGAATTCTTTCGATCCCTGTTATAAATAAATCAGTGTCACTGATGTTAAGTATAAAACAAGATGGAGAAAAGTTTAGTTTTATAATAATAAAGAAATATTTTTTGTGTTTTATATGATAATTAAACATAAAATCAGTCTTATGCATCATTACATGGTGGTTTCGTTGTTCTTTCTACGATTTGTCCGCACGTTACTGCGTATGTCCGTACGTTACTGCGAATGTCCGTACGTTACCAGAGACGCAATTCCAAGTATGTTGAAATTCCGAGGGTAAGGTATAATGTTTTTGAAAAAACAATAAGAGGATCGTGATCAGGAAGATTTAATTTATGAGGAATGTCTATTGCCATTATGTATAGTGAAAATCATTCGCAGAAATATGGGGAAGAGTCTTGATGTTGCGTATTGCATGTCCACTGTGTCCGTACATAACCGACCACTTCCTTTTCGCTCTAGATTTGATTGAGCTTGCATCTAAACTCCGGGCTATGAGCGTACAAGACACAACTTTTCATGCTCTTTCCATATATTAAATCAACATTTGAATGCCAGTAAGCGTTTGGTCATAAACTTTGAGAATACACCGCTAGAAACTGTGCGAACGTCCGTACGTAACCGGCGAAAATGGCCATAAGTTGACATACTTCTGTATAAGATGACATACTCTAAAGCGGGCTTGCTCAGTCGGGACCCGTAGACCTCCTCGCTGCCGCTGCGAATATTTCGCGTTGATTTGGCGTGTGCCTAATTATTGGTGCACAATTCGCAAATGAATTGCTTTTTACGTCCGGGTACTGCGGCACACAAGGTGTGGCACCACCGCGAGCACAACTGGCAACATACCCAGTGCTCTTTTGGCTTCGATGCGCTAAACACTTCCCCGCAATAAATGCAAGCTGGATCAGTTTCAGTATCATCATCGTCTTCTGCAAAATTTTTTTCCGGTTCAATATCCTGAAGAATTACACGTTTGCTTTGTTTTCGTATTCGTACGCTTCTGCGATTTTCTTTATCCTTTTTTAGTTGTACCCGGGCTTTAACTTCCTCTATGAAAGAACTCCCTGTAAAAACCTGGGATCCAGTGACTTTCTTCTCTTGGTTTCTTGCTCGTCCCGTAGAAGCTGCTTTGGGCAATGGTGAAATCACCATCAGTATATCCTGCGTGGTAGGAATTGTCTTCTGATCGGAACCTGTTAATGATGATGGTCCTGGACCGACTTGACAAATATCTTCTTGAACCGCTACTGGTGCAAGATTCATGACATTGTCGCTTTGAAGAGATTGCATTGGACTGGCTACGGGCTCAACGCGATCTAATTCCATGTCGTTTTCAGTGACTTCACTGGGCAAAAACAAATCATCTGAGAAAATGTGTGGGTCCAACGGGTAAATACCAGTTTGTTTAAAACCATTTGTAATATTTTTCACAGAAGCAGCATTTTCGTAGGCTCTTCTAAAAAGGTCGGCGATCTTTTTTTTTTTATTTTTTTTTTTTTTATTTACTTGGAGGAAATCCCCACGGATACCCCCTGCCCGGGGGGCGGGCAGGGGGTTATGTGGGACTCGAACCCACTAAAACCTCCAAGGTGGTCTACCACGTGTGCGGAGTTGCGCGCCTGAGGGGAGGGACTTGATGCGAGTGCAAACTAGCGGGGCGTGGTTCCCCGACGGCCACCTCGGGCGGGCGGTCGGCGACGTGTGCCTATAGGGCGGCCCGTCATCAGCCGCCCGTTTATGCCCCGGAGCTCGATCGCACTATCGGGAGCGGCGTGGCATCGCCGCTCCCCGGGGGGGGGGGGGAGAGTTCATGGACCCCCGCCCTCGCTCTCCCTCCCTGACATACAGCGGCCCGCCCTAAAGCTTGGCGGGCCGCTTTTCCCCTTCCCCCAAGATATCCCCCGACTGCACGCCTCCCCCCCCTCTCTCACAGGGGGGTCATACGAGGGGTCTGTCGCCGCACCCGTTACGGGGTGCGGCCCCCTTCCCACTCCCCTTACGGGGGAGTGACGGCGCGACCCGGGGCCTTTTAACCGGGGGAATGGGGCGACTTTCAGAACTAAGTCGCCGCACGGCCTCCCCCGGCGCCGGGTCATCTCGCGCGCCGCCTCCGAGGCACCGCGCGGGGCCGAAGACCCGCCCTGATCCGGTCCCTCTCAGCCTCCTCCTTCTCCAACATTATGACCTCGGAGAAGGAGGAGACGGCCGCCCAACAGTCCCGATCCTCCGCCATCCGACTCACGACAGTCGGAAGCGCGAGGTCGGGACCCAGCTGCCGCTGGAGGACCCGGCGGTCGTCCAGCCACTCCGGACACCTGGCCAGAGTGTGGTCCGCCGAGTCCTCGACGCCCCGGCCGCAGCTGTGGCACTGCGACGACTCCTCCCGCCCTATGCGACACAGATAATCACCGAAACACCCTACACCGGTGATCATCTGCGTCAGGCGGAAGGTGAGCCTGCCGTACCTACGCCCCACCCATTCGGCGAGAATAGGCAGGAGCGCCCCGACGACGCGTCTCTCCCGATGTTCAGGGAGAGACAGCCAGTCAATCCACCTGGCTCCCATGCGTCGCCGGGCCTGGCCCCGCACCTCAGGTCCATCCTGCGCAAGGGGGTTAAGGTCGGCGATCTGGTATAACCCTACGGTGCTGCCAGGGTGATTCTTCAGCCACGTGGTGATCTCGCGGTTGTAATATGCCTCAAGTGGGCCAAAAAATGAGACATCGAGTGGCTGCATCCGGTGAGTGCAATGGGGCGGAAGACACAGCAATATCACGCCATTACTCTTTGCAAATTCCAATGCCGCTAAATATTTATGGCTGGCGTGGCCATCGAGGATTAGCAGAACTTTGTTTGTTGGGGTAGAAGCAACGAAGTTAACGAAATGCTTCATCCATCTGAGAAACAGTTCACCCACCATGTACCCACTATCATAGCACAGCTCCAACGTGCCTGACGGTGCACCATCAAAATATTCTGCTTTGTGATTTTTTTCTCGGTATTATTAGTGCAGGTGGAACGAAATTCCCAGTAGCATTAGCACAAACAGCCACTGAGACATGTTCACCACGCTCGGCACTAGTTAGAGCACCAACTTGCTTCTTTCCCTTGAGAGCAAATACTTTTGGAGGCTTTTGAACGGTGCTAAGACCAGACTCGTCCATGTTGTAAATCTGGTGTGATGAAATGTTTTCGTCAGTCACCAACTTTCCTAAAAGTTTGAAAAATTTCATTACTTGAGGCTTATTGAACGCCCTCGCTCTCGCAGCTGACGTCGGTTCAGGACTTCTCAGTGAGATATTGGGATTGCGCTCTCTAAACCCTTTCAGCCAATCCCAACCGGCCATTTGACTAGACTTGTCAAATCTGTGGTCCAAGTTCATCCTTTCTGCCAGTTGGTAAGCCAATTTTCTTATATCACTGGTGGTAAACCCAAAAAATCGGCTTTCAAAATGAAGAATATGGTCTACCAAATCTTTTTCTATTTCTGGGTGAAAGGTTGGCTTGAAGCGACCAAGATTTATAGGAACTCTTGCGAAATGACGGCGAAGTGTTGCCTGCGGTACATTAAACTTCTTCGATGCCTGAAGTCATCCCATCTTCTTCATTTTGAGGGCTTCTATGGCCATGGCCATGGCCATATCTTCTTTGGACCATTTATGTCGTGTCGAAGTCCGTTTATAGCTATTAGGCATCCTGGAATAGAAACTGAATCAGTCGTACTTTATTCTGAATACGTGGGCGCTGTGGGATAAGATGACATAGTATGCCATCTTAAACCGACGTTCAGTATGTCATCTTACCCAAAAGTGAACGAAAAAATGTATTGCTTTCTAGTGACAAGAACCTTATGATTTTTTTCTTAGCTATACAGTATTCACGATGCAAATTAATGCTACTTTACACAAAAATCATTTAATAAATTGAATTCCTTACCTGACGGGTATTTTCGTAACAATACATAAACCAGAATAATTCTTTTTTCGGTCACAGAATCAGACAACTCCCCAGCACGTCTAAACGTGCGTCCGCCGGTGATCATACAATGTTGCACTATTGGGGAAATCTACTAACCGATGAATAAACATCAATGTCACGTTTCTCGCGCGAATATTTGAAAAGATAGTAATGGTATGTCATCTTACCTGACTATGTCATCTTGAGCACAATTCCCCTAGGATGTTCTTAGGATTTAAATTTCGGATGTTCTAGGAACGTCCGTTTCTTAAGTCCTACGGACATTCTTAGGACTTAAATTTCGGATGTTCTAGGAACGTCCGTTTCTTAAGTCCTACAGACGTTCTTAGGACTTAAATTTCGGATGTTCTAGGAACGTCCGTTTCTTAAGTCCTACAGACGTTCTTAGGAACTAAATTTCGGATGTTCTAGGAACGTCCGTTTTTTAAGTCCTACACACGTTCTTAGGACTTAAATTTCGGATGTTCTAGAAATATCAAACAATCTTGTAAGTCACGTAATTGTTTTGCACGACTACATTTCGAATCTTCCGAGAACATTCGTCTCGTAAGTCTTGTGAATCTTTAGAAGACCTAAATTTCAGATGTTCGAAGAACCACCGTCTTGTAGGTTTTGCAGATGATTCAGGTTCGGTTGCAAAACAGTCTTACGACTGAACCTCGCCTTTGCGTTATTTTTTTGTGCAATGAAATGTTCCCAGATAGCATACGACGTCTTCAAGACTTCTGTTTTACGTCGTCGTTAAAGCATCTGTCTTGAGACGAATGTAAAATTTTAAGCAATGAGTCTAGAGGTCGAATGATGATATTCTGTAGAATATTTCGCGTCAATGCACATTTTTTATAAATTATTAATAATAGTTATATACCTAGAAATTGAAATTATTTGCAAGGAAGTGTCTTGAGTAGTTGCGAAAAACAGTTGCTTCGTAAGCTGGGAGTCTGGGTTCGATTCCCGTCACCGCCAAATTTTTTTTCTTAATATCCTAACCCAGACTTGATGAGGACGACGTCTTTATGGCGCTTTTACACCATCTGCAAAACGTCTTTAAGACGCCATTTGGACGTATTTAACTTTACTTTCTGACATTCGGAAAACGTTCTGAGAATGTTGACACAGCACGTCCTCAGGACGTCCCACTTTGTAAATAGGACCTTCCTACGACATTTAAAGAACCTAACGAGGACGTACAGGGGATATATGGACCTTCTCGGGACATTCTCCGAACGTCCAGTACGTCCGGAACGGACGTTCTTCGGACGTACGTAAGATGTCTTTGTGCTATTTGGGATGGAAACGTTCAAACATTCAAGCCACTCAAATCCTTCGAAAAGATCGTCTTCTGTCAAACTCATTCGAATATTCAAGCTTCAAGACAGGATCAAGGGGGTGGCTAGGGCCCCAATACAAACCCCATTCTAAGCTTTCCATTTACGTGAAAAAATAATTCAACGAAATTTTGTTTACTGCTTCTCTTTTGAAATAATTATAAGTCGCATTCAAAATTTATTTTAAAATAGCATTTCGACGGCTTTTATTATTATTTATTTCTACATCGTTTAATGTTATTTAGATAAATTTCAATTTTTAAAGATTCACATATCTTATGTTTTATTACAAAAAAATTGGTTACACAGCCCCCGCGTCACCCAATGGGGAACTCGAAGGTTTAATAGCCTCGGGCCCAAAAAATCTTAAGGTGGAAACGATTAGAAAAAATCGATTTTTTGTGTATTTTCTTAATGTCTGGAATCTCAATAATGTGCCCTTAAAGTATTAAAGTAAAATTTTGGTGCAGGTAGTACAACGCTCGAAATCGGCCGTTCGCAGGTAGGTAATCGGATTTCGTTCTAAAACTTTACACGCGATTTTCTCGAAACGATGTTTTTCAAACTGGGCGTACGGATAACTCAGTTAATTACATAATATTCTATATAAATTGTCAATATATATATATATATATATATATATATATATATATATATATATTGTTATATATATGTATTGACAATTTGAGCCAAATCTGTAGCCCGAAATTGATACTAAAATTGTCTCATATTTTTAAATAGCAGGGATTAATAATTTTAACCACAATATTTTTATAAATATGGCGATATCTCCATGTCAGATGACATGTAACTTATTGCTCAAAGTTTCGCTATTACCTCACATAACCGCAGGCGACGAGTCGCGTTGCCTCTCCGGGCGGACGAAGTATGGTGGATCGCTCGTCTGCAGGCGTCGAAAACCTACATTTTTTTAAGGCTTGTAACTAAAAAACATAACAGAATCGGACATATATTTATAAGATAAAAGAAGCTTCTTTTATTGTCCCTTACCACCTGCCCGATTGACCTGTAATTCTGAATCACCCTGTCCATATCAAGGCTTTTCTTTTCATATATCTTTTGATACTTTTAAAGTACGTAACCAAACAGCCAATTTTCTCACCCTGTTTCACATCTCAACACTTGCATTTATTGGCAAAAATCAACACTTTCCATTTCATTTTATTACATTTGATAAATCCATTTCCAGTTCCATTTTTCCTCCATTCGCTCTAAAGCACATTGCGAGTCGGCTTACCGCCAGTGGAACTTCATTGAAGTTACATTCACTGTTCGTCCCAATGCAATTAATGAATCCCATGGACACAGCCCGACGGTGTTTCGCAACATCTCGATGAACGTGTTTGAGTTGCAGAACCGAGTGCACGACACGACTGTGCCAAACGATGCACTGGATTCCAGACCAACTGAAATATAACTGCGTAATTTGTGACACAAATGTTTCATTACAAATAGATAGAGAGATTCGGTAGGGAATGCAGACACATTAGCGGAGGAATTTCGAGATAATTATGAATGAAAGAGATTTGATTCTCAATGGCCGTCGAGACACGAGTATTTTGACATTTACATGGATAAATAACGGGCAACTGGCGTCCCAAGGCTATTTTGTAATCATGGAACTGATAGCAAATCAGTCGCAACGAAGATATTTGCATACCAAGTTTTGTTAAGGAAATTGTGAAACATCATGTTTTATGTGTATTGAAGCAATAAATCATTCCCTCGTATTTCATTCGGTTGACTTGTGTCTCTTAAATGAACCCAGACGACGGAACTTAAGGGGACCTTCCGGTCTAAAAGTCGATTTTTTTTATTTCATTTTTCGAATGTTCAACCTTTTAGGAACACGTGTTTAGAAGGATTTGTTGAAATTTGTAAAATTCCCGAAGTTATAGGCATTTGAGTCGCGGCAAATGCATGGGTCACAACCGGCCACTCGGCGCTCACGTAAAACTTTAAGGGGGTACTCCACTGTGACGCGCCAAAAATTGATGAATTTTCAGGACTTTTTTTTTTATAGAAAAAAATTGAACAATTCAATTGAAATTTTTACTGGTTATTAAATAAGTTGTAAATTATATTCTAGTATTTTTTATTTTTTATTAAACGATAATATACACAGTGCAACAGGCAATCGAAGTTGCCTCCTAAAAAATAAATGTATCATTGGTGCAGGTGATTCCGGGTGACTCAGTGATCTGAAACAAAATTTCGAGTGATTTTTTTGCTTAATATGAGTGTAATTCTCGTCCGTAGCAGATTTGTTATCATACATAACAAATGAACAAAATGGCCCACGTTAAAAGATTAATATCGAAAAAATGAATTTCTTTAAATCGTTTATCGATGTAAAAACTAATTAATTATTGAAATAACAATATAATTCTGCTACCAACGAGAGCCAGATATGTGTAGAGTAATGTGTAAAATTTTCAGCCTGATCGGTCCAGTAGTTTTTTCTATTTTACCTGCACGAGTTGAAAAAAAGTGGTTTCGAGAAAAACGCGTTTAAAAAAAATATCGATTTTTCCTAAGTTATTCGCGAATATATATACCTACAATTAATCGGCGAGGCCAGCTCCATACAATATGCCTTCAGTTTCTTCATATGACTCTTCTTCAGCAGATTTCGCTTCCTTTCGAGCTGTTCTAGCCTCTTTTGAGGCATCAGTGCTGCGCCGGTTAGCGCGGATCACGCGCCCCTTATCAGCAGCGGCAGTATTTGGCGACCATGCATCCGTGTACTTATAATCCGTGTACACGTGTATTAAGTACACGGATTTTTAATTCCTTAATACACGTTACAGGTGTCCCGTGTACACGTGTATTTAGACACACGTGAAAAGCCACGACCTCTAATTTGCACACGGGGTTTTAGTTTATGAGTAGTTGCTAGGAGGGGATCACATTCAGGTAAAGAAGCAATTAACTAAAAGTGTCACTCGCAATAGGATCAGGTATAATTGAAGCTAATGAGTAGTCGCAACAATAGGGATCCGTCCGCCCGCGGACGCAGTGCCCCGCGCACAGCTCCGCCTCTCCTAATAAAGTTGGCTATGAAAGCCGAAATAATCGAAATAAGGACTCCAAACTTACACAGTTGATTCTTAGAGATATTTACTTTCGAAAAATGCAGAAAAAAAATTCCATTTCTCGAATCTGTCACAGTGGAGTACCCCCTTAAACGCGTTTTTCCGAATCAGTGTTCTCAAAATCGGTGGGACCTGTATCTTCAAAAGTTATTATCCGATTCGACTGAAACTTTTTTTATTTTGAAGAATATACACTTCTGGCTAGGGGAGGGGTCAGAAAAATTACAAAAAATTGAAAGTTTATAATTTTCAAGGGCGTTGAAAGGACGAAAATATAGAGAAAAAGTGATTTCACACTTCATGTGTCGTTATTTTTAAAAAAAATGTCATTTTTGTATTTTTTTCTGCCCCCCCCCTAGCCAGAAGTATATTCTTCAAAATAAAAAAAGTTTCAGTCGAATCGGATAATAAATTTTGGAGATACAGGTCCCACCGATTTGGATCAATTTTTTGACGCCTTAACTTTAATGACTCCCCAGTGCCGTCTGCAATGATTAATTATAAAACAAAAAATAGATTTCTATAATTTGAGAGATCCTTAATACAATGCAAAAAGTCACATTATATTATATATGTATAGTAGTTTTCCATTAATTAATTCCTAAAGATCACCTATCTTTTTGGGCTCTAGACCGGAAGGTCCCCTTAAGGGGACTAGGCAGTCGAAAAATCGATTTTTTTTTATTGCATTTTCCGAAAGTACTATCTTTTCTGAATAAAATGCCGTTTGGGTTATATTAAAATTCGCAAAATTGTTGATTTGGCAGCTAAAAAGATCAAGCGGTAACTTATTGCGTCGCCTTTGCCCAGAAACTTTAAACGCGATTTTCTCGAATCTTTTTTTCTCTTGGTTTTTTCCTGATTGCGAACGAATGGAGGTTCAGATCGACTTGAAAAAAATTACAGGATGTGTAAAACATGTGCCATTTCGCCCCAAACCTCTGATATAATCCGTAAAAATTCGAGATTTTTATAAAAAAATTGAAGAGTCACCGGATTTTTGCAGCGCACAAATAAGAACGAATTTTTCTCGGAAAAATCGCCGTTTTTCAGCCACCAATCGCATGATTTTGATTTAATTGTTGTTTTTATAGATTTTGGCGGAAACTATGAATCCAACAAACAAGAATCTCGCCTTTGAAATCGGATTACGTCACATTTTAACACCGATATTAAAGCAAAACGACAGAAAAACGTTAAAATGTTTACCCGTCGGCAGCGCCATTTTTAAAGCACATATATATTTCTTATTACTTTTTTTTCAATCTGTATGGTAGTAATAAACATTGGGTAAAAGCATATATCTGGATGTGCTTTCATTTGTTTACAAATAAATAAAGGACAGAGTCTATTTCTCACGAAAAACGACTGCCTAGTCCCCTTAAGGGGGGAGACCACTGTAAAAAATCTGAAAAATTGATTTTTTCTTTTTTACATTTTCTGAAAGACGTACATTTCAAGAATGCTGTCTCCAAATTTTATGAATAAATTCGCAAAATTGACGGAGATATGGTGTTTTCCGTGAAGCGGTGTCAAACGCGCGACTGAGCCGCGCGGAACATTGAACGCGTTTTCCTCACAATGATATTTTTGAACCGCGTTGACAGTCTACAGTGAAAACTATACGTCCAAATGATACGAGCAAGGGCATTTATTGTGTGAAAAACTCGTCTCTATTACTTGACGATCAGTTTTTTTAATTAACGACCTCCTTATATTTTTTTATCAACATTTCCCTAACTTTGTACCCCGAAAACATGATTTTTTTTCAGTGGTCCGCCATTTTGTAATTCCTTGCGATTTTGGCTTTTTTTTATCGTCACGTAATAGAGGTAGGCTTCTAGTTTCTAAATATTATTGTCTTTTTTAATTCCGATTAACCATATGGCCTGGGCACTGTCAACGCGACAAGCATGTTTTGCCGCAGCGCAAATTTTGATGAAGACTAGTATACAGATTCATGAATTTGATTTAAACAATTGTTTTTTTTTACCCTTCAATATGTACATATTAACTATACTAAGCAATAAATTGATTTGCTTGCATTGTTTGTTGAAATAAATTCCCAAAAACACCCTTATTTTTCGGACCATTAAAATTCGGAAAAATCGATTTTTTCTTTTTTACAATTTCTGAAAGCCGTAGGTTTCAACAATGCTCTCTCCAAATTTTATAAAGAAATTCGCAAAATTGACGGAGATATGATATTTTTTGTGAAGTGGTGTCAAACGCGCGACTGAGCCGCACGGAACATTGAACGCGTTCTTCTCAGAATGACATTTTTCAACCGCGTTGACAGTCTACAGAGAAAACTATACGTCCAATTAACATGATCAAGGACATTTATTGTACGGAAAACCCGTCGCTATTACGTGACGATCAGTTTTTTTCCATTTTCGACCTGCTTCTATTTTTTTTATTAACATTTCCCCAATTTTGTACCCCGAAAACATGATTTTTTTTTCAATGGTCCGCCATTTTGTAATTTTTTACAATTTTGACTTTTTTTGATCGTCACGTAATAGAGGCAGGCTTCTAGTTTCTAAATATTATTGTGTTTTTGAATTCGGATTAACCATATGGCCTGGGCACTGTCAACGCGACTAGGATGTTTTTGCCGCAGTGCAAATTTTGACGAAGACTATACAGGAAACGGATTTATGAATTTGATTCAAAAAAATTTATCTTACCCTTCGATATGTACACTATTAACTATACTGAGCAATACATTGATTTACTTGCGTTGTTTGGTTTAAATAAATTCCCGAAAAGACCCTTACATTTCGGACCGTTACAGTGGTCTCCCCCCTTAAGGGGGGAGACCACTGTAAAAAATCTGAAATATCGAATTTTTCTTTTTTACATTTTCTGAAAGACGTGCGTTTCAAGAATGCTCTCTCCAAATTTTATGAAGAAATTCGCTAAATTGACAGAGATATAGTATTTTCCGTGAAGCGGTGTCAAGCGTACGACTGAGCCGCGCGGAATATTGAACGCGTTTTCCTCATAATGACATTTTCCAACCGCGTTGACAGTCTATAGAGAAAACTATACGTCCAATTGACACGAGCAAGGGCATTTATTGTACGAAAAACCCGTCTCTATTACCTGACGATCAGTTTTATTTAATTAACGACCTCCTTCTATTTTTTTTATCAACATTTCCCCAATTTTGTACCCCGAAAACATGATTTTTTTTCACTGGTCCGCAATTTTGTAATTTTTTGCGATTTTGAATTTTTTGATCGTCACGTAATAGAGGCAGGCTTCTAGTTTCTAAATATTGTTATCTTTTTGAATTCGGATTAACCATATGGTTTGGGCACTGTCAACGCGACAAGCACGATTTTGCCGCAGCGCAAATTTTGACGATGAGTATACGGGAAACGGATTTACGAATTTGATTGAAAAAAAATTTTTCTTACCCTTCGATATGTACATATTAACTATACTAAGCAATAAATTGACTTACTTGCGTTGTTTGGTTGAAACAAATTCCCGAAAACACCCTTATTTTTCAGACCATTACAGTGGTCTCCCCCCTTAAGGGGACTAGGCAGTCAGAAACTCGATTTTTTTTTGTTGCACTTTTCGAAGTACCACCCTTCCCGATTAAAATGCCGTTTGGTTTATGTTAAAATTCGCAAATGATTGAGGATTTTACAGCCGAAAAGGTCGAGCGCGCCATAAACCGTTTCTGCGCGCACGCAGGTAGACTAGATTCCTCTTTCGAAACTTTAAGCGCGTTTTTCTCGGAATCATATTTCCTCTTCGTTTTGCAGTGATTGGGAAACAACGGAGGTATCAGGCGATTTGAAAAAATTTCAGCATATACGAAACATGTCTAGTTACGACCTGAACCTACGCCTAAGTCTGTAAAAACTCCTGGTTTGTCAAAAAAAAAAAAAAATAGAATGGCTCTTTTCCCTGGCGAAAAATGACGTTTCTTTAAAATTTGCCGTTTTGCAGCCACCATTTTTATAATTTTGATTTTTTTTCTTTTTCAATAGGTTCAGGGCAGAATAGGGGCCAGGGCAAAGTATAAATTTCAGAGGATATTTCACAAATAAATTTCTTACGGCCAGAATCACTGCAAAATTACAGCGGCTCCAAAAAAAACGCCTACATATCAGACGACTGTAGCGCTGTCATACATATGTATATGTATAATATTCAAATCATTTCTTTTTTTCTGTTTATATTATTAATAAACATTACCCAAACGTACTAGTCGCAATTTGTGTTCATCTCCTTGTAATTAATTCGCAAAAAATACTTGATCTTCGAGCGATCTGACTGCCTAGTCCCCTTAAGGACTGATGTAACATACAGAATGTGTATGGAAGCACGTTTTCCAATAATACTGGAGCTTTCTACTCCAGAAACTGGCATTTCAAAGAGTGTAAACAAATATCATACATTATAAAATAACTTTTATTGGTACTTTGGTCAGTTTCAACAATGTGACGCTGAACTAATTGTGGAATGTGAATTGCGAAATCAACCCAGTGGATTAGATTTGTTTTGGCGCAGACAGCCAGAGGTCCATGAACGTCTAAGCATTCAGAATGAGATCAATGCTTGTGCTTATGCGTTCCACGCACTATCTCTCTTGCAAATAAATTGCGAAGGGTACGTGGAAGTATTATGTTCGCAATTTGCAGTGTGCTCGTTCTCGATTGGCGTTTCCTTGGAAACAACCGTTAGGGCATGCATTATTGCCTCTCTAATAATATTTGTTTACAACAGCGTTTCTCAACCTTTTCACACTTGCGGACCGGGAATAATTGGAGACATATTTCGCGGACCGGTTGACAGCTAATACAGAAATAAAAACCAATGTAGATAGTGTTTTATTTATTAAATCTATGTTATAAAATCATAATTTAATTTAATTTATTTTTTTTTATATAATGTAGCGGCTACATGATTCGGGCGAAATTTTTCACGGACCGGTGCCGCGGCATGCCGTCGCGGAACATTGGTTTACAATGTTCACATTACAAAAGCAACTGTTTCGGTCTGAAAAATGATTAAACTAAGAGACACAAACTTCGTTCCATTGGTAATTCTGGAGATGAAAATTCAAGCGAGCAAAAATTGTAAACTTTTACGTCTTGTATTTTGTAAACAAATTCGAAACCAGCAAACTGATGACTTAAGCCCTCGCTAATTTTACGTCAACCACGTTGCATTGCAATTTTATTCCATAAAATTCCCTCACATTTACTGTAAAAAGTGATCGATTTAGCATGACCCCTCTGGGAAACGACCGCACAGAACGACGAACGGTAAATGAAGTGCTTGCAGCGGTTCAGGGATGGATTGGAGCTAGCTCTGACCAAGAACCATCAGGACTTCATCGCGAAATCACATTTCCCGTGCTCGCCTGAATTCGTACAAGTGTGGGACACGCGACGACGGCCTTTCATGTGGAAACGAAGCCGTCTCGAGCGGAAGACTCTCAGACTCGGGTTTACGCTGCTAAAGCGATTTCGTGCCGGCTCGATATGCGACAGATAAATCTTGACGATGGCAGGGAAACAGAACGAAGCGGAGCTATCCGGCACGCGCGAACGAGCTCTTAATTTAATTAAAGTTAAAGTAGACCCAGGATCCCGTTGATACGCGAACCTCGTATCAATTAGTCGTTTCTGTCTCCATTTTTTGGCATACTTCGATCGACGTTGTTAAATAGTTCGTCTGGGTATTGTTTGTGGTTTGCTTGAGGGTGAACTGTTTAAGGGGGTATACCCGTTTGACAGTGTCAAAAAACGGATTTTTATTTTTTACTTTGATGTTTTAGGAATATTATAAAACAAGTCCGATGTAAAAATTCGGAAAATTGACGAAGTTATAGGCATTTGAGTGAAACAACACAGGTAGCACGGGGCGGCTCGACCGATCGCAGCAATTCACTTCCAATTTTGCATGCAGAATCGTATTAAGATTCCACATCGTCCAACGGGGGCTTTTTATATTCCGATTCCCCGTTTATTATTTATAAAGAAAAAAGGTGCACTTTTCTCTTTGAAAAATCTAACTTTTCCTTTGATCTCTCACCATTTCTTTATTTTTCAAAATTTTTCAAAATCGGACCCGTTGGACGATAGCTATTAACATATTTTATAAGAAAATTTTACTGTCTTTAATTTCAGACACGACATACAACTTTTTTCAGGGCCACCGTTTAGCCGTCTAAAATCGAGAGACTTTCGGATATGTATGCATAACATCCGAAAAACAATAGTTTTTTTAACTGAAACTTTTTTTTAACTAGTCCATAATACTATGTAAAGTTAGTAAAAAAACGGGAAATCTTCATCAAGCCGCTGACTTGTAAAAAAATCTAAAAATTTTCACATTTTCCGAGGGTTCAAACGGGTATATCCCCTTAAGGCCGGGGCCACACTATGCGTTTTCGCCGCTGCGGTTATGACGGATGCGGTCACCCGATTTGTGACGTTGCATAGGTGACGGCGACATCCGGCGAATGCGGCAGCGACGCACTAGTGTGGCAGCTCTCATTTGAACCTATGCAACGTCACAAATCGGGTGACCGCATCCGTCATAACCGCAGCGGCGAAAACGCATAGTGTGGCCCCGGCCTAAGGGGGGAGCCTGGTGTAGCGGGTCGAAGAAATCGATTTTTTTTTTGCATAAATCAATAGTTAAACATCACGATAATATGTTCCCAAAGCAGCAAAACGAAATTCGAAAAATTAAAGCGGATATAGCCGGTTTTGCTACGGAGCGCCAGGTTACCACAAAACTTTAAATGCGTTTTTCTCGAAACGACAGTTTTACAGTTTGCGGGCAATGTAACTCCAAAAATATTCAACCAATCGACTTGGCCTTGTGCACAGATATTTGTGAACATTTTCTTCATAGAGCTAAGTTA
This sequence comes from Andrena fulva, assembly GCA_946251845.1. Taxonomy (NCBI): domain Eukaryota; kingdom Metazoa; phylum Arthropoda; class Insecta; order Hymenoptera; family Andrenidae; genus Andrena; species Andrena fulva. The sequence continues at coordinate 16,011,820 of OX276333.1, read as the reverse complement.
TTGGTATGATGATATTGTTTAAATAAATAACTTTTTTTACACATTTAAGGCAAAATTTCGTTGGAAAAAGTGAACTTTTTTTCAAGAGGGCGCCTTTGTTCAATTTTGCATCTTTTAAGATATGAATTTATACGATTTGTTGCGTACACTCATAAACTAAACGAAAATTGTTCGATTTTTGGTTTTAGATAAAACCAAAAGACGCTACGTTGCCCGCAGTGCAACAATTGCGTCGCCAACGGACTGGGCATAAGCCCTTATAATTTTGTTATTTGCCGCTCATTTTTAATAAATTTTTTTTTATCTTCCTTAACCTGATAATACAATATCCTGAAAGTTTCAGAAAGATCGATTAAACACTTTCTTTACAAAAAAATCCCGAAAAATGCCTCGATTTCCAGCTAGTTACACCAGGCTCCCCCCTTAAGGGGTGTCTTCATCGAATGCTTCGCTTTGTGAGAGTGTTTTTCAGGATTTAATATAAAGGACATTGCAAGAGCAAGGAATCTAAAAAATTTCTGAGATACTTAGTGGAGTGTTAAGAAAGCACAGAAAAATTATTACGTAATCATCTTATACAGGGTGTTTTACCTAAATTTATCACCTGAAATATTTCTGCAATATTTACAAATTTCATAAAAATGTTCCCTATAAGAGTTGCATAGTTGTTTGGGGGTCTTCTGTATAGTAAAAATAGTTTTATTCAGTTCATCCACAGTTGTGCCATATTTGCTTTTGCATTCTGCCAACCCTTAACAATTGTTTGATGATCTAGTCATTCCGGGGAGTGTGGGCCAGTCACCGCTGTTTCTCTGCAGTGCTCCGGGCAGCCATTTTGTACAATTGTTATTACCTAAATAGTTAACATCTCTTTACGTTCACAAAAAATGTCAATAGCAAACACTAACCAGAACGTCAAAAACTCCATCCGCCTCGGCGTCAAGAGCTATTATTTCAATGCACATTTTACCAACTGCAAACTATCTCCTGATCCACCCAAACACAACCACGAAAGACAGATTGGGGGGAAACACTCATCAGCCACATGAGCCAGCTTGTTAAGATTACCCGTTCGCGTGGTGAAAAGTAGGGGCCGATTACTTTTTGTGCTAAGTCATCGTTGGTCTTTCAGAAAACAGGATACCTCGAACGCGGACTCGAAGAGCAGGCGATGGAGCAAGAGAGCCTTTCAGAGACGGAGCAGCGAGGTCGAGGTTCGTCTGCATCGCACCTCGTTGACCGGCAGCCAAGGTCACGCGAGCGTCGACGGCCCGAAATCACCGACCCCTTCCAGGCGGCGTAGCTCGAGCATAGCAGTGGCCAGACCTACGCCAGACTTGCACAGGTAATTCATCGATTGGTCACAATAGCTATAGTCGAATTAACAAAAGAAGGCGCCTGTGCGGCCCGTAGGCCGACGCGGCTCGGGAGAGACCCAATGCCTGCTCCGTACTTCGCGCGACGTTGCCACATTGTGTAGCAGATCGGACGTCTCTTTCTATCCGCAAGCGCAACTGTGTCTCTCTCACTCGCTCGATAAAACAGATTCCTTCATCTACAAGTCACTCCACGCCAAATCGATCACATTTTTAGAGACTTTGATCAGAATGCAATATGCATTTTGTGAACCGCGTGAAATTATGGAAAGGTTTGAGTCATTATTTAACAGGTTTTAAACTTGGTTACAAAATACAGGACTTTGAATTGTGCTATTTCTGCCTATGTTCGTGAAAAGATGCTGTACTTATGAATTTCTATCTCGAAAACTGTCAACAGCATTGCGTTAATTTTCTTTTATTTTAATCGAGAAGAATTAATCTATCAGAATAAATTTTCGAAATTGTAAAACTATTTTTCATTTCATTTCCGACAGGAATTCGATCCTTTAAACATGGCTTAAAATTAATTCGTTCCTTTAAAGATAGCTTAAAAGTATTACTCTAGGATAACGCCATTAAAATTAACGTGAAATTTGCAGAATAAAACTTTGGTTATAATTTTAAAAATTACAAAATTCATTTTTCAATATAAAAAAAGAGTATTAGAATAGCCCGCACTTTCTAGATTAAAATGAAAAAAGAATGAATTCAATGCGATAAAGAGTTTCCGAGATAAAAATTCACAAGTACAGCTCAGTTTCATGAAAGTAGGCAAAAATTGAACAAATTCAAAACCAGCAAAGTGATGACTGAAATCCCTTCCTATATAATATTTCAGTTTGAACAAAATCCCTGTCAAATCTCTATGGGAAGGACGTTGGGTTCGCCCTCTGGAAGAGGATAGCAATATACACCCGACAAGAACAACGATTACTCTAGGCTCACTGCTAAGTAGTCGAAAGTCATTGGCTAAGGCGTAGGGAGCCGCGTAGGGGAAGCACCAATCGCGAGCCTGGAGTAGCGGCAACGTCGCAAATTCTGGCCCCGGTCCTAAGGCGCCTTCTTTCGTTAATTCGACTATAGCTTGTTTTACAACTGGCGAGACGCGGTAGATTAACACCCTGAGTTGCATCGGCGTGTTTTCACGTCGATACTTTCTGGAAATCATCGAAAGTTTGTATTAGCTTGCTGTACAAGTTCTGTGCGCTACAGTACGTCTTCTGCAAATTCGATTTTCAAAACAGCCTTAAGGTAGGAAAGCACTGAGGTAATTTTTTGGCAACGGGCAACTGGCAATATCGTCGCGTCTTTATTTCGCATGAAACACATGCAATCATGGACAGCTCCCCATCTACGTGGGAGTTGTGTTATGCCTTTTTTTATACAAATCTTAGGATTTATCGGTAAAAAGAAAGAACATATGGCATTTTTTGTGGCCTCGAAATTATTAATGTTATCCTCGCCTGAACTGTTTTTTAGTGATCGAAAAAGGTTAGACTCTGTTGGTGCCAGATCCGGGGAATATGGTGGATGAGGAGTAAGTTCCCATTGCAGTACCGATATTTCTTTTTTGCGTTGCTATCGTCATGTGTGGTCTTGCGTTGTCGTGGAGTTACAGGACACGGTTCGATTCATAAGTGATGGTCTTTTAATCTGCAGTTCTTGCTGCACTCTTTCAAATTGTTGGCAATAGAAATCAACGTTCGTAATTGTAGTTGGATTGAGGAACTCGTGATATAAATGAAGTGGCGACAGAACTTATCCAGCAACCTAATACTGTTCTAGAGTTCATGAATGTTTACTTTGAAAAACAACTGACAACGAGCGCGATGTTGTCTTTGTACTTTCCTTTGATGAGTCACCCAGTAATGAAAATTTTAATTTCTATATTTGGTATTAAATCTTCATGACACTGTTACTTTCAAAATGAGTGTGAACCCGACCTGGTACGGGCTAATTTTAATCGATTAATCTATGGAATTCGTAAGTGAATCGTATTACGTATAATTGAAAGAGGCCCGACTAAAGTCGTATTTGTCTCATTTACAGCGAGAAAACCTCGCCTCTTTATTGGTAGTAGGGTAGACCGGAGGCGGTAGTAACAGGGGGGGGGGGGCGAATGTAACACGCTAAATATCTCAAAACATATAATAGATAACCAATTTTGGATATATGATGAACAATGACATTTGGAATATACACATCCATGCCCTAGGACAGGGTTGACTAACTGGTGCAGGGATCGGCGAGCTGTGGCTATCCACTCGGCTACCTCATACGTACAGGAGCCGTGGTAATGTGTGCGTGAGACGCCACGATTGGAGACGAACCGACGCCAGCGCCAAGCGAGTGACGCCGCGGCCAACCAGCGTCGACAACATATTTCCCGGTGACGCTGGTTGGCCGTGGTTCGGTTCGTCTCCCATCGTGGTGTCTCACGCACACATTACCACCGCTCCTGTACATGTGAGGTAGCCGATTGGATAGCCACAGCTCGCCGATCCCTGAACTGGTGGCTCACGAGCAGGGCTGGGAGGAAACAGTCCGGCCGAACACCTACAGGGAGCGGTGGTAATGTGTGCGTGAATTGACGCTAGCGCCAAGTCAGCCACGTGGCGACATCGCGAAACGAATGTGACGTCACGAATGTATAGACGCCATTGCCAAAGACGCCACGTGCGATTGTGAATTGAACATTTTTAGTAGTTTTTCCAAGTTTTTCATTCAATTGAAATTACACTTCATTACGACATGAATAAGGAATCAGGTAAGACAAATACTTAATACTTTAGCATCAACAGAATTATAGAAATGATATTTTTTATATATACCAGCGCTAAGCGAGTGACGCCGCGGCCAACCAGCGTCGACAACATATGTCCCGGTGACGCTGATTGGCCGTGGCGTCGGTCCGTCTCCAATCGTGCGTCTCACGCACACACTACCACCGCTCCCTGTAGGTGTTTCAAATTGAGATCCGCCGACCTGTGTCCGCCAAGCCTTCTTTCAGCCGGCAAAGGTGTCCACCAGTGATGTCACACTCGTTTCGCGTTGTCGCCACGTGGCTGACTTGGCACTGGCGTCAATTCACGCATACATTACCACCGCTCTCTGTAGGTCTGTTCGGCCGGACTGTTTCCTCCCAGCCCTGCTCACGAGCCACCGGGGGCTCCTTCGCCTTGCTGCTACGCTGACCGGCCCCCCTCCATACCTATCAAACTCTGACGATCGCAGTGGATTCCTCTTTCTTTCCTTCTCTTTTCGACTGCGATCGTCAGTGTCTGGTAGGTATGGAGGGGGCCGTTCAGCGTGACAGCAAGGCGGAGGTGCCCGCGGTGGCCCGTGAGTCACCAGTTAGTCAACCCTGCCCTACGAGTACAGATACGCAATAGACATGGATAGTGAAGAAAATAACTTTTCGATACCCTAAAGTAACTTTTCCTTACTGACTTAAAATTGTAATATAAACACTCCCTTCGCAAGTATGTGCTTGTTCGATTTTTTAATCTGTAATTCGACCTTTTTTAAACTAGTATTGATCGTTACTTTGCACTTTTAAGCGTCTCGTTAGTCAAAATTTATAATTTAAGTTCAAAAGGATGGTCGGGGGCGATTGTAACATCGGCAGTCGGGGTCGGTTTTACCGCAACAGAACCGAATAAGGACAAAAAGGGCAAATAATATTGTCTTATTTGCATGAAATCCTCCCAGTAAACAAACTGACCGCAGTATGCCAGCAGATTGGTGTCAGATTCGAGGAAATCCTGACGTCAGATTCGGAACCTAATATATCCGCATTTGACTATGGTTTTGTGGTCAGAGCCTGATGTCAGGATCTGACATTAGATTGACGGCAGATACCGAGCAGATCCTGCTGCCGTGGTCTGACCGCAGATTGGGAGCAGAAATCGAGCAGATCCTGCGCAGCGCGATCTGACGGCAGATTGGCGGCAGATACCGAGCAGATTGGCGGCAGATAGCGAGCAGATCCTGACGTCAGATTCGATGCCTACTATGTCCGCATTAAACTATGGTTCTGCGGTCAGAGCCTGACATCAGGATCTGACCGCAGATTGATGTCAGATTTCGATCAGATCTTGCTGACAAAAACCGCCCGCAGATTGGCGGCAGAAATCAAGCGGATCCTGATGTCAGAATCTGACCGCAAAACCATAATTTAATGCGGACATAGTAGGCAATTTTATATAATAGTATAGATTTAAAAACAGTGCGAAAGTCTTAAGCGTAAATAATATATAGAACACGTTTATAAGACCGACTTGAAAGATCTGATTCCTACCATATTTTATGGGAAAAGGAAAGTTGGAAAACCATGTATTTAGACGAGTATTATAACATTTTTAATATTTTACTTAGCAGGTTGTTAGTCAATTGAATGCCAGGGAGGCTCAAAATAATTATTTAAACATTTAAAGGCAGTTCTTCCAAATATAAAAGAATTAATGATAACTACTATTCATTCAGTCACCTTAGGGCGGTATTATCATCAATCGTTTTTTAGTTTTTAGCACGCGGCATCCTCTACTAGTCTAGTAGATTAGTAAAGGATGCCGGTTGCTTAAGACGATCTTAGTCTTAAGCAACGACTGATAATACCGCCCTTGGAGACGGGTATACCAAATATATACTCCGCAGTGAAATGCCGGGAAATGCGAGTGGTACTCGAGAGCCCTGAATGATCGAGCCCTCGGCCACTTATTCCCGCCACGGTGCTATTTCGCAAGCGAGAAGCACTCGCCCGATCGCCGCCTGACGTGTTCGCGTCGTGAACTATGTCAGCAGAATCTGCCCAATTCCTGCTGCCTATCTGCCGTCAGATCGCGGTACGCAAGATCTGCCCGATTCCTGCTATTAAATTGTATCAGCAGACTCTCCTTACTTTCTGCCGCCATTCTGCCGTCAGATCCTGACATCAGAATCTGCTCGATTTCTGCTGCCAATCTGCCGTCAGATCGCGCTGCGCAGGGTCTGCTCGATTTCTGACATTAAATTGTACTAGCAGATTCTCCGCAGTGTCTGCCGCCAAACTGCTCGCAGGCTATGTCAACAGGATCTGCTCGATTTCTGCAGCCTATCTGCCGTCAGATCGCGGTGCGCAGGGTCTGCTCGATTTCTGACATTAAATTGTACAGCAGACCCTGCCGCCAATCTGCTCGCAGGTTAAGGCAGCACAATCTGTCGGCTTTCTGCTGTCAGTCCGCTTTCATCATCGAATATAACAAATCCTGTATCAAATCTGTAGTCTTTCTGTCACAAACATTTGTAGTCAGGCGTTGAGCAAAATCTGCTCAAATGGACGTGGCTGACTGGGCTATAGCATAGCACAAGCAAACCAAATGAAAAATGGGTGCAATATACTGAATGTAAGGGTTGAGCAGATGAAGAATGCACCAGCCAAAACGTATTTTATTTCTGCCAGAATTGCGACACCACATAATTTGTTATAGATTTTACTTTTTTCATTTATTATTATAATCTAAATCAATAAATATTTTAATTTTGTAAAGTTATATTTGTGCTACTATCGACTCCATGCAGTGTTACAACCGACCCGGGGTCAGGGACGGTTGTAACACTTTCTCCGCTTCTCATTTTTTATTAATAACCGGAATATTACTTGACATACAGCGAAACTGTTGTGGCTCAAATAATGTCAGATAAGTAAGTAACATTTTTGTAAAAAAAAAATTTTGTTGTAACTGTAATAGTTTTTGCGTAATCGTATTCCAAAGTCAAAGTGTTACTACCGCCCCCGGTCTACCCTACTGTAATGAAGATTTAATAGACAATATAGAGGTTATAGAGGTTTAAATTTTCATTAGTGTCGGCATGCTTTCAAAGCGCGAAGCTTGCTGGTCGAAAGTTTCCCAGCAGAAGCGATCGCCTGGAAAGGCCTGACCGACTTGAAGGGGCATTTATCAAAACCTTGCGCCACTGAAAATATTAAATACGATGTAATACTCAAATATGAGGAAAATCTATAATAGAAACTACTGCAATGCATATAAAGTTTATTCGTTTATGAAGAATAGGAACTCATTCATTATTCCTTTGAAATGTTGCTCGAATAAAATTATACCAAACTTTTCAAAGAACAAAATGTCTATTATGGATCAAAACCGATTTATATTAATCATTCATTAACACTCAATGACTCATTAAAGATAGATATTAATATTATGAAAATTTGTGCAAAAACATATTGGAAATATGTTCAAACGCATATTAACGTCTTAACATGTACCTATCTAAAATAATTTTCAGGTTCATAATTCAAAAAATTGTTGAAATAATTTTTCTTTTTTCGAAGGAAAATAGTGGGGCCTTTTTTACGTCAGAGTATTACACAGTTAAGTTTGCGCGGCCAACTATCGCTTCGAAAACTTCGTTTTCGATCTGAACTTTTTATATGACGATACGCAGTCATTTGCGTTAGTAGGGGAGACCGGGGCTAGTTGTTACATTTTTCAGTTTTTTATTTTTTATTTTTTTTTGCATTCCATATTCAATACTATCAATGACTCTCACTTAAAGTACGTTCTTTCCTCTACCGATAACCGTTATCGCATGTAATTAAACGAAAACCATGACTTTGAAACAAGCCATTTTGAAGGTCGAGACATGTTGTATCAACGTGCCCCGAGTAGGGGCTAGTTGTTACACAATACGGGGCAAGTTGTTACAGGATTAAATTTTACGAAACGAGGCTTATTATGAGTAATATAATTATATTTTCGTGGACAAAAGTAAATTTATTAATGGTAACAATCTATTACAATAAATATAGAATAAGAAATCTATTTTAAAAATAGTAAAAAACTACTGAAATCAGTTGCACTAATTATCGTCGTCCGTTTCATACGGGGACTCGCAATTAATGCACACATAAAAGTGATTTTTAGGTTTTGCACACTTGTCATGTGCCCACTTTTTGCACTCTATGCACTGAATCCACTTTGTGGAGCCTTTCTTTGGATGTAAGAGCCTTTTCGTGTGTAACAACATGCCCCTTGCCATGTGTAACAACTTGCCCCGGTTGACACCATTGTGTACATAAAGCTATAAGTTCATACCAGTTTGGTGTATTCTTATGTTCTTGGTATGAATCTGTAGCTAAAAGAACACTGATTCAAACGTGGTAATATTAATTTACATACATTTATCTCTCTGTTCGGTAGAAAAGATTGAAGTAGAAAGAGAAAAGTTACTATTAGTACCGAAAACACAGAAAACTGTAATAAAGTGACAACGCGTGAACCGACTACAAACAAACATACACAACTGTGTATGGTTGGAACACATCAGCCACTTCATCGTCGAAGTGATAGTCCAAGCGAAAAAAATTTAAACTGCTTTGTAACAACCTGCCCCTGTAACATCTAGCCCCGGTCTTCCCTACTTTCTTAATCACACCTACGCCGAGAAAGTGGAATTCGTTTGAAACTTTCCGATTACGCGTGCCTCCATTCATGACGTTATTACACTGACTTAATTTAAACTTATTCTTAAAATTAAAAATCGTAATATTCATGACGTCGAGGACAGCTCCCTATTATAATATGTATATAAAGTTCAGATGCAACGCAGCCATTTTTATTTCTCCAATTCTGCTTCGTATACTGCGCAGTTTATTTGTTACTTGTAAGTTTTGTTGCTGAAGTAAATTAATACATTGTAATGCAGACTTGTCAGACACATTATTTACGTAAATTAAAAAAGTAAATGCAGAAGATTAAGTTTGTAGGTACTTACGCACCCGTAAAACTTAAACTAATATTTGTGGCAGAAGGCAGTAATAATTGAACGTAATAATCTTCCCTGATTTATACAAATTTTATGAACGTAATGTACAAAATTATTTAGTTGTAATTTTATTTCTACTTATATCGTATTTCTCGCTAATAGGCGGTAATGGTTAATTACTTCTTTACTGTAACAGAATTATATAAATATGAAATATAAATTGAGTAACTTCGATGCATTTCTTTCATTTTTCTTTCTCGTTGCTTGGCTGCTTCCCTCGATCTCTCGAGCATCCATTTCAACATTCTTCAAACTCTTTCGAGGTACAGAATTTAAATAAATTCTACAAGATAAACATAAATGTGCAAGACAGTAAAGTGTGTTTACACGGAAAAACATAAAAGTGAAAATTGAAAGATATCCTTGGAACTTGAAATTATCTCTCAATTTGTTGATATAGCGGTATAATCGCTGCCCAAAATTGACGCAGGTAGTTGTACAATCGGATATGTGTGAATTTCATTGTCTCAACACATTTTGAAAAATAAATTTATTTTAATAAAGTTGAGTAAAGTAATCTTGTATTTTGTTGCTCCTCCATTGAAAGAGTTTAGATAAATATTTTTGCTCGAGCACTCCACAAATTTAGCATTGTTAAAGGCAATATGTTGAAGTTTCGAAATCTGCCATTAATATTCTAGGAAACACCACAAACTGCATACTTTTGTCAATACAGCATCGAGAGAGAAGGAACTATTTATTTATTTATTAAAAGGAATATGCATAATGACTTACTGCATAAAGGGGTTTTCTATCCTGAAGAATTAATTCGCTAAAAATCCCAAACTTCCTCAATTACGTAGAGTACAACCCTTCAGCAAACATATACTATTGCACGATGAGAAGAAGAACGACTACCCACAAGCTGAAATGTCACAGGGGCAAGGGGAATCGCCCGCTCGCTCCACCCTATCCCCTCCAAGAAGTCCTACTTTTCGGTTCTTAGCGGCTGTCCATATCCGCGGATTGTCGCGATTGGTTTTGTTTACGTTCTTCGTCACGGGACGAACTGTGTTGGAGGGGATAGGTTGACGCGAGTGGACGATTCCCCTTGCCCCTGTGACATTTCAGCTTGTGGGTAGTCGTTCATCTTCTCATCGTGCAATAGTACTTCATACTTTAAAGCAAATAGAAACAATCAGAAATCGATATTTTTTCAAAGTGCCCAAAAGTGTATACATAATTCCATCTGTAGCGATGCCTCCGACTCCGCCACAATAGGGCATTTCGACCGATCCCGCTCTCTCGCAAGTTCTCCGTCAACTGCCGATGCCTATACAGTACGCACTCGTTATAAGCAGTGTTCACAGGAAATTCCCTCGGGTAGTCCGGACTACCATCGTAGGGAGGGGGAACGCATGCGCGCGATGATGCGGTGACGTCAAACCAATCAACGCCAAGATGGAAACGATGGGAAACGAAACGGCGCCACCGTCAAGTCTAGCCAAGCCAGCCAACCAGCGTCGCCGGGGAATCGGTTGTCGACACTGGTTGGCTGCGGCCTTACTTGCCTTGGCTAGCTTGGTTCCTTACTCATGCTGCAACTTTAATAAATCACTGAGAAACTCTAATAAAGGGCAAAATTCACAAAAGTCTGTCTCGCGTGGCGTTTACAAAAGTTGACAAAAGTACGATTCGAAAGGGTGGCGTCACGAAGCGTAATGCTAATGGCGTATTGGCGTCCAACACGTCACTCGCTCGGCTTCGCGTTCACGTGATTACGTCGCTTGGCTTGACTTGACGGTGATGCCGTTTCGTTTCCCGTCTTGGCGTTGATTGGTTTGACGTCATCGCGCGCATGCGTTCCCCCTCCCTACGATGCGAGGCCGAAATCCGGTGGGAATTTCCCGTGAACACTGGTCACGTCCCGCCCTTGGACGGGCAGGGAAACCGGCAGGTAAAGTGCTACGAGCAATCGCCTGCGTCGGGCCCGTAGGCAGTAATGGCGGCTGCGCAGATCGGTTGCAAAACGGTATGGACGTACGGTTTTTCTTAAGATGGATTCAGTATATGTAGGAGCGAGAGCTCCGTGCGGCTGTTTAGAGTGTAGGAATCAAATAGGTATGACGGGGGTCGTTTTCTTACGGCTCAGCAGAGCAGGCAAGTTGGGGACGGGGCCGCGGGTTGCCCAGCCCTGCCGTACGAGATACAGTAAATCCCCGTTATGAGCCCGACGAACGGGGTTGGCGGCGGGCTCATAGTGGGTTGCGGACATGATTCCGCGCGGCCAGTGGCCGCTCTCTTCTCTCTTTCCCTCTTTCGTACCCGACGGCAACTTCTCTCGCTCTCGTCCGCAGGCTGCCAAGAAATGGTGGGGATAGTCGCCGGGCTGTCAACGGGAGGTAAACACGGGCTCATAACGGGGATTTACTGTACGGAGGCGGGCGACCAGTGGAAAACTGAGGATCCGTACGAGATACTGAGGTGGTCGTTCAGGGGCTAGCAGGCCCAGGTCGAAATGCAACCTTCCTTTTCGTCCCTTCCATCTTACCTACCAATCATTCTTTAACCCCCGCCAAACTATAAACACTTCACCATTTAGTCGCTCTGCCCCCTCGAATTACGCTTGTCCCAATTTCAAACTTAGTGTAGCTTCTAGAAATCGTACAAAACTTAAATCACGACTCACAACATATTTCCTTCGTGAACGACAGGTTTCTGCAAGCAGAGGCTGGACCATGGGGTCACCTATCACCCTCGCCGAGAAGTCCCACTAGAACCCCGGCTATTAGCCCTGGGGCGGCATCGAGCTCATCCCACTTGAGCCCAGGGGCGAGCCCAGGTGGTCCCAGTCCAACCAGTCCAGCCGGACCAGCTGGTTCCACGTCTGGGTCACGTGGACCTGGACCGAGGCAGTATCGTGGAAGGACCAGTAGCATGCCAGCAGTTCCGCGACACAAGGTGAGTCATTATTCGTGTGGATCTTTTCTGTACGAGCATTCTGTTGCGGAAGGTGCCGGGGTTCCGGGTTCTCACTGCGAATCTCGTAATGCTCCTGTGTCGTCCTTCGCTGTTGTCGTCCGACGGGCTCCGATGAATCGGGTGAGGATGCCGAGACGGATATACTCGGTTGGAAACCGAGGATAGCAGGATTCTTGGCCGGTTAAAGAGTTAGGACTTACCGTAGGATTGAATAAGCTTTATTCTGTCCCGATCTGGGTGACAATGACACTAGTACTGTCGCGTGTGAGCCTCGTATAGAGTGTGACCCGTCATCGCTCGTACATCGTTCTTATATCCTAATCGGGGTGAAGCGGGGACCATCGGGGTCTCTGTCTTTGGCCCGTTTTTGGTGTTTCGCGATATGCTGGCGGTTCTCGCTGCGCATCCGAAATCACTTACGCGGTTGTGCCGGATTTCGGCCGCTCGATTATGGCAATCGAAATGTGCGCGGGGTCGTTACGTCCGGGTGTCGGTTGGGTCACAACAATTCGAAAGAATATTGCCATCAATCAATCCAACACTCTGTGTCTAATGTTTTGGTAACATTACTCGAGTTCCAAGGTAAAAATGTAACCAGTACAAGTTTGGGATTCATTAGCAAAATGTTATGTGAAGGATCAAAGCTATTCTTTGGTGTTATTAAGTGAAAATTCGAAATTCTTCTGAGGGAGTATAGATATAGATACCAAACAATAGAGCGGTTTGTGGAAAGAGTTACGACATACGTGTAGGAAAAACAGTACTTACAATCAGTGACCGGTCTGTGTCTGCCAGGTGCCATACTTATCGCCATTCCCAGAAAACTCGGGCTCTGGACGTTTCTTCCGTTTGAGCATGCACATTTATAAACCTCACTATTGCTCAACATACCTATAATTGATTAGAAGCCTCAATATACATATGTTTGTAGTCCTTGAAAATATTCCCGGACGGTTGCAGTCAAGGTTGTGGGACTACCAAGGCACATGTCGTTACTATCCCCCTTATATGTGCCTACAAATACGATCTTAAACACGGGTCAGGCTGATACAACAATTGTAGGAAGGGACCTTCGAGCTAATGACCTCTATAAAAAATCTTCTCCTAGTTTTATGAAACCTCGATCGTTATTCGGAGGCAGAAAAAGCTTCGTGCCTTTCGAGTGTGCTTCGAATTTAGAAGTTTTCCAACCCATAAACGAGTGAACTTGAAATGATCAGCCAAAGGAAATACCAACTCTTGAGAGCGAAAAAGTCACGTCTGTGTCGTAAACCACAGCGCATGTTACGAACCTTAACAGCTTCTGTTGCCTAATTAGTTCCCTAGTCATCAAAGAGGCCTCACGTTTCGTAGTAAAAGCTGTTCCTCGGGAAGTATTGGCAACGAGGCTAGCGTTTACCCGATCTGGCATTTGCTCAACAAAAGCTGGTCTTTCGGAGTTAATTTGCTCCAGTGACGTTTCTTCGCCACGTTAGTTCGCAAAATCGTAAGATTTTGTACGCGGTAGAAGTTTTAGACGGGGGAAGAAGTACGTGGCAGTTTCGCTTGATGGGAACGGCAATTGACACAATGTCGATAGTAAATGTGACAGCAAATGCGAAGCTGATAAATTCTGCACTTGAAAAGATTCGTGACTTAAGCAACGACTGCCTCTTGGCTTAAAAGTACTGTTTGAATAGCTGCAGCAGTATGTGACGTTTAAAGATTTTCCTTAACGTCGGACTTATGATTGGTATTATTAGATGTCGTAGGAATTTTGTAATCTTCACATTTTATTGTCACGTATTAGTGCATAATTCTAGAATAATGTTTTGGAAAATATTCTTAGGATTTTTGTGATATTATGTGTCCATATGGCACATGTATAGGTGATGTTTTTCCAATTTTAAATTTTTCCAGTAATCCTATCCTATCCTAGTCTATCGCCTTACTTGTAGATAATGAAATTTATAACTTCATTTTTTTTCAGAATTTCGCGTTACAATTTACTTATTACATATTCTACGAAACTGTTCCCCTAAATAGAAATCTTTCATAACATCAAATTGTAAATATTCCTCCACAATTACAATACTTATAGATCATAGATACAAAACTCTTAAGGTGTCTTCCTAGTGTGACGATTGAAAAAACTCCATTTTTCCGGAATTAAAAAAGAAACAAGTATTGCACGTATAATTTTGCCCGTTTGTTGCTTTGTTCTACACCTTTTGGAGGAACACCTTTTAAGGCTATAAAATAAAAATTTGTAAGTATAAAATATGCATTTATAGCGGAATAAGAGCATCATGAAGAGAACAATATCCTTCCAGATGCCAGACTTGATATTGTAGTTATTGCAAACATAAAATTCGAAAAGATCGGTACTCCGTAGACGTATCTATCGTGGCTATCGTCTGAACATGGTTTTACTTGCGAAAATATTTTTTTAGTCTTAAAAAGTGATATAATAAAGTTACGGACGTGCAAAATGATACTTGCTGCATTTTTTAATTCTACTTTGTATTTGTAACTCCAAAGTTTCGATTCAAAAATATATTTTTGTACTTTAGAATTACTCGTCATTCTAATTTTGAATTCCATTACAATCGTACAGAAGGTAAGAAGTAAATCACAGAATACATTTTAAATATGTCGTTACATCTATAATTATTTATTCACAGATTCAATTAGTAAAACCTTCTAGAACGATTCATCGATCCAAATGGCGATGGAAAAGCAATCTAGCTAATCAATTTTGATTGTGCAAAATAATACTATCAATAAATCAAATTATAGTAACTTCTATCTTACACAGGGGCCGTCCTTCAATTACGTAAGGGTAATGTTGGCGATTTTTCACCCCCTCATTTTATATTTCAATACCTTTCTTACGTAATATTTTTTTACATTGCATTTTTTCAGTTTTTAAAATTCTTTATTGGTTTATGTAATTCATTTAACTCGGTTTCAGGAAATTTAGACTTAAATTACTTTTCCGGAACATTAACGATAGAATTTGTATTTATTCTTTTCTGAAGCACCCCTGAATATTCGAGTAAACTTACATATTAATTACATCAATACAATTTAAATTGTAATAAAAATTAGAATTATATTGTCTTAAAGTTTCTCGCTTGTCCATGGATTTTGGATCCAATCCCCAACTGATACTATAACAGGGAGTGAATTTTTTTCGAGCGAATTATTTTCTGTGCTTCCTTCAGCATCCACTTCTGTTCTCAGGAATCCACCCTCCATTTGGCTCCTGTGTTCTGATCTCGTGACGTACACAGAACTTCCTCGCTGCGCCGAGCTTTTACGCGGCATTTTTTTCACGATTTAAAACAAAATATCTAACATGTGTGCGATGAAACATCGTTTTTTAGGTATTGAAAATTCGGTTAAGAAATATTACGTAAAACACTACCTGACTCCTTCTCCCCCTTCTAAGAAAACGTAAGAACTTCGCGACCCCCCAAAAGTCTTACGTAATTTAAAGTAATTTAAGGACGACCCCTGACCCTCAGTAAAATACTGTAAAATGGTAGAGTATTGTGGGGCAAGAGTGCGCACTTAAAGTTTAGACTTCTCTAAAATCCTTGGTATTACACTGATAGTCATATCATTTTGTGAGAAATAACTACTATCCCTTATTATTCGATAGGCAGTGACTTCGTGTAAATTTTCCTGCCACAACTTATATAAAATAAATATTTCCAAAAAGTGTCAAATGCGAACTTTTACCCGATATGTGGGGCAAAAGTTCGCATGTTATGGGGTAAAAGATCGCAATGAGAAATATCCAAAGAAGTGTTTTATTTTCCTGCATAGGTACATAGTTGGGGTAATACAGTAAAGCGCCTAATAGTTTATATTTAATTTTGTAGGTGAAGATAACAATATTCGCAAATAAAATTATCCCGACCTTCGTAATTTGAGCAGGCATCATTGCAGACACCATTCTTTACATGAATGACATTGGATCCAGTCTTCTTCTGGAGGATCAATGCTCTCCATTACATGGTGGATTACAAATTAATAAAAAAAATCAAAAGCTCATATCAGCGTGGCTCAACTATCATAAACTCAAAATTTATTTCCATGTTGTAATTGATGATTAATTTCAAATTTATTTTTTATAGTCGGTTTAATCAGTTTTCGTTGCTAATTTAGCAAACTCTAGAAATAAAATAAGATTAATAAACATATAACACCCGTCATATTATTTTCGGGGAAAAGTTCGCATTTGCCCCACTGCATTGTGCGAACTTTTGCCGCCACAGCTACTTTTACATTGTTTAATCAATCCTGTTATCTGCGAGGAGAATTGAAAACTTCTATTAGCACTTTTGAATAGAAGAATTTCAGCCCTTTCAGACGCCATATTAATTAAAATATTTACTCATCAATTTATAGGAATAATATTCATTCCTAAAAATGAGAATATTACATCAGAACTAACGAATTCAGTACTTACCGCATTGTCCGATAACGAAACGAAGCACAGCTACACAATTTGACACTGGTGGCTCTACCTTGATTGACAATTGACTGCCAATCACCATTGGCAACTGCCACAGCTCAAGCCATGAAATTCGCATGGTGCGAACTCTTACCCGCTGCGAACTTTTACCTACGCTTACTCTACACCATGTACATTAGGATGGAGCGAAACAGGTGAAAAAAATGTTTAATAAATATTCTCGTATTCCTGTATTACTATTTTTTGACCCGTGTCTGGAAGTGTGTAACTGTAAAATTTCAGCCGTCTGCGTTATTATTTTCAGGTTGCGCAGGTGACTTAAAGTTTTCGTAAAAATTGGGAAAACAGGATTATAAATAAGTAATCACAAAATTTCTAAAAATAATTTTTAATTAATGTTACAACTAAAATTAGATATTACAGTGGAGGCTCAATGGAGGGGGCCAGTTTCCCCTCGATCGCTGTTCGCGGGACAAGTTCGGACCGGACAATGTATCTGATCTCGACCTTGAGTCAGTAGAACGAATAATGAACAATTGCTAGAGCGAGAGAGGACACTAAGGAAAGCGCAGAATACTTGATTTGTAAAAAATGTATAAAGTCTCTATAAGTTTTTTTTAATTTACCATGCGCCACCTGAGGATGATGTAATAACTTATTAATTTTTGGTATGAATAATGCTTTAGTATAGGGTCAAAAATTAAACATACAGTGTTGGCGAAATTGTCAAAAAAAAAATTTCACTCCACCCTAATGTACATACTCTGTAACGAATTCTCTATGTTCTCCAATATTGAAAATTCACTGCAGGGCTGAACCATCACTTTTAAACTCGCTTTCATCTGTCATCCTAAAAAATTCGGTGGGAACTACTTCTTCGTTCACAATGGAGCTACACGCTCGCAACAAAATCGATAACGTTCTGGTTTCGTTAATTTCCGGCTCCATTGGCATTGACGCTCGAAAATATCAAGCGCGCAATATGCTTTTTAGAATGTGCATAGGCGTTACAAAAGTGTGTCCATTAGAACAAAGAGTGCAGTCGATTATTGCCAATCTTATTTTCCAAAAAGAAGCAAGGGCCAGTGTAAAGAAATAATCTCGTAACATTATAATATACGTAAAGTAGGTAATACAGTAGTATAAAGTAAAACGGCGCAAAATATTCAAAACACAAATTAATCCTAAACTCTGTTATATAATATAATAATAGCACAGCAGACAATTTAATGAAATTAAATAAAAAATACTACGTGGGTGTTGGTTTAAGTTATATGAAAAGTGTTTAGCCAATTTAGTAATTTTTTTTTATACAAATGTTATGTGGAATGAATACAATAATGTAATAATTGCTTGTACTTGTTTTAAGTTAAAATTGTCATATTCGATATTTATCGTATGTCACATTGTTTTTCCTCCATATCTAAAATACTTGGAACAATTTCAGTCAATAAATTGGAAGAGATTATTACTCTGATGGAGATATGAACTTCATTTTACAGGTACTCTTTGCAAATTGTAAATCACCTTGTTTGGTTAAGTTTTCGGCAGATCCGGAAGTTTAACCATTGTTAGTATCATTCGATGAAGTAAAATAATCTCAGTTTAAAACGAAAATAAAAATAGAACGATGAGGATATGCTTATTGCAGAATGTCTGAAGAAACTATCAAGCAAAAATGTTCGAGTGCCGAAAATACATTCATAGACTTAGACAGAGAAGAAGACATTTGCATTAAAAATAGTTATCAACCAAATACTCCTGTCAGACGCCTGAAATAAAATATGTATTAAAGAATGCCGTTGGACGAGCGACCAACTAATTTCCTTAAAATTAATAATGTACGTTCGTAAGGCAGCCTCTTCAGCAGCACATTACGCACTCGTCCATCGAAAGTAAGTCTTTTAAAATTCCGTTTCAGATCACGTAGATCCGATATAGGTACATATCGCGTTGCGACGCGCGTACATATAAGTTGTAGTAGAAAAACCATTGGGAACCCTTTCAGCAGTAAAGTCTTTAATCCTTCGAATATTTCATTGCTCTATTACGCAGTTTGAAACTCACGTACAGGATGTTCCCGTAACTCTGTTACAAAACAATTACGGAGATATCACGATAATGTTCCTACTGCACATTCATTCTACAAAAAAAAAAAAGAAAAAGCTTCCAGAGAGTCTAGGCAAAATTGGATTTTATGACCCTTAACCTTCTGTGTGAAATTTAAGAATCCCGATATCTCTCGTTAATGATATGCAACTTGAGCGATTCGCGAGCGTAAATATTTAAAATTCAGATTCAGAATAATAATAGAACACAAGCAGTTTTATGGTAATTCATTAAAATACAGTCCTGTTACCAAACTGCTTTAAGTTCTGATCAGCTTCAAACATTTTCGATAAGGAGTCGAAACACAGTGTTCATTTGACACTTTGACTGGCAAAGATTTTCAAGAATGCACCTTCGTTCGCTTCTGCTGGGAATGTTTCGTCCACCTCGCTCTGCACTTTGAACATATGCTGACACTAATGGAAATTTAAACTTCTATGTTGTCTATGAAATGTTCGTGGAAGTAGTATCATTTATATATGATAGGCGAGTTTTCTCCGATAAAAATGAATTTTCAATTATACTTATTTGGAATTCCGTCGGAATTCCGTAAGGCAATTAGGTACCTGTAGGGTAACTGTACTCGTAGTTGACAGTATACCAATAGTTGACACTTTCATTTTCACTCACGAATAATAAGCTTTCTATTAAAAAAATGTTTTTGACTAATACGCTGTTTGAAAAAGTACTACTTAGGGTAACTGTACTCGTAGTTGACAGTGTACCAATAGTTGACACTTTTATTTTCAGTCACGAATAATAAGCTTTCTATTAAAAAAATCTTTTTGACTAATACGCTGTTTGAAAAAGTACTTAGGGTAACTGTACTCGTAGTTGACAGTGTACCAATAGTTGACACTTTTATTTTCAGTCACGAATAATAAGCTTTCTATTAAAAAAATCTTTTTGACTAATACGCTGTTTGAAAAAGTACTTAGGGTAACTGTACTCGTAGTTGACAGTGTACCAATAGTTGAAACTTTTATTTTCAATCACGAATAATAAGTTTTCTATTAAAAAAATGTTTTTGACTAATACGCTGTTTGAAAAAGTATTAGTCAAAAACATTTTTTTAATAGAAAGCTTATTATTCGTGACTGAAAATAAAAGTGTCAACTATTGGTACTCTGTCAACTACGAGTACAGTCACCCTAAGTACTTAATTAATTAAACATACTCGGACTCTTTATCAGAAGGCTCTCGTCAATCGATTGGTAATACTTTCACGCAGATCTAGCAGAGAATATTAAGTAAACATTCCGAGTTATCCGACAATGATGCCGATGCTTTCCAGTTTCTAGAAAGTATCTACGTGGAAACACGCCGAAACCGTGCGCAGAATAGAAATACCTAGGCGTAAAAGCACGCCGACGACACATAGAGTGTTGATGTAATTTTAGAGAGATAACTTGTCATTTAAAACATTCTCACAGCCCCACAGTTTGTCGGGATTCACAGTAGGTTTAGAGAAACATAAAGAATGGTCAAGGGGGGTACTGATTTACTACCAATAATGACAGTTTAATATCAACGATCACAATATAGACGCGAAACAAAGGCGCTCTAAAATCATATAGATAAAGAGCGTTTTTTCGAAAAGGACACTGGGACGACGAGCGTCCCGTAGCAGTTCACCCTTCAATTTCAAGGCCCAGGCCAACTTTGTGGCCACCCCTCGTTACATTCGCGCAGTCGATGTTGAACGATAGCGACAGCGTGACGCTCTCGTCGAGCTTCTGCTGCAAGCTCATGCCCAGCTGAAGATCACTGTTGAATTTGAAACGGAAGACGGACTGTTCGTCGATCTTGTATCTGGCTCCAGCACCCAGAGTCCAGTCATGAACACCACCACCATTTCTAGCTAGGATGTAGTTGACACCGGCATCCCAGTCGGGGGTCACTTGAACATACGAAGGAGAACTTTATTACTTCGTCGTTTCTTCTGAATTCTACGTCACAAGCTTTCGTTTGTAGGTGTGATTTTTTAAAATTTCTTAACACGTTCAGGACGGCAGGACCCAACGCAAACAAAATGTTCATAGTGACAAAACAAACCAAGGCAATGTGAAAAGAGTATTTTTCGGTTTTATTTTATTAAATGAATGTGTGCTGTATAGTTCATCAACATCGGGATACGATTTCATAAACATTATTACAACAAAATATAGAGATAAATGTTTTGGGTGGTAGGTATGGCGCAATGTATTTAGAATTTTTTTGAAATTAAATAGAAAATTAATAATGTACAAATGCAATACAGTTTTCAAACATATAATATTTGGAATATGTTTTATAAATATAAAAGAGGAATTGACATAGTCGTGAAAACTTTGTGCCGTGATGCCAAAACATCTGCACCTGCATAATACTTCCCGGAAATATTTTTGTTCGGGTGAAGAATCATTGTGAGACACATTTTTACTAGTTATGTATTATCGAAAACCGTTTTGAAAATACTCATCTATTTTCGTCCAATGATTGATACATACTGTTGAAAAAGAGAAGTACCTACCTACAACACAGGAGGAAAAGAAATTGTATAAAGGAAGAAAGTCGGAAACAGCAGACATAAAATAGTGACATTGACCCACCGATGGGTCAGTGCACATATATTATCATGTGAAAAGATTAAACATCGAAGAAATAAGTGTTAACGACAAATCAAACCACTTGGCCGTTTGGAGGCGTTCGGGAAAATATGTTCTGAGCGTGTTACTTACATATTTGGTAATAATAATAATAATAATTGCTGTAAGAAGGATCCAGACTTGTTGCAATATGGCAGATTGTCGCGATAATATGATTCGACATAAGAATATTTTTAGTGTCCAAGTTAAAATTTGAAGGAGATTGCACAGATGATTGAATGAAAGGTGAATAATGAGAACAATAACAGTTTAATAGGAATTTTATGAAAATTTTCTTCTATTACCTTTTTCGAAATTTTATATTATGTATTTTAAAGTCCTGTGGAATTAGTTATCCAAAATTCTATATTGTTAGGTCTTCTAAAAGTTAATATTATTATTATTATATGGAGTGCAGAGAATAGAGGGAGAGAATCCCATAGAATTAACCAGTGTCATCAATATGATAAGTAAAATATAACAAATCTTATATCACATTATGAATTTATTTTTGCACAAGGAATAACCTATTTTCTGGTTGTACCACCTTTTTTTATACCATCGAACCTAGACCTAACTCAGACCCAGTAGGGGAAGGTGGGGCAAGGCGGGGTACCCCCCGTATCTCGTGATACAAACGCACTAATCAAAATTGAGCATACGCGTAGACGCGTCGCTACTGGCGCCGTCAGTGAGCAGCGAATCAGTGAAACATGTGGACGCGTGACGAAGTTAGGTAAAAATTTATCATTTATTGGGATTCCCTAACTTTTTCCTTATTTTTAGCACCCGTGATAGTGATATAATAATATAGAAGATCTCCGGTACATGTATGTGTCTCTGAGGCAGAATTTAGCTGGCTATAAGGTACGTACGTTATTTTATACTTTTGTAAATAATGTTTCGGGCAGTGTTCATATGATTGTAGTGAGGCGAGAAGGGGCATGATGGGGTAATGAAAATGAGAATTACCCCATCATGCCCCTCGCAAACTTAGAAATAAAAATCAAAGTTTCTCATTGTTCTAGGATGGTTAGAAACTATAGACGGAAGACGGACCGAGGAAAATGATACTTCTTTTCTATTAATTAATCCAAAAGAACTGATTCCCGTGCCAATCACAAAGCAAAAGACTCGTGTGTGGAGAAAACGGGGAAACACCGTATAAAAATGAACTAGGAAACGTCATCGTAAAGAAAAACAAGGCAGAAAAAGAGAAAGAAGAGAAAATGACATTAAAAAAAGTATCAAACATGAAACTAAAAGGAAAGGGAAATGGACGGGAAAGTAAAAGGAAAAGGAAAAGGAAAACGAGAAGAAAAACAAAAAGGAAAGAAACAAAAAAAAAACAAATGAGAAACTCTTCATCAGAATCATAAGAAAACACCAAGGAAATCGAAAACACTCCATGATTGTATTGCAATGGGCTTCATTTGGAATCTGTGGAATGGTGGATAAGCTGCCAAATGGGCTCATTTCTCCTGTACTGATGTAGGAGATGTGGACGATGGAGCCATACATGTGTGCCTCCTCTGTCAACCCAATAAATAATTACTTTATATATATCTACTTTATTGTTTTTATTTTGGTACCCCATCTTACCCCACCCATGGGGCAAGATGGAGAGAAACGACTTTTTCTGATTTTTTTTATTTATTCCACTGAAACCTGCAAAACTTAGGTTGATTCACAGTTAAACTGAAAGAATTATTACCAAAGAATGGTTCAGGCATAAAATTGATTAGTTGATTATGAAAACCTGTATTTTATTCATCATCAAACCTTAACTACTTGTCCCACCTTCCCCTACAACTAATAAAAAAAATTAGTAGTACAACAATTATCTAGAGGATAATCGTATGAAAATTAATGTTCCGGAACGATGATTACAGAAACGTCACATCATGCGTAAGCAATGTACCGTCATCAAAATAGATTACAGCTACGCTTCAATTTCCATATTCGAGCTTATCGTTAGACGCTCACAAGTATTGGCATTTCGTGTAAAGTTAAACGTCCCAAAATGTGAACAGATGGGTGCTGTCGTTGGACGACAAAATAGAAGTTATCGACAGTTTGTAGGAATATCAACAATAGGATGGAGCGAAACAGGTGAAAAAAATGTTTAATAAATATTCTCGTATTCCTGTATTACTATTTTTTGACCCGTGTCTGGAAGTGTGTAACTGTAAAATTTCAGCCGTCTGCGTTATTATTTTCAGGTTGCGCAGGTGACTTAAAGTTTTCGTAAAAATTGGGAAAACAGGATTATAAATAAATAATCACAAAATTTCTAAAAATAATTTTTAATTAATGTTACAACTAAAATTAGATATTACAGTGGAGGCTCACTGGAGGGGGCCAGTTTCCCCTCGATCGCTGTTCGCGGGACAAGTTCGGACCGGACAATG
Source organism: Andrena fulva (assembly GCA_946251845.1). Classification (NCBI taxonomy): domain Eukaryota; kingdom Metazoa; phylum Arthropoda; class Insecta; order Hymenoptera; family Andrenidae; genus Andrena; species Andrena fulva. Next base: position 15,988,083 of record OX276333.1, on the reverse strand, counting down.
TATCTGATCTCGACCTTGAGTCAGTAGAACGAATAATGAACAATTGCTAGAGCGAGAGAGGACACTAAGGAAAGCGCAGAATACTTGATTTGTAAAAAATGTATAAAGTCTCTATAAGTTTTTTTTAATTTACCATGCGCCACCTGAGGATGATGTAATAACTTATTAATTTTTGGTATGAATAATGCTTTAGTATAGGGTCAAAAATTAAACATACAGTGTTGGCGAAATTGTCAAAAAAAAAATTTCACTCCACCCTAATCAACAACCCTCTAATATAGCAACAAAATTCCAATACAAGAATTTAACCAGGTATGATGTAGAAAATCCTGATAATTTTATTCCCAGTACAATTATTGTTAGATCCTCCGAGCTCTCAGAGCCCTAATTATTGCAGTTAAACTCCTTAGGGGGTTTACTTTATTTTTTTAGAAGACACTAGTTGTGCTTTCACATAAATTTTTTCTTATACCTGTAGCCGCCAAGGAAATTAAGTGATTATGTACAACTAACTAGAATAATGTGCAGGGTGTTTCAGAGAAAGGATCGCAAACTTTCAGAAGGGTTGGTTTAATTGGAATACGAACTTCGTACATTATGACACATTGCATTTCCTAAAATGCTTCTCCTGCCAGTGAGTGAACGTATATAAACGTAGACTAATATGTGGCTATTTCAGATACTGTATAAATATAGAGCATTTAAAAAATGACTTACAATTTAATTCTTCGTGAAAATCAGCATTCGTGTTTTCAATACGCTGTTATTCAGCGAATTTTCAAAATATTAAAAAACGGGCTCGATAATGCGTAGGCATTACATTATACTTAATAGAACAATTTTGTTTCTTCGTTTCAAATAATCCAAGAATGAGTTAGAAGGTACACGGTTTACCCTCCATAAAAAAAGACCGTCAGTTCGGAGCCACCTCGTGACACATATCTATATATATTTTCTTAACTTTTATAATTGTTTTTAATGCTTTACAATATGCTAAAATTAAGTGTCAAACTGCAATTTAATAGGATGACTAGTTTCTCTACAATTTGCATCAGAAGATTACCTACTTTCTCGGGTCGTCACAGTAGTCTAACCCCTGAAGGGGGTACTCCTAGTATAACTGACCGTTTTTCAACGCCACCTTCGGGAATTTATTTAACAAAAACTATAAGTTTATACTATCTGGCGCTTTGCCTGCATATTAAGGTATTCTTGAAGTAATACTCAGATTTTTTTTATCTTGTTTATCGCACATATACATAGATATAGTCGGTGGCACAAACTTCTTCGAAAAAATTCTTTTCCGACGGGCATTGGTGTGGGAACTGTTCTAGTCACCCAAAATGGAAAAACTAAGATTTATTTTCTTTATTATGTTTGTCGCTATCGTTGGAATCACGGGCGAGTCTCTATATTGCATAAAATTAATTCAGACCGAAAACAGCTAAATTTATCAGCAAAAATCGATTATTTTTTTCAAACTGCTGCCGCTCTGCAAATTTTTATTGCTAGGGGGCCTCTGTGGTTCCAACCAATGTCAGAGGTTTCACGGGAACAGGCACATGTTTTACACATTCTGTAAGTTTTTCAAGTCGATCCGAACCTCCGTTTTTTTGCAATCACTGCAAAACGGCAGAAAAGGCACCTACACATCAGATGACTATAGCGCCGTCATATGTGTATATATATTTTTGGATACCGGGGCGTGAATGTTAAATAAAGCACAATATATGTGCAACAATAACCACAAATATTTAACAAGTATCAACGAAAATACAAAATACTCATAGAAGAGTTCTGAGCGTTAAAACCACGAAGCGTTCGGTACGATGTCCAGCAAGGTTCTGCCCTTTTCGTCGGTGGTATACGAACGCCCGAAAATTAACGGACGGGGAAAATAAATTTCCCACGCGCCTCAAGGATGCGAACGAGTCCTTAAGGCAGGGTCCCACTAGTGCAACTGCGCGCCGCGCACGAGGTTTTCGTCCACTTGAAAGGGTCTAATTTATGAGGCCGCGCGCACGAAATGGGCCCGACGCTCTGCCAGGCGCGCACGCGGATGCTTGGCGCGCATGTCGAAGACAGTGGAAAATACTAGCCTCCTTTTCTACATCGTGCTTTCTTTATCTAAATAAAGCTAGCGCCGGCGGTTGGGTCAGTAGCCTAAACAACGCCTTCACACTTCATACTACTTGAGATGTTTGAAGGGGTTTACTACGTCGCGGTCACCGATTGCTAAAAATTGTGTTTCAAATGAAGTGAAGAAGTTCTCTGCCGTGGCTTCCCTCCCACAGTTCCGCCATCACTTTCAACATCGCTCAGTCATTCGCTATCTCGGTGTCCTGTTGGTTTTTGCTCACACGATACTATGAGATTGAGAGTAGTTACCATTGCGACCAATAGTGAAAATACGAACGCCCTTTGTTTAGGTAGTGTGAAAAAAGGTGGGTCATAGGCAGGAGATTATATCATGACTAATAGAACCAGCATTCCTCCTAGAGGCCAAATTTCTACACCTGCACAAGAAATTCACGTGTATCATTTATTGAATTTCATTGTTATTGAATTTGTCTTAAAACGCACTATCTAGTAATCTCTAAGAAAAATATATAGTTCCATTTAAAAAACCCAACTTGACCATCGTATCTTTTAAAATAATAATCTAAGAAAAAAATCGTCTGGACTAATAACTTTGCTCCCTCGAAACAAGCAATTCCATATAAACATTTTTTTCTATCTCAAATACGTAAGGAAATATCCAGCTGCTTACTGTTACCTGACACCCTGTATAGTGTGTTACAATTATGCAATATCTAGAAACAAGTTACCTATCGTGGCAGTATAATTGTTGCTATTTACAACAGTAATTATCGTGTTATTGCTTGCTTTAATATATAAACCAATAGTAATAGACCATAAATACACGCGTACAAGTGATATGTAAAAGTAAAAAGTACATTTGCGTTGGAAAATACACATTTTTTCAGTCTTTTCGACGATGCGCGGCGTCCATTCGCGTGCTCGCGTGGCAGAGAAATCCCGGCATAGCGCGCACACGATCGCTTTCGACGCGCGCGTCCTCGTAAAAGTCGACCCTTTCAAGTGCTCCAAACTGCTCGGAAATCCGAGAAACTCGTAAATCTAACCCGTGCGCGGCGCGCAGTTGCACCAGTGGGAACGTCTTTCTGCAACAAATCGGCCTTGCGCGTCGAAAAAAACGTGCGCGGCGCGCCGTTGCACTAGTGGGACCCCGCCGGTTACATGCTGATTTCAGGGTACACTGCATTCCACATTAGGGCATCCCGACGCCCCTACCGATTTGCGACCGATCTGCGCAGCTCCCACTACTACCCACGGTTTGAACCGCATGCGATTGGTCGTGGTAATTTCCAAGCAATAACTGGTACATCCCAAACGCGGGACCTGACCGTTGTCAACGTAAACAGTCCCGCACGAAAAGTGAACAGAGAGAGTAGAGAAGGCCGTGCGACGGAGAAAAACATAGGCGGTTAAGTGGGGAGGCGGCGTAGCAACGTCGCCTGAGGGTCGTGCCTGCGCGAAATCTGTATGCTCTACTGTGGAATCAAGTGTAGGAGCCTACACGCACACTACTAGAGTTTTCCTCATACGTTACATGCCTGCAACTTCATTGGTTTCGAGACCCCCTTCCACGCGAGCTTTGGAAAATGCGATGGATGCTCGTACCCTCGGGCCGCCCATCGGGGCATCGCTGATATACACGCAATGAAAACATCTAACAACGTCCGTTTCTTCCAAATCGCTCCTCAAGCGGGCATGTAGCCACACGCGTCCAGGACGCCCAAATACCTCGAGCGTGATTTCTAAAAGTCTGCATTAAATTGAAGACGCAGGAGACTGCACTTGAAATTTGCATGCTCTTGTTAACAATTGTGTAAGCTTTTATGTAAGAAGAGTCCGACGTTAATCACTCTTAATCATTTTTTTATAAGCCTTCTCAAAGTTTAAATTGATATAAACATTGCACTCTTTGTACATCGACTAAAAAATGCGTACGGCACACATAAATAACTAAAATATACTTCCTTACCTACATAACTGTATAATACAAACACGTATTTTGATGTTCTATAATGAGAAATTAAAACAATTAGATTCACATAAAATTTCATGATTTTGTCTTCGTAATATTATATCTAATCAAAGAATCATCTGAAAAAGGAAAGGTATGCGGATTTAGAAGCTCTGGAGGGTTGTCAATTCATACAAAAAAAATTGCACTGTATAGTTGAAGTTGAGAAATTGAATTTGGCCACCCTCCAGACCACTGTGAAAAAGAACAATCGTACAAGATCTCTATCACAAAAGTGAATTGTATGGTATTTGATGTTATAAATTTCTAGTCTTTTGATGGATTTCACAGGAAACTTGAAAATCCAAAAATATCATTAGACAAATGAGATTCTGTGGGAGAGGAAAACTAAAATGTGGAAAATTTCTCGAGGAAAGAGAAGTTAATTTTTTGTCATTTTCAAATGGAATTATAAGCAGGCATACATTTATAAAATTTGTTAAAAGAATTTTTTAATTTTTTCAAAACTTCAATTTTCTCCACACATTCTTCATATTTCAGTTTTTCTCTGTGAGCAGAACTTATTTTCTTATGAAAATGTTTAACGGCGGAGTTTTTATTAGAAACCCCCAGATCATATAGGTCATGCTATAAAACGTAAAAGCATAAGGGAACTGAAATTTTGGTTGCGTGAATATTTAGCCACATGAAAGTCTCGCAGTTTTATAAAAAATACTATACCATTACAAACGCCTAAATAGCGGTCTAAAAGTAGCCTCTAATAAGCATAAAAGTTGCCACTCGTTTTCTTTTCACTCACATTCGTTCAAATTTTTTAATATGTAAAGTGCTCGTGTGTTTGTCGTCGCCTAAAAACTTTCGAACGGTAAACACTGGTGTCACTAAATGTGTCCCAGCTCATTATGCCTAGCTAATCCAGATGAATGTGACTATTTTCATAAGAAAGAATAAATAAATTTTTTTTTTATAAAATCAGAATCTAAATTTCGGGCGAAGCCGAGTAGTAAAGCTAGTGTAGGTACATCGTGAGAAATAAGAATATTTCATAGTCGAATAATGCTTGCTATTCTACATTACCCTTAGTGACAGTAACACTCTTCAAAATTTTACTGACCTAAGGGTTAATATAGGGTAGATGTACCAGTAAATGAACACGCACCAGTGAATAGACACTTTTTATTAAAACGAGTAAAATAAGTTATTAAAGTAAGCAACTAATTAATTAAAGACTTCTTTTAATTTCTTGCTTCGTATCCAAACAATTTTTGCAGCACGTGGAATCAATCGCGTTGCAAAAATAATTTTATAAAAGTGTTCATTCACTAGCCTTAAGTGTTCATTTATTGGTGCGTTTACCCTACTCCATGTATTCTAAAGAAACCTCAATACCTCGAATTATCGATTATTATCTACCCCATACATAAAAAACCGTCAAAACACGTGCCGTAAAGAATTGAATCTATATTCCAACATCTTACACCTCATGCTAGCCATCCCTTTGCCGCGTCACAATTCGCAGAAAGCCTGTAGGTACACAGTATATCCAATTCAGCAGAAAGGGAACTATTATAAAACCGAGGCAAGTGGAGGAAGCAAAAAAACGGGGATTGACGTCTCGCTGCCACGGACACGGCCACGTGAACTACTAGGTCCAGGATTATTTTCTCCGTCCATCCCCGTGTTTGCTTCCTTTTTTAATGTCCTGTGGGCCGCAAACCGGGGTATTATAAAATATGCATAGAACCGTTGAACAACGGCTCGTTTTATCGCCAAGTTCTTGGATGTGCCGCGTCTATAAATACATGGAGGGGAGGCATCCCCGGGCCATAATGATGTCCTGGCAACTTTTCGACCGTGATCACCAGCATTGGTTTCGTGGGGGGGACGGGCTTCGCGAGTGAATTATGCACCCCCCCGATTCTCTCCACGCGTCGCGGCGACTTGTTTCAAGGGAATCGAAATTATATTTTGCGGTATTCCCGTCGCGGGGTGCGGAAGAAAGTTGACCTGATTCGCGGATCGAATCGGCACGTTGTTTGATCAGTATGCAATAGTTCGCTCTTTTCAAATCGAATCGACGGGATTTGTAGGCTTTGGACACCTGGCGAGCAACGTCCTTGCATGTGTGGTTGCGTTTGGAATGGAAAATCGTGGGCATTGAATGAGTAATAGAGTTGCAATTAGGTAGGGAATGTGGGGATCCCGTATTTCTAAAATAAACGACCGGGACACTTTCAAAAAAAATATGAGGGAGCGGGGGTCGGGCCGGCGCGAGGATGGTTGGCGCCCTTATGCAAGAAAAATTTTGCACCTGTTTTCTATTTAATATGTTTTGCATTTACGAGGTATAATAAAAAAAATAATTACATTTACATTTTGTTTATATGGGAGTTGGATTCCTTTATTATTAAGTCTGCGATATAGTTTTTAGCGCCCCCTTCGGCTGGCGCTCTTATGCGGCGCATTACTTGCATAATGGGCTCCGCCGGCCCTGGCGGGGGTTACATAAAAACCAAAATATACCTTTAGTCAGAATAGATACACTTAATTCTGTTTCAACACGATCGGTAGGTTCCCGAAAATTTTGTGTGAAAGAAACTGTGCGTATAAAAAAATGGAGCATTGTAGGGGAAGGTGGGGCAAGGCGGGGTAGCTAAGGTTTGATGATGAATAAAACACAGGTTTTCATAATCAACTAATCAATTTTATGACTGAGCTATTCTTTGGTAATAAGTCTTTCAGTTTAACTGTGAATCAACCTAACCCTAGTAGCATTTATTGTTGGCATTTTGATGGCCAACTAATTCCCAACTTGGGGATACTGTGGGCCAACCAGACATGCTACTAGGGAAGTTTTACTGGTTTCAATGGAATAAATAAAAAATTCAGAAAAAGTCGTGCCGGGTGGGGTAAGATGTAATTATTTATTGGGTTGACAGAGGACGCACACATGCATGGCTTCACCGTCCTCATCTCCTACATCAACACAGGAGAAATGAGCCCATTTGCCACATATTTAGCAGCTTATCCACCTTTCCACAAGGGAATCAGTTCTTTTGGACTAATTAACAGAAAAGAAGTATCATTTTCCTCGGTCCGACTTCCGTCTGTAGTTTCTAACCATCCTGGAACAATGAGAAGCTTTGATTTTTATTTCTAGGTTTGTGAGGGGCATGATGGGGTATGAAAATGAGAGTTACGCCATCATGCCCCTTCTCGTCTCACTACAATCATATGAACACTGCCCGAAACATTATTTACAAAAGTATAAAATAACATACGTACCTTATAGCCAGCTAAATTCTGCCTCAGAAACACATACATGTACCGGAGATCTTCTATATTATTATTTCACTGTCACGGGTGCTAAAAATAGGGAAAAAGTAAGGAAGCCCCAATAAATTATAAATTCTGATCTAACTTCGTCACGCGTTCCACATGTTTCACTGATTCGCTGCTCACTGACGGCGCCGATAGCGACGCGTCTAACGCGTATGCTCAATTTTGATTAGTGCGTTTGTATCACGAGAGACGGGGGCTACCCCGTCTTGCCCCACATTCCCCTACCTATCCAGGCTGCAATCATACATACACAATAATACAAACAAATTGTTAAATCTCGAACTCAATTTCTCTCTGACTGCGTTGTAATGAGTCGTAAAAAACAGACAAATCATTAACTTGACGCCAGCCTTCAATTCAGATTCTAAGAATTTCTTTTAATTCAAGGCCATCTCTTAGCTTAGTAAATTAAGTGGGAATATTTTTGCTTAAAATTAATATTAAGTGAATTTTTTTTAAATAGGCATATTTTTCGAACTGTATTAGGTCAAAACAAATTGGGCGAAAAGAGAATCTTTTTTTCTAAACCGGGGTAAATCAAAATCGTGTAAAAAAGTCTGAGTAAAAACAGAATTGTGTGTAGTACACATATATGTACACATTACTTTAAAAATAAATTCCTAATATCAGTTAATTATTATAAAAACTTATTTACACTAACATTTTGATCACTTCAGATTTTGTTGAAACTGTCCATTTTTAATTGCTGCATTTATTGTCCATTTAAACTGCCAATATATAATATTAAATGAAAGATTAATAGAGAAACTAAAAATGTTTCTTCAATAAAAAAATAAATTTTAAATAAAAAAGAAAAATAATAAATGAAGAATCATACCAGTTAACAAAAATTCATATTTCACTTTGGAAGAGTCAGCAGTTATTTTTATAAATGGGAACCCCGCCCTTAAATTATTGTCACGTTTATTTTTTATAAAATTTTACTAAACAGTTTGAACATTCAGCTATCTGCAATGATTTTGAATATGAACAACAATACCCTATAATAATCAACACTAAACATGCGAACAATAACGACATATCAACGGAATAAGAAAATGAACGACGCAAACGAACGAACCTTCAAGTCCTTCAGGATCCTTCAAGGAATCGTTTCCAACCCGAAAATTATGATTATAATGAAACTTCGGGAGAAACGCCTCCTTTCTCCCGCCGCGCGTCTTGGCCTCCGCGGCGGCCTAAGTGCTTGGAGCGCCTCAGGCCCGTACCATATGAACCGCGCGTGGCGCGTTGACAAAACAAAAACGCATCGACAATCGTGCTCTTTGGGCCGATGTGGAAACCAATTGATACAATGTCGCCCTAATACGCCACGCGCGATTCACGTGGTACGGGCCTGAGGCGCTCCAAGCTACTGGGCCGCCGCGGGGGCCAAGATGCGCGGCGGGAGAAAGGAGGCGTTGCTTCTGAAAATCGGCCGCCGCGTTCACTTAATTCCGATGCCTGGTATAGAGCATATTGGAGTACGCGAAGAGTAATTTCCAGATCCACCCTGTGCCTCTCTCCCCATATCCCGGCTCCGGTTCCGGTTTTGGTTTTGGAGCCATCTGTATACCAGGTGAGCCCATCCGGAGAGAGTAACTCCTTCTCGCTCTCTTCCCAGTCCGTCCTGCTTGGAAAGCGAACGACGAAATGATGTTGGAAGCGGTAAGGTGGCCGTTCCAATGGGCGGCTGCAGCCGCCAGCGACCGCGGCTGGCGACTGCGGCTGTAGCCGCGTACACTGGTACAATGGAAAGCATTCATCTCAACTCCTATGGGCGGCTGCGACTGCTGCGGCCGCGCCAGGATTGCTATAGCCTATGCGCGTCTGGTTCATGAGCAGCCTAGGCTACTCGAGACACAACAAAATGCTACGAGTGTCTGTTTTCCGCCATAACGGCAGGATCTCCTAGTCGCACAGCGGCTGCCGCTCTACTCCTCCAGAAGCAGTCTAGCGACTCTAGCCGCTCTGCGACTCTAGCCGCTCTGCTGCGATTCATCGTCACATTCGGACAGATTATCCAGAAATAAGGAAAGAAGTCAGAATTCATAACTTATGGAATTATGTTTTTTTATATACATATTTCTTGTAAACTAATAATATGAGCTCTTATAAAAAAAGGTAAAAATATCATGACGGCTACATCTGATCTGCGTGTAAACACATGTCAAATTTTTTGTTTTGTGCAGAATTTTAAATCGTGTCTTTTAAAGTTTGTTAAAGTAAAGTTAAAGGGGTCAGAAATGATTAGTATCGATTCTGCAAAGTAATAGCAAATAATTCGTTATATACAGTTATTTTTCCATAAGAAACCCATTGAAAAAATATCAGTAATTGTCGGCTTTTTAGTTACCTTCCGTGAACTTGTGTAATCAACATATATTTGTTCTTGCAACTGCGAAAACAAGATTTGACAATATTTTCCAATAATGGAGTAATCACCTGTATTCTATATCCTACAGTGGGCCTGAATCCCAAGAAATAGGGGAAAAATGCAACATTCCATCTTTCGCGTTGAAAATGCTGAATATTATTGAGCAAGTTCATAAAAAAAGTGTTAATATACAACTCATAACAAAGTTTGCCGTTATTTAAAAAAATAACGTCAACAATTTCAATAAAAATAAAAAAATTTGATAAATTACTATGGAAAGTGCAGAAATATCTGAAAACCTGTATCCATGTTATTCTGGTACCAATGTAATAGATAGGTACTGTTCACAAAGTGTTAATACATTCTTACGAAATTACACAATATTTGGGTAACCTTCCAATCGGCTAATTGGGTGAAGCGACCCAAGAAGCCAGAAATAAAGATTTTAATAAATATATGAAGAATTGTAAGCTCCAAATATTCTCATTGCAATATAATCTCATTTTATGTATACAGAAACGGAGTTTATTTATTTTTCATCGTATCAATATGAAAATGATACCAATGGATTCCTTGCATTCTCCCGATTAAATTGACAAAAAAATATTTAAATCCCACTACTTTTAACGAAACGGGCTTTCAGTCCATGCGAATTAATTAATTGAGGCAGAGAGCAAACAACGGACTAGACCACATTCTTTTCGAAATTGAGTTAGTACCAATAGCGTATTCCAATAGGCTCTACTAATCATATAAAATAGGCATTATTAGGTCGGTGCATACGTTCGTTCGCTTTATTGATAGAAAGTGTTTATTACAAATATAAATATATTTCATACTTTTCAAGGCTGGCGTTCCAATGTGCGGCCGGCGACTGCGACCGGCGACGGTCCCACTAGTGCAAGGGAGAAACAGATGCATACTTCTCCCTTGCACAAGTGGGACCGTCGCCGACCGTAGTCGCCGGCCGCACATTGGAACGCCAGCCTTGAAAGGAAAACATTTTTCTTCAATATTTATATTTTTTTTGTCACTTTTCTGGTACCTAGATGAACTGGTAAATTTGCCAATTATAACAAAGCGTTTATCAATATATTGATACAAAGTGTTTTCTAAAAATATTGTATAAATATATTTCCAATTATAACAAACCATGTTTTGGAAACACATTCATTTCTTTTACTTTGTGTTTTTTTTTAATCCGGTACGTCAATGAATACATTTAAAATTATTTTAACATCAGATACTTCAAATGATAAATTCTGTTATTGTTATTCAATTCGCCTTTTTATGTAGTATAAAAATACAGTAATTCGTCGATATAAACTCGACGATCGGGGCTGGCGGCGGGCGTACGTCGCGATGTGGACACGATTCCGTCCGGCCGAGAAATTCGAAGAGCGAGCGAGAGGTAACGAAACGGTTGCCATCGACTCTTTCGTTCTCTCACTCTCGACTGAAGGATTCCAAGAAATGGTGGGGATAGTGAGCGGGACTATTACGCATGGTAAAAACGGGACAATAACGACGAATTACTGTATATGGAAATTCTTCAAAGGATTGCTTGTTTGAATGAAGAGAGAGTTTAGATACAGCAAGCGGCCTGACGCCCGTATTGCCAAAGAATAGGAACTCTCTTATACCTGTAATAAACACTTTGTATCAATAAAGCGAACGAACGTATGCGCCGACCTGGTGATCACTTATCTCTCGAGTATAAACACGCGTTGTAATATCAAAACAGAAGCACCCGCTGACGTATTGGGTACTAGAAAAGGTGGGCCATAAGGTGCGTATCGACTTTGCGAGGATTCCTCGCGAGGCACGCCTCGCGGAGTTGGATATCTGGAAATTGCATACCGCGATTATGATCACTTTGCGAAACAGCCTCGCGCTAGGCCGAATTTCCTAGCCGCGCAGCGTTCGGGATCCCACTTGGTTTCGAGCACTTGAAATGGTCTATGTGTGTAGTAGTAGAGCAAAATACAACCTGCTATAATATGCAACTAAGTAAATTTCATACCAAGAAGGGTGTAACTATTATCAAGTCAAAAGGCAATTCCACAAATTATTGAAACATTAAATATTTGACACGTATTTTCTTTTATCCGCAATCATCCATATCTGGAGGTGAAAAACACGTTTGCCCCAATATCTCGGAAAATATGCACCATATAGAATAATCTGTTAGGCGAAACTGATGTACTTTTTTATAACGAATCCAGTCACGCAATCAGATTCGTAATATATCAAATGTTATATATTAAAAATTACTTTTTATGAGTATTTTTTACTCCTTATAAATTGTTGGTCCATTTTGGCGTAAATTTGTCAACGTAAACTAAAGACCAAACCGTGAAATACGGATACGTAGAATTCTTCAATTTCGACTTTTTAGTAAAAACTAAATACACTATATTGAACTCGCTACGCGTAGGGAACCTCAGGTGTAAAATTTTAGTATATTTCGGGCCTAATGGAACCAGATGTTTCCAAAGAACTAGCCAGGTTAATCGGCCAGAGCGTCTCATTAGAGTCGCGGTTTATGATCGTATTGTCCCGCACTTCGACGACGGACAACAGTGCTTACGGACCATTTACCTGTACCTGCCATCCGCTGACAGAGCAATATAAGGATTAACGAAAAGGCCGCTTTTTATTATATTTTCAAATTTTATTATATTTGGACCTTTATATTGGGTTCTGTATTTTGCCTTTATGTTGTGTCCTCAATTATCCGAAAGGAAGCAGCCTCTGGAAGGAGCAGTTGTGAGCGGAGCGAAAATTCATTTATCGTTTATGGCCGGCAATTTGGTATTTTCAAAGACGGCTTCGACAACATCTGGTTGCCAGATATTCAAAGGATAATCAAGAACGTAACTTTGCCGTCTTTAAGAATTCAGATATTATTCGCGGTGAACAAAAGCGTGATTTTTTATTAACCCGCGGGTGCCCGCGGGAACAGTAAACAGCTGGATATTTCCTAACGTATTGGAGATAAAAAAATTATTTATATGCAATTGCATAGTACGTGGGGGGCAAATTTACTAGCGCAGATGAATTTTTTCTTCGATTATTGTTTTAAGATATATTTCCCCAACATGCGATTTTTGCTCTTGCGGCCGCGAGGCACCTTTGATTATGTCAAAAAAACGACAGTCGCCTCGCACGCAAGGCTGCTTTGGAAAGTCGAGGATGGTTTCCATGGCCGAGGGAAACAGTTTCCTGACTTTCCACGCGGCGAGGCTAGCCTCGCCAGGAGTCCTCGCAAAGTCGAGGGTTAATGTGGTCTCCGAGGGTTAATGAATTACTAATAAAAGATGATTTTTATCGCAAATGACTGATCATTAATTTAAACAAAACGATATTCGGCTACTTCCCTTACTATTCGACTTTTCCTTACAACTTGAAAACCGAATGTTTCCCCAACGTGCGACTTAAAACACTAATAAAGTGCCAAAAAAACAGTTTTCAATTTTTTATCACGATTGAGTTAAAAAATAGAAAAAACAAATTAATAGATGTAAAAAATATTAAATTATACATCACTAGAAAGGAATAGGTTTATCCTATTTTTTGCCACAAATTTCATTCCGATATCTTAAAAGAAACACCCAAATGTCATTGACTTCTTCAATCCGGCAGATAAACAGAGCACGATGTACATATAAAAAAAGGCTAGTCTTTCACTGTCTTCGACGGTCCTCGAGACCTGATACGACAATAGACCCTTTTTTCAAGTGCTCGAAAAGGTCCTGTGCGGCGCGTCGTTACACTGGTGGGGCCATGGCGTTGACGCTTAGGTATAGAAAATACCATTTCCGACGACGCCAGTCGCAGTCGCTTGCGGCTGTAGCCGCCAGCCGCGGTCGCTGGCGGCTGCAGCCGCCCATTGGAACGGCCACCTGTAGGCTAGATCACATTGGTCTCCCCCGCAGTCCAGGGCCTCATGCGAGTCCCTTGCGTCCTGCGGGATCGCGGCGTGCCCGTTCCTCGCGCCTTCCCATCTTCCCGCGAAGTGTATCCTCAGGGCAGCCTTCCTAGCCCCGGCCTCCGCAGCCAAGTGCGGTGGCGCCGGGTCCAGCAAGACTCCCATCGCCAGGGTAAGCGTGGTGGGGAACGCAACCGTCATCCCCAGCAGTGCCAGGCGATACACCTTGCGCAATGTACTCCTGTGGGTGTCCCTCCTCATGGAGGGCCACCATACCACTGAGGCGTATATCAGTTGGCGTTCCAGTATGGCTGTATAGATCCATTTGACCACCCATGGTTTTAACCCCCATGTACTGCCGAACATCCTTCTGCAGGCACAGTAGGTGAAAGGAAATACATAAAAAATGGTAACTACCTACATATTTATATTTTTTTCTCCTTGCATTTTCTCCATTTTTAGAAATTGTTCCCCATGACAGATATTTGTGTCTAATAAGAACTGAGAAAGTGGGGTTCACACGACTCTGCTAGACGACATTTTCTTCTACTGATGAAATATTTCAATTTCTGCTCGACTGTATTGAGTTGCGAATACTTCTCAACAATCATAATTTCTTTGATTCAATAAAACTGTTTAATTAATGTTATTTCGTGTAAGGCTTCCCGTATAAACGATAAACCTGTTTCAGCAATTTAATGCAATAGTACTATCTATTCTTTAGAAAACGCACGATCGACATACCTAAGTACCTTGAGTTTTATTGTAATCACTCTCGGCGTGTCCCATATACCGAAAATCGCGCGCAAATGGTGCCGAATGATCGTGCGTATACTGGAGCACAGAGTTGGGCATTATCTAGATAAAAAATTATTTAAATAACGATCGAATAAATGACACTTTATCTTTATTCGTTATTCGAGGCTCGAATAATCGTAGTTATCTTTATTCGAAGAGCAACGAATAAATAATTTTATTGGATGAGAATTTATTCGACGAATAAAGATAATTTTTTTATTCGATGGGAATTTATTCGAAGAATAAAGATAATTTTTTTATTCGATGAAAATTTATTCGACGGATAACGATAGTTTTTATTCGAAGGTTTTATTCGAATAAATGCGTCGAATAAATTTTTCATCCGTAGCATTTATCTTTTCGAAGCCTCCGAATAAAGCCATGAATAACTTTCGTCAGCGTCGAGCGTGTTTATTCGAGCCGCCGAGGGTCGAGCCCGGCCGAGCGGCGAGCGCCGAACACAAAGGACCGGCGGGTCGAATAAACACGCGCGACGCTGACGAAAGTTATTCGTGGCTTTATTCGAAGGCTTCGAAAAGATAAATGCTACGGATGAAAAATTTATTCGAATAAAACCTTCGAATAAAAAACTATCGTTATGCGTCGAATAAATTTTCACGGAATAAAAAAATTATCTTCATTCGTCGAATAAATTCCCATCGAATAAAAATTATCTTTATTATTCGGTGCTCTTCGATTAAAGATAATTTCGATTATTCGAGCCTCGACTAACGAATAAAAATTATTTATCTTTTGTTCGTTATTTGAGATTTTTATTTAGATAAACTTTTGCCCAACTCTGCTGGAGCACTACCGTACTCTAGGTGTATGCTACATTTTGTTTTTGCCAGCCAGTAACGAAAGGAAAGTAACAAAAATAAAAAAAAATATAAATAACAGTTCTATACATTCGGAATAATTCATAACATCAAAAAGATTAGTCATATGGTATGGAGTAGAGCTGTAAAACTAAATAATTGTAGAGGCCAATATGAAAGGAATTTCACGATAAAGTGTGAAAAATATTTCACGTTCAGATTTCTATTCGGTACATTTCGAAATTCGGTCACTCCGAATATTCGAATATGTACTCCTAATTATTCGAATATTCGAATTTATTCGTATTCGAAGATTTACAGCTCCTAGTATGGGGCACAAAAAGAAAGTAATCCCACGGAATTAGTAACATGCAATTTAACAGCTATTTTTATTGAAACATTCGTATGTAATAATACGCAATTTACATATCACAATGTGAGTTGTTGGATCATCCGAAAAATTTGTTTATTCGGTCATCCCGTATCTACATTAGTTAGTAATAACAGATTAGGTCTTTCATATTAGCAAACAAAAATGCTGGTAATCCGTTCTTTGCACCAACGCCGCGAATTTCAATATTCATCGATTAAAACTGATAATCCATGGTCGATAAACGCATCAGCAGCGAGGCACGGGCTTATCGACTTCGATATTGTGCTGCATTCGTTATCTATCGGTTCAAAAGCTTTCAACACCTGGTTCAGTAACTCGCGTTCCCCAGAATCGATAACTGAAGGGAAGTTCAGAGATTTTCATTAACGTTGAATGAGTTTTCGAACTTATCGGCGAAGATGGATTATCGAAGACACGGGACTTGAGCTCTCCGATCAATTTTATATGGCCGAAGTTTATCGAGAATGGTGTTGAGCAAAATTCGAAATCATTCTGGCAAATGAAGAATAATGAGCGTGTAAAAAAAATTGTTTACGAAATTACCATGATTCAATAAACAACAACAATAATAACAAATAAGAATAATAATAATAATAAATTGGGAACATTTTTATATAAGACTATACTGTAGGTACCTGTTAAATTCGAAAATAAGAGTACAAATTTATTTCAGAAAAGTATTATACATAAACATCCTTTTAGTTTTTATGAAATTCCATAATGTCTCTGTGTCGCCATTAATCCTCTCAGAAATCAAAGAAAAGACCAGAAAGAACCTGATGGACTCAGGGTTCCGAAGCAATCTCGAGACAAAGATGAAAAATCTGTGTTCGAAAGTACAAAGGCATTCAATGGTAATGGCGTAATCTCGTGGACTTGCAAAAATGGCTTTTATAGTCAAAGATGTAGGTGCACCGTTCAACGAAACTGCGATCTCTGCAATTTCCCGGCACGATAGCTTCATTTTCGAGAGTTCCGCCCTTCTATATCCTTGATAGTCGCAATTTCGAACGAAGACAGCCTGCGAACAAGGGGCAGGTTCCTTCGTGAGGCAAACAGGATGTCAACGAATTTAACGAAAGCTGTGCTATCTTTGCAACATAAGAATAATAAAAATATGTTTATTTGCATCTTCGTCCTTAGAGTCATGTTTTTAAAATTTTGAAAACATTATGTTCTTATTCTGTGGTCGTTCCTCGAACTATTAAGCTTTCTACATAATTGGCGAACACGTCAATTGTACTGTTGGATGCAAGAAGGTCTTCAATGCCAAAAGTCAGATTCGAGAAAAGTATCTGTAAACATTACGAAGTTAGATATTTTTTATACGTAGCGAAGTTGTAAAATTGTCTATCCTTACTAATATATAAAAGTGAAACGTTGTCTATTTGTTTGTCCTTCTTGCACGCCTAAACGGCTGAACGGATTTCAATGAAATTTTGAATATACATTAAATACGCCCTAGATTAGATTATAGGCTATTTATAAATATGCTATCTAAAATAATAAATAATAATAATAATTCCCGGGTGAAGCCGGGTAACGGGTCAGCTTGTAATATTTAAAAATTTAATATATCTCCTTTGTGGTTGCATTATTACAGTCGAAATTGTGTAATAAATTAATCAATGAAATTTTAATTATAGCCCTCTCAGGCTCTTCTTGCATAAAATGAAGAAATATAGAAAAATTGGTGGTTGTTTAACATTATTATTAATTATTTATGTAATATTTGGATAATATATGCATAATATTTGCATAATATTTGAAAAAAGTATAATCCATAAAAATAGTCATATGTAGATCATTCGCGAAAAACAGCATTTTTTTACCTCAACCCTTTGTAAAATTTTTAGCGGGGGTGGGATCGGTGGGGACTTTTAACACATTGTTTAAAACGACGAAATAAAGGCCCATACCAAAATTTAGATTGCTGGGATTTATTCCGAAGACATATCCTAATTTCACTGGACTAAGTGTCCTGAGGCCATTCTTGCATCCAACAGTACGAAATTTTTTTTTTTTATTGAAATAAAAGTGCCCCGGCCCTCTGTAGGTCCATTAGCACATACATACGTGCATTCCTGCCAACATAGTATAGGCAGAACATAAATTACTATATCACATGAAATTATGTATCACATATAGGGGAGACCGGGGATAGTTTGAACACGGGGATACATTGGACAGTTTGAAAATTGCCTCCATAGGGTATGTGTCCCTATTACGGAGCCTGTCCCAATTATGGAGCCTTTCTATTAAAATTATCAATGAAACAAAATCCATGCATAAACAAATGTAAACAAATTTTTTTTAATTAAATTCAAATATTCACGAACAAGATTCAAAGTAAAAAACGACAATTTTAATATGTCATAATATTATAAGTATTCATAAAAAAATGCGTAACACGCTTTCGGTGAATTAATAGCATTTCTTGTCCAAAACCTTAAGAAATGTTGTACCGAACTATTTCATATAAATCAATTATAAACACTGTTTTCACCGTATAAAATGCATATCATATCTTAAAAAGGTTTAATGTAATTAAAAACAATAAATTCAGCACCTACAAACTTGTTTGTTTTTATTTTTAAGTTAAATTCCGTAATACCGCTAGATTTTCAATCTTGTCCGTAATACGGAGCCTCGAAGCCGGAAGCGTGGTTTCGTCATAACCTCATTTTTGTTCCAAACTGTCAAAAGCGAAGTGCGTGTGTGGATCTGGAAACATGAATCAAAATAGCTCTAGGTAACCATATTTCACAAAAGTTACGTTAGGAGCGACATTCAAAGGTACCGAAATGTGGATAGGCTCCATAATGGGGGGCACCGTAAAGGTCTGCGCACACATATCCGTTCCGTGTCAGTTCCGTTCTGGCGTGCCACTGGTAAGAAGAAGAGACCCTCCTCGCCCCTCTTCTTCTTACCACTGGCACGCCGGCAGGGATTGTAACCGTAATCCTAGGCTGGTTCGGTTCTCAGTACCGTAGACTAATTTACATAACCGGGTAACCCGAGGCATCTAGGCACAGAGTTACCCGGTTAACCCGCTCTCGGAGCGGGTTACCCTAATCCGGTAGAGGGCGTAGTGTTTCCCTATTTTTGTGAAATCGACCTGTACTTATGAATTTTTATTTTAAAAACTATCTATCGCATTAGGTTCATCCTTTTTTTATTTTAATGCAGAAGATTTTGTCTATTTGAATAATATTTTTTTGAAATTGTAAAATTATTTATGTAACGTCAAATTATAAACAAATTTTTATTTTGCAAATTTCTCCTCGAGGGTGACATGTTTCTAAAGTTGAAAAATGTACTTAATATATTCCATGACCGTATAGTATAAACATTGTGTTATCATTTTAACACTTGCATACTATTTTCTTACAAATCAGTAAATTTCGTATATAATAGTTGTGTTACAAAATATTATTTTTATTATAAATAAATAAATTACCTTTCGAACTTCTACAGGATTGTTACATTTATTATAGGCCATTCATCCACCACGGTGATGCAATTTGACCAAGAAACGATTTGCATGTAATGTCGTGGGTATAATTCAAGAAAATTCATCACATTTTTCCTCGAGAGATTCCAAATTAGATCGAGAAACAAAACCCTGCAAGTGATTGACGTCATTGCATGTAACCCGGTTCTTGTTAAAATTGCAGTTGCATCGCAGCGGTGGACGAGCGCGGAGCGACCATAGTCGGATTTTGGACGTAGAATGTCGTATGTCACTTGTAACCCGCTCCGAGCGGGTTAACCGGCTCTCTGTACTCTTTGGGAGCCGTTCCTTCGGGGTTACTACGGGTTACAGTAACCTTCGCTCGGTTAACCGGATTCGGGTTAGGGTTAGGCGGCGGTTACAATCCCTGCACGCCGGAACGGAACGTATATGTGTGCGCAGACCTTTATACGGGCGGGCTCCGTAATGGGGGGCACCGTAAAGGTCCGCGCACACATATCCGTTCCGTGTCCGCTCGGTGCCGACACCGTGGTCGTAAAAGGTATCGGTTGCTTGTTTTGGAATGGAGCAGCGCACACTTGTCAGTTCCGTATCCGACCAGTGAAATTCGATTGCCTCTCCGTGCACGTCTGTTCCGTGCCGTCAATGTCAGTATTAAAAAATATCATTTACGTGCTTTTCAATGGAGCAGCGCACACTTGCCGTGTCAGGGATGTCAGTGTGGAACCCGTATCCGTACGGTGAAACTAAGATTCGAGTGCCAACGATATTTTGGCATTTGCACTGACGGTGTCCTGAAATCGGTTGAAAGGGACGACCTTTTTTATGACCGTGGAAGGGTCTCCGGTCGAAGCTCTCGAACCACACGCTTCGGGGGTCCTAGACCCTAGAGTCATAAAGACAAGGACAGCAATAGGCCATTCAGTAATGAAAATAGAAATTTCTATAATTAATATTAGATTTTCATACAAGTACCACCAATGGATTGCTGGAATTTTTGCAATGAAAATGATACCAAACGTGATATAATTCTGATCATTTTTAATGATTGCCATAAAAGAGTTTTGGACTTGAATTTTGCGCGGTATAGGTATAGAGTATGATCGGATGCATGAATGCTGTGCAGTGATGCCAGAACGGTGGGTTTCGGCCCACGGCCGCTACCACCACTCCACGACCAACCGTACCCCCTCTTTTAGCGTCCGTACCGCACCACACAAGCATACCCGTCCCTCCATCCGTGTGCCGTACGCGCTGCTTGGCCACCGCTCTCGGGCGAGAATTCGTTTTCCCGACATCGAAGCGCTTGGCGCGCAAGCGAAAAATCAAGATTTCAAATCCCGGTACGGATATTACTTTTTTTTTTTAATTATTCCCTAATTTCTCTTTCTATATTCTCAGCAGACTAAAGGCTTAAAAACTATTAATTTACTAAACATTTTCGCAGCAGGCTAATGTACGATGTTGGTCTTCTGCCTTTTGTATACATAAACAGAAATAATTCCTTGAAATGCTACTTACAAAATAAGCACCGTTCTAGGATGAACTCCTCAAAATTCACGTCACAATGAACAGTTACAGAATCGGTGATTTCCGTTTCAGGTAAGCGAGCCGCCCGCTCCGCTATTACGGTCGGCTTACCACTCGCACCCCAGATTACTGTAATGAGGTTTGAAAACGATATCGACTGGTCTCGTACCCGTCGCAATAATGTCATTTATACCTACAGAAGAGTTTTATTAACCCACTCTTGGCCAACGACACTCTTTTCCTGTTAATCAGGTTGATTAATCTTGTTGATTATTTACGAAAATTGTGTCATTGCTCGATGGAAACCACGAGAAGGTGGTGGGCTTCTTCCATCAGGAGAGGATAAGGATAAGTCGAGCAATGACACAATTTTCGTAAATAATCAACAAGCAACTAAGCAGATACGTATAAACCTGATTAACACGAAAAGAGTGTCGTTGGCCAAGAGTGGGTTAATAAAACTCTTCTGTAGGTATAAATGACATTATTGCGACGGGTACGAGACCAGTCGATATTGTTTTCAAACCTCATTACAGTAATCTGGGGTGCGAGGGGTAAGCCGACCGTAATAGCGGAGCGGGCGGCTCGCTTACCTGAAACGGAAATCACCGATTCTATAACTGTTCATTGTGACGTGAATTTTAAGGAGTTCATCCTAGAACGGTGCTTATTTTGTAAGTAGCATTTCAAGGAATTATTTCTGTTTATGTATACAAAAGGCAGAAGACCAACATCGTATATTAGCCTGCTGCGAAAATGCTTTGTAAATTAACAGTTTTCAATTTTTTATTCTATTGAGAATATAGAAAGAGAAGTTAGAAAGTAATTAATGAAAAAAATAGAATCTTCGCATTGAGGTTCAAACCTCGATGAAATGAATTCTCCGCGGAGAGCGCCGGCCAGGCAGCGCGTACGGCACACTGACAGAAGGTAGGGTACGCTTGGAGTGGTGCGATACAAGCCAAAAGAGGATCGCACTTTAGCAGCAAATCAAGCTTCGAAAATGCTTAGTAAATTAATAGTTTTTAAGCCTTTAGTCTGCTGAGAATATAGAAAGAGAAATTAGGGAATAATTAGAAAAAAAAGTAATATCCGTACCGGGATTTGAAATTTTGATTTTTCGCTTGCGCGGCAAGCGCTTCGATGTCGGGACAACGAATTCTCGCCCGATAGCGGTGGCCAGGCAGCACGTACGGCACACGGATGGAGGGACGGGTATGCTTGTGTGGTGCGGTACGGACGCTAATAAGAGGGGGTACGCTTATCACCCTACTGACGGAAAGAACTGTACTGCAGGCACTGCAGGCCTGCGTAAACGGCTGAATTGGGACTGCAGACTGGGCTTGAGCAGGCCTCTGAGGTGTCAGTGAAATCAGTAATACTGAGCGGACACCGAACGGACACGGAACGGATATGTGTGCGCGGACCTTAATGCGGACGGCGCAGTTTTCAGGGCTCCGTAATAGGGACAAAAACATCTGTTTTTGTTTAATTAAATACATTACAAAGATTTATTTTTTTTTTACTTAAAAAGAAGTCCTTCATAAAGAAGAATTGTTCACCAACAGATATTAATTTTCAGAATATGAAATTCATGTAGCAGTATTGTTTAATTAATATATGATTGCGCAAACTGGCTTAAACCCTCCGTAATTGGGACACATACCCTAGTGTCATGATGATTGCAATTTTTTTTGTAGTTTGTGCCTATATGCACACCAATTCAACTGATATTCAATATGGCGTGTTGCATTCACGAATGACAAGGTATGTCTCATTTTTCAATTCTTGTATGTTACTGTATAATATTTTCATCTACTTTTTGTTGTGATTCGGATACTTCATTATGGAAAAATTTTATTGTAACTTTTTTGAGGCATTGCTGAATGTGTTTAGAATAAAGTAATGCTATGCAAAAATCAAAGTATCCTTTTTGAGGAAAGGCACGAATAATTTTGTTTTGATATGATATGAGGGGTTACATTGGACAGATAACACGTAGGATAGGCTGGGATTCTTAGGGGCCCCAGTGCTGCCACTAGCCCAAGAGGCCAGTTATTTCAGCCTATGAATACGACCTTGCACCGCACACTCATGCAGTTTTTTTTATCCGATGTACACCCGCGGTATCATTGGCTTCAAGATCCCCTTTCGCGCGGCTCTGGAAATCACCATTGAGGTCGGGCTCCTTAATGGCCCAACAGGCTATTTGTAATTTTAAATAAATTATATATTCATTGGATTATTCATTATCATTTCTTTCCATCTGTCCAAACTATCCCCGTGCTATGTCCAATGTAACCCCACCAATGGGGATACTTTGGACAATATGCATCTCTGAACTTTTTACATCTCAAAGTAATACTAGGGAATGTAAGGCCCGTTTCTCAGGTTCAAATGAATAGCGCACATTCTGAGCTATCGAATGGTGTACAATTTATAGCCGTAAGGCATCTTACAGGCCCGCTAAAGACTATTAATAAAAAATTGTCCAAACTATCCCCGGTCTCCCCTACCCTTAATGGTATTTACATCCCATTATCTTATATTCAGTCTCTGTTTATCTTAAAATCTATGTTATTTCAATATCGCTTAAACTTATGTGTATTTATAACTTAATATTACATCTATTGAAAAAGTCATTAATTATAATAAGAGCCCTTATATTTGGTCCTGATAGAAACTCATTAATATCATATGGAGGCTTCAGATTGCGTTTCCTTAACTGGAATAGCATATTGGATCTGTTCATATCATAATTAGGGCAGTCCCATAGGATATGTTGAATGTCCTGCGTAGGGAAGGAGCATTCGCAGGCGGAACTCTGGATGAAGCCCAGTCTAGCCAGCGAGGCTGCAGAGTTATAATGATTTGTTCTGATCCTTCCAAATCTGGTGATGAATTCAGTTGAGAGCCCCATTTTATGAAACTAGGGTTTCTTTAAATCTTCATAACAATTTTTATAGTAGTGGATACCTTTGGTTCTAAATTTTAGCCTTGTACTATTGTGGAATTCTTTCCACATCTTGTTTTTGTGCGTTTCTTTAAAGTCTGTATAAGGCACTTTGTAGATGTCCATACATTCTATGAGTGTGGCTCCTCCTGCTAGTTGATCTGCCCTTTCGTTTCCTTGAATGCCCTTATGTGAGGGAATCCACATAAATGCAATTTTTTTGTTTTGGGAACTATTTTGTCTGAAGAGATCCACTTTGCTTCTTATGTCTAGAATATATCTATTAGTTTTGACTGAGGGCTTTATACTACTTATACTAGTGATTGCACTCAGTGAGTCTGAGCATATCAGGTACGATCTATCACAGTCGGTAAGTGCTATATCTAGGGCTTTGGATATAGCCACGCATTCAGCTGTGTAGACTGAAGCGAAGCTATACAGGCTTATTGTGTGTGATGTCTCCAGCCCGGGAATGTAGACTCTACATCCCGTAGAGAGCCCATCCTTTCTCTTGGATCCATCCGTATAAATGCAGGTGTAGTCCTTATAGTTTAGTTCAATGAGTTCATTAAGCTCTTGATTGATCGCCGAAGATTCCTTTATTTGCATCCCATAGGTGGTGTTACATTCAATCTCAGCCATGACTGTATTGTAATCGAATGTATTGCAAGCGTAGTTTTGATCCCTAATGTGCATATCGGCTAAGTTGTTGATTTCCCTTACGCACTCCATGACTAGTTTAGCGCAGGCTGTCTTCGCCATTCCTGCCGGACTGTCAATATCCTGGGTAAACTCTCTGAGTTGTCTATTGGTGTCATGGCTATTATTTGAAATGATCTTGCTCGGGTAGTTTTTTCCGAGGAAGATGGATCCTTCTTTGATATTAGGCATCTCTGCCTCAGATAAAACCACGTTGTCCGGAGTGCTCATCCTCATTCCAAGAGCAAGTTTCAGTGCACGGGTTTGTATGGATTCAATTTTGTTGATCAGGTATTCCTTATTAGGTAGGTAGGCAAAGCATGCATAGTCAATTTTTGACCTTATTAAGGATTTATATATAGCTAGGAGCGTTTCGGGATCACAGCCCCACCACCCACCTCTGAGATATTTAATTATATTTAGTGTCTTTAGACACTGTTTTCGTACCTCGTCTATGTGAGGGCTGAAAGTAAGTCTGGGATCAAAGCATATGCCCAGAAACTTGACTCTATCTGTATTGTATCTCGTGTGCTGCCCTATCTGAATCGCTACTTTGCCTGGCTGAAGATTTCTTTTGTTAAAGACCATTATGTCAGTTTTTTCCGGTGTTAGCTCCAATCCTATTTGAAACAGATTATTGTTAATAGTGGCTATAGCTTGCTCAATCAGGCTTCTAGCTCTCTCTCTATGGATGTGCTTCTTGTATAGACCACGATGTCATCAGCATACTGCGAGACCCGAACCCCCTCAGGGATCCCATCCAAGATGTTAGAGATATATATATTGAAAAGAATGGGGCTTAATACAACACCTTGTGGTACCCCTTTATACATTAGTTTGTCGTTATGTCCCGTTACAAAGCTGGCCGACCTGCAATATGTCAGGTTGGCAATGAAGCTTATCACACCAATCGGACCGCCTAGCCTCGTCAGTTTTTCCAGCAAAATGCTTCCCTGCACATTGTCGAATGCCGCACTGACATCTAGGAAAGCAGCAACCGTGTACTGACTATGGATGAAGCCTCCTTCTGCGTACATGGTCAGATTCATCACATTGTCAACACATGAGTGACCAACCCTGAAACCCGCTTGACTTGTGGGAATGATGTTGTGGAATTCACACCACCATTGCAGCCTCGTGTTGATTAGTCTTTCAAAGAGCTTACAGACGCATGACGTGAGAGAGATGGGCCTGAAGCTGCACCCATCTGATTTCTTGATCAGGATAATCTGACTCTTGGTCCAGTCATCCGGTATAGAATGACTGCTGAAGATTTCATTGTACAAGTCCAATAGAAGCAATATACATACTTAAGGAGAGATGCTTGATCATTCCATAATCAATTTGATCCAGCCCTGGGGCCGAGTCCTTTCTGGCATTTCCCAGTGCATAGAGCATTTCGTTCAGACTGAAAGGAACATCAAGGAATTCGTTCTAGGTCTCGTACTGGATTTACTGGTATCCAAGGTGGACATATTTTATCAATAGCCTTATTGATACCTATATCCCTTTTATCTGGATCCACATATTTGCTACTTCCAACCTTCGTCCATCTGGCTTTCATTATTTTGACTCTGTTCCAGAAGAACGTGGTTGAGGTCCTATAATTTACAGAGGAGGCCAATTGTCTAAAATATTCCTTTTTCTTTTTCTTGAGCACTTTTTTGGTACAGGCTACTTGTTTTTTATACTCTATCCAGTGACTAAGTATGCCTCTGTGTTTCCACTTTTTAAAGGCTGCCTTTCTAAACCTTGTGGCCTTGTTACATTCCGCATCCCACCATGCCACCGGATTTCTGTGAACATAGTCAGAGACATTGATCTTTTTGGGGGTACTTTGTATTATTGCTTCTTTCATTGTGTCTATGAGGAGGTTATATTTCTCTATTATGGTGTGTCCCGAGTGACTCAGCATGAGGCTGTAATGATCGTCCACCCTAGACTGGTAGGCATCCCAGTCTGTTCTCATGGATGATAGTCTATTACTTCTTTTCCTGTAAATATGCTTCTCAATGTTTACTGTAATGTGTAAAGGATAGTGATCTGAGCCTAATGGTTCTACCCATTGCTTAACCGAAGATAGGCCTGTGAGTTGTGGTGGAGTGATAACAAGGTCAAGGTTGGTGTGACTATTGTTTCTCACATTCAGGTACGATTGAGTATTAAAGTTAAGAATATTCAGTTGGTTATCCTCTATTATGTCTAGCAGTTTATCTCCATTACCATCGGAATAATTGCAGTTCCATGCAATGTGATGGGAGTTGAAGTCCCCTACCATCACAAATGATCCCAGCTGCTTTACTTGCGTAAAGAATGCTTCCCACGCAGCAGAGTTGAAGACATGTCCTGGAGTTCTGTAACATGCTGTAATCGCAATTTTCTCCTTAAGATTACGTATTTGGATACTTCTTCTTCACATTTTGGTCTGCTATTACAATATTCTAAAGTATTTTATAACTTAGATGTTTGGCAATAAAATTACAATTCCGCCTCCTCTTTGGTTTACTCTGTCCTTTCGGACAACATTGAAGCCTGGAATTTCCAGATTTTTATTTGGCTTAAGCCATGTTTCTACACAGACAAGTACGTCTGTTTCGTTGGTTAATTGCAGTAGCTCATCTTTCTTTGTCATTATGCTTCTGCAGTTCCAGTGCACTATACTAATAGATTGGGTGCGGATCCTATTTGTATTGCTGTTTAGATTGTTCATTTTTTCCATCATGCAGTCCACTCAGGACGCTAGCTCTATTATTATTGTCAGTAACTGAGTCTGTGGCTGAAGCATTCTTATTATTATTATTATCCTCAGCATCCTTGCGCTGGGTGAGAATTACATACTGGGGTGCATCATAATCCATCCTCACTAGGTTTTGCACATTATTTGACGTGCTTGAGGATGGTAGGGTGTCGAGTCTGATTCCTTTGTTGACTTTTAGCACCCCCTTGTTACTTTTACGATTGATGCTATTTTGTTGCTTCTTTGCTTCTTTGTTGTTATTTTGTAGTGTAGATTCCTTGCTATTTGTGTTCATATTAGTTATCTTATTTTCCTTGTCATTAGGTTGATAACTGTCAGTTTCGTGAGTTAGGGGCCATTTGGTTGCCTTGTTTGGCTGGTTGAGATTGCTGTATGTTTTAAGGCTGGTTTTGCCCCACGAACTTCCCTTCTAGTTACCTAGGTCTGTTGACGCACCAATTCTTTTTAGCTCTAGAGCGCTTTTTGAACTAGGGCTCTTCAGTGGAGGGAACTGTTCTTTGGTTAATGTGAGCACATTGTCTCCTTTTCTGTTATTAAAGTCCGGGAATTCGTACTTTTTATTCATTTTTATAACTGCTTCCCTGGCCTGATATAGGCTTACAATATTGCATGCTAGGTACCTTTGTATTTCTTGGTTGATGAGGAATTCGGGGCACTTAAAGTTAAATGCCAAGTGGTCCCCTTTGCACATTTCCCTTTATTATCACTAGGAAATTCCTCGGGACAGTGGTTAGCCTCCCCACAGTGCATGCACCTAGGAGTATTTTTACACCCTGCCTTGGTATGTCCGTATGAGAAGCAGTTGTTACATGTTCTAACGCGATCAATGTAAGGTTCCACCCTCATATTGAACAGACCATACGCTTGTATGCTATCAGGCAGAACTTCACCCTCAAAAGTTACTAGAACTGTCTCGCTTGGAATCCAGCTGACAGATTGACATTCCTTACATACTGCTCTTGTGTTTAATCTCATTGCTCTCAGGATTGGGCACGGAGCCTTGGAACAATTTACCAATTCTTCTGTATCATATTCCATGGGAAAACTTGTAATGATGCCTTTTCTGTCCACTCTATACCTGGGAACATAGGCTTCCAGGATTGAATGCCCCAAGTTATTTTTTATAATAAAGGCATTGGCTCCCACCCTATTTGCGAAGGAGATTTCTGCTTTACAGTGCCCTCTTAATTGCAGGTCAGAGGCACCACAGTTTAGTTTAGAGATGTATCTGGCTATTTCCAGCATATTCTGAATTTTTTTTTCTTTTTTTATTCCTTTTTTACGACTACCTCTACGGTGGCTGGGCCTTTATGACACTCTGGATACAGTCTTACAAGAGTATTACCTTTATTTATTAGGTCCTTAGCTGGCCCTTCAATTGGTATACCTGTTTTTGGAATTTTTTTGGACACACTGCCTCCATCCTCATTTCCGTTGATCTCCTTTTTTTTCCTTTTAAGAGAGTCTCCGTCCATCCCTTGGCTTCTTACAGTAGTAGTAAGATTAGCGTACGGGAGCTCGCGTACGGGTCCTTTACTAGCTACTAGGGTTAGTAGAGGATGCCGCATGCTTAAGCATATGCTTAATCTTAAGACACGTTTGTGAATACCGGCCTTAGACTGTTCGCCAATTCGAAAAGCTTAATAAATAGGGGAAAGACCACATACGAACGTTACGACGAAAGACATATTTTGTTTAATGTTTGAAAGCATGACTGTAAGAACGAAGTTGGAACTAAGAATATTTTTAATATTTTTATGTTGCTAAAATTACTTTGGGAACAGAACAAAAATTCAGCGAAGAGGGTCTATCTTTCGCGGTTGGAGCAATCGAAAACGGAAATGCGTCCGATCAATACTTTCGGAGATAAAAATTCATTTGTGTAAGAAAATCCGATGCACGCACATTCAAGTAGCGCCCCGGAACCGCGACCTGCCGCCCGGAAGCTCAAATACACCGCTTGGGACCGTTTGCGCGGGAGAACTTGGGGAAAACCCAGGTCCAAGGAAAGCGTCGCGGGCGGACGCTACACCTTGACCCCCAAGACGCGGCCACTCTTGTACGGTCTTTGGGACACGCTGGTCGCCAATTAGAAAGCCCTCCGGGTCATTCCACGCCAAATCGATCACTTTTTTCCCTCGATGTCTCGGATTTTCTTCAAACTTGAATATGTTGTAGTCCTCGTGAAATTAGGAGGGGTTTAATTCACCATTTTGTCGATTTCTAGTTTGTTTAAAAAACACAGGGCCTTGAATTTTGCGATTTTTGCCTATTTTCGTGAAACTGGGTTGTACTTATGAATTTTTATATCGGAAACTATTTTTCGGATTTAGTTGAATCTTACGGCATTTTAATGTAGAAGGATCGGCCTTTCTGAATACATTTTTCCAGATCGAA
This sequence comes from Andrena fulva, assembly GCA_946251845.1. Classification (NCBI taxonomy): domain Eukaryota; kingdom Metazoa; phylum Arthropoda; class Insecta; order Hymenoptera; family Andrenidae; genus Andrena; species Andrena fulva. Next base: position 15,958,539 of record OX276333.1, on the reverse strand, counting down.
AAATTAATTTTGCAACATTGATAATTATAAATAAAGTTTCATTTTGCAAATTGAGTCTCAAGGTCACGATTTTAAAAATCCGAAAAAAATACCACCATATTCGCTGAAGAATTTTATATAAAATCAGCCTATCTCTTGTTGGTAATTTGCATATTCAACGTCGTAGAAAGCTGTTAAAGACAGCGGCGCGCGCCGTTTCAGGTAAGCGAGCCGCGCGCTCCGCTATTACGGTCGCCTGACCGTACCACTCGCACCCTCTATTACTTCAATCAGGTCTAACAACGGTAGCAACAATAACGACAGCTCACGTACCCATCACAAGGGTGTCATTTATACCTACAGTAAAGTTTTTCTGCAGTAAAAATTTCTGTACTATGTACAGGGTGATTCTGGAGCTCCGCCGGACAATGGATGCCCCCAGGTACCCCGTGGCGAGGACAAGCCCCCGCAGTGCCTCGCCGAATTTTATAGGTTTCAACCCTCGAAGGGGTTGGAGTGCCTATTAAGAAGTTAGAAATCTTCGATTTCCGCATTTCTCATCAGATCTTTGCGAAAACGACGCCAATTGATTCCTTATGTTTCGCCGATGAAACTGACCCCAAGAACGACGTAATTCGGAAAATAATTAAGGAAATTGCATGAAAAATTAATTTCCATAACCTCAAGCTAATTTCGTTAATAATAGTCCGATTTACATGAAATTTGGTATGATTTTCATCGGAAAACATAAGGAATCCATCGGCATCACTTCCATATCGATAGGATAAAGAGTAAAGAATTATTTTATTCTGAAACAGGTATGAATCCTCGGTCGACCCCGGCAAATCGTGGTCTACCCCCCGCAATCGAGGGTGAAAACGTGAAATATTAATTCATATCGTATCGAAATGGAAGTGACACCAATAGATTCCTTATGTTTTTCCGATGAAAATCATACCAAATTTCATGTAAATCGGACTATTATTAACGAAATTAGCTTGAGGTTATGGAAATTAATTTTTCATGCAATTTCCTTAATTATTTTCCGAATTACGTCGTTCTTGGGGTCAGTTTCATCGGCGAAACATAAGGAATCAATTGGCGTCGTTTTCGCAAAGATCTGATGAGAAATGCGGAAATCAAAGATTTCTAACTTCTTAATAGGCACTCCAACCCCTTCGAGGGTCGAAAGCCCTAAAATTCGGTGGGGCACTGCGGGGGCTTGACCTCGCCACAGGGTACCAGGACGCATCCATTGTCCGGCGGAGCTCCAGAATCACCCTGTATAGTAACTCCAAGATGGCAATAAACTTATATAGCGCTACACATTTCTACTTAAGCATCGTCCTTTGAAGTTTTCAGTCGTCAGACAATTTTCGTATCGTGCGCGTCTACTGTCTCTACTTAGGTATATCTGTTTGTGGATTTCCGAAAATGGTGCGACAGTGGTGTTGCAATCCCTTCAACCAAAAGGGACATGCACGATATACATGTACACTTCGAAGAGTATCATTGGAAATGTGTCGTTCATTTCCATTTCTTACTGGAAATACGTTCATTTGCAATACTCGTCGCGTGAAATTATATAAGGAAAAGAAGAAACAGCCTGAAACTGCAATAGCAGAACCAGGTCCATCTGGATTGTCGCGTATGCAGACAGAACATAATAATAGTGACAGTTTAAAAAGTAGTCATTCTTAATCGATCCAACCGAGGTGGTGAGTTCCACCAATATATTAATGGCATCCGTAGGTGAGTCTCCATTAACAAGTAAAACTTTACAATCTAGTAGAAGAAGAATAGAAAAAAATAGACCGCGCCCATAGTATTGTAAAATCAAGTTTAGTAGATGCACAAAGTAGTTCAAGTAGTGTTGTGGAAGATAGTAACGAAATAGTTAAACAATTAAAGGATAAATTTAATGAAGAACCGGACAATAGTGAAATTATTATAAAAAAAGTGGCATTGGCCAAGAGTGGGTTTGTAAAATTCTTCTGCAGGTATGAATGACACCCTTGTGATGGGTACGTGAGCTGCCGTTATTGTTTCTATCGTTGTTAGACCTGTTTGAAGTAATAGAGTGTGCGAGTGGTACGGTCAGGCGACCGTAATAGCGGAGCGCGCGGCTCGCTTATACTTGAAACCGCGCGCGCCGCTGTCTTTAACAGCTTTCTGCGACGTTGAATATGCAAATTACCAACAAGAGATAGGCTGATTTTATAGAAAATTCTTCAGCAAATATGGTGGTATTTTTTTCGGATTTTTAAAATCGTGACCTTGAGCCTCAATTTACAAAATAAAATTTTATTTATAATTATCAATGTTGCAAAATTAATTTTTCGATCTGGAAAAATGTATTCAGAAAGGCCGATCCTTCTACATTAAAATACCGTAAGATTCAACTAAATCCGAAAAATAGTTTCCGATATAAAAATTCATAAGTACAACCCAGTTTCACGAAAATAGGCAAAAATCGCAAAATTCAAGGCCCTGTGTTTTTTAAACAAACTAGAAATCGACAAAATGGTGAATTAAACCCCTCCTAATTTCACGAGGACTACAACATATTCAAGTTTGAAGAAAATCCGAGACATCGAGGGAAAAAAGTGATCGATTTGGCGTGGAATGACCCCTCCGCGTTCTATTGTACGACTCGCCTTATTCGTATAGAATATATAATAACAGTGTATTATCGATAGTTGATTCTACGTGTGTCACTGCTCATCGTAAGAAAAACCCGTCTTACATTTGTGAAGGCAGTTTCCGTAGAAATCGCCAGAAACTGGAACTTTGGGGGCTTGTATTTTCTCAACAATTTCGAACGTAGAAAAATGGTGACGTAAACATCCTCCCTATCCATATGGATTGCAATGTATTTTAATTAATGTCATCAAAATCTCTGGCATCGAGGTACAAAAGTGATCGATTGACGTGGAATGGCTCATACGACTTCGTGTAACATCGACCTTGAATGTAAGGATCGAAAAAAGCATTGTATTGAAAGTTACAACACCGTATTTATTTTCCTTTTTATATGCTCGAGTTCATTTTGATTGATATACCCTGACCCTTTGAAGTAGGTACCTTTGAAAAGGGACAGAGGTGTAGTGAGCACACAGACCATGTCTTTCGTTTCATTACATTGGACGATCGATTTAATCATTGCCTTCAGAATGTCAAAATTATAAACACCCCCCCAATACTTTGAACTTCGAGGAGAACAACTATTGCATTCGACAGAAAATTAGATCATCATGATCGGGTGAGGATGATTTTCAGGATTTCAAGATTCTATTTCCCCCTTAAATAGCTTTAAACCTCGAAGAAAAGCAAGAATTACATTCGAGCTCACAATTCAGAGCAACAGAAATAGTCGCCGAGGCAACGGACGTATTTTCGTAATTAGATTTTTCTCGTACTGCTCAGTGCTGCGAGTACTGCCAGCAGAGTTTCCTGATCTGTGAGTTTTTTAGAAAAGCATTGGGAGATTGTGGAGAATGTAGGCATTGCTGACTAAAATGAAGATGAGGTGTTATACGATAATTTGCAAGGAACCATCACAAACTATCAATCTTGATAAAACTTTGCACACGTTTGAAATTGACAAGATTAAAGAACTTTAGGAGATAATTTTCCCGCGTAACTTGTTTTATATCTCCTGCCGTAATCTAAAAAAATAAATACGAACGAAAAACACCTCGAGCTTCGACTACTGATTTCACCCTTTCTGTATGACTTCGAGGAGATTTAAAAATTCCTCATAAATCACAGGTGTTTCTGAATTATTTTTACAATCTTCCTAATTCCCAAGTTTAGAACATTACCTTAGAAAGGTCCAGTAGGACCCATTCGAAGTTACACTTACTATATAATTATTAGTTATTACTGTCTCTGCTTTAAGAAAATAACAATTTTTGGATTATAGCAAGTCAACATTAGGGTGGCCCTTATTTACACTTGTCGAATTTTTTTTTTGTATTTCTTAGCTCTCTCCCCACATCATATGGTTCCATTTCATAAAAAAATAATCTCTGAAAAAGTTTATATCAATCGGACAACAAGAAAGGGTGCCGACCAGGCCTAAAGTTTAGAATTCATCAATACTTTGAATTTGAAGAATTTCTCAAAAATGGTAAGCCCTATCGAAGTTTTGTTCAAATAATATTAAAAGACCATTCAATTTTCTACAATTACTGTATACATAATATTTTCGTGCTTCCAACCAGTTTTTAGATAATAGCGTTTGAATATAGTGAGGTCGGCACTACGCGCGTATCGATAATACGTCACGCCATACTCTCTCTATATTCAAACCCTATTATCTAAAAAATGGTTGGTAGCACGAAAAACTTATACATACAGTAATTGTAGAAAATTGAATGGTCTTTTAATATTATTTGAACAAAATTTCGATAGGGCTTACTATTTTTGAGAAATTTTTCAAATTCAAACCATTGACGAATTCTAAACCTTGAGCCCTGGTCGGCACCCTTTCCTGTTGTCCGATTGCAATAATCTTTTTCAGGAACTATTTTCTTATGAAATGGAACCATATTAGGGGCTGAGAGCAAAAGAAATCGCATGTTGAAAATAAGGGCCACCCTAGTCAACGTCCACGATAAAAGCTTATTCTGCTAATTTTATGGACAAAACTCTCCTATGGGTGTAAATGGACCCCGTATCCGCTGTCCAAGGATTAGTTGGCTAAGGAAAAGGTAGTCGAAGTTTCTTACCTTTGTATAAGAGAGAAAGTCCGTACTCGAGTGGTATCTGGTTGCATCGTAAATGGAAACCAACGTCCCGGTAGCTGAAGGCCATGCCAATATCATTTTTCGTCATTCTGTTGGTTTCTGTGCTGTAGCCACCTTGGTAGCCGATCAGGAGACCCTTAATAGTGGTGACTATGGAGCCCAAAACGCTTACGTTCGACTGCAGATTCGTGGCTGTGAAAATAGAAGGTTTCTGTGCTTTAGAACTAGTAGACTTTCAGATATTATTTCAGTCTGATATTTGTAAGGAAATCCTAGAATTCTATATTTTTCCATTAATCTTCACGTAAAGCTGCAAACAAGTTCACGGCGACAAAATTACGAGGAAATGTAATTAAAGGCGCATTTGCGGAGTTCTAAGACAAATTCCGGAAACGCCCTGCAACATTCACGGCAATAATGTAATGAATGCCCTTTTAGAACGGCTCGGTGCCAGTTTGTAACTGCGATATGTTCTAATTTCCTCCCTTTCGATGCATCACTGTGAAATAGTCACGTCCGCGAACGTTTAAGTTATTTACTGTATGTTATGAGTTATTAAAATTGGAATTACTACAAAGTATCCTGTTTGAATTAAAAGGCAAAAGAAATCCTGGAAAATATTAATTTTGATGGCTTCAGAGGAACAACGCATCAAAGCTCTAAAGATCATTTTTTAAATATTGTTATGTACTATTTAAATATTATAGTGTTTATTCTACTTTAGAGAATCCCTAACTAAAGTAATACAATGGTATTATATTTATGTACTGGGAAAGCATTAATTAATTATGTAGAACAACATACTTTTATCCAATTAACTTTAATTAACATTAACTATGTAGATGAAAAGGTTGCCTAATGGAGAATCGAGCGGAAGACAATTTATTTTTATTGTCCTTCATTCGAAGGGCTTCAGTGACCCAGTTTACTTCCATTCGACGAATAATAATAAACACTTTTTCTCATTGGTAAAGCAAAGTTTAGTTAACCCTCAGAGACCACACTATCAATGCCACCCGATTCAGACACACATGGGTTAACGTAACCCAGGGCGCCCTTTTGCCTATATCTCTTTTGATCGATTCGTAAGACAATAAGGAATCGTCGAAGAAAAAAAATATTCACTACTAAATTGACTTTCATTTTTAATGGATTCCCTAAAGATTCAGGCGCACTGGGTGAACGTAACCCACAGACTACATTTGCAATGATTTTACTCGGCTGCTTCAGGCATACTAGCGATCCCGTGCGAGGGGATTTGTAGAAGAGGTATCGAACCATTTTCTCCCAAAGCCATAACTCCCCAAACTTTACGGTTCTGAAATGCCAGGTGTTTTTCGGACGGACTGGGTTAGCATAACCCAGTGTGGCCTCCGAGCGTTGAAAATATGCGTGACACTTTTTCAAATGATTTCGAAGGACGGGCGTGACGAACATAATTTTTGCCTCTCTTATTTGTCTTCCCATTCCGTATATTTCAATTTAATTAAAAGGCCCTGTTTTATCTAACAAAAAAATTTCCCTTTTTATTGTCATTTCTAAATAATATAGTAGCTGGTATGAAAGCGAGTTCAACCATGCCCTATGACCTTCAGACGACCTTGTTAACGATTAGAAATGCAGAGTAATAATTCCACAAAATTTTTCTGTTAAATTGGAACACATTGAAAAATGATTAATAACTATGAAACTACCTGGGTCACTGCGCTCTTCCATTAAAATTGATTTAAATTCGGTTGTTAGAAATTGATTAGAAATTGATTTAAATTCTGTTGTTCTTGTTAAAGTGGAACTTCAAGTCCTGGTTCAAGTGAGTCACCCTTGTACATATTGCTCTGCGGTAGCATAACTTTGCTTGTAAACGACGACTACTTTAGTAGAGATCCGGTCAGCAATAACGCTGTATTACTTGGCAGGATTGACACAGGGGGGCCATTAATGTTTGACAGTGGCGTTTCTGGACCGCTTCCAAAAATTCTGCTACGAACGTTTTCCGCGATTCCCGTTTTATTCGAGAGCTGACTTCTTCGTTTTTGAAGGGCCATGTGCGCATTTGGTCACAATAATGTGTGACGAACAAACAGATATTTCACATTGCAATTCTATGGATTATCGTTGCCTCCATTTGCGCTGGCGAAAAAGTTTTTTCAAAAGATCGCGTTATATTATCTAAAACACGAAACGAATGTCTTGTCTTGAGATTAGGCAAACTATAAATTATTTAGTATTTTCACGGGACTGATATTGTAATTTACATTAATTTCCTTCAAATGCATGGAGTACAAATAAATAAGAGATACACACTTGAAGGATACGATAGTCTTAACAAACGGATGCATGAAAATGAATTTTGACATGATGTCTGTGAAATTATTTCATTCTCTACACTCTACGTACATATAGTTACTCACAAAAGTAACTGTCCACCCTATATGCAACATATTTTACATATTAAATCGACATCAACCCATACAACCACACATCGTGGCGGCAACGTTGCAGGATGGTTGCAGTAACCTTGCAGTGTTGCATGGTTGCAGCGCAATGTCGATGTAACGTTGCTGCGACGTTGCCGTGCAACATTGCACGGGGCGGACGTAGAATTATTGCTGCATAGTTGCATCAATGTTGCGTTGCAATATTGCACTGCAACGATCCTGCAACGTTACGGCAACGTTTCCACAATGTTGCTGCAACGTTGCGCCACTATTGCGGCAACGTTGCTGCAATGTTGCCGCAAAGTTGCTGCAACTACTATTTAAACCTAAAATATTTCCGTTGTTTTTAATGATACGAGGAAATGTCTAAGGAAAAAAACGTTTGCTTCAGAGAGACAATTATTCCGACGGAGACACAAGGTAATATTTCCCGAAATTTCAAGATCATCGATGGTTTTTTTAATGGGATGACGTATTTTCATCACTATAACGTTATGGCCAATAAAAATACAAATTCAACCATGTATAATATGTTGTCCTTTTTGTCTAGCAATCATTTTTTTCCTGAGACATTTCCTCGTATCATTAAAAACAACGGAGATATTTTAAGTTTAAATGTTAGGTGCCTCACCCTGTATATTTTAATGTGTAGAATGACACAGGGTGGAATTATTGCTGCACCCTTGCTGCAACGTTGCATGAAACATTGCAATCTTGCACTGCAACCATCCTGCAACTTTGCTGCAACGAGAGTGTGTTGTATGGGAAATTAAGAATTCGCAATTCTAATTCACATTAATATAATTCTGGTGGGTGGGCACACCAGTATAAGTCAGAATTCTTAGTTTTGTAGGAAGAAACTTATTTAAAGTGCTATGTAAGATTAGATGTTAAATTTCCGTCGTGAATGTTGGTAACATAACAGTGAATCAGAAAAATATTCGGGCAAGCGACTTGAGTTCTTTTAAGAAGGTAGAAGGGTTAGTTTACTGCAGACGTGTTTCGTCGTTTCCAAAAAAAAATTGCAATTGGCCGGAATAGGGAGGAAAATAGTGAAGGTCGCTTTTTCTAACTTTTTTATCTGAGTCTGTAATGAAAATTTAAAAATCCCGTTTGCAGATTTAAGTAAGTTTAAGTATACATGTTGAAAATTTCATCGAAATCGGTTAACGTAGCTACGAGCTACAAACAGTTAAACGTGGTGGAAATCACAGTTTTTGGCCTATAACAGTAATAATCCCGAAGATTTTTACATATTTCGGTGACTTCGCTTGTTTCTGCATCAACCGATCTCAATGAAATTTTCAGCATGTATACAACTTAGGTACTTAAATCTACAAGCGGGATTTTTAAAGTTTCATTAGAGAAGAAATTTTAATGAAAAATCTTCATTCACGATTTCCTTCGCTATTTCGAACAATTGCAATTGCTTTGAAAACAACGAAACACGTCACCTAGTAAACTAATCCTTCTAGCTTCTCAAAAAATCTCAAGTCGTTTGTACCAATTGCATAAAAGTTATTCTGTTGTTGAGGATATCAGAATATTTTTGTGATTCACTGCATATGTTAAAAGAAACTTTTATTTTTAACCTCGATTCACAAAAAAGAACAAAACAGAACGCGTTTAAGCTCGAGGTAAAATTTGAATTATACTCGTTTGCCCGCCAGCCAGAGATGAACCTTGATCAATATACTTTTGTTTTGGAAGCATTCAATTGCAAACTTCTACAGAGTTTATTTACAAAAAAATAGCGAAGTATTAGCTGAAGCAGCAAAGATTGTGCAAAAATATATTCGCACAATTCAACCTGTAATTTATACAATCGTAATTACAATAAGTTAACATTCTTCTAATATTCCTGCGATTTTATTATAAGCTGCAATCTATTGTGCATAGATTCAATTAATTCTCTGTAAAATTCCAAGTTATCTTGTTCTGTACTTCTAGCAAAATTTCTTTGGGCATTTGTCTGGTAGATGGTACTAGCTAAAAATATATTAATCAAGGTTCGTACCAATGTAAATTATAATGGGTAATTCTGAATTTAACATTACTAAAATAAGTAAAATATGTTGTACGTATGGGGTGGACCGCGGCAATCTCTAGTAATAGGATGAAACATAGTGAATTTGGCAACGCTATCATCAGTCCTATTTGAATTTTTCCGAAGCCTTTCGCGCGTTATGTCGCGGCGTCATTATTATTATCTCTGGTACCGGCCGGAACATAGTCATCGGACTGATGGTTGTTCGAAATGCGCTGTTGCAACTACTTAGAGGTGTGCCAATGGATAAAGTTATCGATAAATGTCGACAATATCGAATTGTTATCGATATTTCGATATATCGATACTATCGTTATGATATCGTTAAGACGAATAGAAGCGGCTGATGTAGAATGTAACGCATTCATTGTATAATATAGTCATTCAGAATCTATTTATTTGTAAGTATTTGAACTTATTGCAGGCAACATATTAGTGTATTTTGGCTGCAATCTTATACTTCTGCCAGTATGAATTTGTATATTTATATGTATATTGTAAATTATATATTATAAATATAAATGTAACACACATGCATATTTTTCTCAAAATTATATCGTTAAAAAATATTTCAATTTTCAATTCGTCTTTTATTCATGCAATATTGTAATCAGTATTTGATTTTATATTTTGTACTTTCTTATCAAAATTTGCCCATACACTCTCATTTATACTTATATGAACACCCATTGTTAAAATATTGTTACTGTTGCTCGACTGCATATTTGAATTATTTTGCTTAATATCGTACTTGTATATTAAATTCCTTTTTACCGTTTTAACATATTCCTTAGAATCGAAATATCTTTATACGTATGTTTAAGTATCGTTGTGTTACAATGTCTTTAAAATGGTTATTTGCAACGTTGCTGCAACAAAGTGTGCTGTAGGTATTCTACCTCAACCGCTTCTATTCGCCTTAACTAGGGTTTATACCAACACCGAGTTTTGAAAAAAACCGGTTTTCGAATTCCACTGTTCCCAAAAAATCGGTTAAACCGGAATCTTTTAATTATAAAATAGTAAATAATTATTTTGAAAAAATTCAGTTTCCATAATATTATGGAGTTACAAAAATATAACAAAATAAAATATACTCTACATATACAAAACCAAATAAAAAAAATTAAAATAACTAAAATCTGTACAAATACGTAAAATTGTTGAGATTATTAAAATTTAATATTTTGGATCTACAAAAATATAACACAATAAAGTAGACTGCATACAAATCCAAATGAAGAAACAAAATTAAAATAACTAAAATCCGTACAAAATATAAATCTTTTAAAAGGTGGTAACAAATTATAAATCTTTATTCCACTTAGTATTTTTTTCTGAAAATTGAACTCATGAAGATTAGTTTTACAGTAAACTGTTACCTACTACAATATGCTTGTGTCCCAGGCGATTTCAAGTCAAAATGTTTTTAATTAAATAATTAATTCATTTTTCCATACTGATTCTAGTATATAAAACCGGTTTTCTTAAATTTAAATACCGGTTTTCGAATTTCACAAATTTATAAAAAAAACGGTTTTTTAAACCCGGTTTTTAACCCTTTCAATACGGCGAAAAATCAGTCCGAGTGCGCCCCATTGCCGGGATCAGTTATTTCTCCTCCAAGCGATTATTGGATAAAATAACTTTTATGCCTAAAAGGTTGAAGGTCTTGGAGACACATAAACGTCCCCATAACAGCGCACCATCAACAATTTAGAATCAGTTTGGAGGCCCAACTTGGCGTTATTTTCTGTCCTAGATGTTTTTCAGTAACTGGGACATATGTTGTCCCAGCCGTAATATCAAAAATTTTCCAGACTGGGACAGCATATGTCCCGCCCGGTGCGAAAGGGTTAAAAACCGACAAAAACCCTAGGCTTAACGATATCTTAACGATATTGTCGATATATCGTTAAGTAACAATAAAATATCGATAATCTATCGATAATCGATAGTCACACCTCTAGTTGCAACATCCTAGGTTCAAGCCTGTACTAAAGACGGCCATGGGTGGGCGGATAATTCTATGAGTAACTATACACGTTCATTAAGCTACATGTTTCCTTCGAAGAAGTCCGCAACTCCTTATAATGTTTTCGCCAGCAACTTTTTCACGACTTGTAAAATAATCAACGTCATTACTATGCAAAGATTAAATCAAAATTGACAATTTTTTAAATTTACACATTTCAACATTCAAAATTTTATAACATAGATAATGATTTAATATTCCATTGCCAGACAAATTTCTTATCCTCGCAACTCCCTATCAGCCCAGGTAATAAAGGTTCCATTGCGTTTCATAAAAGGAATTCGAATATTTCGAAGAGGTTCATAAATCATATGGATAGGCTGGGCTAATGGATTGAGTCTTGTTTCCGACTTAACATTTCAGTTACGGATTTACCGCGACGATGCGACTGTATCGGCCGAAAACATGCCCCCTCCACTACTCCACACTACACAGTTACTTCGTAAACATCGAAGCTTCCCCGACACCGCAACCTTCGTCCTCAACGTTAGTTTAAGTTTAACGCTCGTACGACGCGAAGCACTCGTGAAAACGTTAAAATTGTAGTTAATATTCAACTAATTCTAACTCGTCTTTTAACATCGGGATAAAATATCGCGTTGCGAATTAGTGCTAGCGTTGTTGCTGCGCTGACGAACACAAGACTGCAGCGCGTGAGGAACTGTAAGTGTTGTGATCGAATTCGTTGCTTGAAATAAACATTTAGGGAAAATAAATTCTTTATGGCGAATAAAAAGTCAACTGTTTAATTGTTAGAACTAATCGGTAGTGCCCGAATGAATACGGTGGTCCATGCAACTAGCACACCTCGAATAACCTGTAAGGTAAAAATACTGTTTAAGGGACCCACTTCCAATGACCTTCAGTGACCTTCCTAAGTGACCTTTAGAAGGTTTTTAGCCGTCGCTTGTTATTTGTTGAAAAGTTATAGATTAGCTTCATTGTGTTTTCTTTCAGGGACTTCTACCGGTATGATACCGGTATCTTTCGGCTCCATATTCAAAACCTTTATGGAAACCGAAATACGCAACTACCGGTATATTTTCCCATATTTACCGGTAATTTTTTCGGTTCTCGGATTTTATTACAGTTTTCATAATATTATTAGACAAGTATCTATACGCTAAACGTAAACTAATATATTGGTATTTTTATGAAGAGATATTGCGTTATGTCGGTGTTTGTACAGCTCGAATTAATAAGGGTTATGAAGATATTACTTTTATCTACAATGTCTCCGAAAGAAGAACCGGAAAAATATCGGTATGTATTTCGGTTTCAGTACTTTAACGATTTCGGTATTCGCCTATTTCGGTTCTACATATAACGGTTTCGGTACCTACTCATCTGTTTTGGGACGATATCGGTTTCGGCATAGCTTTGTTGACGTAATACCGGTACCTATCCAAATCATACCGGTTTGAAGTCCCTGTTTTCTATTTCTGACCGGCAGTTGGTTGGGGCCAGATTTATTTAGACCACCCCCCCCCCCCCCCCGAGAGGGGCCACCAACTTTTGAGAGATTGAAGATAAAGGGATGTGTTTCAAAAACATACTCTCCCTGCAGAATGAGAATAATATCCCGACAAGCAGAATGCTCCTTCGACAGCGGTAATTAGGTGGACAGCATACCAGCAACTGGCGAATGCGCACCATCCACGAGTTGCTGGTTCAAATTCCCAAGACCATCCATTTCTGAAACACCATCTTTTTATCTCGAATCCCTCAAAAGTTATAAATTTTATTAGCTAAAACCGTCTGAAGGTCACTCGGGAGGGTGACCTTGGCAACACATGTCAAGGTCAAGATCATTGGAGGTGAACTGTTTTTAGGTGGTGGCGTTTCGGAGATTTCAAGGTCGACTTCGTTATTTTAAATGGAATGCTATATTTTTTATGCCAATATATCGCGAAAAACTTTGAATTCTGAGTAAAAAAGTATGGGCTTTATTAGCCCTAAACCTAATAGTTAACGAATACATTTGCTTCGTTTCTTCAAAATTTACAAAGCGTAATATCAAGCTAGAGATTCAATATCATCAAAGATTGTCGTTTACGCGAACGCGAGCGGGCGGGCGCACAGTGGTTTAATGGCGGAAAAAACCTAAAAGAATCATGTCACAATTTCGTATTGTTTTTTATCGGTTATGTATTGGTCATTTCCTGTCACTTAGCCTCTAAAACCGATTACAAGTGCGGAAAAACTCGCACTAAAGAAGTATGGCCAAAATTTCTACATATCACTAAGTGGACCTGTTTTTTCCGGAGTAGTTTTATTACTCATTTTTACATAGTGTAGGACAAAAAGAGGCAGAATTGAAACTGTTGTCAGAATATAGCAATATCTCAAAGAATACCGAGGTGTTTTAGAAATCACCATTTTTTTCAGGTACCTCCGTCTACCTCCGCAACGACACTTGAAAGGTTTGAAAGTACATATTTTGAGGTACAATTCCCATTAAAAAATTTTACCGTCTATCACCGTCTGTACCGTATGCAAAATGCTTATTGAAGAATTAAAACGATCATTTTACGTACTTTGTTTCGACAACTTTGTCTAAACATTGTACAAGTACAAAATCCGTTCAAAAAACGATTATTGTAAGTTAAAAAATAAATTAAAAAATTAAAAAAAAAAATAAAAAAAAAATTAAAAAAAACACACATTTTAATTCTCTACAACTTTTTTAGTGGACAAAATTACATTGAGGCAGAATATGAAACAGAAATAATTAAAAAATATTGAGAAATGCTGAAGTTATGAGTTTTTTCCACTTTCTCCTCTATGCGTCGGACCACTGTGGGGCGCCCCTCGCACTAATCTAGCCCCAACCAATACTAATACCCGGGACAAGTTGAAAAGTGGAATGCGTTGTGTCGGTCAGAGTTGGGCATTATTCGACTAAATTGTTTTTCGACTAAACTTCGAATAAAAATTTCGAATAAAATGAAGCTATTCGTGACTAACGAATAAATTTTTAGTCGACTAAATTTTTTGTCTTTATTCGTTATTCGTTATTCGAAGGACCTCCGTGGCGACTGAGCGTCACGAATAAGCCGCTTCGGCTCGAGTCCCGTGGCCCTCGGCCACCGGTCGGGCCGAGGGGTATTATGGGGCAAGGGGAACGCTTGTCTGGCAGACGGAGCGGCTCGGGTTCTGACCAGAGTTGGGCATTATTCGACTAAATTTTTATTCGACTTTTTTATTCGACTAAGTTTTTATTCGATGAACTCAAATAAATTTTTAGTCGACTAAATTTGTATTCGACTAAGAATTTAGTCGACTAAACTCTTAAATTCTTAGTCGACTAAATTTTTAGTCGTTATTCGTTCCTCGATATTCGTTTAGTCGAAGGCCCGCTGTGGCGACTAAACGACACGAACAAGTGGGGGTCAGAACCCGAGCCGCCCCGGCTCGGCTCCCGAGGCCCGACTCGGGCCGGGCTGAGGGGGATATCATGAGGCAAGGGAAACGCTTTTCGAGTGTATCTACCGCCCCTACCAGGAGCTGCTCGGTATTCCGTACTATACATATATCGTCAATTTTAACAATTTTCACAAGATTGTAAATTCCGTTCTGTATATTGCACAACAATAGAGGTCGAAGATCTTGTAATAACGTATAATATTACAATAACCACCGTTTAGCCGTCTAAAATCGAGAGACTTTCGGATATGTATCCATAACTTCCGAAAAACAATAGTTTTTTAACTGAAACTTTTTTGAGTAGTTGATAATACTATGTAAAGATAGTCAAAAACGGGAAATCTGTATCAAGCCGTTCACTTGTAAAAAATCCACAAAATGTACACATTTTCCGAGGGTTCAAACAGGTCATCTGCGCCAGTCGAGCGTTTATTTTCGTTTGCAACGATTACAAATTCTCCTAAGGCGAACAGACTATCGGACAAGCTGTTTGAACAACGAGTTGTACTGAAAGCAAATTTGTTAAGTACAAATAAATAATTACTAAATAAATTATTTTCTAAGATCATTGTTATACTGTCTTTTGGCGTCGCCTTTGCGACGATCTGATGAGAAATGCGGAGCCTGAAATTTCTCACTTCTTAATCGGTTTTTTTCGCTACGGGGTAACGGGCGGATCACCTTAAGCGGGATTCACACTAGCCGTCTAGCGGCGGCTTGCCGGCGGCCAGACGGCTAGTGTGAATCCAGCTTTACACTCGACAAGCGTTCCCCTCGGCCCGACCGGTGGTCGAGGGCCACGGGACTCTAGTCGAAACGGTCTATTCGTGACGCTTAGTCGCCACGGAGATCCTCCGACTAACGAATAAGGAGGAACGAATAACGACTAAAAATTTAGTCGACTTAAAATTTAGTCGACTAAAAATTTAGTCAGTTCATCGAATACAAACTTAGTCGACTAAAAATTTATTCGTTAGTCGCGAATAACTTCATTTATTCGAAATTCGTATTCGAAGGTTCGTCGAGAACAATTTAGTCGAATAATGCCCAACTCTGGTTCTGACCCACGCTTAAGGGGGTAGACACGTCACGTGACCTGGCCGATTCGGCAGGTCGGTATTACAGCAGATTTTTCTGCACAGAAATGGTATTATCCATAGATACGCGGCTGCTGGTGCACGCGAGAGGGAGCTGTTTGCTATTTCCGTATTCTCTTCTGAATAAGGAAATAAATTCTCAGCTGTTGCGTTGTACATGTAAATATTTAAATGGAATGTCTGCTGATAGAGCAAACGTAGAAAATTCATTGTACATACATTTTAATTACTTAAAATGTGCTTATGCTACAATATGCTACGTTGGCAGTAAGGAATTATATAAGTGAAAAGGAAAAATAGATGAGGGGATATCCCCAGAAAATGAAGTATGTTAGGTTAGACATTTTTTTATTAGCAAAACACTGAAACAGATCATGAAATACGCTTATTACAAGATAATTAAACGTCTTATGCAGAAAGCAGTTATGAACAAACATTATAGAATAAAATTGTGTTGGATGTTGAATTGGGGCTACTGAAAATGCGCAGGCTGGATGCGCGTGAATATTATATGGTTGGCCCCTCAAAGTGACAGAAAATATAACCTATGTATCTGTTATATGACAATAAATCTTTATTATCTATTTCGTTCTTTTACGCTACATTTGTGAACTTTTTATCATCCTTCCTAAACATTATTATTACGCCGCAACAGTATCTTTAGGAAATCGGGTCTAGCGTATAGGTTATATTTTCTGTCACTTTGAGGAGCAGATTTTCTGTCCTCGAACTGTCCTGCGATGTTGTCATCGATTATACAGAAACAGAATTTGTTTATTTTTCATCGCATCAATATGAAAGTGACATCAATGGATTCCTCGCATTCTCCCGATTAAATTGACAGAAAATTATTTAAATCTGACTATTTTTAACGAAATAGGCTTTCAATTCTGCAAACAAATATTTCACGTAATTTCCTTAATTATGATCCGAGTTATATCATTTTTGGGGCCAATTTGATCGAGAAAGCATAAGGAATCGATTGACGCCACTTTCGTAAAGATCCGATTAGAAATTGCAAAACTTCAGATTCATCAGTGCTTAGTGCGCAACATTGTATGGCCCCGCTGGTTCCGAGCGTCGAAGCCGATGAAACTCAGCGAGACACATGATTGCTGGCGAGCATCGCGTTTGACGATTCTGGCTAAAGAATCACCTTGTACAAATGCTAAGAAACGATAGTGTGAAGTGGCGGCGCGTTTCAATTGCACATTGGCAATACCGTAGATTCTAGGGCCTATAATATTAGCTCCGCGTTACGATGTTCTTAATCAGAGTACTGCATTAATGAATTAAAAAATAAATGAATTGGTCAATTAGTTAAAATTAATGAACTGTGCATGATTTTAATGACGCCTAATTTAATGGCACTTACAAACTGAATTACTAATTGTAATTAAAATAATACTTTTTGACGCGCATGAAACCGCGCACGCAAATGGTTGCGCGTATTGTCGAAAGCATCAGAAATAATATGTACAGTCTTCCAATTGTTGAGAAGCCTTTGGGCTCAGATTATCGGGAAAGACCTACCCACCCCACTGTTTTGCTTTCTCGCTGCGAGCAAGGACCTTCGGGCCCTAGTAGACCGCCCGTTGACAGTCGAGAGCAATAAAACCGACGAGCTAGATAAAATACCCAGTAGGGTAAATCCGGGAGACGCGGTCGGGCCGGAGAGTTGGTCGTGTCGCTATATTTCAGAGTCTATACGTAAAAATGCATTAAAGTGCAGACCAATTACTTCTCTAGAAGCCAAATAGTTGAATGAATAGCGTTATTTCGCTTCCTTCTGTGGTTTTCTGGATTTATAGGCTATAAAAGGTAAATTGATGTTACATTTAACCTCTTTTGTCAAACAGCGGTTGTACAGAATCGTATTCAAAATATACTTCTAAGTGTATTTTCCTTTAATGTTTGGAATAAAAAGATAGTAGAGACATTGAGGAACAATGCAGCCAAAGTATTTGGCCATATTAACTCTTCCTCTCAAAGCTAACGAGAAGACCATGTCTGGCTGCAGAAAGGTGAGATGGTCGAGTTATGATTTTTATATTATTTTTGTTTATTTTTTTATTTTTTATTATTATTTTATTATTATTTTTGTTTATTTAGTTTATTTATTCACTTTTGTATTCATTTGCCTTGCTAATCGCCAGTAGGTAATTCACTTTTTCTTTGATGTGTTCTTTACTTGTTTAGCGTAAACAAATTAAATATCAATGAATCCGTAGTTGTATTCACTCATAAATAATTTTGCTTTATCCTTTGTTAATTTTCCATGAATAATTATGTGAGTGGTCTCTGCCAACGACGAAAACCATTTCTCCCGGCACCTCGGGAGAGGTGGTCAGATGGCATGACTTCAGTTTTCAACCCGATTTACAGTAAATATTGTCTTAAAGCAAATATCGACCAGTTTTTCTGAAGCGGCATAAAATTCTGAACATATTAGTTTTGTTCTGATAAAATAAGTAATATCTATATTAGTTTTAATAGCCATTTTATATTAGGTCGACCGCGTGTCCCGGATTTACCCTACAGAAAAATAAAATGTTCATGTTTTTGATAAGTGTTGATGAAAGTATTACCGATGGATTTTTTAGGATTTCCCGATGAAAATGATATCAAACATGGTGCAATTCGGTCAATTTTTAGTGAACGTAGAGTGTGTCCTAATCATGTAATCATAAGAAAAAATAACATTTCAATAGGTATATGCATGAAACTCTGAGATCAGGAATCCGAACCAAATGGGGCATATGTAAGAACTGGCGAAATTCAACAATACTTCATTGTCTAAATTATACAATTAAAGTATTTATTTGACGTGAATATAAAGTCGGTCAGCAAAGTCTTTCTCGATTTGAGTTCTGTAGAAGGCTGATTTTCCTTCGCCATCGAAAGTCCCCTCTTGTCCCTCTCGCCAGCAATCATGTGTCTCGCTGAGTTTCATTGGCTTCGACGCTCGGAACCAGCGGGGCCATACAATGTTGCGCACTAAGCACTGATGAATCTGAAGTTTTGCAATTTCTAATCGGATCTTTACGAAAGTGGCGTCAATCGATTCCTTATGCTTTCTCGATCAAATTGGCCACAAAAATGATATAACTCGGATCATAATTAAGGAAATTACGTGAAATATTTGTTTGCAGAATTGAAAGCCTATTTCGTTAAAAATAGTCAGATTTAAATAATTTTCTGTCAATTTAATCAGGAGAATGCGAGGAATCCATTGATGTCACTTTCATATTGATGCGATGAAAAATAAACAAATTCTGCTTCTGTATAATCGATGACGCATCGCCGAGCAACGGCGATCTCGCGCGGCTCGGGCCACAAAGGTTTTCGTCGGCATTCGAGCTTCTAAGGTCGTATTCAGATACATATATTGGCCGGTGAGTTTCGCGAGGAGTATTCTCCCACCATACCGCTGTCCTGCCTCGGTGCTCCTTTTCTCAACGTTTTCTGACTCGCTCTCGCCTTCGTAGAACAAGAGTGGGCCAGAAGTGGTAGAGATTGCGCCAAGCACCTGACGTGTAGGCCAACCGAGTTCTGAGCGTAGAAATACAAACATCAGAATAGGTGTGCGTTCGCTCCGAAAAATTCAGAAGTTTTATGGTCAGAACATTCATTCTTTCTCGATCGCTTCATCTCATATTGGTCTACGCATAACTTCGTAACCTTAGAGCATATAGTAGGTATACATGGAGGTCTCATGGCCTCTTGTCTCCTGTGGATCCAATTGCCGACCAACATCGTGCGAGAGAGAAAGACATCGTGCGAGCGAGAGAATCTATACTTCACTCTCTCGCACCAGTTCGCACGATGTCTTTCTCTCTCGCACCATGTTGGCGACAGTTTCAAGCTGTCGATGAGACCTCCAAGTAAGTATATATGCTCTAAGTTCGTAACGCACACAACTATTACGCTAAGAATAAATAACAGCCACACGAGCAGCATTCCCGTTACCCCGCCATACCCTTCGGGGGCCCAGCAACTCCAACTGACAAATCCACGATCGTCAGACCGGCCAATATATCTGAATACGACCTTAGGATAAAGATATAATGAAAGAAGAAAAATTATTCGAAGCCCAAGATGAAAAGCCTTCGAATAAACAATGGAAACCATACCCGAACCTATATAGAATTTTAGATTTAGGGTACACACCCCTCCCCCAAACCTCGTGTCGATCAGCCACTGGGGCCATTCGGAAGTATATCCTTTTATTTAAATAATGCCCATCTCTGCATTGGACCGTAAAGAATTATAAAAAAATCAGGGAGTCAACTGTTGACCGGTTTGGAGACTTTTCCTTATTACATGTTTTATACAATAGTCAGAAGAATAAAAAAGAGTAATAATAAGAGCAATAATTATAAATAAGTGCTGTAACTTCCACATTCTGAAATATGATATCAGTAAATCAGTATTTCCAGTATTAGTAAAAATGTTCCAATCTCTCTTTTTTTACTTTAAATAATGTGGCCATATAATTATAACATAAATTCGACAGCGATTTCAAGTGATGTATGTGTCACGGTAAAGGCGTTAATTTAGTAAATGTATACAGTTCCCAGCAGTTCCTAGTAAATGTATGCTTAAAATGCATATAACCTAACCTCTAATCGTACGAAAATGTATACATTGACTGCATCACGCTTTTACTGTGGCACATGTATCCAGCTAACGCTTCAGTTTTGCTATTATTCCACGCTGGCAGTCCTCCCGAGTAGGCGCCATCTCGTATCCACTAGCTGAACTAAATTTGTCACGTGACTTGCTCTGCTTATCGCCAATATGGCGGAACTCGTATTTGGGAATGCAGTCACGCGGATACGTTGTTTGTCCTTATATGAGCACATTTTGGGCTGGGTGAGGTCTCATTCGAAAGAGGAAGACTCGATACAGCGCGCTCTGGTCATCGTTTGAGTCACAAAACACTTTTTTTTTTTTTCAACGTTTGCTCTACTTTGTACACTCATATTATTAGATAATAACACAATCTCGTCGAACCATGACCAGAGCGCGCTGCACTGAACCTTCCTCTTTCGAATGAGACCTCACCCAGCCCCAAAAGTGCTCATATAAAGACAAACAACGTATCCTATAAAACCCATATTTCGGGCCAATTTAGTGTCGATTACAGAGCGCTGTTTTACCCGTGTCTACCCCCTTAAGGTCTGTGCCCACATATCCGTTCCGTCTCCGTTCCGCGTCAGTCTGCCATTGGTAAGAAGAAGAGACCCTCTACGCCCCTCTTCTTCTTACCAATGGCAGACTGACGCGGAACGGAGACGGAACGGATATGTGGGCACAGACCTTTATTCGTGTCGCTGAGTCGCCACGGGGTCCTTGGAATAACGAATAGCGACTAAAAAATTATTCGACTAAGAATTTAGTCGAATAAAAATTTAGTCGACTAAAAATTTATTCGTTATTCTCGAATAACTACACTTTATTCGAAATTTTTATTCGAGTTGCGTTCGAATAAAAATTTAGTCGAGTCAAAATTTAGCCGAATAAAAATTTATTCGACTAATGCCCAACTCTGGTGTCGGTATAAGTCAACAGAAATATTGTTAAGTGGAGGGACCGTGGTAAAGTGATTAAAAAAAATCGATAAGGTGTACCCTTTTATGCACAATTACCCCTGTATCTTTGGAACGCATTAATTGCCGGAGCTAAAATTTTATATTTGGGGTCTTTCCATGCCCCTCGTAATACCCACCAAGTTTCATCTCGCTCGGCCACCGGTCCCTTTCGGACGTACAGCCCAGCGGTGTGTACGTGACAAATGACAATGACTATCAACATTACATGTTTTACCTTATCGCAATCGTCTATCTCCAAGTTAGTCGAGGTGTACAAGTTGCGTGGACTACTCTGTATATTGATAAATCAAATTACATCTTGTAATCTCAAATTATGATACTGGACAAATGAGGAAACCGTGAACGAGAAATTAATTGTTCAGTTATTGATAAACGTGCAACAGGGAGGGTTATAGGGTGACTGTACCTAATATCGCCAGGCAAAAGTTAAATCGCTGTCGATTGAATAATAATTGATATTTATCCATGCAGTTCGTTTCAAAGTAAAGAGAAATTATTCATCTTTCATGTAGCATATGTTAGAATTTTTGAAACCTACAAATTGTTAATTAGGACTCAAAAAACGTAAGATATGCAAAAATCGGGTCCTGAAAAAAGTGTACCTAATATCGCCTACTCAAGAAATATTGATTAATTCATGTATATATGAGTTTTTAAGGTCATTTTCACATGTGCTTTTATTATTTCTTGCTCTATAAATGTCTTTTTATCCATCTTTGATTTCGTTTTTAGTAGAATAATATAGAAATTTAAAAATATAGATTTTTAACATATTTTATTTTTTACGTTCCGATGCACATATTGGACAAATATAGTTTATTTCGGTTGCTCCGCACATTTCGAGACCTCACCTGTAATAAGCATTATATCGAAACCATTGTTCTCCGGTAGGCGGTATTGAGAACACGCATACTGCTAAAAGAAAAACACTATTTTCATTACGAAAAATATTTGACTCGATTTCATTTATTAAGTACATCAGTAATTAGGTATTTCTAGTAGATATTCTTGCATTCACAGAATTATTAGACTTATATTCTCCGAATGCGATGTAAAATTGTGATAGTCCAATAAATTTTTATACTATTAAGATTCTCTAAAATCCTTCCCTTTCTGTAATTGTTGATCACATGATGCTGCAATTACAGTATGTCTGCCTACATATGTTTAGGTACTAATTCAGTGCATAACCGATAAATTTTAGAGCTTACTTTGCGAGATATAGCGAGTGGCGATATTAGGAACACTGGCGATATTAGGTGCAGTCACCCTAAGGACCAAAGTAAGAGATTATATTTTTTCACCAAAATTAATACATATAATAATCCCATTTTCTATAGAAAATTTGCCAATCGATACATTTTCATAGTAAATAGGATTGGTTCCACTATTTTCATTATTTTTACCAGTTCGCTCTTTTCTCCGAGTGGAGTTGTTCTGATATTAAATAGAATTTGTAAAAAGAATGTATTAGCTACTATTGACCATAATTACCTACTGTACGTAATACATACATACAGGGTCATCCGTTAAAACTGCAACCTACGCGCGCGCGAACAGACGAAAATGGCAACACCGCCTCACGGACGCATTCCACTACAATCATTCACCAGCCCGGCGTTCGGAGGGTTGCCAGCGATCGCTGGACAGCGGTGATGCCTGAGCGAAAATTTTAGGATGGTCTCTTTCAAATTAACGTCGCAAAGAGCTGTTTGAAATTTCGCAGCCCGGGTTGAAGAATTTGGGGCCTTTTTCGTATAACTTCTGAACTATAAAAGATATCAGAATGCAATTTGCGCCGAAAAATGAGGAAAAATTATCCCCTCTTAATGATGGATAATTTAACATATTTTACGTTTACTTAAATTTCTTTTATCAATTTTTTAACCATAATTGTTGAGAAAAGCTTTTTAAAATTCATGGTATTGATAAACAATGGGCTAGTTGTATTCTATCACTACATTCACAAATTGAAATATTAAATTTTTATTCAATCATGTGTTAGTTCTGCAAACCTCAGAATCTATTGTTCTGGTTTTCTTTTTTATATTTTATCCTTAATGCAGTGCATGCGTAGATCGGACGTAAGGGGTTACTAATGGGACGTGTCTCTGATTGCAGCGGTGTTTGAATTTAAATTTTTTTTCTAGAATTTTTGTGTCTCAATGGTTTAACCTTTTAGCTACTCAACGCCACATCTATACCGGCTTCCGTTAATGTCATTTTTTTGGAACGATGCGCCATTATTGTGTCTTTTACACGCAGGTGTCGAAAAATCTCTCCGTACAGGGGTATAGCGCCGCGGTCAACCCTGTCGTAGCTAAAAGTTTTGAAATTAAGACGGGTACGAGACCAGTCGACATTGTTTTCAAACCTCATTACGGTAATCTGGGGTGGCGAGTGGTAAACCGATCACCATAAAAGCGGAGCGCGCGGCTCGCGTACCTGGGCCGGGAAATTCCGCACAGCCCTTGGCGACGTTAATTTTGAAAGAGACTATCCTAAAATTTTCGGGCATCACTGCTGTCCAGCGATCGCTGGCAACCCTCCGAATGCCGGGCTGGTGAATGATTGGTGTGGAATGCGTCCGTGAGGCGGTGTTGCCATTTCCGGCTGTTCGTGCGCGCGTAGGTTGCAGTTTTAACGGATGACCCTGTATTAGGGTGTGTCAATTTTTTCAATGTTTTAATTTTAAAAACGACTAGTGGAAAAACGGTACAATTTCCTTTTCCAAAACACTACCTTTAAATTTTGTGTAATACATTATTTATCTAGTTGGAATTTCATTTGAAATTATAGAAAAATACGAAAAATACTAAAATTATTAAAAAAAATGTTAATAAATGAGCTTATGAACTGCAACAGAAGGAAACAAGATATCGCTTCTTTGGTGGACTTTGTTAAATAGCATTAAATTTACTACATAGATGACATATGGCTAGATCTCTTGCTAAAGTTACATATATTTTCATTTTGTAATAAATACAAATTTCCATACATTTTCATGTGAATGTAATAAATACTAATTTCCACATATTTTTATTCTCATTTTCATGCTTTTATGTAAGCAAGACTCGCATTAAGCATTATATGAATATGTAATTTGTAGTTAAATCTTACTTAATTTTCACATTTTTTCAACTGTAATTTGAAGTAGCTAAACCTCACTCAAATCAATTTCTGAAGATCGTTTCAGATTCAGAATTAAAAACAGCATTACTTTGTCACTAGTCGTTTTAAAATTTTCAAAAACTTTAAACTTATCCACAAAATCGACACACCCTACCCTGTATATCTATCACGCGAAGCATAAAAGACATGCACTTTGACCACTTGAATCTAATTTCAATTTTTCTTACAGACCATTTCGAATTCGATATAATTTATGAAGTTTAAATATGCTCTGTGGTATTTTAATACGGTTCAATAACGTCCACAGAAACTTTAATCTAATACTCAATATACATATGCAGAGAGTCACATGCTACGGGGAATCACTAAATGAAATAATCTGATACCTACAATAATAGAAGAAAGTAAATAATAACTAAACAAATTTATCTTCTAAAAATAAAATAATTTTGATAACAATGTTCTCCAAACAACTCGTGCAAAGTGATATATGCATTCGATGAAATATTCAAGATATTTCTATTCTTGATATTTAAACATTTCAATTTCTAAGGATGAAACTGAATTGTTTTGACACCTAGTATACCTATATACTTGTAACAAATTGAACTTAACATGCTGAAACATGGTAATATTTTGGAATTCGTTGGACGCGAACCAGTCCTATCTCGAAACTCAGAATGAAAGTAAAATGTCAATGACGAGTTTCAAAGAACAAGTGGTGAATTCATTTATCAAAATGGCGGAACACTCCTAAAAAACATGATCACTTCCTCCCGTTCAATTCTGAATAATGTAAGTATTATAAGCGACTAACAGATAGAACAAAGCGCGTTGACTTTCTCCTTGGCGCATGTGGCCCCAACTTGGAAGCCCTTGTCAGTTGTCTCTGGATTGTAAGACAATTCACATTTTACACCAACGTCTGGTATCGGGATTCCAACGAGATTGTACCCCACCGTAGCGGTGCCCTCTGTCGACCATTTTTGCAAAAAACTCCCGTAGTCCTTCGTCTTGTACTCTGCGCCCGAGGTGCCAGTTAACTGTTGGCACAGTACAAACGAATAATTACTTTGACATGGATTGACCGGTCAAAGGGGGCAGGCGAGTTAACTCGTCACTTGAGAACGCTTTCGATTTTGACGAAACGAGTTAAGGGGGGGACTGCGCCTTAGTTGGGCCGAAAAATAGGTAATTCTTTATGAAATATTTGTACAAAAACGGTTCGACAAATTAATTTGAGGTTTGGCAGGCTGTTTTATTGTATCTTGAACTATTGTTCTGAATTTTTGTGTGACAGTGAAAAGGAAAACATGGCAGATACAGAGAGAGAACGATGAAAAATAATCGGATGGCCCTGGCGTTGACGAAAAGTACTTTAAGGGTCATCCGAATCACAAAAAGGAAAAGAGATTCTTAAACTATATGAATGTGGCTATGGGTGGTAGTAGATTTATTGCCGTATCTGTTACCGTTCCTTTTTTATTTAAAAAAGTTTTCCCGATTTTGGGGCAAAACCTTTCTCAGACTCAAATCAGGGCGCTTCATGTTCCTTAAAAGGCTGCCATTTTAACATTTCTTTATTTTTCTTAATGCATCTACTACCACCCATAGCCACATTCATATAGTTTAAGAATCTCTCTTCGCTTTTGTGTTTCGGATAACCCTTACAATACTTTCCCTCAACGCCAGGTTCACCCGATTATTTTTCAACCCACTCTCTGTATCTGCCATGTTTTCATCTTCACTGTCACACAAAAATTCAGAACAATAGTTCAAGGTACAATAAAACAGCCTGCCAAACCGCAAATTAATTTGTCGAACCGTTTAATTAATAATTACGAATGAAATGTAATTGTTCATTCAACCACGAATTACTTTCTGCAATCGTTAATGTTGACTGACCTGAATTACAATAAATTGTAATTGTCACATGTAATTGCAGGACAATTTTATTACAATTACATAGTCGTTAATTGTAATTGTGGAGGACAATAAAATGAACAGCTATATAATTGCAATTATTATCCTGTATAATTACAATTAACGATCATGTAATTGTAGTTTCTTTGCGCAATCAGAATTGTAATTGTAATTGCCCTGGAATGACATTTGGCAATTATAATTGCAATTGAGTGCAGTAGCAATTAACGATCGCAGAAAATATTTTGTAATTGATTTAGCAATTACAGTCGTATCTTTAACATTTGCTACCATTAAAATGTGTTAATTCGACTGTAATTTTTCTCGAGAAGATATTCTAATGTACATGTATACACAAGGAATGTTTCTGTTCGAGAAATGATTTGATTAACAGGTAGATTATTTCGTACTGAAACTTAACTCTTTGCACTTCAAGTTCTTGTTGCTATAGTTTGATTCTATTTTTATGACATCCAAAAATAGATTTTCAACTAATGTATTATTAGTTTTATTATAAAAGGTAACTGTGGCAACTGTTATTGCATGCCTATCAGTCGCCATTCGAATTGCTGGACTAAATTAAGTAGTAACAAAAAGTATTGATTCTCTAATGCAAAGGGTTAAATGCCTTCCAACAGTCGCGGCGGAGAGTAAGTTTGACACTCTTTAAAATAGCATAACTTTTTTAAAATTGGTCCAAACGACTTGAGTTTTTTTTAGAAGCTGGCGGAATTAGTTTTCTAGGTGGCGTGTTTCGTCGTTTTGAAAAAAAATACAACTGGTCGGAGTAGCGATGAAAATAGTGAAGGTCGTTTTTTTTTCAAATTTTTTCCCGAGCCTGTAATGAAAATTCAAAAACCCCGTTTGTAGATTGAAATAAGTTGTATATACATGCTGAAAATTTCATCTAAATCGGTTAACGTTGCTTTGAGCTACACTCGTTTAAAGATCGCAGAATAAGGTCGAAAATCGCGGAAATTCCCGAAATCAGCGATTTTTGACCTTATTCTGCGATGTTTCAACGTGTGTAGCTCAGAATAAACAATAAGTGGTTTCGGCGCACTGGTTCGGTCAGTTAAACCGAACCAGTGCGCCGAAACCACTTATTGTTTATTCTAAAAATACGGTCGATAGCTTAATTACTTTATTTCAAATGTGTAGCTCAGAGCAACGTTAACCGATTTTTATGAAATTTTCAGCATATATACAACTTACTTCAATCTACAAACGGGGTTTTTGAATTTTCATTACAGGCGCAGAAAAAAATTTGAAAAAAAACGACCTTCACTATTTTCATCGCTATTCCGATCATTTGCATTTTTTTTCAAAACGACGAAACACGTCACCTAGAAAACTAATTCCGCTAGCTTCTAAAAAATAAACTTCAAGTCGATTGGACCAATTTTAAAAAAGTTATGCGATTTTAAAGAGTGTCAAACTTACTTTCCGCCGCGACTGTATATTTTCTTCCCAACATCTTTATTTTTTCATAAGTGTTGCGAAGTCATCAAATATGATTACAGATGTGTAGTTTCCTTATTGTGCCTTAGATTTGCATAAATACACGGTGTTAACGAATATATTCACGAGTTTTATCCCAAAGGGGTGCTATGGGCACATATCTGTATGCGTTCGTTCAGTGCAGTTCAGAACACCTACATACAGGCGTTCTGCGAGTGTGGTTAACAGATACGACTGAATCATGTATTCCCATACAAAGAGTGCGCTGAGCATTCCAATCATAGCACCCAAATGAGGAGTGATTTTTCAAAAGGGGGTATTTCCATTTTTAACCTTGAAGCAAATTTTGATGGCATCGTCTTAATAATCTTAAATTACATCCCCCAGGGGCACAAAACACTACAAAATAGGTTAATTCCTTTTTGAAAAACTGAAGTGAAAATACGTGTTTCATAAGGGGCCTCCAGACGCTGATACATGTTGCAGTGCAATATCGATACATGCTTCATGATACAGGTTTCACGAAACTTGCATCTTGCTCACCAGCTAGGCGTGTGAGCAAGATGTGAGTTCCGCTTCTGGTGCTGAAACACGGAAGCCGATCTACAGACGTAGCAACATGTATCATGAAACCTGTATCATGAAGCATGTATCCAACGTTTCATGCAACATGTATCAGCGTCTGGAGGACCCTATACAAAAGGTCTTATTTCCAAGTTCGTCTGATGACATAGTGAACTAATTTTTTAGTCTGGAAAAAAAGGCGGACAACATATTTCCTATACTCATCTAGGAAATTGTAATGAATTCGAAAAAAAAGTAACTTAATTCCATAGACTACCCAAACATATACTAAATTAGATTGAAAACGTACCCATTCTCATGGTATCTTTGGACTTATACGCGGCAGAACGTTTGTTTTAACCATACACATATTTACTCCACTTATCAAGCGTTTGAAACCTTTTAGTTGTTTCCACTTTTTTACAAAGTCGGGCAAAGTTATGTGTACATTACAAAAAGGACTTATTTCCAAATGTATTTATAAAAAAACGGATTATTTCTTATAGTTTCCATCAAAAGGGCTTACTTCGGAAGGTTTTTTTAAAATAACTATTAAAACAATGTCGCTAAATTTGAAACATTACCGCTATCAGATGAAAGAATAAAATGTACGTGTACCAATGAAGAAATTTTTTTTTTTTAATTAACGTAGATACCACAGTTTTTTGCGGTTATTGAAAATTTGTTCTGTGTGGAAATATGCCCGTTTGAAAAATCACTCCTCAAATGGTTAAAATACACGTGTAAAACAGTGTGTCAGTTTGCAGTTCGCGAGCATGGATATTTTTTCTGTTACTATCTTTAAATACATGTGCAGTCGGATGACACTTATTTACTCTTGGGGAAATATTTTTTCCAGATTTTCTTTGCGGCACCTCCCCCCCCCCCCCCCCCCCAGAATAGTTTCAAATAATAAAAGAAATCTGTGTAAAGTTTGAGCCCGGTCGGATAAGGGGAAAAGGTGCCCCTGGGATCTTGAATATTTAAATAATTCTTTAACAGCTCCCAAAATCGATTTTATATAATTATCCTCCAGTTATTGATTAAACCAAAAAACATGTCAGACAGAAATTGTAGATCCAGATAAGGAGCATCTTTTATGTTGTATTACTTTTTCTCGTGCGATAAACGGTTTTCGAAAAAAAGTCCGAAAGGCTGAAACGAAAAAACAATTTTTTTTTCAAATTTTCAAAGCTTAAATCCTGCTCGAACACATTTTATTTATGAAGGCGGAAAAAAAAGAATTGTAAGTTTTATTTTCCTGGAATATTTTTTAAACATTTAAGGGGGGGGGGCATATATCGAGATATGTAAAAAAGATCGATTTTTTTTACATATTTTCAGTGTTTGATATGTCATGAATGTTTCCTGAAAAATTGGGACCGATATTTCGAAAGATATCGAAGATATAGACATTAGAAGTGAAGTACGTATGCTCATTGGTGACAGAGACGTAACAGCAATAACAGCATTAACCTTTAGGGTTGAAAATATAAAATACACATTTCTCTTACTCTTCATAAATAAGAAATCTTCGAGTGGCATTTAAATTTTGAAAATTTAAAAAAAATCGGATATAAATTCTTGCCCTTTTTATGCACTAAAAAAGAAACTATGAATCAAATAAAAAAAACAGGCTGTCAAAAAACTGAGTACCAGTGTATCATATAGCCATGCAAAATTTGAAGTAAATTGGTGAACAGTTTTTCAGTATAGATTTTGAGAAAAATGCATTTGAATACCTCACTTCTGATGTCTATATCTTCGATATTTTTGCGAATTTCGGTCCCAATTTTTCAGGAAACATTCATGACATATCAAATACTGAAAACATGTAAAAAAATCGACCTTTTTTACATATCTCGGTATATGCCTCCCCTCCTTAAATGTTTCAAAAATAGTCCTCGAAAATAAAAATTACAATTCTTTTTTTCCGCCTTCGGAAATAAAAAGTGTTCGAGCAGGATTTAAGCTTTCAAAATTTGAAAAAAAAAATTTTTTTTTTCGTTTCAGCTCTTCGGACTTATTTCGAAAACCGTTTGTCGCACGAGAAATACTTACAACATAAAAGATGCTCCTTGTCTGGATCTACAACTTTTCTTTGACATGTTTTTTGGTGTAATCAATAACTTGGAGGATAATTATATAAAATCGATTTTGTGAGCTGTTAAATAATTATTTAAGTCTTCAAGGGTCCAGAGGCACCTTTTCCCCTTATCCGATCGGGCTCAAACTTTACACAGACTTTTTTTTTATTATTTGTAACTATTTTTGCCACGAAGAAAATTCAGAAGTCGAAGATAAGAGCCACCCTAATGGGCAGCACCTACATATTTGATATTCTGTACATCTTTCAAAAAATTGAAGATTATGCTTTGTTGTATAATTATTGTTGTAAACATTATTATACTCACTCTAGGATTTTCATATGCTATTCAAGAGGATTTATAGATTTCTTCACTTGTTTGGATTATCAGGAAGTAGTTTAGAATGATATATTCTAACGAGTTACTAAGGAGTCTACAGGGAATTTCGTTATACCGAATAAAATATTAGGAAAGTATCAGCCAAAAGAGATGTCTACGCCTCAGCTAGAAACTCCTTGAAGCGTTCACATCCATTTTTGAACTGCCTATCTGCATATATCTTTCCATTGTCTTGAAACTTTATGAATTAATTCAACCGGAACAAATTATTTATACGAAAAAAGAACCAAAAGACATTTGTAATTTCGCAAAAAAATTAGAAACTTGTCTATTCTTACTTTTAACGCGTCGCAATCCAAGGCCAAGGTGCTACCCATTTCAAAATTCCCGCCAGTCATCGTCTTGAAGTTCAGTTTAATCAGGCTTTTCCCATAATGGTAGCCCGTCGTAAACACCTCCTTCGCGTTCTTCCCCAGGTCGGTGAAATTCGGCACAGACATGACGTGTTAGTTTGAAGAGATTCGCGGCGAGTGACGTGCTAATGGTCAATCGAGCTAGCTGTAAAAAATTGGATTTTTACTCCTGAAGGTTAAACTGCTATAATTGTATGAAATAATGATCGATGCAAAGTAAATCTCACAAAAAAAAAACAAAATACCTTGCTCGTAAAAATGAATCACTTCTGTCAAACGAATCAGTTTTTTCTGAAAATTCTAATAAATTCTAGTAAATTTCAGTGAATTCTAGTAACTCTAATAAATCGTAGTTCTTTTTCTTCAAAGTCACACTGCACAATATATCGAGATATACGGTGGCCATTTGAATGTGCGAAGACGGGTTATTTTATTATAAAAATAAATCGGGGATAAAAGAATTCATACGAGGCTTTGTTTCGAGGAAGCTAGATTTTAAGATGGTTGCCATTCTGAATAAGATACACGCGTGTTCAGCGCCATCTACCATCGACGAAACGCACGCAAAACCTCATTAGGTATATAAAAATTCTGTGTAACTGCAATTACACGAGGAAGGCAGTCGAAATTTTAAATTTTCATCTCGACTGAAGTCCCTACTATTATGTTTGCAAACAGACAATTTAACAAAGTGATATGGTTTTAAAGAAGACACTTTTAGGTTCGGGTGCTCCAATGATTAGAAGGTGGCCTCGACGGTGGTGGCCTCTGTTTCTTTTAATGGAAACATGTCTTTTTATCGCTATTCATTGCTGTAAGTGTAATTATCACTTTTAGCCATCAAAACCTATGACTGCAGTCAATACCGCTTACAATTCCCTTGGTACCTTCTTCCATTTCATCCATCTTCCTCTAAAAATACAATTGTACACCTAAACCGTGACTCTAATTCCAAGTGCCTAGCCCTCTATAACTCCAAATCCAATACGACAGAAATGTGAATCCCGTCTCAGGCAACTCCAAAACAAATCCTCCCCATAATTGTGTCCACGGGACATTATTTTTTATCTTCAGACTGATTGTGAGTAGAATACCTTTCGATTGTTCGATCGCCTATTTCAAAAACACCTTCTATGTATACCTTCCGTGAAATCAGTACGCGAAGAGCTGTATTATTCACGCAACGGGCACTCGGCTGGACAAATGTCGAGGGGCCATTGCAAAACAACCTAATCTATTCCGCTTCGGGCTGGGACGTTGTCAGAATTCAGTGACAAGGCTTGCAGCGTGCAAAGGTTAAGGGACACTCACTAGATCGCTGCGTCGGTGCAATTAAACTCGACGGTGGTTAACACGACGATCTCCTCGACGACCAGCCACATCGCCGCCCTTAACCCGTCGCTGAAACGATGGATGGTCTCGGGAAACGTCCTCGCTGCCGTTCGACTCTTCTTATCAATTTTCACGCGAACCAAGCGATAACACTGCCACTGACGTTTCTCACGGTTAATGAACCGCGAGCAACATCGCGAGCGTTCATCGCGGAAGGCGGCGACTTGACATAATAGGTGTTTGGCGATTTCATTTTAAATGTATACCTATATCATTGGTTTTCTGTTTCAAGGGATATTACTCTTAAGGGGTTACGCCACCCCGAGACGCTCAAAACGGCACCAAATTAGACGAGTTTTTTTTTATGATGCTATTAGGTAAAAAATTATTTCTATATTTCTTATGTTTAGGGCATGTATTAATGAATATATTGTATAAATGTTGTACAGAAATATTAAAAATGGCCGGGTTGTTACGTGTTGCCACGCGAAGCTCCTCAGAATTACTTTTTTCAAATTGGCTAGCAGCATAACTTGAACAATTTATTCGTATAGAGTATGTCAGGGGGAGATGGACAGTGACAGTATTTTTTAGAAGGAAACACCAAATGGCGCTGCCTACAGGTGGGAAAAAATGTCATAGAAAAGCAACATTCTTAGTTCAAACTGTTGGAATAGAATGGTTTTAATGGTTTGTAAATCCACTGTGAAATTTAAGCTAGTGCTTCAAAATGTTTGGTCTATATTTTGGCCACCTGGTTTGTGTTATTTATGTTGAATATTTTTTTAGTTCTCAAGATGTATTTTGGATAGTGTATTGTTTACAGTATTTTTAACCATTAAGTATTCAGGGTTACGTTTGTTAGTCTAAGTGAAATGGGAATGGCCATCTTACCAGGGCTTTCAGGGAGAGACGGCCAATTTTTGCCCGGGAGAGGTGGCCATAGCTGTATTTGATGTAACTAAAATCAGATATCTCGGTGAAATTCCGAGAAAATTATTTCGAACCGAAAAAAAACATATTGGCTAAGATGATGCGGCCAATGAAAATTGCACAGGATTAGAAGACTCGCAGTAAAAGCCCAAAGCAGTTTTCAGCGGGCAAAAACGAAAGTGGACAAAAACTAGAAAGAATCTGTGATAACCAGGTAAGGTCCACAATTTAATCTGAAAGGTACATATGGCCATCATTCCCGGACATTAAGGCAGAGGTGGGCAATGACACTTTTTTTTCATTTGTAAAACTTGTGTATTAAATAATAATTTTTCGTTTATTGATATTACGGGGCATGTTGCCAAAGGATTGAAGTTTTGTTCTACATCATTTTCGTGGCTTTATTTCAAATAGGTTGGATGTAGGTGGCTCAAAACGAAACTATGACCATCTCCCCCGGACTTACCCTATGCAGACGGATTCTTGCTACATGCTATTTTAGACACAATTTAGGCTTAAAATCTTAGGCAAATTTTTCGGCTGAGACTGATATTCTCTTCAAATGTCCACCATTTTCACAAAAATCAATATTTTGACAAATCGCCTATGTAGTTACGTCTGTAGTAAATGTCATATAAATAATGAAAACTTTCGGTTTTTTATCCTACGTCAATGTATACGGGACATCTACTACTAGCCGTGGAGACTGTCTTTTCAAAAACTGCAAGAACAGTTACAGTTCAAGTTCAAGTTTAGTTACATTTTTTTTATACACCATTAGGCATGTACTTAAAGCAAAGTTTTTTCATTTATTTTCTAATTTCGCCCAAAAAAATTCTAAAACCTACATATGATTTTCGGGACACCAAGGTGGCCTAATCCCTTAATAAGAGCAGCAGTGCTCGATATACAGGGTGTCCCGCGTAAGTGTCACCACGAATTTTCAGTACTTTTCTTGAGTTTCACGAAAAATTGTTTGAGACAAAAATTGAACTATATTTAAATGTGCATAACTTCCGCAAACCTGAGTTTCTTTATCTGCATTTCTTTCGGGCATATGGACGTTACCTTATATTTTTTAAATGAAACTGTAGCATTTTAGTAATATTTCTTATTGGAATGAATCATAAAAAATATACCTACATAACGAAATATACGAGCTGTACATAAGTTGTAAGAAAAGCGCAAAAATTATTAAATAAAAATAAACAGATTCTGCAAATCAAAAGCGAATCGTCATTTACACACGCGCGCAATGTAGAAAACCAGCAATCAATCGTAGATAAACATTATATATCACAGAATATTTCCGTTGAATTCAATAAACTTCTCCAAATGAACAAATTATTTATTTCGGAATTACTAGGAAAAAGGGAATTTCATTAATTGAATGTGATTAAACACGCGGATAATTAAAGCACCAAAATCGATTACTCAATTATCGACCAATAGCACGCTGTATACCTACCCATTGGCTGCTCTCTCAATCAGCTAGGCCAGGCCTGCCCCATCGGGTGCAAATACCTCCTGAATTTCTGGGACCCGGGTAACAGCCGAGCGCGGGACTGTTCCATTGCTACCCGTTGCGAAATTTGTGAGAGAACTGCATGGTGGTACGAGCCTGCATGGACGGCCGCACACTCATGCAGTTCTTCCGCAACCCATGCTGTGGTTAGCAACGTAACCAGCTCGCGCTCGGCTGTTGCCCGGGTCCCAGAACGTCAGGAGGTATTTGCACCCGATGGGGCAGGCCTGAGCTAGGCAATATATCTTCCAACTGATAAATCGTTTCGAGGATTGCCCATAGGGGATTTGAATCGTGACGAATAAAGTACCACGGTGCAATTAATTAGCAGTGAATACAAATGCTCGTTAAAAGAACGAACTCTTAACATTACTGAAACGATACTTTTGTTTATATCCATTTAAACATATTTTACCAGTGCTGGTATTTGTTCATCGCATTTGCCCTCGTGTGAATTTTATATAAAATCTCGAATAATTCTGCGCAGTATAACCGACGAAACGAACATTTCCCCGTTATATTTAATTTACCATTTTTACTCGAAGCGTACCCGTGCAAAATCTGCGAACATTTCAGCGAATTACTCCATTCCAGTATGCGTTAAAGGTATCAGGTATTTTTTTTATTTTGTATTATTACTCGCGAACTCTAGAAGATAGAAAAAAAGTGTTCAGGAAAAAGTTACTTCTTTTAATTAGGACTATCATTTGGTAAATTATAGTTCTTACAGTTCTTACGGTTCGTGAGTTATAACACAAAATCGAAAAAAAACGGATTTTCAGGTGTCAATTTCACCCCCTTAGAGTGAATTTGAGCAGCAAACGAAATTGCGTTGTACTCAGGAGGACTTCCCCTACTTATTTACAGTTTCATAATTTTTAGAATTTCCGGGTTCGGGATCTTCCCTTGTCAAAAGTATGGGGGTTGAAACTTGGTAACCCGACATACATGAAAATGGTTACTCCTACGAAAAAACTCATGATACCTTTTTTGTAAAGAATTTCCTAAGCTAAAAATTGTATAATAACTATTTTCGTCACAAACTGCTAGATAACGAGATATTCGCGAAAAACAGTTTTTTTTTTCAACCCCCTATAAAATGTTTAGCGGCTGTCGAAGCAGTGAAGCATCACAAAAACGACCCGTTTTGCCATATTTTCAGTACCTACCTATAATCTATATGGTCAAGCATATTTCGTGCTATACATGGTGTGCCAGAATTTGTGCTCGAAATAGGTGATTGAATATCGAAAAAATAAATCGAATGTGAAAATCAGATTCGTTATGATAAAGCCTTCGGTTCGGGGGCAATCGATTTTGAAGAATGCGTGGAGTACGTGCGTTGATTAAGAAACTTGTGCGTTATCGGCTACGCGCAAATTTCTATTAAATGTTCATAAAATTGTGGATTATTGAGCAACGAAATATATATTAAAAAAACTAATTTTGTGATTTTAGTTTGGGAAGTAGGCCAAATAGTAACTAACAATAAAATAAGTTGAGCAATTACACCACCGCCATTTGAATATTTGTATAGTTTTTTATAAGTTGTAGTAAAAACGTTATTTTGTATATTATCTTTGCCGTTATTTTGTTAGCGAATGTCGACAACACTGGTATAATTAGAGAACATATTATATGAACTTTTGCCAACGTAATTTCGTTATACATACAACTATTTCTGCATTCGAACAGCACAGGCTCGTAAAATAATGTCACCTCCTCCATATGCAAATTTATTTTTTAAACAAACTCACAGCTGGGATAAGTCATATCTCGTGTTTGATTGAAGTTAGACAAAAATTTGATTGGTTCAAGCAATCTAATTTCCTATGACTAAATCTGTCACACAAGTACAACTATGCATTTGAAATAAGCAACTGCACTCCTTTTTTTAATGGAACAGTATACTTTGCCTTCATATAAGTCGATTCTTCTGGACATTCTGCGCGTAAGAGTATTAGGATAGTAAGGTAAAATAATGAATACTTGCTGAGGTATTTAAAATTTTTCCATTAATTTTTCCCTTTTAATTCAAAAAGGTGGTGAAACGTTCCGTCATTGCATAAC
This sequence comes from Andrena fulva, assembly GCA_946251845.1. Taxonomy (NCBI): domain Eukaryota; kingdom Metazoa; phylum Arthropoda; class Insecta; order Hymenoptera; family Andrenidae; genus Andrena; species Andrena fulva. The sequence goes on along the minus strand of OX276333.1, from coordinate 15,921,372 downwards.
AAACATTTCGAGCGCCGGTTATTTTTGAGCACTTTATTCTTATACGTTCCTTTAAATCGTGTATACTTTAGGTATCTGTGGGGTACCTTATATCTAGAGACGCGGTAGCGTCTCGACGCCAAGTACAGGAAAGACACCCTGTATATGTCGACTGTCGCTACCGCTATCATTTACTCGTCGCCCGGCTAATCCAACCTAACCTGAAACTTATTTCATTAATATCTCATCGCGTATGGAATATTTTCTAAATTTAAAGGCAATTTAATGTAAACCGCATATAAGCTTTCGAATATGACCAAATTCCAATAAAATCTGTCCACGCATGACAGAGATATCATAATATCGTCTCATGGATCAGTCGGAAACGGTAATTTTTTCTTCTTCTGATTCTTCTTCTCCAACCAAATTTCGTAAAACATAATACGTATACGCGTTACACGCACACCTTCAGCCACAAGAAACTAGTATATATTTAGTTCGTCGACTCTCGGGATCATTCGGCAGGGATCGTCGTCCGTCATTGTACATATATACCTATGTATACTATTGAATTTTATAACCTACCAAGTGTCATCGCTTTATAACCTACCAAGTGTCAAATAAGGAAAGTTGTCAAAATTTTCTGAAATGTCACGAGTTTTTACACCACATAAGACACTGAATTATTGTCTCAATTAACAAGGTAAGTCGCCAAAATTTTTTAATACATTTTTTATGGGGATTTGTTTTTATACTAGCAAATTATTTTTAATTTAGGGTTTTTATGTAAAGCTTATTCCCTATGCAAATTATCTTTGTAAAAAGAAGTGAGATCCACATAAAAAACTGTTGGAAATAGGGACAACAGCGCTCGGGCACGATGGGTGCGGGGGCGCCACAGTTGGCAACCCTGGCGGCGGCTCTCGTTAAGCGACTCTTAGGAGAGCATGTACAAAGTTTTCTTTAATACATTAAAATATATACTTTCTTTATCTAATGAACTAGATGAGTTTATTTACCACGCCAACAATTGGTAGCAGAGCGTGGTTGTAATGAGAGAAAGTGATAATAGACATGCCTGAGTACGATGAAATAGAGAGAATGCTCTAACCTAAAAAATTCGAAAGAGCACGTGGCGTTGCGAAGTGTGGAAGTAGAAAAGAATTAAAGAAAAGGATTAGACATGGCCGAGGCAAGTACAAATACAAAAAAGATAGATTTATTAACCGGTAAAAACTATTGTGTTTGGGCACTAAAAGTCGGCGCAATACTACGTGCGAAAAAGCTATTCAGAGACGTAATAGAAGGACTGGAACCACCTGTGGCAACAAATTCAGAATCAGCAGAAGGGAAGCTTCGGACGAGATGGGAGGAAAAGAACGATGAGGCGTTCAGTATTATTATTACCACACTATCCGAAGAACAGGCTGGACAATTTTTGACTGAGACGAATGCTAAAAAGATTTGGATCACTCTACGAGGGTTACACGAAGGAAACGCTCAGGATGGGCGAATATATATCGGACTCGAGTTGAAGAATATTCGAATGAATGCCAGTGAGTCTGTAATAGATTATATTACTAGAGCAAGAAATATTGCCTCTCGCAGTACGGCAATAGGTTATCCAATTGACCAAAGGGAGGTGTGTTACCACGTGATTAGAGGAGTTCACCCTCGACTAGAAAAGGTTTCTGTGGTGTTGAGGACACAGCGAAACATCAGTTTGGAAGAGATAACACCAGTACTGGTGGAAGAGTGAAAATGCATACCGAGCCACGAGACATCCAAAGAAGACGCAAGATTACGGGGGATGCTATATTTGCGGGAGAAAAAACCATAAGGCAAAGGACTGCTGGCAGAAGAGGGAGACTAGAGAAGCGCAGCCAGAGCAAAGAAGACCCATCAGAGGTACAGGGAATGGCAGGGGCTTCCATAACCAAAGAAAGGCGAATTATAGAAACGAGCAAGGTAACATGTCGATGCAGAGTAGATATGTATTTAATTTTAATGTAAGTGAGATTGACAAGGATATGTGTAGGATAAACAATGGCGAACATGTGTGGACACTAGATTCGGGTTCCACTTCTCATATGACTTCCAATGTAAACGCGATGCATAATGTCAAACCATGTAACGTTAGGATATCACTGGCAGAAAATAACAAGGAGATGAGGTCTGAAGCGATGGGTGACATGAAGGTCAGCGTATATACCAGGCAAGGTGTAAATGATATATTTATTAGGGACGTGCTATATGTACCATCGCTGCGAGCTAATCTATTGTCAGTAAGCAAATTAAATGAACAAGGACACGAGGTGAACTTTAAGCACAATAAGGCAATAATATTTAGTAGAAATGGGCATTTGATTGCCGAAGCGTATGAACAGGATGGTATTTTTCTGTTGAAAATGGATGAGACTGATGGTAATGCCATGATGGTACAAATTAACGATAAAGAGAAAGATACTGTAGAAATTAATAATAATAAAATAGATAAGATAGAGAATATTTCCGTTAAAAATACTAATGTTGACGCGAACGTTAGGTTAGAATGTAAGACTTATTTAGGTAGAGGGGGTAGAGACTCGGACAAGAGGTTGTGGCACCGCCGACTAGGGCACGTTTGCGAAAGCTACTTAGATTATATGCTGGATAATGAGATTGTGAGGGATTTAAATTATACTAGAGGACCGTTGGGGTCTTGTGAACCATGTATAATGGGTAAAATGTCTCAAAAACCCAATTACTCTGTAAAGGAAATGGGAACGAAAGAACCATTAGAATTAGTGCATATGGATCTATGCGGTCCAATGCATGTAGAATCGATGAATGGGAGCAGGTACTTTTATGTATTAGTGGATGAGTATTCGAAGTATGTGTGTGTGTACATTATTAGAACGAAAGACGAAGCATTTAAAAAATTCGTACACTATATGAATAAACACGAAAACCAGCTAGGTAAGAGGGTTAGACAGGTCAGATCCGACAATGGAAAGGAATTCGTGAATAGGAGTTTTATGGAACTGTTTAAGGACAAAGGTATACACCACCAAAGAACTGTCGCCTACAATCCTCCAAGTAATGGTGTTGCAGAAAGAGCGAACCGGTCACTACTAGATAAAGCTCGAACCATGTTAGTAGATGCGGGGTTACCGGATAATTTTTGGGCAGAGGCTATAATGACGGCTACTCGATTGAGGAATATAGTTCCTACGAAAGAAAGAGGAACTAGAACCCCTCACGAGCTGTGGTACGGCAGGAAACCGACAGTATCATATATCAAGGTTTTCGGATGCATGGCGTACTATTTTATACCAAAAGTAAATAGAAGTAAATTAAGTCCAAGGGCCAGGAAGGGCATATTTATGGGTTATTGCGAAGATAGCCGATCCTATAGAGTGTACGATCCAGAATACCGAAAAATAAATATTGTAAGGAACGTGAAATTTGACGAGAAGGTAAAGGGTTCGATTTTAATGGAAGGGAAATTAAACCAAACACAAGTCGACCTTCAAAGACTTCCTTACGCAGAGATAACAGATGTTACAAATATCACAGAACCGTCAGATGAAAGACACGAAAATCATCGAAGCGAAGATGAACCGGAAGTTGCAGAAAACGAAACTGAACCGACCGACTAAGCCGTAGGAGAGTTGCTCCCACAACCAAGAGGAACAAGTCCTGTCGGGAAAAGCAAGAAAAGAACAGCAACAGAGATAGAATTAGAACATAAAACTAAGATGAAGGAAAGGGAAGAAGAGTTATTGAGAATAGGTGTTAGAAGATCGGAACGACTAGAGCAGACAAAGGCACACAGCAGCTTAGCAACGACCGGGGATTGGGTGCCAAACCACTACCAGGAAGCGATGGAAACGGGAGATTCGGATAAATGGTCAGAAGCTATGAAAAAGGAATTGGAATATATGAAGGAACGAAACGTATGGAAGATGGTACCCAGAAGGGATGGAATGAAAGTTATTAGGAGTAAATGGGTTTATAATAAGAAATGGTTAACCGAATCACAAAATAAATATAAAGCTAGGCTGGTAGCAGTAGGGTGTCAACAAAGAAAAGGGATACATTACGAAGACAGTTTCGTTCCAGTAATAAAATTACAGACTGTTAGAATTTTACTTGCCATTGGGTGCATTTATAATCTAAAGATTAGGTTATTCGATGTGGTAGCGGCGTATTTATATGGTGAGTTGAAAGAGGAAACATATATGGAACAACCACCGGGCTTTAGCAACGGGAAGAATGAAGTATGTAGGTTGATAAAGAGCATATACGGATTGCCTCAGTCGGGTCGATATTGGAATGAAACGATGAATGATATATTTGTAAAGATGGGCCTAGAACGAGTGAGAGAGGACCCGTGTGTTTATATAATGCGTGAGGAAGAAAAGATTATTATAATTGGCGTGTACGTTGATGATTTTTTAGTTTTAGGAACGGATAATATTATAATAGACAGTATGATCGAGAAGTTAATGCAATACTTTAAATTAACGGAAACAACGAATAAGCGGTTCCTAAACATAAATATCGCGGAAAATGATGCAGGATTAGAATTGTCACAAGAGCACTATATAGATACAATAGTAGAAAAATTCGGGCTACAGGATTGTAATATTGCGAAAACTCCGCTAGATCCGCAGCAAAATTTAGATGATTATGAAGCGTCAACACCAGTCGATGCAACTACATATCAAGAAATTATTGGATCTATAATGTATTTAAGCGTGGGTACTAGACCAGATGTAACACACGCGATAAGTAGACTCTCACAGTATAGTGCTAATCCGCGTCATATACATTTAATAGCAGCAAAGAGAGTCATCAGGTATCTCAAGTGGACGAGTCATTATAAATTGATATATACAAATAGAGACAACGAGTTAATCGTCAGCGCAGACGCAAGCTGGGATTCAACCGAAGACGCTAAGTCATTCGAGGGGTATACCATAAAAATTGGTGACAATTTGGTTAGCTGGAAGAGTAAGAAACAGGGATTGGTTGCCCTGTCCACCTGCGAAGCCGAACTCTTATCCTTATGCGAGGCAGTGCACGAGTTGCAATGGGTGCAAGGCTTATTGAATGGATTAGGCGTAGATATAGGAACTAAGTTACCGATATGCGTGAAATCGGATAGTAAAGCCGCTATAGATTGGATCTCAAATGTTAAAGTAACAAATAGAACTAAGCATATCAATCGCAAATATTATTTCATTAAAGATGAAGCGACTAGCGATAATATTAAGTTAAAACATGTAAAGTCTGAATGCATGGAGGCGGACTTATTAACAAAGCCCTTAACTGGAGAACGATTGAAGCAAAACCTAATATATTTAGGAGTTTCGGGAATGCGCGCGGTGTTGCCCAGAGGGGGAATTGTTGGAAATAGGGACAACAGCGCTCGGGCACGATGGGCGCGGGGGCGCCACAGTTGGCAACCCTGGCGGCGGCTCTCGTTAAGCGACTCTTAGGAGAGCATGTACAAAGTTTTCTTTAATACATTAAAATAATGGACTAGATGAGTTTATTTACCACGCCAACAAAAACTTCAAAAAAGTATAAAAATTACGCCAAGTACACGATCATAAAAAAATAGAAGAAAATATACAATATAAAAAAAGATATGAAATCAAAATGAGCTCCAAGTACATAAAGGTCCTTTCGAACTGCGCTTAAGATGACACAACTACATATACACAGCTAAAATGCTGTGTTCATACATTCCATTACTCATATCGCGGACATTTTAATAATATGAAGATAAAATGTAACATCTAGACATTTGCCTAGATGTCCGCGGCCTGAAAGTCAAATACTTGGCGTGGCCAGGCAAGGTCAAGGTGTCGATGAATAAGAATTATTTTAAAAACGCAAAATATTGAAAGCTTTTAAATTGCCAAATTATCTGAAAGCTTGTGAGGGGAAAGGTATCAGTGTCGACGAACGATCTTGGAATTATGTTAAAACGCAATATAATGATAATGAAAATGTACTCATATTGTCAGAGTTTTAAATTGACAAATTATATGAAAGCCCGCGAGAGGAAACGAATGGGTATTGATGATCTGAGACTACCTTGCCTGGCCACGCCAAGTATTTGACTTTCAGGCCGCGGACATCTGGGCAAATGTCTAGATGTTACATTTTATCTTCATATTATTAAAATGTCCGCGATATGAGTAATGGAATGTATGAACACAGCATTTTAGCTGTGTATATGTTGTTGTGTCATCTTAAGCGCAGTTCGAAAGCACCTTTATGTACTTGCAGCTCATTTTGATTTCACATCTTTTTTTATATTGTATATTTTCTTCTATTTTTTTATGATCGTGTACTTGGCGTATCATACTTTGAGGCAATGCAAATCGACGAAAATAAATGCGGCGAACGTCCCGTTCTTTAAAGCGCAACCGCCACGCTGATCGTTCTTTTCTCCAAGAGCCAGCACGCGTGCGGCAAGGGAAAATATTATTCCGATAAACGAACTGCATCTCCACAACGGAGACATATTTTTGCTGGAACAATGTTTATTCCCGTTCAGATTGAATCACCGAATGAAAAATAAAATCGTTCGCGCGGTTTCCTTCTTCCTGTTCGTCTCGTCCACAATTTCAACTTTAAATGTTGGACAGGATTAAACTAAGTTCGCTGTACCGATATTGCGAATTTTATCGTGGACGATTCATGTAACGAGCAGACGGGATTATGTACTGAATTATTTAACGACCTGCTGCAAATTCTGAATATAATTTTCTTCTGGGATTAAAGGATTTTATATACCTAGGTACTTGATAGGCGGTCTTAATACGACTATGTTCATCAGAACGAAAATTTTCGTAATTTATACTTAAAGACTAAATGCGTATAATGTATTTATTAAAAAAAAGCAATTAGGAGGAAGATAGAATAGCTTACTTGTTAAGCCTAACCCAAATATAGTAAATTAAAGAGACAGGGAGATCATATGTATAAAGGTATGAGGATAGATAAATAGAGAATAAATAATTATACCGCATTTTTTTGTAAAGTACATTACGAAGTTATTTGGTGAATTTGTTGACATTGAAAAGAAAAGGTACAGGGAAGTTGGAACACAATTTTGAACACTCACTTCGACGTATGTATGAACTGTTAATGGAATATTCAGAATATTGTATCAACGTTTCATACGAAATGTGTATTCGAAACAGAGATCAGTGATATGGATATTTACATGGTGAAATAGAAACGTTAATACAATATCACGCGACATTTCTCTCGGGGATGGAACGTTACTCTGTTCTCCATTAATTTGTACGTGATTTAATAAAACGTGATCGGTTACCACTAATATTTCTAAATGATAACTTGCAGTTCTTTATGTGATTAGGTATGCTGATTAGGACGATTAGGTAATCTAGAGACGCGGTAGTGTCTCGACGCCAAGTACATGTTCGACACCCTGTACATGTCGATAGTCACTACCGCTATCATTTACTCGTCGCCCGGCTATTCCAACCTAACCTGAAAATTATTTCATTAATATCTCATCACGCCTGCAATATTTTCTAAATTTAAAGGCATTCTTCTTATGTAAACCGCATATAAGCTTTCGAATATGACCAAATTCAATAAAATCGGTCCACGCATGACAGAGATATCGTAATATCGTCTCATGGATTGGTCGGAAACGATAATGGCGTTTTCGGACGGTCGCACTGGGGCGCACTGAGTGCGAATTTTGGCCAATCGGAGGCGAAAAAGTTCACACTCTTCGCTTCCGATTGGGTAGGGTTCGCACTCGGTCCGCCCCAGTGCGACCGTCCGAAAACGCCATAAGATTTTTCTTCTCCTGATTCTTCTTCAAGAAATTTTTCAGCCAAAACGAACTACATGTTTCGTTCGTCAATCGCTATCTTCACTGTGCAATCCACTCCAAATTTTGACAGCTTACCGTCAAGTTATAACCAAATTATAAACGTGTTTTTACAAATGTGTGTCGTTGTACCATTGAATTGCAACCAAAATGCAGTGTCAAACACAAGGTAACTTGCCGAAATTTGAATTGCGACATGTTTGTATATCATCAAACTGTTTTTTATTTGTAACTAAACTGAGGATTTTATGTGTATGTAGATAATCGAAGCGTAAAATGATGCTGTGCCAGGCTATGTAGGGTAAATGCACCATTTGTGGCCACTTTAAGGATTTCAGTGACTTTCATCGTAATTATCTTTAAAATTGTACTTAAAATAACGAAACTATAAGCTTTACTAAATTTTACACTATCTTTACTATTAATGTCTAAGTTACCATTAACTAACGAAATCGTTAAAGAATTAATAAACTTGAAAAATATAAGAAATCCATTTTTCACCGTTTGTGGCCACTTGCACACTAGTTTTGGCCACGTTTGGTACTAGTTTTGGCTACTTTCAAAATTTAATGTAACGGGTTTAAATAAATTTGAAATAAGGAAAGATTTAAGTAAGAAACATACAGTATAGGTACGGCAACAATTTTTTATTTTATTACTTTTATTTGAAAATAAAATTTCCATGTACTTAAATATTTACATACATAGCAAAATAGGATCTTATTTATACTATAATCTTACATACTAATTTCTTACTTTCTTTGCTTTATTTGTTTCGCTCTTATTTTTATTTTTTCAAATTTGGCCTCCCTTTTCTTTTCTTCTTTTTTATCCAGCTTTACTCTTGTTGTTGCCAATTTACTTTTTTCTTCTTCTTTTTTCTCAATTTTGATTCTTTTTGCTGTTAATTTAATTTGCTTTAAAGATTCTCTTTTTTCCAATTTCTTCTTATTGGCATTTGCCTTTCCTCTTCCTTTGCTTTCATAATTTCCAACCACTTATCTGACGTTAATACAGAAGGCAAATGCTCATTCCTCAAGTCCCCTTTTTTTTAAGGTTTTGGTGCGGGCCACAACAAGAATATTTTTTAAAACCTTATTTGACATGGCTGCAATTTAATAGTTTGTATTACAAACGAAATAAATTAATACACTAGTAGTTAATTAATATATATTATAGACATATCTGAATATGTATTGTACATACAATGGAAAAATTGATCAGTCTTATATAACAGCATTAGCCATTAGATCTGAAAAAGCATGGTGGCAGAAAATAAAACAATATTTTAATAAATTTTCCATTTCTGGCCATGGGCTGGCCACAACTGGATACTATATTGTATCAGTTTTGGCCACCGGATGGCCAGAAATGGAAAATTTATTAAAATACTGTACCATTTCTTGCCACATAATTTTTTTCTTAATAGTGAATTGAATTTGATAATTTTATACTTTCAGAATAATTTTGAAACTACGTTTAACCTATATCTACCATAATTTATATATTAACATACTTTGATTAGTAAACATGGGAATTTTACTTACCGTATATCCTTCACGATTATTACAAGAACAGCGAACCGTTTACACACTTCTTAAAAAATGTAATGTTTTTCTGCGTAAACAATAAATGTAACGTTATATTTCTGGCGATATACTAAACAAAATATGTACGGTGTGAAATTCTACACAATTATGTGTCTGCAAGCAATTTCAAGCTAAGAAAACCGCGATAATTATGCACATGGCCAAAAACAGTACACTGGCCACAAACGGTACATCTACCCTATGTATTAGGCGAGACCGGGGCTAGTTGACTAATTTTTAACATTTCTAATTTTTATAAACAGACCATTGGTATTTTGTTGACTTGCTGCATACCAAAAGTTTACAAATTTCATTAGGTATACAGGCTTAATTTTGATAATCGTTTTAATTAAGTCTGGGTTGTAGTTTTTATTGTATTTAGAGTAGTGAGACGAATAAGTCAATAAACCCGGGCTGTGGGGTTAGTTGTATATGTATACTACGACCAATAAATTTTTTTTATTTTCTTCACTCCTTCACAGTGTTATTTTTTTTATATTAATTATCATGGTGCTAGATACTGTAATTATTTTGTACTTGTTTGTTATGGTCTATTTGGAAGGCTTGAGAGTTTGAAAGGAGGATAGGATGTAAAACTGGTAGGGGTGAGTTTGGAAGGATTTTATGGTGAGGGAAGTGGACTTGAGCAGCTAAACCCCGTCCGACATTGTTAACATGTTAAGGGCCGTACGTACAAAACCTCCCCGCACCGGATAAAATAAAATACCGTAAATTATAGTCAATGCATCATGCTTCCACAAAATATTCATGAAAAAAGATCAAACAGTCCTCAGTGGACAAAAATTCATAAATAATCGAAACAAAAATATTTACGGCCCACCGACCTTTTAGATTTTTCATTCTCACTGATAGAACACGCAAGTTTTTGTCACGGCGACACATTAAGTGGCAAGCTGGTCATTCATATGCTCCAATATCGCGGAACCGCAGCATAATTTACCCCATAAAAAACTTCAAAAAAGTAAAAAAATACGCCAAGTACATGAAAAAGTCGAGGGCGGAAAAAAGTAAATCGCAAAAAAAAATAGAAGAAAATATACAATATAAAAAAATATGTGAAATCAAAATGAGCTGCAAGTACATAAAGGTGCTTTCCAACTGCCCTTAAGATGACACAACTACATAGACACAGCTAAAATGCTGTGTGCATACATTCCATTACTCATATCGCGGACATTTTAATTAACCCATCAAAAATAATCCCAATTAAAAACATTGTCGTAAATTAATTAATAGCTTTACAAAATTAATATACAAAATTGCGCCTATTATAACAATGGCTACTTATACAAAAAAATGTATTAAATAATATTAAGCAGATATATTTTTATTCAAATAAATATTTTAATATGAATAAATATTTTATTTTATTCAAAATACTTGGCGCTGCTCTCCGGATAAAATGTTAATTGTCTTGGTTAATAAATATAAAACAAGACAAGACACCACTAAGACAAGAAAGAAAGAAAAAGATTTTAATGCAATTTATACATATTTATTCAGGTTAGCAACATCAATTCGGAGAGCAGCGCCAAGTATTTTGAATAAAATATTTATTCGTATTAAAATATTTATTTGTAGAAAAATATATCTGCTTAATATTATTTAATACATTTTGTCTTTGTATAAATAGTCATTGTGATAATTGGCGCAATTATTGTAGGAGAGAGTGGGTAGGTTTGGGTCAGATTTCAATTAATCTCTAATATTGACCAAAACGAGGGAGAAACACGCTTCAAATGTGCATAGTTTTAATTAGTAATGTTTCACCATCGATGTTCCATCATCATTTCATTTTATTATTCTAATCAAATCTTTAAAATTATAAAAGTTCTAAAAGTAATTATTTGACCCATACCTCCCTTGTGTGAGGAGGTTTGGGTCAGGTAATGGGGATAAATGGGTCGCTTAATTTTTGTCTAAGTTTTGGTATAAATGTAGGAAACTTTTATGTATGTACGTATGTATTTATTACCTACAACGTGAAAATATAATATGTATAAATGTAATAAAGTAAATAAACAAAATGAAAGCTCTAAAGGAATAACATAAGAAACATAAATGTATCGAAAGTAGTTAATTAAATTTTTAATGAACATTTTCAAAATTATTGAAGTCAACGTCAAATTTCAAAAAATTATGTGTCCTGCTCGTACCAGCGACGTTGTTTGGAGGACTTAAACGCAGAACTATATCGCAAAAATCAACTTCGGATGTATCAATATCTTCGGGAAAATAAAATGTGTACGAATTTGGTTTTTTACGTAAAAAATTTATGGTATAAACTTCTTCTTCATTTATTAATATTATGTTTCCAACGTAATGAAGACATGTCCGTTTTGTGGGAAATTTTACTATCACATAGTCTCCAACTGCAGAAGAAGCTGCAGAATTATTGTAGGATAAGTTGCACAGCTTGGGATATTTGTTCGGGAGTCTTTCTCTCTCTCTCTCTCTGTCTTTCTTTAAAAATACGTGGCATTGTATACCTGTAAATAATAGTAACTTTTAAAGATTAAAAAGAAAGTCGGGATGTATGAGTCGACCCAAATCTCCCGCACACTTCTGACCCATACATCCCGCATCTGAACGTTCATAATAAGACACCTGTGTTAGTCAAACAACGTGTTTTAGGTTACAATTTATAACCTATAACTGTTGCTTGAATATAAGTTCATCTACTAAAATTTTTTCCAGCACTACATATTTTATATAAGTTTATAACAACGACTTATTTCGGATACCAATTTAGGTTAAACTTACCTCGAAAATGCACTTCTACTTATAGAAAATGAATACGCGCTTTAAACAACTTATCGCTTTGTTCAGGAATTCCCCTACTACTGCTTCAACGAATAATACATATGCGAATAAGGTATGTCCAACAAGGATAGAAATACACTAACTGACCCAAACCTCCCACGACCCAAACCTATCCACTCTCCCCTATATCATTACTTTTGTAAAGTTGAAATATATAGCACATTAATAAATTTATATTAATTTACGACAATGTTTTTAAATGGGATTCTTTTTGAATGGGTTATATACTTGGCGCTCTTTTTTGTACCCTTTTTAAAAAAGGTAATTTTGTGGATAGTTATTGACCGCATACAAGTGAATGACCATTAGGCAAAGAAATGTCAATTATAAATTCAAAAATTATTATAGGTATGTTTATAAATGGAGTGTACTTGCACTTTTAATATCCCATATTTTTAGTTACGCGTATTAAGCAAACATTAATAAGTATAATTCTTATTAAAAGTATTTCAGAAATCCCGTGACCACTCATTGAAGAATCACCAAATTTTTAGTAAGAAGGCAGTAAATGCGTAATCTCGAAAATTATGTATTGTGCTAGTAATATTTATTGTTTTTATTTATAAACTAAATGACAACCCATACAGCACACTTAGTGGCAGCAACGTTGCAGGATGGTTGCAGTAACCTTTGAGTATTGCATGGTTGCAGCGCAACGTCGATGTAACGTTGCTGCGACGTTGCCGTGCAACATTGCACGAGGCGGACATAGAATTATTGCTACATAGTTGCATCAATGTTGTGTTGCAATATTGCACTGCAACGATCCTGCAACTTTGCTGCAACGTTACGGCAACGTTTGGCAACGTGTCCACAATGTTGCTGCAACGTTGCGCCACTATTGCGGCAACGTTTCTGCAATGTTGCGGCAACGTTCCTGCAATGTTGTCGCAACGTTGCTGCAACTACGATGTAAACCTAAAATATTTCCGTTGTTTTTAATGATAGGAGAAAATTTTTAAGGAAAAAAATATTTACTTCAGAGAGACAATTATTCTGACGGAGACGATATTGTTCTCAAGGTTATATTTCCCGAAATTTCAAGATCATCGATGGTTTTTTTAATGGAATGACGTATTTTCGTTACTATAACGTTATAGCCAATAAAAATACAAAATCAACCATGTATAATATGTTGTCCTTTTTGTCTAGCAATCATTTTATTCCTGAGACATTTTCTCGTATCATTAAAAACAACGGAGATATTTTAAGTGTCGTGAACCCGGGAGGAACAAATTCGAATACTTGTATAAAACAAACACGTCTTTATTAAATCAGAGTATTGGAAATGACTTCACTGTACAAAGTATCAAAGCTTTCTGAAGCTAAGGACGTCCGCAGGAAGGAACGTGAAAATGTCGAAGAAGCCTATTGGTGGTTGCTATTGTGAGGGTGAGGAGATAAGCACTGGGATTGGTTATTGCGAGGGTGGAAGTGGTGTTACTAGAGAAAGTTAGTTTCTATATTTAAAACTATGTCGGTTGGAAGAAGGGCCTTGAGGCCCACGGCTTAATCCGCTTGTTGACGGCTAAGGCACGTACGCCTGAAAAGGTCTAAGGGTTCAAGTGGGTGACGATGACCAGATACGGTGTAAGGGAAAGTCGCGCGGAAAGTATCTAACGTTCGGAATGGGTGACAATGTCCAGATTTACACGATGCGAAGCTCGGGGTATCTAACATAAGTTTAAATGTTAGGTGTCTCACCGTGTATATTTTAATGTGTAGAATGACACAGGGTGGAAGTTGTAGTACATACCTATGTAGTATTACAAAACCCTAATGGAGTTTGTCAAAATGACCCTTCGTTTTTGAATAACTTGAGTTTAATGTTTTACACGGTAGGAGTATAAGTTCGAATACGTTAGCAGCCTTATCAATCAGTGGTTGTAGCTGCGGCGATAAAATGTTCGCCTACGACGCTACAGGTCGCCGGTTCGATTCCCCTTGGGGGAAAAGAATTTTCTATGCGAAAAAAACGGGCTTTGTAATTCTATGATTCTGCTGCACACATCGAATATATACATATATATCGTTATTTATAATTTTGGCCCTACTGCCCGAAACGTTGCAGGAGGCGGACATAGAATTATTGCTGCACCCTTGCGGCAACGTTGCGTGAAACATTGCAATCTTGCACTGCAACCATCCTACAACTTTGCTGCAACGAGAGTGTGCTGTATGGGAATGAGAAGAAAAACTCATTAATTATTACAAATAATTTTATGTATAGTAAAAATAATAATAAGTTGTAAAGTATGTACGCCGCCCGACATCATACGACGCACCGGCAACCTCGTCAGGCATTGCGTCGTAGGCATCGTGCGTTTTTGCCGAACTTCTTTTGTTTACGTGCGACGGCGTCGGTCGTTGCCGAACGCCGGGCAGTTAGTCGCTGCCGAACGTCGAACCGACGCGGACATAAATAAACATTTCAGAATAAACTCTTACAAAGTATTCATTATCTGGGGGCACGGCAGTGCCCCTGCCGAGTCGAGTCGGGCACTTGCCGTAAGCACTCTTTTCTGGAAGCAACTCAGCGTACTTTTCACCCCCTCCCCCCCCCCCCCCCCCCCCATATCTTTGTGCTGGAGTTACCTAGAAAATTGAAACTTTACTGAAACCTAGTACTATGCAAACGGAATAAAACCTCAAAATTTCACGTTTCTATCTTTTATAGTTCATAAGATATTTGAACTCAAAGTTTCGCAATTTCGACACTGACCGATCATCAAAATTCAGTCGTACTTCTAGCAGCCCCAGAAACTTGTACTTTGGTAGAAAAATAGTGTTTGGGATACAATGAAAGGGAAAATTCAAAAATCTGGAAAAATCCTCTCCACTAACAATTTATGAAAGAAATTCGATATCTCTGGAACCACTGAACCCATAACCATGGAATTTGATAGGCAGGTTCCTCTTAGCCCCCAGGTGCTCGGTAATAAATTTAAACAAAATCTAGCTACCCTATTACCGAAAAACGTACATGAAAGTTTAGTCCTCGCGCGCGCGATGCATGTTTCGGTCCTGGCGATGACGCCGTAACGTAGTAACAGCGCGGAACCCCCCACTCCGCAAAAAACGCATGAGCCTCTCACGTGAGGCGCGAATATGGATAGGAAGTGGGCTATTCGGAAAACAGTGGCTGATGCCCAAACACAACCCGTAGCTAAAAAAAAAGAAGGATCACTTACAAAAAGAAGTGAAATCCCAACAAAAACATTTCATGTAAAAAATGGAGCCGAGTCTCGTGACTCTTTACCCATAAAAAGTTGTGAGATGTCATGTAGAGTCGAGTCTAACGCTCTCATTAACTCTGACACTTTCATTCACAAATCACTCCAAGTCTACATCTTTAGTTAAAGAACATTTTGTGACTTGGCAATTACGCAGCACAGGGAAGTTATTAGACCTTACAATGTTCTGTAAAATTGAGTCCACACTATAAATACATATACGTTCAGTTCCTGTATAAATATTATTTTATCCACTACTTTATTAATAAACGTGAATATTAAAATGTAAGCAACTTCCGTCACATTCTCGTACTGCATAATTGCCAAGTCACAAAATGTTGTTTAACTAAAGATGTAGACTTGGAGTGATTTGTGAATGAAAGTGTCAGAGTTAATGAGAGCGCTAAACTCGACTCTACATGACATCTCACAACTTTTTATGGGTAAAGAGTCACGAGACTCGGCTCCATTTTTTACATGAAATGTTTTTGTTGGGATTTTAAACTTTCTGTCGTTCTTTCTGTGTTCTTTCGGTCATTCTTTGGTATTAAAAACAGAAGCGTTCTGCCAGTAAATGACCAACTGGTGAAATATTGGCAGGTTAGAAATTCATTACAACCAGTAAATGACTGTGAAGCCTGCTGGGCCTGCTGAACACGTTTTTATGGTTATACATTTATAAATTATAATTTAAAAATATTTCTGTAATTGTTGTATTATATTTGATTCTTAATTTATTATTTCAGCTGACCGGTCATTCACTAGCTCATACCCGGTCATTTAATGGGTGTATGCGGTCATTTACTGGGCTTCTACACGTTGAGCATTTTATAATTGATTTTTTAAAAATTACGATAACAATAAGTAATTATTTTTATAGAAATTTCAAGAAAAATAAATTTAAGTCGATTTTGTTAAAAGAATATGAATATTTGTACAAGAACAAAGGAAAATCACCCTTTGTTTCACCATCATCAACATATCACGCCCCGTATTTTTTAAGCAAATTCGACCCCACTAAAATGATGACTTAAACCCCTCCCAATTTCACATACACTACATTATATTATTATTATTATTAAACGTCTGTATTGCAAACAAAACACAGCAGATAACAAACAGAGAGAAACACGACAAATGCAAAGGCGGAGTTCAGTCAAGGACTGTTTTTCAACCCAACCTTAATTATATTCCAATTTCATAACAATCCCTTGCGTCAAGTGCAAGAAATGATCAATTTCTTTCTCTTTATTAGATACAGATGTGCAAACGACAACACAATATCCACAGCTCAATAATATCGCGAAAGTCTAAAAAATCTAAATATCTTACAAACAATGAATTTGCAGATATATCTATTTAAAACCCTCGTTTTTCATCTGCTACTTATATTGCCTGTATAACTGTATAGTTATACTTGTGAAACCACCAGTGTAATATGACCAATTACCCACAATTCATCTTGAGAAGCAAATACCAGCAATAGCAACGTGACAGTCATCGAATTCATTACTTCAAATATTCGCTGCTCTCGATAGCATTCTGGATTCTAACAGACCATCTCAGACTTTTATGCAAGCAGTCGCAAGGAAAGCAAGACGCCCCTTCGTTGCTGGCGAGAAAAGAGGAAAATTCCAGGTCCCCCTTCGTGGAAAGGAGCTGGCTCGCGATGGGAACGGAAAGATTACACAGAGATCCGTCAGAACGGATCTTTCGAAACGTCGACAAGGGGCGACTTTGTCCTCGAATCGAATCGACCTGCACCAACAACGTCTACCCGGCGTTACCTCTGTCGCATGTAAAGCGTTCCTGAACACAGGACCCGTGGATTCGACGAGAGTGGAAAGTAAAGGGGACCCCAGTGGGGGACACCTAAGAACTTGGAACGAAATCTGAAATTGCAACTTTACGACATTGTTTCCACGTCGAAGCGCCTTCGACCTCCTCGCCAGGTCGTTTGAGTTCGACACAATGTTTCTTCAGCGTGGCCCGAGAAAGTTTCGTGGATAGTGGCTCAACAGGATGACGGCCAAGCCAAGGAAACAAAAATTGAGGATCTGCGGGCGTGGGAGTTAAATGTATGGCGGGTTTCGTTTGTTCGGCATACTTTGGGGAAAACTGTGATCTCATTCACTTGAGATTTGTGCTTTTCGGGGCTCTATGTAGAAAAACTGACAAGGAACATTACCCAATTGATACGCTTAGATTTTGATCTAACTCTGCACACGTGTAGAGCATCCAAAAATATTGAACACGTATTTTTTTTATAACTGCTTCAATTCGTGTTTCCCGGGGTAAAGATAGCCCTCGAAGTTGGGGATGAGAAATCTATTTTGCCAAATGTCGTGGAAACTAATGGAGATAGAAACAAATGTTAAATACAAAACTTGGTTGTCTTTTCATAAGGAATTACGTGACGGAACGGAATTTTCTGAAAGATCATTAGTAGCGGCCAAAATTAGCCATTATAAAGAAGTAACCGAATTCATGAATTTATTTAGATTAAATTATATAGGAGTGGGAAGAATGAATATTAATTTAACGTCAGCGCAGTGTCTGATGGAGTTGTGAAGCGGTAAAAAATAGTCTCCGTCGTGTGATTCCTTGTAAGCAGATAAACATTTGAGGACTATTTTCATCCCGTAAACATTTTGGGCAGCTATATAAAAATCCGTGTCTCCACATGTCTGCAAAGTTTGATCAAAATCTAAGCGCATCAAGTAGGTGATGTTCCATGGGAGTAATAGCATTTATGAAGGAACGAAAAAAAGTAATACATTCGTAAGATTTTAGGGCAATGTGTATTGGCAACGACCTTTGTTTTCGTTGAAGTATCTTTTGTTATTATAATACAGAAGTATTAAATGTAGCCTGTAATTAAATGTAGCCTGATTTAAAATATTGTAATACATGCTTGTGTTTAAATAAGCATGAGTGGCCAGTTTGAATTAACATAGATGGTATTGTAACAGCAGAGACGATCGTTGCAAGGAAACGAAATGATGAAAAATTTGTAGCCAATTTTTCCCCGTATCATTGAAACTTTGAATAACATCTAATTTATAATGGGATTTGTAATACAATATTCATGGAACACTTATCCTGAAGCAAACAATTAATTGGCAAATTCTGGAGATTGGTACTACTCTTTCGAAGGCCTATTTCTAGTAATAAAATAAACACTTCGAAAGAGTAATATTTTGAAAATTAAGCAATTAATTGATTACTTGGAATGAATGTGGAATCTTAAATTTCGGAAGAGTTGATATATTAAAAACAATTAGTTTACAGACATAAAATTATTAGAACGTTTATATTTTCTGACGGAAATGTGAGTTCTATTAGCCAGGCAAGATTTTACCTATTGTTCTGAAATACACTGTAGGTACACAGTGTTTTATTAACTTCGTAACAGAGTTTTTACAAATATATTAACGATATTTTAATAATTTGTTTTTTTTTAAGCTTTATTGTATGAAAGGTTATTTATCCATATAGAGAATAATATTTTAGATCTTATTTAACCCTACAAATGGTGCTGTAATTTGAGATTCTTGTTCATCTACCCCTACAGCACAGTTTGTTGCTGGAATGTCTCAGTTACGTTGCGGTGCAACATTTGGAACATTGCACGGAATGTTCCCGAAACGGTTACAAGTAAATTGCTATGTCCGCCCCTGTGCAACATTGCGGGAGATATTACTGCAATATTGTTTCGGAATTTTACAGCAATAGTCACGCAAAGTTTCGGAGATTTTTCAGCAATGGTCACGGAACGTTTCGGAGATTTTTCAGCAATGGTCACGCAACGTTTCGGAGATTTTTCAGCAATGGTCACGCAACGTTTCGGAGATTTTACACAGCAATGGTCCCGCAACGTTTCGGGCAGTACGGCCAAAAATACAAATAACGGTATATACGGTGTCTGTGAGAAACGCTACGACATGAATGTGTGCAGAGGAATCGTAGTAGTGTAGTAGTACAACGCCCGTGTGTCTTTTTCTCATAGAATGAGACTTTTACCCCAGTGGGATTCGAGAACCTATTACCTGTAGCACCGTAGACGAACAATTTACCGCTGCAGCTACAACCGCTGATTGCGAAGATTGCTTACGTATTCGAACTTATACTCCTACCGTGCAAAACTTTTAACCTCAAATTATTAAAAAACGAAGGCCCGTTTTGACAAACCCCATTACATCTCCCTAATCGTGGAGCCCGGATATCACACATCAAATTCATTTCGACGCTTGATGCTATATTAAATTGATTCACATTTTGTTATGAAATATCCTGCGTAGTACAAGAAAAGATTTTTTTTTTAGTTTTTAGTGCATTTTTAATACAATCGTTCAACATAAATGTTGTTATGTTTTTATTTTCTAGTTTTTAGTGTTTGTGGATATACAATATGGTCAGGCATTTTGTAACCAACTTCTTCGTAACTTTTCACGCCTACATGACTTCATAAATTGTTTCGAGTAAAATGAAGGAGTATTGATAAAAGTTTTGTAAATTTCATAAATTTATAATTGTAAAACTTGCAATAGTGTACAAATTTCGCAGTAATTTCATGCAAGTTACACCTAATTAAATCATTCATATGTTTGTGGTGGAAAACGTTAATTTGTACCGTGAGATTTAATAAACAAATTACACAGAGATCATCAATAGAGGTTTAATAAACTCTGAGTAACAGAGTTAATGAACCATCCTGTTTAGTTTGTTCAGCAAAGAAGAATGATTTACAAGGGTGAACGAATATCTAATAGAGGTCGTGGCTTTTCACGTGTGTCTAAATACACGTGTACACGGGACACGTGTAACGTGTATTAAGGAATTAAAAATCCGTGTTCTTAATACACGTGTACACGGATTATAAGTACACGGATGCATAGTCGCCAAATACCGCCTCGTAAAATACAACTAAATAGAAATACATACTTTGTTGTCACGTCGTCATGGCAACGTTCACGTTGCCCGTGAACAGAACTATACAGGGTGTCCCAAAAATGCTGCGGTTCCTTAAAGGGGGTGATTCGGGGGTGATTGCAAACAACTTTTTCCTCTGCGAAAATGCCCTCCGAGGTTTCGTTAACGAGATATTAATAAAAAGCACCAACCAATCAGAGCGCGAGCCTTCCGCTGGAGGTCCCGCGCTAGCGTGGCCGCGCGCCGGGCCGCGCTGCGACTACGAACAAGCAAGGCGGCATGCATCGAAGGAAATTGCGTAGAATGGCAAATGAAAAAGACGTAACAAAAAATCCAAACTTTTGCCATGGTTTGTTTGCCATTTAAAGTGAATAATGAATAAAGGATAAATGGATGAAAATCACGTGTAACGTAAAAAGACGAATACACATTTTTTTTAGAAGATTCGAAAATAATAATTATTTGAAGTGGGAGGATAAGGAATACGTAAAATTCCTTGTGTTAATAACATATCCACGAAAAATGTAACAGGAAATTAACGAAAAGTGATCGTAGTTCGTTATTGTGATAAAAATCCGTAACTCAATAACGGCCAGCACTGTTGCTGATAACGAATAAGTCTGTTTAAAAAGCCCGAATAAATATTTTCGTACGAGAATTTTGAGAATTATCGCCGGAAATAAGCCATAGCTTGCGTTAAATTTAAAAATGAATGATCACCATTAAAGTAACTAAAACTCACCCATGTAGAAAATTCACCTGCAACTTGAAAACTTGTGTCACTGGGTCACTGAACCGATCCTGGTCATCGATGGACGAGCCCAGTGCACAGCTGATCCCAGGTATACGACACTACCCAAAGTTAAGGGTCGCAATGTCAGGTGCGTCCAGGTCAACGTACCGAATATTCACTTCACTGCACGGCTACTAACACTGGTCACTTAATTTATTTTTCATGGAACGTGTTGTTGCTACGTTCTAAAAATTGGTGGAAATGAATTTTTACTTGGCGTTCGGAGCCGTGGGTAATTCCCGCGCAAATTCTCACGCTGCAGCACTTGCGTCCTCGTTGTTCGGGGGGTACACACAGAACATCGCGTAATACTCTTGAGCAGAGATCATTTGTCTGCGACGCGATTGCTGACTGCTGACTGACAAGATTTTTTCCAAGCGACTTCTTCTACCCCCAAATAGTTTCTCTCGTTCCATTATGAGTTGACCCCCACCAGGCCAAGAGGCTTCAGGTAAAAAGAAGCCAGCACATTTTCGGAACACACGTGTTTTGCAGAAGTGCAACGAAAACTTTCACAAAAGTCCGCGCTCCGTCCTTCTACTGCCAATGTAACCATTGCTTCGAGATAGAAAACAGACACCACGTGTATCGGTTCGAAATGGTCCGAAGAGAAGAGAAACAGAAAGTCTTCGAGTTGCTATAAAGAAAAAAATCCTGCTTCCTGTTTCCCTTTTCCGATACCCTGAGTTCACGTCTGCTACGAGGCGGAACCAAGTAAGTCATACATTATCCGAAACTGTAGGAAACCGTTCTCTACCGCCGACTTGCGGGACAATACGGTCATACACCGCGACCCTGGCGAAATGCTCTGGTTGATCAGCCTGATTAATTTTGGAGAACTATAAATTACAGAGTATTATCCAGCATCAATACGTCTCGCGGAGAGACACAGGAAAAGAAGGGATAGTCCGCTGACTGCGCGTAGTCCCGCCTGCTTCGTCCTACCCTCAAATTAAAGACGGATCCCTTATCTCTCGAGTATTAACACGCGCTCGAATTTCAAAACAAAAGCACGCGTCGACGTATTCCGTGCGAGAGAAGGCAGGCTTGAAGTTCGATTGGTCCCAAACTGACCAATCTGCCCTGCATCCCTTCCAAACGGCCACTGTCCTGAAGAGGCCCTCTTCACAGCAATATCTCCTCCCCAAGGCCCACCTTCTCTCGCACGGAATACGTCGACGCATGCTTTTGTTTTGAAATTCGAGCGCGTGTTTAGACACGAGAGATAAGCAGGCCCGATTGGTTAGTTCAAGACCAATCTCCACCCCAAGGCCCACCTTCTCTCGAACGGAATATGTCGACGCATGCTTTTGTTTTGAAATTCGAACGCGTGTTTAGACACGAGAGATAAGTAGGCCCAAATGGTTGGTTCAGGACCAATCGAACTTCAAGCCTGCCTTCTCTCGCACGGAATACGTCGACGCGTGCTTTTGTTTTGAAATTCGAGCGCGTGTTAATACTGGAGAGATAAGGGATCCGTCTTTAATTTGAGGGTAGGACGAAGCAGGCGGGACTACGCGCAGTCAGCGGACTATCCCTTCTTTTCCTGTGTCTCTCCGCGAGACGTATTGATGCTGGATAATACTCTGTAATTTCTAGTTCTCCAAAATTAATCAGGCTGATCAACCAGAGCATTTCGCCAGGGTCGCGGTGTATGACCGTATTGTCCCGCAAGTCGGCGGTAGAGAATGGTTTCCTACAGTTTCGGATAATTTATGACTTACTTGGTTCCGCCTCGTAGCAGACGTGAACTCAGGGTATCGGAAAAGGGAAACAGGAAGCAGGATTTTTTTCTTTATAGCAACTCGAAGACTTTCTGTTTCTCTTCTCTTCGGACCCTTTCGAACCGATACACGTGGTGTCTGTTTTCTATCTCGAAGCAATGGGTACATTGGCAGTAGAAGGACGGAGCGCGGACTTTTGTGAAAGTTTTCGTTGCACTTCTGCAAAACACGTGTGTTCCGAAAATGTGCTGGCTTCTTTTTACCTGAAGCCTCTTGGCCTGGTGGGGGTCAACTCATAATGGAACGAGAGAAACTATATGGGGGTAGAAGAAGTCGCTTGGAAAAAATCTTGTCAGTCAGCAGTCAGCAATCGCGTCGCAGACAAATGATCTCTGCTCAAGAGTATTACGCGATGTTCTGTGTGTACCCCCCGAACAACGAGGACGCAAGTGCTGCAGCGTGAGAATTTGCGCGGGAATTACCCACGGCTCCGAACGCCAAGTAAAAATTCATTTCCACCAATTTTTAGAACGTAGCAACAACACGTTCCATGAAAAATAAATTAAGTGACCAGTGTTAGTAGCCGTGCAGTGAAGTGAATATTCGGTACGTTGACCTGGACGCACCTGACATTGCGACCCTTAACTTTGGGTAGTGTCGTATACCTGGGATCAGCTGTGCACTGGGGTCGTCCATCGATGACCAGGATCGGTTCAGTGACCCAGTGACACAAGTTTTCAAGTTGCAGGTGAATTTTCTACATGGGTGAGTTTTAGTTACTTTAATGGTGATCATTCATTTTTAAATTTAACGCAAGCTATGGCTTATTTCCGGCGATAATTCTCAAAATTCTCGTACGAAAATATTTATTCGGGCTTTTTAAACAGACTTATTCGTTATCAGCAACAGTGCTGGCCGTTATTGAGTTACGGATTTTTATCACAATAACGAACTACGATCACTTTTCGTTAATTTCCTGTTACATTTTTCGTGGATATGTTATTAACACAAGGAATTTTACGTATTCCTTATCCTCCCACTTCAAATAATTATTATTTTCGAATCTTCTAAAAAAAATGTGTATTCGTCTTTTTACGTTACACGTGATTTTCATCCATTTATCCTTTATTCATTATTCACTTTAAATGGCAAACAAACCATGGCAAAAGTTTGGATTTTTTGTTACGTCTTTTTCATTTGCCATTCTACGCAATTTCCTTCGATGCATGCCGCCTTGCTTGTTCGTAGTCGCAGCGCGGCCCGGCGCGCGGCCACGCTAGCGCGGGACCTCCAGCGGAAGGCTCGCGCTCTGATTGGTCGGTGCTTTTTATTAATATGTCGTTAACGAAACCTCGGAGGGCATTTTCGCAAAGGAAAAAGTTGTTTGCAATCACCCCCCGAATCACCCCCTTTAAGGAACCGCAGCATTTTTGGGACACCCTGTTATACACGGATATCCGTGAACAGAACTACACGGGTATCCGTGTATTAAAAATTACACGGATTCAAGTTCGGATACGTTTACTACACGTGTACACGTGTATGTAAATACACGTGAAATAGGGACCTCTAATATCTAATGATACAGTTATTTGTAAAAGTCATTCTCTATTTTGTCAGGTGTCAACAATTTATATGAAATATTATAGCAATGAAAAACAAAAGTACATATCGTTGGCGTAATATTACCACCTACCAATTCAGAAATGATTGATTGATTAAGAAACAATTAATAGAAGTGAAAAGTTCACTATGAATACCAATAAGTAAATTGTGTTACTATAATAACAGATAACTACTAGTATCCTGAAATACAATTTATTCTCAAATTAACAACAAAATTACCTACATAAGAAATCCACAAGAGAACAACCTTTGTTGATGAATTATTACGTTAGCTCCAGTGTTACATTAAACTCATACGCAAGTCTCATTGCAAGAAATTTAAAACAATGCCCGTTAATTCTCATAATGGACACGTCAATGCGCCAGGATGCACTTTCACCTTAATCTCTGTTCGTAAGTCTGCCTCAGAGATTATACATACATTCTTTATCAGGTCACGAGGCGGGTGAAATATTGATTCGATCGAGGGTAGGAAACGTGTCTACCGAATCGCAGCCACTGCTGTCAGAGGTTTTATAAAAAAATAGGCGTACTTTACGCAAAACACTGAACATAAATCCAAAAATGGAATAAGATTTTCTTCTATTTAAAATTATGAAAATTATGAAAGAGGAATAACACAGCTACATACATGTAGTAACTTTGGAACGAGCTTTGGAAACGAAACAGGAAGGAAACCAATCATCAGTAATGTCTTTTTCAAAAGTAATATTTAGAAACCAAAATTTATGGGAAAATTGTTCACAAATACATATTTTTGTCCACTGCAAATTTTGTCGTGCAAAGTTTATTTACATAGTCAACAAACGACGCACAGTGGTGCCTTTTCCCGAAAAGCTGGCCAAAAGTCAATTTCTGAAGTGAATAGCAGCTTGTCGATAGTATGTATTTAATATATATACATCAGTGCAACAAATGCCGCTTGAAAATTTAAAATATAGTGGTTGGTTAATGAGATATAGGCTGTCAAAGTTGACGAAATTTCGTACTTCTTAGATGGCTTGAAAACGCTCGCATGTTTAATGTATCAGGCAAAGTTTATTTTTAAAAAATTCATATGTAACACATTTTACCATGTGACCATCTCTTCTCAGGCGTCACACAAGGTCGGGGAGACTCGGCTGGTCAACTCAGTCGAGCCGCAGGGTTCATATAAACGAGTCCCCTTTATCTGCTAAGATTTGGTTTATTTCTTCAATCCTTAATCTAATATGTACAGGCCTTATCCTACTATATACAAAGTGTAACCGCGTCTGGCGGTGACCGCGAAGCGTTACTGGCCCGCCGTCGTGGTGGACGTGCGGACAAGGAAGGGAGTGTTCCTAGGGAGTCCGGGCACTATCCAGTCCCTCCACTCGGAATCGGTATCGGTAGAGCTTGGCCGTTACTCGAGGCCCGGGCAATGTCCAGCCACCTCGGATACTAGCGGGAAAAGGAGCGGAGTGTTTCCAGGGAGTCCGGGCACTATCCAGTCCCTCCACTTGGAATCGGTATCGGTAGAGTTCTTCTATTACTCGAGACCCGGGCAATGTCCAGCCACCTCGGATAATAACGGGAAAAGGAGCGGAGTGGTTCCAGGGAGTCCGGGCACTATCCAGTCCCTCCACTTGGAATCGGTATCGGTAGAGTTCTTCTATTACTCGAGGCCCGGGCAATGTCCAGCCACCTCGGATAATAGCAGGAAAGGAAACGGAGTGTTTTCAGGGAGTCCGGGCACTATCCAGTCCCTCCACTGAAATCGGTACGGTATCTCGGGAGTCCGGGCAATATCCAGTCCCTCCACGGTGATATCGGTATAGGTTACTAAAGGAGTCGTCCACAACGCTCGAACCCGGGCAATATCCGGCCGCTCGCTCGGTGTGGTGAGTGGGCTCCTTAATCCCCACTCCGGATGCCTCACCTCGGTTGCCGCGGGGCTTATGTCCTAATTCGTGGTAATTTCCACTTGCGAGAAGGACGGCGCGATCTATCGGTAATGCGCGTACTCGCTACCGGGGTCGCGGTGGGGGTATCGCGGCGCCTTGCGGATCGGTTATGTTCGGCTGTGCTCGGGCGGCGCTCGGTTCGTGACGCTTCGTCACAACCATTAAGATACGTGTTATAAACATACATTTTGCACATGAATAATGCAAAATATCTTTGAACTTACTCTTGTATTTCCCTTCTCAAGATGTCCTAAATCCTACTCATATTTTAGTACAACGGAAGGAAAATAGTTACTTTATTCACGGAACTTCACACAGTTAAAGGTTTCTTGACGTAAAGTAACATGTGAAGTATGATATCCAATTGAAAAATCTTGCGCATATTTGCGCTTTTTTAAGATATCCGCATTTAAAGTGCCTATTAGTATCTATCTACGCTCTCCGTGAACGAACCCTTTTCATTTCAAACAGCATTTATAACTCCAAC
Source organism: Andrena fulva (assembly GCA_946251845.1). NCBI lineage: Eukaryota > Metazoa > Arthropoda > Insecta > Hymenoptera > Andrenidae > Andrena > Andrena fulva. The sequence goes on along the minus strand of OX276333.1, from coordinate 15,894,370 downwards.
TTTGTTTATTACTATTTTCAACCACATATTTGAACTATGCAATCTTCTATAAACGTAGGAATGCCGAATTTGTCATAAAAAAAAAAAAAATTTTCACAGTAATTAATTTCAAGAATGTTTTAAAATTAAGATCGCCATACTAAATTCGACATTTTGATTATATAATTTTAGGCGAATATTGGGAAATTATCACAATTTCCGCAAAAATGAATTAAAAAAAAAAGGTTTATGCCAATGCTATTAGGTCTGCGATATTGAAATTTGCATTTTGGACAAGATATTCGTAATCAGCGACCCGAAGAACAGTAGGATACCAATTTTCGTGCAGACCTATCAATTTTTTAATATACACGTCCGCCATATTGGATTCGCCATTTTGTTTTCAAAAATTTGAAGTTCAGATTCGTAATCAGCGACCCCAAAAACCCCCGACCACCAATTTCTGACAAGATTAAAGTACGTTTTGAGGGTTTTGCCGCTTTTTTGCGATTTGGAACCACTGTGCGATAGGATGGAGCGAAACAGGTGAAAAAAATGTTTAATAAATATTCTCGTATTCCTGTATTACTATTTTTTGACCCGTGTCTGGAAGTGTGTAACTGTAAAATTTCAGCCGTCTGCGTTATTATTTTCAGGTTGCGCAGGTGACTTAAAGTTTTCGTAAAAATTGGGAAAACAGGATTATAAATAAGTAATCACAAAATTTCTAAAAATAATTTTTAATTAATGTTACAACTAAAATTAGATATTACAGTGGAGGCTCACTGGAGGGGGCCAGTTTCCCCTCGATCGCTGTTCGCGGGACAAGTTCGGACCGGACAATGTATCTGATCTCGACCTTGAGTCAGTAGAACGAATAATGAACAATTGCTAGAGCGAGAGAGGACACTAAGGAAAGCGCAGAATACTTGATTTGTAAAAAATGTATAAAGTCTCTATAAGTTTTTTTTAATTTACCATGCGCCACCTGAGGATGATGTAATAACTTATTAATTTTTGGTATGAATAATGCTTTAGTATAGGGTCAAAAATTAAACATACAGTGTTGGCGAAATTGTCAAAAAAAAAATTTCACTCCACCCTACTGTGCGACGATGCCTACGCTTTAGTAATAAATTATCTTCGATCAATAACATTTAATATTAATAATTTAATATTATGTCGAACATTCTAGAATAATATAATTTTATGCAATTAAATAATAAGTAGTTTGATGGAGCAGAGCAACTATTCCTATAACTTCGTTTGTTTAAAATGGTAGGATTTTAACTAAAAGACTGTGTGAACATTTTTGTACGATAGAATAGGACAGTTGGGCCATTAAGGGGTTAGACTACTGTAAAACGGTCGAAAAATCGTAATTTTTTTTCGCTTAAATATGAGTTTGAAATCTGTTGAATGACATGCAAAAAGTTTGAAATATTAATATAGCTTAGTTTTGGAGATTGGGGCTATTGGGAGTAGAACTGTTCGGAACGCGCTACCGGGATATAGGATAGGTCATTACCGAATTAAATATAGGCTTGGGACACTTATGTGGTAGAGACTTTCTTTATTAACTGGCCACTGGCCGCAACGTATGTGAATCGTCGCACGTGGCACGCGGACGAAGGAAGTTCCTTTGTAAAGCGTCAAGAGTGGCCTTCGCGTCTCGAAGTCTGGCTGCAACTGCCTCCACGCACTCTCTCGCCTCCAGGCGCTGCTTCCGGCGCCCTGGTTTCGAGGCTTCAGTGAACGTGGACGGTGGCGCCTCCTGACGGCGCAGTGGCGGAGTCGCCACATCCACCCCCCCCCCCCCCCCCCAGAGGGCTCCGATGAAAGAGGAGGAATCGAGAACGAAACCCTTCTATCGTCCTTCATACTCTGGGTCGCCCGAGCCAGAATCGCCGGGCGCTTGCGTGCTGGGGAGAATGGTAACGCCTGTGGGCGTAAAGTTGAGGTAACTTGCGGGGCCGGCATCCTCTCCATCTGTGGCTCCCGCAGAGGAACAGGCTGCGGAATAGGCAGCAAGGCAGGCTGCGGAATAGGCAGCGAGGCAGGCTGCGGAATAGGCAGCGAAGCAGGCTGCGGAATAGGCAGCGAAGCAGGCTGCGGAATAGGCAGCGAAGCAGGCAGCGAGGCAGGCTGCGGAACAGGCAGCGAAGCAGGCTGCGGAATAGGCAGCGAAGCAGGCTGCGGAATAGGCAGCGAAGCAGGCTGCGGAGCTGCGTCCAATCCCGAGTCCGGGGACGACGTCAGCGGGGGCACCCGCGACGACAGTTGAGAGGGCCACAGTGGCGGCCAGGTGGGCCGTGGCAGCTGAGAAGTCAGCTGTGACGACCGCGGTGCAGGTCGCGGCAGCAGAGCCGGCCACGATGGCAATTGGGCAGGCCGCGACGACGGCGGAGTAGGCCGCGACGGCGGTCGAGAAGGCCACAACGGCAGTTGAGCAGGCCAAGACGGCCGGTGGGCAGGCCGCGACGGCGGCAAGGCCTGTTGCGATGACATCGGCGCGGGCTGCAACGGCAGCGGGGCAGGCCGCGACGGCGGCAAGGCCTGTTGCGATGACATCGGTGCGGGCTGCAACGGCAGCGGGGCACTCCAGGACGACGGGCCCCCCACCTGAGAGTCACCCTCCGCAATATGTGCCGGCTTCAGCACCTCCGTTGACACGGACCTCTCCTCGCCGTTCACGCGTATGATGAAAACCTTGCTGCTAACACGGCGGACCACCTCGTACGGGCCAGCATACGGCGGCTCCAATGGGCGGCGCACCGAATCCACGCGTTTGAAGACGTGAGAACACGTAGCTAAGCTGCTAAAAGTAAACAGAGCAGTCCTGGAATGATTACTTGCCGGCACGGGGCACACGGTCCTCATGTGCACAGCGAGCCGTTCAGCAAATCCCTGCGGGTTCGCAGGGATGTCCCTGGTCACGAAGAATTCTCCGGGCACCCGAAGCGTAGTCCCAAACAACATCTCAGCGGAGGATGCTTGAAGATCCTGCTTGAACGCAGTACGAAGACCCAACAGGACAAGAGGCAATGCCCGCGGCCAGGGAACCATCGGGTTGCACATTAAAGCTGCCTTCAATGTTCGGTGCCAACGCTCCACCATCCCATTGGACTGTGGATGGTACGGCGTCGTACGAATCCTGTTCGCACCAATGGCCCTTGTCAAGGCGGCGAACAATGCCGACTCAAATTGAGCTCCTTGGTCGGTCGTGATGGTGAGGGGGGTCCCGAACTGGCACACCCAATTACTTAGGAAGGCGGTGGCAACCGTCTCCGCCTGCATGTCCGCGAGTGGAACGGCCACTGGCCAACGCGAGAAACGGTCCACAATTGTCAGGCAATATCTTAGGTCCCCTACCTGAGGTAAAACGATTAAGTCTATGTGTACATGGTTGAAACGGTTATCAGGCACAACGATGCTGTCCGGAAGTAGTTTATTGTGTCGGTGGACTTTCGCCCTCTGGCACGACACGCACTCACGCGACCAACGCAACGCGTCACTACCGATCGCGGGCCAGACGAACTTCGTCCTGAGGCCCCGAGACGTGGCACGACCACTGGGATGCGACAATCCATGGATCACGTCAAATGCGGTCCTGCGGAGGGACCGGGGCAGGTAAGGCCGGACCACGCCGTCCTTGATGCCGCACCAGACGTCCTCCTCTTCAATGGACAGCAACTGGAGGTCTAGGGATGAGTCCTCACACACAGAGGATAGCTCATCATCCGTCTCCTGGGCCGTCCTGATGATAGCTGCGCTCAGCTGGGTAGGCATTGCTATCGCTGCAATGCGCGACATCGCGTCCGCCACTACATTGTCTATGCCCTTGATGTGGCGAATGTCAGTGGTAAATTGGGAAATAAAATCCAGGTGCCGCTGTTGTCGAGGGCTAGCCCGCTCAGCTCGTTGCGCAAAGGCGAATGTGAGTGGTAGATGATCAGTACGCACAGCAAATGGGCGACCATCCAATATGTGTTTGAAGAACTTCACTGCTGAGTATATGGCGAGCAACTCGCGGTCGTACGTGCTGTAGCGCACCTCAGGGCCCTGCAGCTTGCGGGAGAAAAAACCCAGCGGAGCACACTCACCGTCTGCACCCTGCTCCAGGACTGCCCCAATGGCGACATCGGAGGCATCGGTAGTCAGTGTCAGCTGAGCCGACGGCAATAAAAAGGCGGTACGAACCGCACGGGAAATGCTGTCTTTACACCCCTGAAAGGCTTCCTCAGCCACGGGGGTCCATGCGATCCTAGTTCGGTCGCGCTTTTTCGCCCCCTTCATGTATAACGTAAGCGGGGCCTGGATCTCCGCTGCCCTTGGAATGCAGCGGCGGTAGTAATTCAGCATCCCAAGGAACCGACGCAACTCGGAGACAGTGGAAGGCTTCGGAAAGGCTGCAATGGCCTGGGCCCGGGCCTCCGGGGGCCGGTATCCATCCCGGTTTACTACGTACCCGAGGTACGTTACCTCGGTCATCCCGAGACGACACTTGGCGGGGTTGATCGTCAGGTGGTGCTTTCGCAAAATGTCGAAAACAGTCGTGAGGTGCCTCTCATGCTCCTCGTGCGAAGCAGAGGCCACGATTAGATCGTCCAAGTAGCATCGCACGAAATCATTGCCACGCAGTATATTGTCCATGTGCCGCTGGAGCGTCTGCGCCGCATTCTTGAGGCCGGGCGGCATGCCCACGAACTCGAATAACCCAAATGGGGTGGCAATGGCCGTCTTCGGGATGTCCTCTGCGGCAACGGGAATCTGGTGATAGGCTCGTTTCAGGTCTATAACCGAAAAAACCTCCGCTCCCTGCAGACCCTGGAAAATGTCTTCTGGACACGGAAGAGGGTAGCGGTCCGGTTGAGTACAGGCGTTGAGCCGGCGGAAGTCACCAGTGACTCTCCACCATCTCGCCCCGTTCACCTCAGTCTCCTCCGCGGGCTCTGCGGAGGGTAATTCCATACCAGGAGGGAGAAACCCCGGCTCAGGAGGTGGGGGCTCCTGCTCCGGTGGAGGGAGCTCCTGCTTGGGCACCATGTGCAACGAGCTCGACCACTGGCTGGACGACACCCGCACGACTCCCTGCTGAAGCAAAAGGTTAAAATGTGCCCTGGCCGCGTCGAGCTTAGCTCCGGACAAACGACGAGGGCGCTCATGAACAGGCGGACCGGTAGTCACGATCCGGTGCGAGACGGTGGTAGCAGTGTCCGGTGCCACCATCATCCTAGGGCGTGTGAGGTCGCCGTACCTCTGCATGAGGCTCGCGTACGCGGCGCCCCCTTTGGCAATGTCACGGTCGATCGGCACTGTGACGGACACACTGCCCGCGTCAACCGAGCACACGGTCCCACGCGAACCGATTTTTGTCAGCGGATCCAATAATGCGCACTCTTTAATGTCGATTAGCAAACCAAAGTGTAATAGGAAGTCCGCACCTATGATCGCGGAACGCGTGTCGGCGATGATAAAAGGCCAACGGAACTCGCGGCGTAAACCAAGGTTCAAGGCCAAATGTTTCTGACCGTACGTCTTTATCGTAGAACCGTTCGCAGCACTTAATTCAAAGTCCGTAGGCTGCAGTCGTCCACCGCACATGTGACGAGGCAGCAATGACACTATTGCGCCTGAGTCCACTAGGAATTCCACCCCGGACTTGCGGTCTCGAACTTGGAGACGACACTCCCGCAGCCGCGGTTGCCGGGTAGCGTCCCTGTCGGCACTCGGCTCATCTGCCGACAGGGCATCTAGTTTAACGGGGCCTGCGCCGAAGGCGGTGTCACGTAGCTGCATGGCCGCTGGCAGCGGCGAGCCTTAGCTCCGAATTTGCGGTGCAGATAACACATTCCCGCGGTCGCTGGAGACTCTGATCGGGCGCGCGAGCGGGAACGATCCATCAACCCCGCAGAACGATCGAGCAGCCTTGTCGTTGCCCTCAATAGGTCGCGGTTGAGGTCGATCAATTGCCCCAACGATGTCCGAATCTCGGACAGGTCCTTTTCCACGGTTGAAGCTTCACCCCTCGATGACGGTGAAGGTCCTGCCGACCTCGGGTGGGCGGTCATGACACCGGCAACGCTCGGTACCTCCATCAGCTCATCCGCAGCCACCGCAAGCTCGTCCAGGACCGGCTCTCTAAAAATCTTCAGAAACCGCTGCGTGCTGTCGGGAAGTAGCGCCAGCCACTTGACCCGAAGCACGTCTTCAGAGGCGAGATCGCCCGCCAGACTGCGCATTTGGCGCAGGAGCTGGGACGGCTTCTTATCGCCCAGTTGCACCTCATTTAATAGCTTCGCCAACTGGCGATCCGTCGAATCCGAGAACCTCGAAGTCATGTGTGTCTTCAGGTAGACGTATTTTCCCTGGTCAGGTGGGCGCCGTACGACGTCGGAGACGTCGAGCAGCGACTCCGGGTCCAACGCACCGACGACCAGGTGGTACCTACTCTCGTCTGAGAGGACATTGTGGGTCCTGAAGAGCGACTCGACTTGAAAAAACCATAAGTCCGCATTCGTTTTCCAGAATGGCGGCAGACGACAGTGATGCGCTGCCTCCACGTCCGAGTGAACGGTCCCAGGGCGCTGATTGGCCCGCTGCGCAGCGGAAACCGGCTGGGCCCCCGGCGAGGAGGCGGAAGTGGGGAGTTGACCCAACAAAGCCGATTCAGCGGCATCTTTTTGCGCGCCTTTATCAGGCGAATGGGTCAGAGGCATGCTGCCCACGTCCTACCCTGTCGCTGGCAGAGAAAGAAAGGGAGAACGGACGACGGCCGTCCAAGACACTGGAATCGTAGGCCTCGCGGTTTTCACGTGATCACACAATATTCGACCGACCTCGATGCCGATTTGCACGTGCGCTGATTGTCTCAGGCCCGATGGCGCTCTGCACACGCGATCATTGTTTCACGCACGCACGATGCCGAGTCGCACTCGCGGTTATTGTTTCACGCACGCACGATGCCGAGTCGCACGCGCGATTATTGTCCCACGCACATGAGGTTCACGAGGGCGCGATATGTGTCCGATCGCACGGTCTTCATTATCACGCAGCTCAAAAAGAAACGAAAACTTTCGCGAAATCCCTCACGGGGGGGAAGATTTAGCTTGAGAGCTATAAGGTTGCACGGCGCACACGCCGTCCGAAAAACCAGAACGAAGGACCACGTGCACGAGAGTCCCAAGACCAGAACAGATCACGTCGGGGTCACCACTGTTCGGAACGCGCTACCGGGATATAGGATAGGTCATTACCGAATTAAATATAGGCTTGGGACACTTATGTGGTAGAGACTTTCTTTATTAACTGGCCACTGGCCGCAACGTATGTGAATCGTCGCACGTGGCACGCGGACGAAGGAAGTTCCTTTGTAAAGCGTCAAGAGTGGCCTTCGCGTCTCGAAGTCTGGCTGCAACTGCCTCCACGCACTCTCTCGCCTCCAGGCGCTGCTTCCGGCGCCCTGGTTTCGAGGCTTCAGTGAACGTGGACGGTGGCGCCTCCTGACGGCGCAGTGGCGGAGTCGCCACAGAACATTAATATGCGACACTAGCGGTTGGTACGCGAACTAATAGTAATGGCCGACGCAGGTATACAATTTATTGCGGTCTACCAATTTTCACAGTATCGACGAACTGTATGCAGAAAAAAATGTTGTGTAGCAGATTTTAACGTCACAGTCAACAATGATCTGAGTTCAAGTTTTCATAAAAGTGCCAAAAAGTGGAGCAAATAAAATTGTCCACATTGCATACTTTTACATATTCCAATATTGTGTCTAAATGTATTGTCAGCATTTTTACTGTAAGAAATAACTTTTAAATAAACTTTTATACTACTGGCACCATATAAACATATAGTAAAATGTATACCTGCTTTGTCCATATTTGTTACGCCACAATAGCGCCACCATTCCCGCGGTGGTAGTTGCCTTTGCCAATAAGAGCACACTCGAATGTCTGCGCGCTGAACGGTACTTTTCAAAACGGTGTACATGATTTCTCAATCTGTATTGAGGCAATTGTGACCAAATTTTGCAGACATCTTTGTTGCTACATTCTCTAAGCATTATCGGACCATTTTTTGAAAATTCCTTTTTTTCCGGGACATCCAAGAAGCCGTTTTAAAAGCGGTGAGTAAGATATCTAAAAACTACTGCACCAGTCTTTCTGAAATTTTGTGGGCTTATTTTGATATAAAAATCTGCTGAATGACGGAAGGATATTTTTTCAATGCATAGTTTGGATTATATCAACGAAAAATGGCTTCACGGTTATCACTAATGGCCGTTTTTCGTTGACAAAATCAAAATTATACAATGGAAAAAACACCTCTGTCATTGAGTAGATTTTTATATAAAAAATAAGCCCACAAAATTTCAAAAAGATTGGTGCAGTAGTTTTTGAGATGTCCTGCTCACAGTTTTTAAAAAGGCTTCTTGGGTGTCATATTTTTATTTATTTATTTATTTATTTATTTATTTATTTATTTATTTATTTATTTATTTATTTGTTTGTTTGTTTGTTTGTTTGTTTGTTTGTTTGTTTGTTTGTTTGCTTGCTTGCTTGCTTGCTTGCTTGCTTGCTTGCTTGCTTGCTTGCTTGCTTGCTTGCTTGCTTGCTTGCTTGCTTGCTTGCTTGCTTGCTTGCTTGCTTGCTTGCTTGCTTGCTTGCTTGCTTGCTTGCTTGCTTGCTTGCTTGCTTGCTTGCTTGCTTGCTTGCTTGCTTGCTTGCTTGCTTGCTTGCTTGCTTGCTTGCTTGCTTGCTTGCTTGCTTGCTTGCTTGCTTGCTTGCTTGCTTGCTTGCTTGCTTGCTTGCTTGCTTGCTTGCTTGCTTGCTTGCTTGCTTGCTTGCTTGCTTGCTTGCTTGCTTGCTTGCTTGCTTGCTTGCTTGCTTGCTTGCTTGCTTGCTTGCTTGCTTGCTTGCTTGCTTGCTTGCTTGCTTGCTTGCTTGCTTGCTTGCTTGCTTGCTTGCTTGCTTGCTTGCTTGCTTGCTTGCTTGCTTGCTTGCTTGCTTGCTTGCTTGCTTGCTTGCTTGCTTGCTTGCTTGCTTGCTTGCTTGCTTGCTTGCTTGCTTGCTTGCTTGCTTGCTTGCTTGCTTGCTTGCTTGCTTGCTTGCTTGCTTGCTTGCTTGCTTGCTTGCTTGCTTGCTTGTTTGTTTGTTTGTTTGTTTGTTTGTTTGTTTATTTATTTATTTGTTTATTTATTTATTTATTTATTTATTTATTTATTTATTTATTTATTTATTTATTTATTTATTTATTTATTTATTTATTTATTTATTTATTTATTTAAATAATTATACGGGGAGTACTCATGGTTTACAAGAGACAAAGCAGAGAAATTAACTAAAGAGTCTATACAATAAATAAGCCAAGAATACACGGCTAACAAAGCCAACTAAACTGAACTAAAAGATAAACAAGAACTGAGAACACAAAACTAAATACTAAATACTAAATACCCCTATGTAAGTTAGTTACAGTCCTATAAAGAATCGTCCTTACCGAAGTCAAGGAGCATTGGAAGGGGTCTATGCCATTGAAATTCTGATTCGCAATAATCATCGCCCTATTAATAGGGTCAACAGCGTAATGTCGATATTTCGGTACCCTTGCCACAAAGAGAGGCCTAGAACGCATGCACCTAACCTGAGCATTGAATGCTACTAGTGCAAGCAAGTAAGGACAATCTATATAACCACTAATAACCTTATACAGAAAAATAAAATCCGCAAAACATCTGCGCTCCTCTAAAGTGACCATCCTAAGTGATATAAGTACAGGGTCATAGTCATGATCATTCCAAACCATTGGATTCCCAAGGATACGAGATGCAAACCTCAAAAACTTATGCTGCACTCTTTCAATGGATTTAATAAATTTCGTATGCTTGGGGCTCCAAATAATTGAGGCATACTCAACATGAGGCCTGACAAGGGCAAAATACAGCAACTTCAGAGACTCGCTATTCCTGAAGTGTCTGGCAAACCTAGAAATGAAGTCCAAGGCTCTCATAGCCTTACTGGTACAGCGCAAGTAGTGAGGCCGAAAGTCAGAACAAGGTGTTATGCAAACCCCTACATCGATGACTTCAGACACTTCGCCTAATTCAACGTTATTCAATTTATACGAGTATTTCATACAAAACCTAGCACGGGACGCTCTCAGAACAACACATTTCCCCAAGTGCAGCCGCATACTATTCGCAGTACACCAACGCTCCAACCTCAATAGATCTTCCTGCATACAATTAGCATCCTCAACCCCACGTATAACCCTGAACAATTTTAGATCATCCGCATACAACAGGAAATTTGCATCTATGAGCACATCAACGATATCGTTGATAAATACATTAAACAGAAGGGGCCCAAGATGCGACCCCTGAGGAACGCCCGAGGTGACATTAATCGGAAACGAAAGACTATTTGACACCTTGACAATCTGTACACGACCTGAGAGATAACTTTCGAGCCAGGTTAATAAGGGCCCACAAAACCCCCACGAGCGGAGTTTGTGGAGCAACACCACGTTATCGACGGTATCAAAAGCCTTTTGAAAATCAGTATATACCGTATCAACCTGCAGGCCCTCATCAAGGGCCCTGGAGACAAAGCTATGGTATACGGCAAGATTAGTAGCTATAGAGCGCTTCGGGACAAACCCATGCTGTTCAACGCATAAAGAACTAGTCAGCAGCGAGGATAGCATATCGGTGACAATCTCCTCAAACACCTTGGGCAGTACTGATAGCTTACTAATAGGCCGATAGTTACGAACATCTGAGCGATCACCAGTCTTGAAAACAGGAGTAACGAGGCTAGATTTCCAACGCGAGGGAAAAACTCCACTGGCCAGAGAGGTATTAAAAATATTCCAGAGAGACCTCGAAAAACTAAAACTACAATGTTTAAAGAACAGCGGTGGAATGCCATCAGCACCCGGGCCCTTACTCGAGTCAAGACCGTTTAGCTTGGAGAAAATGTCACCAATAGAGATAGTAAGATCTCTCAGATTTACGTTATTGAAAGAAGTGTGCTCTAAATTCAAGGCCGTTGACCACCCAGCAGGAGATGTATACAGGGTGTCCCAAAAATGTCGCGTTTCCTTGAAAGGGGTGACTCAGGGGGTGATTTGAAACAACTTTTTCCTTAGCGAAAATATTGTCCGAAGCTTCGTTAAGGAGATATTAACAAAAAACCCCGACCAATCAGAGCGCGCGCCTTCCGCACGAGCTCCCGCGGTAGCGTTGGCTACGCGGTAGGCGACTGCGCTTGTGCTACGAACGTACGAACAAGCAAGTCGGCATGCATCGACGGAAACCGCGTTACACAGTTTTTTTTTTAAAGCAGAATCTTAAATAAGAATTATTTGAAGTCAGAGGACAAGAAGTACGTAAATTTCGTTTTTAAATAAGGCATAAACGAAAAGGTAATGTAACAGAAAATGTACGACAAGTGATCGTAATTCGTTATTGAAGTAAAAATCCGTAGTTTAATAACGGCCAACACAACTAAAATTAAAAAATAATATTAGGTGTATGAATAAATTCTTTCCGACTGGAATTTCTATCGCGGTGGTATTCAGAAGCTGCCAGAAAAATGGCAAAAGGTAATGAACAATAATGGAAATTATTGCGATGATCGAGTTGTTTTCATATTTTTTAAATCGAACTGTTATTGTACCCTAAAATCGGAAAGAATTTATTTTCACACCTAATAACCACCAATAAAATAAATAAAACTCACCCTTTCGGACATTTCTTTCCTTGCTTTCCTTCCCTTTTCGGAAACCTGTGTCACTAGGCCACTGTACCGATCCTGGTCATCGGCGTCCAGTGCTCAGCTGATCGCAGGGTCAATGTACCGAATATTCACTTCACTGCACGGCTACTAACACTGATCACTGAATTTATTTTTCACGGAACGTGTTGTTCCTACGTTATAAAAATTGGTGGCCGCGAAAGGGGCCGATTACTGTTAATTACTGGGATGAGATTACTACTATTACCCGGCGAAAAGAAAACTCGTGGCAGACTGTCTCGGGCTGTGCAGTCCGCTGCTGTGCAGCGATCAGATACGGATCCGACCGACGATCGTCAAAACAAAAGCGTAGGCTACGCTTGGTCAAATCGCTCTATCCCACTCGATCTCGTGTTTCGTTCGATCTCTTCGTCGCGCGGTGCGACAATGTATGTGGCAACTTCAGCCAATAACCAAAATACGTGTGCCCCGTCTTTAAAAGTGTGCCCAAATAGGTGACTCGACCAATCGTCACAGCAGCGGACAGCCCGAGACAGTCTGCCACGAGTTTTCTTTTCGCCGGGTAATAGTAGTAATCTCGTCCCAGTAATTAACAGTAATCGGCCCCTTTCGCAGCCACCAATTTTTATAACGTAGGAACAACACGTTCCGTGAAAAATAAATTCAGTGATCAGTGTTAGTAGCCGTACAATGAAGTGAATATTCGGTACATTAACCCGGACGCAGTGTGATCAGCTGAGCACTGGGCGCTACCCAACCATAAATCTTTTCGTCCACCGATAACCAGGATCGGTACAGTGACCCAGTGACACAGGTTTCCGAAAAGGGAAGGAAAGCAAGGAAAGGAATGTCCGAAAGGGTGAGTTTTATTTAATTTATTGATGATTATTATGTGTGAAAATAAATTCTTTCCGTTTTTAGGGTACAATAACAGTTCGATTTAAAAAATATGAAAACAACTCGATCATCGAAACAATTTCCATTATTGTTAATTACCTTTTGCCATTTTTCTGGCAGCTTCTGAATACCACCGCGATAGAAATTCCAGTCGGAAAGAATTTATTCATACACCTAATATTATTTTTTAATTTTGGTTTGTTGGCCGTTATTAAACTACGGATTTTTACTTCAATAACGAATTACGATCACTTGCCGTACATTTTCTGTTGCATTACCTTTTCGTTTATGCCTTATTTAAAAACGAAATTTACGTACTTCTTGTCCTCTCACTTCAAATAATTCTTATTTAAGATTCTGCTTTAAAAAAAAAACTGTGTAACGCGGTTTCCGTCGATGCATGCCGACTTGCTTGTTCGTACGTTCGTAGCACAAGCGCAGTCGCCTACCGCGTAGCCAACGCTACCGCGGGAGCTCGTGCGGAAGGCGCGCGCTCTGATTGGTCGGGGTTTTTTGTTAATATCTCCTTAACGAAGCTTCGGACAATATTTTCGCTAAGGAAAAAGTTGTTTCAAATCACCCCCTGAGTCACCCCTTTCAAGGAAACGCGACATTTTTGGGACACCCTGTATACCGAGCCAAAGTAGGCGGCGAAGAGAACGGCAATAGCCACAAACGTTGAAGCTGTGGAACCCTCATAGTGCATGGAACTGGGAAGGCCGTGGTCATCTCGTTAAGCATTAACGAAGCTCCAGAAATTCCTAATATTATTCTGCATAGAGTTTTCCACAGTCCCAACGTACGCACGATAATCACAGTTCGTAAGAAATTTACACTGAGAGCGGAGATCGGAAAATACCAAGTAATCAGCAAGAGAATTGGAAGTTTTGAATGTTTTATGCGCCCTCTTCTTATTTCTAATGAGAGACCTCAAGCGTGGCGAGAACCATCGAGGATAAAAAGATCGTCTATACACCCTCACAGGCACGTAGGCAGCAATGACCTCATCAATATGGGAATATAGACGATCAACAGCAATATCCGGATGAATCCCTCGAGTCTCAGAATCCCAGTCAATAGAATTTAAGTGATTAATTATCCTAGGGAAATCGCCGCACTTAAAATCCACGTAAGTTACATTATCACGGTTTTGGTTAGTAAACGCAAATAGATCATTCAAACACACTTTCAGCGGGGGATGATATGGATCAGGGGAAATAAGGAAATCAACGGCATTATCAACAAAAAGCTCGATATCCTTGACAAAGATTAAATCTAATAAACTACCGTGGGAGTTACCAATACTATTCACCTGAGCTAGGCCGCAGTAGCTATAACCCTCGAGAAGGAGGTCAATGGCCGACGACTCCAATGATGGAATACCCGGTTTCTTAGAGCAAAAAGAGCCAGGTCCAGTAGGCCAAACTACATGGGGGAGGTTGAAATCACCCAAGATACAGAAAGCATCATCACTGTAGTTATGAAATATCTCAGATACGCAGGAGACATGTCTGTCATAGAGATCCGGCTGAGAGGCAGGCGGGAGATATACGGCGCCAAAGATGACATATTTATTATGAAGGCGAACACGTACGAAGACCTGTTCCAGATCATCACGTATGGGGGTAATCACCGAGCAGGATAACGAATTCCTGATTGCAATAAGGACCCCCCCCCCCCCCCCCCCACCTCGCGAAAAAGAACTCGTACTGGAGGATCTATCAGACCGGAAAATGTTAAAATTAGTAAGGCCCAGCTCAGACGATGAAGTAGACGAATTTAGCCAGGTTTCGACGAAGACTAGAATATCATATTGGACGGCAGAACACAATATAGCAAATTTCAGATCATCTAGTTTAGTTCTCAAATCACGCACATTCTGATAATACACCATGGGGAAGCCTAATGGTTTTTTGAGGCAGGATCCCGGGTTCTATTGATCGAAACGATGGACGACACACCGTGGTTATAACGGATGGTCCAGTTCATCTCGCCCCGCTCATGAAGTTCCCTCAGTCTACCTCTGAGCTGATCCAGTGCCTGGCGCTGAGTCCTCGTCCTGTCGTCAGTAATTTTACAAGGTCCCGAATAGCGAGACTTGCCTCTTAAAACACTAATGACCACATCCGGTGACTTAAGGCCAACACATAGGGGTCTCGGGGCTGAACCTCTTCGTTTCCTGAGCCTTAGCAGCGTAATGTCCACATAGTCAGAAGGTCGAATCTGGTTAAGTATCGATTTGACAGCCACCGGGTCTTCAGATCGAGAAATGTCTGGCGAGGAACTAGGCGATTCCGGTAACCCATGGATTAAAAGGTTACCCGCTCTGGCCTGCCTGTCATTCAATTCAGCCATAATCTCATCTGTGGCCAAAGGACCCAATGAGAGTTGTCCAGTACCGTTGGCTGCATTCTGCTCCAGCAGACGGACCCGTTTATCCAGGTCGGACACATTGGATTTCAAGTCAGCAAGCTCTTCCCTGATAGTAGAGACAATTTCCTGACGAAAATTGCCAAACTCCTCCCTCAATTAGTCGGATTTCACTCATCGTATCCTTGAGCATATCGATTGTTGGAAGAGAAGGTTGGACCTGTACCAGCTGAGAGTCTATGACGTCAACGTCAACAACAGCTGATCCCGAGGAAGAAGACAGTCCGCAATTTAAAAACAGGCCGTTGACACAGGGGTGACCCGTCCGGCCTATACAACCAGGATGGGACACCACACCACAGTGAGCACAGGTGACAGGATTTGCGACTCCCGTGCCACATCCCTGGCATTTTTTGGCTGAAGGACCCATGAGACACAATGAAAGAACTTAGGCACAGAAATCAAATGACACGATGTCAGATTGGTCGACTTCCAGACTGATCGAAGAGGATAGCACCAAAATATGCTGATTAGAATATATCAAAATTGATAATATTCACACCACTCTCACCACTGAACGAAGGGCATAGGGACTACACACGGGCCTGACAAGGTTGCACACCCACGATCAGGATTAAAACTTGATATAGCCAGAAGAACCAAACGAAATTATAACCGACTTGGGATCAAAACAAAGCACGTGTATCGTTATCAGAGGACAAAGCCAGACTGTAAATAACGTAAACGTAAATATTTTTCTAAAAAAATTACCAAATGTTCTTTAAATGTTACTCTTTTACGTGCAAAACTTCTGTAAAAATATATGCCTCCGCTTTTTTTAAAAAAAATTTTCAAACATTCGCCTCTTTTCGGCCTCCTGACTAGGTATAACCCCTTAAGGTGCCCGTCCTTCATGGTGCTTTCCAGAGCCGCGCAGAAGAGGAGCTCGAAGCCAATGACACCGCGGGTGTAAGGTAAATGTCCCCATTAGCGACCGTTTAAGAGTGTGACTGGTTCGAAATAGTAATTTTTTTACTAATATACGACAATGTTTGAGTAAAGTATGGATCATTGTATTTTTTTAAGTCTCTAGTTTCTTAATCAAATTAGTTTTAGAGTGATATTTGACTATTTACACAAAAATTATGGTGAAAATTTTATTGGACCTTATGTCCCCTTTATTGACCAACTTGTACCATCTATCGACCGTCTCACGTCCTCATTATTGACCAGCAGTTTCCCCCATTGTAAATGCACCATTTTGTTTATTAAATTTGTGTTCATGAGTATAACAAATTGTTTTTATTAACATTTTATGAAAATTAAACAATTTATAATCTGTTTCAGATATTCTTTTATGTTTTCTATTATTTCCTCCACGGCTGACCTTACATATGGGTACTCCAGATTTTATTTTACATATTGCTTCAATAACCTCGGTTTACGTGTATTTCGCGCGCTTCTGCTCCTTTTTTTTGTTTTCACCATTGTTATTTTCTACAGAAAATATATTTGTGTTAGTACTTTTTGTACTCAATTGTGAGTACAAATCAAATGTACTCAAAATTTAATAATTAAAAAATTACTTGAGTACTTTAGTTAGGTCTAACAACACCACTTGTAAAATGTCCGAAAACTGGTACAGACCGGTCTTTGACGTTTTCTTTTTATTTTATAATTCTGTATATACTTCTAGTTAATTTGAGCAAGTTACTGCACGGATCCATGTATTTTTATTGTAAAATTTGCGACTTTAATGATATCTGTAGTATAACCTCACGTTATTAGAATCTATCACCTTTCATGCCAATGACCAAGTCCTAATTTACATGTAAATTTACTTAAAGATGAATGTACGGCTACATAAATAACGTATGAAACAATAAATGAAACACCTCTAATTATAATTTCTGAACTTTCTGGTTGATATTTCGCTTTCTATGTTGCAATAAACAGTAATAAATGAATAATTGGTCACTAATGTGGACGTGGTCGGTAACGGGATCATCTACCTTACAACGGATAGGGAAAGCTGTAAAGGAGCCCATACACGTTGAGCCCATACAAGTTTCACGAAACTGACATCTTACTCACCAGCGGGGGGGGGGGGGGGGGGGTGGTGGTGAGCAAGATGCAAGATGCATGTATCAATATTTCGATACTGAGACAGTCAAATACACGTTAAGATTTGTGTCGCGATTCTGATACTTGCAACATGTGTAATACACGTTAAGATTTGTGTCGCGATTCTGATACTTGCAACATGTGTCGATACAGATCTCAACGTGTATGGGGCCATTTGATACTTTTATGAAATTATCGATACCCGTTTGATACCTCACGAAAGTATCGATACCTGTTTGATACCTCACGAAAGTATCGATACCCGTTTGATACCTCACGAAAGTATCGATACCTGTTCGGGAAATAGGCCAGCTAACGCCATCTCCCGAATAATTGCGTGTTGACATAAGCTACTTCGCGACATGGCATAATTGCTCATGTGGAGCGTCGATTCCCCGAGTATCGGTGCCGATTTCCTGGAAGCAGTCTCTCGCTAAAAGTCGTAGTCTACGCATCTGACGCTGAATTACTCTAGTTCGTTCGCAATCGCGTGCTAGATTGGGAACACGCTTCAACTAAGCTTATCACTAACCGCTACAACGCTTAACTCGCCCTCCCTGCTATGGGCGAGTTCACTTAAGCTGCCCCCGCCCCTTGCTTCGGTTTAGCAGGCGCTGAATTTTCTGTGCTTTGCTTGTTTATTATAATTGGTAGGGTAAAACTATACAATACGCCCCACTTTTATAGAAAGATCAGTAAAGCCAATATTTTTTAATAATTCTTTAAATTTTTTATGTATACACATTAAGTGTTCATTACTCTTTACAACTGCGCCGAAATTGTGATGAAAACATAACAAGAAACAACCCCAAATTATCGTTTTGTAACGCCAGGTCGTCAGGTAAATCGCCCCAGCTATGTGACAAAACGCCCCGACATAAATAAGTAAATACTTTATATTATTTTTAACAAAATGTTACAGAATATATATTATAAAAGATATTATTAACAAAAATAGAACAATATTGAATAAAATTTTCAAAAATTTTTCTTTTTTTTCAAGCATCAATTTTCTTTTCTTTTTAGACTTTCCTGATTGTAAGTGCCTTCATAGCGTCATAAATTCTGCTTCTTTCATTAACTCCTGTTGTTTTACTTTTTACCTTCTCCATCGCTTCATTAAGATCATTTTCGGACCGTAATGCCTGTAATGTACGGGAAAGTGGGGCAAAACCGGGTACGCGGGTCAGACCGGGTATCATTGTTTTTCTAAGACAAGAGCTGCGATATGCACCTAACTAATATGTATGGCGTTACATTCGGGTGGACCGCACGACGGTGTGAAATAAATCGCAACGCAAAAACCGTCGTAGTTTTTCATCCAGAGAAGTTTAAAAATTTCGAGTTGACAAGTTCCAGTGTTGCGTTGGTGAATTGCTTTTTTTATACCACTTGGATTTAAAGAATCTATTACGGCAAGTACTGCATTGTATTCTGTAGTCTTTACACAGAATTATTACGTTCTACCCGGTTCTTTATCGCATGTTAAAGTGTAAATATTTAATGTTTAGTAAATTACCTCATTTGGGGCAAAACCGGGTATATTTGATTATGGGGTAAAATCGGGTATTCATACTTTCTATGTATGGCGTAAATGTCTTTTAGGAGCTGATTTCTAATCTTTAAAAAATCGACGAGACCTTTATTTGTGATTTTTGTGCACTAGATAAATTAAAATAAATTTATGTACAAATTAATATTTGCTAAAATATCTTTCTTTATGGTTTCTGAAATAACAATAATATAGGTTTTATAATTATATTATATTTTATGCGTTTTTTAATAGGTACCCGGTATTACCCACACCTATAGGGTAAAACCGGGTACTTGCATACTTCCGAGAAATCTTGTTTTCCTGTGAGCCAAATAGCTTTTCCAAAAAAGGACTCTCATTTTCTGATTCTGTAAGGTCCACTCAAGATTTCTAGCGGTGTGCAAAGTTTATTTTGCCGTCTGACTTTTTGCTAGCAGGACAAATACATTAGGCACCCGGTTATGCCCCAATCTCCCCTACTCCTTACATATTTACGTGACATTTATGTTATCCACCAAAAAAAAGAAATACGTTATTCGTGAACAATATGATTTTGAGGTGGTGCGTATTGTAAATTCTTTTCTGGGGCATATTGTAAATTCTGAAGTAGAAAACGCCACTATTACCTAGTTTTACCCTACGTGTACAGAGTGTAATTATATCTAGCGTAAGACCAAACAAACGTGTCGAATTTCTAACTCCGCGAACGTTACTGAACTTGAGCCAACCCGAGCGGGATCCGTAATTTAATCTTCAAACAATACCTACTTATTTGATACCTCATGAAAGTATCGATACCTATCTGCAGGGTTGCCAGGCGTACTGAATAAATGGCGGTGTGCTGACGTATATGACGCCATACGGTGTAGGAGAAGGGGAACACCTACAGCAATAACGGTGTATTTGTGTTGGTGACTTCGTGACGTCATGCCAACCGACACCAGCGCCAAGGTATGCCAAGTTACGCCACTACCGATTAGTACCACAATTCATCGCATGGCGTGCACAAGTCGAGTAGTGTATATAGGTCTATGCCGTCTTGTGACGTCATATATGCCAGTACGGTGTACTGAACCGCCTGGCAACCCTGCCTATCTGATACCTCTATGAAGGGATCGATACCCATTCGATCCGAAAGTATTGATACCCATTTGATACTTCTATGAAAATTGCAATACCCGTTTCATATCTTCCAAAATTTGGGATATTCATTTAACACTTCACCGAAACGTTTATATTTATCTGATATTTAAAACACCTAAAATAATAACGTCAATAATATTACATTAAAGTACATAGTTATTTTCATCTATAAACGATATCAAATGGGTATCGATACTTTCGGATCAAACGGGTATCGATCCCTTCATAGAGGTATCAAACGGGTATCGGTAGTTCCATGAGGTATCAAACGGGTAAGTATCGATACTTTCATGAGGTATCAAACGGATATTGATTCGGTGTCAACACTTTTCGATTTGATATCGATTCACGAAGTATCAGTATCGAAAATTGGTACCAAGCAGGGTAGACCGGGGGCGGCAGTTACGTGGGGGGGGGGGGGGGGGGGCGAATGTAACACGCTAAATATCTCAAAACATATAATAGATATTAACACCAATTTTCGATATATATGACGAAGAATGACATTTGGAATGCACACATCCATGTTCTAGCAGTACAGATACGCAATAGACATGGATGGTGAACAAAATAACTTTTCGATACCCTAAAGTAACTTTTCCTCACTGACTTAAAATTGTAATATACACACTCGCCTCGCAAGTATGTGCTTTTCGATTTTTTAATCTGTAATCTGACCTTTTTTTTTTAGTAATACTGATCGTTACTTAGCACTTTCAAGCGTCTCGTTAGTCGAAATTTATAATTTAAGTTCAAAAGCATGGTCGGGGGCGATTGTAACATCGACAGTCGGGGTCGGTTGTATCGCAACAGAACCGAATAGTGACAAAGAAGGCGAATAATATTGTCTTGTTTGCTTGGGATCCTGTAGCATACCACAAGTAAACCAAATGAAAAGTGGGTGCAATATACTGAATGTAAGGATTGAGCAGATGCAGAATGCACCAGTCAAAACGCTTATTATTTCTGCCACAATTGCGATATCACATAACTGGTTATAGATTTTACTTTTTTCATTTATTATTATAATTTAAAGTAATAAAAAAATTTATTTTGTATAGTTAAATTTGTTCTACTATCAACTCCATGCAGCGTTATAGTCCGGGAGCCAGTGAACATTTTTAGTGTCCCCTCGCGACGAGGTTTTTCTATCATTTTTCTAATTAACCTTATGCTGAAAGTCAACGGACGGGCGGTCTGGCAGTCCAGACCGGGGACAGGGCCCGAGGGCTTGCCCTCGAACATGTCAAGTTTGAGAGCATCTCCGACTCATCGCGACAAGGCTGAATCTACACCCATTAATAAACAACTTAATACAAAATAAGAAAATCGCAGTCTAGCAGCGCTGCGCGGGGACCTTCGTCGTCTGGCACACCTCCAAATATGTTAAAAAAAAAAAAATTCGACTCAACGCGACGAGGCTGTATCTCCACCCATTATTAAATAACTTAATACAAAATAAGAAAATCGCAGTCTGGCAGCGCTCCGCGGGGACCTTAGTCGTCTGGCAGACATCCAAACATGTTAAAAAAAAAATTTGACTCACAGCAACGAGGCTGAAATTTGGTGGAATAATTGTTTAGGTTGTAAAACCAATGGAAAAAATAGTCTGGCAGCCTATAAGCGGTGATAAGACCTTGCCAGACGTTGACAAATGAATCGAGCGTGTAGTCAAATCTCTCACTGCGACATTGAATTTAATATTAACGTTTATAAAAGACCGACGTTTAATATGAATTATGAAGTGGATATGATTACTTTACAATTTTATTATAGTATAACAATAAAAATTTATTAATAAACTATTTTAAAATACTTCACAATCTGAACTCTCGCAATCGGAATTGTCTAATTCTGTTTCACCGTCTTCAGTGGCAGAATCGTTTTCTGAATTATGGTACATTTCACTCCTCGAGTCATTAGCATTTGTAAGGTCTTCCTGGTCAGGCTCAATTAAAACTTCGCTTGTAAAGTACTTGACATAACCCCTACAGCACACTTTGTTGCAGGAACGTTGTATAACCGTTGCTGCACATTCCAATGTTGCCGTTTGGTTGCAGGTTGCATTGCAATTTTCCTGCAACATTGTGGAAACATTGCCGTGCAATATTGGAATGGGCACGTTTGTGCAATGTTCCTGGAACATTGCGCACACATTGTCGTGCAATACTGCAATGGTCACGTTTGTGCAATGTTTCGGGAACATTGCGCACACATTGCCGTGCAATACTGCAATGGCCACGTTTCTGCAATGTTTCGGGAATATTGCGCACACGGGAAAAAGACACACGGGCGTCGTACTTATACTTATTACTACTACGATTCTGCACACATTCATGTCGTCGCGTCCCTCACAGACACGGTATATACCGTTATTTTTATTTTTGACCCTACTGCCCGAAACGTTGCGTGACCATTGCTGAAAAATCTCCGAAACGTTGCACGACCATTGCTGCAAAATTCCGAAACAATGTTGCAGAAATATTTCCCGCAATGTTGCACATGGGCGGACATAGCACTTGTAACGTTTCGGAAACATTCCGTGTAATGTCCCAAATGTTATGCAGCAACATAACTGAGACATTCCTGCAACAAATTGTGCTGTAGAGGAAGGTGAATGTCCCAATTTCTACTCATTTAAGAGGTTACTCGTCATAAAGAAAGTGTAAAAAATTTGTTTGTGATCAAAATTTGCAGAGTAATTGATTAATTCTTGAATAATAAATCAATCAATTCAAAAACTATTTAAGAAATATATTTTAAGATGTTTAACTATTAGTAATTTGTAATTAAATACAATGCTCTAAATGTTCGTATTTGTGCTCACGAAAAAATAGCGATGTACGTATTTCTACTCACCATTTGTACCAATTTCTGCTCACATAATATGTTGCCTTTTCAGGTTAAAATAAGTTACATCTTGTATGGGGAGGTTTTCTAACACAATAGTAAAGCACAAGATAATGATAAATAAAAAATAAAATGCCTTCGAATAGAAATAGAGGTTACAGCTAGGGGTTGCAATCCCGCAAGACGGGATCCCGCAATCCCGCGGGATCCCGCGCAAATTTTGGGTCCCGCATATTTTAAATAGGAGCTGCGGGATCCCGCAGGGCTTGCGGGACTGTATGTAACCAAAATTGCGCAAATGACGACGCGCACGACGAACTATCTCGAAACGTGCAATAAGCTGAGGCGAGCGGCGAGCGCGATGTTGCTTTGTTTCGCGGCTCTGCGCTCCTCACTTATTCCATCGCCATCTCACGCGTGCGTGTGTCGTCTTATTTAAGTCCGAATTTACATATTATTTATTCACTTTGGGTATTATACGTATTATACTACGTATTGTTTCAATTAATATCACTAGTGCAAACAAAATATGTCGTCCAGTAAAGAATTGATGTGTGACAATGAGAAAGGAAACACTAATAAAACTCTTTGGGATTATTTTGTGAAAAGTGATACTGCCGAAACTGCCAATTGCTTGAAGTGTTCTGCCATTTTGAAATTAAGTCAACGATCAAGAAAAGGATTGATGACACATTTAAAAAGCAAGCATTGTATAGATTTAAAGTCGCAATCGCAAGCATCAACATCGAGAAAGGATCCATGTAATGAATCACAAATAGCACCCCAGCCACAGATTGTCGACAATTGCGAAAATGTAATACCAAAAAAGAGGGCCAAAACAATTGACAACTTTTTCGTTAAAGAAAATTCCATGGAAAAAATGATATCTCGAATGATTGCTAAGGATGGTTTGACTTTCAATACTTTCTGTAAATCTGTAGACTTAAGAAGCTTGTTTCTGAAAAGTGGTTTTAGACTTCCAACTTCTCCTAATACAATAAGATCTATAGTTATTACATTCTCAGATTCTGTAAAAGCCGATATGATAAATAAATTTACAAAACTTAAAAAACAAAACCAAAAGTTTTCATTAACATTTGATGAATGGACATCTCGAAAGAATCGGAGATACTTAAACATAAATGTGCATTATAAAGAGAAACACTTTAATCTTGGTTTAGTTCGAATCCATGGTTCATGTACGGCAGAGAATTGCATCAACCTAGTAGTTGAAGGACGTCTGAAGAGCTTCAATCTAGACATTAAAGACGATATTATTGGTATAACTACTGATGGAGCGAGTATGATGGCAAAAGTTGGTAGACTTTTTATAGACCTTGCTATCAACAACTTTGTTATGCACACGGCATACAACTTGCCGTTATTGACGTTTTATACCAAAAAAATTCGAAGCAAAATTCATCAGAGGAAACGCAAATATAGTTCCATATGACTGACGATGAGGGCGACGACGTTGCTTATCTGTAACTTCGAGTCTTCCATCTGTAGAAGTAGATTCAAATTATAGAGACCTTATTACGAAAGTGAGAAAGGCTGTGAAAATTTTTAAAAAGTCGCCGACAAAAAATGACATTTATTTGCAGAAATATGTGAAAGAACAACACGGCAAAAGATTAGAATTAATTTTATATTGCAAGACTCGTTGGAACAGTCTACTTAATATGTTAGAACGCTTTTACAACTTAAGGTTGTGCATTAGGGTGGTCCTTAATTTTCAACTTCCGATTCTTTTTGGTCTTATCCTCTTAAAATATGATAGTTGGTGAAAAAATGATATGTGCAAAATTTCAGCGACATCGAACAACGGGAACCCGTGCCGCAATTGAGTTGAAGTTTTGAAATAATAGTGATTTCTCGTCAATTTCGGACATAATTGTGTTCGGCTATTTTGGAAGTATCAGTGAATATTTTTTAATAAAAGTACAGTTTATTAGATGTATAATAATAATATGTATGTATTACTTCGAAAAATATTGACGAAATCTTTGAGTTTTATCTTTTAAAATTAGTATACAACGCAGCGTAGGAATAGGCAATCGGGGGTCTTAACTACACTATCCAACACGTATTTGGATCTGCAATATGCACTCCGAGATCCTAGTGGAGTTTTTCGTCCCAAACACGAACCCGTAAATAGAATTGCTCTATCACCCTCAGTTTTTGAAAAACATGAGTTTTTGTAAAAAGCGCACGATTTGGGGCAAGAATGAGGTATTACGTGAAAACCAAGAATGCTAGTGTGACGTCCCACTATTTTTCGCGCGGTATTTTAACACCACTTCCTCACAAATCCATCCACAATCCACCAAAAACCTTCAATCTCGAGTCATACCCTACTCCCTCACCCAACCGATCATTTGGACGATATACCTTAGTGGTCCCTATCTCTAAACGGTCAATCCAGATTCCCAATCGCCGATCACCTTGATGTTGTACCTTAGCGGTCACCAACACAAGATGACCTATACAAAACGCCACCTCGATGATGTATCTTAGAGATCCCCATCACGAGATGATCGTTACAAAACTCCTTCGCCTATTCGCCATATGAGGCACGAATCCTTCCCTTTAAAATGAATTCAAACAAGTCCCTCGTTACAAAAACCCTCTTAAATCGAGACCACGTCTCAATCCCCTCTTTACGATTCACAGAGTCCAAGCCACTCTAACCCTTTTCCTATAAAATACCCGAAACCCATTCGACGAGTTGAGTATCTCCTTTCGCAGTCATAAGAACCCCAGAAATGTTACTGCGACGCAAATGTACAAACGTGATCAACACGTGATTATAATTACGACGCATTTGGCGTACGTGACATAAATACATCTATTAATAACCATACCGTTACAAAAAACCCCAAAATCTACTGCGTCTTGTTCCCGAAATCTGTCAAGGTCTTTACCGCGCGAACCCCCGCAGTACTCCTGAAAGATCCTATAAATACGAAGGATCGAGAGCCCAGAGCTCTCTTTTGTCAAAAGACAGTTATCCTAGTGAGAAGTATCATTAAAACAAGTGTTAATAATTCTAATCAGTGAACCACGACAATCACTGTAAGTCCTCTTATATATATATCATTATTATAGTGCATATCACCCCATACCATTTATTACCATTATTTATCAACGCTTATACCTTACTTATTATATTCTTTCACTAATGCTTATAGCTTACTTATTATATTCTTTCATTAATGCTTATTGCTTATATATATATCGTCATTTATGTTCATGATTCATATTATAAATGTTGTGTGTGAATACGAAATCTTACCACGCTCAATAACCATAAACGAAGCAAATAAACCGCTTTGCTAAAATCTCGCTTTGAATTATTGTGTATGCCTCTCGAGTACGAAACTTCCTAGTCCAAACAGACGGCTGCAACAGCTGATCTCGCGTGGCGCTAACAGTGTTTACAAACGTACTTTTACATAGGCTGCGGATAGCCGTATGTCCAAGCGGATTTCGCGGAAACATTACGCATAACTTTTACGAGGATGCAACAGTAAATCCTATTATCGAACCAAATCAAAACAAGAGTGCTAACGGGTGTCCCTCAAGTACTAATTCGCTTTAAAACCTTCCCTGGTCGATTAGAGTGTCGGATGAAAGATTCGCGCCTGATCTTTCCCTCAAATTACTTTCAGTGTGACGGATTCAATATTCGCGCCTAAATTCCTCTCAAACTCTCAGTATGACGGATTTTAGCTTCGCGCCTGGCTTTTCCTCAAAACCTTCAGAGTGCTGGATTTTAGATTCACGCCTGGTCTTCCTTTCAAACCCACAGTGTGACGGATTTTAGATTCGCGCCTGGCTTTCCCTCAAAACCTTCAGAGTGCTGGATTTTAGATTCACGCCAGGTCTTCCTTTCAAACCCACAGTGTGACGGATTTTAGATTCGCGCCTGGCTTTCCCTCAAAACCTTCAGAGTGCCGGATTTAACATTCGCGCCTGACCTTCCTCCAAAAACCCTCAGTGTGCCGGATTTTAGATTCGCGCCTGGCTTTCCCTCAAAACCCTCAGAGTGACGGATTTTAGATTCGCGCCTGTCTTTTCCTTCCCCATAGTCATCGTTCCTAAAGACCTCACCCGGGACGTGACACTAGAAAGTTCAATTTCATCTCAAAAGATAGAGGAGAGTTTCCTGAATATATCGGTGTATACAGTTATTAAATTTGATGGTTTTATATGATTGTAAACGGCCGTCAAAGTTTAAAAAAGTGCCGATGTGCATGATTTCTACGCAATACTTTTGCATTTTTACGAAAAGTTGTTTATCTACCACGAATTCGCTACACAGTATCGGATTCTGTAGACATTTCTGAAGAAGAAACCATCCACGAAAAATGTCGGAACGGTTTTTAACTCGGACTGCTTGAGAAAATATCCAGCGGGAACGCGTGCACGGTGTTTTGCCGCCTGGCGGCTGTGGCTTAGGGTGGTCCTTAATTTTCAACTTCCGATTCTTTTTGGTCTTATCCTCTTAAAATATGATAGTTGGTGAAAAAATGATATATGCAAAATTTCAGCGAGATCGGACAACGGGAACCCTTGCCGCATTTAAGACGAAGTTGTAAAATTACAGTAATTTTACATCAATATCAGATATGATTGTATTTCATTATTTTAAAAATTTGTGTATATTTTTTTAAATAAAAATACAGTTTCATAGATATATACCAGGAGTATTTGTATATTGCTTCCTATAATATATTTCATATTCTTAAATTTTGCCTAGCATTAAGCTTCCTATGTATCGCAGTATCTGAACCATACTGTTACCAGTGTCGGCTACCTGAGGCACGAAACGCATTCTTGTGATATAAAGAGGCGTATGATTCAAAATTTGGATTCTAATCAAACGGAGATTTCAAGTAAAAAGATTGTTTTAAAAGATGTCAAAAACTATATTAATATTGGCATAGAAAATTTCATCTCGTCACAAAGTCGCAATTTTTTTTCTAGATTTCATATAAGTACCGAATTTTTACAAAAAGACCCTTCAGTTTGGGAAATCGATGAAACATATAAAAATGCGTTAGAAATAATAAAGAATTTCACAGTAGTTAACGACAGTGCAGAACGAGGCGCGAAGCTAATTACCGAATATAATAGCTTACTAACGAAAGATGAAAATAATAAGCAGTTTGTTTCGCGTCCTTCAAAATAAAATAATAAAATTTATAACAGTGACATGCGGGCGTCGCGCTAATGGCGTAGCTAGAATTAGGATCGTAGCTTTAAGTCGTTTATAATAGTATTGTTCTCAAATCCCTTAGGAATAAGTTTTCTTCTATACATTGTCTTCACATAACGGGACCCTGTCCTTCCATATTTTCGTACAACCGTGCACGCTTTCGTTTACAGCTTGCTTTTTGTAATATTCTTCAGCTGTCGAATATTTTTAGACATCAGGTCGACAATCGGTCTTGTCCGCGCGATCCCGAAACTTCAAACAAAAGAGTCATAAACCCGCTCCGTCGGTAGGCACCCAGAAACTTGGCCCGGCTAAGGTGACCCTTGACCTTGCACTTTACAACGTGCACGTGCACGCATCACCTTGCCGAGGAACTTTCCACTTCCATAACTTCACCGGAAATGTAAGGGCGGTTCCCTATCTTCGAAATCCAGCCAATCAAGGGACAATTCGTAACCGCCTACTGAGCTGTTCGAGCCTTCTTCACGAGTGCAAGACTTCCGAAAAGACAGTTAGCATCTCCCGTCAACGCAGAACGGTCAGCGTCAATCCGTCAACGCATTATGGTCAGCGCAAAACAGTAACAACGCAATTCTGACCAACGGGTCATCCACAAACTATTCGCCAGTGTCACTTGTTGTTGGGGTTTTGCGCATGCTCTAAGGCGATCCTCGTTTCGGTAAAGGCCTGCGCGCGCAGGCCTCGGGGTCTAGCGTCATGGCCGTGCTACGCTACGGACCGTTTGTTCTTGCTCTTTACATTTTTACATACATTACTATACTTGTAACAATATATACATATTAAGCTAACTTCGTGTGTCAGTGTATTCTCCCGGAACCTCTCTCCTATTCACCGGAACCCAACACTTGTCTATTCCGCTTATTTGTTGTTTTCATTATAGTGTAAATATAGTTTAGTTATTGTTTCCTTTTATCATTTCTTCCTTTTTAATCAGCCCTATCACAGTAACGCGTGTAGGGTACACGCGTAATTCCGGGGTCGATAAAAATCGTAACGGAGATTTACGACCTCCGTTGACTCCACACACAGAGGTCGAGTCTCTCCGAGGTTACGCGCGAACACAGTTCATTTTACAAGTATTAGAAGATTATCGGCGATGTTATCCAGATGCGAGTAAATCAACCTTAATGAAAGGCATGTATTGACAAATATGTAATATTTTATAAGATATTACAATTAATTTTATAATATGTAGTTAGAAGTTAAGTTTGGATAATATTATGTACATGTAAGACATTATATTTTCATTAAAAAATATTCAGTACTACCTCTAAAACGGCGGAACACATTTATATTGAAATTAACGAAAATAATAGAAATTTTAAAACTTCGTCTTGAATGCGGCACGGGTTCCCGTTGTCCGATCTCGCTCAAATTTTGCACATATCATTTTCTTACCAACTATCATATTTTAAGAGGGTAAGACCAAAAAAACTCCAAAAAAATTTTGACCCCTATAGCTAAGGACCACCCTATTGTGCATAAGCAAAGCTTTGATTGATGTAGAGTCGGAAATATATTTCACTGATGAAGAGTGGTACAAAATAAATGACTTAAAGTTATGTCTGGAACCAGTTAAACTGGGCCTCGAAGTCATGTGCAGAAGAGATTCAACTCTGATCACCGCAGAAACAATTTTTCGTTTTATACTGGAAAAATTGGATAAGCAATCTACTCTTCTCAGCACTGATTTAGCCACGGCGTTTCGTGAAAG
This sequence comes from Andrena fulva, assembly GCA_946251845.1. Classification (NCBI taxonomy): domain Eukaryota; kingdom Metazoa; phylum Arthropoda; class Insecta; order Hymenoptera; family Andrenidae; genus Andrena; species Andrena fulva. The sequence continues at coordinate 15,864,755 of OX276333.1, read as the reverse complement.
GATAGGACAACGTCGCACCGATTTAAGTGGAACATTAGTTTATTTACAAAATCCGAATAAATTTGAACATGATTTGAAAAATTTCAAAAATACTACATTTGAAATGCCTAAAAAAACTGTAATACGCAAAGAAATAAAAAATCTATTAGAAAGAGTCCTCAGTAATACACGCGGAGATAATAGTGTAAATAAGTTCGATACTGCATCCAACTACTTCGAGGAAAACCAAGATGAAGATATTCAACAAAATGAACAACAGCCTAATTTATCCTTACAAGAAGAGTTAGAGTTCAAATTGCAAAAGGACTATTCCGAAGTAATTGAATCAAAGGCTTTGTCAGAAGATATTGATAAAATTTTAAAGAAAGAGATGAGTGCCTTTGAAAGTGACGGCACAAAAGGAAAATATTTACGCATGGCGTACGAATATTTGTTGACTATTACCCCTACAAGTGTAGAGGCTGAACGAGCTTTTTCCGCCGCAGGATATCTTTGTAATGACTTAAGGAGCAGCCTGGGAGATGAAACAATTAATAGTCTTTGCTTTTTGAGATCATATTTTCAAAATTCTACAAATTAAAATTTTGTTTTGTAATATGAATATTTGATTATTATTGTTGAAAATTGATTATTTTATACTTTGAGAACAGGAGAGTAAAAAATTTCTGTAATAAAAAATAATTATTGAATTATGATTTTAATTTGTTTCCTTATTAAATGTATATGGATGTAACAACCAAATCCTTAATCCCGCGGGATTGAAAATAACGCGGGATTGCAACCCCTAGTTACAGCGTACATTGAATTGTGAGGTTATGTTACTAACAGTGTGGTGAGTAGAAATGCGGACATGACGGTGATTCACTTGACCCTAAACCTACTCACCTGTTTTCTACTTTAAAAAAATTAAAAATAGTAAAAAAACTCTAAATCCAGAGCACAATACACGGTATCTGTTCTTGATACTAAATAAGAACTTTCACTGCAAAGACTATTTTCTGCCCAATTATCGAATACCAATAGTGTCGCTGTTCCTTAGCACAAACAGCTCGGACACGATCGAAAAATCGTGGGTCGCTCATTTTAAAAGTTTTTCGTTGTTTATGCTGCACTTTGTTCAGCCTCAAGCTCGTGCAAAACTGGCGTAAATGTTCAAATAATGTAGAATTATTTCGTTACTACTATAGTCACAACGTAACGCTTATAATAATAAGAAAAATAGGAAATGAGTAGAAATCGGTACATGAGTAGAAATGGGGACTTTTACCTTATAACGAAACCGTTGTGGCTCACATTTCCGTAACTAACATTTCCGTATAAGAGTTTTTGTTATAAATGTAACAGTTCCTGCGTTATTTTATTCCAAAGTCAAAGTGTTACTACCGCCCCCGGTCTACCCTACCTAAAATTTCAATACGTATCGGTACTGCTCGTTGAGTACTTTATATAGTATCGACTTGATTGAATATCATTAATAGTATCGGTATCGATCCAATCACTAACAATAAGTACAGTTGCGTGTCTAAAATTTTGAAAAACATATGACCATATTCTTCGAAATTCAACCTACAAAATAAGTTCCCTTTTAAGATGGAGTTTTTAATATTAATGTCGCAATGAGCTATTAAAAACAACGGGTGCGCACCGATTTATGATCGTAGGGTAAGCAGGCCAGTAGATGGACGGTTTAGCTGATTCCGAACTTTATATCAAGATTTTGGTTAGAAATATTTGTTTTATAAAACAAAAATCAAAATCTTTACACGTAGAAATATATAAATTTAAAGAAAAAAATTAACGTCAAGTAAAAAAATTAATTTATTCGAGCATAAATAATGAAAATTCCATTCATAGCCCATATCACCAGTAGATGGACGGTAGGGCTTCTTGCATTTATTATATTAAAAAATACTTTTTAAGAGTAAGAAATATTAAAAAAAATAAAAATATGAAATGAAATACGTTGTAAAATTAATTCGTCATCAATCGTCTGTTTTTGTAGAATTGAAATCTATTCTTTCAAAAAATTATCTTTTAGAAATTGTATTAACAGCACTTGTTTTTATTTTCAGCTTTAACTTTTCAGGTCAAACGTTTTTTTGAGCGTTCTCTTTTAATTTTTCTTCCCTGACTTTGGCTTTTTCTTTTTGTTTTCTTTCCTTTCCTATTTTTATTTGCTCCTTCTTTAATTTATTTTCCTCATTTTTAATCTTACGTTGCAAGATTCTTTCTTTTCTTTCTAATTCTTTCTTCGCTTTTTCTTCTCTACTTTTCTGTTCATGTTCTCTCCATTTCGAAGAGGTAACGACATATGGTAATTGGTGTTTCTTCTCGGTTTTGGTATTTCTAACTGATCCACTTGATGGCCAAAGCAAATGTTTTTTCCAAATGTGACTAACATTGTTAGCTAACTTACACTGAGACATAATTACTGTGGATTCCTTTACTACGGTAATGGTTTCAGGTGTTGCAAGCTCTGTAAAGAAATTTTATATTAAAATAAAAGGATGAAGGTGCCTACTTTTTAATCAGCAAAACTCACCATCTTTTACGCTCGATAAAGCATTAACATGCTCACTATCTGAAGAAATAGTTTCAGCATCCAGCGCATGCATCCCATTACCATTAGCAAAACTATTTCTATTATAAGTTTCCGTAGCATTCTGTATATTTATATCAGGCAAACTCATTAGAGTCTCATTCATTCCAGCACTGACTTTGTCCATAGGATTAGGAGATAAATTTTCTTCAGTCTCATTACTAGGAACTAGATTACTATGTACAGAACTATACTTATTTTCAATATTATCAACATTCAATATCTCACTTATACTACAAACTTCCACAATGGGCATATCCAAAATATTAAACATACTATTTTCATCTTGATGCACTTCACCAATTACCTTTTCTATATTTAAATGTGTTAAATTAGGCACATCGTTAATATCAATTGTATCATTGTGTATCAAAGGATCATTTTCGAGCTCATCAATACAAATCTTCCATAATGCATACACAGAGTCATTGCATGAATCATTTTTGTTTCTTGCGTTTTCAAATTCCTGTATTTTTTCTTTAGGAATAAACTGATCAAAAAAATTTTTAGTACACACAAAAGCATTATGTGCAAGAGGATTACTTGAATTTACAACTGCATTTGCAGAATTCAATTCTTTTCTTCTAGTTGAAATACATTTCTGATAATCAGGTGCGTTTACGTCAAATGGATATAAGCCACAAACTTTAAATCCATTTTTTATGGTCGTATCACTCAGTTGGTTGAAAGCTTTTTTAAACAATGGAGCAAAAGTTCCCTTCGTAATTGATTTCTGAGTAATTTGTTTATAATCCTGAACTACTCGGCTCCATTTTAATTTTAAAGATCTAAGTATTGCAACATCACACGGTTGCATTATGTGAGTGGCGGGATATAAAGAAAAAAGAATAATCTTATGTTTTATGCAAAAATCACTAAGTTCTAACGTCAAATGCGATTTGTGACCATCAAGGAAGTATATTATAGGAAACTCTACTCCATTACTCGTGCACCATGGGTAAAAAATATTGGCGATATATTCATAGAATGTGCTTGACACCATCCACCCTGTATCCGATCGTCCTATTGCCCAATTGTCTGGAATTGAGTGTGCTATGTGCCCTGGAATTCTCTTATAAGGAAACATAATCATAGGTGGTGAAGCATCAGCCGCAGCAGAAAATGTACAAAGCACTGTTAATGTTTCCTTTTCTTCTCCAGATGCAATTTCATAGAAATCTTTTTGATTTTTTGGTCCTAAAAGTTGACCACTTTTAGGGCAGAGTTGCACGCCTGTCTCGTCTCCATTAAAAATACTTTTTGGTCACTGCAAGACACTATGAAGTTCATTTTCTTCTAATTAGGATTTTACTCGGTATAACCATTCTCTCAAATGTTCTTCGGTCACTGATGCTCGACCTTTTGAAATTACTTCAGTGTTTCTTTTTGTAATTTCTGGATGTCTCTTCAAGAAGAGTTGCTGCCATTTATCTCCTGGCCTGTTGTTTGAAAATATGGTTCTTCGCCCTGCTTCATTAAGTACATTTTGTACGGAATTGGGATGCATTGGGAAACCCAATTTAGCCTTATTTAGGATCCATTCCTTTAAACGACATTCTTCTTCAATAGTTAAAATTGGCTTTGGACCCTGCTTGGATTATTCCGGGGCCTTTCCAGTTAATTTGGCATGTAGGGTAGACTTTGGAATGCCATACTTCTTTGCAACTTTTCCTAAACTTCTTCCTTTTCTGATTTCATTCAGAGCGTTGTCAACATCATTCTCTGAATATTGATGTAACTTATACAGTTTTTTCTTGCTTGTCATTTTAATGAAGAAGAAAAAGTCCCTGAGCCAATAAAATATAAAAATAAAAAATAAGGTAGAAATACCTAAAGGACTAAGGTAAAGGCACCAGTAGTTGACCAGTTAAGAGAAATCCTTCACGTAAACAATAGTAACTAATTGCTCTGTCATTAAATAGTGACAGTCGGTGCCTAAAGATACTCTTTAAGCTTTCCAAATTATGTAATGAGAACGATTTTTTATAAAGGTATGCTATAAAAATTTTGAAACCATTTTTCAAAGTTCAGTAACTGCTTCAGAAGTTGACCATCCTTGAAAATAAAAATACTAGTAGTTAACCCTATGTTGGTCAGTAATTGACCACCTATACTAGAAAGGGAATTAAGGCAATGATGTAGGTAATCGTCTTAGCATCGTTTATTGTCAATAATTTAGAACAAGTTAGAACTAAAAAGGAATGTGAAATTAAAAGATTTCAATTCCATAAGGAGTCCAATTCAGGAACAGATTAGACATTTCGAGTTTTGCTCACTTTCGAAGGTTTAAACAAATGATTGCAAAATTAGATGTTTTGGTACATATAGAATTGTGTTCTGCGGGGAAAGTAACTAAACAAATATGTATGTGTCTTCGAAATTTCTTTATTTATTCTAAAACTTTTTTACAATATAATTTGTTAAACAAATTGTTTAAATAAATTAATTTTATAAATCCTATGTCGAATTCGGGATCAGCGACCTCAAAATCCACTAACGATATATACAACATTTTCGTGCATTTACCCAGTTTCTTGTGCGCCATACCTGTCAAGTTCTAGAAACAATTAGAATGACAAGAGTCATTACTTGACCACCCCGCAAACTATGTGTTTCTGAGGTTAGTATAACAAAACCGGTGCATTTATCAAATATAGAACACTATGAGAGTTTAACAAGTGAAGAGTTCAGTCATAAAGAGTTAATAACCTACGAAGTTTTTTACCTGAACCATACACCTGTTCTTAACAAAATCATTAAGGGGGCCGTCTCAGCGGGCCTTGAATGTGTGCGTACGCTCACACAAGCTAGGAAAAGCGTGTACGTATACGCGAAACCTTTTCAACCGTTATTCGTCCTGGAATCGGCAAGAATTAAGTTTTTGCGGGGATAGTTGCCTCCAGTAGACATCAGTGCAGGGTGGAACGGTGCGTTTGAATGCTAATAAGCATCGCACGTTGAAATAATAATGAATTTATGACTCGAAAACTGACAGAATGAGGCTTCAAGGCTTCTCCGTTGGTGGCGCCACTGGTATAGTCGAGCCACGTAGCACCAGCGTGACGTGTACGCAGGGCCAACGCGAGGTTAGCTGGCGCCTGTATGCAAGAAAATTTTTGGCGCTCCCAAATTTTTGCACCTGTTTGCACGGGATGCAATAAAAAAAGAAATATATTTACATTTTGTTTATGTGGGAGTTGGATTCCTTTATTATAAGCGTGTGATATAGTTTTTTAGCACCACTTTCGGCTGGCGCCCTTATGCGGCGTATAACTTGCACAGTGGTTTCGCCGACCCTGCGTATACGCGATGTAGTAAACAAACCGTTTCAACCATCTTTCGTCCTGGAATCGGCACGAAGAAAGTTTTTGCGGGTATAGTTGCCTCCAGTAGACATTAGTGCAGGGTGGAACGGTGCGTTTGAATGCTAATAAGCACCGTACGTTGAAATAATAATGAATTTATGAATCGTGTACTCAGGACAGCCCGAAAAATGACAGAATGAAGCTTCAAGGTTCCTCCGTCACCGGCGCTGATGGTATATTCGTGTCATGTACCACCAGAACCGGTGGAAGTCCAAGCTAGCCGATAAATGTAGGAAAGACATAGTTGCCGATACGTATCGAGAGTCAGATCGCGCTGTTGCCGCATTTCCCCTATTACTATTTTGTCGTCAAGAAGGCTTGAATGAATCACGGCGAAGCGGCTGGAGAACAGAGATGGGCAAAGATAATATCTGGATAAACTCAAATAAAAGATACTTTATATTTATCCGTTATGAACCAAAGTGAATTCATTCGACGACGAAAGCTAATTTTTTTATTCGAAGAAGAATAGCGGCGCGATCTCTCTTTGAGCCTGAAGACTTGGGCTGTTCGGCGGCGGCTTCTGATTTCGGTTCGAGAGGCATACAGTGTTGCTTGCGGTGGATTATGTATTAATAAATTGTAAAACGTGACGTTTTCTCTATTCATTAACATACTGCTGAGATTGTCCAGATTAAAATGAGTTCAAGCACGGTATAAATCGGATTATTTCTAGAACTGTACTTGGTAATTAAATATACGGTAACTGTACTCTTTGTTGACAGTGTACCAATAGTTGACACTTTTATTTTCAGTCACAAATAATAAGCTTTTTATTAAAAAAATGTTTTTGACCAATACGCTTTGTACAGCGTGATTCTCTCGCTAGTGTCCTAAAGACAATGCCGTGAATATGCCGCGCCTCGCTGAGTTTCGTGAAAGTGACGAATTTCACGTTCTACATTTCGCATCAGATTTTTGCGAAAATGGCTTCAACCGATTCCGTCGTCCCGATGAAAGTGGCCCCAAGCTAACATCGTTAAAAATAGTCCGATTTACATGACATTTGACACGATTTTAATCGGGAGAACGCCAGGAATTTACATTGTATCCCTTACGCATCCTACTGGACCTCGCCTTCCAAGAAGGCAAGCGATGCCCAGTGTCCTTACAGAAATGCGAAGTTCAGAAGGGATATTGATACGCAAATTAGTATTGTTTCATAAATTATTGAAATAAACTATCAAAGTAAAGAGACATTATCTTTATTTGTCGTCGAGTAAAAATAACGCCGAGTTAGTTTTATTTGAAACGCCACGGATGAATCAGTTTATTCGACGGGAATTCATCCGTCGGCCACAAATAATTTTTTTAATCGAAGGCCTTCATTCTTGAGGTCCCCCGAAGCTCGAGCCGAGCGACATTGTATCGCTCACCCGTCTAACCTGTCGCCTGGAGTTGCTCGGCGATGTATCATCGATTATGCAGAAACAGAATTTCTTTATTTTTCATCGTATCAATATGAAAGTGATTCTGCCGATTAAATTGACAGAAAATAATTTAAATCGGACTACTTTGAACGAAACGGGCTTTCAATTCTGCAAATAAATTTTATGTGTAATCTGATAGTTCAAATTGTGTCATGTTTGGTATATTTCCATCTTTCCTTCTTACACTCCCGGACCTCTCTATCTTTCATTATTGCTACGTTCAGCGAGGTTCTGACGCTGGACGTAGCTCTCGAGCCGTATTGCTTCCTTAGAGCATATACTATGGAGGTCTCATTGAAAGCTTGAAACTGTCGGCAACATGGTGCGAGAGAGAAAGACATGTGCGAGCGAGAGAAGTATATGTCCTATTCGACCGTAAAGCGCAAGCGCCGATATCGTGCGAGAGAGAAACACATCGTGCGAACTGGTGCGAGAGAGTGAAGTATAGATTCTCTCGCTCGCAAGATGTGTTTCTCTCTCGCACAATATCGGCGCTTGCGCTTTACGGTCGAATAGGACATATACTTCTCTCGCTCGCACCAGTGGCACATGTCTTTCTCTCTCGCGTGATGTTGCCGACAGTTTCGAGGCAGTCACTCTAAGGCAATGATACCTCCATGTATATATGCTCTAAGATTGCTTCAAGACTTCTCGATAGAAAGAGAGAACTCTGTGGCAACAGCGCGGCAGAGACAAAGAGAACAGACGATGTGGCAACTATGCGTCAAAAGTTCGTCTACCCAGAGTACCTGGAGATGTCATCTCTGTACAAGTTCTCTTTATCGACCGCAGTAGTTTCATTAGGGTCCGTTTGTTTACTGGGGACGCTTCGATCGATTCGGATCATAACAAAAATGAGACGGCCCCCTTAAGGAAATAACCAAATGGGAACACACTACTCACCTTGATGTAAATAAACATTCGCCAATACTATTCATAATGCACTTCACACTTGAGTGTTTTAGATTTCAGTCGGTAGATGTCTTGGCACGTCAACTGCACTTTTTTCAAAAGATCGTCACTTCTAAAAACCTTATTTTTCACGTTTTTCTGAAAAGTGGTCAACAACTGATACATGGTCAACTACTGGTGCCTTTACCTTACCTTACCAAAGTTGCATAATGAATATGACATGTTAACCTTGTCATCTTCGAAAGTCTTATTATAAACAAGAATAAAAAAATATGTAAATTTCCATAATGTGTGAACTTTCTAACTGGTTATGAGTATTTATTAAGAAAAAATCGGCTTGAAAAGGTTCAATTCTAGGCTGTCGATCTACTGGTATTAGGTTAGGAAACTAATACCAATTCATGGACAGTCATTTTTCTAAGTTATGTTATTTAATTCTTTTTCTTTAGACGTTTATTTAGAAATTTTGAATATTACTAATGCAACCATGTATTACATACCTCTTTAAAATACGTCCAAACACGCTATTTCCTTGTAATAAACCACGTCCACGCTAGCAATGCTTTATACCAACTGAACAACTAGCATCCGGTGGTAATGTGAGATCGTATTAAGAAATATTTTTCCCATACAAAAACGATTTTTATTAAAAGTGATAATTTTATAAAACAACAAACGTTTTTTCTATAACATAACAAAAAATCTTATAAATTAAAAACCTAGTTTTCTCATAATTGATGATTAATCTACGAATCGTCCATCTACTGGCCTGCTTACCCTACCACTCGCAGCCCACATTCAGGCAGATCTCGTACCCAACTCAACGGCGTTATTTATACCTGCAAAAGAATTTTACTTACCCACTCTTGGCCAATAACACATTTTTATAATAATCAGATTTGTTTCTGGAATGTGAATTTATTTTAACCAGATTTTCAACCAATAAGTAATCAACAACCGGCTGAGATTGGAGCTTAATTATTTACAACATGATTTCAAGTAGTTTACACTACAAAATCCTAAAGTACGGAGAACATCCGAGGGGTGGGCACTTGACCGCCTTCCCTTGTGAAGAATGTTACTTATCCCCAAGAATATTATTCACAAATATACATTAAATTACGTGCAATAATTCCAGTCTTTGTTCGCCGGAAAATAAAATTTAGTCCACCGAAACATTTTGCCCGAAAATTTCAAACACGAAAAGCGAACGATTTAAATCAGAATCGTCGGTTAAAGAAAGGGATGGTCGCTGTTGCAATGGTCTGCAAATATATCGTCGATTTCTCCTCGATACTCGTCGATCCTCCCTCGACATGTGCTCCATTCGCGGAAATGTGGCGTGCACGCTTGCGACCAGCTTGCGTGAAAATTCATCGGTGAATTTCGCGATGCCCAGCTATTTTCCAAGCTTTTGTTCGACAGGCGACGCAGCCCTTTTATTGTGCTGCGAATAAAGCGCACCTGCTGCAAAATTAACGCGTGCAAAATGAGAAAACAATTTCACAGGCCGCCGGGGGTGGACTAGACGCATGGCGCAGAAGTTACGGTGAATGGTCCGCGCTGCGGAATATTTCCGTATCGCGTTCACCGTGGAACGATTCGGCTGCTGATCTCGCAGTTCCACCGAAGGGGATTAATATTTACCGTTCGGACGGTTTAAGCACAGCTGTGGACCGTTTTATGTCGCGATATTGAATTACGTTTCCGGAAACTGTACAGTTTGGCGCTCGTACAGGCTGTCCCATTGAGTTGGGTTATATTGCATCGTTGAAACAATTTGAGAAATGTGACAGATAGTAATAACAATAATAATACTTTATTGCATATAAAATTGCAATAGAGGTGATATAAGTATAAAGGGCGAGATATATGCTGTTATTGAGCTTAACCCTAGTAGTATGTCTTTATTACAACTACTTACATACAGGGTGGTCGATATACTGCGAAACTGAGCAGGATGTTAGTTTTTATGAAAAAGCAAATGAAAAATATAGATATACCATAAGGAAAATGTCCCAACCCATACAGCACACCTCGTTGCAGCAGTATTGCAGGAACGTTGATGCAATATTGTGTTGTTGCAGGTTGCATTGTGATATTGCAGGAACGATGCTGCAATATTGTTTTGCATTATTGGATTGGCAACGATCGTAGAATATTGCAGCAATATTGCAATTTCGTTGCCGTGCAATATTCCAGTGGCAACGGTCCTACAATATTTCTGCAATATTGCGCGCATATCGATGTGCAATGTTCCAGTGGCAACGGTCCTACAATATTTCTGCAATATTGCGCGCACATCGACGTGCAATGTTCCAGTGGCAACGCCCCATCAAAATTGCGCACACATTGCCATCCAATACTGTAGTGAAAACTTGTGGAAACATTACAACAATATTCTGAAGCAACTACCCTAGTAGCATTTTTGGTTGGCATAGTAGTGTGTATAAGGGGATTCTAACGCAAATTTGAGTTTGAAGGCCATTTCCCCCACCCCTCCCCCGACCTTGAAATCCAAATTTGAGTTTCAAGACCAGCGGAAAATTCCTCGCGGGCGGCGGCGGCGGCGCGGCGGCGGATGACGTCATCGAGATGACGGAGTGGTGGGGGTATAGCGCGTGAACAGATATCGATGCCTAATCGATATCGAGGAGGAACCGCAGGTAAAGACTCACGCAAGCGAGTGGTGGGGGGTGCTACCATCGACGAAGTATAGAATAGACCTATCACCTTATGGGACTTGGTGTCACCACCCAAACTGTGTTACCGACCCATAATTTGAGGACTGAATTCAGCGGCCTCTGTTCATGAACAGCGTCCAACTCAGCAACTACACTGAAATGTGTTGAAATGCTGAAAAGTGTGTGCGTGCTTGTATACGTGTGACTTGTTTAGAGTGAGAGTTTGACATAGAGGGCAGGCTTTCGTTTGTCGTTACGCTACGCTTTGGCTCGGCTTGTCGAAAATCTATTTCGGTGATCTGAAGACTATATGGCGCCGAAATATGGCTCTTCTTAAAAGCTTATACAAACTATAAATTGCAAGATGACATTGATTGTTAGTACTTTACGTGTTGTGGAACACTTAACTAACATTTTCGCGTGTCGTACGTCGAAAAATATTAAAACTTGACGCTGTTACTGACAATCCCGCAAATCTCCGCACTCCGCGCATGTCTAAATAAACGGTGCCCATCCTACAACACGTATAAATCATTGAGAACAAGGAATCCAAACGTTTTTGTAAAATTTTGTATTCGTAGTTTTCGGGACCCGAGGACATTTTGCAATAGTTTATTTATTACTTGGGAACGGTGGATTAGTAGTTTAAACTCTATGTTTCGTTACAAATTGATTGGCCGTTTCCCCTTATTAACTATTTTATATTTTTAGTTTTTTTATTATTCCTAGATATGTACATATGAGAACACAGCTATTGTACTTTTTAAAGCACCAGTGGAAAAAATGGTTCTGGATTTACGGACGTCGCGACTCGCGAGTGAGATGAAATGGGAGGGAATAAGAGAGAATGAAAGCAAGTGAGAAACGGCACGAAGGTCCTTTACGCGACAAACGATCAATCTGGCAGCGGCAACAAAGTATGATACATTGTCTTCTTGCGTTCTCCGTGCGCCTGATTTTCGCATGTCGATGTCGGTCCACGGACGAGCTATGCCTAAACGCCCGTATTGAAGCAGATTTCACTTTCTTCTATAAATTCTGCAAAAGCAGTAATCAGTAGCTAAATGTGGAAAACATGTATGTACAGTGTGCACATGCTAAGCTAATTGTAAGATGAAATTTTTACATTCTCTGTTTCGTCTTTATTCGAGCATTTATGGAAAATTAGTGACAATTTTTTAATAAAAGGAAAATCAAACACGACGTCATTTGGGACAAGTAGGTATGTACATATGAGATGGTGCTGAAAGAAACGAACTATTTCTTATATGAAATATGCCCTTTTTATTTATTTATTAAAAGCTGTCATACAATAGATAAAAATAATATAACTGTATAATATTTGTAAACTCCTTTTCTTCTCACGGCCATAATTTCTTATATAACATCCTAGGCTGTAAAAAGAATAAAATGTATAAAGTGTTAGGGAAGAGATCTTTCAAATAACAATATTAATAGCGTTAGTTAAAATTATCCATTTGGACTATTATACTCTTCGATATAATATATTTTAATTTATAAAGCAGAAAGTTTATGTTTGTGTGCTTGTCTGTCGCCTAAAAACTTTCAAACGGTAAACTCTTGGAACACATAATGTGTCTCCACTCATTATGCCTGGCTAATCCAAATGAACTATTTTCACAAAAAAAATTAGATTTTTTTTAGAAAATCAGATTTTAAATTTTGGGCGAAGCCGAGTATGGAGTAAAGCTAGTGTATGTACAGTGCCTCACAGCCATAATCGTACACTCTTTAAAATCGCATAACATTTTTAAAATTGGTCCAATCGACTTGAGTTTTTTTTAGAAGCTAGAATGATTAGTTTGCTAAGTGACGTGTTTCGTTGTTTTGAAAAAATTGCAATCGGTCGGAAAGATAAAAAAAAAATTATAAAGGTCGTTTTTTCAACTTTTTTTTCGCTGACTTCGGGAATTTCGCGATTTTCGACCTTAATCTGCGATCTTTAAATGTTTGTCGCTCAGAGTAACGTTAACCGATTTTCATTAAATTTTCGGCATGTATACAACTTACTTAAATCTACAAACGGGTTTTTTGAATTTTCATTACAGGCTCAAAAAAAAGTTGTAAAAAACGACCTTTACTATTCTTCTGCTATTCCGGTCAATTGCAATTTTTTTCAAAACGTCGAAACTCGTCGCTTGGTAAACTAATCCTGCTAGCTTCTAAAAAAAACTCAAGTCGTTTGGACCAAATTTAAAAATGTTATGCGATTATGTGTACGATTATGGCTGTGAGCCACTGTATGTATATTTCGGACTGTAGAGTGCAGACAGACCTGGTGTAACGTGTGGAGCAAAGGTCTTTGAACCGTAAGCTGCTAAGTATATAGTCATTTGTTTAAACTTGAAATCGATTGATATCGTCTACGGATTCAAGTACCAGAATACCCTATATATCATATTTACAGAGCTTGAGACCATTACTAAAGTTCTATCAAGTATCGTAACTCAATATCCACAAAAGTTCTGCCTTTCTTTCATCTTAGTTCCTCTATCGCTTTATAGTCTGTCATGTTAATACAGATTTAAAAAAATAAAGCAATAGAGTTAACGGGGTGGGCCACGCGAAGGCGTGAAAGAAGGTCTTTGCCATCCCAGAGTATGTTCAATGTTAATACAAATCCAAACCATTCACCGAAAAAAAGGAAAAGACAAAAAAAATAACTTATTTTTTAGAAATAAATCCGTCCACCGAATAATGTAACACTGAAAATACTCGAAATCATACACAAGCCAAAATATACAGCATACGCCAAAACATACAGCAAAAGCATAAGGTGAAAGATACAGAATGAGCATGAATGAAGATAGAAGCAAAAAGGTAGGGCAGGGACTTGTTAAAAAAAGACAAAGTTTTCAAACATGCTTTAATGTCGATAATTTTGAATAGTTTTTACTCAATGATGCTCCCACACATCTTAATTGCTCGCCGAGCCATACTGTATCTTTGTGTATTTTTACCGTTAAAGCTATATATACCATTTCTTTACGATGAGCAGCGCATTCACCTTGAGTAAACCAATTTGGATATTTCTCCTCCACTACACGGGAAATAATCGAAAATAGTTTGTCCAATATGAATGCTTCGCTGCGTAACGCGGGATAATGAACGTCGAAAACTTTAGATATTATACGAAAAATGAATGAAAAATGTTGCGTTGGAACGCAAAGGTGTCCAAAATCAACATTATCTGCAACAATATATGCGCGAAAAGATATTAGCATTTGCTCGTTGCGACAAAAGCTACTATTACTCTCAATGAATGTGGCATAACATATATCACACCGCGACTTCTCGACACTTTTTTTAGCAATGTACCCAGCAAAATATTCAAGCGCACATGATTCTAAGGAGCACACCGATGTTGATAGTTCATCAATATTAATATCAATGTCTACATCTGTACTAATACTATCATCATCGGTGTGGTCTTCAATATTAAGTAATGCAGCATCAGGTGGCAACGTGGCTGGTTCACATTGTGATATAGAATCTCCCGGTAATAACGGTGCGTCGTAATCTCGCATGCAATTTCCAGTATCTAAACTATGATCTAAACTTAATAAAATATTCTTTTTGATCGCAAGACGCACCGCTTTTACCGAGGGATTATGGTTGTGAGTGCCACCATGCATCCGCAGAACAGAGAAGAAGTTTTCTATGGGATCCGTGTTAAGTCGCGACGTTAGTAAAAATGTAATACCTTCTTCTCTTAAATCATTCCACAGTTGCAGAGTGGCATTGATAGATTGCCGTAACCCCAAGAAACATGGAGGTGCTTTCAAACCTTTAGGAGTCATAGTATACCAATTGTCCATTTCATTTAATCGTGAAATCAAATTATTTTGGACATTGTCATAAAGTCGCGAAAGAGCACACTTGTTTGGGTTGGGATCACGGGCTGATCTACTATTTAAATTATCAAATAAATCATTTAAGGTTTCAAAGAAACTAGCCGTGTGTTGAACGGTTGTTGTTTGTATGCTACCTGTTAATGAAGCGGTGAACAAAGCAGACGACACCCTTTTGCTAAAAACTTGGAGAGCAAGCTTACATTTCATTTTATCGAAAGAATTTGGCCTTACATGCTTCTCGGACAATTTGTAAGCTGCTCGAGTATTTTTGTCCTTTTCTAAATTCCACAAACACGTTACATTGGACCACGAAACTATAGATCCATTAATTAAAAAATCATGATTTAATAAATTGTTTCTAATGCTTTTAAATAAATGTAAAAAATCAAACAAAAAAAAAATTTTTTGGCCATTTCGTTCAAAATAAGGATTTTGTATAGATGATCGGTCGTCTGCTATGCTCTGATTACTGGTTCCCTGATCGGAAACAACCGCTCTGACTTTTAAACCAGTTGCATACAAAGCATCTAAAATCTCATCTAAAATTGTAGACAAATCGTCTCTCTTGACTCCTGATTTTGAAATAAAGAAAGCCAATGGTTGTTTCCAATTAGTGAATAGCCCGCGTAGCATAAAAACAAGAACCTGTGTACCCACCGCTAAATTTCGACCCAAAGATCCCAAGTCTTCGAAACCTTCAATAATTTGTTTAGTTGGATGGAAATCTAGACATTTTTTGATTGCCATTTCATCAAACAAGAGTACGCAATTACGATCTGCGGCTTCCATATACGCAGCTTTAATTTTGAGCGCGGTAAACAAAGGTTGGCATATACCAGGCCAAATATCTATTTTCCCGAACCACCGAATAATTGTACCTGGACTCGGTAGATGAAAACCGAAAACTTCGCGCATCTTATTATACAAAGCTGGCGAAGTGTAGTGCATCGTCATGCATATCTGCTGTTCACAACGGGTATAAATTTGTTTATTGTACTTAAATAATAGTAAAAATATAAAAGTTAAAATAAATCCAGAAGCTTTTTTCGCGATCGCTTTCTTCAAGCATGTATCATCTATACTGCCTGAAGAAAGTTTATGTTTTAAACGATCGATTACTCTGCACTTCGCCCGTACTTGCAAGCGAAGAATATTATATTTATTCTTCTCTTGCTTTAACTGTTTTTCCATTTCCATCAACCGTTCCTGCAAATTATTACGTTCTTCTGATGATGAACTGGCCTCAATTTCCATACTTAAGTCGCTATCGGTATCGTTAAAATACATTTTAGGCACGGCATCTTTCCGTAATTGCCCGGACACGTAAAAACTACTTTTCAAAAAATGCCGGCTACATATACACTTCTTTCTCAATTCCGCGTTAGTCATTTCCACCCAATCATCTAAGCCACAGTTAACCAGCCACGTTATGCATCTATCATTGTCATTTACCGGGAATGAATGGAATGTAGTACCGTCAGTTACATTACGGTTTACTAAATCGCAATTAGGATATACACATTTTTTATAATGTGTTTTACGAGTCTGATTCTCCATTACTAATAAATATACAAATTAATGAATGAAGAAAATAAGCAAATGATGCGAATGATAAAGCGTAGAGAAGTTTTACTTACTACTTACTTGGATATTATTTGCCACTATTAGCAAGACTGCTCCGACTATAAATCTTCAAGACGGCTTGTAGGGAACTGACTTTGTTTCGACTGATGATCGTTGAACGGTATCGCCCATAGCCGTCCACCGAACAAAAGAAACGCGTTGCGAGGAAAGAAACTAACAAACGCACTTTTCTGGAGATTCGTTTTCGGGGCGCGGTGTTTAAAATTTAAATCCCAGTCATCTGAGCGCGCGGCCGCACGTGCGCGCACTCACACGCGAGAACCACCGCCGGCGCCGTGGAATTCAACATATTCTTACATTGCTTTAAATCATTCTTCACACAGCGAAACCACACAATTCTTTTACTATCATTGTTTCACACATATTTATTATGCAATCATATCACAGTGGCCTAACATTTAATCATAGTAGAAAAAATATTTTGTCATGTTACTTCATACAGTCGAACCTCGATAACTCGAATCTCAAGGGAAGGGAAAAAATCTGCGAATTATAGAGGTTTCGGCTTATCGAGTTTTCGAGTAACAGAGGTTCAACAAACGAAAATTCGACTAGAGGCTTTGTGCGACTGTTAGTTTTTTGGCTTGTGAAGCTGTAAAGCAAGACAAATTTAAGGTTTAAAGTTCAATTGTTTATTGCATACCTAAATTAAATATACCTACAACTTATGTACTACATATATAAAAATAATTATATGACACATTTTATGCTCGAAATATTACTCTTTATTACATATTAAAAAAAAATGTTATTTTGCTTTGTGCCAGTCTTCTAGTGTATTGTAAACCTTAAAAATTATCCTCAATAGTTTGAGATCTTTATACGAAATTTCGTAATACATATGTAGAAGTAAACTTCGACTTGTAAAGGTCGGAATTCTTCTAAATTCGAGTTATAGAGGTGAAATACATAATTTAACATGCAAAATATAGTTCGAGTTAAGGAAGTTTTATTTCGAGTTGTAGAGGTATTTACAGCGAAGCGGAAGGGAATGAAGAAAATTTTTGTCTTATAGAGGTTTTCGAGTAGTCGAGGTTCGACTGTATTAGCAAATACACTGCCACGGGCATATCAGTGTATTGTAATATTTACAAGAAATATGTGATATACGAATGTTTCTATTCGTTCATTTTATAGAAAATCTCATGAACACTGCTTTCGGGGATGAATCTACACTTCTGGTTCGGTGGACATTTGTAAAAAAATTGCCTCAGAATTGGCAGAATTATAGCTGGGCTTCGAAATGAGTGTAAGTTCTAAAAAAAAATTCTAACTTCGTTTTCCTGGAGTGCGAGTTCAAGTCCATGTTGCAGGGTTTAATTGTTTCATTAGTTTTACTCTTTAAAATAATTTTTTAGGGTTTAATTGTTTTTTTTCAATGTACCTATATCAACAAAAAACGTGCAATCAAAGCAGAAATGTATTCTTGAGATACCGTTCTTACTAGTCTCCAAATATACTTTAAATTCTAATTGTAAGTTATTTAAATAAATTTTTACATTATCACTTAATAATGGGACGTAGAGGAGGAGGAAGTATAAGTAACGGATTCATGCGCAATCGGAGTAATTGTAGGAAGGGCGTCGTGTTTGGCTTTCCTTTCGTCTGGAAAATTTCATACAATATGTTACAAATACTGTGATGAAAATAAAATAGAAAATATAAAATTTTGATTTTTCAATAGTATAGATGATTTTGTCTAACACGCGTTCCCGCTTTTGGCTACTGATCGCTACGCGGGCGCGCGAGCGAGCTGCGGCACGAATAATTTTTTTCGTATAAATAAGCGATCAGGCCCGCCGCGCACGTGAAGGATGCAGTATCAGACGCCCGAAAGACGAGAGCGAGACAATGTATCAACGCATCGTCTGTCTCACGTCTGTCAGCACTCAACCAATGCACCAAACTCATCATTACTTAGCACATACATACATACAGATGTACATCCTGTCAAGTTCTAGCCATCTGCTTGCAAAAAGTGTTATTGGCATATTTGACTTGACAAGTGCTACGAACTGGAAAAGATTCGTTAAGAGCAAGCGCCTGATTTAGCGAGCTCTGCTTGCAAGACATTTCAAGTCGTATCGATTTTTACCTTCGGGTGCATCGCGTTTCTGGGAACGGCATTTGTTTTAAAAAGAAAGACGAACTTTTCGGGGGCCCGGACCTCAACAATCGATGAGAAAAATGCCGCATTTCGACTGAACGTTCGCTATCGTATTATTTGTTGGGCTTTAAAAAAATGTTATTATATTACTTCTCTCTGTACCAATTTTTTGCCGTACCTTCCTCATACCAAACTGCGTCGTAATTGGTTTCATTTTAGTAGAAAAACCTGACATACAATACAGATGTTTGCATAATGATGAAAAAATATAAAAAAAATATTTTTTTATTAGAGGATAGTGCATATTAATGCCCCTGTATTCCTTCCAAGCGCCGACCAACATGTTGTCATAAAGAGTTGGTAGCTTCTGAACAATTTTAGAAACCTGTGTAAACCTGATACCTATGTTTCCATATTTAGAAGAGTGATAGGAACTAGAGGAAATACTGTATTGAGTTGTCTCAAGCGTAAATGTTGTAAAACGTTTATATGTAAAACCGACTCGAAAAATCCGATCTTACCATATTTTATGGCAGGAAGAAAGTCAGAAAAGCATGTATTTAGACGCGTAATATAACATTTTTAATAGTTTTCTTAACAGGTTAGTCAATTGAATGTCAGGGGGGCTTAAACTAATTATTTAAAATTTTAAAGACTGTTCTTCGAGATATAAAATAATTAATTATGGCTATAGTCCCTAGTAATAATCGCACTAAATATAAACAATTTAATGAAATAACTTTTCTCCCGCTTGGGACAACAAGTCAATTTTCCGCGGAAGAGAAAATGCGCAGGCTGGATGCGCGTGATTATTATGTGGTCCTCTCCTCGAAATGACAGAAAATATAACCCACACAGCACCATAACATTGCAGCAACGTCTCTGCAATGATGCGGTGCAAGATGGCAATATTGCAACATAACATTGCAGAGACGTTGCAGGTTCAGTCCTATGTCCGCCTTAGCAATATTGCAGGTGTGTATTTTTGCAAAGTTGCGGCAACATTACGAATATGTAGTCCTGCAACGTTCCGGCAATGATTCTGCAACGAAACTGCAAAATTGTGGCAATGATCCTGCAACTCTTCGGCAATATTGCGGTGCGAGATTGCAATGTTGCACCGCATCATTGCAGAGAAGTTGCAGGTTCACTCCTATGTCCGCCTTAGCAATATTGCAGGAGTGTTTTTTGCAAAGTTTTGGGAACATTACAAATATGTAGTCCTGCAACGAAACGGCAAAATAGTGGGGGCAATTGGATCGATCCTGCAACTCCATTGCACCGCATCATTGCAGAGACGTTGCAGTGCAGGTTCACTCCTATGTCCGCCTTAACAATATTGCAGGAGTGTAATTTCCGCCGCAACGTTTCGGGCAGTGAGGGGACGCGACGACGTGAATGTGTCCAGAATCGTAGTTGTATAACGCCCGTGTGTCTTTTTCTCATAGAAAATTCTTTTACCCCAAGGGGGATTCGAACCGAGGACCTGTAGCATCGTAGACCAGGGGTGTCGAACAGGCGGCTCGCGAGCCGCAGTGGCTCCTTCCCCGCTTCGCCTATTCCGGAGAGCCGCAGGAGAACGACCCCCTCCATACCTACTTCACTCTGATGCATTTCTCCTCCGGCGCCGCACAAGCCCTACCACCAGTAGGCTAGTCACCACTACAAATCAACATCTATATAAGACTTTTAGCCTTCAAGCGGACTTTACCCGTGACATACGTATATTTATGTCCATGCAAATTGATATATGCCTACATACTTACTTGATTTCTAGTAGAAATGTTTTACTAATGCGAACATTGTGGCTGTGTCATATTATCGACAAGGGATTGTATATCCACTGATATGTTTGATGTTGCTATTCGCATCAATGAGGATAGAGAATCGTCCGTCAACGTCGAGCGATATTTGGATTTAATATGTTTCATGGTTGAAAATGCAGCCTCACATTTATATGTGGATCCAAACATCGAACAGATTTTTAATCCTAAATTGACTAGTTTAGGATATTTTTTTTCCTGTAATAATTTGAAAAAATCCAGCCCACAGTCGTTTCTGCTTAATAGAAATGGGTCTGCTTGTAAATTACAAAGTTCCAGGCGGTATTCCAATTTCTGTTCTTCGATTGTGCATCCTTTCGGGTTATTAAAAATTAGGAGGTCCTGCTTCAAAGTGTCGAAATCAGCAAATCTATTATTAAATTCTTTTTCTATTTCAAATAATATTGGTAGAAATGTGGTGAAATTTGCGTCTTTATGCTCATCAGCAATTTCTTTGCATGCTGAAAAATGGTGCAACTCCGATATTTTTAATTCGGCTATAAATAGTTGCATTTGATTTTTAAAACCGTTAATGTGGCCAATCAAATCAGAAATTGTTTGATCCTGTGTTTGCAATTTTATATTCAAAGAATTTAAATGATCTGTGATGTCCGTTAAAAATGCTAATTCGCACAGAAACTTAACGTCTTTGAATTTTTCCACCATAGCAGTTTCCACTTTTGTTTCTTTTTTTAAAAATTGTGGTATTTCTTTCCTCAAAGCAAAAAAGCGCTCTAAAGTTTTTCCTGCACTCAACCAACGCACTTGACTATGTAAAAGTAAATCATTATAAGCAGCGTCCACATTTTCAAGGAAAGTTTTAAATTTCCGGCGTGACAGTGATCGGTTTCCACCTCTAATTAAATTTACAATTTTGGTCACGATCTTCATCGTCGAATTTAGTGTTATAATTTTTCCGCACAGTGCTTCCTGATGAATTATACAATGGAATGTAGGGCAAGTAATTCCATTTTTTGTTAATTGTCCTCTCAACCCTTTGTCGCGCCCTACCATTGCTGGTGCACCATCAGTTACAATTGCAGTACACTTCGAAAATCCACCGTAGTCTTCCACTTTTTCGCGAAACGCTTTAAATATGTCCGTTCCTTGTGTAGTAGAACGTAGCGGTACGATTGCTAAAAGTTCTTCACTGATACAAAACTGATTGTCTATCGAGCGAACAAAAATAGATAATTGACTGATATCGGTAACATCAGTGCTTTCATCTAAACATAATGAAAAGTAACGACAGTCTTTTAATAAAGTTTTTAGTTTCTCTGAAATATGGTCACTAATTTCACCCACTCGAGACGAAATAGTTTGCCGCGACAATGACACTGTTTTGAAACATTCCACTGTACTTTCTTTTCCGAACGCTTTCGCCATTTCGATTGCACATTTCTTTATTAATTCACCGTCTGAAAAACACTTCTTTGCACGTGCAATTTCTAATGCGACAGAATACGAAGCTGCAACGCTTTGCTGCTGGGACGTTTGCGATTTAATTTCCTCTTCATTTGTATATTGAATTTTTAAATTTCTACATACTTCTGCTCGACGTTCTGCGGAATATGTATCGTACGTTTCTGCATGAGACATAGTATAATTTCGAGAAAGGTTGCTCTTCTTCATATTTGCAAGCTTTACATTGCAAAGTAAACATAGAGGCTGTCGTCCACAATCAATGAAAAAAAATTCGTTTTCCCAATTCTCGTGAAATAAACGATTTTCTTCACTAATTTTTCTTTTTCTGTTCGCCATGATGCAATCACAATAACAATATAACAAAACAAACAAAACAATAACACAATAACGAAAAATAGCAAAAATACCGATAAAACAAAAAATTGATAGAACGATAAAGACACACTGTGTGTTAGCAGCTAACTGAGTTAGCTCGACGTCAAACGACTTACTATGCGCTGTTACAGACTGCAGTAGGTACAGCCTTTTTCCCTATCATAAAATTTTTGGGAAAATCCAGCATTCCAGGTATAAGTACCTACCACTTTCCATCAAGGAAAGAAGTCGTGAAAATATACAAAGAAGCTCTGGGATTCTTACTAATATCAATAGAAACAGTCAGCAATTTGAAAACCGGTTCCAAACAAACAGTTCCATTTATAATGAGTAAAAGTGAATGTAAATAGGAGTGTTTTAAATTATTATCAGAAAAAAGTATCCAACGCTTGTGCATTTGAACTTAAAAGGGGGAACACCATTGTGACGACCGGAAAAATAAGCCATTTTTAAGAATCTTTGTCAGGAATAATTTACAGTATTCGCATAAAATTTTTATTACCTACTTTTATAAAAATTTTATATGAAAACTGTAAATTATTCCTAAAAGAAATTCTTAAAAATGGCTTATTTTTCCGGCCGTCACAATGGTGTTCCCCTTAAAAATGCGGGATAAGAAACGTTTCGTGTTCATATTTTGGTTTCACCGACTATACATGTAGTCTTGTTTGCTCGTGGTGGGAGGGGATCGGTTCACTGACAATGAGCGTTGGTCTCGAGCTACTCCTGGAGAAAAAGTAGTGGGGGAACTGGCTAACCGGGCGCCCGAGCCGTGCGGCTCGCGGAGTGGGGAAGTTCGCCACCCCTGTCGTAGACGAACACTTTGCCGCCGCAGCTACAACCGCTGATTGATAAGATTGCTTACGTATTCGAACTTATACGCCTACCGTGCAATACTTTAAACTCAAATTATTCAAAAACGAAGGCTCATTTGACAAACCCCATTAGGGTTTTGTAACACTATAGGTGCGTACTACAAATTTCACCCGGTGTCGTTTTAGGTTAGGTTGGAAAACAGTCTTTAGACTAAACCTTTACATTTGTCTTCTCTTCTCTCTTTTCTCTTGCTAGATTGTATATACGTATTTGTGCAATAAAGACGTTTAATAATAATAATAATAATTTCAGCCATTAAAAAATATAGTACCTATTTTATCTAAAATAATTAAATTGATCTTCGAATCTCCTCTATAAGTTCATGTACCTACATACAACTCCCGCGATAACACTTTTTTCATATCTTCAACGGCCAACGAGATATTCTAGCGTATCCAGTTAAATGAAACACGCCGTAGAAACCACTCGACGTCATGTACATTAGGATGGTCCTTATTTTTCAACTTCCGTTTTATTTTGGTCGCTCTCCCCTAAATTGTGACACTTGGTGAGAAAATGATGTGTGCAAAATTTTAAAGTGACTGGGTAACGGGAACCCGTGCCACATTTATGTTAAAGTTTTGAAATTTTAGTGACTTCACGTCAATTTCGCACATCATTGTGTTCCGCTATTATGGAGGAATTAGTGATTCTTTTTTAATAAAAGTACAATTTCTTAGGTGTATAATAGTATCATTTCTGTGTGACTTCAAACAGTATTCTCAGAATCTCTGAATTTTACCATTAAAATTAGCGTACAACAGCGTCGGAGCCATTATGCGCGGCTACGTGAAGTCTTATTTCACGACTTCCGATTTCTTTCGTTGCACCCTCCAAAATTGTAACACTAGACGGAAAAATGATCCCTGAAAAAATTCAAATTGATTGGACGTCGGCAACCCGTGTCGCACTATAATTGAAGTTTTGAAGTTTTAGCGATTTTATGTCAATTTTTTTAAATAATTTGATACTGCCCTATTATAAAGGATTACTTAATAGTTCCTTAAAAACTATTGTTTTTTCTGATATGTATAATAATGATATATAGACACAACTTTAAATAATTTACTCAAAAACTTGTGTCGTAGCTTCCCACGACCACGGAGATCTGGAAGAGAAACTTGACATATAACGCTGTGGTTTAGCTACTGTATGCAACTACGTGAATATTCCAGGCTTTTCCCTATGAAAATGCTTCTAATGAAAGAACCTTCTAATATCATAGAAAAAAAATCGTTACCTGGCAATCGTGAATATTACCGCGTTTTACTTGGTAAAGGCGGATTGTTTGGTTTTTCCAAACCAAATTTTTTAATAGGTACAATATACCTACAGACTTTTTAGGAAAGGACCCTTCATTGTGGAAGAACGACACGTTATATCAGAAAACTTTACAAAGTACAACACATTTATAAGTGACAAATGATAGGTACCACTGAACGGTATGTCAAACTTATATCAGAATATAATAATCTGCTGACAAAAAATGAGGAAGAAAAACAATATATTTTACAAATAATTGAAGATTATAGGAGACTTTACCCTAATGTAAACAAATTTACAAACACAGAATATAATATATTGAAAAATACATAGAATTTAATAATATGCTAATTTATTACCTTCAATCTATAATATATAACTTAAATTTCAATAGAGAGTATTTCGTTTACAACTATGTAAAAAAATTTAATTCCTAAGTACTAATACTATAATCATTATTACAAAAACAAACAATACACTTGTGCATCAAAAGAACTATAATTTGACTCGAACTGCGTACAGTAGCTTATACGCTGCGTTATATACTAATTTTAAGAGATAAAACTCAAAGATTTCGTATATATTTTTGTAAGTAACATGCATATTATTATTATACATCTAATAAATTGTGCTTTTATTAAAAAATATTCACTGATACTTCAAAAATAGCCGAAAACAATTATGTTCGAAACTGACGAGAAATCACTAAAATTTCAAAACTTTAACTCAAATGTAGCAAGGGTTGCCATTGTCCGATCACTTTGAAATTTTGCACATATCATTTTCTCATCAAGTGTCACAATTTAGGGGGGTGCGATAAAAAAGAACTCATAAAAAATGTTGACCCCTATAGCTAAGGACCACCCTAATGTACATATTTCGAAAAATTTTGACAAAGTCATAGTTGCTTCAGAATATTGTTGTAATGTTTCCACAAGTTTTCACTACAGTATTGCACGACGATGTGCGCGCAATATTGCAGAAATATTGTAGGACTGTTGCCACTGGAACATTGCACGTCGATGTGCGCGCAATATTGCAGAAATATTGTAGGACCGTTGCCACTGGAACTTTGCACGTCGATGTGCGCGCAATATTGCAGTAATATTGCAGGACCGTTGCCAGTGGACCATTGCACGGCAACGATCGTACAATATTGCAGCAATATTGCAGGATAGTTGCCAATAAACCATTGCACGTCGATGTGCGCGCAATATTGCATCAATATTGCAGGATAGTTGCCAATAAACCATTGCACGGCAACGATCGTAGAATATTGCATCAATATTGCAGGATAGTTGCCAATAAACCATTGCACGTCGATGTGCGCGCAATATTGCAGCAATATTGCAGGATAGTTGCCAATAAACCATTGCACGGCAACGATCGTAGAATATTGCAGCAATATTGCAGGATAGTTGCCAATGGACCATTGCACGGCAACGATCGTAGAATATTGCAGCAATATTGCAGGATAGTTGCCAATGGACCATTGCACGGCAACGATCGTACAATATTGCAGCAATATTGCAGGATAGTTGCCAATAAACCATTGCACGGCAACGATCGTACAATATTGCAGCAATATTGCAGGATAGTTGCCAATTCAATAATGCAAAACAATATTGCAGCATCGTTCCTACAATATTGCAATGCAACCTGCAACAACGTAATATTGCAGCAACGTTCCTGCAATACTGCTGCAACTAGGTGTGCTGTATGGGAACCTATATGCTATACCCGATTTCCTAAAGATACTGTTGCGGCGTAATAATAATGTTTAGGAAGGATGATAAAATGTTCACAAATGTAGCGTAAAAGAACGAAATAGCGAATAAACATTTATTCTCATATAGCACATACATAGGTTATATTTTCTGTCACTTTGCGGCGCCAACCATGTAATAATCACGCGCATCCAGCCTGCGCATTTTCAGTAGCGGATTTGATATGCGGATTTTCTGTCCTTGAAGTGACAGAAAATATAACCTATATGCTATACCCGATTTCCTAAAGATACTGTTGCGGCGTAATAATAATGTTTAGGAAGGATGATAAAATGTTCACAAATGTAGCGTAAAAGAACGAAATAGCGAATAAACATTTATTCTCATATAGCATATACATAGGTTATATTTTCTGTCACTTCAAGGACAGAAAATCCGCTACTGAAAATGCGCAGGCTGGATGCGCGTGATTATTATATGGTTGGCGCCGCAAAGTGACAGAAAATATAACCTATGTATATGTTATATGACAATAAATGTTTATTGGCTATTTCGTTCTTTTACGCTACATTTGTGAACATTTTATCATCCTTCCAAAACATTATTATTACGCCGCAACAGTATCTTTAGGAAATCGGGTATAGCATATAGGTTATATTTTCTGTCACTTCGAGGACAGAAAATCCGCTCCTCGATGTGACAGAAAATATAATCTACATGCTACATGACAATAAATGTTTATTTGCTATTTCGTTCTTTTATGCTATATTTGTGAACTCTTTATGACTTAACATCCTTTCCAAATATTATTGTTACGCCGTAACGGTATTTTTATGAAAATGAGAAATGTAATTATGCGTGGTTAGGAAATTAAAATTTCCATTAGGACAAGAACTGGTGTTTTATAGACGTTTGTTTATTTCTTTGTAGGGTGTTTATTTAGAGCATGTGTCCTTACAATTTTAACAAATAAATAATTACTCTGCTTAACGAGTTGTGTAGACTTATTTTGTCCAGCCATAACCTTATGAAGTGCACAGATCTGTAATCCTGAAACTTGAAGCCAAAATGAATTAGAATTTGACAACATGCAAACAGATATGAATTTGAGAATAAAAGCTAAAATTACTTACAATCTCGAACAATTCCATAATCCTGCAAACGCGAAAATTGATGCCAAAACCAGCTATAACCTCATCAACCATAGAAATCTGTAAACATGAAAATTGAATGTAAAATCAATTAGATTCTAATAAAACGCATGAATTTGGCAAACATAAACAAATTAAGCTAAAACTTACTATTTCGATGAAATGTACTCAGAAAATGACGTTATGAATGGAAATTTTGATATCTTAACCACGAATAATTACACACCTCGACTTCATAAATATACCGTTGCGGCGTAACAATAATATTTTGGAAGGATGTTAAGTCATAAAAAGTTCACAAATGTAGCGTAAAAGAACGAAATATCCAATAAACATTTATTATCATGTAGTATATAGGTTAGATTTTCTGTCACTTCGAGGATCCGAAAATCATCTCCTCGAAGTGACAGAAAATATAACCTATATACTACATGACAATAAATGTTTATTACGCGTTGTATTTATATAATATTTCTGATCGAAATATATGGAAATACCTAAGTGCAAATTATGCTTCAATCAAAATCTATTAGTAAATGGAATTATGCAACATGTTTCTTGAAATTAGTCGTGACATTCAGGCCGTTTTAGATTTTAAAGGTTTCCGAAGAGATTTAATTTTAATTCCTACCACTCGTAGCATTGTAATCTTATTTTAGACTGAATCGATAACGTTGGGTGTGACACGAAAATGGTAAGGGGGCTCGCGAGCCCCCCGAGCCTGTGACACAAAATTACATTGGGTGATAGGTCTATTCTATACTTCGTCGATGGTGCTACTCTGGAGCGTGGTACCAGTCGGTAAGGTAGGAAATATTAATTTATGATATTAATATAAATGAAAAAACAGAATCTCGGGCGACGGGGCTCGAACCCAAGACCTCCGCGGTACGAGTCAGCCGCCTAACCAACTCCCCCAACGCCCACTCTCTGACATTAGTCTTTAACGAATGGTACATATACCAAACGCCAAAGCATAATAATTATCGGATGATGTTTCGGACAATGTCGAGAAAGATCGGCATTTTACAAACCACGTATTCGGAGGAGGGAAAGAGAGAGCATTACATTAAAATCTAAATTCGGAGGAAGGAAAGAGAGAGCACTCACGTTTGAACGGGTATTGAACGGCTTTGATCGGGTATAGAACGTAAATCGTACAACTCTGAACGTGAATCGTACTACTTCTACATAATTATAACTATCGTCTTAATCTAGCGTACACCACATATAGGAGGTTGGGGAGGGTGAAAAAAAAACATTTATGCATTAAAAATTGATCATATTTTATTTATGAATTTCTCTTTGGTGTTTAGACCACCAGTTGAATATTTTAAATACATTTTGCATGGCACAATGCTTCGCGTGTCTGCCACATCGCAGAGTATTAACTACATTTAGCTTATTTAGAGATTTAATATCCTCGTAGTCAATGTCCAGCGTCTCGATGATCACGTCCGGTCTTGTATTTTCATCGAGGAAATCCGCAAGCCAGTCGCGTTTCTCCAACCCTTTAACGTATACGATATGGGATGCGTCATCTTCTTCATCGATTGCATCAGCTACAGCTTTCGAAATTAGCTGTTTAGCCATACACTACGGAACGTCTCCATCGTCCCATCGTAGTCCATGATGTTTTGCAACCAACCATCGGATGCTTGATTTGTCGGATTTTGTAAGAAGATATTGCGGCGTCGAACTCCCAAAAATATAGTGCGAGAGAATTGTTCCCTTTCGTAGGACAGCCACTTCCTTGACAACAAATCTTCCGTCGAAGATGAACCCTTGCAGGTCAACAAATGTTGGTACAACCATTGTCGATACAATTTTAGAGGTCTGCTCGCTTTCAAGACAGATGAGAGAATGCAGTCTTTCTCGTAAAGCATCTCGATTTTTTACGATGAAATTTTTGTACGAATTTGATACATGAGAGGGCGGGCAAGTAGTATGACAATTTAATTTATTTTGCGTACCACGTTTGTTAGCGGATTGTATTCAACCACCCGATCGTGCAGAATCAGACAGTAGGCCGTAGTATTTGCAGGTACATTCTCTTTACACTCAAATTCTATGCGCACGTCCACGGTACCATTTTTAATCGACTCATTTTGTCGCGAGCAATCAATCACCACGAGAGGACCAAATTGTAAAAATTCAGCCACAGTGAATAATGCCTCGTTGCAACTATGTCCATAATACGATTTACGGAAATGTGTATACATGTGAAACAAGATGGCATGCTTATTCTTGTCAAAGTCCAAGTTCAAGTCATCATATGGATAAAAATCCGAGTTGAGAAAAAGTTTTACATTGGTCAATTTGCAATTGTTAAACTTAGTAACATCTTCAGTCATCACAATCCTTCGAGCAGTCTGTAGAGCAAAGATAACGTATCGCGGCTTCTCCAGCTGTGCAGCTGCCTTCACGGCCCACGAATGCTTGGTTGTGCTCTGTAAGAGAGGATACTCGTACAGATCCCACGAGCGAAAACTAATGCTTAGGTTTTGTCCACTTTCCAAAGCATGTAGCAATGATAGCTTATTAACGTCGTTCAGCGTCACATGAGGCATTCGCCATTGCACTTTAAGTAATTCAATTTCTGGTTCCAACATCGGCGATCCTATTAGAGAATTGCTATCGTTGCGCGATCGTATTAAAATCAATTCGTGACGCGCATTAATAATCATGCGTTTGTAGTCCTCGCAAAATCCCAACAAATATTTTAGTGGGATGCAAAAATTGAAATGATTTTTCACTATTAGTCCATCGTGTCGTTTCAATCCCCATCCGGCATTCTCAATATTTTTGTCTTCGTCAGATGTTAGCGATACATAGTTTTTAAGCGTGCTAGTTATTCCAACGTTTCTGTTGCGGTCAATCTCCACGCCATTCAGCTCATACCGAATCTCATCAAATAAGAACGCCATGCAATTATTTCCCAACGTCGTCGTTGATGCATCGTTTGGTTTATTTATCACCAATTTCCCCTCCATGTAGAGGAAACTTTCACACGGTAATGTGTATAAATCCTGCTGTTGTATAGGTATTCTTATCTCATCGCTGTATCCAAACGTTGTGTTGACGTATGGGTTGGACGTGTGAGTCTCGAGCTTGACGATGCGATCATCAAACGTCGGCTTCACTCCAATGCTTAGAATGTCGGCCATTTTTTTCAACTTATATGCGTACAATAAATCCCAATGATTTCAAAAATGCAATGTTCGCAGCACTGAGCCTCTTCTTTTTAGCGTAATCAGAGCTATTGCAGTTGTTGTTGTTGTTGTTGTTGCAAACAATTTCACTTGGAAGAAACGGATTTCTGGAGTCGTTCAACACAAGCATTTCTTTCATTCGCACCACATGTATTATCGTTGACGCCGTCGTACGTGCAGTCTGATGGTAATCTCTTCACCTCGAAAATCGAGCAACCGTCCGTCTTGATCCACAACGCGTATCGTTAGATCCGTAATGACTCGTGCGGTGATCGGAAGGTAAATGATCTGCGCGGGCGTTTCCGATATCTTATATCCAGGTGGAACTCTCGGAGAAAATTCATGTATCGTATGTACGCGCTTCCCATTGTTGTACGCACCAGCGGTCACGCTACATTCTATGCGAATAATGTTCACGTTCATGATATTAATTGGATCGTCCGATTCGTGCCACCGCCCTGGTTCTAATACCCGATTCATCGAGAATCCCAGTAGCGATCCAATGTTATTGCGCTTCGTGAAATCTACAGTGAACGAGCAGTACAGTTCGCTTTTCATGGTGTTGTTGTTGGGACGCAACACTATAGGATACACATCGTTGTTATCATCAGTGTCATCGAGATTTTTAGGATACCGCTCGAGTAATCGCTGCCTCAAATACTTGGCAATGGCGTCTAGTTCGTAGGAGCCGTGTGGAATCCTAATAGTTTCAGGAGTGGTGTCAACACTGCTGTTTTTTATGCCATAGTTTGAGGTGAAGTAGAAATTATCGTTGCTCCAGTCGATGTTCGGTATTGTATGATAAGTTTCAAAGGTTGTTAAACCAAGCTCGTAATCATCGTCGCTCAAATCTATGGGTGGAAAGTAGCTCACCGCGAGGGTGCTACTTTTGCCGGTTAGAGTGAATGTTAACGACATATTCCGAGCTGTACGACTCGACTAGTACTGAATCATAGCGGTGGGAAGTCAATCCTTAAATTTGGTGCCGATCGTTTGTAGAAAGCGTAGACATAGTTGTCCGCAATTGCTCTGATTGTACTTCTGATACGACGTTCGATTGTATTCAATTTTCACAGCATCCTTATCCAGATATTGTACCAATTCCTTAGGTGGTCGAAGATTCCCGAAGCTGTCGAAATATATAGCTCGACACCCTCTCTTCGCATACGCCACCCAATGAGTCCCCGGTCCCTCGACATTGTCCAAATTTACGATACCGCTCTCGTTTCGATGTACTCCTCCGGCTGGTAGTGCATTGCGCATGAAAACACCTCTAAAGAATGGAATATGCATACGTTTTACCAACTCCTCCAATTGCGCATCGGTAGTTACGCCGACAGGCATTTTTATTTTTTTTTCGGCGTTTTTTTTTTCGTTTTGATATTCCCTGTCCGCGCTTGTACGGCGTGAGATAAAGTCCACGACCTTCCATGGAGCGATTATGGCGTTGCATTTCCTGCAGCTGATGTTGCGCCGCCTTATTATCGTTTACCGCCTTGGCGATCCCCGCCGCTCCACCAGCTAATGATCCGAGAACACCTAGTAGCGGGAGAAGTGGTAATATACCACCTCGTTTTGCTACAGGAAGAATCCGCTTTTGCGATGCTTTCTTTGGAGTCCTTTTGCGAGTTTTTGTTTTCATTCCCATTCCGATTTTCCTCTTGGCCTTCATAGCTGCCCAAACAGCTGTAGCAGCACCTCTTTCACCCAGAGTCGAGTCTCGCGCAACGATGCGTTTTCGCGCTTTGTCAGCGAGAACGTTATCTGCCGCGTGCCTTTCACCGAGGTCGTTGCTACGCGAATATGCAATATCGTGTTCGCGACACGCTGCGTCCAACGGATTGATGCCTTGATCACCTCTAGCCAATCGTTTTGCCAGATGAGTTCCTGGGCCGCAAAACTGGTATCCCGGGATATGTAATTCGATAGGTAGCGCGTTAATCACGCGATTTAACAAACCACAACCTTTCTTTACTCTCGTCGGCGACATTCGCCACAGTTTTTAATCAATGGTGCTGGACCGTCGATATGCGTTCGCTGCCAAGGGCGATTATAATGTTCCAGACACCGACGATACTGCTGAACCTCAGAATCGGCTTTTATATGCTCGGAGAGTCTGTTCCACAACTGATCAATATGCCTGCTAAACTCTCGCAGTAGAATAATCTTTGGTATATATTTCAACTGCTCAGAGGTTAGGTCTCGAATATCGCAATTATCCGATAGGACCAGAAGCATTTTGAATACTGAGCTGTCGTGTTTCGGCGCGGACCTATAAATAGGGCGCATCGCCGCTTCGACGTATGAAAATCATTTTTCACAGTTCGCGGAGAGGATGCGATTCGTGCGACAACCTGTAACGATACGCGTGACAAATTTCGATGATAAATCGCGAGTGATGTCTTCGAAAACAAGACGCAGACATGGTACCATGTTGCCAAACACTATACGCTGCCTGATTTGTGGTCCATCAAATTTCGGAAAGACAAACGTGTTGGTGAGCTTGTTGGAAAGTTCACACGGCATCCGCTTCGAGAACGTGTACGTGTATTCCAAGTCGTTGCAACAGCCGAAATATCAGTATTTGGAGAATTTATTGACTCCGATAGATGAAATTGGCTACTTTACGTTTTCGAATAACAGTGACGTCATCCCACCGAGCGAATCGCTTCCGAATTCTATTTTTATCTCTGATGATGTGGCATGTGACAAGCAAGATACGATAAGGGAATACTTTGCAATGGGGCGTCACTCGAACGTTGACTGCTTCTATCTCTGTCAGACATATGCAAAGATTCCCAAACATCTTATACGCGACAATGCGAATCTATTGATTCTGTTTAAGCAGGATGGTACCAACTTGAAACATGTGTACAACGATCACGTAAACACTGATATGTCCTACGAGGATTTCTGCGCATTGTGTCGTAATTGTTGGCAACGGGAGTATGGTTTCATGGTAATAGACAAGGATAGCGCGATGTCCAATGGACGTTATAGGAAGAGATTTAACGAATTTGCAATACCATGAGATTGTCAATTGTCGTCGACACGTCGGTGGGAAAGCAACGTCTGCGGTACAACGATGATTGATATCGATAGTCTGGAGATTAAGGATCGCGAGAGAATAGTGAAGGAAATTGCAAAAACCAGCGAAGCCATTCGCAAGAAATATCTGGCTTTGAAGACTGGCAAGATGGAGGAAGATATCGCGTTGGAGAGATACTTTAAACCTATCGTAGAACCCCTAAAACATATCGTGGAAAATACCGCAGTGGCAGAAGTTGACAAATCGTCGTTGATGAGCACAAACATCGAAGAGAATGAAACATTAACGCCTAAAACAAAAACTCATCCGAATAGGAACACACCATGCAAGGCAAAGAGGAAACCACACACGTCATCGGAATATTCACTCGTAACCTCCACACCAGTTCAATCGAAGCGGAAACGACAGAATGTCACGTCAAACGATTCCTCGGTTTCTTCTACACCAATAAATACATTTCCTCTTGTACAATCGCTCTCAGCCATTGGTGATGACGTTTTCGAAACTAGTCCCAATGAGTCGTTGGCAACATCTGTTAGACAACAACTCCAAACATCCAAGGGACAAGAAACGTTTCGCAACTATTTCGGTCCGCTGGGGCAAAAATACATGAGCGCAATCCTAAGTAGTGATAAGGATACGTCAATGGACTATGTGTATGGTGTATACTTTGGCAATAGCGGAACGATGCTTGGGGATAAGGCTTTCGATATAGACAAGGATGACAATATAATCATAGATGGTGTAAGATATGGAGGAACACCCGGTCTTTACGAACTGATTTTCAAGAGAATTCCCGACGATACCACATACACCGATGCCGATAAACAAAAATACAAAAGTATACTGCTGGCGACGAATGCCCACAGACGCGATCATATCGCTAAAAAGCCCATATTGAGCAACAAGGGATACAAGTACAAACATGTAATTGCACCGCTACTCCCTCGCGCATCAACCAATAAAGCAGGGAAAGGTCTAACTGCACCGCGAGCCATCGTGGTAAACGATAACAAGATAGATTACGTGCACTGGGACGATCCCAACGAATTGGTGGACCGATTGCGTTTGCTGGAAGCGTCGCGTCAGGCAGGTAACAACTCTCACGATCCCGAAATTCTATCGATTATCGAGGAACTCCGCGAGGTAGGCCTCATTATAAATTAATCCGCACACCGATGATGTGCACTGTATGCATCGAGATGCCGATCAACAAATTTGGGGTATCGCTCGAGAAGAGTGGAGCAGCTAGAATGGACTATTACAAATGGAACGGCGTGCTTCGAAATTACATGCGAGATAACGCTCTTTGCGTTGTTGGTGCTGACTTTGATGCAAAATCACGCAAGATACGACGCGTAGCTCAGCCGGTGGTTGACAGCGATGCCGTCAATAAACTATATGTGGAAAAGAGCATTAAACTTTTGAGAGAGCAGCTGAAAGAATTAGAGAGGAAGCTGATCGTGTTTCAGAGAGATATGCTGACGTTGCAAAACAGTGTTAAAAAGATATCACTGGCGTCGAATTCTATTCCGCAGCAGCGCTGCGAAGGAGAATCATGCGAGACGGTTGAACTTGTCCAGAATTTCCTGGGACCAACGGGAAGCACATAATGTATGTGCACGATAATTATCGCATCATTCGTGTCAAAGACACCTCTGCGATCAAACATGTTGTCATTATCGAAATCCATGAGTAAAGAAGAAAACTACAGCCACAAGAAGCAACAACTTGTTGAGGAATTGCATGCTCCAGCTCGAAGACATTTCCCACGGAGGCGCGTCATAGTGCATGGATACGATGATCTGTGGCAAGCTGACGTTGTAGAAATGCGTCCGTACTCGCGATTCAACCAAGGTCACCACTACATACTCAACGTCATCGATGTGCTGAGCAAGTATGCATGGGCGTTACCGCTCAAGACTAAAAGTGGCGCTGAGGTGACTAAAGCGTTTGCAAAGATATTTAGAGATCGATATCTGAAAAATTTGCAAACCGACCAAGGAAAAGAATTTTACAAGGCCGATGTGCAGAAACTCTTGACAAAACACAACATTAATCATTATTCGACGTATTCGGTGATGAAGGCCTCCGTCGTGGAACGTTTCAATCGAACTTTGAAGAACAATATGTGGAAACTGTTTACGCTCAATGGAACCTACAAATGGACCGATGCGCTACCGCGTCTACTTGCAGAGTATAACGCACGAAAACATAGAACCATCAAAATGCGTCCTCGCGATGTTACTCCTGCGATCGCCGATAAGCTGCTAGCCACCGTATACAACAACATAAAGATCGCTGCTCCAGCGAGATTCAAATTGGGCGAGTTTGTGCGCGTAAGCAAATTTAAAACCATCTTCGATAAAGGCTATACGCCGAATTGGACAACGGAGGTGTTCAAGATAGACAAAGTACAGGCAACTAATCCTGCGGCGTATCTGCTCGTCGATTCCTGTGGAAAACCAGTCGCCGGAGGATTCTATGAACACGAGCTGCAACGCGTCGCCGATCCTGATGTGTATCTAGTGGAAAAAGTGTTGCGTAGGAAGGGGGATAAGGTATACGTCAAGTGGTTGGGGTTTGATAAATCACACAATTCATGGATAAATAAAAATAATGTATTGTAAAATAATACATGGTTCAATAAATACAATGATATACATATACATATGTAAATGTGCATACAATTTTTATTTTTTTACACATTATTTCAACCATTTATAATCCAGTTTATATATACAGGGTGCCCCACGGGAGACTGGACAGCGGGATATCTCGTAGCGTGTTGGAGATAAAAAATTAAAAAAAAAAAGTAAATTAATGGTACGATGGGGCTGCTAGATTAGCCGCGACGGATTTTTTTCCGATTATTATTTTAAAAGATACGATGGTCAAGTTCGGTTCTTCAAATGGCACTAACTTTTCTGAAGTCCTGAGTTGATAGTGCGTTCCAAGACGAATTCAATAAGCTTTAATGTATACACTTGATTTCCACTGGTTTTTTGAGATATTGCGCTTGCAAATTTGCTGATTTTCACTTGAAAAAAACCTCTGGAATAGCAAGGACCGGGGTCGGTCTTGCTGGCGCCACGGGTGGCAGTGCCTGCTGAAATAGATACCTACCTGCCAAAGGTCTACGCGGACCCGAGGGCTGGACAATTCTTTTCCGTCAGAAATGCTACTTTGGTAGGTACATCTGCGGAATCGAGAAGCGCACCGTTACTTTTATTTCGCACTTGCTTCTACGCTCGGATGGCCGGTTATTTTGGGAGGGATGCAAGTTCGATTGGTTAGGTTAGGAGGTGTGAAAGTTGCTAGACTAAATTTCAACCATAGGGAGCAGATTGTATTAGAACCAATCGGATTTGCATCCCTCACAAACGGCTGCTCTCTTGAAGAGGCCCTCTTCACAGCAATGCCCACCTTCCCTCGCACGGAATACGTTAACGGATGCTTTTGTTTTGATATTGAAGCTCGTGTTTATACTCGAGAGGACCACGCGTCGACAGCGGGCTACCCCTTTTCTTCCTGTGTCTCCCAACGAGGAGTATTGCTGATGGATTGTAGGAGCGTAGATGTCTAGATGCCAGTTATTGAATTCAGGAGACGATAGAAACACTTTATTACAAAACACACATGTACTATAATTAAAGTAAATTGTATTCCTCTCGGGCAGGAGTACTGATAATAACCGAACTTGCGCCCCACTTCGCGCAGACCGATTACACGGAGGGTAGTTGGGTGTCACACACTGCACAAATGATACAGGGTAATTCTGGAGCAACGCCCGTCAAGGACATGCGGCCTGGTATCCCGTGGCGAAGACAGCCCTTCGCAGTGCCTCGCCCGAATTTTATGGCTTTTTCCGAAAAAAAAGATAGGAATCCTAGGCCGAACGTAGCGAATTGAAGGGTTTCGACCCTCGAAGGGTTTGGAATATCATTACGAAGTCAAAAATGTACAGGATTTCAAATGTTTGCTTCTTTTCTTCATCGTATCGAGAAGGAAGTGACGCCAATGGATTCCTTATGTTTTTCCGATGAAAATCATACCAAATTTCACGTAAATCCGACTATTATTAACGAAATTTCCTTCATTATTTTCCGAATTGCGTCGTTCTTGGTGTCAGTTTCATCGGAAAAACATACAGTGACCCAGTGACACAGGTTTCCGAAAAGGGAAGGAAAGCAAGGAAAGGAATGTCCGAAAGGGTGAGTTTTATTTAATTTATTGGTGATTATTAGGTGGGAAAATAAATTCTTTCCGATTTTAGGGTACAATAACGGTTCGATTTAAAAAATATGAAAACAACTCGATCATCGAAATAATTTCCATTATTGTTAATTACCTTTTGCCATTTTTCTGGCAGCTTCTGAATACCACCGCGATAGAAATTCCAGTCGGAAAGAATTTATTCATACACCTAATATTATTTTTTAAATTTAGTTGTGTTGGCCGTTGTTAAACTACGGATTTTTACCTCAATAACGAATTACGATCACTTGTCGTACATTTTCTGTTACGTTAGCTTTTCGTTTATGCCTTATTTAAAAACGAAATTTACGTACTTCTTGTCCTCTCACTTCAAATTATTCTTATTTAAGATTCTGCTTTAAAAAAAAAATGTGTAACGCGGTTTCCTTCGATGCATGCCGACTTGCTTGTTCGTACGTTCGTAGCACAAGCGCGGTCGCCTACCTCGTAGCCAACGCTACCGCGGGAACTCAGGCGGAAGGCGCGCGCTCTGATTGGTCGGGGTTTTTGGTTAATATCTCCTTAACGAAGCTTCGGACAATATTTTCGCTAAGGAAAAAGTTGTTTCAAATCACCCCCTGAGTAACCCCTTTCAAGGAAGTCCGACATTTTTGGGACACCCTGTATACAATGATACATATGCAATAATTCCACTATTTATAATAATTTCCATACATGTGTGAAGCATGTTATATTATTCAATAAATACAATAATTTTCTATTTTACATCGATATTTTTACAATGGAATTTTGTAATGTCCCCAGGGCAGTGTGTCGGTCGAATCGGGTACGATATACCGCTTGTCGTCGTATGGACTTAGAACGATTTTGGATTCGGAAATGGTGTACACTTTGTGCAATTTAGACCGCCTGCGAACCATTTCGATCTCCTTTTGCAAACACTGCGCGTAGTCGTCGAAAGTTATCGTCCTGGCTATGACGTTGGTCTTGACGCCTTTCGCCTTTTTCGTATCTTTTTTACCGTCTACGCGAAGTGCATACATTTTCGCTCTAAGACCTACGAATTCGGTCATTATCACACCGTTATTTTCGTCCTTCATCAGCCCCGGAACCTTCTTATTTACGCGCGGCATATTATATGCATTGTCGATGGGATAATCGCTCGTGTCGAATCTATCGATATTGCGCTTCATGGACTCGTAGATATCTTCGCATCGAATGTGATAAATGAGGCTGTCTGTGTCTGTGTATAGAATTTTACAATTTGATCCGTGCTGGGGAGACATGTACTCGTGATGAAATTCGTACAAACAAATTTTTGATATGTCCAGAATGCACATACCCACGTATATCGGTTTGTTGAATTTTACCTCGAGTTTACGCAATTCAACAGCTATTAAATTTTCCGAAAAAACACTTCTGCTGTGGAAATTCGGTTTCGCGATCATTGCCTCCGCGCCATATCGCCCTTCCCAATGAGTTAAAAGTTTTACGTCCACGTGATTTCGTACATTTTCCATAGTTTTACCGAATACCGCGTTGTTCATCAATTTATACAAATTTTTCTCAAAATCGTTTGTCGCGCCTGTTCTAAACCGTGTGTTGAGTTCGATGTAATCGCGGAGCCAGGGGGATTGAGCGAATTGAAGCACGCGGTGTATTTTTGTAATACGAAGACCGTGACGCGTGCACTGCTGCAGGTTGCGATAGTGGATAACGTAACGCTGCTTATCGTATACCGTCGCGAGTAACTTGTCCTGCCTGCTGCCGGGTGGTTTGGCACGCGTCGGGCAGAACGGTAGATGGGCATGATCGTCGTGCAGACGTTGCGGATATTCGAGATCTACCTCGAGAATGTACCCCGTGGGCGAATCGACATCGATCGAAGATACGTCAAAATTTACAACATCTTCGACCCATCGAAATTTAGCGTATGGCAAGGGTTGACACATTGCCCATCCATACAAATTGTTCACGTCAAAGTACATCAAGTACGATGACTTTTCCGATGCGTCGTATGATGACATGTACTTGTTATTGGCATGTGCGTATCTTCCGGAACATTGACTTAAACCACCGCGTATACCGCGTTCGATAAACATGACCATATCGATGTCGGTGAGCAATTCGAATGTAATTTTGGTGTGTTTTAGCATGGCATCCCAGGTGAAACCAGGTAGAGTATAATAATGCGCTGAATCTAGTCCGTAACTCTTGATACAACTTTCACGAAAATTTTCAAAAATATCAGCCAATAACAAGACATCTGTTTTCAAATACAAATCGCTGTATTCGCCCAAGGTTCCAATCCCGAAACGCTGCCAGACAGTCTCGGCGTGCGCGTAATCGCTCTCGGATACAGTTTCACCCGTTAACGAACTGTAGAATGACTCGCGCGGCGGTAAGCATGGATCCTGCAGCTTGTTCGCGCAATCAAGGTATTCGTACGGAAAGACACCCTTTCGCGTCAATAAATTGAAATCCTCGGTGGATAATGTTTCAAATTGGGATTGTAAAATTTTTAATTGATCTGTGCTAAGAAAAGATGCTAATTTGTCGAGACTGGTATTGAGAAATTTGTACGAATCGATGAATCTCAATTTAATATAATTTCGCGAGTCTGATTCAGCCGTATCTTTGACATTTTTTGTGAAAGAAATATACTTTTCTTTAGTTATAGGCAATACGTCAACATGACCTTCGAAAGCGGTAGCTATTTCCTTGATAATAAAATGTGAATCGTAGCCGGATAAATTATGGAAAACTATGGGGATGTAAAACGCGTTTTTATAATTTAAATTGCACTCCGAATGTGCTGGACCTCTAAACCGTCCGGAGAGATGACAATGATCGCGAACTCGTATATCATCAGCCTCGAATGGTTCTTCGCAAATATGACAGTGTGTTGCATCGTGAAATGTCGTCAACTATTTGGGAGTTAAATCCAGCATTGGAACATTACCGGCCAAGATGGGTTTGACAAAGTTTGCAAAATATTTAAGTTCGTCTACGAACCACGAAACACAATCCGCGTCGCGGCGACATCGATACGTTGATAGCGATGTATCGTACGAACAATGCATATAATATGCAATGCTGTGCACTTTATGGTGCTGGTATGCATGTGACTCTTTCCCTCCCCGAAGACGCGGTTCGTAAAATGCCGATCTTTCCCGACATTGCCCGAAACATCATCCGATAATTATTATGCTTTGGCGTTTGGTATATGTACCATTCATTAAAGACTAATGTCAGAGAGTGGGCGTTGGGGGAGTTGGTTAGGCAGCTGACTCGTACCGCGGAGGTCTTGGGTTCGAGCCCCGTCGCCCGAGATTCTGTTTTTTCATTTATATTAATATCATAAATTAATATTTCCTACCTTACCGACTGGTACCACGCTCCAGAGTAGCACCCCCCACCACTCTGTCATCTCGGTGACGTCATCCGCCGCGCGACCCGCTTGCGTGAGACTTTACCTGCGATTCCTCCTCGATATCGATTCCGCATCGATATCTGTTCACGCGCTATACCCCCACCACTCCGTCATCTCAATGACGTCATCCGCCGCCGCGCCGCCGCCGCCGCCCGCGAGGAATTTTCCGCTGGTCTTGAAACTCAAATTTGGATTTCAAGGTCGGGGGAGGGGTGGGGGAAATGGCCTTCAAACTCAAATTTGCGTTAGAATCCCCTTATACACACTACTGTTGGGCCACGCACATAATATTAGTTGGTCAACAGTTAGATTTGGCACTTTTTTTCAGGTTGGGCCAACAACAGATGGCCAAGGTAGGCTTTCCTACTGTTGCGCAACCATTTATAGGGCCTACCGTACTATATGTAATAGTAATCCAACGGTAGGCAAACGGTTGGATTTTGAATTATACTTATTATTTATAGGTAACGGGAAAATGTTAGAATTTCAACTGGCAAAATTAAAAAGTTAGGTGGTGTTACGTATGTGGAATCTTCCCATACGCCGCTCTCAACCGTTTTTCGAGCTCGCGTCTGCGAAAGGAAAACGCCCTAAAATCCTTTCGCTTATCACACACCACTAATGGGGGTCGTGCTCTCGACCATCTGGTTGACGATCATGGGAACGGGAGTGACACGACGACGACCACCCCGAAGGATTTCCTTATATGGAGATTTCCAACTAATCCCCACTCATTTTTGGGACTATATAAACCCTTTGGTTTCTACCCTCTGAGGTTCAAAGCAGTACAGTCACTCGTAGAGTAACGTTGTGTCACGCTCGTACAGGGTTGGTTAAATCTAGTAAGATCGAGCTAAAGTCTCCGTCGGAATCATAGTTAACCTCATTGAATCCGCGAGTTCGGTTTATATTCTATTTGGCACTTTGAAATAGCCACTCGTACGCCCCGCATCGCCAGTGCGTCAACACCGTGCAAATTAGTGGTAATTTATACACTTTTACTACACTATTTAATCGCGACACTTACATTTGTACAATAATTAGTTATTGAATATATGGTGTTCGTTTGTAAATCGAGTAGATTCGTTAAAACCCATCTTTTACCCAGCGATCCTTATAATATTAGTAGCACTCACCCACTGATACAACTTTACCGCTCGAGTTGTATCAAATATTAATTAAGAGTTACGAGGCAATACTAACATTTCCCGCGACTCCCTGATTTCACATCAGGGTCGTTCGCATTCAATACCAAAACAAGGAATCTTCTCCAACCCAGTGGCTCCCCGATTTCGCATCGGGTTCGTCCACGTTTAACCTCTCCTGCGGCTCCCTGATTTCGCATCAGGTTCGTCCGTATCCTACAGCTCCCTGATTTCGCATCAGGTTCGTCCGTATCCTACAGCTCCCAGATTTCGCATCAGGTTCGTCCGTGAGTGACTCCATTCCTAGAGGCTCCCTGATTTCGCATCAGGTTCGTCCTCGTTTCCGATAATCCTGCGGCTCCCTGATTTCGCATCAGGTTCGTCCGCCCTCTAACTAACAAATTCATAAACCGTATTCCTTGGGAAATACCCCTCTCGCAGGCCTCTCGCGTTGCCGCAGCCCTGGCTCGTAACAGTGGACTTTTTTTTTTTTTTTTTTTTTTTTTTTTTTTAACATGGAGAAATCCCTAACGGATACCCCGCCCCCCGGGGGAGGGACGGGGTTATGTGGGGCTTGCACCCACTAAAACTCCACGGTGGTCGTCCTCGGGCGCGGAGTCGCACGCTCGAGGGGGAGGACTTGTGCGAGAGCAAACTTCGTAACAGTGGACTCATTTTAAACTAGTTCTCTTCGTATATGCTTTTTTTTTTTTTTTTTTTGAAGAGGGGGAAAATGCTTTACGCATACCCCGATGTTTGTTGTCGGGGTTAAGTGGGACTCCCCGCCTATAACTAGGCGGGATACCCACTAAAAACCCCCTCTGGTGGTCTCCACCAGGGGCCTCATGGCGGCGCCCGGAACTTCTGATGTAGTCCGTCGGGCGCCGCTATCATT
The DNA here is from genome assembly GCA_946251845.1 of Andrena fulva. Taxonomy (NCBI): domain Eukaryota; kingdom Metazoa; phylum Arthropoda; class Insecta; order Hymenoptera; family Andrenidae; genus Andrena; species Andrena fulva. The sequence continues at coordinate 15,821,547 of OX276333.1, read as the reverse complement.
ACTGATGAGGCCCCGCTAACACCCCCCACTCCCATAATATGCATTTGGGAGGGGGGAAACCACCAACTGGGCTGCCACCCTGGGTGTCAGGGTGGACGCCCCCGTCGTCCGACGGTGCACCCCGTATCTAACGGGGTGCCGCGTGCCGCGATATAAAAACTTAATACTACGCCTTATGAACTAAGCCTATAAAAGTCTTAAGAGTTACATTAAAATATATAAGATACTAAAATAAAACTCTAAAACTAGGTTAAAAACACGCGAGCGGTTCCCTCCTGAGGACACCGCTGGTAGGGGTTTACTCCCTTCCCTCGCTATCAGCGGGGGCCGACCCTCCTTCTTTTCCTGCCGAGTCTGAGGCGCGTGCGGGCCCTATTGGCCGCGGCCTCTTGGGCCAGACGCGCCCGCTCAGCTTGCAGGAGGCGGTCGGCCTCTGCCTCCGCTACTTGGCGGTCCCCCATAACGGAGGCCGCAAATTCCTTAAATACGGCCCACTTCTCCGGGAGGACGTGGCAAGGGGCACCAACGTGGAGACTTCCACAGGTGCCCCCAGGCCGGCGGCCAGCACCTCGCACTGGGGGGCGAGCACCGGGCATGCGGTGAGCACATGCTCCGCATCATCCCGGGCCGCCCCGCAGTCCAGACACGCCTCGGAGGGTCCCTTCCCGATTCGATGTTTGAATCTCTGGAAGGACCCGTGCCCACTCAGCAATTGCATGGACCAATAGTCCGAAATTACTGAGAGGCCCGAGGCGTCGACGAAAGTACTGACCGCAGGGATAAGGCGTCTCACCCACCCAGTGGGTGGGGACCTATCCCACTCGGCCTGCCACTCCTCCATAGCAGCTGACAGAGCAGCTGCTTTATGGAGGTGGGCCCGCGTTTTTAAAATCGCCGGATCGCCGCCAAGGGTGGGGTCATCCCTATCTCGCGCTTTCGCGCAAAAAATTGCGCGCCCCATTTTGGCCTTGATGTACAGCGGCATTCGCCCTGCTAGAACGCAGAGCGAGGCGAAGGACACAGTCCTGTATGCCGCTGTACATCGGATCAGGGCCGTACGCTGAGCACGTCGGAGGATAGCACGTGCACCCTCCTTGTCCAACGCCATGGCCCAGACCGACGATCCGTATAAAATCACGGACTCCCACACCGAGTTGTACAGCTTTCGGGCGTGGACGGATGGGCCCCTGGAGTTCGGGAGGAGCCCAGCAAGCGCTCCCGAGACCCTATCCGCCCTAGCAGAAACCACCCCCAGATGGGTCCCATAATTTCGGAGGCAGTCAAATACTACCCCCAAATACCGGACCCTGACCGCCGTGGTGACGTCGGCGTTCAGGATCCGAAGACTAACCGTCTTCTGGATCCTGTGGCCAATCAGGAGGATGGCCTCCGTTTTTTCCGCTGCCAAGGAAAGGCCGGTTTTGCGAAACCAGGCTCCAATCCTCGGCAGCACGAATGCCATCCCTGACCTGACCTGGGAGAGGTCCTTGCCCGAAAACAAAAGGGCGAGGTCGTCGGCGTACGCAATCGCACACCCCGCCCCGCCCCCGCCCAGCTCCGCGATGAGGCGGTTCAACTCGGTGAGGAGTCCATCGTACACGAGGTTCCAGAAAAAGGGCCCTAAAACGGACCCTTGTGGAACCCCGGCGAATATAGCACGGACCACGGTGCCCTCGTAAGAGTGCACCGTGATCCCGCGATTATTAAAATAGTCCGCGAGGAGCGCCCGAACATGTCGATCTACCCCTCTCCTACTCAACTCGTCGAGAACAACATCCCAACGAAGGGTGTTGAAGGCGTTCCGGACGTCGAATGAGAGGAGGAGGCAGATTCTGTTTCTGGCCCTGGAGTCTTCGGCAAACCGAGCTACTTCAGTGGCCGCCTCCATGGTGCCGACACCGCTGCGGAAACCATACTGGTTCCGGTGAAATGGATCCCTGCCGAGCTGGAATTCCAGGATCTCCTTGATGACGTACTCCCAGACCTTTGATAAGGCTGGGAGTATGGAGATCGGCCTATAGGCCCTCGGGCTTAGGGGATCTTTACCCGGCTTCGGGATCAAGATGACTCTTGCCATCTTCCACGAAGCCGGGATTCCACGCCGCACTAGTGTGTCGGACACCATCTCGCGTATCAATTCCTTGTTAGCCCTAGCTACACAGGCCACGACCCCCGACGGGACTCGATCGAGTCCAGGGGCCTTATTGGGCTTGATACGCGAGAGGGCACTATCGATCTGCTCGCGTCACCTCAGGGATCTCTCTCCAATAAGAGGAGAGGGGTCGCATGGAGGGGGGGCCTGCGTTCGCAATGGCCCAACCGTTGGTGTGGGGGAAGGAGGAGGGAGAGGGGGGCGGGGGGGGGGGGGGCGGGGCAGTGGCAAACAGGGTATCAACTACCCTGCCCACCTGCTCCCGCGTCAAAACCATATTTGGTTTACGCCCCTCAACCTAGCCATAACTATTTTATATGGCTTCCCCCACGGATCGCCGTCCACCGTGCCGTACAGTTCCCTCCAGAGCCTCTCCTTGGAGCGCCAGATCAGGATCTGAACTGAACGCCTAGCCAAGGAGAAGTCCCGCCTCCGTTGTTCGAGGCGGGGGGAGGAAGGATCTAGTTTCCTCCGGCTTCTCTGGAGCAGCCTACGGGCACGGTGCATCGCCTTTCTAGCCTCAGCGATGTCCGCGTTCCACCAACGGTTGGGCTTCCGGGTCCCCCGAGGAACACACCTCTTCCTGAGGACCCGGGCACTAACCCCCTCTAGGAGGCGCTGAAGCCCCTCCGGCCGCGGAACCTCGTCCGTAAAACTGGGCGGTTCCAGCGAAGGGGGAGGGGTCTGCACGCCCGCAGACGTGTCTAGCGAGGTGGGCGGAGTCGGGAGGGCGTCCCGCAACACGCGGAAGCCCTCCAAAATCGCCTCCGGGGTAACGTCTCTCATCACGTGTGGTGTCCAGCCGACGCCTGGTGGTCGGCGAGCCACACCCGGTTTAGCCAGGGTGTGGCGGACATAAAGATGGTCGGAGGCCGTGTAGTGCCAAAGCACCTCACTCCTCCGAACCCTCCCAGCCAGACTTCTGTCAACCGACAGTACGTCGATGAAGGACGACCCCCTGCCCCTCCGGAACGTACAACTGTCCCGGAGTCTTATGGGCACAAGACCCAATCTCGCCAATAGTGCCATGCTTGCATAACCCCTCCGGTCAACAACCTTCCCGCCCCAGGCAGGGGATTTGGAGTTCAAATCCCCCACAAGGATGACCCCTCTCCCCGGGGTAAAAAGGGCTAAAACTATTTCCTCGAGCTCCTCGAGGTACCGCAGGAAAGCGGGACCTTTCTTGCTCGGTCGACAGTAGCAGCTCACCACGACCGTGTTATCCACGATCGCGGTGGCTATCCCTTCGGCTGCGATAGGGGGGGGGGGGGGTAAGGGAGGCGAACCTACCCTTAAACCCGGTGACCCAGATCGCTGCGTCCCCCGTGGCATCTCCTATCCACTCAGGTAACATCCTGAATGGTTCGGAGATGACCACGAGGTCAACCCCAAGCAGGCAGGCGTTATGGATCATAAGATCCTGTGCCAGCCTGCATCTGTTGAGGTTCATCTGCAGGACCTGGATCATTAACCGGATCTACCTGGTCTTGACCTCCCCGCAGCCGAACTCACCCTGATCGCTGGGCAGGCCAGCGACGCAGTAACATGCGCCGCTTTTTGGCCCTTTACCCCTGCCGCCGAGCAAATGAGGCACCGAGCCACGCCCTTGCACGCCGCAATGACGTGGTCGGAGGCCCCGCATCTCCTGCATAGTTCCCTACCTTTGGGGACCGTGGGGCATAACGCAGCCAGGTGACCCAGTTGATGGCACGCGAAACATCGCGTGCTCTTAACCAGGGGCCTAGCCCGCACCACGGTCAAACCCGTCCTAAAACGGACGGGCTCCGCGCCCTTAGGGAGGGCGGTGGTAGGTACTTCTACCACCGCGGTCTGTGTCCCACTCAGAACCTGTCTGAGAGAACGGACCACAAGACCGGTCACCTCCACCTTCAGGGCCCCGCCGAAGTCCCCGAGGAGCCTCGGGGCATCGACCATTGGATCTATGTCCCGGATTTCTAACACCGTTTTGTCCTGGAGGGAGGAGCAAACCACCTTCCCGGACGTCAGCCTGGTGAGTTCCGCGGCCACGGCGGCCGCGCTCACCTTGGGGCCCAACTCCAGGAGCACGTGCCCCAGGCGCGTGCGCTTAACGGCCTTGACATCTGTCAGGGCCGCACGCCCCAGGATCACGGTCGTCCGGTAGGTTTCCAGGTATAACCCTCCCTCCGGGACCCTGACTAAAACCGCCTCCGGGCGTGACCTTGCCGGTCACTTCTTTTTGGGGGCGGCCTGCCCCCGAGGAACCGCCGCCTGAGTTGGGGCCCCCGTCGTCCGAACACCAGTGCGGGGGGGTACCCACCTTCTTGGCTGGGGCGTTCATCCCCGCCCTATTCCCACTCGGTGGGGGAGGTCGGGGGGTACTCCCCAAAGGGCCCGCCTTCGGTGTCGCCCCTGGCGGCACCTTGGTTACCGGAACCCCACTCAGAGGGGCGGTCGTCCCCTTTTTGGCCTTCTTCCTCCTCTTCTTCGTGACCTCCACAAATGTGAGGTCACCATCCCCACTCACACGGCCAGTGGCTTCAGTGGGTGGGGGCGGGGGTCCGCCCTCCGCCTTCCCAGAAGTCAAAATCCCCTCCCCAACAAGGGGTGGGGTGTGGAGGAGCCTCGGGCCCATAGGCGTTGGTGCGCCAGCGGCGGCAGGAGATAGAGCCTCTGAAAAGAGCCTCTTCTTAGAAGCCGCCGCTGACACTGCCTCATTGGGGGAGGTTCGCAACCTCTTCCCCTTACCCTTGGACGGGGGGGTTTTTTCCCCCTTCTTAGAAGGGGGGATCTTACCCCCCTTTAAGTCCATGGGGATGGTGACCAGGAGTCTGGTCTGCACAAGCCCTTTCGGCTGCATTTTGCCCGACTTACCCCTGGCCTTAGACACCCCCGCGTCGTGATACACAAGGGCCTCAGTTACGGCCGTTGACGCCGCTTCACATCTTCCGACAATGCCATCTGTGAAGGTAGCCTCACTCCCCTTCGTGGCATTGCCGGAGATGACGGTGGCCTTGAGGTCCTTACACTCTCTAACCAGTTCCCTGAGGAGGGAACCCACCTCCTCCAAACGACTCTCGAGCTTCTGCTCAGGGGTCTGACGTTTGGCCCGAGGCAAAACCTCGGACCTCGACGTCGACGGGGGAGGGGGATTAGGGACACGGAACCCTGATACAGGCCCCCCCCCCCCCCAACTCCCACCTCCCCACCCAGCAGCTCAACGCTCCTAATAGTCGGGACGCCTTTAGACGTCCCCGGAGGCCCTGAAAAGGGCCGTTTCGCGGGGTCTCCCCCTACCTTTCCGCCCGTAGGCGTCTCCGATGGCCCTGAAAAGGACCGTTTCGCGGGGTCTCCCCCTTCATTACCGCCCGTAGGAGTCTCTGGTGGCCCTGAAAAGGGCCGAATCAGGGGGTCCCCCCCTCATTACCACCCTCAGGGTGTTTGGCACCTCCCCCCGCATCGAGCGGCCCCGGCTGCAGCCTCGGCGCTGCCACCGCCCTGCTAGTACCGAGGCCCTCCGACAGCGCCCTACGCTCCGGAGGGGTCCTCGCCAGGGTCCTCCCCCTTACAATGGGGGGGGGGGGGGGGGTCTCCGGGATAACCGTCGCCTCGGTTCTACCCTTTTGAACGACAAATCTGGTAACCCACAGCATGCGAGAGCTGCTTGACGATATTAGCACCGTTGGTTTTAGTGACACAAACGAACGTTATGTATTCATTTTGTGGTAATAGCCCAGAATTTTAGTATTTAGAGCACGTAAGTAAATGTTGTCTTAGCACTTTTATTTCAATTAACCGTCATTAGGAACCGTTTGAATTTTTGTTTCTTTGTCGCAAACGAATCAGTACTTACACATTGGTTTATTATTATGTGTACGCATTTTAGTGATTTGATGTTTAGTTTCTCGTTTGCTGAGATAAAACGCAAAAATTCGACCTCGGGGTAAATTGTAACATGTTACTATACTTACTCCGCTCCAAATGGTGATAAAGCAAGCTATTTGCTGACACACCGGAAAAAGATGCTCTAGACGAACAACAGAACCATCGAGAATCCAAAAAATAGAAAAAAAATATGAAGGCAAAAGTAAAGAAAACACAGAAGAAGATTTTGATAGAATCAGATGAATAAGCAATGCTTGCTTAACTCATGTATATCAAATGTTTAATAATGATCTGTGTTTTCATTTATATTTTTTAGAAATGTTTATTTGTGTTCATATTTGTATTTAAATAAGTAAAACAGACGTGTTACAATTTACACCGGACTGGGGCAGATTGTAACAAAGGTTCAGATTTGTTTAAGATGAAGCTAGATGTCTAAGTGTCCAAGATTTTGTCACGTACTTTCACGCAATTACTTCACCACATATGTAAGTAGTAAATCACGCAAATTATTTCCTGATTGAGGAAAACACTTTCGAGAAAAAACTGTGAAAACTTTTTTTGTTACAATCTGCCCCGGTCTCCCCTACATGATGTCGAGTGGATTCTACGGCGAGTTTCATTTAACTGGATACGCTAGAATATCTCGTTGACTGTTGAAGATATGAAAAAAGTGTTATCGCGGGAGTTGTATGTAGGTACATGAACTTATAGAGGAGATACGCATCTGCAATATTGCGAAGGCGAACATAGTACTGAACCTGCAACGTCTCTGCCATGTTATGTTGCAACATTGCAATCTCGCACCGCAATATTGCCGAAGAGTTGCAGGATCATTGCCACAATTTTGCCGTTTCGTTGCAGAATCATTGCCGGAACGTTGCAGGTCTACATATTTGTAATGTTGCCGCAACTTTGCAAAAATACACACCAGCAATATTACGAAGGCGGACATAGGACTGAACCTGCAACGTCTCTGCAATGTTATATTGCAACATTGCCATCTTGCACCGCATCATTGCAGAGACGTTGCTGCAATGTTATGGTGCTGTGTGGGAATTAGCGACCCTGTAAGATCTATTCGCACATTCTAACACATTTACATATTAAAAGTATTTACCGCAGTTACTCATTAATAGCCTATCATATGGCTGGTTCTTTCCAGTGTGATAGGCCCCTTTTTATGATGAAATTGTTCGAATATAATTATTAATAATAAATATATTATATGGTGCACGTGTACCTATATTTGACCTTCAATTCTCCCTTCGTCCCAAATAGTGACCTGTGTCGGGCCGCGTACACAATGCGTGGAACACCGTGTCATTGATCGGGACATGCAATCTAATGTCCCAATTAATGACTGCATCGGAAAAGGATGTTTATAAAATAATTAGTACAAAACAAAATAATTTGCGACAGTTGTAATGCTATGACCAGGTTTGATAGCTGCCAAAGCATTTTCCAATTGTTGTTGCGATTTTTTTTTACGTCGTTTATATTCTTTAGTCCTTACTAGCCATCTTTAATTATTGAGGTTATGGTGCAAGCTGACAAAACACGTAAAATGGAAACATGACATGGCATCTCGTTTCGATAATAGGAATTCATACATTTTACGGGTACCGATTATTGACCCCCATAATTATTATGAATTTAATAAAAAATTCGATGCAAGTTTTTTAAATAGTGAATTTACTCATGCATTTATGTACTCATGCAATAAATATTTGGCCTATCTTAAGTTCGGTAACAAGAAACTACTTTTTCACGACTTTGTAGCTGACACACGTGGAAACATTTATTAATTACTTAATTATATGTTATGCTATACATTAGCGAAACCATCAATAAGATACTTTGAATATTCGCGAATCGAATTCAATACTTTTAACGCCCGCTTCGAACCAAAAAAAAAATCATATTTACATATAAAGGATAAAGTGTCAATAATTGGGACTGGGTCGCTAATTGGGACATTTACCTTACATTGGGCAACATGGAGAAAAGTTAAACATTTGGGGAAAACCAAGTATTTTTATTGAATACGAGCTTGTAAAAAATATGATACAAATTGTTTGTGAAAAAATTCAAATAAACGACTTTAATCTCAGAATATCCAAAATTTAAAACAAGTTAAAATACACAAAAAGAAATAATACGCTGAAAACTGGATAAAATTGTAGGAAAAGAACGCAAAACAAGTTATTATATTGTATTACATTTGCTTTGATTGATTTTGCCAGTGTTGAGTGAAAATTATCGGTTTTGAGTGAAAATTTCAGTCTTCCGTGGAAGAGAGATGTATGTGTTTCATGTACAATTTATAAGTTACAATGGTTGTTAATATGTTGAAATAAATAAAGCCCACTTAACATACTTTCATATAGGTAATTTGAATGATAAGCTAAAAGAAGAACACCTATACAAATAAGACATTACTTACCTGACTTTAGAAATAACCATTATTTCATGTATACAATTTTGAAATTTGGAATCAAAACTCTAAACACTTTACATCGCCAACAAACAGTCTCACAAATGATAATGGCTTGCTCTGGTGCCATACTTACCTCCTAGAATAGTCACTACATAGCACTACTAGGAGCGTATTATGCAAAACAATATTTCACTTTGCCTCACTATTTCGCATTGCCCCGGTTTAATAGTAGTAAGTTGTCTTGATTATTTAGTCACTTAGTTATGGAAAGAAGTAGCTTTGAGCCTGGAAGTATGATACTATGAACTTACTTAAATGAGTTTACAAGAAATCTACAAGGTGTCTGGAGAAAATATGATTTTCTTAAGGGGGTACAACACTATTCGACAAGTAAAATCGATAGTTTCTTTTGTGACGACTGCTTCGATACCAAATAACCATTATACCTGTACTTTTCACAGTTTATTGTGGACGCGTTAGCGTGTGATTAAAAAAAAATATTGAAATGTTGAAATTATTAAGGGCTGAAGATGGATCTTCGAAGCGCGCAGCTGTAGTCTATGTACATACGTAGTCTCCCCTACAGCACATTTTGTTGCAGGAATGTCTCAGTTATGTTGTGGTGCAACATTTGGAACATTGCACTGAATGTTCCCGAAACGTTACAAGTAAATTGCTATGCCCGCCCCTGTGCAACATTGCAGGAGATATTTCTGCAACATTGTTTCGGAGATTTTACAGCAATGGTCCCGCAACATTTCGGAGATTTTATAGCAATGTTCACGCAACGTTTCGAAGATTTTATAGCAATGGTCACGCAACGTTTCGGAGATTTTACAGCAATAGTCACGCAATGTTTCGGAGATTTTACACAGCAATGGTCACATGAATGTATGCAGAGGAATCGTAGTAGTGCAGTAGTACAACGCCCGTGTGTCTTTTTCTCATAGAAAAATCTTTTACCCCAGTGGGATTTGAACCCACGACCTGTAGCACCATAGACAAACATTTTACTGCCGCAGCTACAACCGTTGATTGAGAAGATTGCTTGCGTATTCGAACTTATATTCCTACCGTGCAAAACTTTAAACTCAAATTATTAAAAAACGGAGGCTTGTTTTGACAAACCCCATTACATCTCCCTAATCGTGGAGCCGGATATCTCACAACAAATTCATTTCGACGCTTGATGCTATATTAGATTGATTCATATTCTGTTATGAAATACCCTGCGTAGTACAAGAAACGATTTTTTTTTTTTAGTTTTTAGTGCATTATTAATACGATCTTTTAACATAATTTTTTTATATATTTTTTTATTTTCTAGTTTTTAGTGTTTGTGGATTTTGCATTTCACAGCTCAAGCAACTTTACAAATATCTTTTATTGCTGTATACAGTTTAACAGTTTTCTTAAACCCTATAGTGCTAAGTAATTTTATTAATTACTGTGGGATCAGGAACCCCCATAACATAAGAGGAGGATATGGAATAACTAAGATTGGGAAGTCGGCGGCAGCCGAGTTGGTTAAGGGGGTAGACACGTCACGTGACCTGGCCGATTCGGCAGGTCGATATTACAGCAGGTTTTTTCTGCACAGAAATGGTAATACCGATAGATCGACGACTGCCCGGTGAACGCGAGAGGGCTGTTATATAGCTGTTTGCTATTTCCGTATTCTATTCTGAATAAGGAAATAAATTCCTTGCTGTTGCGTTGTACTTGTAAATATTTAAACGGAAGGTGTGCTGGTAGAGCAAACGTAGACAATTCATTGTACATTTTAATTACTTAAAATGTACTTATGCTATAATATGTTACGTTGGCAGTAAGGAGTTATAAGTGAAAAGAAAAAATAGATGAGCGGATGTCCCCAGAAAACGAAGTTTGTTATGTTAGGTTAGACATTTTTTATTAGCAAAACGCTGAAGCAAAACATGAAAGTTATACACTTATTATAAGATAATTAAACGTACCATGCAGAAAGCAGTTATTGAACAAACATTATATATAAAATTGAGTTGGTGCAATAGTGACTTTAGATTGCAATTGCTTACTCGATGGTTTTTCATATGCGCTAATGCACTCGCCGGTGGTATTGCGATATTGTCATCGATTATACAGAAACAGAATTTGTTTATTTTTCATCGCATCAATATGAAAGTGACATCAATGGATTCCTCGCATTCTCACGATTAAATTGACAGAAAATTATTTAAATCTGACTATTTTTAACGAAATAGGCTTTCAATTCTGCAAACAAATATTTCACGTAATTTCCTTGATCCGAGTTATATCATTTTTAGGGCCAATTTGATCGAGAAAGCATAAGGAATTGATTGACGTAAAGATATTTCGTAAAGATCGGATTAGAAATTGCAAAACTTCAGATTCATCAGTGCTTAGTGCGCAACATTGTATGGCCCCGCTGGTTTCGAGCGTCGAAGCCGATGAAACTCAGCGAGACACATGATTGTTGGCGAGCATCGCGTTTGACGACTCCGGCTAAAGAATCACCTTGTACAAATGCTAAGAAACGATAGTGTGAAGTGGCGACGCGTTTCAATTGCACATAGACAATACCGTAGATTCTAGGGCCTATAATATTAGCTCCGCGTTACGATGTTCTTAATCAGAGTACTGCATTAATGAATTAAAAAATAAATGAATTGGTCAATTAGTTAAAATTAATGAACTGTGCATGATTTTAACGACGCCTAATTTAATAGCACTTACAAACTGAATTACTAATTGTAATTAAAAGAATACTTTTTGTCGTGCAACATGAAGCCACGCACGCAAATGGTTGCGCGTATTGTCGAGAGCATCAGAAAGCATATGTACAGTCTTCCAATTGTTGAGAAGCCTTTGGGCTCAGATTATCGGGAAAGACCTACTCACCCCACTGTTTTGCTTTCTCGGTGTGAGCGAGGACCTTCGGGCCTAGTAGACCGCCCGTTGACAGTCGAGAGCAATAAAACCGACGAGCTAGATAAAATACCCAGTACAGAAAAATAAAATGTTCATGTTTTTGATAAGTGTTGATGAAAGTATTACCGATGGATTTTTTAGGATTTCCCGATGAAAATAATATCAAACATGGTGCAATTCGGTCAATTTTTAGTGAACGTAGAGTGTGTCCTAATCATGTATTCATAAGAAAAAATAACATTTCAATAGGTACATGCATGAAACTCTGAGATCAGGAATTCCGAACCAAATGGGGCATATGTAAGAACTGGCGAAATTCAACAATACTTCATCGTCTAAATTTTACAATTAAAGTATTTATTTGACGTGAATATAATAAAGTCGGCCAGCAAAGTCTTTCTCGATTTGAGTTCTGTAGAAGGCTGATTTTCCTTCCCCATCGAAAGTCCCCTCTTGTCCTTCTCGCTGACAATCATGCGACTCGCTGAATTTCGTGGGTTTCGGCGCTCGAAACCAGTGGGGCCATACAATGTTGCGTACTAAGCAGTGACGAATCTGCAGTTATGCATTTCTAATCAGATCTTTGCGAAAGTGGCGTCAATCGATTCATAATATTTTCTCGATCAAATTGGCCCCAAAAATGATATAATTTGGACCATAATTAAGGAAATTACGTGAAAAACTTGTTTATAGAAGTGAAAGCCCGTTTCGATAAAAATAGTCCGATTTAAATTATTTCCTGTCAATATAACCGGGAGAATGCCAGAAATCCAGTGGTGTCACTTTCATATTGATGTGATGAAAAATAAACAAATTCTGCTTCTGTATAATCGATGACGCACCGCCGAGCAACGGCGATCTCGCGCGGCTCGGGCCACAAAGGTTTTCGTCGGCATTCGAGCTTCTAAGGTCGTATTCAGATACATATATTGGCCGGTGAGTTTCGTGAGGAGTATTCTCCGGTGGGTGATACCGCTGTCCTGCCTCGGTGCTCCTTTTCTCAACGTTTTCTGACTCGCTCTCGCCTTCGTAGAACAAGAGTGGGCCAGAAGTGGTAGAGATTACGCCAAGCACCTGACGTGTAGGCCAACCGAGTTCTGAGCGTAGAAATACAAACCTCAGAATAGGTGTGCGTTAGCTCCGAAAAATTCAGAAGTTTTATGGTCAGAACATTAATTCTTTCTCGATAGCTTCATCTCATATTGGTCTACGCATAGCTTCGTAACCTTAGAGCATATAGGTATACATGGAGGTCTCATGGCCTCTTGTCTCCTGTGGATCCAGTTGCCGACCAACATCGTGCGAGAGAGAGAATCTATACTTCACTCTCTCGCACCAGTTCGCACGATGTCTTTCTCTCTCGCACCATGTTGGCGACAGTTTCAAGCTTTCAATGAGACCTCCAAGTATATATGCTCTAAGTTCGTAACGCACACAACTATTACGCTAAGAATAAATAACAGCTACACGAGCAGCATTCCCGTTACCCCGCCATACCCTTCGGGGGCCCAGCAACTCCAACTGACAAATCCACGATCGTCAGACCGGCCAATATATCTGAATACGACCTTAGGATAAAGATATAATGAAAGAAGAAAAATTATTCGAAGCCCAAGATGAAAAGCCTTCGAATAAACAATGGAAACTAATAAATACCCGACCTATATAGAATTTTAGATTTAGGGTAAACACCCCTCCCCCAAACCTCGTGCCGATCAGCGACTGGGGCCATTCGGAAGTATATCCTTTTATTTAAATAATGCCCATCTCTGCATAGGACCGTAAAGAATGACAAAAAAATCAGGGAGTCAACTGTTTACCGGTTTGGAGACTTTTCCTTGTTATATGTTTTATTCAATAGTCAGAAGAATAATAATAAGAGCAATAATTGCAAATAATTGCTGTAACTTCCACATTCTGAAAATATAATATCAGTAAATCAATATTTCCAGTATTAGTAAAAATGTTCCAATCTCTGTTTTTTTACTTTAAATAATGTGGCCATATATAATTATAACATAAATTCGACAGCAATTTCAAATGATGTATGTGTCACGGTAAAAGCGTTAATTTAGTAAATGTATACAGTTCCCCGCAGTTCCTAGTAAATGTATTGTTGTGCCCAGGCAACGCCCAAGCACACGTATTATACACACTATTATACATTATACATATTATATTACTCTAGAACGTTTCGAGACGTTTCCAAGCTAAATCAGTTGCGAGGCGAACACGAATCTACGAAATCAGCAAAAATGCGAGCGCTTCGCTATGACCATATACGGCAACGCGAAGCGACGGCACCACGCCCAATAAGCGAAATAAAAACCGATTTGCCGCCGCAAATCGGCGGACTCGAGATCCGACCCTCGACCGGGCAACACGGCTAAAAACCTACTTGTACACCTCAGTCTAGTTTAAGTTGTTTCTGAATAAAGACTTAGTCTTTGAGTTTAAACACATATGGTGCAATTCACCCGGTGGATCCTCATCCTTTAATCGCTCTCGAACTCACGATTACGCCAGATCCCGTACCAGCCTTGCGAGCCATCACGCAGGGCACAACAAAATGCCTAAAATGCATATAACCTAACCTCTAATCGTACGAAAATGCATACATTGACTGCATCACGCTTTTACTGTGGCACATATTATCCAGCTATCCAGCAATGTTGCCGTTTGGTTGCAGGTTTCATTGCAATTGTTGTGCCCTGCGTGATGGCTCGCAAGGCTGGTACGGGATCTGGCGTAATCGTGAGTTCGAGAGCGATTAAAGGATGAGGATCCACCGGGTGAATTGCACCATATGTGTTTAAACTCAAAGACTAAGTCTTTATTCAGAAACAACTTAAACTAGACTGAGGTGTACAAGTAGGTTTTTAGCCGTGTTGCCCGGTCGAGGGTCGGATCTCGAGTCCGCCGATTTGCGGCGGCAAATCGGTTTTTATTTCGCTTATTGGGCGTGGTGCCGTCGCTTCGCGTTGCCGTATATGGTCATAGCGAAGCGCTCGCATTTTTGCTGATTTCGTAGATTCGTGTTCGCCTCGCAACTGATTTAGCTTAGAAGCGTCTCGAAACGTTCTAGAGTAATATAATATGTATAATGTATAATAGTGTGTATAATACGTGTGCTTGGGCGTTGCCTGGGCACAACACAATATTACTGCATCATTGTGGAAACATTGCCGTGGCATGTTGCAATGGGCACGTTTGTGCAATGTTCCTGGAATATTGCGCACACATTGCCGTGCAATATTGCAATGGCCAGGTTGTGCAAGGTTTGGGGAATATTGCAATGGCCACGTTTGTGCAATGTTTCGAGAATATTGCGCACGCATTGCCGTGCAATATTCCGTATATATTGCGGCACAACCCACGTGGAGCGTTCCTGCAATGACCCGCACAGAATACGGTGTAACGTTACACTCGCAACTTATGCGGGCCGTTCCTGCAACGTTCGGCACTGAATACGGAATTACGCGGAACGTTCTTGAAATCTCGACACACAGAATACAGTCTCCACAGGCAACCACCGAGGGAATATATGCGAACGTGGACAATATCTGATATAAGTAATTAATACAATTACTTAATTAACACTAGTTTAAACAAACTCATAAACTATATACAGCAACAGAGAATATTTGTAAAGAAGTGTTAGATGTCCCAATTAGTGCCAGTGTCCATATTATTGCCATTTAAATTATTTTACTTAATAAAAACGTTTTGCAACGTCGACAAACGTAATACGGTCTTACGGAACCACTCGCAATCTCAGCGAGTGTAAAATCTCAGAAACGATGCAGAACCATTGCTGTAAAATCTCCGAAACGTTGCGTGACCATTGCTGTGACATTCCGAAACAATGTAGCAGAAATATCTCCTGCAATGTTGCACAGGGCGGACATAGCACTTTACTTGTAACGTCTCGGGAACATTCCGTGCAATGTTCCAAATGTTGCAGCGCAACGGTTCTGCAACATTCCTGCAACAAAGTGTGCTGTAGGGGATTGTTCATGTTCACATATATTCCCTCGTAACGCAACCTCCATATACATACACTGACGACCGATACATCGTCCACCCATTTCGCTCCATGAGAGGAACCGCGATAATTTGAAATCGCGATACGGACTCGCGACTCGAACGCAGCGGCTTTTTGTCGTTTTCGTAAAGACCGCGAGTGGCTGATTTCAAGTCGTTCAGATTTGTGGTTCTGTGTCGTTCTGGTTTGTATTTATTGATGGCTGTGTAATTTTTTCACCCCCTCGGGAATTCATATTTTTTATCAAAAATTTGTATTGTCATCGAAACTACGTACGCCTGCAAAGTTTCAAGTCTATTGGATAGTTGGAAGTGAGATAAAATTGAGTTTTTAGATTTGAATCAAACATAAACAAACAAACACAAACAAACAAAAACAAGCAAGCAAACATAAAAGAAACAGAGGATCGAAGCTGAATAAAATCGTTTAAAAACACACAGCTTACGCAGAAATAGATTCAATTTTCAGCATTGTACATCCTCTCGGAGGCATTGCGCGTAGGAGTCAGATCGAATAACAAAACGTGCTTACGACATATTTATTTCAATGCGCTGTCTACATTGCTGGAACGTCCAACGTCATCACAAAGAACTCGATAAGTCAACTTATATCGCGGACAGGTCGGGAATGTTTGAAAGGCTCTGCATAAAAGATGTCAAGCTCGTTTCAGGACCTCGAAACCACGTTATTTCGAATCTTATTCCCCTCATCGATTTTCCTCTCGACGAAAAGGTTGCGAGCAATTTATTGCCAGGATGTTCGAACCAGATTCAAAAGCGCCAGCCCCAGCCATTAGATAACAGTGAAGGATCGAGTGTAACACGAGAATCCCTTCACCATGTGATTTAGCAACTTCTGTTAGCCCATGGAAACGATTTACACGGAACAGAGTTAATGATAACCAGTTCCCAGCACCAAGTGTTACTTCCATGGCGCTGCCACCCATGAATTCCAATTAGTCCATAAATTTTGGACTGTGGTTTAACCGCGCAGTTCCTCGGTTCCTCTTAAAACAATTTGCAGGGTCTCCAGTTAATGGTATTCACGTTGAACTTGGGAGGTAAGCTCCGGCTGGGAACTGCGTGCCGAATTGCAGCCCTTAAGGGGGTATTCTGGTCTAGCGCGCGAGTTTCATGACCATTTTTCAGATTTTTTTATGGGCAATGAAAGTAAGTGTACTACACAAAGTTTTTCCTAAACTCTTAATTGTCCTTTTACCTATATTTACAAATTTCTTTGTCGCGAAAACGGTATGACATGTCTGTATGAAGACGTGACAATTGTGCGTTTTGCCATGATGCTGCCATGATTCTGTCCTTCGTAGGCATCTGAAACAAATGATTAATGAAAATTTTTATTCAGTAAGAATATGGTTATCGTCAGGATCGAGATTATTCAATGAAATTAATTTTTCACAAAATGTCCCCATGTTGAACAGATAAGTTCGTTTTTTCTGGCAGACTTTTCCGTGCCGCCATTTTGTACGAAAAAAATAAGTCTTTTTCCGTGGAGTGTTGTACAATTACAGATTCATATGGAATTTTCCATATATTTCATTATCTCTCTGAAAAAAATGTCGAAAATGGCCATAACTGATAAACTTGAATATTATAATTGAGGTGGCCTTGATCACAATAATACGCTCCAGTCTCGGATGCTCTTAGATATCTTTATTATCTAATTGTATAATAGCAACACATGGCGATCCTAGATCTTACATACGATATTACAAAGAGTAACAGGAGAGGGCGACACTCTCTTCACACATACATACACACATACAGACCCGCACAGGATGCAGTGAACATATCTGTATATACATATATTCTTAACAATAACTTTGCTTCGTCCCAGGTGGCCTAACCACTTAAGGTCCGCCGCGGTGCGTTTACCTGCATTGGCTCGTTGGTTAGGGTAGGGTGGGGCTGAAAGTCCCGCTTTTCGTATAAACCAATGTAAAATTTAGTAATTACAATGTAAAGATATACGGTGTTATTTTATATAAACTATAACTACTTATTATGCTTTACTTCTACGATGTTCTTTTGTTGATAGTTTGATACTGTTATTTTTTGTTGAATTACACCACAAAATGTTTGTCAATTCAAAATGGACTTGGTGCCCCATGCGCGGGACAAAAAGTCCCTAATATCTTCTAACCAGCTTTCCGTGTAATATAAAACTACATAAGCAAAAAATCTTTTCAGATCAACAAATATTTATTAAACCAATTCTTTTCGGCATACAAAAGAAAGGACAATATTGTAAGGAAAACATGATTCCTTTAACAAGAAATAAAAATATAAGTCAGAGACTCAGTTTCAACTAAAAACTAAAAAAAACTTCTCTCAACTAAAACAAAAACACTATTTAAAGACTTTGCCATCATTTCTTTATACTTTGGTCATCCTATTACGGAAACAAATAATAAAATATATAATTTCATTCTGAACCGTACCTTGCTTAAACAAAACAAAAATCATTTTCTTAGTTTTATTTGATTATGAAATCAATAACTCTCCTGTATTCTACATTCATAATTAAATAAAAATAAGGATGTAGTTAAACTAATCACTGCAGTCACTATTACACGTGACTATTACGTCCTCTGCAGCTTGTTGCATTATTTCCAAAGACTTCGTGCCGCAGTGTCGCATTCTAAAAAATCAAAATAAACATAAATAGTTTTCTAATTTCAAGTGAAGGGGCCATAAGTTTCCATGCGGGATAACAAGTCCCCATAAGGTACTTTTTGCCCCAATGGTACCTCTATAGTTTCTGCGATATTTACGTTAAAAAATATTATCATTCAGAAATAAACAATAGGTATCATGCACACATTACTAAAGGAACATACCATTTTAACTTACTTACCTGATACGCTGTTAAACCCTGGTTTACTTCGTATAAACCAACAATGACGATGTATTCCTTTCACTTTTTTACACATATAATAACAAAGGCGTCGTGTAATTCGCACAAACGTCCGGGAGCGCTTGCGACACATGGTATGCTGCAATACTCAATCGATTGTTTACAAATGGAGATTTTGAATTCGGGACTTTTTACCCGCCGGATTTTTAGCCCCACCCTACCCTACTTTTTACGGTGCAACCATCACAATTTTTTTAATTCTTCAATGAAATTATTTTAAAATGTTTTTACGACTCGTGCCTATCATAAACAACGGAAAACAAATTTTCGATTTTTGAACCCCGAAATACATTTTGTGCATTTTTTTACAAGTTAACGGCTTGTTGAAGAGTTTCCGTTTTTGTATTATGTTTACATAGTATTATGAACTAATTAAAAAAAGTTTCAGTTAAAAAACTATTGTTTTTCGGAAGTTATACATACATCTCCGAAAGTCTCTCGATTTTAGATGGTTACACGTTGACCCTGATAAAAGCTGTATGTCGTGTCTGAAATCGAAAACAGTAAATTTTTTTTTAAAATATGTTAATAGCTATCGATTTACGGCGCCGATTTTGAAATTTTTTAAAAATAAAGAAATGGTGAGATCAAAGATAAAGTTAGATTTTTCTAAGAGACAAGTCCACGTTTTTTCTTTATAAATAATAAATAGGGAATCGGGATAAATAAAGGCGTCGTAGATCGGTGTGGAATCTTAATACGATTCTGCATGCAAAATTGGAACTGAATTGGTTGAACGTAGCGCGAGTATTTAGGGCCACCGTAATGAAAAATGTAGTTTCCCTGCGATCGGTCGAGCCGCCGCGCCGCGCGCCGCCCCGTGCTACCTGTGTTGTTTCACTCAAATGCCTATAGCTTCGTCAATCTTCCGAATTATTACATCGGACTTGATTTATAATATTCCTAAAACGTCAATCTATGAAAATATGTAAAAAATCCGATTTTTGACACTTTCAAACGCTTATACCCCCTTAAGGGCACTTTCCGGTCAAATCACGCGAAAACATAGGTGACATTTATAATTTTTTCTAGAAAAAAAAAGTATACAATGTATGAGTCTAAAAGTTTTCGCGCTTTATTCTGCTGCAAATGTACAATATAAAAAAAAAGATTTATTTCATTTTTGTCCACTCCTGCCTCTGATATGCATCGCATGCTGCATCGTTGTAAAAAGAAAAGACCTGGACTATTGCCATGATAACTCTCGACAGGATTATTCAAAATCAAAACACCAAAGAAATTCTTTAGTTACCCATGTGTGGTTATCGCACTGCACTCTCTCATCGTTGAGAAACAATTAGACGATGATTGCCATATGCTTAAACGCTAGGGTCCCTAAAAATGGGTTACGTTTGCACAAAAAGGTTCGTAAAAAGAATTGAGTGTTATGAAAATTCACAATAGAGGGTGGCGAGGAAGCAAGCGTAATTACGAATAGAATCCCGTTTGAATTTTTTGATTCAGTGAAGAATTACATTTTTTTTGCGCGAAAAATTGTTTCGAGAAAAACGTACTTAATGTTTGACTCCGACCGCGTTCATCTAGTGAACGTCCTATTTTCCATGTGTTTATTCGATTAAAACAAAAATTGATTATTTTCTTAGTTGAATAAATGTGTTATTAATTAAAAGAAAAAATACATTTCTATCTATTATCATTTCTATCAAAAACATCAATTTTTAAGGCCATCACACTGTTGGTCCTCCTTATCTGCCTGTAAAATATGTACCGTAAGGAAGTTCATTCTAAAATTTTACCTAGTCATGGTTGCGATGTTGTGGCATGAAAATATGCAAAAAAAATTGTTTTGATGTTTTGACTGGGCAGTGCCCTTAAAGATTAATGTTTACTTTCCTATTTGCGTGTATATATATCCTGAAAACTATACTAGATATAAAAAAATTTTTGCAATGAAAATTTAATGGCTTTTTATGTTCTATAAAACTGCACAATAAAGTGTTTTTGATTGTTTGTGGTGGGAAACATTTAATTATTTAAATTTGAAATTCTGAGTAATTTCATTTTGCAGTTTCAAGAACATTAAATTTTCATTTTGCCATTTTCTTTATACTTATCTGCTATAGTTTTCAAGTTATACAGGCAAATAGGAATAACTCTAGTCCAGCGATGCCCAGGTGGGCGGTCCGAGATAAACGAGCATTCATCGCGTTTTCCAAAGCTCGCGTGGAAGGGGGTGCTCGAAACCAATGACGTTGCGGGCATGTCACGGACGGGGAAAACTCTAGTAGTGTGCGTGTACCCATACAGCACACTCCATGGCAGGAAGGTTGCCGGAACGTTCCACCGGAACATTGCTAGAACGTTGCAGGAACCTTCCTATGTCCGCCCCTGTGGAACATTGCACGGCAACCTTCCTGCCACCTTCAGGGAACGTTCCGGGCATTTTCTAGCCACCTTCAGGGAACGTTCCGGGCATTTTCTAGCCACCTTCATGGAACGTTCCGGGCATTTTCTAGCCACCTTCATGGAACGTTCCGGGCATTTTCTAGCCACCTTCAGGGAACGTTCCGGGCATTTTCTAGCCACCTTCATGGAACGTTCCGGGCATTTTCTAGCCACCTTCATGGAACGTTCCGGGCATTTTCTAGCCACCTTCATGGAACGTTCCGGGCATTTTCTAGCCACCTTCATGGAACGTTCCGGGCATTTTTTAGCCACCTTCAGGGAACGTTCCGGGCATTTTCTAGCCACCTTCATGGAACGTTCCGGGCATTTTCTAGCCACCTTCATGGAACGTTCCGGGCATTTTCTAGTCACCTTCATGGAACGTTCCGGGAATTTTCTAGCCACCTTCATGGAACGTTCCGGGCATTATCTACATAGAGCATATACTATGGAGGTCTCATTGAAAGCGGGAAACTGTTGCAAACATGGTGCGAGAGAGAAAGACATGTGCGAGCGAGAGAAGTATATGTCCTAATCCACCGTAATGCGCATGCGCCGATATCGTGCGAACGAGAAACCATCGTGCGAACTGGTGCGAGAGAGTGAAGTATAGATTCTCTCGCTCGCAAGATGTGTTTCTCTCTCGCACAATATCGGCGCTTGCGCTTTACGGTCGAATAGGACATATACTTCTCTCGCTCGCACCAGTGGCACATGTCTTTCTCTCTCGCGTGATGTTGCCGACAGTTTCGAGGCAGTCACTCTAAGGCAATGATACCTCCATGTATATATGCTCTAAGATTTTCTAGCCACCTTCATGGAACGTTCCAGGCATTTTCTAGCCACCTTCATGGAACGCTCCGGGCATTTTCTAGCCACCTTCATGGAACGTTCCGGGCATTTTCTAGCAATGGTCACGGTTAAGGAAATTAATTAAATTACAATAAATACTGACAATTAAATATTCATATATTTTTTCTATACAAGCCGACAACCACAAGAACAATAATAAAAATAATAAAAATAATAATAGTATTGGCTCTGGGGGATCTTCTCAAACCCGCGTATGTGGAGTTCCAGGATCTTCCGCTCTCTTTACTTAAAATGTACTGCCTGCAGCGTGTAATGAACCTGGAATAATACATGCATTTATTTTACAATTTTACAACTTTAAGTGCTGAAATGAGATAAATAATAAATTTACTTACTCATTTTACTATATGTTTGAATATATGAATGATTCTTTTTGTATATTTCTCTGCCACAGAATCCTCTATTAATTTATTTAATATCAGCAGCTTCCACAGCTTCTCTTCAGTAAATGAATCTATAAAAGGTCATCAATAAATTATTTCAGTCATGAAAAATGGCTTCATTAAAAACAACATTCATGTAACGCCAATCGCAGGCTGCATTGAAGCGACGCAATGGAAAAATAACAATCACCGTTACTTTAAATAATTGAACGGAAAGTGAAATGAAAGTTGTACAGTACATGCATGTTTACAAGGAAACTGTGTGAAAAGTAAAAGCTTGTAGCACAGAAAGCAAAGATATATATGTATTTTAAATAATTAGAAAATTGCAGTTGGTTAATAGGCATAAAATATTTTATATTAGTTACTTTAACTTAAAAATAAGCTCCTTAAGGGGGAACACTAGGGTGGACCTTAGCTACTCTTGACGAAAATTATTTTGCGAGATTTTTTTGGTCCCGTACCCCAGAAATGTGACACTTATTGGGAAAATGATCTGGGAAAAATTTCAGCCCGATTGGACCACGGGAAAAGGACGCGCAACGAATTTGAAAATTTTGAACTTTTTAAACCTTTACATAAATATACATTATGACATATCGTTGAATTTGTATTTTTTTTGTGTTTAAGAATACATACACAGCATATACGATTGTTAACAAAAAAATCGTCCGTGACCTTGAAAACCCGAAAGAGTGACCTTGAAAAAAAATTTCCTTCCATTATATTCGCCTCTTTATATACTACAATTTTTGTCTGAAGAGTTTTTTCATATATCCATAAACGATGGAGATATTAAACATTTTTGATTTTCATTATAACGCTCCATTATACAGAAGAAAAGCAGTTCTAAGACTGGAAATAAGTTATTATAGCTATTATGTAAATTACGAATAGAAATGTCATCAAAGTATTGCGTCCCAGACCTGCTCTTGGACGTTCGATAAGACCGAGCAGATCTTGCCCTAGCCGCGACTGTGTTAACAAACACAGTCTTAAATGCGTCTCAAAAATTCAAATAGCCACGGAGGTATTCATTAGGGGTTCCTTTATATTAAAAATGCTTTAAAAATGCTTTGATAAATTCTCTTTTGTGACGTTAGGATACTGCTTTCTATATTCCGTCACATTCTGCAGTATAAATTGTTTCTCCTCTTCATTTTTTGATAATATTTTGTTATATTCTTCTATAAGTTTAACGCCACGCTCAGCGGTGTCATTTACCACTTTTAATCCCTTCACGATGTTTCGCCCAATTTGGAAAGCCACGTCATCACTCCATGTAGAAGGGTCTTTTTAAAAAAATGTGGTAGGTATTAAAAACCGTTCAAAGAATCTTTTGGAATCAGGAGAAATAAAATGTTCCATTTTTTTGTTAACTAAAAATATCCTTTGGAAGGATATTATATTTTTTAACGCATTCGTTGTCGTCACTGCTACTGCTACTGCTACTGCTACTGCCACTGCTACTGCCACTGCCACTGCCACTGCCACTGCCACTGCCACTGCCACTGCCACTGCCACTGCCACTGCCACTGCTACTGCTACTGCTACTGCTACTATTATTATTATTATTAACGGGAATAGTCCCATAGTTTACATAAAGCATACAACAATTGACCTTACATCGTCTACACAAAGCGTAAGTACCTAATATACAGGAGAAACTTTTAACGAAATCAATGGTGTGTATAAATGTTTCTCCTTTTTCCATAAGGATTTTGTAAAAAATATGCACATATACAGTATAATCTGCAACTAAAATAATTATTATTGATATCAATTAGGGAAAAGTCGATACAATTACGGTTATGGAACCGATATGAGGAGGGAAATAGGAACCGTAACCGAAACACAGATAATAGTTGGAAATTTCGGTTCTTCATAACAATTATTCAGAATAAAGGTTCTTTATAACCGTTTGGAGAACCGAAATCGATATTATAACAGTTTTCGAGCCCTGCTTACTGCGGGACCTTTGTTAGAAAATTTCCGAAAAGTTCCATGAAGGTGGCTAGAAAATGCCCGGAACGTTCCATGAAGGTGGCTAGAAAATGCCTGGAACGTTCCATGAAGGTGGCTAGAAAATGCCCGGAACGTTCCCTGAAGGTTGCCGTGCAATATTCCACAGGGGCGGACATAGGAAGGTTCCTGCAACGTTCCAGCAATGTTCCCGGTGGAACATTCCACGGCAACCTTTCTGCCACCTTCAGGGAACGTTCCTGCCATGGAGTGTGCTGTATGGGATACTATATTGATGGATTTGGCAGCGTATATATACGTTTTTCACATTATATTGATGTACTGTGACAGTGTTTATACAGGGTGTTCCGAAAATGGTGCGGTATATTAAAGGGGGTGATTCGGGGGGTGATTGCAAACAACTTTTTCCTTTGCGAAAATGCCCTCCGAGGTTTCGTTAACGAGATATTAATAAAAAGCACCGACCAATCAGAGCGCGAGCCTTCCGCTGGAGGTCCCGCGCTAGCGTGGCCGCGCGCCGGGCCGCGCTGCGACTACGAACAAGCAAGGCGGCATGCATCGAAGGAAATTGCGTAGAATGGCAAATGAAAAAGACGTAACAAAAAAATCGAACCTTTTGCCATGGTTTGTTTGCCATTTAAAGTGAATAATGAATAAAGGATAAATGGATGAAAATCACGTGTAACGTAAAAAGACGAATACACATTTTTTTTAGAAGATTCGAAAATAATAATTATTTGAAGTGGGAGGATAAGGAATACGTAAAATTCCTTGTGTTAATAACATATCCACGAAAAGGTAATGTAACCGGAAATTAACGAAAAGTGATCGTAGTTCGTTATTGTGATAAAAATCCGTAACTCAATAACGGCCAGCACTGTTGCTGATAGCGATTAAGTCTGTTTAAAAAGCCCGAATAAATATTTTCGTACGAGAATTTTGAGAATTATCGCCGGAAATAAGCCATAGCTTGCGTTAAATTTAAAAATGAATGATCACCATTAAAGTAACTAAAACTCACCCGTGTCGAAAATTCACCTGCAACTTGAAAACTTGTGTCACTGGGTCACTGAACCGATCCTGGTCATCGATGGACGAGCCCAGTGCACAGCTGATCCCAGGTATACGACACTACCCAAAGTTAAGGGTCGCAATGTCAGGTGCGTCCAGGTCAACGTACCGAATACTCACTTCACTGCACGGCTACTAACACTGATCACTTTATTTACTTTTTATGGAACGTGTTGTTCCTACGTTTTAAAGCCGCGACGCTAACCGACGAAACGTATCCTCGCTTGGTGTTTCGATATTGGGATATTCTAGCGCAAACATTTCTGCAACGCGATTTCTAGCTGACTGACAGGATTTTTTCCAAGCAACTTCCGCTACCCCCATGTAGCTTCTCTGGTTCCATTATGAGTTAACTCCCACCAAGCCAAGAGGCTTTAGGTAAAAAGAAGCCAGCACATTTTCGGAACACACGTGTTTTGCAGAAGTGCAACGAAAACTTTCACAAAAGCCCGCGCTCCGTCCTTCTACTGTCAATGTACCCATTGCTTCGAGATAGAAAACAGACACCACGTGTATCGGTTCGAAAGGGTCCGAAGGGAAGAGACGCAGAAAGTCTTCGAGTTGCTATAAAGAAGAAAATGCATACCATTCCTGTTTCCCCTTTCTGACACCCTGAGTTCACGTCTGCTACGAGGCGGAACCAATTAAGTCATAAATTATCCGAAACTGTAGGAAACCGTTCTCTACCGCCGACTTGCGGGACAATACGGTCATAAACCGCGACCCTGGCGAAATGCTCTGGCTGATCAGCCTGATTAATATTGGAGAACTAGAAATTACAGAGTATTATCCAGCATCAATACGTCTCGCGGAGAGACACAGGAAAAGAAGGTACAGTCCGCTGACTGCGCGTAGTCCCGCCTGCTTCGTCCCACCCTCAAATTAAAGACGGATCCCTTATCTCTCGAGTATAAACACGTGCTCGAATTTCAAAACACAAGCACGCATCGACGTATTCGGTGCGAGAGACTGTGGGCTTGAGGTCCGATTGGCCCCAAACTAACCAATCTGCCCTGTATCCCTCCCAAACGGCCACTGTCCTGAAGAGGCCCTCTTCACAGCGATATCTCCTCCACAAGGCCAACCTTCTCTCGCACGGAATACGTCGACGCATGCTTTTGTTTGGAAATTCGAGCGCGTGTTTAGACACGAGAGATAAGTAGGCCCAAATGGCTAGTTCAGGACCAATCGAACTTCAAGCCCGCCTTCTCTCGCACGGAATACGTCAACGCGTATCGTCCCTGAATTGGGGGACAATCCGGGACATGTATTATCCTGATGCCAGAACACATCGAAATGTCCTTTACCGTTTCACGTCGAGGTCGCGATTGTAAAAATCAGAAAAATTACTACCACATTCGCTGCTATGTTTTCTGTAAATTAAGCTTATTTCTAGAGTAATGCAGCTGATATTAACGTCGCAGTAAGCTGTTAAAGGCAATGGTGCGCCCCGTCTCAGGTAAAGCAGCCGCGCGCGATTACAGTCAGCTGACCGTACCGCTACCACCCCACATTTCTTCAGTGAGGTCAAAAAACAGATCGGCAGAATTGCAGGAGAATTTTACTAACCCACTCTTGGCCAATCATACTGTTTTTATAATAATCAGATTTATAAGTTCCAGCTTGTCCTTATCTTGATTATTTGTTGAAAAAGTGTCATTGCTCAACGGAAACCACGAGAAGGTGGTGGGCTTTTTCCATCAGGAGAGGATAAGGATGGTTCAGGAGGATGGCATGGATAACAGTCAAATGACGGGGCTAACGGTTGGAAGTAAGAAGGCCCGGTCATAAATTTTAAACACTACTGACCGGCCATGTACCTTAATTCTTTCGATTGCCGGACTTCCCACGTTTCTGTATTACTTCTTTGACATTGTTTCTGACCAATCGTAAAAATTAACTGCGTTGGTCGTCAACGTAGTCTAAAGAAGGACGCGGTTTATGACCGTATTGTTCCCTGAGTCGACGGTCGAGAACAGTGCGCCCCGGTCACCATGTTGTCCCACCCGATAATGAAGCAGTATACCGATTAACCCCTTAGTATACGAAATGAGTTTTACGAACGAAACGAAGGGCGGAGAGGATAGAAACGAAACGCACTGTCAATAGCACCCCCGTGGTACGTTTCCTGACTTAGCCTCATAATAAATTTTATAACGAAATGATCATAACGTTTTCGCAACTTATAAATCTGATTATTATAAAAACAGTATGATTGGCCAAGAGTGGGTTAGTAAAATTCTCCTGCAATTCTGCCGATCTGTTTTTTGACCTCACTGAAGAAATGTGGGGTGGTAGCGGTACAGTCAGCTGACTGTAATCGCGCGCGGTTGCTTTACCTGAGACGGGGCGCACCATTGCCTTTAACAGCTTACTGCGACGTTAATATCAGCTGCATTACTCTAGAAATAAGCTTAATTTACAGAAAACATAGCAGCGAATGTGGTAGTAATTTTTCTGATTTTTACAATCGCGACCTCGACGTGAAACGGTAAAGGACATTTCGATGTGTTCTGGCATCAGGATAATACATGTCCCGGATTGTCCCCCAATTCAGGGACGAGACGCGTTGACGTATTCCGTGCGAGAGAAGGCGGGCTTGAAGTTCGATTGGTCCTGAACTAGCCATTTGGGCCTGCTTATCTCTCGTGTCTAAACACGCGCTCGAATTTCCAAACAAAAGCATGCGTCGACGTATTCCGTGCGAGAGAAGGTGGGCCTTGTGGAGGAGATATCGCTGTGAAGAGGGCCTCTTCAGGACAGTGGTTGTTTGGGAGGGATCCAGGGCAGATTGGTTAGTTTGGGGCCAATCGGACCTCAAGCCCACAGTCTCTCGCACCGAATACGTCGATGCGTGCTTGTGTTTTGAAATTCGAGCACGTGTTTATACTCGAGAGATAAGGGATCCGTCTTTAATTTGAGGGTGGGACGAAGCAGGCGGGACTACGCGCAGTCAGCGGACTGTACCTTCTTTTCCTGTGTCTCTCCGCGAGACGTATTGATGCTGGATAATACTCTGTAATTTCTAGTTCTCCAAAATTAATCAGGCTGATCAGCCAGAGCATTTCGCCAGGGTCGCGGTTTATGACCGTATTGTCTCGCAAGTCGGCGGTAGAGAACGGTTTCCTACAGTTTCGGATAATTTATGACTTACTTGGTTCCGCCTCGTAGCAGACGGGAACTCAGGGTATCGGAAAAGGGAAACAGGAAGCAGGATTTTTTTCTTTATAGCAACTCGAAGACTTTCTGTTTCTCTTCTCTTCGGACCCTTTCGAACCGATACACGTGGTATCTGTTTTCTATCTCGAAGCAATAGGTACATTGGCAGTAGAAGGACGGAGCGCGGGCTTTTGTGAAAGTTTTCGTTGCACTTGTGCAAAACACGTGTGTTCCGAAAATGTGCTGGCTTCTTTTTACCTGAAGCCTCTTGGCCTGGTGGGGGTCAACTCATAATGGAACGAGAGAAACTATTTGGGGGTAGAAGAAGTCGCTTGGAAAAAATCTTGTCAGTCAGCAGTTAGCAATCGCGTCGCAGACAAATGTTCTCTGCTCGAGAGTATTACGCGATGTTCTGTGTGTACCCCCCGAACAACGAGGACGCAAGTGCTGCAGCGTGAGAATTTGCGCAGGAATTACCCACGGCTCCGAACGCCAAGTAAAAATTCATTTCCACCAATTTTTATAACGTAGCAACAACACGTTCCATGAAAAATAAATTAAGTGATCAGTGTTAGTAGCCGTGCAGTGAAGTGAATATTCGGTGGATTAACCCGGACGCACTTGACGTTGCGACCCTTAACTTTGGATGGTGTCGTGTACCTGAGATCAGCTGTGCACTCGACGCGTCTGTCGATGACCAGGATCGGTTCAGTGACCTAGTCACCCAGGTTTTTAAGCTGCAGGTGAATTTCCGAAAGGGTGAGTTTTAGTTACATTATTGGCGACTATTATTTTTTAAATTTAACGCAGGCTACGGCTTATTTCCGGAGATAATTCTCAAAATTTCCGTACGTAAATTTTTCTTCCGAGTTTTTAAACCAACTTATTCATTATCAACAACAGTGTTGGCCGTTATTGAGTTACGGATTTTTATCACAATAACGAACTACGATCACTTTTCGTTAATTTCCTGTTACATTACCTTTTCGTGGATATGTTATTAACACAAGGAATTTTACGTATTCCTTATCCTCCCACTTCAAATAATTATTATTTTCGAATCTTCGAAAAAAAATGTGTATTCGTCTTTTTACGTTACACGTGATTTTCATCCATTTATCCTTTATTCATTATTCACTTTAAATGGCAAACAAACCATGGCAAAAGGTTCGATTTTTTTGTTACGTCTTTTTCATTTGCCATTCTACGCAATTTCCTTCGATGCATGCCGCCTTGCTTGTTCGTAGTCGCAGCGCGGCCCGGCGCGCGGCCACGCTAGCGCGGGACCTCCAGCGGAAGGCTCGCGCTCTGATTGGTCGGTGCTTTTTATTAATATCTCGTTAACGAAACCTCGGAGGGCATTTTCGCAAAGGAAAAAGTTGTTTGCAATCACCCCCCGAATCACCCCCTTTAATATACCGCACCATTTTCGGAACACCCTGTATACACCTTTCGCATGCAAAGGGTGTAACGTACCGCTACCAACCGCCGCAGATTTTTCCTTTATTCTTTATAGCAATTACTATTTTTATTCTATATATCTAAGTTGTAATATTAGTATTAAGGACATTCGCAACGCATGCGCATAACCGCCTGCGAACTCAGTGCTGTGAACGACTCAAGCGCGCGTGCGCAGCCCGCGCGATAAACCGGACGCCGAATAAACCGAGTGCAGTGCGCGAACCGGCGGGAACCGGATGCTAATTCTAATTGGTGCGCGAGTTCGACAGCTAGTGATTGGCGAGAGCAAGGTATCGCCAAACTGTATAAATACGAGCCTGCCAGCAGCGGAGACTCAGACTGGGTTCTGCTACCGAACCATAAGCACGCCGCTTATAGAAGTCTCTCAACAAGTCTATATATATTCAACATCCTGACTACCAACATTCAATTTCCAACATTCAACCATTCCGAGGTCGCTTTAACTAGCCCCTCAACATCTTTCCGAGGTCGCTTTAACTAGCCCCTCAACACCTATCCGAGGTCGCTTTAGCTAGCCCCTCAACTTCCATACGAGGTCGCTTTAGCTAGCCCCTCACCTTCCATCGAGGTCGCTTTCACTAGCCCCTCAACATCTAACCGAGGTCGCTTTAACTAGCCCCTCAACTTCCTACATTCAACACCTTTCCGAGGTCGCTTTAACTAGCCCCTCAACATCTTTCCGAGGTCGCTTTAACTAGCCCCTCAACACCTATCCGAGGTCGCTTTAGCTAGCCCCTCAACTTCCATACGAGGTCGCTTTAGCTAGCCCCTCAACTTCCTTCGAGGTCGCTTTCACTAGCCCCTCAACATCAATCCGAGGTCGCTTTAACTAGCCCCTCAACTTCCATCCAGAGGTCGCTTTAGCTAGCCCCTCAACTTCCATCCAGAGGTCGCTTTAACTAGCCCTTCAACTTCCATCCAGAGGTCGCTTTCACTAGCCCCTCAACTTCCCTCCTAAAAAGCGTGGGCCAGCTTATAGGCACCAGAAGCTACTACTAGTTCAGGAGAGGGAATCATCATCCAATTCTACTTCCATCTGGGGACGCCATAACCGGCTACCTGGCTACCATCCGAGGTCGCTTTAACTAGCCCCTCGGCTTCCATCCTAGAAAGCGTGGGCCAGCTGATAGGCAACTGGAAGCTACAACAAATCCGAGAGAAGGAACCCTCTCCAAGTATCAACTTAACATTCCAAATCGACCAAGCGTCATCATTGTATCAAACCGTTATATCGACTTAGCGTCGAGACTTTATGTTCAATTTACGATTTAGTATCGTACTATTATACTATATTTAATTACCGGTTTAGCGTAGAGACCGAAATCAAACGTTATTCTTTAATTCCGATCTAGCGTCGAAACCAAAGTCAAAGGAATATCCTTTATTAACGACTTATACGTCGTTACGCAAATATCATATCGTCAAAGTTCACACGACTCCGTGTCGTATTATATGTTCTACTTCGACCTAGCGTCAAAAGCCTTTTCTTGAATAAACTATTTTGTTAATTATTGTTAAAAGAAGGACTCTAGTATCTTGAAATTCATTTCTTAATCGCACGCCACCCGAACCAATCCCATAATTTCACAGGTAAACCGCTCTACTTGTGGAATCGCCTGTAACAAACGGCACAGTCTCGTTTGAGAACGTTACAGGTATAAAATTTTGGTGACAGTCGGTGGGATAATAATTGCTTTAAACCGCAAAACGTGTGGCAAGGGAGAATATACTCTCCTAGCGAAGAACAAGATTCCTTCTTTCTAAATCAGGCGCATTTTTCGAAAAAAATTTTTTTCAATCATGCCTACCGACGGAGCAACCGGTAGTGCCCCAACTCACGTAGACGCAGTTGTGGAAGAATTACAACGCCTACAAATTAGTCAGGATAGTTCGCGTCAACCGCATACTAGAATTCGCGATGCCGCGGACACGGTTCCAGCTTTCGACGGGCGAAACATTACGATTCATCAATTTACAAAATGCTGTAGGAACGCGAAAAATATGATCGCGCCGAACGCCGAATATGGCTTAGTACAACTAATCAAATGTAAATTATTCGGGCAAGCCTCTCGAGTTATACTAAACGGGGATTATAATACTATAGAGGAAGTAATTAAGGTCCTCAACGCTCGTTTCGCACCACTCCATTCTTCAATTCAATTATATGGAGAAATGTCAAAAATCGCTCAGATACCAAATGAAGCAACTGTTGATTATAGCAGTCGAGTGTCTGGAATTCTCCTACAAATCAAGCATTGCAACGAAATAGAAGTTCCTCAATACGCCGCGCAGTATAGTCAAACCGCGGAAGTAAATTCAATCAGAGCATTCTTAACATGTTTAAGGCCTGAAATCTACGCACGAATGCGAACCGTCGAATTCGCCGACCTAGACACTGCCATTAGCGCCGCTATCAAAGCCGAAGCCGAATATCAGGAAAACATAATGAGATACAAATTCGCGGAAGGACTATCGCATTCCAAACAATGTACGAATTGTTTCGGGTACGGTCACTCAGCGAGTGATTGTAGTAGTAAACACCCGGAAGGACAGATAGCTCAAATCAGTTGGCAATCCAAATATTGTGAAAAGTGCCGAAAGGTAGGTCATGTCATTCAGGAGTGTAGGAAAGTAAACTCACCGCGTAATTCCGCGTCGAGACCGGTGTCACAAGCCGAATGTAGATATTGCAAAAACCAAGGCCATAGGATCGAACAGTGCCGCAAAAGATTCTATAATAATAATCAAACTCGTGAAGAATTTCAAAATCCTGGACAAGAAATGTTAAACTCGTCTCAACAAAACTCGGTGCCGAGCCGAACGATACGTAGCTTACAAGCAGTAAAAATTAGGGAAGCACCTTGCATAATTCTATCGGGACCAGAATTCCGTCAAAACGAAGCCCTAATGATGATAGACACTGGTGCTAGCTTAAGTGTAATCAAACAAGACTCTATTCCTCCCGAAATTCCAATTTACACAGACGCTGTTTACGATTTAAATGGAATAACCCAAGGTCATCTCGCCACCATAGGTTATATTAATGCTAAAATTGTAAATACGGTAGCAAAAATTCACGTAGTTCAAAACTTATCCATCGCACAAGACGGCATACTGGGAACGGACTTTTTTCAAAAAAATGGAGCGATAATCAACTATCAAAAATTAGCGGTTGAAATAGGGAATAACATATTACCATTTATAAGTGATGATAAAACCACGTCGTCCTGATCAAAATACGAAATACCGGTTAAAATTCCAAAGCCAAACTTTAAAACCGAGTATGTACATAAATCAAATTCACATCAGAAAATCCGAACTAAAAATTCCGAAATCGCGAAGAATAATAAGGTAGGGTACCTCCATGGTACTAAGACTTCCTTCAAGGAAAGTAACTTCAAACAATTTACGAAATGCCCACAAAAGAGAATCTTTAAATTCAGTAAATCAGAGGAAAAGAAACTACCTGGTATACTTAGTCAAAATCCGATCAAATCAAATATAAAAGAAATAAACGATCATCTATGGATGAGGAGAGAAACATTAGCTATATTTATTGATACGGACGGGAATCCAATAGGAAGTACAGGTAGAGAATTAATAGAAAATAAAATGCCTACATTCAAATCAACTCGTTCATTTAAGGCAGGTAGCATAGTACAATTATCCGAAGTAAATCAAACCATCTTTGGAATAGTAATACCAAATCTAACAACACACCAATTATACCATACTGCATTCAGAAATTTTTATAATAAGTTAATACAAAAGAAAATTAACAAGGTGTCGTTGTCCAAAGAGACAACTAATATATCATGGCAAAGTATTAGAAATATAATCAATTCAATATTCTCGCAATCAAACTTAGCCGTCACTATCTGCAATGGAACTGTGCAATTGCCCACAGGACAAGATAGATTAATAATAATTAAACGGAATCATGAATCCTCAGTAGAAAGACACCGTGGAGTAACGAAAACCTACGAAAGAATTAGGGACATATATTATTGGCAGGATATGAAACGTGACATTAAACAATATATCGAGACTTGTACGAAATGTAAAAATCAAAATACCGTAACCGATATTGTAGCAAAAATTCCGAACCATGCGAACAGCGAGCGTAGAAAAATACTCCTCACTTCGGTATCCGAAACGCGTCACCCCCAACGACGGGACTGGCGACAACTCAAAGACATTCGAACAAGGTGTGCGAAGCGCCGCCAAATTTTCAAAATCACATCTCGCGGATCGGGGAACGCACCACCCCCGACGACAGGAACGGCGGTCAATCCAAATAAAGACGCAGGAACATTTAAAAAAATTAAGGAGAAAATAGAGCGCCAGACCTCCACACGCGAACCGATAATCCGCGTATCAAAAATCCACAAAACTACATCTCTCGGGACGAGAGAAAAACCGGGCGGCGAGATGTAACGTACCGCTACCAACCGCCGCAGATTTTTCCTTTATTCTTTATAGCAATTACTATTTTTATTCTATATATCTAAGTTGTAATATTAGTATTAAGGACATTCGCAACGCATGCGCATAACCGCCTGCGAACTCAGTGCTGTGAACGACTCAAGCGCGCGTGCGCAGCCCGCGCGATAAACCGGACGCCGAATAAACCGAGTGCAGTGCGCGAACCGGCGGGAACCGGATGCTAATTCTAATTGGTGCGCGAGTTCGACAGCTAGTGATTGGCGAGAGCAAGGTATCGCCAAACTGTATAAATACGAGCCTGCCAGCAGCGGAGACTCAGACTGGGTTCTGCTACCGAACCATAAGCACGCCGCTTATAGAAGTCTCTCAACAAGTCTATATATATTCAACATCCTGACTACCAACATTCAATTTCCAACATTCAACCATTCCGAGGTCGCTTTAACTAGCCCCTCAACATCTTTCCGAGGTCGCTTTAACTAGCCCCTCAACACCTATCCGAGGTCGCTTTAGCTAGCCCCTCAACTTCCATACGAGGTCGCTTTAGCTAGCCCCTCACCTTCCATCGAGGTCGCTTTCACTAGCCCCTCAACATCTAACCGAGGTCGCTTTAACTAGCCCCTCAACTTCCTACATTCAACACCTTTCCGAGGTCGCTTTAACTAGCCCCTCAACATCTTTCCGAGGTCGCTTTAACTAGCCCCTCAACACCTATCCGAGGTCGCTTTAGCTAGCCCCTCAACTTCCATACGAGGTCGCTTTAGCTAGCCCCTCAACTTCCTTCGAGGTCGCTTTCACTAGCCCCTCAACATCAATCCGAGGTCGCTTTAACTAGCCCCTCAACTTCCATCCAGAGGTCGCTTTAGCTAGCCCCTCAACTTCCATCCAGAGGTCGCTTTAACTAGCCCCTCAACTTCCATCCAGAGGTCGCTTTCACTAGCCCCTCAACTTCCCTCCTAAAAAGCGTGGGCCAGCTTATAGGCACCAGAAGCTACTACTAGTTCAGGAGAGGGAATCATCATCCAATTCTACTTCCATCTGGGGACGCCATAACCGGCTACCTGGCTACCATCCGAGGTCGCTTTAACTAGCCCCTCGGCTTCCATCCTAGAAAGCGTGGGCCAGCTGATAGGCAACTGGAAGCTACAACAAATCCGAGAGAAGGAACCCTCTCCAAGTATCAACTTAACATTCCAAATCGACCAAGCGTCATCATTGTATCAAACCGTTATATCGACTTAGCGTCGAGACTTTATGTTCAATTTACGATTTAGTATCGTACTATTATACTATATTTAATTACCGGTTTAGCGTAGAGACCGAAATCAAACGTTATTCTTTAATTCCGATCTAGCGTCGAAACCAAAGTCAAAGGAATATCCTTTATTAACGACTTATACGTCGTTACGCAAATATCATATCGTCAAAGTTCACACGACTCCGTGTCGTATTATATGTTCTACTTCGACCTAGCGTCAAAAGCCTTTTCTTGAATAACCTATTTTGTTAATTATTGTTAAAAGAAGGACTCTAGTATCTTGAAATTCATTTCTATATCGCACGCCACCCGAACCAATCCCATAATTTCACAGGTAAACCGCTCTACTTGTGGAATCGCCTGTAACAAACGGCACAGTCTCGTTTGAGAACGTTACAAGGGTTAAAACTGAAAAGTAAATGTCAAGTCAACTGACCCCATCATATTTGTCAACTAACCCCGTAGCCGGGGTCTGTTGACTTATTCGTCTCACTACTCTAAATACAATAAAAACTACAACCTAGACTCAATTAAAACGATTTTCAAAATTATGCCTGTATACCTAATGAAATTTGGAAACTTTTGGTATGCAGTAAGTCAACAAAATACTAATGGTCTATTTATAAAAATTAGAAATGTAAAAAATTAGTCAACTAGCCCCGGTCTCCCGTACCGAAACCGTTATAGAACCGAAATCGTTAAAGTACCCAAAACCAAAATAAATACCGGTATTTTTCCGATTCTTCTTTCGGTGACATGGTAGATTAAAGTAATATCCTCATAACCCTTATTACTTCGAGCTGTAAAAACACCGACATAACGTAATATCTTTTCATAAAAATACCAATATATTAGTTTACGTTTAGCGTATAGATTCTTGTCTAATAATATTTTGAAAACTGTAATAAAATCCGAAAACCGAAAAAATTACCGGTAAATATAGGTAAATATACCGGTATTTGCATATATCGGTATTTACGTATTTCGGTTTCTATAAAGGTTTTAAAGATGGAACCGAAAAATACCGGTATCATACTGGCCTTTTCAGTTTCGGTAGAAGTGCCTGCATCAGCATTGTTTTGATGGCAGCAGTAGATGCTAATGTTTTGCCTGGAAGAGAAGAGAAAATTCCGTATGTTTTTTTGCAGATGCAGCATTTTCTCTGATCAAACATATAATGCAGCGCCGGTCAGGCTACCGTTTTCAGGGCATGGGCAGCCGCATTTGCCCGGGGCAAACGCTGCGAGCAAAGCTCGGAGCAGTGACGTCAGCTATCGTTAGAGCGGAGTGGGGAGGAATGGTTGTGGCGGGAGTACAGGCTCGTAGATGTGTAGGTACGCATGTGTTAGTAGGTTCATTCAAATACTGTTCCGCGCTGCTCACATGAAAGAATAGAAACATTATGACAGTCAATATGCGGGCGTCGCGTTAATGGACAGAGCTAGAATTAAGATCGTAATGTTAAGTAGTTAAAGTAATTTATAATACCATTGTACTGAAGTATCCTTCAAAATAAGTTTTCTTCATTTTATATTGCCCCCCTATAACCCCTCTGACCCTCAATATTTTTAACGGCCGTGTACGCGTTTCGATTTATAGCTTCTTTAATATTTTCTACCGTCCGAATTTTTTGGACACCTTATTAGACAATAGGCAAAGGTCGACAGTCTGTCTCGTCCGCGCGGCATTGCCGAACCACCGAGCAGGATCGTAAACCCACACCATCGGCAGACCCTCACGAATTCGGCGCGGTCAAGTTAATCCTTGACCCCGTACATTTTTATTACTTTCACATTTATTACTTTCACGTGAACGCATCACCCTACCTTTTTCTCCACCATACCTTCCAAGAAAGTGTAAGGGCTGTTCCTCCCTTAAAGCGAAAACCAATCGGAAATGACAATTTCCAGCCCCCACACTTTTGACTCGACCAATCAGCGGAAATACGAGACTTCTTTAAGGTGTCAAGACTTCCGACAAGTCACTTCAAGTCAACCGGTCTCAGTGATTAGTCGAAGCTCAAACACCGTCTTACGCTTACCTTTTGCTAAGTAGACTCCAGAAATCTGTTTCTCGGCGTAAACTAAGTGCCTGTACTAGTAAATAAAAATCTCCGTTGACGCGGCATTCAGTTGTAATAAATATGGATATTCCATCCACATCTAAACATTCTAAACGTTGCCGTACAACCTCGGGACCACAATTCAAAGAGGCGTGGGAAGAAGAGTATTTCTTCATCAAACATTGTGATGTTTTGATTTGTTTGCTGTGTCGGAAACAATTAAACCAATTCAAAAAGTATAATTTACAAAGACACTACAAAACACACCATGAAGTGAACTATGTGTCATACACTGAGGAGGAGAGGAAAAATAAGGTGCAAGCACTGAAGATGAATGTGTTGGAAGAAATAGAAGATTCAAATGAAGCCGTAAGTTATTTTAATTCTGATACTTCATAAGTACCGTAAACTGAAGGAACATTGCCATGTTTTTGTAACATTTTTGCATTTACTTTAACACGTTGCGTGCGGGTGACGTGTACGGTCACGTCATGGAACTCTTGGGCCCGGTCCCAATAAATGTGGAAGGTGAAGAAGCATTTTTCAGGTACCGAATTTTCCTTTTGCATGTACGCATTCAGTACGAACGTGTTCATCAGTGTGTGCATGTCGTTACAAATTTGCAACGTTTTTCACCATGGTGCAGCTGTTTCTTGTATTTAGGTGAAGGTCAACTATTTTTGGTGCCGCACGTAACCTGTTAAGCATCCTATCATAACATTGCATCGTTTGTGATTACACTATAAGTGTGGAAATGCATGAAATTTTTGTCCTTTTTCTTCTTTAATACATGTTAAGTAACTGCCAATGTTACCCTGTACTGCCAATGTTCCCCCAGTTTACGGTAAATTATTTACGAACAACACGAGTCACAGTGTTTATTCCTTTTCTTTGCAGGAAGAAGAATCGATAAATAACGAAGGTGTTTTGGAAGTAAGCTATAAAATAGCGTACGAAATTGGGAAGACAACGTGGCCCTTTGCCGTTGGAGAATTAATTAAGAGCAGCATGGTAACAGCAGGACACCACCTGTTTCCAGATGAAGTGCGAAAAATTGAGGCACTCAGTCTTTCAAGGTCATCGATAACTAGAAGAATTAAAGAAATGGCGGAAAACATTATGGACCAAGTATCTACAACATCGCAAAAGTTTATATCATATTCTTTAGCTCTAGATGAGAGCACAGATGTGTCAGGTACACCACCGTAGCCATTTTTATTCGCAGCGTTGACTCCGAAATGAATATCACTGAGGAATTATTAGATTTTTGTGAGATGAGCGGAACAACCGGGGAACATATTTTGTCATATGTGGAAGAAGTTGTCGAACGCAACCAATTACAATGGCACAATCTTGTGTCCGTTGCAACTGACGGAGCCCCAGCAATGGTGGGCGCGAATGCAGGTTTTGTAGGCCGCCTTAAACAAAAATTGCAAAATCTTTCAATTCCGCACAATATAATTGCTATACACTGCGTACTTCATCGCGAAAATTTATGCGCAAAAAGCGTTCAAGTGGAATCCGTTATGTCAGTTGTTGTGCGCACAATCAATTTTATACGTAATCGCGGATTAAAACGGATGCAATTCCGAAATTTTTTGAAAGATTTAGATAGTGAGTACGGTGAACTCCCATATTATACCGAGATACGTTGGCTTAGTCGAGGTAAAGCTTTGGACAGATTTTTTATTCTTCGCGAAGCAATAGGGATATTT
This sequence comes from Andrena fulva, assembly GCA_946251845.1. Classification (NCBI taxonomy): domain Eukaryota; kingdom Metazoa; phylum Arthropoda; class Insecta; order Hymenoptera; family Andrenidae; genus Andrena; species Andrena fulva. The sequence continues at coordinate 15,782,343 of OX276333.1, read as the reverse complement.
ATGACTGAGGTACAATCTCCGGTGGCAGAATTAGACGACGTGAATTGGGTCAAAGATTTAGCGTTCTTATCCGATCTTGTTGATCACTTAAATATTTTAAATACCACATTACAAGGCAAACATAAAACTATTATTGATTTTTTTGACGCTATACGCGCCTTCAAAATGAAGCTTGATGTTTGGATGGGAGACTTGGAATCCGGCAATGCTGTCGATTTTCCTAAACTGATGTCGGTATCATTAAACAATGTAAATTATGAATATTATCCGAGTGTATTGCGAAATCTGTACGATGAATTCACACACCGTTTTGCAGATGTAGTTAGTTTAGAGTCAGAATTTGACATTATTACAATGCCATTTTTAGCCGATTACCATACAGCTCCTCCGCATATACGTTCGGAACTTATAGATTTGCGATGTAATAGAGCATTGAAAATTCAATATGGTAATAGTCCAATAAATATATTACAATTTTATAAAAATCTTCCACGAGAAAGATATCCGTGTTTGCACAGAAGTGCTGCAAAAATTTTAGCCGTGTTTGGCTCAACATATTCATGTGAGCAATTATTTTCAATTCTCAAGCGAACGAAGTCGATAACGAGACATGCCTTGCACAATTACACGACTAAATGTGCTCTTATAGTAAATTCATGCAAATCGTTTGTACCGAACATAACGGAATTAGTTGAACGCAGAAGGCGTGAAAAACGTACCAACGACAGTGCATATCCAGTTATTGGCAACGCCGCTGAAAGTACATAAGAACGTACAACGGACAATAAAACTGGCTAATTGTGGTGTACCTGATACGGGACAGCTGAAGGACAGTTGCACCCTTGGTTGCCATTCATACCTAAGTAACATTCACACCCGTTGCCATGCCCTGCTGTTTTCGCAACCGAATTTAACAGTTCTGTATTAAACATAGTTCTATGTAAATAGTTTTTGTATTACATATTAATAAATTGTGTAGATATTATTTTTTTTATACTGTATATTTTGTGAATTAGATGATAAACATTTATTATATTATTTGTGACCGAGTTGAACAATCAGATGCCTGATTATAGAGAAATTTCATTTTTTATTTTGAATAAAACAATTTGCAAAGTCAACTATTTATTTTTCCATTATATTCATTTTTTAGCATTGTATTAATTTGTCATCAACACATAAATAAAGTTGGAAACTGAGCGACAGATAAGGGTTAAGGTACATTTATACTGCCAACGGGCCAGATACGAGTCGTGTCGGCATCTTTGATATTCAGTCGGTGGCGACTCGTGAACCCCCGTCACCGCTCGTTGAGCCGACGCGACGGTCCTTGTTCATCCTGACGTCTGTACCGTATTGCCCGGGGAGGCGTGGCTTGCGCGCCGCCAGCAAGTGTTTGCCCCGGGCTGTCTGACCAGTTGCCCTACGCGGCAACTCCTGAACGGCGCTGATATAATGGAACCTTACACTGGTATTTACCCAAGTGGCCTAAACGCATCTTTAATTATTATCGATTGTTCACATATGTATGATATATGTTTATTATATATAATTATTACCCCTATGTACTCCTTTCTTTCAAAAAATATTGTCAAATAATAATTCTATACGTGGTGTATGTAAAAAACGTTCAAGAAATAGCAAAACAAATTTCTGTACACATCCAGTTTCTCGCTACACATACATCTGAGCAAAGCTGGTTGCTAGCTTTAATGGGCCTCAGACTCCCCACTCACGAACACTCCCCACCACGGCACTGTTGCTCATGAAGGCGTGATTTAGCGCTTACGACGCTCTTTCCTCACGCTGTCGAAAATTTTTGCCCGGCGGGCATTCAGCTGTTCAGGACTGGTCTAACCGCAGTCATTTGACGCAAAACCCGAAATAGTAGTTTTGGCGCAAAAGTTTGAATAACTGTAAATATAAATTTTAGAATTTACTTCCTGGTGTTTTATATATATATAAAAAAAATTAAAACTACCAAAGGTTAATACATAATGCAGTATTTAAAATATTAGTGGACGAAGAAAATAATAAATTCTCAAATATATAAAAGTATATTTCATTGACTTATTAGAAAAGCCATCTCGTAAATTTAATAGGTCATTAAAACGTATAAAATGTCATCTTCAAAAGAACATTATTTTGAGAAGATATACAAAAAATATTATGAACATTTCGAGGAAATGCTAACTACTACATTTTTTATGATGTGAACTTTCTAGTTTTAATAAAAAATGGTTTTGGAATCATAAGAAAAGTTTTTTTCACTTTTTAAGGGCCATATAATTGCAACAAAATTTACAAATTACGAAGAAAGTAAACTATTAATTTTAAAAAATCACATTTTATTAAAAACGAAGCGATTAAAATAGAATCGTGTTTAAAAAATTCATTGTTTATGTATATGTATATAAAAATAGAAAAAATATCAATCAATTTAGAAGTAAAGTAAAAATAGAAATAAAAAAATGAATAATTAATAAATGCATATATATATAGATATTAGAGATGTACCGACTACGGTTTTGGCCGATTAATCGGCCCCCAAGAAGCCGACTAGTCGTCGACTAGTCGCCGATTATAAAAGTGGCCGGATAGTCGGCTTAACCGACTAGTCGGCCACTAGTCGGTACATTTCTAGTAGCAAAATTATAAAATTTGTCAGAAACAAAGGAAGAAAAATGGTTAAGTATTCACAAAAAGAGAGACGATCAATCGGCCCTTTTTGCCGACTAGTCGCCGACTAGTCGCCGACTACAAAAGTGGCCGGATAGTCGGCTTAACCGACTAGTCGGCCACTAGTCGGTACATCTCTAATAGATATAAACCTCAGTTCGTTGTATTTTAAAATTGTTCTTCAATGCTGGATGTACGTTGGCAGAAGAAGATTAAACCTGAAAAATAATACAAGTTAAGCACAATATAAAAGTTAATTACATGCAAGTATCATGATTACATGCATATCACTGGTAATTACCCGTATATGTGAAATAAATAAATACATTATTTTTTTAAATAAAGAAAGCTAAGAACAGAAATAAAATGAAATTTATTTTACATATGCATGCATTGCCACACTTTTACTAGCATAGGTTTCATGCGTTTTAGTTTTAGTTTTAATTTTGGTTGAGCAATTCTTCAGCCTAAATGCGTGATAACGCAATATTATTTTTTTTTTTAAATTATGGCACTCAGGCAAAGAAAATTCTATTTCTTGATACTTTGTAACAAATAAATTTTTTAAAGTAATTTTTTGTATTCGTAGCTTTTTATAAAACATTTTAAAAATTCTTTCCATCTGTATAAAAAATCTAAATGTCTCATTGTTAACAAAACAATAGCGCCCGTATTTGTTTGCCCTGATTCTCGTTAATAAATTGTACGAATGATAAACCATTGTCCTCGATATTGTTTTGTTTCTACAATTATTACAAACATTCTAATTTTTTTTAATGTTACCTATAATATATCCGGCTACATGATACAATACATTTAATTCAGTCTTATTAATAAAAATACGTTTGTTTGGAATCATTGGCTCTACATGACTAGCGTTTGTTACATAGTGACTTATCGAAGAACGGTTTTTAAGTAGTACATCTAAAAACTCAGACAAGTATTGTCGATCGTCTTCTTCGTAATGGCTGTTACGAACATTTTTCATGTACTGAGAAATGCTTATTAATTTGAGATTATTCTTGAATTGCAGAGCATTTGGAATTATATTTTTCAAGCGTACAATGGAAAACAAATTCTCCAAGCAGTCTTGAGTTAATCGGGCTGGAAGGAAGAAAGTAAACCCTTTGTTTAATAAGTCATCTGACAAATCGAGAACAGTTCTAGTAGATATTAATAAAGCTGTTTGAAACGGTTTCCATTTTTTATCGTGCCCAACTTTCATATTTCTAAACAGTTCGATAGATTCGTTCAGAAAATCGGTAACTTCTTTGCGTTTTTCCGGTATTTGGTTGCTCAACGCTATCGAAACATTTATACTGCCCATTATATGAAACCATCGGGCTAGAAAATCGATAAACCAGGCGGTTGTCAATTTTGGATTACTCGGACAATCATTATTTAAATATTGCAACGCGGAACTAACTTCCCTACTAAAAACTCGCGTAGTATTGCCGACCCTCATCTTCTGAAAATGATTATTGTCGTCCAAATATTCCTCTCGCAACTTTGGTGCTAGTTTTAGATCAATGTATTTATCTTCCTTCAGCACATCTTTGATGTGTTCACTATCGGCTATATTTGAGGACAAAGCATATTTGACTACAAAATTATCAGGAATAATGATTATTTTATTCCTTAAAAATCCTGCTTTAGTATTTTTAAATGCGTGAGGCCAGTCGGCATAGAAATATAGTTTTCTCATACTATCCGCAGGATGCGTACACGAATTTGAGATTTGGGAATACCGTGAAACGTTTACTCCATAAGCTCTCCACATCGCCTGATTAGCCGGTCCCATGTCCGAGGTGATCGCGTGAACGCGGAAGCCAATACTTTCGGCTTTTAAAATAATATTGTTTAGTACTGGCTTGAAATGAATACCATTAACCGAGTCTCCTGTAAAATCATATCGCACAACCTGCTTCCACCTCGCACTGACTCCAGCTAACATGAACACTAAGGCATGAGTAGCTGTCTTGGTTTCATCATGGCCAGATAGTGTTACGTTACCGATGAAAGAATTAGTAGATGTGTCATAAAAACTACCAGGCGTAATGCTCATCTCATCTAAAACCAGCATGCAGTCTTTATAAATGTCCTTATCGAAATGCCTAATTTTAACCCTTAAAAATTAAAAAACTTCACTACTAATAATACCACTACTAAATTTAAAGTTTTCTAATTTTCTTGTTAATGTCCTAATGCATGGATAGGGGAGATTTTGACGCAAAATTTCTTCATATCCAGCCGTTCCACAAGCAAATCTTAACTTGAAGGCATTCATCAAAGTTTCATTGCACCAGCGAGGAATTTTTTTATATGTATTTGTCATTACTTCGATTTGATCTTCCTTTAGTACTGGACTTAAGGACCGTGCTTGTTGTAGATTTCGAATTTTGTTTTCCAACATTTTAATGCGTTGATTCGCTGCATTTAATTTTTTCTTGTATTGTAACTTTGCTTTCTCAGAAGCATCAAATAATATTTCCAACCTAGACAGTCTTTTCCGTAAATTGGAATTCTCATCATCCTTATAAAAATGTATTTGTTGTAATGGTAGTTCGTGACTAGTCTCTATGCCTGCTTCTTCAATTTCTGACAGTTCACTTGGAACATCTTCTAAAAATGTGAAAGAATTAGTTTCATTGCAATTTCTGCAAAAAAATATTCATTCTTACCTGTTTCTAATTTAATTTGCGCTGGCTTATACACTGCCTCTTGAATGGTTTGCACTGGTATTACGCGTTCACCAAATTCACCAAAGATTGTGGGGACTGCATCAAATTTCAAACGACGTTTTCCATCTCGAGTTTTGTGCCACATGTCCTCCGTAAAGTGTACCTAAAAGAATGATTAAATACATTTATTAGACATATAATTATTTCTTACTGTTATATTTCACAACTTAAAAACTCAATTGAAGATATAATACATCAGATTTGTTTCTACAAATTTGACAAAATTGTGACCGTCTTCGGTTTGTGAGACGGTCGCCGGTGGGACGGAGAAGGAGTTTATTGCCGACTCAGTCGGTAAGGCCGGGTTCGTCAAATGAGTAAGGCGTTTTAAACAATAACAATGTTTATTCAGCTGTTAGGATTATTTTTACAATATCTTCCGCGTAACGGTTGCGGGTTGCGGAGACTCGACTCGGTAAAATCGCGGCGGCGTAGTTCTCGCGGCGGCGGCGCTGGCGACGAGCTGGGGGATCAATGATGTGGAGTTTTGTGGAACGTTCTGCTCGGAAGGGCCTTAACAGGCACGATCGCACGAGAGTCGTATAGTGGCGTTCCCGTGTACAATAGGGCTCTGGCCGATAGCGGCGCGGAGACACCTTACAGGCGAGGTAAAGCACAAGATTGCTCTCGGCCTATTTAGGAAAGAGGCTGGTTAATGGCACAGCGTGACGATCAGTCGACGCGTGCACACCTCACGGAGATCAAAAATATGAGCGTCTTGGCGTACGGTACGGCGGCGGTAGCGGCTAATTTCGTGCGGAACAAGAGCTATCAGTTTCGCACGCCGCGGTCCTTATATCGCGAGCCCGTATATCTTCGCCCGCGAGACAGCTCGCGGCTGCGCGGCCGCCTAGCGGCCGCGGCGCGCACTCGGCTTATCGGCGCGACGCCGTACGCCTGCGCGTCGGGTGACGTGACTTCGTCACAAAATAATTAACTAATTCGTAGCAATCACATAAAACTCACATGACATAATGATGATGACGATCCAGGAACCCAATCCTTTCTATTGATATTGTCAATCCATACTTTCAGTTTTGTCTCGTCTCGGGGTAACCTACACATTTGAAAACCTTCCTTCGACGAATTCGTGCAATAATCTGCACAGCAGCCTCCCATTTCTCCGGAAATAACGATAACACACTCAATAACTTATGGAATAGGTTGTTTCTCTAAGATACTAACCAAATTATGATACACAAAACACTAAATTACTATTATAAATGTTTGTGAAGTCATAATCAACTTTAAATTATACACCGCTACAATAATCACTATATATAATAATTATTAAAAAGCTCTCACGAAAAACATAAAAATTCAAAGAATTACCTGCTTTCCAAGCTGCTTGTTTATATTTTTCTATCCGTATTTCTGTCTCTTTCTTTCTTACAGTTTATTTCTCTGTCTACTTCCGCTTTTGCTACAAATCGCAGCAACCAATCAGCGACGATATGCGTTTGTCCGATCACTCTCTAGAGGATCACTAGTAGTAATGACTATTGCCTGTCTTCATAATTTTTTACGCAATAGTCAAACTTCAGGGCAATGACGTCTTTTTTACCTAAAGAAATGCACCTCGTAGATCCAAACTGCTGAGGAAATAAGGGGTGAATTTACTGTATATTTTAATACTGTTGGGGCTGTACCTTGGCAAAACCAATGAGCCTGAATAAATATATTTATATAAATATAATGTACCCAATATAAATATAATGGGACTCGGTTTAGGTTGGTAGGAGCGTGAACACGTGTGAGCGATAGCGGAAACATATAATTAAAGAAATTACAGAAAAGGGTGTGGATGCAGTGAGAGTTGAGTGTTTAGGAACAGTGGGAAATAGTGAGCTAGCTTGTAGGATAGAAGGTAAGCTAAAGGGGAAAGAGGCGGTGCAGATATAAGAATACAGGGTGTAAACGGTATACGTAGCAATATTTTAGGGGGTGGTAGGGGAGGTCCAATGGAACATAAAAGTCCTATGACATAATGTCCGATCGGTCTCCATTTTACAGTAATAATGCCTCAAAGTTAACATGTCTATATGCTAAACTAATAGTCGCAGGATTCCATAATTTTGCACATACATTGGAGATCACCAGTAGGGTAAAATTGTCTGAAAACATTTTGTTGTATCTCGTATAGTTTAGCTGTTATAAACGTTTAAACATCGGAGATGTTTGTGGAAAAGATCGTCGCTACACGCACACAGATGAGCCATAGCACAAAGACCGCCCGTTGTGAGCTGTTCAAGATGACCCAGTAACCAAGTCACTACGGGCCCCTTACAGTAGCGGTCCCATTGAAGATCTGTTTGGAGTAGCGGAGGCACTTAGGTTCGTCAGCTAGAAAATAAGAAACAAGTGAACGAAAACTCTACACGTGTTCTTAGGCCAGGCGCGCAGTGGTGGCAATTTGTTGCGTGACAGTTTTGATGCTCACGAAAAATGCATTGATTTACATGGAAGTAAACTCCTTTGACGACGTGACTGCAAAACGTGTTTTTTTTTGTTTTCGGGAAGTGATAAAACTGTTTCTTTCCTTTTAGTGTGACTAAACTGTCACGCAACAAGCTACTGTCAATGCGTGGCTACCCTGATCTGAATGTGTAGTAAAGAAATACAAATTTCGCTACCTACATTTATTTACAAAAGATGCTCGAAATGGTTGCCGTTTGCATCCAGACACGCCTGACACCGACGCAACCAATTGTCGCGAACGCGGGCGAATATTCCTGGCTGCTCGCGTATAATGTTACCAGCATGAAATACTCTATCTCGCAATTCCTCTAAGGTCTCAAAATCGGTGTCGACGTACACTAATGCTTTCATGTGGCCCCATACGTAAAAATCCATTGGATTTAAATCTGGGCCTCTTGGCGGCCACGCAACCGCACCATTCCGTGCAATTACGCAGTTCCCCCATATTCGGCCTATAGCTGGTATAGCTCTTCCCATATGGGCTGGGGCGCCGTCATGAAGAAACCACATATTTCTTCGGGTGGCCAGGCTATTATCTTCTAGCAGAAGTGGCAAATCCCGGCGAAGAAATCTAGCATATTTTGCGCTATCTAGACGCGCCGGCAAAATATGCGGTCCGAGGAGATGATCGCCTACTACCCCAGCCCAAATGTTTAGCCTCAGCTCGTGCTGGAAGTGCCCCGTTACAACATTGTGGGGATTCATGGGTTCCCGTGGGAATTGCGAAAATTCAATATTCCGGAACGTGTGAACGTTGACTCATCTGCTGCGAGTATCATCGCCGGAAAATGGCCATCCTCTTCCACTCTATCGAGGAACCACCGGCAGAAAGTCCGCCGTCTCTCAGAATCCTCCGGTAATAAATTTTGCACCCGTTGTGAGTGATAAGGGTATAAACCTGTGGGATTTTGGATTAATAATTCTTTAATTAGTGGTAGTTCGTGTTATTAATGAAATATGCGAAAACAAAAGATAAAATAATAAGTATCTAATCATTAGTCGATAGCCAGGATAACGTCAGTGACTCAGGTATTAAAGGCATTCCCCGGTTAAATCGCGCGAAAACATAGGTGACTTTTATGATATTTTGTAGAAAATGGTATACAATGTATGAGTCTAAAACTTTTTGCACTTTATTCTGCTACAAATCAGAGTTGGGCAAAATGTAATGTAATTACAAATTACGATTGAAATGTAATTGTGTAATTCAATTACAGATTACTTTCTGTAATCGTTAATTTAGTTGACCACAATTACAATTGTAATTGTAATTGTAAGTGTGCAGGACATATACAGGGTGTCCCAAAAATGTCGCGTTTCCTTGAAAGGGGTGACTCAGGGGGTGATTTGAAACAACCTTTTTCCTTAGCGAAAATATTGTCCGAAGCTTCGTTAAGGAGATATTAAGCAAAAACCCCGACCAATCAGAGCGCGCGCCTTCGGCCTGAGTTCCCGCGGTAGCGTTGGCTACGAGGTAGGCGACCGCGCTTGTGCTACGAACGTACAAACAAGCAAGTCGGCATGCATCGAAGGAAACCGCGTTACACATTTTTTTTTAAAGCAGAATCTTAAATAAGAATAATTTGAAGTGAGAGGACAAGAAGTACGTAAATTTCGTTTTTAAATAAGGCATAAACGAAAAGCTAACGTAACAGAAAATGTACGACAAGTGATCGTAATTCGTTGTTGAGGTAAAAATCCGTAGTTTAAGAACGGCCAACACAACTAAATTTAAAAAATAATATTAGGTGTATGAATAAATTCTTTCCGACTGGAATTTCTATCGCGGTGGTATTCAGAAGCTGCCAGAAAAATGGCAAAAGGTAATGAACAATAATGGAAATTATTGCGATGATCGAGTTGTTTTCATATTTTTTAAATCGCACTGTTATTGTACCCTAAAATCGGAAAGAATTTATTTTCACACCTAATAATCACCAATAAATTAAAGAAAACTCACCCTTTCGGACATTCCTTTCCTTGCTTTCCTTCCCTTTCCGGAAACCTGTGTCACTAGGCCACTGTACCGATCCTGGTCATCGGCGTCCAGTGCTCAGCTGATCGCAGGGTCAATGTACCGAATATTCACTTCACTGCACGGCTACTAACACTGATCACTGAATTTATTTTTCACGGAACGTGTTGTTCCTACGTTATAAAAATTGGTGGCCGCGAAAGGGGCCGATTACTGTTAATTACTGGGACGAGATTACTACTATTACCCGGCGAAAAGAAAACTCGTGGCAGACTGTCTCGGGCTGTGCAGTCCGCTGCTGTGACGATTGGTCGAGTCACCTATTTGGGCACACTTTTAAAGACGGGGCACACGTATTTTGGTTATTGGCTGAAGTTGCCACATACATTGTCACACCGCGCAACGAAGAGATCGAACGAAACACGAGATCGAGTGGGATAGAGCGATTTGACCAAGCGTAGCCTACGCTTTTGTTTTGACGATCGTCGGTCGGATTTGTATCTGATCGCTGCACAGCAGCGGACTGCACAGCCCGAGACAGTCTGCCACGAGTTTTCTTTTCGCCGGGTAATAGTAGTAATCTCGTCCCAGTAATTAACAGTAATCGGCCCCTTTCGCGGCCACCAATTTTTATAACGTAGGAACAACACGTTCCGTGAAAAATAAATTCAGTGATCAGTGTTAGTAGCCGTGCAGTGAAGTGAATATTCGGTACATTGACCCTGCGATCAGCTGAGCACTGGACGCCGATGACCAGGATCGGTACAGTGGCCTAGTGACACAGGTTTCCGAAAAGGGAAGGAAAGCAAGGAAAGGAATGTCCGAAAGGGTGAGTTTTCTTTAATTTATTGGTGATTATTAGGTGTGAAAATAAATTCTTTCCGATTTTAGGGAACAATAACAGTTCGATTTAAAAAATATGAAAACAACTCGATCATCGCAATAATTTCCATTATTGTTCATTACCTTTTGCCATTTTTCTGGCAGCTTCTGAATACCACCGCGATAGAAATTCCAGTCGGAAAGAATTTATTCATACACCTAATATTATTTTTTAAATTTAGTTGTGTTGGCCGTTCTTAAACTACGGATTTTTACCTCAATAACGAATTACGATCACTTGTCGTACATTTTCTGTTACGTTAGCTTTTCGTTTATGCCTTATTTATAAACGAAATTTACGTACTTCTTGTCCTCTCACTTCAAATTATTCTTATTGATTCTGCTTTAAAGAAAAATGTGTAACGCGGTTTCCTTCGATGCATGCCGACTTGCTTGTTCGTACGTTCGTAGCACAAGCGCGGTCGCCTACCTCGTAGCCAACGCTACCGCGGGAACTCAGGCGGAAGGCGCGCGCTCTGATTGGTCGGGGTTTTTGCTTAATATCTCCTTAACGAAGCTTCGGACAATATTTTCGCTAAGGAAAAAGTTGTTTCAAATCACCCCCTGAGTCACCCCTTTCAAGGAAACGCGACATTTTTGGGACACCCTGTATTTACTTTTAATCGGATTACTTTTTAATCGGAATTACTCTGTAATTGTAATGAAAGGAATTACACTTGTAATTGATTATGCTCAACTCTGCTTTAGACAGGATCATCCAAATTAAAAAACCAAAGATATTCCTTAATTACACATGTGTGGTTATCGCGTTATCTTCGGGGAGTGTTAAGGAACAACTGGGCGATGATGGCTAAATGGTTAAACGGTAGAGTCCCTGAAACATGGGGTTTTCTCACACAAAAATGTTTCTTAAAAAAAGTTGACTGTATGAATATTCGCAATAGAGGGTAGCACGGAAGGCAATGTAAGTACGAGTAGAATCCTATTGAGTGAGCGCCCCATTTTCCATGCGTTTATTCGTTTAAAACAACGCACGCCGCTCACGCTCACGCGCGCACGCGCAAACAAACACCTATTTTAAGGGCGTCACACTGTTAATCCCCCTGAACTGCATGTAAAATCTTTACCGTCAGGAATTTCGTCCTAAAATTTTACCTGATCATTCTTGACATGTTGTGGAATGAAAATATGCAAAAAATGGATTTTTTCACCGGGGGGTGCACTTAATAAAAATTTGGCGATACATTTAGTGAAGAATTTACAGCTACAATGAAATGTGAATTTAAAGTAAGAATAGGTAAATTTATAAAGAAATGTCACTTTATACAACTAAACTCCTAGAAACCTTCATCACGCAATGTGCGATGGACATACGTATGGGAGAGTCCCATTTCTCGAGCAATACTCCTCGTACTGCGGGCAGAGTTATTATGAATATGTTCAAGGATTTCAACTTCCCTGTCGATATTCCTTCTTGGCCCTCTTCCTTCGATGCGAGGGAAAAAGGAACCCGTAGTGTGCAATGTTTCACACAAATTGACGATAAACTGCCGGGATGGTTGTCGCAGATGAGGATACCGTTCCGCGTATAATTGCTTCGCACCTAATGAGCTGCAGTTAGCCTCCCCATACATGATAATCATGTTAAACATTTCGTTGCACGAATACCCCGCATTGAAGTCCATGCTTGACAAAATCACTTTCACACTTTTTCACTTAAAAGGAATTCGCGAGCACGTGTCGCACGATCAGCGATTTCGCACGGATAGTGTCACCAAAATGGAAACGTCTTGTTACGTTTCGGAGACCGAGTGTGGTGACTGCTGTGTCTTGACTGAGTTTTCTGCGTTTTCCATGGCCAAAGAAAACACCAACGTGGAACTTGGTCGCAGAGGTAGTGATTTCCTTAGCCAATCAGGGTTGGTGAGGGACTTCGTGTGAACCCTGATTGGCAGTTCGGCGGCGGATACCTGCTAGAGGAAGTGTGTTTTTCTGACGCGCGGAAAACACGGACATCCGGATTGTACGTAAAGGGCTGGTAGTCTTACGACCCCCTAGACCTTTCACCGCGAGTGGCCAGAGTCGCGTACCCGACCTTGGAGTCCCTTAAAACGGTCACGCGTTTATGACGCGACCCTGACGAAACGCTTTAGCCGATCAGGTAAATATGCCAGATGTGAGAAACATGCCACCAATATAGCAATAAAAAAGGATTATCCATCATCAATACGCCTCGCGTTCAGACACAGGATAGAGAGGGGTAGTCCGCTGACAGCGCGTGGGCCCTCCTGCTTCGTCCTCCCTTCAAATTAAAGATTTATCTCTGGAGTGTAAACACGTGCTCGAATATAAAAACAAAAGCACGCGTTGACGTATTCCGTGCGAGAGAAGGTGGGCCTTGGGGAGGAGAAATTCCTGTGAAGCCTCCTCAAGACAGTGGCCATTTGGGAGGGATGCAGGGCAGATTGGTTAGGTTGGGACCAATCGGACTTAAAGGCCACCTTCTCTCGAACGGAATACGTCGACGCCTGCTTTTGTTTGGAAATTCGAGCGCGTGTTTAGACACGAGAGATAAGTAGGCCCAAATGGTTAGTTCAGGACCAATCGAACTTCAAGCCCGCCTTCTCTCGCACGGAATACGTCGACGCCTGCTTTTGTTTGGAAATTCGAGCGCGTGTTTAGACACGAGAGATAAGTAGGCCCAAATGGTTAGTTCAGGACCAATCGAACTTCATGCCCGCCTTCTCTCGCACGGAATACGTCAACGCGTATTGTCCCTGAATTGGGGGACAATCCGGGACATGTATTATCCTGATGCCAGAAGACATCGAAATGTCCTTTACCGTTTCACGTCGAGGTCGCGATTGTAAAAATCAGAAAAAGTACTACCACATTCGCTGATATGTTTTCTGTAAATTAAGCTTATTTCTAGAGTAATGCAGCTGATATTAACGTCACAGTAACCTGTGAAAGGCAATGGTGCGCCCCGTCTCAGGTAAAGCAACCGCGCGCGATTACAGTCAGCTGACCGTACCCCTACCACCCCACATTTCTTCAGTGAGGTCAAAAAACAGATCGACAGAATTGCAGGAGAATTTTACTAACCCACTCTTGGCCAATGATACTGTTTTTATAATAATCAGATTTATAAGTTCCAGCTTGTCCTTATCTTGATTATTTGTTGAAAAAGTGTCATTGCTCAACGGAAACCACGAGAAGGTGGTGGGCTTTTTCCATCAGGAGAGGATAAGGATGGGTCAGGAGGATGGCATGGATAAGAGTCAAATGACGGGGCTAACGGTTGGAAGTAACAAGGCCCGGTCATAAATTTTAAACACTACTGACCGGCCATGTACCTTAATTCTTTCGATTGCCGGACTTTCCACGTTTCTGTATTACTTCTTTGACATTGTTTCTGACCAATCGTAAAAATTAACTGCGTTGGTCGTCAACGTAGTCTAAAGAAGGACGCGGTTTATGACCGTATTGTTCCCTGAGTCGACGGTCGAGAATAGTGCGCCCCGGGCACCATGTTGTCCCACCCGATAATGAAGCAGTATACCGATTAACCCCTTAGTATACGAAATGAGTTTTACGAACGAAACGAAGGGCGAAGAGGATAGAAACAAAACGCACTGTCAATAGCACCCCCGTGGTACGTTTCCTGACTTAGCCTCATAATAAATTTTATAACGAAATGATCATAACGTTTTCATAACTTATAAATCTGATTATTATAAGAACAGAGTCATTGGCCAAGAGTGGGTTAGTAAAATTCTCCTGCAATTCTGTCGATCTGTTTTTTGACCTCACTGAAGAAATGTGGGGTGGTAGCGGTACGGTCAGCTGACTGTAATCGCGCGCGGTTGCTTTACCTGAGACGGGGCGCACCATTGCCTTTAACAGCTTACTGCGACGTTAATATCAGCTGCATTACTCTAGAAATAAGCTTAATTTACAGAAAACATATCAGCGAATGTGGTAGTACTTTTTCTGATTTTTACAATCGCGACCTCGACGTGAAACGGTAAAGGACATTTCGATGTCTTCTGGCATCTGGATAATACATGTCCCGGATTGTCCCCCAATTCAGGGACAATACGCGTTGACGTATTCCGTGCGAGAGAAGGCGGGCTTGAAGTTCGATTGGTCCTGAACTAACCATTTGGGCCTACTTATCTCTCGTGTCTAAACACGTGCTCGAATTTCCAAACAAAAGCATGCGTCGACGTATTCCGTGCGAGAGAAGGTGGGCCTTGGGGAGGAGATATTGCTGTTAAGAGGGCCTCTTCAGGACAGTGGCCGTTTGGGAGGGATGCAGGGCAGATTGGTTAAATTAGGGCCAATCGGACTTCAAGCCCACCTTCTCTCGCACGGAATACGTCGACGCGTGCTTTTGTTTTGAAATTCGAGCGCGTGTTAACACTCGAGAGATAAGGCATCCGTCTTTAATTTGAAGGTAGGACGAAGCAAGCGGCACCACCAATCAATCACGGCAAGAACGCTAGCTTCTTTCCGGAAGATATGAACATTGACTTTTCGGAAGATATGAACATTAATACTGTCGACAATCAAGAACGTGGCGCGGTCTTTAAGAATTTTAGACATTCCTCGGCCTGAGGTAATCGGTATATTGCTGTATCGATGGGTAGTATATGCGATGACTTCGGACCCGCATGTACCGTTGTCGTTCGCCGACTCGTGGGGCAATACGGTTATAAACCGTGACCCTGACGAACCGCTTTAGCCGGTCAGCTTAATTATTTTTCGAAACACCAATATATCAATAAAAAAAGTATTATTCACCATCAATACCTACGCCTCGCGTTCGGACACAGGAAAAAATGGGTTATTATCGCCGGAAATAAGTCATAGCCTGCGTTAAATTTAAATACTAATAATCACCAATAAACTAACTAAAACTCACCCTTTCAGAAATTCACCTGCAGCTTGAAAACCTGCGTCACTAGATCACTGAACTCATCCTGGTCAGCAACGGATGCGTCCAGTGCACAGCTGGTCCCAGGTATGCGACACCACCCAAAGTAAAAGGGTCGCAACATCAAGTGCGATCGGGTTAATGTAGATACGGAATATTCACTTCACTGCACGGTTACTAACACTGATCACCTAATTTATTGTCGCACCAGGACAAGATGTTTTAGGTAAAAAGAAGCCAGCACATTTTCGAGACACACGTGCTTTGCAGAAGTGCGACGAACGAACCATCCTACACTTTCACAAAAGCCCGCGCTCCGTCCTTCTACTGCCAATGTACCCATTGCTTCGAGATAGAAAACAGACACCACGTGTATCGGTTCGAAAGGGTCCGAAGAGAAGAGAAACTGAAAGTCTTCGAGTTGCTATAAAGAAAAAAATCCTGTTTCCTGTTTCCCTTTTCCGATATCCCGAGTTCACGTCTGCTACGAGGCGGAACCAACTATGTCGTAAATTACCGTAAACTGTAGGAAATCGTTCTCTACCGCCGACTCGTGGAACAATACGATCATAAACCGCGACCCTGGCGAAATGCTCTGGCCCATCAGGCTGATTAATTTTTGGGAACTAGCAATTAAAAAGTATTATTCAACATCAATACGGCTCGCGAAGAGACACAGGAAGAAGGAGACCATGTAGTTCGCTGACTGCGCGTAGTCCCGCCTGCTCCGTCCTACCCTCAAATTAAAGACGGATCCCTTATTTCTCGAGTATAAACACGCGCTCGAATTTCAAAACACAAGCACGCGTCGACGTATTCGGTGCGAGAGACTGTGGGCTTGAAGTCCCATTGGCCCCAAACTAACCAATCGGGCCTGCTTATCTCTCGTGTCTAAACACGCGCTCGAATTTCAAAACAAAAGCACGCGTCGACGTTTTCGGTGCGAGAGACTGTGGGCTTGAGGTCCGATTGGCCCCAAACTAACCAATCTGCCCTGCATCCCTCCCAAATGGCCACTGTCCTGAAGAGGCCCTCTTCACAGCAATATCTCCTCCCCAAGGCCCACCTTCTCTGGCATGGAATACGTCGACGCGTGCTTTTGTTTTGAAATTCGAGCGCGTGTTTAGACACGAGAGATAAGCAGGCCCGATTGGTTACTTTGGGGCCAATGGGACTTCAAGCCCACAGTCTCTCGCACCGAATACGTCACCGCGTGCTTGTGTTTTGACATTCGAGCGCGTGTTTATACTCGAGAGATAAGGGATCCGTCTTTAATTTGAGGGTAGGACGAAGCAGGCGAGACTACGCGCAGTCAGCGGACTACCCTTCTTTTCCTGTGTCTCTCCGCGAGACGTATTGATGCTGGATAATACTCTGTAATTTCTAGTTCTCCAAAATTAATCAGGCTGATCAGCCAGAGCATTTCGCCAGGGTCGCGGTTTATGACCGTATTGTCCTGCAAGTCGGCGGTAGGGAACGGTTTCCTACAGTTTCGGATAATTTATGACTTAATTGGTTCCGCCTCGTAGCAGACGTGAATTTTCTTCTTTATAGCAACTCGAAGACTTTCTGCTTCTCTTCCCTTCGGACCCTTTCGAACCGATACACGTGGTGTCTGTTTTCTATCTCGAAGCAATGGGTACATTGGCAGTAGAAGGACGGAGCGCGGGCTTTTGTGAAAGTGTAGGATGGTTCGTTCCTTGCACTTCTGCAAAACACGTGTGTCTCGAAAATGTGCTGGCTTCTTTTTACCTAAAGCATCTTGTCCTGGTGGGAGTTAACTCATAATGGAACGAGAGAAACTACTTGGGGTAGAGGAAATTGCTTGGAAAAAATCCTGTCAGTCAGTTTGCAATCGCGTCAGAGAAGTGTTTTCTACACAAGAGTATTACGCGTTGTTCTGAGCATAAACCTAGAACAACGGAGACGCAATTACTGCTGTACGAGCATTTGGGCGGCCATATCTGCGGCACCGGACGCCAAGTGAAAATTCATTTTCACCAATTTTTATAAGGTACGAACAACGCGTTCCGTGAAAAATAAATTAAGTGATCAGTGTTAGTAACCGTGCAGTGAAGTGAATATTCCGTATCTACATTAACCCGATCGCACTTGACGTTGCGACCCTGTTACTTTGGTTGGTGTCGCATACCTGGGACCAGCTGTGCACTGGACGCATCCGTCGCTGACCAGGACCAGTTCAGTGACCTAGTGACGCAGGTTTTCAAACTGCAGGTGAATTTCCGAAAGGGTGAGTTTTAGTTACTTTATTGGTGATTATTAGTTATTAAATTTAACGCAGGCTACGGCTTATTTCCGGCGATAATTCTCTAAATTTCCGTACCTAAATTTTGTCTT
Organism: Andrena fulva; assembly: GCA_946251845.1. NCBI lineage: Eukaryota > Metazoa > Arthropoda > Insecta > Hymenoptera > Andrenidae > Andrena > Andrena fulva. Next base: position 15,764,330 of record OX276333.1, on the reverse strand, counting down.
CGGGGGTTTTAAACAGACTTATTCATTATCAGCAACAGTGTTGGCCGTTATTAAACTACGGATTCTTATCACAATAACGGACTACGATCACGTTTTGTTTATTTCCTGTTACATTACTTTTTTGTTTATGCGATATTTGAAAACGAAATTTACGTATTTCTTGTCCTCTCACTTCAAATAATTATTATTTTCGATTCTGTTTTAAAAAAAAATGTGTATTCATTTTTTTACGTTTGACATGATGTTCCTCGATTTATCTTTAACTCGTAATTCACTTTAAATGACAACCAAACAACGACGAAAGGTATCGATTGCCGTCGTTTTCGCAGAGATCTGATGGGAAATGCGGAGCTGAAAGAGTTTGGTTCTTAATAGGTATTCAAACTCCTTCGAGGGCCGAAAGCCATAAACTTGCGGTGAAGTATCGCGGGGTGTTGTCTTCGCCACGGGATACGATGCGGCATCTCCTTGAGTCGAGACGCTGGAGGATCACTCTTAAGAGTCTTTCCTTCCGAAAAACACACCACTTTGGGAATTACATGAAAGATCAGAAGTCAACATCCTGTTTCAGTGTGTTGGTCTCACCAATATGCGCGAGCTACTATCCGTTTCAAATGCATGGTGCAAACTTTAGGGCATTATTACTGTAAAATGGAGACAGATCGGACACTATGTCATAGGACTTTTATGTTCCATTGGACCTCCCCTACCACCCCCTAAAATATTGCTACGTATACCGTTTACACCCTGTGTAAAATATAGGTTAGTGAGTAGAGGTTAGGAAACCACGAGTAAAGTATAAGAAACACGGTGAGCGGGAAAAAGGGGTAAAGCGTAGAAGAAATTCAGAGGAGAAAAAAGGGCCAGGAAAAATAGATGAAATCGCAAATAAAAAGGGAAGACCTCCAAGGGTGGAAACACTGGGGAAAAAATTGGAGAAGGGAACGCAAGACGTGGGGTCGATGCTTAGGGAGGCGAAGCACAGAAGAGAGACAGGTAAGCAAGAGCAGAATGAAGGGAGAGGAAACACAGAACTGGAGGAAGGGCACAGCGAGACCAGAGGTAGATACGCAGAAGAGAAGGATAACGAGGGAAACTTGATGGGCGAACTAGTTAAAGCAGTAAAAGAACTAATAGAAGAAAACAAAATAATGAGAAAGAAATACAAGAGCTGAAGCAGGAGTTACATGAAAGATGTGTGATGGGATCAGAAAGATCGTTTTAGAAACAATGAAAACTTTAGTTTATTGGAACAATTAACTTAATGAAAACACTTTTGTATCAGGATATTGATTTCGACGTTATTCACTTGAGATTTCACCAGCAGGTGTTCGTTTGTTGAGTATACAGAGAGTACTGCCCGTAACCTGACGACTCTCTCCGAGAGCGCCTTACAGTTCTTCTAATCGCGGAAACAGAGCAGAGTAGGAGATAGCAAGAGAGAGAGAGAGAGAGTATAGAGGAGAAGATAACACGAGAGAGATAGTAGAGTAAGAGAGAGAGAAAGAAAGAATAACTGAGAGGGATGTTCGTCCCGCGACAAAGATATAGAGACGAATTATTAGATTTAAAAGAGGATATAAGAAGTGTAGTAGGCATACCGGCATTTAGGCAACGGCCTAGTGTGTGGCTTTAACACATAGGTGGCGTGCATTTATGAGGAGTTGTGGGGTTACCAATGTGGTGTTTTAGGGAATATCATTCCACGCAGGCCCACTCCTGCTTACTACCCGTTACAACAGTGAGGATTAAAGATTCCAAGGAGGCTACACATCTAACAATAACGATTCTTTATTCACGTGGTGACTATCTCGTCTCAGAGCGTGGGACACAATGGCCGTCTCCCGCCTCTCGACGTCACACGATCCAAGGAGGCGCCGGGAGCGCCTCTCGTGGCAACTCCCCACAGAGTTCGGAAGATAGGAAGCGTGGAGAGTCGGCGTAGCCGGTGTGGCTAACGCTGCTGATCAGCACGCGGGCGGCCCGGGTTCGATTCCCGGCGCCGTGGCTTTCCTTTTTCCGTCTCCTATAGAAGAAAGGAGGAAAAAGGATGAAGGAAAATGAGGAATGGAGAAGAGAAGTTGAATGTTTAAAAGAACATTTAAACAATAAGGTAGGGGAAGAGTGTCGAAGAGCATTAGAAGATGAAGGAAGTAAGGGGACCAAGAGGCAGGGAAGAGCAGAGGAAGAGAAGGAAAAGGACGTGAGATATTTGAAGGAGTACGTACAGAGGCAGGAAAAAATGGAAAAGAAAAACAAAATTATAGTAAATGGACTTAACATAAAGGGACAAAATGTTAAACTAGAAATCGGGGAGTTCATAAAAGAAAAATTAGGGGTAGAAGCAGAGATACTTTGGGCAAGGAAAATAGAAAATAGGGGAAATGGTTAGTAGTAGCAAAATTAGATAGCTGGGAGGACAAGCAGAATATAATGAGGAATAAAAAGAAATTGGGTGGGGAGAGCATCTATATAGAACAAGATTTAACGTTTAAGGAAAGAGAAATACAGAGAAGCATTGCTGTAGAGGTGAGAAAGTTAAGCGCAGCAGGGAAAATGTAAAGGTAGGTTTCCAACAAATTTCGCTAGTAGGAAAATGGATATCCTGGGAAAACTGGAGTGAGCAAGACATGGAGGATTTTTAAGAAAGCCAAGAAAGGATCAAGGAGGTGAGAGGAGGAGTTGTAAATGCATTGTATGGAATGTTGCAGGAGTAAAGGGAAAGGAGAAGGATGTTTGGCAAGACCTCTCAGAATACAATGTAATAGGTTTGACAGAAACATGGACGGAAGAGAGAGACTGGGATTTAATGAAGAAAATTGTACCAAAAGGGTACCAGGTATTTGGCACCACCAATTTGCAAGCAGGAGCAGCAAGAAGGGAAGAACAAGCGGAGCGATAACGTTAGGCATTAAGGAGAAATGGAAAGAACTAGATTTAGAATTCGAAATGTCAGGTGTGATCGCAAAGAAATTTAAAATAGGTAGAGAAATATGGATCATTGTAATAATATACAGGAAACATGGAACATACGAGATATATAATTACTTACTAAGGCTAGGGGAGGAACAGGAGGGTGAATATAGTGTGTTAATAGCAGGGGACTTCAATGCGAGGATAGGAAGAGAGGGAGGAAGTGTGAGATGGGAAGAAGAAGTAGCGGAAAGGAAGTCGTAAATGAAGATGGTAGAAAACTGTTGGAAATAGCAGGGGAAAATGGGTGGCATATTTTAAATGGTAATAAGACCGGGGATGAGGAAGAGGAATATACGTACATCGGGCCAAGAGGAGCAACGGTAATTGACTATGCACTGGCACACACCAGGGCATGGGACAGGATCCAAGAAATGAGAGTAGGAGTGAGAAACAGAATCTGACCACCAACCTTTAATTGTGGAGCTTTGGCATAGGGAAAGAGAGAGAAGGAAGAATGACAAGGAGGAAAAAAGGTTGATCTCAATATGGGACGTTGAGGAAATAAATATGTATAGGAAACGGCTAGAGGAATACAAGGTGGAGGAAACGGAAGTAAACGAGATGTGGAGGGAGGTAAAGAAGGTGGTGGTCAACTGTATTGAAAAAAGAGAAGTGAATGCAAGTTGGAAGAGGGAAGAAGCGACATGGTTTGACGCGGAATGCAGAAGAAGTAAACGACAAGTGGGTAGAACGTATAAAAAATTCAGGGCACGGAAAATAGATAGAGAAGGGTATTTAGCAGTTAGAGAAAAGCAAAGGAACTATGTAAGAGGAAAAAGAAAAAAGGAAGGAGAAATTAATCGAAGAAGTAAAGGCGATAAGATTAGATACGGAGGCATGGAAGTTAATAAACAAGTATAGGAAAAAAAGAATCAAGATATGTAACGATATACCGAAGAAGAAATGGAAGAAGTATTTTATGAACTTGTTAGGCGGAAAGGAACAGAGGGAAGTGGCTAAGGAAAGAAGATGGAAAGAAGAGGATGGGGAACCGGATCTGACGGAAAAGGAAATAGAAGATCAAATTCGGAATTTGAAGGTAAAGAAGGCAACAGGGGAAGATCAAATACCTGGCGAGGCATGGAAGTACTACACAGGGCAAGTAAAGGAAAGAATAGTAGAGGTAATGCAAAAGGTCTGGAAGGGGGAAGGTATGCCAAGTGATTGGAATGAAGGGATAATATACCTACATTGCATAAAAAAGGAAATACAGAGGAGGTATAAAACTACAGGGGTATCTCGCTGCTAAACTCGGCTTATAAAATATATGTATACGGCGGTATTAAATAAGAGGCTGGTAGACGAAGTAGAGGGCAGAGAGATACTGACGGAAATTCAGGCAGGTTTTAGGAGAATCAGGCGCACGATCGATAATATTTATGTAGGATCACGGGAAAAAGGACGGGACTCGAACCCGCGATCTCCTGTTTTGCGCGCTGGCCAGCCGCCTAACCACCTCGGCTACCGCTTTTAGGAAAAGGATGTGGCTGTATGAGAAATTAGTAGAGAGTGTGATGAGTTATGGAGTCGAGATATGGGGATGGAAGGAATGGGAGGTGCTGGAAAAGGTGCAAGTGAGATATGCAAAATGGTGCTTCGGGTTGGACAGGAAGACACTGAACTACATAGTAAGAAAGGAAACACTGAGAAATAAATTCAAGGTGAGATCAGTGAACAGGGCAGCTAGATTTGAGGAAAAGGTAGATGGGAGTACAAGGAAGCCGTTATTGAAGAAATGCGTGGGGGAGAATATTAAATGTCAGACGGCAACCGAATGGGGAAAGCAAAGAGTAAGATGTATCAATGAAAGTAGATATAGCCAGACAGGAATAGAAGAACTGAAAGCAAGAGGGGGAAAGGTGAGTGAAAAACTGAAGGAAAGAGAGATTGAAATAGATGGACAAACACTGCATGGAAAAATACAAAGGGCGAGATATAATAAGAGGTACAAGGAGATCGAGCCACTCACGCAGTTACCGGAATATTTACGGATAGAAGAGAAGAAGGGGATGCAAAAACTAAAGGCAAGGGCTAGGTGTGGAAACCTGGAAGAAAATAATAGATATTGGGAAATTGAAGAAGCAAGGAAGTGTATACTATGTAAGGGGGAGAAAGGAACAATAAGACACCTAATGTTGGAATGTGAAAAACTCAATAAAACAGCATTGAAGGACCGAGAGATATTCGTAGAAGAGGTAAAAGGGGAAGGGAGTGAGGTTGTAGGGAACAGGAGAGGAAAAGGAGGGAGGTACAAAACGCAGAAAATAAGAATTAAGGAAAAATGTAAATATCTTATCTTACTATCTTATCTTACTATCTTATCTTACTATCTTATCTTACTATCTTATCTTACTATCTTATCTTACTATCTTATCTTACTATCTTATCTTACTATCTTATCTTACTATCTTATCTTACTATCTTATCTTACTATCTTATCTTACTATCTTATCTTACTATCTTATCTTACTATCTTATCTTACTATCTTATCTTACTATCTTATCTTATCTTATCTTATCTTACTATCTTATCTTATCTTATCTTATCTTACTATCTTATCTTATCTTACTATCTTATCTTATCTTACTATCTTACTATCTTACTATCTTACTATCTTACTATCTTACTATCTTACTATCTTACTATCTTACTATCTTACTATCTTACTATCTTACTATCTTATCTTATCTTACTATCTTACTATCTTACTATCTTACTATCTTACTATCTTACTATCTTACTATCTTACTATCTTACTATCTTACTATCTTACTATCTTACTATCTTACTATCTTACTATCTTACTATCTTACTATCTTACTATCTTACTATTATAATAAAGCTACAGAGTTTGTTTGTATGTACACAAAAATCTCAAAAAGTACTGAACCAATCATCACGACATTTTAACTACAGCATCCTTGAACAACAAGAACGGACATAGGCTATGTGTAAAATATTGCGTTAAGGTTTTGAGCACGAGGTGGCTGGTGAGGTTAGAATCGGCGATGTGCCACCAAAACACTGTTTGCACAACAAAACTTGTCTTTATTTAACAAATGCGCACACACGGTGTATCCGTGATGCACTCTAACAACGAGGATGAGCCCCCGTACACTCTACCGTACAATAATGAACACGTATCAAACACGTGGACACGCGAACACGCACAACGCGAATACGCAATCCACAGACTTTATACACGCTAATTGTGTCGTGAACTCCGTGTTGAGTCTACTGGTGAATAAAAGGTGAATTGAACACCGAACTTGCTTATTGAGCAAAGATTTGTAAGACAATGAACAAACGCGTTGTACTTTGCACACAGTTATGAACAGAATGGAATACAATATGGATGCGCATTTCCGCCTCGGCGTCTTCTCGAACATTCTCGAGCGTCGATCGAGAAGACGGACGCTGATTGGTCGATTGATCGCGGATCGACCGTGACTTCCGCTGCCCAGGAGGTGCTGCGGTGATCGAGAGTGCGGCGGCGCAGTGAACTATTCATTCCCAAACACTATGTTTAATCACGTTAAATATAATTAATCTGTGTAATTTATTATTATGTACATAAAGAAGTCATGACTCGGCCGGCTGCGATGGATACTACGCGCCGCGACCGCCAGGCGGAATACAGCAGTCATGCGTATTAGAGAGCCGGGCAGATTGTGTACCGTCACTCTCGAGTACCACCACTTTCCGATAACGGACGTTTATATTTTCGGGTTAACGGGTTAATTAACATAAACATGCCAAAACAAAACCTTTCTAGGGCATTCGCCGGTGCTAGATGTTCTTCTTATTTAAGAAGAAACGAAAATAGCGAGCAGCATCAAAATAGACTCTCAAAAATGAGAACAAGCTTTTTTTCAAAAGACTTAATTTCGTTGAAACATATTATAATTTTAATAACCATGAATCAGTAACGCTAATAATTCGGGCGAACCCGACACGGGGCATGCTAATAGAGTTATAAAGCCGAAGATAGTTTACTTTTAGTATAGGTCAGAATAAATAGGAAAATATAGTACAGTAAGCGGGGTCTGACGAGGCCAGGACAGAGAAGCGTGTGCAATAGGGTGGTCGCAAGACATAGGGGGATTTTTTTTTTCGACGTATCTTCGACGGTAACCCCCAAAAAGTTGCCAATTGGTGTAAAAATAAGATTGTCAAAGTTTCAGCTCGATCGAATAACGTTAAGACCTGCCTCATCAGCCCTAAAGTTTTAAAAACAGCTATTTTTCTAAAAAAATCGGGGTTTTTCCGCTATAAAATTTGAACGGTTTATTCTAGGGACGTGTTTTTTTTTTAGTTTTGTAGAGAATGTTCCTGGCTTTAATTTTCATTGCCACAACTTGTTTGACAAACGTACAAATCGGAAGATATTGGGCTTTGTCGTGGGCCGGACCCGGAAAATCGACTTTTTCAAGAAAATGTAAAAATTCGCTTAAGTTGATAATTTGTCTTTTTAAATGTTTTTCAAATACTTTTTAGTTATTTAGAATAGAAGGAGTGGGATAGAGGGGGGAGATGAAAGAAAATATTGACATACGAATCAATTATGTATTATAATCAAACTATAGTGAAACTTGTCTATCGGATGGCAACTTACTGCCAGTAATTTGATGGGATATATATCCAATCAGAAAAATCTTGTCTTTCTGCGTGGAACTTACACCACTTGTAGATGTAGAGGACGAAGGCAATGGTTCCGAATCCATTATTACTTACAGCTTTGGAAAACAAGAAATGTAAGCTACCCACACACGCACGAAAGATTTGTCCCTTCTCTCGAGGTCGTAAGGCCCGATTAACTCCGTGGTACGCGGTGCTAGCGGCTTTATCACTCGCTGAGGGATGATTACGAAAAAATGATAGTCTTTTTCACCATACACAACTCGCTGACTAACAAATCACCCGATTATACAGAAGAAAGTAAACAGTTAACGATAAACTTCACGACACGGTACCTCAGAGGGCTTGTTCAAGAGTGAGAAGCCTTGTCACCTTCGGAGGGCAATTTATACAACCCTCGCAGAGGATCTTGTCCCTGAAGAAACGCCAAAACCGCGCCGAAAAAATCGGCGTGAAAATGCTTCCGCACGCCGAAAAATACTGACCTGGGCAAGTGTGGCTGCCGGATGGGAAACGTGGCCATAGCCTGGCTCTCCCAGGCCCAAGGGGAAAAACTCGAGAGTACCTACGCCTAACGGAAAACTCTACTTAAAACATGGAGGCATGCTAGCGACGAAGCCGCTACACAACAAATTAATTATAAACGACTCATTTGAATCGTGACGAAAACTAAACTCGTTGGGCCGACTGTTGATCAGACGAGGTGTATGAGGTCTATGACATGAACGTTTGACTAGACCAGGTGATGTTGTCTGAACGACGACTGTATCAAAAGGCCACCCACCCTTGCTTGAAGAGCGCTGATTGAATTCTTGTCTTTGTCCACCTCTTCGACGTTGAAGGTAGACAAGACATCAGAATTGTGGGAGATGCCAAAATTGTTGATTAGCTAGCTTTTCCTCAAAGAGGAGAAACCTTTCCTCTGCGATTTCGGCGGTGGAGGAGGAACCCTCTCCTTCTTGGTGACGTCAGCGAAGAAGAACCAGACATCTGCCTACCAAACCTAGTCAGATTGCTCGATCAAAGCGTCTTGCCGGGGTCGCGGTTTATGACGGTATTGTCCCGCGAGTCAGCGGTGGATGACGGTATATATCGGTTCGAAGTCACCGTGTACCAGGTACCACCCGCTGACAGTGTAATCAACCCAGGATTATCACGGAGCGAAAAAGGTCGAAATCCAAGAAAAAAACAGCACGGTGCCGATTGCCCCCTATTCGATATCTGTCAGGCAAATATTTTCCAGTGAACACTTCGGAAATAAGCATTGCCCGATCGTAAACGAATAAAAATGAATTTTCGTTTCGCTCCGAGCCCACTTTTGTCCCGTAAGATGGAACAAGAAATATATTTAAAAAAAATATACATTTAAAACACTTATACTGAAACATTACTTTGATGTATTTGAATGCAAAGAATTGAACGAACAACAAAAGCATGGTTAAAAAGTAATTTTATCACGTTTATAGCGAATTTTTACATTTTCTTGAAAAAGTCGATTTTCCGGGTCCGGCCCACGACAAAGCCAAATATCTTCTGATCTGTACGTTTGTCAAACAAGTTGTGGGAATGAAAATTGAAGCCAGGAACATTCTCTACAAAACTAAAAGAAAAACACGTCCCTAGAATAAACCGCTCTAATTTTATAGGGGAAAAACCCCGATTTTTTTAGAAAAATAGCTGTTTTTTATACTTTAGGGCTGATGAGGCAGGTCTCAACGTTATTCGATCGAGCTGAAACTTTGACAATCTTATTTTTACACCAATTGGCAACTTTTTGGGGGTTGCCGTCAAAGAAATTCGGACATCGATTTCTTGCGACCACCCTAGTGTGCAATGTGTGTGAGGGAGGTATGAGAGGGATAGGCTGAATAAGCATTATTGTTGACTGTTTATATAATAGTATGTAAAACCGAGTCCATTTCTTGGCAGCAATGCTGAAATAAAGATTACTACTACTACTATAAATATAATGTTTTCTCTTTCTTTCTATTATTAAATACTTAGTGTAGGATTCATAGGTTAGGAGACGGACGGGCGGCCTGTGGTGTAAGTGAGGCCCAGGTCCATAGGTGGCGCGCGCCCGTTAAGAGGAGCTCATTAAGCAGAGTCCTCGGGGAAGCCGCAGTGGGGGAATCGGTTAGGCGGCTGGCCAGCACACGGAAGGCCCGGGTTCGAGTCCCGGTGAGCGGCTTTCCTTTTTTCCGTCTCCTACATTAGGTACACTAACTGTTCTCCGTAGTTCGTCTTTGTCGTCCAAAATATGAAGACTTTCATACGCGAACCATCTTGTTTTGTAAATTTCCGACCGCCCTCTAAATACATGTATACTTTGAAAAGCACGTTCTCATTACCTTTCAATCTTTTCATTACCTTTTCCTGTCCCACTACTGTTCTTCATTCGCGTTTTCTCCCTTCTATATGACCCCTATCTTCAGCGCTTTTACCCAGTTTTTCCCCTATTAAAAACTGCCCGGCACGTCAGCAATTCGGTAAAATATTTTTTATATATTTTTGGCACGCCCAGATAAAAAGCGGCGCCATCTCTGTACTATGATTCAATGTACTTACTTTAAAAAATATTGATACTTTAGCTTCACAAAAAAGAAACACTACTTTCACGGTTCCGATTCTACCACTCCGAACCGAATTCAATGGATATGTTTGTGCATGCGACACATACCCTCTTATTTTCCACGTAATAAGGTAGAATAAGGGTCGGCTGTTTTCTCTGCGGTCCTGAAGTCTTAATGCTTGCCGGGATCTTAATTTCCACACGATCTTGCCGAACTTTTATATCTCTGGTATCAATTAACGAAAGAGTTTGCATTCGCTGACCTGTCGTTAGGGCAAGCAGGGTCACTAACTTTTTGGACAGGTCTTCCAACGTTAAAGTCACGTTTTCCACTCCCTGGTCTAAAAAGTCTAGTACCACCTTAGGCTCCCAAGTGTCATTATATCTTGGTCTTGGAGGGCGTTGGTTTGCAACCCCTTTACAAAATCGTTTTATTAACGGTTCTTGGCCCACTTCTGGACCCTGTAACATTGCTATAGCGGACCTATAGCTGTTGATTGTCCCGTACATAGCCCCGTTATTGAATTCGGCCATTAGAAACTTTAGAATATTAGGAACATTAAACTTAAATATATCTGCTTCTTCTTTCCCACAAAAGTTCCACCACTTTTTAAGCGGTGTCTCGTATTGTCGGAGCGTAGAGGTCTTGATTAAGGCTATGTCTGTTTTGAGACCATGCGAGCATCTCTATTGATAGCCCCTTCTGGTAAGGAGGCCTTTACCTCTTTCCTTATTACTTGTAGATGAGGTATCTGAGTCCGATGATGAATCACCTGAATTAATATACACAAAATTAGAAACATGTTTGAAATATGTTAACACTTTAAAAAGGAACCGCTTCGACACTGTAGGTACTTTGTGAAATGCTTCAAAACAGATGTTCCAGTGTACAGTAAAATATCAGCATTTATGACATTCTTTAGAACCCAGGTATTTGGGGACTTTGAGGATGCACACTACTCCATACTTGTCTGCGCATTTGAGAAATACGAATCTAATACGGGTGAGCCAATACTGAATGCTTGTGTTTCCCTTGCTTTCGACTTGCTCGTATGTAGGCTGGAATTCTCGATGAACGCACAACTTTCGGATCGGCCCGAGGCATGCAGCGAACGGCCTCGGGGCACGTCCTGCCTCGAATCGACACCCGCACTGAGCACGAATTAATTCTTGGGGGATTGCGCCTTGTTGGGCCGAAAAATAGGTCATTCTTTCTGACTTTTTTGTACAACAACGGTTCTACAAATTAATTTGAGATTTAGCAGGCTGTTTTATTGTATTTTGCGCTATTGTTCTGAATTTTGGTGTGGCAGTGAAAGAAAAAGCATGGCAGATACAGAGTGCAGACTGAAAGCGCTGAAAAAAATCGGGTGGTCCTGGCGTTAAGGGAAAGTACTGTAAGGGTTATCTGAAACACAACAAGGAGAAGAGATTCTTAATCTACATGAATGTGGCCATCTGTGGTAGCAGATTTATTGTAATAATCGTTCCTTTTTTATTTAAAGAAGTTTTCCCGATTGTGGGGCGAAACCTTTTTCAGACTCAAATCAGGACGCTTCATTAACATTTTTTTATTTTTCTTAATGCATCTACTACCACAGATAGCCACATTGATATAGATTAAGAAACTCTTTTCCTTTTTGTGTTTTAGATAACCCTTACAATACTTTCCGTCGACGCCAGGACCACCCAATTATTTTTCAAACGCCCTCTCTGTATCTGCCATGTTTTTTCACTGTCACACAGAAATTCAGAACAATAGTTCAAGATACAATAAAACAGCTGGCCAACCTCAAATTAATTTGTCGAACCGTGTTTGTACAAAAAATCTCAAAGAATTACCTAGTTTTCGGCCCAACAAGGCGCAATCCCCCCTTAACTGTTCGACATTCAACGTCGACATTCAACTGTTAATATCTCTCGAGGACAAAGCCTCGGATTCCTAAACAGTAAAGGAAGTTTCGATGCCTTTTTGCATCAGGATATTGCATGTTCGGGATTGTCCCGCAATTTTGGAACATCCTGTATAAAACTTTCACATTCCATAATTTTCATCCTGTCTTATGAAAATAGTCTGAATTGATTGGTAAGGTTCTCCCGATGAAAATGAGTCCAAACACGACATACCTAAATCAGAATATTTTTAGGATTATTGATATTTACATAAAGATGTACTCTACCGGGATACACAAACCTAAAAATAGTCCGATTGATGTCATGTTTGGACTCATTTTCATCGGGAAAACCTCACCAATCAGTTCGTAGTATTTTCATAAAGATACGATGACAATTATGGAAAATGAAATTTGTGTCATTGCACGAAACATTGTAACGCGCGTGGCACTCGTTTGACGTACCGAGTTTCGGTCACGGTCGCTCGACGTAATACCACTCCACCCTGTTAAGCCCCGTATTCATCTGAGCATTCGCCCCGAACGAGCGTCACACGAGCATCGAGCAAGCGAACGTTTCGTTGATGTGGATAGTGAACCGAGCATTCGCCAAGCTGCTCGGGGCAATCCGTGCGCTGCGGCATATCAAAATGCGCACGCGATCGGATCGCGCTCATTGTTAGTGTAGACGTGTTCGGAAGACTGCATACGACGCGTGCGGATGGATTATAATATTATGCCATGGAGTGGCCGCAAGAACTTTCGTTCAAACTTATTGAAATGCACCGTAATAATGAAATATTATGGAGCTCCAAACATGAATCATTTTATAATAATATACGAAAGGAAGATGCATGGCGTTTAGTTGCAGAACAGATAAAAAGAAATATAGAACATTGCAAAAAGAAAATCGACAGTTTAAGGGGGTATACCCTTATGAACCCTCGGAAAATGTGTACATTTTGTGGATTTTTTTACAAGTCAACGGCTTGATGAAGATTTCCCGTTTTTTTCTTACTATCTTTACATAGTATTATGAACTACTTAAAAAAAAGTTTCAGTTAAAAAACTATTGTTTTTCGGAAGTTATGCATACATATCCGAAAGTCTCTCGATTTTAGACGGCTAAACGGTGGCCCTGAAAAAGCTGTATGTCTTGTCTGAAATTAAAAACAGTAAAATTTTCTTATAAAATATGTTAATAGCTATCGTCCAACGGGGACGGTTTTAAAAATTTTGAAAAATAAATAAATGGTGAGAGATAAATAGAAAAGTTAGATTTTTCTAAGAGAAAAGACCACCTTTTTTCTTTATAAATAATAAACGGGGAATCAGAATATAAAAAGCCCTCGTTGGACGATGTGGAATCTTATTACGATTCTGCATGCAAAATTGGAAGTGAGTTGGTTGAACGTAGCGCGAGTTTTTAGGCCCACCGTAATGAAAAATGTAGTTCCGCTGCGATCGGTCGAGCCGCCCCGTGCTACCTGTGTTGTTTCACTCAAATGCCTATAACATCGTCAATCTTCCGAATTTTTACATCGGACTAGATTTATAATATTCCTAAAACATCAATCCATGAAAATATGTATAAAAAATCCGTTTTTCGACACTGTCAAACAGGTATACCTCCTTAAGAGGTTCATACAGTAAACTCTCGCTATGGGCTCATCTCAACTATGCGTTAAGCGTTCGTCGCTATCCCCATCACTTCCTGAAATCCTTCGGTCGAGAGTGAAAGAACCCGAATACGAGCGAAAGGGGACGAAATAGTCGCGCTCATGCGATGTTCATTCGGGGCGAATGCTCAGATGAATACGCATGAGATCAATTATTGGAATCAAAATGCTACCCTGTTCACGGGAATTTGAATGCGCGGACCAGACTGACTCTTTCAGTAGGAACTATTGTATTTCATTCTCCGTGTTTCCTTAGCTATTTGAAATCATAACCCCTAACCGTTAGGTTAGACCTTCCATTTTTTGTATCGTGGGGAAATATTCAAAAGACTCCCTGGCGCCCCCAGACGCGGAGAGGGGGGGGGGCAGGGTAGTGTGGGATTATTGCCCACTAAAACCCCACGGTGGCAACATCGCCCGATAGGAGAACACCGGAACTCCGAATAATGCATTGCAGTGCTTCGCCCAAAACGGTATAGACCTCCCTATTGAAGAAATGCGAATTAATCGATTTCGAAATGTCATTTCCAGCCGATGCTCGCTGAAACGAAACGCGGCGGTGGCGGTGGTGGCGAAGAGGGCGAAACCGAGGACGGCGTGGAATATTACAGGCTGAGATCGTTTTCCATTACGGCAAACGGGGTCTACAACCTGGGTGACTCGCTGAAGAGCCGTCGTAGCAGGAGCATCAACAGCGTCACGTCCTCCGGCACCAGCTGCAGCAGCACCAGGGAGGTCAGGTTGCTGAGGTGAGAATACAAGGAGCGGCCGAAAAATACTAACAAGGAGACTACGATAGGTCCTCCTCGCAATTTTGATACAATTTTAAGGGATGAATTAAACTGTACACAGTAAAAGAACTTAAGGTTAAGTGATTATAAACGAGGCATGGTATGAGAGCTAAGAGCGGAAGATCTTAAATTAGAGTCTGTACGAGTTTGTACATTTTTATTTCATTTGTGTACAATTTTAATTATTTTACTTTTAATTTGGTAAATATTAACATTATTTTTACGTTTTGTTTCTAAATATTTGACTAATACATTTATCTATTAAAAAATATATCATAATTTTTAAATTTAATATCAAACCTCTTTTTACAATGTAACTACACACATTTACAATTACTGTGGGTACATGCATCTAGGTAGAGTAAAAAAATCGGTTTTTAAAACATTTTCAAAAAGCAACTACTATGTACAATATGCAACCAAAGGCGTTGGAAAGTAGAAATTATTATAAACACAATATATTAATACTAGAATGGTCTCAGAAAAGTAAGTAACAAAACTAATTTAATGTGAAGTGTAGGTAACTAGGTAACAGGAAATGTAAAAGTTGATAACATGATTTTACACGTAGTACGTGAGCTATGAATAAATAAAGAGGGGAACTTTAAACTTGGTGTAATCATGTTGTGATATGATATATTCTCTCGTGCAACATTCTTACAAGTCATTTGCAAAGAATATCATAGAAGAAAAATGAATATTGCATTCTGCATTGCTTCTGCAAAATACAAAAAAAATATTATAACAAGAGTCAGCTCAAACTTAAACAGCTTTATTTACATTTACAAATACACATTGCGAAATAAATATACAATAAATAATACCTATGATTTAAAATAATAAAGATTATAAGGTCAAGGGATTTGAATTTTTTACATTAGGTACTTACTTATGTTTCAAGAAAGTACAGAAAAATTTTCATGTGATTATTTCGATTATCTGTAAAATAATTAGCTGTGGCCTACACAATGTTCAAAAAATTGTCTCTTAAAATTCTAAAATCTTAATTTAAATAAGTGTAGCTATTACCTCTACTATAATCAAACGTGGAAAACATAATTTGACAGACTAACAGCTCTGTAAGGAGAACATCATTGTTTTCTCTTTCTCCCTCTTTTTGACTTTTTTATCTTCCATAGTAATGTTTATTACAGAGGTAACATCTTAATACCAGCAATCATAATATACATATTTAAACCTCAGTACCTTCGTTATTTCGTCGAATTCTAGAAGAAAACTTGCACCGCACAATTCTAAAAATATCAGGCTTTCAGAAACTATGTTTAAAAAACATGAATTCTTTTTGCCCTCCAAATGGTAACACCCCCTCGAGAATAAAATAATTAAATCTCGCCACGCGACCGTTACAATCACGAAATGTTTTGACCTGGATGTCGAAATCCGCCACTTGTCTTCCTCTCGCGGAGCAATTAACAGCGGCCGTAATTACACCCGTCGAGCAATTACACGCGGTGTTCACGGTCGACAGAACGAAGGTAACGAGTGATGGAAGCCGAAAAGATACTCTCCTCCCCTCGACGTTGCCTTCACTTAAACAGATTAGAGAGGCCAGCTTGGCTTCCTTTCTTGCATTTTTCTCTGGTTCGCCTCCCATAATTCTCCGCCACATTCTCTATCACCCCCTGCACCGCAATGCCAAACGGTTATCCCCAGCGTCTCGTTGGATGGGCACGTGGATGGATATTGGTGAAACAAGATGTAATCTCAGCAAGTCTGAGGGGGCAACGTCTGAGTCGTTGCGGGGCGTCGCGGGTACAGATGGAGTAAAATTGGCTAAATCATGGTTGATCGTAATAGGATCGGATCTTCTCTGTTGAGGGGCAATATACAGGGTCATCCGTTAAAACTGCAACCTACGCGCGCACGAACAGACGGAAATGGCAACACCGCCTCACGGACGCATTCCACCACAATCATTCACCAGCCCGGCATTCGGAGGGTTGCCAGCGATCGCTGGACAGCAGTGATGCCCGAGCTTCGAAAATTTTAGGATGGTCTCTTTCAAAATTAACGTCGCAAAGGGCTGTGCGGAATTTCCCGGCCCAGGTACGCAAGCCGCGCGCTCCGCTTTTATGGTGATCGGTTTACCACTCGCCACCCCAGATTACCGTAATGAGGTTTGAAAACAATGTCGACTGGTCTCGTACCCGTCTTAATTTCAAAACTATTAGCTACGACAGGGTTGACCGCGGCGCTATACCCCTGTACGGAGAGATTTTTCGACACCTGCGTGTAAAAGACACAATAATGGCGCATCGTTCCAAAAAAATGACATTAACGGAAGCCGGTATAGATGTGGCGTTGAGTAGCTAAAAGGTGAAACCATTGAGACACAAAAATTCTAGAAAAAAAATTCAAATTCAAACACCGCTGCAATCAAAGACACGTCCCATTAGTAACCCCTTACGTCCGATCTACGCATGCACTACATTAAGGATAAAATATAAAAAAGAAAACCAGAACAATAGATTCTGAGGTCTGCAGAACTAACACCTGATTGAATAAAAATTTAATATTTAAATTTATGAATGTAGTGATAGAATACAACTAGCCCATTGTTTATCAACACCATGAATTTTAAAAAGCTTTTCTCAACAATTATGGTTAAAAAATTGATAAAAGAAATTTAAGGAAACGTAAAATATGTTAAATTATCCATCATTAAGAGGGGATAATTTTTCCTCATTTTTCGGCGCAAATTGCATTCTGATATCTTTTATAGTTCAGAAGTTATACGAAAAAGGCCCCAAATTCTTCAACCCAGGCTGGGAAATTTCAAACAGCTCTTTGCGACGTTAATTTGAAAGAGACCATCCTAAAATTTTCGCTCAGGCATCACCGCTGTCCAGCGATCGCTGGCAACCCTCCGAACGCCGGGCTGGTGAATGATTGTAGTGGAATGCGTCCGTGAGGCGGTGTTGCCATTTTCGTCTGTTCGCGCGCGCGTAGGTTGCAGTTTTAACGAATGACCCTGTAGAGGACATTTTTTAAAAATACGATTGTAAGAAACATGATAATTTACTGTTATTTAATGGACAGTATTTAATACATTTATTTAGTTTTACACAGTTTTTAATCATTGTATACGTTTTAAAGGTGTATATTTTTTTCTAGCTTTTCGATTGTCAATACAAAACTATATCAGATACTTTCACCGAAATTGATTAACATCGCTATGTATACCTATACAGCACATACAAGATTGCAATGTTTCCGCAACGTTGCAGCCATAATTCTATGTCCGCCTCCTGCAACGTTTCGGGCAGTAGGGCCAAAATTATAAATAATTATATATATATATATTGAATGTGTGCAGGAACCATAGAATTATAAAGCCCATTTTGCTTATTGAAAATTCTTTTCCCCCAAGGGGGATGGAACCGGCGACCTGTAAGCGTACGTAGGCGAACACTTTACCACCGCAGCTACAACCATTGATTAATAAGACTGCTAACGTATTCGAACTTATACTCCTACCGTGCAAAACTTTAAACTCAAATTATTGAAAAACGAAGGCTCATTTTGACAAACGCTATTAGGGTTTTGTAATACTAGGTATGTACTACAACTTCCACCCTGTGTCATTCTACACATTAAAATATACAGGGTGAGACACCTAACATTAAAACTTAAAATATCTCCGTTGTTTTTAATGATACGAGATAATGTCTCTGGAAAGAAATGATTGCTAGACAAAAAGGACAACATATTATACATGGTTGAATTTGTATTTTTATTGGCTATAACGTTATAGTAATGAAAATACGTCATCCCATTAAAAAAAACATCGATGATCTTGAAATTTCGGGAAATATAACCTTGAGAACAAAATCGTCTCCATCAGAATAATTGTCTCTCTGAAGTAAACATTTTTTTCCTTAGACATTCTCTTGTATCATTAAAAACAACGGAAATATTTTAGGTTTAAATGGTAGTTGCAGCAACGTTGCGGCAACATTGCAGGAATGTTGCCGCAATAGTGGCGCAACGTTGCAGCAACGTTGTGGAAAGGTGGCCCAACGTTGCCGTAACGTTGCAGCAAAGTTGCAGGATCGTTGCAGTAAATTATTGCAACGCAACATTGATGCAACTATGCAGCACAATTTCTATATCCGCCCCGTACAATGTTGCACGGCAACGTCGCAGCAACGTTACATCGACATTGCAAGGTTACTGCAACCATCCTGCAACGTTGCCGCCACGAAGTGTGCTGTATGGGTAACGTCGCTTTCACAGAAATTTGCATGGGTATGAATAATTTTGAATCGTGTGGTAAGTACTGCACTGTTTCCCTAACCTAGATTTAACACGTGAATGTGTTTATTAGACGTCTCTGTTTCACGTGTATTAACATATCCGTATGTTTTCATTCATGTTGTTTTTGGTACTAATACATTTTTGTATGTGTACATATTTGTGTACCCTTAAGAGCAAGAACACGGCTTTCCGAATTTCCAGGTCATAAGTAACAATAATAATTTCCACGATAATCTCTTCTAACAGAAGTTGTTACTAAATAAATCCAAACATGCATCCGCACGAGCTTCTGTATCCGTGTTCGCGGAGATTAAAATGAACAGGGATTCTTTATTTCCTAATACACGTTACGCGGGTCCCGCGTACACATGCCCCTTTGGTATACATACAGGGTCATCCCTTAAAGTTGCAACCTACCCGAACAGCTGAAAATGGCAACTCCGCCTCACGGACGCATTCCACTACAACCATGCGCCGATACTTCCGCCATCTATGAGCTGATGATGACAGTGTGCGGTCTTTTAGATGCCAGTAGAGAGCGCAGGGTGCTTTTGGCTTTCGCCAGAGGATACTAAATATGACGTAGCAGACGGGTAAGAAAACGGTAGCTATTTTAAGAGTGCGACCGCATCGTTGAAAAAATTCAAAGACCGCTAGAAACAACGACACATTCCATTATTTACCCCTTACTTCCGACCTGTACATGCACTACATTAAGGATAAAATCACAAAAAAGGAAACCGGAACATTAGATTCTCAGGCTGCAGAACTAATATATATTTGAATAAAAATTTAATTCCTCAATTTATGAAAGTAAGAATACAGAGACAAGTAGCCTATTGTTTATCAGTGCCATGAATTTTAAAAAGAGCATTATATAAAGTATTTAAATAAACAGTTTGCAAAAGCTTTTCGCAACAATTCTGGTTAAAAAATTGAAAAAAGAAAAATGAAGTAAAAGTAAAATATTGTAAATTTTCCACCATTAAAAGGGGATAATTTTTCTCCATTTCGTGGGGCAAATTGCATTCCGATATCTTTCATAGTTCAAATGTTATACTAAATAGGCCCCAAATTCTTCAACCCGGGCGACTAACGCGTCAGCGTGGTCTAATACCGCTGCTGGACCGTCGCATAGGTAGATATTCCCACAGACCAGGTATAGAATAGACCTTTCACCCTATTGTCTTCAGTGTCCCTCAATTTGGGGGCTTTAGATCCCCATTACCATTTCCGTGTCGCACCCAACGTTAACGGCTAGGCATGAAATAAGAGTGCAGCACTACAAGTGGTAGGAATGAAAGTTATAATAACGGTGAGAATTTAGATACAGGGTGTCCCGATGCCAAATTAATACAGCATATTCAAGAGGCAAATAATTGAAAAGTTCATATCGAATTATAAATTTCTTCATTTGTTTATCAATCATCAACTCTACAGACACATACAACGGAGAAGCATTGTACAACTTCGCTTACGATGTAACGAATCTCTGCTATCTTGTAATTCCTTAATAAATTATTTGCGGACATGGGTTTATATTAACATTTTTCAACCATTTGACCTCCTAAATGCACTGTATGAAATTGGCACCAACCTACCGGGATACCCTGTATACCCGGGATACTCTGTGTACAGAGATAAACTTTCATTTATCATTTTGAACACTTCCTATAATAACTAATTAGAAAATGATTAATAAATTATGGTAATCTTATGATGTGTCTCGTACCAAGCAGCAGAGTAGTGGTGGGCCCATGACTATACGTGTAACTCTGCATAATCAAGTCGTTCCGAAATTTTTAACAATTTTTCCTGACCAAAGGGTTCCTTTGTATCATATGGATTCTTTCAAACATTTTCCCTCCGCAACGCTCAGAATACGTTGATGTAAAAAAATTTAACATTAATTTTCAATGTTATAAACAATTTCGCGGACACTTTTTTTTACAAATGTCCACCGATCCAGAGGTGTAGATTCACCCCCTAAGAGCCACGACCAATACTTTTTCTACACACTATACAATTAATGTGGAGAATGAACAGCTACTATTAATGCGCGGAAGGAAGACTCCTGGCGGGCGGTCACGGGCGATACAGTCCGCCGCTGTGACGATTGGTTTTTGTCACGGTTTGGTGCGCACTCATAAAGACAGGGCACATGTTGCGGCCGAACTCCAGCGCTCAGCTGGTGCGCGAATTTAAATGTGCGTGCGAGAGCGTGTCAACACGGTGACGCACCGTTCGTCAAGACGGTTACGCGCGTCACCCGTTTTTGCACGGCTCGAGCGTTGGCCTTCCCGGAATCCGACCGTTAGTTCCTCGAACACCTTCGAACTACACCAAACGCTCTCGCACGCACGATTACGCACAATCTTTGTCGCCCAGCGACCCACCGGTTTTGAACCCGCTCAACACGGCCCTTCGAGCCATTGCGCCCAGCGCCCTGTATATAGAGTGTACATATTTCTGTTTTGTGACAATTGCGTGTAGTGTGAGTAGTGTTTGTTCGTGTTGTATCTCTGCGTGCTGTATATCTATTGTTACCACGAAGCCCCTTCGGCCAATAAACGTGCCGTCACCAATTTGGAGTGCATCTATTCTCTGGCCAGTCCCAGCGATCCACCCCGCCTCCACTAGGCAACCGTTTAAACATTTTGGTCCTTCGAGCCGGATCGCCTTGAAAGATGGCTCCAACGAACCGGGATGGAGACGATGAGGCTACTCCGACATCAGCTCCAAGATGGCAGGCGTTAGTGAAGGAGATTCGCCTGCTCCTCCAGGGATCGGTTCGCTTTCTCGCCAACTTTAAGAAGATGGGGAAGGCGAAATTCACGGAGGAGAATGCTGAAGACCGCCTGGCTAAGCTGACCGAGACGTGGGCCCGGTGCGAGGCCCTCAACCTGGAGCTGGAGCTCCTGCTTCCTGACACCGAGAGGACGGCGTGCCCCTTCGTCGCGCAGGAGGAGTTCGTCCGGGCTGAGGACGAGTATTGGGCAGCGCGGGACTTTCTGCGGGAGGTCATCCGGTCATTCAAGACGCCGCCAACTTCGGGAACGTCGGAGCCGACCAGCGGGGAGTCCAGCAAAGGCTTGGCGCGCCTTCCGCATATCGCGTTGCCGAAGTTTTCAGGTGCGTACACGGAGTGGCCGAGTTTTCGCGACTTGTTTACGTCGTTGGTCATCGGGAACGCGACCCTCAGCAATGCGACACGGCTGCAGTATTTGCAGTCGGCGGTGGAGGGACAGGCGGCCGAGACGATCGCTCACATTACCATCACCGAGGCCAATTTCGGCACCGCGTGGTCCCTGTTGGCCCAGGAGTTCGAAAACAAACGAGCGATCGTCTCGGCACACCTGCGCGACCTTCTCACTCTGCCGCCGATGGCGGGCGCGTCGGCCGCGGAGCTGCAGCGGTTGCGGGCCCCCACCAACCGAGCGCTCTCTCTCCTCGCCAACCTAGGTCGCCCCACCGAACACTGGGATGATGTCACCGTCGCTCTGACGACGATGAAGCTCGGTCCCGAGCTGATAGAGGAGTGGGAGCTCTCGCTTGGCGTCAGCACCGACCCCCCTTCTTACGCGCAGCTCGATACCTTTATGAAGTCTCGCATTCAATCGCTTGACGCCGCGCGACTCGCGAAGGAAGCCGCCAAACCGGATCGAGGCCAGGCTGGAAAATCGTCGCGCGGGTCCGTCGCTCGGGTCTGCACGACCAACCCTGCGCCAGACCCTTCGTCATACGGGACGAGATCCCAATGTCCTGTGTGCCGGGCGCGACACGCCCTTTACAGATGCACGGCGTTCAAAGCCCTCAGACTCGAGCAGCGCCGCGAACTCGCGGCTGACAAGCGCGTCTGCTTCAATTGTCTCGCGCCCGGCCACATGGCCCCGTCCTGCCCCGTCGCAGCCACTTGTTCGCGATGCGGCCGTCGGCATCACTTGCTGCTCCATCCACCGACCTCCGACACGGCACTCGGTCCCGACGTTGTTGCTGCGGGCACGGCCGCTAGCGGTAACCAGGCCCCCACAGCCGCCTTAAACTCCAGCGCGTCGCCCGCGTCTTCGGATGGAGCGCCAGTGGTGCTGGCCACCGCGATCGTCGGCGTTCGGTTATCGGGCGGCGACTTGCTGACCATCCGCGCGCTGCTGGACCAAGGGGCACAGGTGTCCCTCGTGTCGGAGTCAGTGGTTCAGACTCTGCGACTTCCCCGACACCCGCACGTGACCAATTTCATCGGCGCTCTGGATGGCAAATTGGGAGCCTCGCATTCGCAGGTGAAGTTGACCTTGGCGCCGCTTGCTGGAGCTCCTCCAGCCTCCA
Source organism: Andrena fulva (assembly GCA_946251845.1). Classification (NCBI taxonomy): domain Eukaryota; kingdom Metazoa; phylum Arthropoda; class Insecta; order Hymenoptera; family Andrenidae; genus Andrena; species Andrena fulva. The sequence continues at coordinate 15,741,180 of OX276333.1, read as the reverse complement.
TCACCATCATCGCCCACGTTGTGCCCAAGGTGTCTTCATACGCGCCAGAGTGGACACCGACCACGCAGCGGAACGACTTCGATGGCCTGACCTTCGCGGATCCCGATCCGTCAGCACGTCGTCTGATTGACCTGATCGTCGGCGCCGATTATTTCGGAGCCCTTCTGCTCCGCGGACTGCGTCGCGGCACCCCGTCGGCCCTGATCGCGCAACAAACCATTTTCGGGTGGGTCCTCTCTGGTCCGACCGGCCCTTCGCCCGCCGCCGGTGTGTTGCACCACGTCACGGCGCAAGCCGTGGCCCCGGCCGAAACCATAGACGCGTTGCTCCGGAAGTTCTGGGAGGTCGAAGAGGTAGCCGTGCCAGCGACCCTCGCCCCAGACGACGAACGCTGCGAACAACATTTCGCGAGCACGCATTCACGGCGGGCGGACGGTCGGTACATCGTGCGACTCCCCCTGAAGGCCGGACATCCGCTCGATGTCGGCGATTCGCTGCCGCGCGCGACAGCGCTCTTGCGTTCGCTCGATCGGCGCCTCGCGAGGGACGCGACGCTGGAGAAGTCGTATCGCGAATTTCTTGCCGAGTACGAGGTGCTCGGGCATATGGAGGAGGTCGCCGTTCCTCACAGGGCCGACGCGTCCCCACGGCTGTTATATTTGCCTCATCACGCCGTCGTGAAGCGAACCCCCGGCGCGGACGCCAAGCTACGCGTCGTTTTCAACGCGTCGAGCCCGACGTCGAACGGGACCTCCCTCAACGATCACATGCTGGTCGGCCCAAAACTGCAGCGCGACATTGTGGCCGTGCTTCTCCAGTGGCGCCTCCCTCGTTTTGCTCTCAAGGCCGACATCGAGAAGATGTACCGGCAGATCCTCGTGGACCCGAGCGACGCGAACCTCCAGTGCATCCTGTGGCACCGTCACCCCGATAGCGAGCCCACCACGTTTCGGCTCCGGACCGTTACTTACGGCACCGCCTCCGCGCCCTATCTAGCCATGCGTGTCCTGCAGCAGCTGGCCACCGACGAAGGAGGGCGATATCCCCGAGGGCGACAGATTCTCAAGACCCAATTCTACGTCGATGACGTTTTATTCGGGGCGGACGAGATCTCGTCGGCCCTCGCGGATCGCGACGAACTCTGCACTTTGCTCGCGCGGGGAGGGTTCGTGTTACGGAAGTGGGCGGCCAATCACCGGTCTCTGCTACCGGATTGCGCGACTTCGGTCACAGCCGAGTCGCCGGTCCCCTGTGCCCCGGAGGGCTCGGATTTACATTCGGTTCTGGGGATTCATTGGATTCCCCAGGCGGACGCGTTCCGCTACTTGATTGGCCCCCCATCCGTCCCCGCGACGACAAAACGCACGATCCTGTCGGTGGCTGCGCGGCTGTACGACCCGCTCGGGTGGATATCGCCCGCGGTGGTGGTCGCAAAAATCTTATTGCAGGACCTGTGGGTGCGAGGCTCGGACTGGGACGCTCCGCTTCCGTTGGAGGTCTTGCAGGGATGGCAGGACCACGTCTCGTCTCTTCCCCTCCTGGAGTCGTTGCGCATCCCACGCTGGTGCGGACACGACGCCTCCATCGCAATCTGCGAGTTGCACGGCTTCGCCGACGCGTCCTCCAGGGCCTACGGCGCGGTCGTGTATTCCAGGATCGTTCGCCGACACGGGGAAGCAGCACTCGTCACTCTCCTTGCTGCCAAGACGAAGGTTGCGCCGGTCCAAACGATGAGCATTCCGCGCCTTGAGCTGAGCGCCGCCGTCCTCCTCGCGCGTCTCCTTCGGCGAATAACTGCGGAAGCCCCCTGGCCTCTCGCGACGACGCACGCCTGGACAGATTCTCGCGTGGTGCTGGCGTGGCTCCAGCGTCACCCCTCCCACTGGAACGTATTCGTTGCGAACCGCGTGTCGGAAATCCAGTCCTCGCTGCCGGCAGCCGCGTGGCGTCACGTTCCGACGCAGGACAATCCGGCCGATTGCGCCTCGCGAGGCATGCACCCGCGCGAGTTGATACACCACGAGCTCTGGTGGAAGGGGCCGGCGTGGCTTCCGCTTGCATCATCGGCTTGGCCAGCATGGTCGGAGGACTCGCGACCGGTCGAGGAGGAGGTGCGACGGACGGTGACCCATGTCACCACGTCGCCCCCTCTCTGCCCGTTGGCCCCGCTGCCGGTCAGCGTTTCTTCGTGGCCGCGACTCCTCCGAATTACGGCTCGCGTCTTCGCCTTCGCGCGGCTGTGCCGTCGCGAGACCGTGGGGGGTGGGGGGTCGCGACTGTCGGAGGTGCAGCGGGCACGCACCTGGTGGCTCCGATGGCTCCAGGGTACGGCATTCGCGGACGACATCGCCGCGATTAAAATCGGAAAGCCCGTACGAAGGGCCAGCCCGCTCCGTCAGCTGGCCCCGTTCATGGACGATGACGGCTTGATTCGCGTGGGGGGAAGGTTGCAGAATGCCCCCCTCCCTTACGACGCTCGGCACCCGGTGGTGCTTCCGGCGCACTATGTATCGCACCTGATCATCGGGCACGCGCACCTCAGAGCGTTGCACGGTGGGCCCCAGCTCACCCTCAGCGTTCTGAGGAATAACTACTGGGTGCTGCGCGCGAGAGAGGAAGTTCGCGCGATCGTGCACCGCTGCACGGTATGCGCCCGGTTCCGGGCCACAGCCGGGACGCAGATCATGGCCGACCTCCCCGCTGCGCGAGTCTCACCGTCTCGTCCCTTCGAGAACACCGGCGTGGACTACGCGGGTCCGATAATGGCACGACCGGCCAAGGGACGCGGGTATAAGGCCCATAAGGCATATATCGCACTGTTTGTGTGCATGTCGACGCGGGCCGTGCACTTGGAGCTGGTGTCGGATTACACCTCCGCGACTTTCCTCGCCGCGTTTCAGCGGTTCGTCTCCCGACGCGGCCGCCCTCAACGCGTGTATAGCGATAACGGGACGAATTTCAGAGGCGCCGCGATCCGCGGCGCGGTGGGCTCGCTGGCCCTCGCTGCATTCTCCGACACCGAGGAAATCCGGTGGAGTTTCATTCCTCCAGCCGCGCCGCATTTCGGAGGACTGTGGGAGGCAGGAGTGAGGAGCGCGAAACACCACCTGCATCGGGTCGTACGAGACCACACTCTGTCATACGAGGAGCTGACGACGGTGCTCTGCATGGTCGAGGCATGTCTCACCTCGCGACCGCTCGCCCCTACGCCGGGCGACGACGACGACCTCGCGCTCACTCCAGCTCATTTCGTGACCGGCGCGCCTCCGTTGGCGTTGCCCCCGTTAGCGTCGGCGACCGGTCCTGCGTCGCTCAGGGCCCGATGGCAGATCGTCCAGCGGATGCGTGACCACTTCTGGAGGCGGTGGCACGCGGACTACCTCCACTCCCTTCAGCCGCGGCGTAAGTGGACCAGCCCCGAGAGAAGCCTCTGTGTTGGCGATGTCGTTGTCCTTGAGGACAACGACACTCCGCCGGCGCAGTGGCGACTCGGCCGCGTTTCGCGCGTCCATCCTGGTCCGGACGGCCGCGTCCGAGTGGTGACGGTGCGCACCGCACAGGGCGAGTCCATGCGTCCGATCACTCGCGTCGTGCTCCTTCCGTGCCCCCCCCCCCCCCCCCCCCCCCGCGCCTGCTGACGTGGCCACGACGTAAACAACATATGTATACCACCGCCACCAATGTACCGCGCCACTCCGGTCCACCTTGTCGCGTCACTGCTTGTCACGGCGGGCGGACGCCCTGCGTCGGCGTCCGCCAAGGTCGGCCCGGGCCTCCGGGCCGAGGCGGGCGGAATGTTGCGGCCGAACTCCAGCGCTCAGCTGGTGCGCGAATTTAAATGTGCGTGCGAGAGCGTGTCAACACGGTGACGCACCGTTCGTCAAGACGGTTACGCGCGTCACCCGTTTTTGCACGGCTCGAGCGTTGGCCTTCCCGGAATCCGACCGTTAGTTCCTCGAACACCTTCGAACTACACCAAACGCTCTCGCACGCACGATTACGCACAATCTTTGTCGCCCAGCGACCCACCGGTTTTGAACCCGCTCAACACGGCCCTTCGAGCCATTGCGCCCAGCGCCCTGTATATAGAGTGTACATATTTCTGTTTTGTGACAATTGCGTGTAGTGTGAGTAGTGTTTGTTCGTGTTGTATCTCTGCGTGCTGTATATCTATTGTTACCACGAAGCCCCTTCGGCCAATAAACGTGCCGTCACCAATTTGGAGTGCATCTATTCTCTGGCCAGTCCCAGCGATCCACCCCGCCTCCACTAGGCAACCGTTTAAACAGCACACGTATTTTTGTTAGTGGCGGAATCGGCCACATCTACTTACCTGGACGTCTGTCTGGAGAGAGCGCACTGGGGTCTGTTTCTGGACGCTCGGCCGATGTGGAGAGTTCGGTGATAATACCTCGACGCCTATCGGTCGAGAGAGTACAGAGCATTTCCTTAGACGCTCGAGTTTTAAGAGAGGAGAGTACGGGAGAATATGCCTGGACGCCCGTTCGATATGGAGAGTTCGGCGACAATACCTGGACGCCAATCGAACGGGAGAGCAGGCAGAGGTACTCCTGGATGCCTCGTTAAAATAGAGAGGAGAGTACGGGAGAATATTCCTGGACGCCCGTTCAATATGGAGAGTTCGGCGACAATACCTGGACGCCAATTGAACGGGAGAGTACAGAGTAACTCCTGGACGCCTCATTAGGGACGCCTCAGTCAGAGTTCAGCCGCCGAGGTGACAGGTTGTCTGTTTTGATTACGCGGGCGTTAGCAGGTGCTTGACTGTGTGACTCTGTGTAGCTAGTGGGACCGTTATATCTGGAATCATTTCTGAACCCTGTGGTTTGCCGGTTTAAAAGACATAGTTAAGCTCTTGACACATATTTGTTTTAGTGCTATCTAATTTTAACTGGTCAAGCAGTGCGGTGGTTGGGACTTTATTAGATCGTGTGTCCTGACCGCTGTCTGTCAGTGCTTTTCGATGTCGGTTTGAAATGCCTGGTGGTGCCAAGAAATGTAAGGGTTTTTCGGCCCTGGTTGTCAACCCAGTCACCTGTCCAGGATGCAAGGCGACATGCCATCCGGGACCCACGTGTCTCAGTCGTTCGGGCCATCCCTGATTCGACAAGAATCTACTAAATTGTCGTGTTGTTTCCCCAACGGCTCAAACCGCCGTTATCCAGACTATTGCTTGGCCGGCACAATCACTGACTGCGATACCCACAGACACACTTCAGTCGCTCTCCGAGTTACCCTCTACTGATATGATTAGGGATATAGTGAGCGACCTGATGGACTTGAAACTTGCTGCGTTTCGGGAGGACATATTAAAGCGCATTAAAGAGGACCTGGGTGTTATGAGGTCGGATATAGAGTCGCTATCCGATCGTGTCAAGGCGATTGAAGAGAAGCCGGCCATCTCCGCTGAACAGCTGCCCGCTCCTTCAACAGATGATGTTATCGAGGAGTGGAACGATAGGGAGTTGAGGTCCAAGAATATTATCATTTTTGGGATGCCGGAGCCTCGTGAAGCCTCGCCTGAACTTATCAGATCGGCCGATTTGGATGCTGCTCCCGTGGTTTTGAATGAGATTTGCCCCCTCGGAACCCAGGCTCTCGGCGTTCATCGACTTGGGAAACCGGGCAAGACTACCAGCAGGCCTCTCTGTGTTCGACTCGACTCCGCGGCTGAGGCGAAAAGGATCCTCCAGAGCAAACATCGGTATAAGGGCCCGTTTAAAATCTCTGACGACAAGACCAGGCAACAACGTGGGACTCTTTCGCAGCTCAGGGTGAAGCTCCGTGATCTTCACGATTTGGGAGAGACCCACATGACCATACGATATATTCGTGGGGTTCCTAAAATTGTATCGGGTAGATCACACAAGGACTCTTCGCAAAAAAACTAAATAGGAACCCTTTAGTGTATGTTCAAAATGTCCGTGGTCTGCGTACTAAGTTGTTCACTCTCGTTAATTCTATTCTTACGTCGGCAGTGTCGTATGATGTTATCATTTTTGTCGAGACCTGGCTTACGTCTGCGATATCTTCTATTGAACTCGGGTTGCGTAATTACACGGTGTACAGGTGTGATAGGTCCCAAGAAACAAGCTGCTGTACGAGAGGCGGCGGGGTCCTTATTGCGGTTAAGAATTCATTGCCTTCTTGCCTTGTCACAGTCAGCTGTTCTGAGGTTGAGCAAGTGTTTGTCAGAGCCCACCTTCAGAATAATAAACACGTTCTATTGGGGGCCGTTTATATACCACCGGCATCCTTGCCTTCACTCTATTCTAGTCATGTGGACGCTGTCACAGAATTATACCACAATTACAGTGATGACACCTTCTGCCTGTACGGTGACATTAATCTCCCGCATGCGGTATGGTACAATGACTCGGTGCAGGCGTGCTTTAGAAGGTCGGGGGTATCGTCTAACGAATCAGCTGCTATTGACCTCCTCCTTGGTTGTGCGGGGTATTGTAACCTTACCCAGGTTAACACAGTGTTTAACGAATTTGACGGAATGCTCGATCTTATCTTCGTGTCCTGTCCTAACGTTGTGGTTGACCGAGTCATTGATGCCCTCATTGAACCCGATGCCTATCACCCACCTTTGTACATTTTGTTTAGTGGCTTGACATCGGGTCCTGACCTTTCAGGCGGAAACTTTGTATTTAGGGACTTTAAGCGGGGCGATTTTCCCAGTGTGCTGAATTATTTTAACTCAGTCGATTGGGACAAGGAGACAGGCGAAACCGATCCAAGTGTTGCCCTTGAGCGCTTATATGGCCATATAAATCAGGCAATAGAAGCCTTTATTCCGGTCCGGTCTGTGGTCCGATCCACCTTTCCGCTGTGGTTTTCCCCTGGCTTAAAGTCCCTGATCCTACATAAGAAAAGGGCACATAGAGCCTTTAAGCGTTCTGGCATCATGAGTGACTATATCAATTTTTCCAGCCTCCGTTCCAAATGTAAGTTGGCCCTTTCGCGTGATCACCGTACTTATATTGACGGCGTCGAGAGTGCGGTGCTGGACAATGTATCGAGCTTCTGGAAATTTGTAAATACTAAAAGGGTTGGCCATGGAATTCCCGAGAAGGTACATCTCGACCGTAATTATGTTTCGACGCACTCGTCAGCTGCTAATCTTTTTGCTGATTTTTTTGGCTCTGTATATAGTTCTCAGTCTGGGGCGCCGCCGGCCTGGAATCCTGTTCTGTCCTCGTACAGTGACGTAAATATACACTCGATATCCATTTTTATAGGTCAAATCTATACCATGCTCGAGTCGCTTGATATGTCGAAGGTGCCAGGGTATGATGGGATCCCCCCGCGGTTTTTAAGGGAGTGTCGCTTCATACTTGCTAGGCCCCTCTGGCATATTTTTAACGCATCGCTATCTAGGGGGACTTTCCCGGCAGCCTGGAAGACTACTTTGGTTACCACGATTTTTAAGGCAGGAGATCGCTCGGATATTAGAAATTATAGGCCGATATGCAAATTATCTGTCTTGCCTAAGATCTTCGAGGAACTCATTACGGAGCATCTAACATCCTGCCTCACTAACGTCATTTGCGATGAACAGCACGAATTTGTTCCTGGGCGATCGACGTCTACCAACCTGGCGTTATAACACTGCTTCGTTTCTGCTGCATTGAATGCTAGTCTTCAAGTTGACACCGTATATACTGACTTCCGGAAGGCCTCTGATTCAGTGGATCATGATATCCTTTATCATAAATTAGCCTCAATCGGGATTAATGGGCCGGTCCTTTCGTGGATTGTCAGTTACCTTGAAGGCCGTGCGCAGATTATTAGGGTGCAGGACAGGGTATCCTATCTAGTCAATGTGACCTCCGGTGTCCCTCAGGGATCGCACCTTGGTCCTCTCCTGTTCCTTCTCTTTGTAAACGATCTTAAGGAGGTTTTCCTGCATAGTGAATTCTTAATGTACGCGGATGATCTGAAAGTTTGCCGTACTATTAGTGGGTCTTTTGATGTTGAATTGCTGCGGGCTGACCTTAGTAGATTCGAGCAGTGGTGTATCGTTAATAGGATGCAGCTAAATACAGGGATATGTGTGTTATTAAGGACCCATAGGGCTGTCAGTGGCATTTCCTCGACGTACACGCTAGGCGATACCATGTTGACAGCGGTGGCGGAAGTCTTGGACCTTGGTGTCACATTTACGACGGGTCTTGATTTTCGTAACCATTATCGTAGCATAACTTGTAAGGCAATGAAAACCCTCGGGTTTATAGCCCGTTTTGCGAAACACTTTAAGCAGATCAGGACATTAAAACTGTTATACGTTGCACTGGTAAGGCCACAAGTTGAATATGCGTCGGTTATTTGGAGCCCCAAGCATAAGCTATATGTTAGCGTAATTGAAAGGATCCAACACAAGTTCCTTAGGCTTGCCATGAGGGCATCTGGCAGCCCTATGAGGTTCAATGACCACGATTATAGTCCTACCCTGATAAAGATGAGGCTCTCTACCCTTAGCGACCGCCGTGTCTGTTCTGATCTACTATTTCTTTATAAGGTTTTCCATGGTCAGATAAACTGCCAAGAGCTGGTAGCATTGATCAGTTTTCATGCTCCGCAACGGTCACTGCGTATGAGACCCCTTTTTGTATCGTGCGTCCCGGAATACCATCACTACACTGCCGATCCCATAAATCGCGCTATGGATGAGCTTAATCAGTGCCCTGCGGACATAGATTTATTTCAAGCCTCCCTCGCGTCGTTCAGGAATCAGCTACTTAGGAGACTGCCACCTCTGTAACCTAGCGTTTCACCGGGAACGGCGATATAGCCGTGTATAGACTGGCATGTTCTTGTGTTCACGGTGACGGAGGTTCAGGCGCAGGAGGCTAGCGGCGGACTGCACCGCCCGCCAGGAGTCTTTTTTCCGCGCAGTAATAGTAGGTGTGTTCTGCAGCAGCGAGTACTGTTTGAAAGAGTGGCGTGTGACGTGATTTCGGCGAGACTGATTATTGGGGTGTGTGATTGTGGCAGGAGTCAGTTTTCAAGCAATGCGCAAAGAATGGTTGCGGGGGTCGCGGCAACAATAATCTGGGTATGCGGTCATCGGGTAAGTGGTTGGGGAAAACCCAAGTGGTGTAAACGATACTCTTGCAGGTCAGGATACTAAATGTGATTTTCGCTTCTCATTTTGGAACCATTTTCGCTTCCGACCTTTTGCCTGTCTTCCAGCATCTAGACATCGAGAAATGGTTTGGTATGGTTTTAAGAAAAAAAGTTTCAGACAAAAGTTGCTTGTTTTCAAACGTGGATTACGAAAATAATTGGTTTCACCCCCCCCCCCCCCCTTTAAATACAAGGAGGGATGAGTGCGGGCCAGTATTAATACAGATTTAACCCTTTCGCACCGGACGGGACATATGCTGTCCCAGTCTGGAAAATTTTTGATATTACGGCTGGGACAACATATGTCCCAGTTACTGAAAAACATCTAGGACAGAAAATAACGCCAAGTTGGGCCTCCAAACTGATTCTAAATTGTTGATGGTGCGCTGTTATGGGGACGTTTATGTGTCTCCAAGACCTTCAACCTTTTAGGCATAAAAGTTATTTTATCCAATAATCGCTTGGAGGAGAAATAACTGATCCCGGCAATGGGGCGCACTCGGACTGATTTTTCGCCGTATTGAAAGGGTTAAAAGCCGCTGTGTCTCGGCAGAATCATCTCTCTCTCTCTCTATCTATCTCTCTTTCTCTTTTCACATCAGCCGCAAGAAACCTGGAACATTCTCGAACAGCTGATTGAACCGTATTTACTTTTCGCGGTCATACATACATACTGTTCTACATAATACCTCACATACACTCACACACGCACTCTCGCTCTCGTGACCGACTCAAGTGCTCGGTTATACAGAGTAGTAGTCTCTCGTATCTCGACAACATTCGCCGAAACTGTTACGTATCTAGTGTATCACCTCATTATCAATCTCTATCTCAAATAAACCGCAATATTCTCAACATTTTCGAGTTCTCTCTATACACCCTGGGATGCATAGAACTCGAGACCAGACCGATGAAAACTGACCGTGTGCGGAGTTCTCGATATATTAAATTAAGGTATTAAAACTTACGCGGATTACCCTGCATAAATAGGTAAAACATAATTGAAGTACGGGTATTTAAATCCTTAAATCTTGATCTTAAACCACAATTCGAACGGACTACATTATTGGAAAGGCGGTTTAATAATCCTTAAAACAGTCTGATTTATGTCATGCTTGGACTCATTTTCATCGGGAGGACCTCACCAACCAATTCGAATTATTTTCATTAAGGTACGATGAGAAATGTGGAAAGTGAAATTTGAAACGCGCGCGTCTTTCGTTTCAAGTATGTACATATCGGACCCCCAGCACTTGAATTGTTAAAGGACGGATAGCGTTTAGAGTAGTGCAGACCGACTGCAGTTTGACTGCCATGTGGCATCGAGGAAGGGACTGCGGGAAGTGCGGGAGTCGGGATCACCAAGTCCCGACATACCTAAGAAAATGTACATATAGGCTGGCTGCGATGGTCGGGCTATAGTTCGAGTAAATGTTGGTCTTTAACCGTCCCATAGAAAGGATGGCGCACCGACATAGCGCGAAACCACTGTAGTGGTGCATCTCTATCACTTACACTACTATGACCTGCTGTCGCCCTTCCCCTTGAAGGTGTCAAATAGTTAAAAGAAGCAAGACAGGTAGGTGAAAAACAAAGTTGCATCAAGTTCGATATAGGGCGAATTCCACTTACGCCCAAATCGCCCGCGCCCACGACAGTAGGATTTTTCCGTTTTGGTAATAAAATGAATATCATAAATTATATGTTACTGTTTTCGAGTCGTAATTTATGATTAAAAACCTGTATTTTCCGGTAATGGCTCTTTCACAGATTTCTCTTCCATATTTCAAGAGATTTTCATAAATTTTTGAATATTAACCATGGGCGTTGCGGGCGATTTGGGCGTAATTGGAATTCGCCCTATACTCTACGAATTCTTCAAAATACTTCCAAAAAATTGGTTGAACTGGTTGGAATATTCATTATATTCTGCTACGTGATAAATTGAATTATTTGCTTCATTTCTGTATCACGTTATAATAAATATATCAATATGTTTGAATTTATATTAAGTGTCGTTCATTTGGTTTATTACACACGTCTCACATGGCATGTGAATATACTATACTTTCAAGAGTAAAAAAGCGTCCTTTCACGTTCGAATTTATTGTTTTATTTTATTATTTCCGCATTCAACCGTCAACTATCCGAAATGAACAGAGCATAGCTTTGAATATGTTTCATAATCAAAGGAATAGGATGGATAAAGTTGCATATCTAAGAAACAATAAGTTTTAGAATTAATGCACTTTAGTACTTTTATACTCAGAATTCGCTATTCTATTGAATTTGACATTCCCCGATAAAAAATTTGACTGTCCATTTGAAAAAATAAAATTGACGTCCACATCCGCTCTATCCCACCACCTGTGAAGAAACTAGTTTCGCCGTGTTTAGTGTTTCTTATAACCATGCAACTTTTATAAATAATATTTTCGCTTATTACTTGAAACAATAGATATTTGAGGTGCACCGAATTAGTGGGACAACCTGTATAACACAGCTTGTATACTTTTCTCGGAGATACCGGCAGCTTTACCTTTTTTTTTTTTGACTTGGAGGAAATCCCCACGGTTACCCCCAACCCTCGGGGGAAGGTCGGGGATTATGTGGGACTCGAACCCACTAAAACCTCCAAGGTGGTCGCCCTCTGGTGCGGAGCTGCGCGCCTGAGGGGCGGAACTTGGCGCGGGATCAAACGAGCGATTACATCCCCTTGCCCTCCCCCCCCCCTGCGCATATGCAGCTCCGCACGCGACAGCCCCGTTACGGGGTCTTCCCTGGGGACCGGCAGCTTTACCTGCGTCAATGCTAGAAACACATTATGTTTCCCTCACCCACCGCTCGAAAAACGGAGAGGGCGCTCCAAAACCAGTGGTTGTTTCAGAATATCGGTACTTCAGAACGGAGACACTGAAGACAATAGGATGAGAGATTTATTCTATACCGGGTTTGTGATATTGCCACGTGGAACGGGATCGGCGCGGACGCACTCTTAAAATGGCTAGCGTTTTCTTACCCGTCTGCTACGTCCAATTTAGTATCCTCTGGCGAAAGCCAAAAGCACCCTGCGCCCTCTACTGGCATCTAAAAGACCGTACACTTTCATCATTAGCTCATAGATGGCGGAAGTATCGGCGCATGGTTGTAGTGGAATGTGTCCGTGAGGAGGTGTTGCAGTTCTTGCTGTTCGCGTGCGCATAGGTTGTAACTTTAAGGGATGACCTTGTATAGGTAGGTACACGTACACGTTCAAGACCATGGCCTCCAGTTTGTATGCTGAGCCATTGCCGCAGGAAAGATCTTGGATATGTTGGGATGTTGTTGTTCTACGCTGCTACAAGTAGAGTTTTGTTTAATTCACTATATATGTAGGATCGAGACGTGAATAATTTGTAAAAACAGAGTGAAGTCTGTGTTAGGGCCTTAAGGTAGGCTCTCACTACACCTCGCCTCGGCGCAACTTCCTTTCGCACTCACATCTAGGCTCGCGTCGCCCCGGTTTTTCCGTACCTGAAGTTATCTGAGCTTGCACCCGGTTCATGTGTTTGGTCAGTTGCTCAGAGAACCTCTTCCTGTGCGGTGGCATTGCACCCACTCACACTACGCCTCACCTCGCCTCTATTCCTCAAAATATTCTCGAGGAAGAATCCGCGGCTCCGAGTCGCGCCGAGGTGAGGCGCATTGTGACTCAAATTGTGAAAATACATAAGGCGAGGCGAGGCGTAGTGAGGGCCTATTTTTTTTTCTCCCTGACGGGGAGTCCCCATTCTTCCCGCCGATTATTGCGCCTGTAATTCCCGCACCCTATTAAAACGCCCAAAGAACCAAGGACGTAGGTGCGGGAAACGAGATGACGGCGGGCAGAGTCCTCGCTTGTAACCCTCCCCGACCAAGTACTCACCCTACCCCCGTCCTGTCTACCCGCATAGTTTTTTGGTGGTTACAGAGTCGGCTCTTTATATAATGCATTGATCCACAACTTGCCGGTCCGGACAAAGTCCCTCCCAGACAAGAAGCCTTCGGCTATCCACCTGTGCTGCCCGGGGACTCTCCTCGACTCCTTCACGGCTCCTCCGGTGCTCCGATGGAGGTCTCGAGCCCATCGACGAGACTCCTTCTCTGGCGAGTCGATGGAGACGCTGTGATCAATAAGACGTTCTTGGGCCCTACCGATCTCGAGTCGAAGAAAGTCCTCTGGCCGCGCAGCCGACGCTTTGAATGTGAAGGACAGGCCCTTCAGGCGGTTCAGCCGAGTCCTGGGGATACACCACCGAAGTAATGACACCCCAAGCCCTCCCGACTCGACGCTGGCGTGAAATTAGCCTACAGGTGTATCCTGCGGCAGATCTAACCACCGCCTCATCTCAGCCCTTACCGCACAGTCACCCTGTTGAGTGGCCCCACCCTGACGTCCCCCAAGGACCCAACACAATACACGCTCGGCAATAGATATGCCCTCAAAGTGACCAGTTCCTGCTGCGGCTTGAGCGGGGCTCTAGATAACTTGCTTAACGCAGCAGCCAGCCTGAACGACAGGTCGGAACGCAGACGTCCCTCTGGCGTAAACGGGATGCCTAAATACGTCCAGGTGTCGGTCCGTTTCATCGCAGCCAGCTTCTGACCTCCGAGGACGAAGTTACCTGGGTGCACGGTGGTCTTCTTCTGGCACGGAACTGTTCCGAGACTGATAGTAAAGGACTTTCCCACGTTCACGGACATGCCGCATCCCGCGAGGAAGCCCTCCACACAATCAAGCAACTGTTGGAGCCCAGTGGTCGTTGAGGCCGCCAGTATGAGGTCATCGGCGAAGGCCGACGCCGCGATCCTAACACCGTCGATATCTGTCCCGATGTCCTGGGGTAAACACTTGAAGAACCTGTCCAACACCATGTTGAAGATATATGGAGACATGGGATCTCCTTGCTTCACCCCATGCCTCGGGTGGATGACATGTGATTGCCAACCGCCTGATACAATGGTCGTGAATGCATCGGAATACACCGCCTCCATATACTCCAACATGGGCCCCGGGCAGCCCCTCGCTTCCAGTGTTTGCAGTATCGTCCGGTGGGAAACGGTGTCGAACAGAAAGCCCCTTGCCTCTCATCAACCGGAATCCATCGACCCATCCTTCTCGCCAGGACCTTGTGTAAACCACGCACAAGGACCGAGGCTACCGAGATGGGCCGCTATTCCGACGGACTCGAGGGCACCGGTTTCTTCGGAATCAGCACCGTCCTAGCGCCCCTAAGGTGAAGGGGGAGTCTGCGACACCACAACACTAAGTTGTAGATCCTTGACAGCACCTCGAGAGTGGTGCTGTATAGGATCCTTGCAGACAGGGCGTCAGAACCCGGTTCAGTCTTCCTCTCCGGTAGACTTTGTTGAACCTCATCAGGCGTCAGAGGAGATCATAGCGCGCGAATGGTTTCTTCGCGCTGGATAGGCGGTGGAGGGACGTCCGAGCGTCAGTCATGATGGACTCCCAGTACGGAACCATCACCTCCTTGGGGAGGGAATGGCTCGCACCAGAGCCATTCATCACAGCATCAAAGCAAAGTCCTGGTTCCCTACGCCAGAGCTTTTGCGCTCTGCCGTAGTCGACCCTGCGCCGCTCACGTCACGACAGTCCAGCCTCCACCGTAGGCATCGGTCGGGGCGGCCGTCCAGCTCCCGCGTTTCAAGGTAGCGTAAAGACTCCGTCGAGGTATGCTGTCAACCTCTCCAAGGTTACTCCGCGGTCCTCCAGCCCGAAACGGTTGCAGACACCATCCAGAGCTTCAGACTCAAAGTCGTCCGCCCCGGCCGGGCTGAGGCCGCGGAAGTACTCCAGAAGAGCCCGATCACACCCTCCTCATCCTCTCTGGTGGGAGCCGGTGGAGCGACAGCCTCCGGTTCCATGGCCTCCTGTTCCATGCGTCCAATGTGCTCCGTCACTAGTGCACGATAGCCCTCACGCTTTCGTGCACCCTTCACGGCTTCCAGCGTTCGTCCGGGAAGGAAGCCCAGGGGGGCACTGTCACGGCGCGGTTCACGTCATCAGTCCAATCCGGGTGAGCATGCCTCGCGTGAACGCCTCGACCCGTTTTGGTGGTAAAGACGCGGTCGCACCCCGGGAACTCACACGCATAGACTGGCTCGGGGGGAGTTGAACTTGGTCCTGGTTGGGAGGGTTGTGCTGGAGAGGGGCACCAGTGGGCGCCTTCCTAGTACTTTTTCCATCCGAGGCTTTGCTTCTAGTTTTTGGGCCAACATTGTTTCAGGCCCGAGAGGGCCGGCAACCCCCAGGGGCTCTTTTTTGGACGCACGACGTTCTGCCAGGATGCAACCTTGTGGGGCAGCACCATGTTGACCGGCGAGACGACTCTGGACGTAGTCGTGGTCCGGGGTAAGGAGAGGCTAAGGACCTTACTTGAGGTCTGTAAGACGCGTAACCTACCCGTAATCATGACCCTTAAGAGAGTCATAGTTACTCCCTTAAGTCATCAAAAATTGACACCGCATGAAACTCTGTCAAGGATGGTGTCTGTTGTTGTTGAAACTTTGACGTATTTTTACACTTTTTCTGTTTTCTTTAGCTCCTTCACTGCGAAGGGCGTATACAGGGTATTTTTTAAAACAATCGAAGGCTACAGTCATGGGCCCTTTTTTCGTGGGTAAACCATCAAAAGACACCCTGCCGCTCCCAGGTAGGCGGGAAGGGAGGTAGGGAAATATGGGATTCTTACCCACACGGTGGCCACCATCGGCACGCAAGGGGGAGCCCCGGGTACTCCAAAGAACACATCGCGATACCCCCCCCCCCCCCCACCAGGAATAGACGTGGGCCCTACGAGAAGCGTTTTTCCAACCTCAGTGTACCCCTCGAGCGAAACTTACAAAAACAAAAGAAAAAACAATATGTTTTATTTTTAACACTTCCCGTTTGCACCATTGATTGTGAGACACACTGTGTACCAAGTCTTGATGTCGACTACCTTTTACATTTTTGTTTTTTATTTGTTCTTGTGCAAATGGCCAACGCGAAACTGTGAAAAAGTTCACACCGGTCAATTTTCAATTGAATGTCCCCTAGTTGAAGAATGACATAACACATTTGCTGCGGAATATGACTTAAGAAGACTAGGCAGTCATATCGTTCGACGGTCAAGTATTTTTTTTTTGCGAATGAATTACAAGGAGATGAATACAAATTGTGACTAGTACTTCTTGGTAATGTTTATTAATACTATAAACTATTAAAACAATTTATAATATATACATGTATTTTTTCACATATCTTAAATTTTTTCTGTGGTTTTGCAGTGATTGCAAAAAAAAAACGGAAGTTCGGATCTACTTGAAATTTTTACAGCATGTTCAAAATATATTCCTTTATGCCCCGAACCTTAACATTAGAGTGTAGAAACTCTGGTTTTCGAGATAAAAATCAGATTTTTGTACACTCCGAAAATCGACATTTATCGTAAAAATTACATTCTCCTAGTCGCTATTTTAATAATTTTGATTCAATTCTCTTTTCCGAGGTTCGGGCCGAAAATACTGGTTCCAGGAGAAACATATTCGAAGGAAACTGTGTAGCTTTATTTTTAAGCTCAATATCAGTGTAAAATCAAAGACACTTTTTCTAAAACACTGTATAATCAAATTCTTGTGGCGCTACTTGTAAAATAGATGTGTATAAAAAAAAAATTTTTTACTCGTGTTATGAACCGGGGCTGCGTCAACGCGAGCGACCGATGAGAGGGGTACTTCCCAAGGAATATGGTTTATGAATTTGTTAGTTAGGGGCGCGGACGAACCTGATGTGAAATCAGGGAGCCGCTAGGATTATTTTAAGCGAGGACGAACCTGATGCGAAAACAGGGAGCCTTTGGGAATGGACTCAAACGCGGGCGAACCTGACCTTAATAATCAAGGAGTCGTAGGAGGGTGAAACATCGTGAACAAACCCGATGCGTAATCGGGGAGTCACTACCACCAAACAAATTCAGAAATAAATAAGTGATGACTGAAACCCCCCCTAATTTCATATGTATTACATCAGGGCTGAGCAATTTGTTCGCCACTGCGGGCACGCACACTTCCCATTACTAGTCAGCTCGTTCCCCCACCGTCTGCAATATCAGTTATGTATTTTACGGTTCTCGACTAATATTTCAAATAGGTATAAGTACATACATATTAGGTAACTTGGCAGATGCAACGTTGGTTGAAAACAAATAAAAAAACTAGGAATGTATAACTATATAAAATATATTAATCATGAGGCACAGAAGTGTTCGCTTTGAATAAGCTCTAAATCGTTTTTGGAAGAAAGAAATTGAAAATTAGCAAGAAATGTCTCAAATTGTGAAAATGATACAGTAGGTAATATTTGAATCGAAATATGTACAATGTCATCCATTAAAGTTGCAATCCGTGTCACGCGAACAGTGAGAACTGCAACACCGCCTCACGGACACATTCTACTACAATCATACGTCGATGCTTCCGCCATCTATGAGCCGAAATATGGAAGTGTGGGTTCTTTAGTTGTAGTAGAGGGCGGGGGGTGCTTTTGGCTTTCGCCAGAGGATATTAAACTTCTTAAACCATATCTTATATCTTATACTATAAAGCGGAAAGTGTGTGTTTGTCCGTCGCCGAAAAACTTTCTAACGGTAAAGTCTGGGGTCACGAAAGGTATCTCGGCTGATTATGCCTGGCTAATCCAGATGAATGTGACTATTTTCAGCTCGCTACGTCCTTCCCTTCTCGAGTTATTAGTTAAAATAAACGAATAACCTACAATTCCAAGCCGCCTATGGCGCGCGAGAGAGAGAGACAGGGCGAAGGTACGTGAAAGGCGAAACGAGACAGAATATCTCTCTTGCGTAGCAGACGGTAACGCCGCGCCACTCATTCGTCACCTTTCGCTCGCTCTCGCGTAACTCACTGTCGACCGAATGATTCCAAGAAGTGGTGGGGATAGCGACGACCGCTTAACGCATACATTGTTGAGAATGTTGGGATGATCCCAGAGCAAGAGATTCTCAATAAATAATTTGTGGATGACTGAATTAGTAAAATTGATTTGTTTTGAAGTTTCTTTCTTGCAAGCATCAACTTTTTTTCAGGGAAATATTATTTGGGACGGTAAAATTAGAATCTAAATTCCGGGCGATGCCGGGTAATAAAGCTAGTATACCTATAGACACGGCTCCAGATAACTTCCTTGGCGCAAAGATAAAAACATCTACGTGACGTCACATGTGGGCAAAGTACTGATGATAGTTCCAGGAATATATAATATTTACGAAAATGCAATTTAATCATGTCTTTGGAATTCTTTATACAACATGATTGCACCATTATTAGTAATTATTCAAAAATTATTCACAGAAAAATATGAACCCCACCCTTTATACAATTACTGCGCGGAAAGAAGGCTCCTCGCAGGCGGTGCAGTCCGCCGCTAGCTCCGCCTGAACCTCCGTCTGTGTACATGTAGTTGTGATCGTCTCCGATGGCGAGACAGTTACTGGTGGGACGCAGAAGGGATTAGATTGCCGACTCAGTCGGTATGGCCAGGTTCGGCGAATGAATACGAGCGGGTTAACAGATAACAATTGTTTATTCCGCCTTCAGCAGTTATTACAGGTGCGCGGTATGCGTTCGTTCGCGGTAGTGGCTACTACGAGCCTCGGACCTTGACGATGGCGTGTCCGGTCGCGACAGTTACGGTTGCTCGCGACGAAATTATGGATAGAAGATACGGAGGTTGTATAACGTTCTGCCCATGGTGGCCTAAAAGGCGCGTCCACGCGGGAGTCTTATAAGAGCTCTGGCCTAATGGGCACGGAGACACCTCGCTGGCGTAGGAAGGGCGCAAGATTGCTCGCGGCCTATTTCGGACAGAGGCTGGTAATGGTACAGTATGGCGATGGCCGACACTGACACACCTCGCGTTATCAAAATGAGCGTTTCAGTTGTACGATCCAGAAGCTGTGAGGCGACTATGCACCGTAGAGAGCTATCAGTCTCGCTCGCCGCGGCCTTTATATCGAGAGGCCGTAAATTTTCGCCCGCGAGTACGTTCGCGGAACCGCGGCCGCCTAGTGGCCGCGGCGCGAACTCGGCTTATCGGCTCAGCGCCGTACGCTCGTGCGGCGCGTGCCGTGACTTCGTCACATAGTAAGTAGATGTGGCCGATTCCGCCAATATCAAAAATACGTGTACACTGTCTATATGAGTGTGCACAAATCGGTGACAAAAACCAATCGTCATAGCGGCGATCTGCACCGCCTGCCAGGAGCCTTCTTTCCGCGCAGTAATATGGTCTAACCATTTCGAATTATCTTTTACCCATAAGTGACGTCACTTTTCCCCGTTATCGTTGCTTCACCTTGTCTCGTGGCTTCATATAGAGCAGGTCGTGTTTATGGGTATACATGGTGTTCCGAAAATGCTGTGGTATCTTAAAGGGGGTGATTCGGGGGATGATTGCAAACAAATTTTTCCTTTGCGAAAATGCCCTCCGAGGTTTCGTTAACGAGATATTAATAAAAAGCACCGACCAATCAGAGCGCGAGCCTTCCGCTGGAGCTCCCGCGCTAGCGTGGCCGCGCGCCGGGCCGCGCTGCGACTACGAACAAGCAAGGCGGCATGCATCGAAGGAAATTGCGTAGAATGGCAAATGAAAAAGACGTAACAAAAAAATCCAACCTTTTGCCATGGTTTGTTTGCCATTTAAAGTGAATAATGAATAAAGGATAAATGGATGAAAATCGCGTGTAACGTGAAAAGACGAATACACATTTTTTTTAGAAGATTCGAAAATAATAATTATTTGACGTGGGAGGATAAGGAATACGTAAAATTCCTTGTGTTAATAACATATCCACGAAACGGTAATGTAACAGGAAATTAACGAAAAGTGATCGTAGTTCGTTATTGTGATAAAAATCCGTAACTCAATAACGGCCAGTACTGTTGCTGATAACGAATAAGTCTGTTTAAAAAGCCCGAATAAATATTTTCGTACGAGAATTTTGAGAATTATCGCCGGAAATAAGCCATAGCTTGCGTTAAATTTAAAAATGAATGATCACCATTAAAGTAACTAAAACTCACCCTTGTCGAAAATTCACCTGCAACTTGAAAACTTGTGTCACTGGGTCACTGAACCGATCCTGGTCATCGATGGACGAGCCCAGTGCACAGCTGATCCCAGGTATACGACACTACCCAAAGTTAAGGGTCGCAATGTCAGGTGCGTCCAGGTCAACGTACCGAATATTCACTTCACTGCACGGCTACTAACACTGATCACTTAATTTACTTTTCATGGAACGTGTTGTTCCTACGTTATAAAAATTGGTGGAAATGAATTTTTACTTGGCGTTCGGAGCCGTGGGTAATCCCCGCGCAAATTCTCACGCTGCAGCACTTGCGTCCTCGTTGTTCGGGGGGTACACCCAGAACATCGCGTAATACTCTTGAGCAGAGAACATTTGTCTGCGACGTGATTGCTGACTGCTGACTGACAAGATTTTTTCCAAGCGACTTCTTCTACCCCCAAATAGTTTCTCTCGTTCCATTATGAGTTGACCCCCACCAGGCCAAGAGGCTTCAGGTAAAAAGAAGCCAGCACATTTTCGGAACATACGTGTTTTGCAGAAGTGCAACGAAAACTTTCACAAAAGCCCGCGCTCCGTCCTTCTACTGCCAATGTACCCATTGCTTCGTGATAGAAAACAGACACCACGTGTATCGGTTCGAAAGGGTCCGAAGGGAAGAGACGCAGAAAGTCTTCGAGTTGCTATAAAGAAGAAAATGCATACCATTCCTGTTTCCCCTTTCTGACACCCTGAGTTCACGTCTGCTACGAGGCGGAACCAATTAAGTCATAAATTATCCGAAACTGTAGGAAACCGTTCTCTACCGCCGACTTGCGGGACAATACGGTCATAAACCGCGACCCTGGCGAAATGCTCTGGCTGATCAGCCTGATTAATTTTGGAGAACTAGAAATTACAGAGTATTATCCAGCATCAATACGTCCCGCCGAGAGACACAGGAAAAGAAGGGATAGTCCGCTGACTGCGCGTAGTCCCGCCTGCTTCGTCCTACCCTCAAATTAAAGACGGATCCCTTATCTCTCGAGTATAAACACGTGCTCGAATTTCAAAACACAAGCACGCGTCGACGTATTCGGTGCGAGAGACTGTGGGCTTGAGGTCCGATTGGCCCCAAACTAACCAATCTGCCCTGCATCCCTCCCAAATGTCCACTGTCCTGAAGAGGCCCTCTTCACAGCAATATCTCCTCCCCAAGGCCCACCTTCTCTCGCACCGAATACGTCGACGCATGCTTTTGTTTTGAAATTCGAGCGCGTGTTATGACACGAGAGATAAGCAGGCCCGATTTTACAGCAATGGTTACGCAACGTTTCGGGCAGTAGGGCCAAAAATAAAAATAACGGTATTCTATTAATTAAATATATCGGACGTGTCTCCGAGGGGGGCGACGACATGAATGTGTGCAGAATCATAAATTATTTTACCCCAGGGAGATTCGAATCCGCGACCCGTAGCACCGTAGACGTACACTATATCGCTGCAGCGAGAACTGTTGATTGAGAACATTACTTACGTATTCGAACTTATACTCCTACCGTGCAACACTTTAAACTCAAATTATTTAAAAACAAAGATTCGTTTTGACAAACTCGATTACATCTCCCTAATCGCGGAGTCGGATATTTCACAACAAATTCATTTCGACGCTTGATATTGTATTAAGTTGATGCATATTCTGTTATGAAATATCCTGCGTAGTACAAAAATATAATTTTTTTTTTAGTTTTTAGTGCATTTTTAATACAATCGTTTAACATCATTTTTTTATTATATATTTTAGGGACACGCGTGTCCCTACCATTGACATTTAATTTATTATGCGTAATGAAAAAGTTCCGTATTGTCGAGTGATAATTTCTAAGTCCGGATTTATTGCGGATTGGTAGCTGAAACGTTGCTCATACGTTGCGAGCGCAAGATTGCACGGCAATGTGTATGCAATATTCCCGAAACATTGCACAAACGTGGCCATTGCAATATTGCACGGCAATGTGTGTGCAATATTTCCGAAATATTGCACAAACGTGGCCATTGCAATATTGCACGGCAATGTGTGTGCAATATTCCCGAAATATTGCACAGACGTGGCCATTGCAATATAGCAAGGCAATGTTTCCATAATGTTGCAGGAATATTAATAATAATAATAATAATAATATTTATTTACGGGACAAGCCCATTAAGACAAAGTATATCAATACAACAATTACAACAGACAGAACAGCCAACCGACATCATGTTTAACTCGAACAATAAAGACAGCGTAGAAATGACAAAGGAGTGAGAAAACTTAGTATACTTAGGAAGCACCGTGTAGGTCCAGGTTACCTCTACATAAAGCCATCCGAAAACAAGGCTTTACGAACGCTAGACCTAAAACTCGAGAAGGTATCAGCAAAGAAATCAATATCTTCGTGATATCTGTTTGCGAGACCACTTATTCTATGCAGGGGATCAGCATGCCCAACCCAGGAGGAGTAGTCCAGAGATTTAAAAAGGAGTGTGTGCCTAGAAGCGCGTACAGGTACATTGAAATTGACTAACGCCAAAACACGAGGGTTATCAACCATCGCATTTAGTATTCTGTACAGAAAAGCCAAGTCCGTAGCTCTCCTCCTGTGCTCCAGGCTCCGGATATTAGCTCTGCTCATGATAGGGGCGTAGTTGTGGTCGAAACGAGCAAGAGGCTGGCCAGTTTTGTAGGCCAAAAAGCGCAAGAATCTGTGCTGGACCCTCTCGAGTTGAGTCCTGTATTTCTCCCAACGCGGTGCCCAGATAACGCTTGCATATTCGAGGTGAGGTAGCACTAGGGTTATATAAAGGTAACGCAGCGTGGAAGGATCCGCGAAGTCAGCGCTATTTCTAGATACAAACCCAAGGGCTTTGTTTGAGACCGCAACGGTGTGTTGAATGTGCTGTGTAAATGAGAAGGAAGAGTCGATGTAGACTCCAAGGTCGCGAGCACCGTCTACGCTAGAGAGCTGGACTCCCGCTATTTGGTAGGGATAACGAGATGGGTTTTTGCAACGAGACACCCTTAAGATGTGGCACTTGCTAATATTCAGCTCCATACGGTTCGACAGACACCATTCGGAAAGCCTATCTAGGTCCGATTGAAGACTTAGGGAATCAGATTGGCACGAGATGCATTTATAAATTTTTAGGTCGTCCGCGAACAGCAAGTACTCGCTATCTAAAATGATCTGGCGAATGTCATCGACAAACAGTAAAGGGCCGAGATGGGATCCCTGGGGGACCCCTGACGTGGCAAAGATCTTCCGAGAGAGGACCTCCCCGACTCTAACCCGTTGGACACGCCCAGTTAAGTATGAAAAGAGCCACCTTAACAGTTGACCCTTAAACCCGATGGCATAGAGTTTGTCGATGAGCAAGAAATGGTCTACCCTATCGAAGGCCTTCTTGAAATCAGTGTAGATGGTGTCCACCTGTAACTACTTGTCCAGTCCCCTGGCCACGAAGTTACAGAAGACGGCCAGATTGGTGACAGTGGATCTACCCGATAAAAACCCGTGCTGCTCATCGGATAAAGTGTTCCTAACCAGGCCATTAATTATCTTAGTAACAATAGCTTCGAGCAGCTTGCTCATGATATTAAGCATCGAAATAGGCCTATAGTTTGAGATGTCAGACTTCGCGCCGGCCTTGTGGACCGGAGTGATAGTGCTGACTTTCCAAGCTGACGGGAAGTGCCCATCGGTTAGTGATCGGTTGAAAATTAACCAGAGAGGACGAGACAGTATAAATTTGCAGTTCTTTATAAGGATTGGAGGAATTCCATCCTCGCCGGGACCTTTATAAATGCTGAGGCTGTCAATTTCTTCAAGTACTTCGCCTATGCTGACATTCAGGCCAGATAGGTCAAGCGGCGAGTCTGTACCGACGGAAGCGACGTAATTTGGATGTGTTGCCAAATAAACCGACTCAAAAAAACTCGCGAACAGGTCTGCAATTTCTGAGTTATCAGAAGTGGTCGTGCCATCAAGGGACATAGATCCAGGAAGACCATGGGCGGAGCGCTTAGAATTAATAAATTTCCAAAAAGTTTTAATGTTTAGCGGGATAGAGGCCTCCGTGGACGCAACGTATCCCCGATAACACGACCTGGAGAGAGACTTGCATTCGGACCTTAGATGGCAAAAAGTTAAGTAATCATGCTAGTCATTACTTTTCTTATAGGCAAGGTGAGCTGCCTTTTTAGCCTTGATACGCGAAATTAGTTCCTTAGAGAACCAGCTCGGGTAATTAGCAAAGTAAGCTCTCGTTACTGGAACGCAGGATTGTATCGCGTGGAAAATATGATTGTAGAGGAAGGTCACGGACTCGTCCGTTGATAAGTTATTAAGGCAGCCGTCCCAGTCGACCGCATTAAAGTACTCTACGATTCGCGGGTAGTCCCCGTTTTTAAAGTCAAATCTACTGGACACAGAGCGACCGGCCGCCTGAGTAGCACTGAGCCGAAGATCCGCGAGAAGAGCAGGATGGTATGGATCAAGTTGTAAGAGGTGATCGGAAACCGGCGTCAGTGAGACTCCATTAAAATTGGAGAATATTATATCAAGGAGATCTCCGCGGGAGTTAGGACACGAGTTAATTTGACGGAGATTGTGTAAACAGCAGATTTCCTTGATGTACTCGTGAGCTGACAGTTCGTCTCCAGATACAGCACGCGGGAGACTAACAGACGATACCACCGAGGATAGGTCATCCCACGCACACCTGGGAAGGTTGTAGTCGCCAAACAGTAGTATGTTTTCAAGCGGGAATTGTCTTAGCACCTCATCGACGCTGGCGCAGTGCTCAGAGTACTTAAATGGTCTAGATGCCGGAGGAATGTAAACAGCACCCAATATAACAGAGAGAGGCGCTGCACTGACTTTGACAAATACCTGTTCAACGAGATCGCAAGAAACATGAATACGTGAGCACTGGAAGGACTTCCTGACAGCAATCAGTACCCCGCCTCCCCTAGAGTAAACACTGGAACGCTGGTTTCTATCAAAGCGAAAAACTGAATAACCCGATAAACCAAGTTCATCGGATGAAATATCGCTGTTTAGCCACGTTTCAACTAAGATTATTACGTCATATTGCGTGCTGCTGCACGCCACCGCCAGAGATAGGTCGTTCAATTTAGTTCGGAGACCGCGCACATTCTGATAGTAGATTCTAATGTTCTGTGAGAAAATTAGTTTTTTGACTGGCGTGTAGAGGAGACCGAGACAATCCTGGGGACACCGTTCACATATCTTATCGTCTTATTCGTATCACCATCTGCATGGAGAACACTGAGTCGCTCCCTGAGCTTCTTCAAGCAAGACCGTTGCAGGGGGGTTTTATCGTCGGAAAACTTTAGCGGACCGAGGTATGAGGATTTCTTCCTTAGTACTTCCTTCACCGAACCATCTGATTTGAGGGTCACGCATAGCGGTCGAGGAGATGCTCCGAGGGTCCTACCAATCCTGCGTGACTTGATGCCGTCGTAGTCCGAGGGATGTATCTGGGTGAGGACCGCGCGAACGGCCTCCACCTCCTTTTGAGCAGCTAAGTGCGCTGATGAACTCACGTCTTCGTCCAGCCCATAGACGATCAGATTGACGGACCTCTTCTCCCTTTCGACACACTCGGCCACAAGGTCATCTGTGGAGGGGCCTGCATCCGATGGCATATTGGTCAAGGAAGTGAGACGATCCTCGACCCTCTGCACACGCTCCGTTACAGCGGATAAAGAATTCCGAACATCGCTGATCTCGGATCTTATTTCGGATAGTATATCCTTGCGAAAGGTAGCAAATTCGCTTCGAATGCGGTCACTGACGGCGTCCAACGATGGTAGCGAGGATCCTCCGTGGCTAGCCCTCGGTAGCGGCGAGCTTGAGGTGGAGGTTGATGCGACGGGAGATTTACAATCAAGCAACTGACCACTGTGCCAGGGGTGTCCAGAGCGGCCCAGGCAGGAGTCCGCGTAGTGGGTGGTAATGCCACATCCAGGGCACTTAAGCGGGTTCGCAACAGCCGACTTACAACCTTTACACTTGCTGGACATGGCAGAAGGATCTCAGATGCCAGACTTGCACTGATATCACGTGGAAAAATATGCACTAGCAAGAAAAATCCCACAGAGAGGCGATAGCTATAACCGTGGATTCACAACGGTCCGATTTAAAGCGCGAGGAGTGTAAACAAACACGTCTGAACACTTCAGCGGTTGACAGCTGTCGACATATTGCAATGCAATATGCAACCAAACGGCAACATTGTAATGTACTGCAACGTGTGTGCAACGTTCCTGCAACAAAGTGTGCTGTAGGGGCGAGCCACGTAGCACCAGCATTGGTCCATTAGTGTATATTAGTGCATATATTGTATAAATACTGTATAAAAATACTGTACATTAGTGCCCCCGCATTAATCCAGCCCCAAGCTATATTAATACCCGAGACAAGTTGGAAAGTGGAATGCGTTCTGTCGAAATAAGTCATCAAAATTTTCCTATACACGTAACGGGCGGTCGCCTTACTTTCTAAGATATTCGCAAAGAACTTTGGTAAACTTCTACTCATGGATCTAAACGAAAAATTTTGTTGACTTATTTCGGCACAACGAATTTCGCTTTCCAACTTGTCCCGGGTATTAGTATAGGTTGGGGCTGAATTAGGGCGCAGGGCGTGCGCGCACTCGCGGGCGCGTAAAGTGTTGGTTTTAGAATGTTCTTCTATTATTTAGGATTCGGATACTAAGGATTTCACTAACGACACGTTTGCTTTGTAATCTTAGAGCGATCTGAGATCGGTCACACCAAGAAGCGTTTATTCCTTTGTCTGGGTCTGGCAACGTTGCCAGATCCAGGCTACAACACATCATACACGCGGAAAAGGCGCGTAACTTAAAACTACTTATAGGCAAACAATCTTATTCTACAAATCTCCCCCGTTGTTTGCCATATTTAATACACAATCCCTGTATCGGACAAAAACTTCTTTGGTAAGAGGTTTCGTAAACATGTCTGCGACGTTACATTTTCCCGAGATATGATTAAGTTCATAAATGTTTTTATCCGCAAGATCTCTAACATATTGGTACCTTAAATCTATGTGCCTGGTTTTTTGGTTTTCGGTTCGATTTTTGGCATACTCGAGGGCAGCCGTATTATCGCAATATAGTTGGGGTTTTGTGTCGGGTACGCCCGTTTCTTTGAGTTCGTCTAATATTTCTTTTAGCCATTTTGCCACCTTGGCTACTTCTGATAGCGCTATGACCTCTGCCTCCATGGTGGACAATGCAACGCATTTCTGCTTGGAACACTTCCAGCACAGAGGAATATCCCCCAAGAAAAATATATGTCCAGAAAAGGATTTTCTGTCTATACTATAGGAGGCCCAGCTCGCGTCGCTAAACCCCATTAAATTGCACTCATCTGCGTCTGATAAGTTTACGTTATACTCAATTGTGGTGTACAAATATTCGAGTATTTGCAGAAGCATGTTCCAGTGGTAGAGGGTTGGGTCAGACGAAAACTGCGAGAGTGCGATTACTCCAAACAACACGTCTGGCCTACTTCGATTTGCTACGAACAGTAGTTTTCCGATTAATCCGCGATATTTTCTTTCGTCTACCTTTTCTCCGTCGCGGGGTTTTAGTATGTCCGTGCCTGCTTGCACTGGAACATATCTGTTTAAATTTGTCGCACAGAATTCATGAGCTGTGTTGTAGATATAATCTCTTTGGTTAAGATATACCTTCCCATCTTTAATCACAACATTTACACCGAGGAACCTGCGTTTTTTGAAACCATTCCATACCGTTCTCTTTTTCAAAAATATTTAAGTGTTTGCTTTCTATTACCGACCTGGTATTGGGAAACCAAATCCTGTAACCTCTCGTTCTGAAAGCGTACCCGACTAGTATTCCCATTTTTGCTCTTGGCTCGAGTTTACTCTTAATCTTACCTTTCTCGTGAACGAATACAAGGCTCCCCATTTTTCTTAAATAACCTACTGAAAAATCTTTATTAGTCCACGCTTTATAAGGGATTTCACCTCCTACACCTTTATGTGGGAAGCGATTTTTGACATGTACGTAAGTATGTAATAGTTCGGCCCATAATGTTTTCGATAATTTACATTCTATTAGGAGCGCGCGGACGCTTTCAATTGCGCTGCGGTTAAACCGCTCGGCAACCCCATTCATTTCCGGAGAATAGGTGTTGCTGCGTTGTATTCGAATCCCCCTGGTCGTCAGAAAATTTTCGAACTCCTTGGAACAGAATTCGAGACCGTTGTCGCTTCGGATTGCCTTCAACCTCTTTCCCTTCTGCCGCTCAACGTCTGCTAAATATTCTCTGAAACAGTTAAAAACGTTGCTCTTCCTGCTCATGGTGTACACCACTGTGTACGTAGAATAGTCATCGATGATTGAGAGGAAGTATTTTGCCCCTCCTAGGGACGTTGTTGCTGATGGTCCCCAGACGTCGAGGTGCACGAGGTCTAGGACTTCCCTCGATACTGGTCCATTTATCTTCTTGTGCGATGCCTTCGTAGTCTTCCCCATTTGGCACGGGGCACAACATTTTTCAGTCCCCTTCATGTTCTCCAGTCCATAGACTCCGTCTCTGCGCTGCAGGTCTATCAGGCTTCCAATGTTTTGATGCCCGAATCTTGAATGCCAATTCATCACATCTTCTTTGTCCCAGTCGGAATTTGCTCGCTCTATTGTATTTGACTCCATGTAATCCCTTTTATCTGACTTCCTCGCTTTTGCTTCAAACGAATACATCCTGTTTTTTAAGGGGACGTTCAGGAAATTTTTCCCACTGGGCAACCTAATGTTCACCCCTTTTTTATAGAAGTAGGTACAGTTTGAATTAGAACTCTTACTTTTTGACCCGTCGGGTACCCGTCTACCCGAAACAACTTCAAGCCATTGAATGTGGTATTGTTCGATCATTTTTGGCTAACATCAGACTATACCACAGACAATCACAGACAATACTACATTCAATTGCTTAAAGTTATCCCGGGTAATGTCCGGGTACCCGGGTACCCGACGGGTCAAAAAGTAAGAGCTCTAGTTGGAATCCTGCTAGATCCATCAACCCAACCGATATCAGGTTCCTTCTCATGTTGGGGGCGTAGTATACCTTCTTTAGTGTCAGTTCTATAGTGCCGTCTTGAGTCCCTATGGTCAGGTCGACTTGACCATATCCCAGCACTTCACTTGTGCCCTCTGCAACCAGTGCTCCAGCTTTGGGCTTTTGCGATGTGAATTGTTTGTCGTCCAACTGGTACAGAGATTGAATTACGCCTTCGTATGCCTTTGGAAGGTTGTCTAGCATTTGGTAGGCGATTTCCGAATCTTCGACGGAGAGACCAGCATCTCGTAGTTCCGTGGCCGCCTGACGCAATTTTGCTAAATACAACGTCATTTGCTCTCCTTCTTCCATTTTCATGTTATAGAAAATTCTTCTTAAAGCCGCAACTCTTGCCCTACTTTTGGGTTCATAACACATTTTTAATGCCTCCCAGGCTTCTATCGGTCCCATTTCATTAGTAATTATTTTCCGTTGTGCCGGTTCCACTGTTAGACAAATCGTCGCCATTGCTTTATTGCGTCGGACTCTATAGTCCTGTAGCTTCTTTGTGTCGCTATTTCCGGGATGGGTTTCGGTTCCATCAATAAAACCATAGAGCGCCCGATCCATTAATAAATATTTAATGTTTTGTCTCCACTCATGATAATTTTCCGAGTTTAGTTTCGGGATCTAGAAACCCGTCACGGACTGTTGGCTTCCAGAATGTTCCATGACGCCACGTGTTCACTCACTACTTCGTTTTCTTTTTCCTTGATTTTGTCGCGATTTTCGGCACTCACTTTTCTTACCGTTCCGGTAAATAATGCCCGCGAAGTTAACCACGCTCTGCTACCATTTGTTGGTTTTAGAATGTTCTTCTATTATTTAGGATTCGGATACTAAGGATTTCACTAACGACACGTTTGCTTTGTAATCTCAGAGCGATCTGTGATCGGTCACACCAAGAAGCGTTTATTCCTTTGTCTGGGTCTGGCAACGTTGCCAGATCCAGGCTACAACACATCATACACGCGGAAAAGGCGCGTAACTTAAAACTACTTATAGGCAAACAATCTTAGTCTACATAAAACATAATAGCGAACCGATGTGAGTTTACGCATTCCACTTTCCAACTTGCCCAGGGTATTAGTATAGGCCAGGGTTGACTAACTGGTGGCTCACGAGCCACCGGGGGCTCCTCCGCCTTGCTGCTACGCTGACCGGCCCCCTCCATACCTACCAAACTCTGACTACCGCAGTGGATTCCTCTTTCTTTCCTTCTCGTTTCGACTGCGATGGTCAATGTCTGGTAGGTATGGAGGGGGGCCGTTCAGTGTGACAGCAAGGCGGAGGTGCCCCCGGTGGCCCGTGAGCCACCAGTTAGTCAACCCTGGTATAGGCCGTACAGGCGTGCATATGCAGTGGTGCACGTAGCTTTCATTGGAGAAGTACTATAAACCAGGGTTACAGGCTAATTGGTGGCCCGCGAGCCACCGGGGGCACCTCGCCTTGCTGTCACGCTGATCGGCCTCCTCCATACCTACCAGACTCTGACGATCGCAGTCCAAGAGAGAAGGAAAGAAGGAGCAATTCGATTGCGATCGTCGGAGTCTGGTAGGTATGGAGTAGAGCTGCTTCGAGACACGAAAAAACCGAGCCGAGTCGAGACCCGAACGGCTTCCGGTAACCCGTATGTTTCGGGTAACTCGAATGTTTCGAGCCGCCTGAATATATTTTAGGTAGTTAACTGTATGGTGCAGTATGATAGCTTGGTATATCTGGAACGTTTTGTAGGCACCGAATATAAATTAAGTTACATGTATAATATGAGATATATAAATATGAAAACCATATGAAGTAATTTAACCCTTGCCTGGCGGATATTTTAACAACACATTGGGTACGGGGTCCATTTTGACCCATAATTTAATTCGTATACACCTCGGGATAAGCTCCTAAATAAGGTGTTCATCTTGTTAGCATCTAAAATGCTCGTCTTTTTCAAGAGGTAGTATTAAGGCTGCCGTCTTAGCGGGCGTTGAATGTGTGCGTACGCTCACACAAGCTAGGAAAAGCGTGTACGTATACGCGAAACCGTTTCAACCAACTTTCGTCCTGGAATCGGCAAGAAGGAAGTTTTTGAGGGTATAGTTGCCTCCAGTAGACACCAGTACAGGGTGGTCTGGTGCGTTTGAATGCTAATAAGCACCGTACGTTGAAATAATAACGAATTTATGACTCGAAAACTGACAGAATGAGGCTTCAAGGCTTCTCCGTTGGTGGCGCCACTGGTATAGTCGAGCCACGTAGCACCAGCGTATACGTATACGCAATGTAGAAAACAAACCGTTTCAACCAACTTTCGTCCTGGAATCGGCAAAAAGGTAGTTTTTGCGGGTATAGTTGCCTCCAGTAGACATTCGTGCAGGGTGGTCTGGTGCGTTTGGACCACCGTACGTTGAAATAATATGAATTTATCAATCGTGTACTGAGTCAGACTCGAGAAATGGCAGAATGAGGCTTCAAGGATTCTCCGCCACCGGCGCTTATGGTATATTCGCCCCATGTAGCATCAGAATCGGTGGAAGTCCAAGCTAGCCGGTAAATGTAGGAAAGACATAGTTGCCGATACGTATCGAGAGTCGCATCGCGCTGTTGCCGCATTTCCCCTGTTACTATTTTGTCGTTAGGGAGGCTTGAGTGAATCACGGCGAAGCGGCTGGAGAACAGAGATGGGCAAAGATAATATCTCGATAAACTCTTGGGATTTTGTTCAAATTGAAATATGTTACAGTCCATTTGAAAATAAGGAGGATTTAAATATCATTTTGCCAAATACGAAAGGTAATTTTCAAAAGATCGAGGAAAGTTGTGTACTTTGAGGGTCTGTATTTATAAAACAATTTTGAATGTGGCAAAATGTGACAACACCAAAAATATTCGGACCCAAAGGGAATAACATTCTGACAATTGCCACGTTTCGTATAAAGTTGTTTGGTATGAAGTAAGACATACACCAGGGGTACACACTAACAAGGGGACCCCACAGCTGAGCCCCCGTGGATTTTAATAAAATTTTAGGGGATGAATCTGGAGGACACCTCGATTACCCTCTGCTAAATATTTTATGCCAATGAGCATTATTTATAAACAATCGATATATGATCGTTAAAAGCAATTCACTTCAAGCAAATTTCAATAAAGTGAGTTGGGTGAGTGCGTACAGCGCTTACTTCCCACCAAAACAACACGGGTTCAAATCCCGGTCATCCTAATTTTTTTTTCCTTTCCTTCAACCCTTATTTTGAATAATTAAATTTTATACTGCTTTGTGTCATAAATATTGTAATTTTTTAACATAAATTTTATATATAAATATGTTAAAAATACATAATATTTTATACACATACAAACAACTGGTACATAACGACTTGTTTCAACTCGGCATGCTTGGGCGTATATACAGGGTGTTCCAAAAATGTTCGCGTTTCCTTGAAAGGGGTGACTCAGGGGGTGATTTGAAACAACCTTTTTCCTTAGCGAAAATATTGTCCGAAGCTTCGTTAAGGAGATATTAAGCAAAAACCCCGACCAATCAGAGCGCGCGCCTTCGGCCTGAGTTCCCGCGATAGCGTTGGCTACGAGGTAGGCGACCGCGCTTGTGCTACGAACGTACAAACAAGCAAGTCGGCATGCATCGAAGGAAACCGCGTTACACATTTTTTTTTTAAAGCAGAATCTTAAATAAGAATAATTTGAAGTGAGAGGACAAGAAGTACGTAAATTTCGTTTTTAAATAAGGCATAAACGAAAAGCTAACGTAACAGAAAATGTACGACAAGTGATCGTAATTCGTTATTGAGGTAAAAATCCGTAGTTTAACAACGGCCAACACAACTAAATTTAAAAAATAATATTAGGTGTATGAATAAATTCTTTCCGACTGGAATTTCTATCGCGGTGGTATTCAGAAGCTGCCAGAAAAATGGCAAAAGGTAATGAACAATAATGGAAATTATTGCGATGATCGAGTTGTTTTCCTATTTTTTAAATCGAACTGTTATTGTACCCTAAAATCGGAAAGAATTTATTTTCACACCTAATAATCACCAATAAATTAAAGAAAACTCACCCTTTCGGACATTCCCTTCCTTGCTTTCCTTCCCTTTCCGGAAACCTGTGTCACTGGGTCACTGTACCGATCCTGGTTATCGGTGGACGAAAAGATTTATGGTTGGGTAGCGCCCAGTGCTCAGCTGATCACACTGCGTCCGGGTTAATGTACCGAATATTCACTTCACTGCACGGCTACTAACACTGATCACTGAATTACTTTTCACGGAACGTGTTGTTCCTACGTTATAAAAATTGGTGGCTGCGAAAGGGGCCGATTACTGTTAATTCCTGGGACGAGATTACTACTATTACCCGGCGAAAAGAAAACTCGTGGCAGACTGTCTCGGGCTGTGCAGTCCGCTGCTGTGACGATTGGTCGAGTCACCTATTTGGGCACACTTTTAAATACGGGGCACACGTATTTTGGTTATTGGCTGAAGTTGCCACATACATTGTCACACCGCGCGACGAAGAGATCGAACGAAACACGAGATCGAGTGGGATAGAGCGATTTGACCAAGCGTAGCCTACGCTTTTGTTTTGACGATCGTCGGTCGGATCCGTATCTGATCGCTGCACAGCAGCGGACTGCACAGCCCGAGACAGTCTGCCACGAGTTTTCTTTTCGCCGGGTAATAGTAGTAATCTCGTCCCAGTAATTAACAGTAATCGGCCCCTTTCGCGGCCACCAATTTTTATAACGTAGGAACAACACGTTCCGTGAAAAATAAATTCAGTGATCAGTGTTAATAGCCGTGCAGTGAAGTGAATATTCGGTATATTGACCCTGCGATCAGCTGAGCACTGGACGCCGATGACCAGGATCGGTACAGTGGCCTAGTGACACAGGTTTCCGAAAAGGGAAGGAAAGCAAGGAAAGGAATGTCCGAAAGGGTGAGTTTTCTTTAATTTATTGGTGATTATTAGGTGTGAAAATAAATTCTTTCCGATTTTAGGGTACAATAACAGTTCGATTTAAAAAATATGAAAACAACTCGATCATCGCAATAATTTCCATTATTGTTCATTACCTTTTGCCATTTTTCTGGCAGCTTCTGAATACCACCGCGATAGAAATTCCAGTCGGAAAGAATTTATTCATACACCTAATATTATTTTTTAAATTTAGTTGTGTTGGCCGTTCTTAAACTACGGATTTTTACCTTAATAACGAATTACGATCACTTGTCGTACATTTTCTGTTACGTTAGCTTTTCGTTTATGCCTTATTTAAAAACGAAATTTACGTACTTCTTGTCCTCTCACTTCAAATTATTCTTATTTAAGATTCTGCTTTAAAAAAAAAATGTGTAACGCGGTTTCCTTCGATGCATGCCGACTTGCTTGTTCGTACGTTCGTAGCACAAGCGCGGTCGCCACCTCGTAGCCAACGCTACCGCGGGAACTCAGGCGGAAGGCGCGCGCTCTGATTGGTCGGGGTTTTTGCTTAATATCTCCTTAACGAAGCTTCGGACAATATTTTCGCTAAGGAAAAATTTGTTTCAAATCACCCCCTGAGTCACCCCTTTCAAGGAAACGCGACATTTTTGGGACACCCTGTATGTGCGTATTTACGTGTATATATATACAAGTTGAAACAAGTCGTTATGTACCAGTTATGTTTGTACGTGTATAAAAAATTATGTATTTTTACCATGTTTATATATAAAATTTATGTTAAAAAATTACAATATTTATGACACAAAGCAGTATAAAATATAATTATTCAAAATAAGGGTTGAAGGAAAGGAAAAAAAATTAGGGTGACCGGGATTTGAACCCGTGTTGTTTTGGTGGGAAGTAAGCGCTGTACGCACTCACCCAACTCACTTTATTGAAATTTGCTTGAAGTGAATTGCTTTTAAGTCTCACATATCGATTGTTTATAAATAATGCTCCTTGGCATAAAATATTTAGCAGAGGGTAATCGAGGTGACCTCCAGATTCATCCCCTAAAATTTTATTAAAATCCACGGGGGCTCAGCTGTGGGGTCCCCTTGTAAGTCTGCCCTAGGGCAGTCGGTGCGCCTTCGAGCTCGACCGTGGTATTTTCATTCCCCAGTCCTCGGTATAAGGTCTCGTGGTGGAGAATTCTATGACTGCAGAGGCCGTATGCCCATTTGGTTTTCTTCAAGGAAAATATGGTATTGTCTGGAGCTTCCCATTGTTGCCCCAACACGGTCACTGGAAAGGCCCAGTTTATGCTTTTTGACACCCCCGACAGCTAAATAATCGCTTGACCGCGACTTACATACACAGTTCCATCACCGTGTGTTAGCGACCTCAAGCAGTGTGTTTAAATTGACTCAGGCACAGGATACGGAGGGTTAATTGAGATTTGAAAAATGTTTAAATTTTTGTATGCAATAATAATAATTTTGTTCAAATTTATAATGATAGCAGTAAGAAGGGTTTAAAAAAGTTTGTAGCTGGCGAACATGATTCTGGCTGTCGCAGTCATCGGAAACAAAAAGCGCAAAATATTTCTTAATCTGTGTGGTTATCGTGTGAACTAGAATGAATTATTTGCAAAAATCGCATTTTGCAACACAAAAAACTAACATATGCTATTCCAAAAAATTAATGTTTTCGGCTGTACTTCCAAAAGGGACCGGTGGCCGATCGAGATGAGGTTTTGTGGGAGGGGTGGGGAGGGGGTGTGAACCCTAAATCTAAAATTGTAGCTTCGGGTATTTATTAGTTTCCGAAATATTAATAAAAAATTGTTAATTATTTCGGAAAATTTTTTTGGACGTTGCTGCTGGCCTCCCTACCCGGGAGCCCTTCCGTTACTCTACTTTTTATTTTTGATATTTTGTAACCACAGTCTCATTTTTAGCATCGCCAAACTCACATCGGTTCGCTACCATGCTTTACGCTCCTGCGCGCCCTCCGCACTAATCTAGCCCCAACCGGTGGCCGATCGAGATGAAACTTGGTGGGTATTACGAGGGTTGTGGACAGACCCGAAATATAAAATTATACCTTCGGCAATTAATGCGTTCAAAAGATACTTTTTTTTTTTTTTTTTTTTTTTTTTTTTTTTTTTTTTTTGACGTGGAGAAATCCCTAACGGATACCCCGCCCCCCGGGGGAGGGACGGGGTTATGTGGGGCTTGCACCCACTAAAACTCCACGGTGGTCGTCCTCGGGCGCGGAGTCGCACGCTGGAGGGGGAGGACTTGTGGGAGAGCAAACTAGCGATACATTCGCTTGCCCCCCCCTCAGCGCAAATGCTGGCTCCGCGCTCAACAACCCCGCGCGGCAACGCGCGGGGTCTTCCCAAAACTCCGGCGACGCGAGACGGACCACGCGGCCGCGTCGCCACTTCTGGGGGGGTCGCACGATGTGGTGGAGGGGTGAGCGTGCCCCCCGGCACCCCCACCCCGCGACCCCCCGCGGTCGAGCAGTGACCCGGACGCGGCCCGAAGGGTCGCGGCCGGGCGGGGAGGCGGCACTTGGTCATATGGTCAATTGACCGCCGCACTCACCCTTTACCTGCTCGACCGCCTTCCTCGGGAGCGCGCTAAAAACGGCGCCAATGGCGCGGCTCCCGGGGGAGCAGCAGATGGTCGGCTGCTCCCCGGGGAGCCCTCTGACACGAGGACCCCCTGTTCGTAACTCCGCCGTCGCGCGTCGCGCCCTACCACGACGCGACGCCGACGGCAACTCGCGGCTAAGGCCGCCTCCTTCCCGAGGCGCCCTGAAAAGGGCGCCTCCGACCCGGGGTTGATGCCGACGGGGAGCGGGGGTGACGCACTAAATTACGTCACCGCCCTACCTCCCCCGGCCCCGGGTCATCTCCTCCTCCCGATCCTACCGGATCTCCGAGGGGCGGCTACGCGGGACGGATGCCCGGTGCGGATCCTGTCCCGCTCCGCCTCCTCCTTCTTCAACATTACCGCCTCCGCAAATGCGGAGACGGCCTTCCAGCACTCCCGATCTCCCGCCATCCGACGCACGACCGTCGGTAGCGAGAGATCGGGACCCAGCCGCGACTCGAGGACACGCCGCTCGTCCGACCACGACCGGCAAACCGCCAGCGTGTGGTCGGCCGTGTCCTCATCGCCCGAGTCGCAGCTGAAACACTGCGACGACTCCTCCCGCCCTATGCGACACAGATAATTGCCGAAGCATCCAACTCCGGTCAATATCTGCGTCAGGCGGAAGGTGAGCCTGCCGTACCCACGCCCCACCCATTCGTTCATGATGGGTAGGAGCGCCCCGACAACGCGGCCCTCCCGATGTCGCGGGAGGGCTAACCACTCGAGCCACTTGGCTCCCATGCGTTGTCGGGCCTGGCCCCGCACCACTTCTGGTCCGATGGCATTCGGGTTCCCAGCTTCGCGGAGATCATGGACGGTGGAATAAACCTCCGCCTCCATCTCCGCGAGCAGATGGAATGGGGGGGACCCAGCCAGAGCGGACAGCTCGGCGTGTGACACCGTGCGATACGCTCGCACGGCTCGGAGGACTGCGCGGCGATGAACTCTGGCCAAGAGTTCACGCCCAACGCGGCAGTCCTCCAGGTCGCCGGCCCATATAGGCGCGCCATACAGCGCCATGGACCGAACGACCGTCACATAGAGTCGCCGAACTCCCTCGTGTGGCCCACCCAGGTTGGGCATGATTCGCCCGAAGGCGAATACCTGCTTCTCCAACCTGGGGGCGAGGGTTTTGAAGTGGCGCGTGAATCGCCAGTAGGTATCCAGGGTCAGACCGAGATACTTCATCGAACGTCCGACCCTGATGCAGGCATCCCCGATCCTCAGGGACGCTCTGTTGGGGACACCGCTCCCAACCCTGTCCGCGAGCCACATCGCCTCGGTTTTGTCCAAGGCGACTCGCAGACCAAGCGTCCCGATCGAGGTGATGACGCGTCGCAGCGTTTCCTCGGCGAGGCTTATCGCCTCCTTCCAGTTCTGCCCGGCAGCTACCACCAGGGTGTCGTCGGCGTAACATACCAACGACACCCTTAGCGATGGCAGCTCGACCCGCAGTACCGCGTCGTATGCGAGTATCCACAACAGGGGCCCTAGCACGGACCCCTGCGGGACTCCGCGGTACACGAGAGTCACCCCGTCGCCCTCCTGGCCGACGTACGTCACCACACGGCCGCGGAGAAAGTCCCAGATCAGGCGGCGAAGGTAGAGCGGGACGTTATGATAGAGCAACGCCCGCTCGATCGCCGCCCAGGAGACGGTGTTAAACGCGTTGGCGATGTCTAGTGACACCGCCACGCTGACACCGCCTCCCTCGGCCGCCCGGCGCGACAGCGACCGTACCATCTTAATGGCGTCGATGGTCGATCGCTGCCGCCTAAAGCCGTATTGGCGGTCGGATAGATCTGGGCCCACGGCCTCTAGGTGATCGCACAGGCGGGCAGCTATGACTCTCTCGAGCAGCTTGCCCGCCTCGTCCAGGAGGCATATCGGCCTGTACGCCGAGGGTGACTCAGCGGGTCTTCCGGGCTTGCGAAGGAGGACTAGCCTCGCCTCCTTCCAAGCAGGGGGGAATCTACCGGTCCTCAGAGCGGCGTTAAATAACCGCTTGAGGCCGGCTCCTAGGGCGCCCATAGTGCAGGCCAGCACTCGCCCGGGCACACCGTCGGGACCAGGAGCCGCGTTCCGCTTGCGCATTCGCGCCACAGCGGTCGCGAGCTCCTCGTCGCTAACCCCAGGGGCGTCGGAGGTATCCGCGCCCCTGCTCAACCAAGGATCCCCGGACTCGTCGGCGCCACCCTCCCCGTGCACCGGGGGAGGGGGGAATAGCGCCTCTAGAACCTGGTCTAGGAGCCGGGGATCGAGGCCCTCTGTGACGGGGGGCGCCCAGGGTCCGAGCTTGATGCTCACGGCCCTGTACGGACGCCCCCAAGGGTCCTCGTTGAGGGTAGCGACGAACTCCCGACAGGAATCATCTTTCGCCCGGGCAATAGCTCCTCGAAGTTCGTGTCGCGCCGCCGCAAAGGCGTGGCGCAACTCGAGGAGCTGCTCCTCCGAGACCCGTCGTCGGTCTTGACGACGGGCCTTGGTGTACCGGCGCCTAGCCACGAGATTCGCCGCGCGGAGTTGCGCGATCTCTGGCGACCACCAGTACACCGCCTTCCGACCCCCGCCCGGCGGCCCGGCCCGCGGCATTGACGCGTCGCAGACAGACTGCAACGCGCCGCGGAACCAGAGCGCGCCGGCGGCGGGATCGTCCAGCACGTCGCCCGGCATTGGAGGCCAGGCGACGACGGAGGAGGCTAGTGCGGCCTGCTCAGCATCAAGCTGTTTGAGCGCCCACCGCGGTGGGTGTCTGCCGACTCGGGGACGCGGCGGGGGGGGGGCGGAGGTGGCCAGCATCACGTACATATGATCCGACGCCGGCTCACAATCCTCCGCCACCCAGCAGTCCGACGTCTTGGTGGCGGCCGCGGGGTTGACCCAGATCAAGTCGATAATCGACTCGCCCCGCGGACCGCGGAACGTCGTGACTGCATGGGGGTTCTTCAACGAGAACCCCATCGCCGTCGTCCACTCGAGAAGCACCTCGCCCCTGGAGTCCGTTCTGGGGGCGCCCCACTCGGAAGCGTGGGCGTTGAAGTCCCCCAGAAGTATTACCGGCTGAGCTCTGAGGGGGGCGAGAAAAGCCCCCAACTCGTGCAGCCGGTCCTCGAACTCCGGGACGGAAAACCTCGGCGCAAGGTAAACACCCACCGCGAGGAATTCCCCCCATCTCGCGGCCATCCATCCCCTGCCGTGTCGGGCGATCGAGCACGGCAGGAATCCGCGATTTACGTCCCACATCATCGCCACCTGCCGATCCGGGTTCGTGGACCGAAAACATCGGTCCACAAGCGGATACGGCTCGGTGGCGATGACCAGCCCGACCTCCATCTCTATGCAAGCCTGCGTAAGCAGGTCGTGCGCTCGCATAGAGTGGTTTAAGTTGGCGAGCAGGATCGGCGGGCCGCGAGGCATTACAAAGCCTTGTCAGCGGCCTCCGCCGGATCCTGCTCAGGTCGGGCTGCAACTCCCGATGACTCGGGTGTCCCGTCTGCACTCTCCACGGCAGGGGGCCCCCCACCGTATGACGCGGCGACCGACTGCGCGAGGAGTAGTGCCTCCTCGGCGTCGATCGCCGTCTCCACCCCCCCGGTTGTTAGCACGGGCGGAGTCGCCTTCCCGGCCTTTAAAAAGGCCGCTCTCCCCTCGGGTCGAGGACCGCTGAGGGGGAGCACTGGGCTGCCCCCCCTCTCTTTCTTCTTTCTCGACCCCTTGCGGGGAGAGCCCCCGGGCGAAGACGGCATCGAGTGCGACGAGGCACCCGGATCCTCCTGGGCCTTCCGCTTGCCCGCGCCGGACCCGGCCGCCGAGGTGGAGACCAGAGCACTGGTCTCCATATTCAGGGCGGGCGCAGCGGGGCAAGCCACCGCGAAAACGGACGCGGACGTGGGTGGGGGGGGGGGGCGACGTCACTCGGGGCGCCGCCGGCGCGGGGGGAGCAACCCCCCCGGGAAACCCGCCGCCCTTCTTCTTCTTGCCCTTCTCTGACACAGGGGGAGGGCGGCAGGCCGGGCCACCCATTCGGTGCCCGGCCGACAAACCCGCGCTGGTGCATAGGGGGCAGCTAGGGACGGCGGCGCACAGTCGCGCCGTGTGTCCCGCTACCCCGCACCTGTAGCAGAGGAGGCGCCTGTCCTCCGGGCTGGAGCACTTGGCCTGAGCGTGGCCGTACTCCAGGCACCGGAAGCACTGCAGCCTCCTCTGTGCGAGCGGCGTCACTCGCGCGGCAAGGGAATTTATGACAATTTTCCCTGCCTTAACGAGTACTGACGCCGCCGCCGCGGGCGCGCGGACCCATGCGGAGAACAGCCCCGCTGGGTCCCGCCGCTTGTCGCCGACCGTCACATCAGCCGGCGCACACCCCCCCTGCGTCGCGATGGTGGCGCGGATGGCGTCCTCGGACGCCAACTCCGTGAGGCCGCCGACGCGAAACTCAGCCATCCTCTGGGGGCAGTGGACCTTGATGCCACTGTCCCCCAGCTGCTCCACGAGCTTGGCCTTCAGCGCCGCGGCCTTGGCCGGGCCCTGGGCCCCCGGGATTTCTAGCACCAGGCCCCCGGTGACAGCGCGCCTCGGTCGCATCGCTGCGATGCCGAGGTCGGCGACCTTAATGGCCGCCATTGCGCCGGCGACCCGCGCGGAGAAATCCTTCTCCCCCCCAGCCGGAGCGGTGATCGCCACCGCCGCGGATCTGGGGGCGCGCGGGATCGCAACCGGGGCTCTCCCGGGAGCGCCCGACCGTTGGGGAGCCGGCGCCACTGCGCCCCTCCCCCGCACCACCACCTCAGCGCTGCCACCTGCAGCCGCCTTCGCCGCCCTCTTAGCCTTTCGGCCTACAACCTGGGCCCACGTGCCCTGCGGGGCCGCGGGTGCACCAGGCGTCCGGGTCGAAGCGATCGACACCGGCGCCGGCGCAACCGCCACCGCTTTCTTATTCTTGACGGCCCTTACAGCGGGGCCGCCCGGCCGCGTTGCCGGAGGGGGAGCGCCAACTCCCCTCCCCGCCGCGGTTCCCGTCGTCGTGCTCCCCGACGCTGCGGGGGCGGTCGGTGCCGCCCTGCGCTTCTTGCGCCCCTTAGTGGGCGCGGGAGTCGGGGGAGCCGGAACGGGCGCAGTCTTCCCCACCCCGGGGGAGGCAGTCGCGGGGGGAGGGGGAACACCTCCCCCCGGTCCGCCCGCGGGCAAGCTCGCCGGACTGCCAGCGAGACGTCGCTCCCGTCCCACCTTCTTGGGGGGCGGAGCCGCGGCAACCGCCGCAAAAGACCGCCCGCCGCCGATCCTGGCCCATTTCTGGGCAAGAGCGGACGGCGGGTCGGCCGGTCTCGGCGCCGGTGTCGGCGTCAGCGTCGGCGCCAGTGCCGGTCCTCCTCGACCGAACACCTTGCCTAGGTGGAGGAGGCGGCCATCCACCCTCCTCTCCAACTCCTCCATCCGGCGCAACACGGCGTCCCTTCAAAAGATACTGGGGTAATTCTGCATAAACGGATACACCTTACCGATTTTTTTTTAATCACTTTACCACGGTCCCCCCTATTAACAATATTTCTGTTGACTTATACCGACACAACGCATTCCACTTCCCAACTTGTCCCGGGTATTAGTATTGGTGGGGGGGTAGAGTAGCGCGGGGGGCGCGGGCCCGTAAAGCATGGGTAGCGAACCGAGGTGAGTTTGGCGATGCTAAAAATGAGACTGTGATTACAAAATTTCAAAAATAAAAAATAGGGGGACGGAAGGGCTCCCGTGTAGGGAGGCCTGCACCAACGTCCAAAAAAAATTTCCAAAAAAGTTAACAATTTTTTATTAATATTTCGGAAACTAATAAATACCCGAAGCTACAATTTTAGATTTAGGGTTCACACCCCCTCCCCGATATCACATCCTTCTACGTATAAATAAAAAGATATTGATACGCATATTAGTATTGTTTCATCGACATGTTTCCTAACCTCACTCCCGAACCTCTCTATCTTTCATTATTGCTATCCCCTTTTACGTTCAGCGAGGCTCTGACGCTAGACGCAGCTCTCGTACCGTATGTACCTATTCCTTCAAGACTTCTCGATAGAAAGAGCTTTGGCAACAGCGCGGCAGAGACAGAGAGAACAGAAGATGCGGCAACTATGCGTAAAAAATTCGTCTACATAGAGTACCTGAAGATGTCACCTCTGTAGAAGTTCTTTCTACCGGC
The DNA here is from genome assembly GCA_946251845.1 of Andrena fulva. Classification (NCBI taxonomy): domain Eukaryota; kingdom Metazoa; phylum Arthropoda; class Insecta; order Hymenoptera; family Andrenidae; genus Andrena; species Andrena fulva. The sequence goes on along the minus strand of OX276333.1, from coordinate 15,697,956 downwards.
CGCATTAGTTTCATTAGGGTCCGTCTGTTTACAAGGGCCGCTTCGATCGATTCGGACCATAACAAAAATGAGACGGCAGCCTTAATAAGAAGTAACACGTGTAGTTTGATATTTCGGATGGGTCCCAATGGAGTATGGATATATATTAAAGGTAATTCCTTCTGGGGTTCACATACTGGAGGTACCGATCCATGGTTTTGGGGGCAGATGGTTAATACTTTATGAGATATTCAATCTAAATGAATTTTCAAGGAAAGGAGGGACCTCCTCTCTCTGAATTCGTCGGATGCTGACGAACAATCTGGAAACGCACGCCGCCACGACCGTTGGCCCAGTACCGTAACATACGAGCGTGGGGCCCCTATAACAGTATCATATTATAATGTCGCCCTCAAAGTATTCTTTACGGCAAGTAGTTGCCTGTTCCATTTTCGATTTTCCCAAAGAATTTGACCAACAGCTTCCCACTAAAGAGGATGTGATTAGGTGTTGCCTGGAAGAATGACGAATTTTAGGGCAAAGCTCTCGTGGGAAAAGGGAACCACCATTTTCTAATATAGTTGAGCAGGTTGCATTAAAGTTAGAGGCAATATATTCGATGGCTTCTATTCCAACTGTGTCTCATGCACGTGTGGTAAAACTTATTACAAAATATCATGATGCTTACAAATCTCTGAAAATAATTCGCAAAAGTAAGACCACGCGTCAAGACACAAAAGATGTCAAATTAAAGGAATTTAAGGACGATGCTGCCAAACTCTTCAATATTGCTCTTTTTAAATGTAAGGATTTTGAAAAATGTTCATGACCAAAAGAAAAGATCTGCCCATTGAGCAGGCCTTTTACCTTGATCAACAAGGTCCTATAATTGATACCTGAATTCAATGTAGCCAACGGCGGCGCGGGATCCACTGCCGCTCAGCGTAACACAATCGCTTAACGCGCGTGACTACCACTGTCGGCACCGCGTGTTTTGCCAAACTATTTCACTTCTGTATTGAAAACAAAACGTCACTTACCACTTCTGTTGACGCTTTCCGATGGAAAACTGTCTGCTGCATCGCCTGGAATGATCAGAGTTTCTCCGAGACCCTTAGTTTTTGAAATATATAGAAAGATATCTGCAAAAATTGGTGCATTTCGGGTGTCCTTTTCCATTTGATCGTTGTTTAAACATATTTAAATGTTTATAATTCAATAATAACTTATATCATTATGTTCGCGATGGTTCATAGAATAAATGTTCGGAACAATCAACCGAATAACTATTACTGTTTGAACACAAAAGATGTTCAGTTGAAAATTTGCATTTTTTTCGAAATCAAATTTCTCGAAAACTGAGGGTGATAGAGCAATTCTGCTTGCGGATTCGTGTTAGAGGTGAAAAACTCTACAAGAATCACCCCGCGAATATTGCGGACCAAAAATCGTGTTGGACATTGTAATCCAGACGTCTGCGTCATTGTGCCACCAGTTCTCAGACGCGTCTCCAATAAATAAATTAGAGATAAACTACTCCTGCCAGAAAACATAGTGCCAGAATGGTCTTTCAGCAAGTACCACTGCCACACAGTCGCTGTAGAGCGTACAGTAAAGCATGTGACTGAGGTATCATTAAAAGTATCTGGCGGAGAGGCACGTGATCGCCATCCGGGCAATTTTGTTGTCGAGACAGAAGCTTTCCAAATCTGATAACAAGTCACAGTTCGTAAGCATTTTCACCGCAGGCGACGATTCAGATTAGAAATTCAGGAAGTGCTACGTACAATTGTTTGGTTGTATAGGGCTTGGGAGGAGTCCGAAGTGCAGCCTCTTCCCCGTGATGGACATTGGATCACTTGGTAGATCACATCTCTGAATCACAAACTGAACGAAAAGCTGCACAAGATATCTGTTCAGAACGCATTTTTATCTCTCTTCTCTCCCCCCTGCGTACACCCCCAAATAGCACAAAGACATCTTATGTACGTCCGAAGAACGTCCGTTCCGGACGTACTGTACGTTCGGAGAATGTCCCGAGAAGGTCCATATATCCCCTGTACGTCCTCGTTAATTTCTTTAAATGTCGTAGGAAGGTCCTATTTACAAAGTGGGACGTCCTGAGGACGTGCTGTGTCAACATTCTCAGAACGTTTTCCGAATGTCCGAAAGTAAAGTTAAATACGTCCAAATGGCGTCTTAAAGACGTTTTGCAGATGGTGTAAAAGCGCCATAAAGACGTCGTCCTCATCAAGTCTGGGTTAGGATATTAAGAAAAAAAATTTGGCGGTGACGGGAATCGAACCCAGACTCCCAGCTTACGAAGCAACTGTTTTTCGCAACTACTCAAGACACTTCCTTGCAAATAATTTCAATTTCTAGGTATATAACTATTATTAATAATTTATAAAAAATGTGCATTGACGCGAAATATTCTACAGAATATCATCATTCGATCTCTAGACTCATTGCTTAAAATTTCACATTCGTCTCAAGACAGATGTTTTAACGACGACTTAAGACAGACGCACAGTGGGCCGGATTCACTTACTTTGCGCCATTTGGGTCTTTTTTTTAACATATCGGAATGAAATTTACGCCAAAAAATAGGAAAAAATTACTCCTTTCTAATGATGTATAATTTTTTTTTAGGATTTATTTATTTATTTTATTTTTTAATTATTTTAACTAATTTGTGATAAAAAAATTTTAATTCTGTTTATTTGGTACCTTATTTAATGCCCTTTTCAGTGGTTTAAATGGAATGTTCGGGAAACTTTTCATTTCCAAGTTATAAGGAAAAGTCGAATAATAAATGAATGCAACCAAATATCGCTTTGTTGAAATTAAAGACCAATCTTTTGCGCTAAACATCATCTTCTATTAGTGATTAATGTAAATAATGTATTGAAAAATAATTCTGAATATAGTGAGGAAATTTGCGATATTTTTCAAAATTGACAAGAAATATCTTTCAAGTTCTAACGAATCTCAACTTCTAACCAATTGGAATATTTTCAGTACACCCTCCTCTACATGATTATGTAAAAACCACATCCTACTTCGTCCTACTTTACATATTATTACTGTTTAAAGCGCGTCGCATCGCGTCCGATATCGGGACACCGCGAGACACGCAGACACTCTCCTAAGGATTTGTTTAGATTATAGGCACATGAAATTGTTTATGCTATGGTGCAGATAAGCATTTGACAAAGTCCTGGATTTTCTGTCTGCAGTCAGTTGAAACAGTACTATCCGAGACTGCACAGTGTGACATTCGAAGCATTTTTGCATAATATTTGAACGTTACGCCCTAGTTTTCTTTCATTTTAGACAATTTTAGTTTTGCCTTGTATAGTTTATATTTAGTGTGCATAATATTGTTACGATTTCCGCTCGACATAATAGGATTTTATTACAGAACAGTAAGAACGGAACATGAACAATAACTAATAACCAGTAACAATAATACAAGCTCTAATATTTAGTAATGAGGGTATCGGTATGTCTGTACGCAATGGCGGCTGACTTTCGATTGACAGCTTGACAGGCGATCAATCCGATCGCCTTCTTCTCGCTGTCTCTTGTCTTCGTCGCGAGCACCAGCGGGCCATGAACCCTCTACATAGGGTGCTCGCAACAATATATATGTTTATCTTATATTTATTTAAGTTTATCGGTGAAGTTCATCAGTGAAGTTTATATTTGAGTTTTGTTTTCTTACATTTATATTACATTTCATTTTACACATATTTTTTTAACCTGGATTTCAGTGCGTCTGAACTTTGTGACGAAATAACGATTTTCTCGCATAGAATTTCATGTAAAAATACTTAGTCATTCAAGGCTTTGGACGAATCTTTTAGTGTGAAGAACAAGTCTTTATGTGTGCGGAAAGCTTCCATTATCGTTAAATAACTAATATCTGAATAAAAAAAAGGAAATTCGGAATGCGGTTGAATGCTAGAAAATACCCAAGAAAATGTGTAAGTGCTTTCGTACTTACCAAATATGTGTAAAATGAAATGTAATATCCGTACTGCCAGACGACTCCATCCGATGAAACCCATAACTTTAGTGCTTTTACCCAAAACCTTAAAAATTGACCCTCATAGTGGGGACAGGAGATATTGTCCGATCCGAAAAAAACGTTACACGTGAAGTGTATGGGTGGGCCACTTTTGGCGGGTATTAGAATTCAATACGAAAAAAAATTGAAAATCGAACCACCCTAGTGGGCATCCTTGCCCGCTTCCTTCGTCGTCCAAAAGCCCTCTCCTATCCCCCCCCCCCCCCCCCCCACCTTCACCTTGCTTATCGTTTGTCCACACACTTCCTTGTCGAATCGAAATATGTAGATGTTACTTTATACTGAAAAGGGGGAAGGGAATTTTGATGAGACAAGGATTGAAAAGACAGAGCGAAAAGCAGATTCAGGGAAGTCACGCGGAAAATTGCGCAGACTACCGGAAGAAGCTCGTATTTGTCAGAAGTAGGGCTCGACTGTCCCTTTTATCGCGTGAAACGAACTTCCTGTCCGCTGCTAAATGTCCGCCATACGCGTTCACGAAGCCGGAAAATTATGAAGGAATCTGGCGGCGTTACGAAAAGCAGAATAGTTTTAGCAGAAAGTGTGTGCGTGAGGCGTGGTAATAAAAATGAACGCACTAGGAATTTAATTTAACAAAATGATCACTTGAGTTTAACTTAACCATTTTCTTGTTGACCCTCGATTTCATGTAAACGGGTAGGTATTGCTGAGATACATAGCCTAAGATACATAGTGAAGCTAGAACAAAGCGATAGAAACGACTCTAAAATCAATCTAGTAGAAGAATGAAAGCAGATAGGCAAAAACTGTATAATACAATACAAAAAACAGGAAATAATAGAGAGGGAGTGTAAAGAATGTTAACTAGGTATACAATGTATATGTATCCCAGATAGCACCGTACATTCCATGGATGTCCGTTTCATGTCCAATTTATATCCTAACGTCCTACGTCCATTTTAAATATACCTAGGATGTTCGTAAGACTTAAATTCCAGATGCTCTAGAAACATCCGTCGCGAAAGTCCTACGGATGTTCTCAAGACTTAGATTTCGTATGTTCTAGGAACGTCCGTTTCTTAAGTATTACGAATGTTCTTAGGACTTAAATTTCGGATGTTCTAGAAAAATCAAACAATCTTGTAAGTCACGTGATTGTTTTGCACGAATACATTCCGAATGTTCCGAAAACATTCGTCTCATAAGTCTTGTGAATGTTTAGAAGAACTAAATTTCAGATGTTCGAAGATCAACCGTCTTGTAGGTTTTACAGATGATTAAGGTTAGGTTGCAAAACAGTCTTACGACTGAACCTCGCCTGTGCGCTATTTTTTGTGCAACGAAGACGCCGAAATGCTGAAATGTTCCCAGATAGCACACGACGCACTGATATACAGGGTGTCCCCGGGAAGACTGAACAGCTGGATATATCCTAAAGTATTGGAGATAAAAAAATTTCTTTACCTGGAATTGCATGGTTCGAGGGGGCCAATTTATTAGCGCAGGCGAATTTTTTTTTCGATTATTATTTTAAAAGATACGATGGTCAAGTTCAGTTTTTTAAATGGAACTATTTTTTTCAAGAGATCACTTGATAGTGCGTTTCAAGACAAATTCACTAACCCTTAATGTATACACTTTATTCCCACTGGTTTTAGAGATATTGCGTTTGCAAGTTGACTGATTTTCACTAGAAGAAAACCCGCTGGAATAGCAAGCACCGGGGGTGGTATTGTTGGCGCCACGGGTGGCATTGTCTGTTGAAACAGATACCTACCTGCCAAAGGTCTACGCCAGGAATGACAGGCCCAAAGGCTGGACAATTCTTTTCCGTAAGAAATGGTAGGTAGGTATAGTGCTTATACGAGCTATAGTGACTTAGGTGTGAAGTCACTCAGCGGGGTCTTACCCGACACCTTACTGGGTACTGGTCGCTAAACGTGCCGCCCTACTACCTCTTGCAGGGCTGTATTTAGAGAAGACCAGGATAAACCCGGGGCCCTAAGGCCCTAAGACCAGGACAAAATCGGGGCCCTAAGACCCTAGCCCCAGTTTTGTCCTGGTCTTCTCTAAATACAGTTCTGCAAGAGGTAGTAGGGGGCACGTTTAGCGGCCAGTACCCAGCAGGGTGTCTGGTAAGACCCCGCTGAGTCACTTCACACCTAAGTCACTATAGCTCGTATAGGCACTATACATCTGCGGTATCGAGAAACGTACCGTTAATGTTTCAAAACATCATAAAATTTACTTAGAGTTTGTACGCAAGAAGAAGTAGGAAAATATGACTGAATTTTCAACTTCAATAGTCTTTTATTTCGCACTTCCTTCTACGCTCGGATGCCTTAAAGGATAATAGTATTTAATTCCTATATTTGTGGCATCAAGAATAAAGAATTATTTTATTTTTGAAACAGGTATGAATCCTCGGCTACTGGCTAATTAAGTTATTGGCTAATCTGAAAGGGTGCGCAAGAGCACACCTTATCGACGTGCGTTACGAAAAGTAGCACATTTCATTTGTATTACAAAGAGCAGCACATTTCAATCTATCACGAGAAGAAGCACGTTTCAATGTTTCAGCCGATAACTAGTATGTTTCGGATATACCACGAGAACAAACACGATTTACATTTCGCCACGAGCAGTAGCACATTTCAAACGCTGCAGTGAAAAGTAGCGCGTTTTATTTGTTTTCCGAAGTGTAGCATATTTCAGTTTCCAAACAGTTCATAGTCGACGTTGATCTTTCTTGCTGCCAGTTGCCTGTATTGGCGTTTATTGCCCATTTAGTGGAAAAGAAAGTAATGCAGGAGGAAACTAATTTTGTAATGCTAGGTTCGGGTGGTGAGTAACAGATATATATTGTAAGGACCACGGGGAAGAAAGGTGGTCGCAAATAAGGTGGACGCCGTGATACACGTGTGGCTATGGCCGATTATCTGCACAGCGAAATGCCGTGAAGTCACCTCGTTCGCTTTGTTAATCATTTATTTATGCCGCGCGATCCTAGGTCCAACGTGGCCGTCAGCAAGAGCGGGCTCTTCTTACCCTCGCCTTTCGGTGGCGCCTTTTCGACCTCATATATTCGACCCATTATTTAAATAATTTTTTATTTAATTAATGCCCAACTCTGCATTCAGTTCGAGAGTACACCGATGTTGTAGCTCAAAGAGAAAATTATTTTTGATACAGCAATTCCATATAACGATGAAAACTATGAGCAAAATGGTCTTAATCGTGACAATTCTTCTGAGCGTGTGGGTAGCTCCGTCTCTCAATTACGTAAGAGACATAATCAAACAAAACCTGTTGTTAGAAAAATAACTCGAAATAAGGATTCGTGGATTGACGTGAAGGCAAGAAATGCACGCAGTTTGGGTATCGAAGGCATTGGAAGGAAAGGATTACCGATACAAAGTAGAAAAATGCGTGATGGATGTAATGATAATTGTCGTTTTCACTGTTCCCAAAAAATATGTCTTGGTGCTAGAAAAACAGCTTTTCCTAATTCTGGCAACTTGGCGATCGAAGTAAACAATGGCAATGTATAACTAATTGGGTGCATTCTAAAAGTGTTCGAAATAATGAAACACATGATAGTGATTCTGAGCTCGAGAAAAAACCGAAGAAAAAAAGTATTAGTCATTGGTTTTCTTTGCCAGATGGAGGCAAACTAATTAAAATTTGTAAAAAAACCTTTCTTGATACATTAGGTGAGTAAGTAAAAATATTTGTAAACATCTTAAATATAAAGAAAATTATAAATACTAATAGATATAATTGAAATTATATTAATTTCTTTATAAATATTAAAAAAGACATTTGTTACCAATGGATTAGAACAGCTGATAAAAAGAAAAAATATATGAACAGCACTCTCGTAATTAATAGCGATGAAAGAGGAAAGCATAAAATTAGACCACATAGAGTACCAGAAAAATTTAAACAAGTTGCTCGTGATCATCTCGCGTCTTTTCCCGTAATGGACTCCCATTACTGCAGGGAAAATACGTCCAGAAAATATTTAGAAGAAGGCCTTAGTATTAGTAAAATGTATTTGTTGTTTAAAGAAGAAATGAGAGAAAAAAATGAAACGATATATGTTACGCAACAAATGTATCGGAAAATTTTCAATGAGGAATTTAATTATGGGTTTTTTGTACCGAAAAACGACAGGTGAGATTGAGACATGGTACTGATGTTATAAATAAAAAAATACTATACAGTCGTACAATATTATTGATTTTAGGTGTGAACAATGTGAAGCTTTCTAAAATCTCTCAGAAAACGAAAAACCATTACAACAGGAAAAACACAATTTGCACTTAAGCTATAAAAAAAAAATGAGGGAACACATGAAATTTGATAAGCAGATATCAATTCAAAATGCATCAGTCTCCACGATAAATTTTGATCTTCAAAAGATATTGACCACTCCTCGGGCAAATATAAGTCCTTTATATTATATGTCCAAACTTTGCGTGTGTAATTTTACTATTTTTGAAATGGCTGGTCACGTGGGTCATTGTAATGTTTGGAATGAAACAGTTGGATGCAGAGAATCAAATGAAATAGCATCATACCTATGGCAATTTATTAATGAAAAATATAAAAATGGAGTTAAAGAATTAATGTTATATAGCGATAACTGCGGTGGACAAAACCGTAACAAAATGGTTTTTACCATGTTTATTAAAGCGGCTGTAGATTTAAACGTTACTATAACTCATAGGTAAATTTGAATATTTTACGTTACTATAAAAGGTTTTAGTTCCTAATCATGAACTTGGTACGATTAAAAGAGAAATATTATATACATTGTTTCATTACTTTAACATTCAGTTCTTTTAGATTTTTAGAGGTTGGTCATACGCAGAATGATGGTGATTCCATGCATGCGCGTATTGAACAGCATTGTAAAAACAAATCAGTATATACACAAGACGAGTGGTGCAGATTGATGAGAGAATGCAAAATTCAAAATTCATATATTGTTAAACAAAAATCGCAAAGAGACATATTTAACTTCAGTACCAGGGACTTGTCGAAAAAATTTAACTGGTCTCTTGTTAAAATTGCTTCAGTTCGAAAGATATGTGTGCGGTCAGATATTAATACAATTTGCGTAAAATATGATTTAAGTGAAAACAACTTCAAAATACAAATTTTGAAACGATATGAATCAAAACAGGATATTAAGGAATATACATTACAACATGCATATAATACTAAAATTCAATTACCATTGAAAAAAAAGAAGATTTGTCGGCAGTGGTGTCTAAAGGTCTTATACCAAAAGAATATATTAAATTTTATAATGATATTTTAACTGAATAAAGTTTAATTTATTTAAATAAAGACGTTTTTCATTCACTTGAAAAACCATTATCTTTTTATTTTTGCAGTAGGATCCTAGGCAATCTATGAAACCGACACACGTTACGAAAAGTAGCACGTTTCACTTTTTCTACATGCAGTTGTCCGTAAGAAAAAAATGAAACGTGTTACTCTTCGTAACGCGCGTCGATAACGTGATATTTTTCGCGGCTAAAGGCAAACCGTGCTTTTTTTCGCAGCACAGTACCGAAATGTGCTACCTTTCGTCGCGAAAGAGCATAACATGCTATGCTTCGTGGCGATGAATGAAAACATACTACTTTTCGAGAACAAAATCGAAACATTCTGTTTTTCGCGGTCAGAATGAGCAGAGTGCTAGTCTTCGTAAGCCAAATGAAATGTGCTACTTTTCGTAACGCACGTCGTTATATCCTTACATCATGCAGTAAATGTATGCATTTTCGTACGATTGTAGATTAGGTTATACAGGGTGTCCCAAAAATGTCGGTTTTCCTTGAAAGGGGTGACTCAGGGGGTGATTTGAAACAACTTTTTCCTTAGCGAAAATATTGTCCGAAGCTTCGTTAAGGAGATATTAACCAAAAACCCCGACCAATCAGAGCGCGCGCCTTCCGCCCGAGTTCCCGCGGTAGCGTTGGCTACGAGGTAGGCGACCGCGCTTGTGCTACGAACGTACGAACAAGCAAGTCAGCATGCATCGAAGGAAACCGCGTTACACAGTTTTTTTTAAAGCAGAATCTTAAATAAGAATAATTTGAAGTGAGAGGACAAGAAGTACGTAAATTTCGTTTTTAAATAAGGCATAAACGAAAAGGTAACGTAACAGAAAATGTACGACAAGTGATCGTAATTCGTTATTGAGGTAAAAATCCGTAGTTTAACAACGGCCAACACAACTAAATTTAAAAAGTAATATCAGGTGTATGAATAATTTCTTTCCGACTGGAATTTCTATCGCGGTGGTATTCAGAAGCTGCCAGAAAAATGGCAAAAGGTAATGAACAATAATGGAAATTATTGCGATGATCGAGTTGTTTTCATATTTTTTAAATCGAAATGTTATTGTACCCTAAAATCGGAAAGAATTTATTTTCACACCTAATAATCACCAATAAATTAAACAAAACTCACCCTTTCGGACATTCCTTTCCTTGCTTTCCTTCCCTTTTCGGAAACCTGTGTCACTAGGCCACTGTACCGATCCTGGTCATCGGCGTCCAGTGCTCAGCTGATCGCAGGTTCAATGTACCGAATATTCACTTCACTGCACGGCTACTAACACTGTTCACTTAATTTATGTTTCACGGAACGTGTTGTTCTTACGTTATAAAAATTGGTGGCCCCGAGAGGAGCCGATTACTGTTAATTACTGGGACGAGATTACTACTATTACCCGGCGAAACGAAGACTCGTGGCAGACGGTCTCGGGCTGTGCAGTCCGCTGCTGTGACGATTGGTTGCGTCACCTATTTGGGCACACTTTTACAGACGGGGCACACGTATTTTGGTTATTGGCTGAAGTTGCCACATACATTGTCGCACCGCGCGACGAAGAGATCAAACAAAACACGAGACCGAGTGGGATAGAGCGATCTGACCGACGATCGTCAAAACAAAACAATAGCGTAGGCTACATATCGCTCTATCCCACTCGGTCTCGATGTGTTTCGTTCGATCTCTTCGTCGCGCGGTGCGACAATGCATGTGGCCAGGGATCGGCTGACTCCAGCTCTCGCTGACACGTACAGGAGCGGTGGTAATGTGTGCGTGAATTGACGAGAACGCGAAGCGAATGTGACGTCACATGCTTTTACGTCACTACAACGTTGACTCGCTGCTAGCGTGGCTTCGGCCAACTCTAGCTCGCGTAGCTGGAGTCAATTCGCGCACACATTACCACCGCTCCTGTATGTGTCAGCGAGAGCTGGAGTCAGCCGATCCCTGCATGTGGCAACTTCAGCCAATAACCAAAATACGTGTGCCCAAATAGGTGACGCGACCAATCGTCACAGCAGCGGACTGCACAGCCCGAGACCGTCTACCACGAGTCTTCGTTTCGCCGGGTAATAGTAGTAATCTCGTCCCAGTAATTAACAGTAATCGGCCCCTCTCGGGGCCACCAATTTTTATAACGTAGGAACAACACGTTCCGTGAAACATAAATTAAGTGAACAGTGTTAGTAGCCGTGCAGTGAAGTGAATATTCGGTACATTGACCCTGCGATCAGCTGAGCACTGGACGCCGATGACCAGGATCGGTACAGTGGCCTACTGACACAGGTTTCCGAAAACGGAAGGAAAGCAAGGAAAGGAATGTCCGAAAGGGTGAGTTTTATTTAATTTATTGGTGATTATTAGGTGTGAAAATAAATTCTTTTCGATTTTAGGGTACAATAACAGTTCGATTTAAAAAATATGAAAACAACTCGATCATCGCAATAATTTCCATTATTGTTCATTACCTTTTGCCATTTTTCTGGCAGCTTCTGAATACCACCGCGATAGAAATTCCAGTCGGAAAGAATTTATTCATACACCTAATATTATTTTTTAAATTTAGTTGTGTTGGCCGTTGTTAAACTACGGATTTTTACCTCAATAACGAATTACGATCACTTGTCGTACATTTTCTGTTACGTTACCTTTTCGTTTATGCCTTATTTAAAAACGAAATTTACGTACTTCTTGTCCTCTCACTTCAAGTTATTCTTATTTAAGATGCTGCTTTAAAAAAAAACTGTGTAACGCGGTTTCCTTCGATGCATGCCGACTTACTTGTTCGTACGTTCGTAGCACAAGCGCGGTCGCCTACCGCGTAGCCAACGCTACCGCGGGAACTTGGGCGGAAGGCGCGCGCTCGGATTGGTCGGGGTTTTTGGTTAATATCTCCTTAACGAAGCTTCGGACAATATTTTCGCTAAGGCAAAAGTTGTTTCAAATCACCCCCTGAACCACCCCTTTCAAGGAAAACCGACATTTTTGGGACATCCTGTATGCATTTTAGGCATAGATTAATTAGAAATTGCTGGGAACTGTATACATTTACTAAATTAACGCTTTTACCGTGACACATACATCACATGAAAATCGCTATCGAATTTATGTTATAATTATATGGTCACATTATTTAAAATAAAAAAAGAGAGATTGGAACTTTTTTACTAATACTGCAAATATTGATTTACTGAGATCATAGTTTCAGAATGTTGAAGTTACAGCAATTATTTGAAAATATTGCTCTTATTATTTATTTATTTAATTATTTATTTATTTATTTATTTATTTATTTATTTATTTATTTATTCATTCATTCATTCATTCATTCATTCATTCATTCATTCATTCATTCATTCATTCATTCATTCATTCATTCATTCATTCATTCATTCATTCATTCATTCATTCATTCATTCATTCATTCATTCATTCATTCATTCATTCATTCATTCATTCATTCATTCATTCATTCATTCATTCATTCATTCATTCATTCATTCATTCATTCATTCATTCATTCATTCATTCATTCATTCATTCATTCATTCATTCATTCATTCATTCATTCATTCATTCATTCATTCATTCATTCATTCATTCATTCATTCATTCATTCATTCATTCATTCATTCATTCATTCATTCATTCATTCATTCATTCATTCATTCATTCATTCATTCATTCATTCATTCATTCATTCATTCATTCATTCATTCATTCATTCATTCATTCATTCATTCATTCATTCATTCATTCATTCATTCATTCATTCATTCATTCATTCATTCATTCATTCATTCATTCATTCATTCATTCATTCATTCATTCATTCATTCATTCATTCATTCATTCATTCATTCATTCATTCATTCATTCATTCATTCATTCATTCATTCATTCATTCATTCATTCATTCATTCATTCATTCATTCATTCATTCATTCATTCATTCATTCATTCATTCATTCATTCATTCATTCATTCATTCATTCATTCATTCATTCATTCATTCATTCATTCATTCATTCATTCATTCATTCATTCATTCATTCATTCATTCATTCATTCATTCATTCATTCATTCATTCATTCATTCATTCATTCATTCATTCATTCATTCATTCATTCATTCATTCATTCATTCATTCATTCATTCATTCATTCATTCATTCATTCATTCATTCATTCATTCATTCATTCATTCATTCATTCATTCATTCATTCATTCATTCATTCATTCATTCATTCATTCATTCATTCATTCATTCATTCATTCATTCATTCATTCATTCATTCATTCATTCATTCATTTATTTATTTATTTATTTATTTATTTATTACGGGACAAGCCCAATTTAGACAATAAAGACAATAGTAGCCTACGTACAAGAAAACAAAGAAAGAAATAAAACAAAAACATTCAGCCGTAAAAAGAAAAAAGAAAAAAGAAAAAAGGAAAAAATCGAACATTGCAGCTTACTTATCAATGCTTATTTTGCGCAGATTGCTCTTGAAAGTTTGAAAGGATCCGCCGAAAAAATCAATTTTGTCTGAGTATAAATTGGCAACACTGACTATCCGATTTACAGGATCACGAGCACCGAACTTAGATTTAATACCTGAACAATAAAAGGATGTCCTTCCTCTTAAAATTCTGGATGGTGCATAGAGAGATATCCCGCAAAAGTGAAGGACAGTTGATGCAACTATTAACAATTTTAAATAAAAAACAAAGATCAGCGATACGCCTTCGTTCCGATAAAGTAGATAAGTTCAGAGACGCCAGTATTTGGTCATAATTGTGATCATCGCGTGACATTGGACGTCGCAGTTTATAAGCGGCAAACCTTAGGAATTTGTGTTGGACCCTCTCTATGATTAGATTGTCTTTCGCAAGGATCGGCGACCAAATTGAGGAGCAGTACTCTAAAGATGGTCGAACTAAAGTGGTATAAAGCAATCTGATTGTGCTAATACATTGAAAGTCAGAGGAGAAACGCGATATGAAACCCAGAGTCCTCAAGGCGGTGTTTGCAACAGTAGCACAGTGTTTGGAAAAATCTAGAGTGGATGAAAACTGAACTCCCAAATCCTTGACCTCATGTATCACCGAAATTGCAAAATTATTTAGATGATATGGAAAAAGTACTGGGTTCATACCGCGAAAAGATCTCATGACGTGACATTTACCAATGTTCAGATTCAAATCATTGCGCGTACACCAATCGGTGAATCTATCGAGGTCGGATTGAAGAAGAGACGCGTCGAGAAAGCTATTAATTTTGCTGTATATTTTTAGATCGTCTGCATATAAGAGAAACTTACTATGCCGGAAGACGTCAGGTAAGTCGTTAATAAAAACGTTAAAAAGCAGCGGCCCGAGGTGGGACCCTTGAGGGACCCCCGAGGATACCAGAATAGGATAAGAGCGAGAGTTGCGAATTTGTGTAATTTGATACCGACCAGTCAAATAACTTTCAAACCACGCTAACACGTTCCCCTTGCATCCGACCGATGACAGTTTAGCCAATAATATTTTGTGGTTCACTGAGTCAAACGCCTTCTGGAAGTCTGTAAAAACTGTGTCCACTTGGGAACTAGAGTCTAAACAGGTCGAGACATATCTGCAATAGACTGCTAAGTTGGTAACCGTGGATCGTTCCGGCGTAAACCCGTGCTGCTGCTCGCAGATAATGCTAGACAACATCGAATTCATACGTTCAGTGATAATGTCCTCAAAAATCCTAGGCATCACATTGTTGATACAAATAGGTCGATAATTTCCAACATCATTAGAGTCCCCTGATTTGAAAATGGGAGTAACTAGACTGGTTTTCCAGCATTGCGGAAAGTATCCAGCCTTTAAAGAGCAGTTAAAGATTATCCAAATAGGTCGGGATAAGATAAAACTGCACGACCGAAAGAATATTGGAGGAATCCCGTCAATTCCAGGTCCCTTATTAATATCTAGGAAGTTAAGCCTATCAAATATTTCGCTGATGTTGATGTGAATATCGGAGAGACAAGAGTTAAACCCATTATCAGATGCAGGATAATCCGCCGCATTGCAGCGATAAACAGACCCGAAATATGACGCAAACAAATTAGCAATCGACTGATCGTCCCTAGCTGTAGACCCATTATGACTCATAATATTCGGTATACAATTGAGGCATTTGATGGAAAAAGGGCACATACGCCAAAATGCCATTTCGAGTAAATCGATTTCAAAGCTTTCATTATAGTATAACTTAATGAAAAGTAATGCAATTAAATCCAATTTTTTTTAAGGATGTAGTATCATATCCGTCAAACGTTTCGTAAACAGAAGTCATGATTTGAAAATGATATGTGTCTTTATTTAATAGTTTTATGCAAGTGGTTTATGTGCCCTTTTTCCGTAAATAGGGTAAATTCGTAACAAAATTGCTTCTTTGTTTAGTTATTGACATATAATTTTGTTTACATACTTCGTTGGCCATTTTTTATACATCGCTTAAATAAAAATACAAAATGAAGCGCAAAACTAAACAAAAAATGTTATGTTTTAAGTAAGTATTAATTTCACCGATTTTTTGCAGCAAGCTGTCTTACAAATCACTTTCATCTTTCCTAAATTCGCTTCTTTCCTTGCGGATTCGATACACGCTTCACTTTCCATAGTTTCTCGCTTACACAAAATCAAACGTATTGCACGACTAGACAGTAGCCAAGCACGGCAGCGCGACCGGTCAGCGACTATGTAGCTGCATGTCGCTCACGCTACGTAACAAAACAGCGTTTAGCTAATTTAAACGTGGGAGAAGAAATGTCTTTGATATATTATATATATATATAACATATACCTGAGTCGATTTAACCGATTTACGGAAAAAGGGCACATAAGCCTATGTGCCCTTTTTCCATCAAATGCCTCAATTAGCACCACGTTTAGAGTTTACAAACCTCCAGAAATGCTTGATATTACTCTGCATACTCGATTCAGTATTCTGCACATAGTTATGGTAACATTGCCTAGCTAGCACCTTGCAGTGGGAACGCAGGTTCGCAAAAAGTAAATAATCTGAATATAGATTCGATTTTTTATATACAACATGCGCACGCTTTTTATCCCGTACGAGCCGGATTAGACTTGGAGAAAACCATCTAGGAAAGTTATTGAATACCTTAGAAACAACTTTAGGAACGTACAAGTCAATGGCTGTGTATAAGTGACCATACAAGAATTGGAGCGCATCGTCAAGGTTCGCATTAGTTAAAAAATCATCCCAAGGTACACTGTTTAAATAGTCCCGAACGAGGCGGTAATCACAATGCCTGAAATCGAAGTAGAGATGGTTACCACGCGGCGTGCCGTTAATGTTAGCGAATCTGGCGACAATAACAAGTGCCGGGTGATAATTGTCGCAAGGCAGAAGCGAGTCAATAGAGGGGGCAACATTCACAGCATTATTATTAGAGAAAACCAAATCAAGTGTATTGCTATGTGAATTTGGAATTGCGTTGAACTGGTTACTATTAAAGAAGTTGAAGGTCTCAAGAATATGTCCAGCAGATACGGTTTCAGATGAGGTAGTCGAAGGATGGGTTGTGAAATCCAGTGTTGCATCTTGGTAGAACCAGTCAACATGGGGAAGGTTGTAGTCCCCGCAGATATAGAAATAGCTGTCCGGACGCTGATCCAATACTTCAGAGATAGATCTGCAGTGTTCCTCGTATAGTGGTTCCGGGGTCGCTGGAGGCAAGTAGACTGCGCCCAGTATCGTAGAGTGAGATCCATTTGTTATCTCAACAAAAATTTGCTCCACAGAGTGAGAGAATACCACGACCTTCGAGCAGCGAAGACTGTTCTTGACAGCAATGAGAACACCTCCCCCCCCCCCCTAGAGCATAAGCTGGTTTTAGTGGATCTGTCACAGCGAAAAAGTAAATAATCATTTAGACCCAGTTCACAATCCAGGATTTTATCATCTAGCCAAGTCTCGACCAAGGCTATGGCATCCCAAGCGGTTGACGAGCACGCAATGGCTTGCTGCAGAGCATTTAACTTTGTACGAAGTCCACGGGTATTCTGGTAATAAATTGACAGGTCCCTCAATCGTTTTTTGAGGAAGGTTGATCGCAAGTCACTATTCTGGGTATCCCACTCCTGTACCTGATGGTTTTGTTCGGATCATTCAATTCCCGAAGTTCATTACGAAGCGAGTTAAGATGGTTCCGCTGTTTCAGGGTGGAATCCTGCGAAATTTTAACCGGGCCGTCATATTTACTTTTTTTTTTCAATATTTGAATAGGAATCGTAGCAGAGCTAAAAGTTACACAGGTCGGTCGTGGCTTGTTAGGAATTCTCCTTCCTAGTCTCCTAACCGAAAAAGCCCCAAGGACAACCTCCGTCTCAATTTTGCGAAGAATTCCAGTAACGGCAATCTTGTCTGTGGTGGCATCAGCTTCATCCAAATTAAACATAATAATATTGAGCGCACGTCTGTTTCTGTCGTTAATTTCCTCAATTATTTCAACTTCAGAGGCACACGCTGCAGCTTCAAGCTTCTTAACTCTGTCATTTAGACTCTTAAGAGTGCCATTGAATAAGTCGAGGCTGGATTGGAAAGCTCTCAGCTCGTTTTCTAGTTTCGTGAATTTGGAGTCCAACAAAGCCTCAATCCTGTCGAGAAGGCAATCATTGCTTCCCGCGTTAGTTGGTGATGTCGCGGGAACAGAGGTTGTCAAGTCATTGCTGGTGCAGTCAATAAGCCTTCCAGGTTGCCACGGGTGACCACAGCGTTGCAGACAAATGCTTCCAGGGTGTGAAATCACACCACACCCACTGCAAGAGACTGGTTTAGCTACAGGGGCTGAACATCCTTTACATATAAGCTTTTTACCCGCTGACATCATGAAAGTGTCGACTCCAGAGACACCAATCCTATGATTGAGGTGCTAGGTCAAGTTGACAACCATGGAGGTGTTATGTTGTGCCCGGATACGTGTATACGTGTATATGTGCGCGCACACTCGTTCACTCACGATGAAAACAAAGCCTTCACAGCTGACAAGCCTTCACAGTAAGATTTTAAAATGTAATCCTATAGAGATTACGCCAAAAAAACCACCAAGAGTCCCGCGCACCAAAAAATGATGCCCGTAAACTGTACGCAGATGCTTAATAAGACGCTTATGCAATCAAATTGGAACAAAAATAACAACTAAATCAACGATTTTAGCCCAAAAGCTGGGAGCGATCCGTTAGTACGTCTTGCCCTCTTGCACGTTCACAACATATTATTATTCTTTTTTATTCTTCCGACTACTGTATAAAACATATAACAAGGAAAAGTCTCCAAACCGGTCAACACTTGACTCCCTGATATTTTTTGTAATTCTTTACGGTCCTATGCTGAGATGGGCATTATTTCAATAAAAGGATATACTTCCGAATGGCCCCAGTGGCCGATCGACACGAGGTTTGGGGGAGGGTGGTGAGGGGGCTGTGTACTCTAAATCTAAAATTCTAGCTTCGGGTATTTATTAGTTTCCTTTGTTTATTCGAAGGCCTTTCATCTTGGGCTTCGAATACTTTTTCATCTCTCATTGTATCTTTGCCCTAAGGTCGTATTCAGATATATTGGCCGGTGTATTCGTTTTCGCGAGCGGCGCTCGAGGAGAAAATAGCCACCACCACCTGACGATCGTGGATTGGCAGTTGGAGGTGCGTGGCCCCTGAAGGGTATGGTGGAGTAACGGGAACGCTGCTCGGCTCCGTCTGAACATAGCCGTGTGGCTGTTGTTTGTTCTTAGCGTAATAGTTGTGTGCGTTACGAAGCTATGCGTAGACCAATATGAGATGAAGCTGTCGAGAAAGAATCAATGTTCTGACCAATAAAACTCCTGAATTTTTTTGGAGCTAACGTACATCTATTCTGATGTATGTATTTCTACGCTAAGAATTCGGTTTGGTCTACACGTCAGGAGCTTGGCGCTATCCCCACCACATCTGGCTCACTCTTGTTCTGCGAAGGCGAGAGCGAGTCAGAGGGACTGAAAGCAAGCAAGGAACTATACGAGGCAGATGACGCGCTGGTACATACAGTACGCACTCGTTATAAGCCCGACGAACGGGGCTGGTAGCGGGCGTACGGCGCAATGTGGACACTATTCCGCGCGGGCAATGGCACGAATGAGAAAATCCTAGAGCGAGCAAGAGGAAACAAAAGAGCTTCTCGCTCGTTCTCGGATTCTCTCACTCTCGTCCGAAGGATTCCAAGAAATGGTGGGGATAGTCGCCGGGCGTACAACGCATGGTAGAAAAGGGCTTATAACGAGTGCGTACTGTACTTTGCCTCGCTCTGATTTTCGAACGTCTGATACTCCGTCCTTTGCGTGCGCGGCGGGCATGAGGGTTTAGACACGCTTTCATTACATCTCGCTCTAGCCTTCGACAAGAAAAAAGCGAGAAACGACCACTCAGAATCATGTCCTCTCTATGTACTCAAAGTGGTAGGGATTCTTTGCTGCGTGTGTACGTACCTCACGGACACCAATTCCCACCGCGCGACGACCAGGCGTAGCCTGAGAGAGAGTGAGAACGTAGAGAGAAGGAGCACCGAGGCAGGCAAGCGGTGTGGTGGGAGAATACCCCTCACGAAACTCACCGACCAATAAGTAGATCTGAACACGACTTTAGGGCCCGGCGGTCCTCGCTCGCACCGAGAAGGCAAAACAAAGGG
This sequence comes from Andrena fulva, assembly GCA_946251845.1. NCBI lineage: Eukaryota > Metazoa > Arthropoda > Insecta > Hymenoptera > Andrenidae > Andrena > Andrena fulva. The sequence continues at coordinate 15,677,841 of OX276333.1, read as the reverse complement.
GTGGGTAGGTCTCTCCCGAGAATCCGAGCCCAAAGGCTTCTGAACAATCGGAAGACTCTACATATTCTTTCTGGTGCTTTCGACGATGCGACCATTTGCGTGCGCAGCTTCATGTTGCACGTCAAAAAGTATTCTTTTAATTACAATTAGTAATTCAGTTTGTAAGTGCAATTAAATGCATTAAAATCATGCACAGTTCACTAATTTTAACTAATTGACCAATTCATTTATTTTTTAATTTATTAATGCAGTACTCTGGCGAAGGACATCGTAATAATTCATATTGGATTGTCAACAAATAGGATAGAATGAATTTGTCAACATTTCATTAACGCGTCCGTACATAATCATATACATACATATTTTAATATGGCGGAAATTGGGAATGCGCAGAAGAAGACGAAAATGAGCCGCTCAGTGAGCACACCTTATATCATTCATCATGCATTGACTGCATCACGCTTTTACTGTGGCACATGTATCCTAACGCTTCAGTTTTGCTATGATTCCACATTGGCAGTCCTCCTGAGTAGGCACCATCTCGTATCCACTACCTGAACTAAATTTGTCACTTGACTTGCTCTGTATTATCTCCAATATGGCTTTACTCGTATTTGGGAATGCAGTTACGAAAATACGTTTTTCGTCCTTATATGAGAAGATTTTGAGCTGAATAAAGGTTCGTTCGAAAGAGGAAGGTTCAATGCAGCGCGCTCTGGTCATCGTTTGAATCACAAAACTCTGTTAGTGACCTAAAAATACTTAGATTCTGGGGGTGTATTTTGTCGACTTTTGCTCTACTTTTGCTCTACTTTTGCTCTACTTTGGACACTCATATTATTCGATATGAACACAATCTCGTCGAAGCATGACCAGAGCGCGCTGCATTGAAGCTTCTTCTTTCGATTGAGACCACACCCAGTCCAAAATCTGCTGATATAAGGACGAAAAACGTATTCTCCCAAACCCATGTTTCAGGCCAGATTGTATCGGTATACAGCGCGCTGTATTACCCGTGTCTACTCCCTTAAGACGTCGTTAAAACATCTGTCTTAAGACGAATGTGAAATTTTAAACAATAAGTCTAGAGGTCGAATGATGATATTCTGTAGAATATTTCGCGTGTAATGCGCATTTTTTATACAAAATTAATAATAGTTATACAGGGTGTCCCAAAAATGTCGCGTTTCCTTGAACGGGGTACCTCAGGGGGTGATTTGAAACAACTTTTTCCTTAGCGAAAATATTGTCCGAAGCTTCGTTAAGGAGATATTAACCAAAAACCCTGACCAATCAGAGCGGGCGCCTTCCGCCCGAGCTCCCGCGGTAGGCGACCGCGCTTGTACTACGAACGTACGAACAAGCAAGTCGGCATGCATCAAAGGAAATTGCATTACAATGGCAAATGAAAAAGACGTAACAAATAAAATCGAACATTTTGTCATGGTTTGTTTGTCATTTAAAGTGAATAATGAATAAATGATAAATCGATTAAAATCATGTGTAACGTAAAAAGACGAATACAAAGGTTTTTTCTAGAAGAATCGAAAATAATAATTATTTGAAGTGGGAGGATAAGGAATATGTAAATATCATTGTGTTAATAACGTAGCCACGAAAAGGTAATGTAACAGGAAATGAACGAATAGTGATCATAGTTCGTTATTGTGATAAAAATCCGTAATTCAATAACGGCCAACATTGTTGCTGATAATGAAGTCTGTTTAAACAGTCCGAAGAAATATTTACGTACGGAAATTTTGAGAATTATCGCCGGAAATAAGCCATAGCCTGCGTTAAATTTAAAAAATAATAGTCACCAATAATGTAATTAAAACTCACCTTTGTCGGAAATTCACCTGCAGCTTGAAAACCTGTGTCACTCGGTCACTGAACCGATCCTGGTCATCGATGGACGACCCCAATGCACAGCTGGTCCCAGGTATACGACACTACACAAAGTTAAGGGTCGCAATGTCACCTGCGTCCAGGTTAATGTACCGAATATTCACTTCACTGCACGGCTACTAACACTGATCACTTAATTTATTTTTCACGGAAAGTGTTGTTCCTACGTTTTAAAAATTGGTGGCCCCGAAAGGGGCCGATTGTCAATTCAAGAATTGCTCCACGTGGCCACCGCCATTGTCGATGCATGCTTCAGCGCGGAGATTCTAGCGCAAATTCTCGCGCAGCAGCACTTGCGTCCCCGTTGTTCCGGGCGAACACCCAGAACATCGCGTAATATTCTTGGGCCGTGAACATTTCTGCGACGTGATTGCTAGCTGACTGACAGGATTTTTTCCAAGCAACTTCCTGTACCCCCAAGCAGCTTCTCTCGTTCCATTATGAGTTAAGTCCCACCACGACAAGAGGCTTTAGGTAAAAAGAAGCCAACACATTTTCGAAACACATGTGCTTTGCAGAAGTGCAACGAACGAACCATCGTACACTTTCACAAAAGCCCGCGCTCTGTCCTTTTACTGCCAATGTACCCATTGCTTCGAGATGGAAAGCAGACACCACGTGTATCGGTTCGAAAGGGTCCGAAGGGAAGAGAAACAGAAAGTCTTCGAGTTTCTATAAAGAAGAAAATGCATACCTTTCCTGTTTCCCTTTTCCGGTACCCCGAGTCACGTCTGCTACGAGGCGGAACCAGCTAAGTCATAAATTCCCCAAAACTGTAGGAAACCGTTCTCTACCGCTGACTCGCGGGACAATACGGTCATAAACCGCGATCCTGGCGAGACGCTCCGACCGAACAACGTGGCTAGGTTTGCTAGCCAGATGTCTGGTTCTTCCTCCGCTACGTCACCAAGAAGGAGAGGCTTCCTTCTCCACCACCGAAATCGCAGAAGGAAGGTCGCTCCTCTTCGAGGAAAAGATAGCCAATCAGCAATTTGACACCTCCCGAAATTATGATGTCTTGTCTACCTTCGACATCGAAAAGGTAGACAGGGCAGAATTCAATCGTCTCTCGAGCGAACGCATTCATCTCTCGTTACAAACTCGTTCAGCACTCTACTGATACAGTCAACGATACAGTCGACTTCACGTGATCTAGTCAAGCATTCGTGATTAAGACTCTAAGTCAACAGCTCTCTTACTCTAGTCATCGTACGGACTAGCGCGTTTGGTCTATAGTGAATCCACCCTAAGAAAAAATGTGTCCGCGCAGAGATGGTTCCGAGGAGGCGCTGATTGGTCATACTCCCCACTTAACCGCCTACGTTTTTCTCCGTCTTACCGTCTCTCTCCGTGTTACCTCTCTATCAACTGTTCCGCACGTGACGCTTTCATATACATGCCCATACAGCACACTCCATGGCAGGAAGGTTGCCGGAACCTTCCTATGTCCGCCCCTGTGGAACATTGCACGGCAACCTTCCTGCCACCTTCAGGGAACGTTCCGGGCATTCTCTAGCCACCTTCAGGGAACGTTCCGGGCATTCTCTAGCCACCTTCAGGGAACGTTCCGGGCATTCTCTAGCCACCTTCAGGGAACGTTCCGGGCATTCTCTAGCCACCTTCAGGGAACGTTCCGGGCATTTTCTAGCCACCTTCAGGGAACGGTCCGGGCATTCTCTAGGCACCTTCAGGGAACGTTCCGGGCATTCTCTAGCCACCTTCAGGGAACGTTCCGGGCATTCTCTAGCCACCTTCAGGGAACGTTCCGGGCATTCTCTAGCCACCTTCATGGAACGTTCCGGGCATTTTCTAGCAATGGTCAGGGTTAAGGAAATTAATTAAATTACAATAAATACTGACAATTAAATATTCATATATTTTTTCTATACAAGCCGACAACCACAAGAACAATAATAAAAATAATAATAGTATTGGCTCTGGTGGATCTTCTCAAACCCGCGTATGTTAGAAATAAAGGGAGAGAGACACCGCGATATACAATTTTATTCCTCGTCGCTTGACGTTACAGGGATTAATGGCCGTTATCAAAGCGAAGGCTGTTATCGAGACAATTCAAATTCGTTCGAGGCTGTCTTGTCTCCCGCTCGCATCCCCCTTCGCTCGTCAGGGCTCGTTCGGTGCAGCTTCACGAGATCGGGTCGTAGGGGTGCATTTTGGGTTGTCTTTTTTTTTAGGGGAAAACGGCGTTGCCGCTAACACGTATGTGGAGTTCCAGGATCTTCCGCTCTCTTTACTTACAATGTACTGCATGCAGCGTGTAATGAACCTGGAATAATACATGCACTTATTTTACAATTTTACAACTTTAAGTGCTGAAATGAGATAAATAATAAATTTACTTACTCATTTTACTATATGTTTGAATATATGAATGATTCTTTTTGTATATTTCTCTGCCACAGAATCCTCTATTAATTTATTTAATATCAGCAGCTTCCACAACTTCTCTTCAGTAAATGAATCTATAAAAGGTCATCAATAAATTATTTCAGTCATGAAAAATGGCTTCATTAAAAACAACATTCATGTAACGCCAATCGCAAGCTGCATTGAAGCAACGCAATGGAAAAATAACAATCACCGTTACTTTAAATAATTGAACGGAAAGTGAAATGAAAGTTGTACAGTACATGCATGTTTACAAGGAAACTGTGTGAAAAGTAAAAGCTTGTAGCACAGAAAGCAAAGAAATATATGTATTTTAAATAATTAGAAAATTGCAGTTGGTTAATAGGCATCAAATATTTTATATTAGTTACATTAACTTAAAAATAAGCTCCTTAATTTGAATAATTCATATATATTACTTGCGAAACAATCTGTTTTTATCCTGTTCTTATATATCGTGACAGAAAACACAAGAACATTTATATTGTCCAAATACAGTAGGAATGCTTGCAGAGAGAAGATTTCTTTGAATGTACGAAATTCAGGCCCAGACCCATGTTCTGTAACCAACGATGCAGATAGTTTTCATTCTTCAACGGAAATCTATATGAAACAAACAAAAATATTTATTTTTAAGAAGTTCGACATAACCTACAAGTAGCATATACATGGGTTCTACTTACCCGTGATATGTCAAACCTTCACCCAATTCACTCAGGTCTCCTGCACCACAAAACACACACGTTCTAACCATTTTTACTACTTAAAGCAATTAATAACTAATCACGCTCTAACTATTTACGCGTGTGCTTTCTTATGTGCTTTGGCTTTACACAACGCCTGGATCTTCACCACGCCGCCGGCTTGGGAAGATCCACCAGAGCCAATACTACTACTACTATTATTATTATTATTATTATTATATATATATATTGACTTTATTGATTCCCCTAGGGGTTACAATCTCCCTTCCTCTCCACTCCTTACATTTCTTCTTCCCTTAATCCTACCTTAAATCTACCTTATACTATCTTAACCTATCTTAGCCTATCTTATTCTATTTCTATTTCTTTATCCTATTTCCCCGCACGCCTCTCCCCCCTCATCGCTCGCTCTCCCTCTACCTACAACCCTGCCGCACGCACACGCAACCCCCTCTCTCCCGGACCTCCGCTTCCACTCGTCTCACCTTCCATTCCAATCTCTTCATTTATACCTCGTTTGCTTCTCTCCTTTCCTCAATTTTCCTCAACCATTCCTCCCCCTCTCCCCCGTCATCCAAAACCTCCCCTGCCATCTCCTGCCACCCCCTCTCCTCTCCCCACCCCATACAAACCTCCCACACGTGCTCCCACGTCTCTTCCCCCCCTCCACATACCCTACATCTCCTTTTTTCCTCCTCTTCCCAATACCTCCCCCCCCTCATTTCATTCCCCAACCTAAACCTCGCCACCCTATTCCATCTACTTTCTCCCCATCCTTTCTTCAAATACTTTGGCAACCCTTCCCCCTTCACTCTCCCATACCATCTATTCGACTTTGATTCCCCTATCTTTCTCCACCTCTCCTCTTCCTGAAATTTCCTTTCCCTACTCACTAACTCCTCTCCTCTTATTCCCCCCCTTTCCCTTAACACTTCCATCTCCTCCAGTGTCCAGCCCCTTTCCTCATAAAACTCTTTCCTTTCTTCTTCCCACCCCTCCAACACCTTTCCCCTCCTTAGCCTCCCCTTCATTTCTTCCCAGCACCTCCTCGCCAGCTCACCCCCTTGCCCCTCTTCCAACTTTCTTTCAAACCCCCACGCCCTCATCCCTGCCCTTCCCCTCAACATTTCCCTTTGTACCTCCTCCCTGACCATATATCCCGGCGTACTTCTCTCCACCCCCAGCACCCACCTCAAAAACCTCTCCTGCAGTCGCTCTACCTTCGCCCTTTCCCTCCACCCCCACACCTCTACTCCGTACCCTACCACCGGCCACACCAGCTTATCAAAAAGCCATAGCCTCCTTTCCCAATCTTTCCCAAATAACCTTTTCCCAATACCCCATACCTTCCCCATCACCGCCGCCCCTTTTTTCACCCTCTCCCCCACATGTTCCTCCTGCCCCCCGTTTCCCATCACCGTGTACCCCAGATATTTAAAACTCCTCACCTCCTCTATCTCTTTCCCCTTCCATCTCCATGTCACCCTCTTCCATCTCCCCCCTCCCCTTCTACACCTCATCACCTTCGTCTTCTCCACGTTAACCTGCAGTCCCTTCCCCTCCACGTACTTCTCCAACTTCCCCATCAACCCCTTCATTCCCTCCTCGTCCTCCGCCAACACCGCCACATCATCGGCATAAGCCAACGTGTACACTTTCCCCCCCCCCCTAGCTTCACTCCCCCCCATCCTCCCTTTTTCAGAACCTCTTCCATATCCGCCGTGAGCAGAATGAATAGGCTCGGACTCAGCGGGCACCCCTGTCTCACCCCTCTCGCCGTCCAAAACCTTTCCCCCTCCTCCTCCCCTATCCGTACCCTACCTGTTGTTTCCCTCAGTATCTCCTCACATCTACCTACCAGTCCCTCCCTCACCCCCCTCCCCCTCATCGCCCTCAGCAGTACCTCCCTGTCCACCGAGTCAAACGCCGCTTTCAAATCAATGAATAGCACTACCATTTTCCCCCCCTTTCTTCCCACTTGCCTATTTATCAAATAATTTAACACGTACACATTGTCTATACACCCCACCCCTCTCCTAAAGCCCGTTTGACTCGGTGGCAGTAGTCCCTTCCCTTCCACCTCCACTCTCAATCTCTCCGCCAACACCGACGCGTACACCTTGTACGCCGTCTGTGTTAGTGTTATCCCCCTATAATCCTCCACCTTCTTTCCCATCCCCTTCTTCACTACAGGTACCACCACCCCCTCTCTCCACCCTTCTGGCCATCCTTCCCCCCTCCACACCCTCTTACACAACTCCCATAGCCACCTCTCCACCTCCGCGCCTCCATACTTCCAAACCTCGTTCGGGATCCCATCCCCCCCTCCCGCCTTCCCATCCTTTAAGTTCCTTATCACCTTTCCTATTTCCTCCCTCCCTATCTCCGCCTCTCCGTCCATCCTCCTCCTCATCTCCCCACCCCTTCTTACCCTCCACTCCACCCCCCCCCAGCAACCCCCTGAAATATCCGTCCCATTCTCCCATTGTTATTTCCTCATTAACTCTCCCTCTCCTTTTCCTCCCCCTATTCACCACCTTCCATACTTGCCCCTCTGTTCTTACTCCTTCCACTTCCTTCACCCACTTCTCCACCTCCTTCTTTCTTTTTTCCTCACATAGCCTCCCATACTCCCTCTTCTTCTCCTTATATTCTCTCCCATCCCCTCCTTCCCTCCTCCATTTTCTCAACTCCCTCCTTACCCTACTCTTCTCCTCTCTACACTCCTTATCCCACCACCCACCCTTCTTTACCGTCTCCCCCCCCTTTCCCATCTTACCCATCGCGTCCTTAATCCTTTCCCGCATCTCACACCACTCCTCCTCTACTCCCCTCTCCCCCTCACCCCTTTTCCCCAAATTCCTCATAAACTCCAATCTTCCCTCTTCCGTCCAGTCTCCCCTACCTCCTCCCCTCTTCCCACCTTTTCCCCTCCTTTCCCCTTCATCACTCCCCTCCCCTCTTAACCACACCACTACCGGGTGGTGATCCGATTCCACCCTCTCCCCTACCTCCAGCCTTTCTACCTTCTCCCTTGTATCTTCGTTCCCTATCACATAATCTATTACCGTATTCCCCCTTCCCCCTGTGAAAGTCCACTCCCCCTCCTCGTCCCCCTCTGTATTTCCATTCAAAATTCTCCACGCCCTTTCCTCTAAGTACCCACACAACCTCTTCCCTTCCCCATTTACCTCCTTATCCTTGGATCTCCTTTTCCCTCCCCCTCTTCCTTCATCCTCTTCTTCCCACCGTACCTCCCCTCCTTCCTCCCCCGTGCGAGCATTAAAATCCCCCCTATCACTATTCTTACCCCTTCCTCTCTTTCTTCCATCCACTCCCCCAGATCCTCTAGCTTCTCTTTCAAGTCCCTATTCACATACACCCCAACTATTTTCCACCACCCCCCCCCAATTTTCACTTTCTTAGCCATTATCCCCTCCTTCCCTCCCCCTCCCCCAACTCCCACTTCCAACTCCTTTCTCACCCCCAGCAACATTCCTCCTATCGCTCTTCCCTTCTTACTTTCCCTCCTGGCCCACTGCTTTTCCCATATATACCCTCTAGGTAATCTCCTTTCAACATACCCCCAATCTTTCTCTTCCACCCACGTCTCACTCAGTACCATCACATCCCATTCCTCCAGCCCCCTCCAAAATCCTTCATCCTTCCTCTTTACCCCCGCTACATTCCAGAACGCCACCCTCCAAACCCCCCTACCTTTCCCCCCTCCCTCCTCATTCCCCCTTCCCACTTCATTCGTTTCCCTGCCCCTCACACCATTTCTCCCTTAACTCATCCCACCTTCTTACCTTCCCGTCCACCCACATTTTCATATACCCCACCTGCACTTTCCTTCCCCTCTCCCTCTCCCTTTGCGCCTCTCCCTCTATTTTCCATTTCACCCTCCGTTCCTCCTCGGTGAGGTCGTCCTCTACCCTTTCCCTTCTTCCCCTCAGTTTTTTCTTAGCCTCCATCACCTTCCTTTTCTCCTCCCTTCCCTCCAGCCTCACCAACACCATTCCACTCCCCTCCTTTCCTATTCTTCCTATTCTCACCACCTCCTTTATTCCCTTCATCTCCAACCCCATCCTTTCCCATAACCTCTCCACCTCCTCCTTCACCTCCTTTCCTTCCAGCCCCAACCCCCTCACCACCACATTATTTCTTCTTACCTCCCTTTCTTTCTTGTCCTGCGTGACTTCTATCCTTCTAATTCTCATCCTCCATTCCTCCTCTATTCCTTCCCCCCTCACCCCCTCCCCCACACTCCCTCTTTTTTCCTTTTCCCACCTCCCTACCTTCTCCATCACCTCCTCCATCCTCCTATCACATTCATCTATTTTTTCTAACTTCTCCACTAGCCCTCCTCTCCTCACCCTCTCTTCTCTCATCTCCTCCTCCCATCTCCTCCTTTCCTCTCTCCACTCCTCCTCACTTCTTCTTCTGTCCTCCCTTTCCTTTTTCATCTCCTCCCTCTCCTTCCTTATCTCCTCCTCCAACATCCTTCTCTCTTCCCTATCCCTTCTCATTTCCTCCCTCATCCTCCTCATCTCCAACATCATTTCCCTTATCATTCCCTCCATCGACCCCTCTTCTTCCCCTCCCTCCTTCCTCCCCCCTTTACCGCCCTTTTCTGGCGACCTCCACGTCTTGGAGCATCTTTTAAAACCTCCTGCTTTATCCTGCCCCATTGCCCCAGCGTCCTCTTCTCTTTCTCTCTTCTTTCCCCACAAACTGTCCAAACTTCCCGCGCTACTCCCTATGCTGTTCTCACTGTCCTTTCTAATCCTACCTTCGTTTGCCTTCTTTCCCACTTCTTTTTCTCCCCCTTTTTCCGCCTCCATCTCTTCCTTTCCTCTCTATCCCTTTTCCCCTTTCTTCCCCTTTCCCACTTTCCTTGCCCTGTTACCCTTCTACCCTACCCTCTTTTCCTTTTTCTCCTGCTCCTTTTTCCTTACTCCTTATATCCTCGTCCTTCCTTATACTTTTTGCCTTCTCACTTTTTCAAACTTCCCGCTTTCCCACCAACTCTTCTCTCCTGTTTCACTCTTCTCCCACCTGCGTCACTACCTGTCACACTCCACGTTCCTTCCCGCCTTTCTTCACCTATCTCTACCACCTAACCTCCAAAACCTCCCGTATCCCTTCCGCACTTCTGCCACCCCCTACCACCGTCCCTTTCCCTTTATCCCCCGTCCCTTCCTCAACTCCCCTCTACCTTTCACTCCACTTTCCACTCTCCCTCACCACGTCACTCGCCTTTCGCTCCAGCCACAAACTCCACTCACTCTTACGCACATCTACCATCCACGCGACCGGAAACGGAAGTCCTTATTATTATTATTATTATTATTATTATTATTATTATTATTATTATTATTATTATTATTATTATATTATTAGTATTAGTATTAGTATTAGTATTAGTATTAGTATTAGTATTAGTATTAGTATTATTATCATTATCATTATTATTATTATTATTATTATTATTATTATTATTATTAACGGGACTAGTCCCATAGTTTACATAAAGCATACAACAATTGACCTTACATCGTCTACACAAAGCGTAAGTACCTAATATACAGGAGAAACTTTTAACTTCCTACTCTGAATAATATAGTGTATGTGAATGTAAAAAATGTGTAGCTAATTTATTTAAGAAATCAATGGTGTGTATAAATGTTTCTCCTTTTTCCATAAGGATTTTGTAAAAAATATGCACATATACAGTATAATCTGCAACTACAATAATTATTATTGATATCAATTAGGGAAAAGTCGATACAATTACGGTTATGGAACCGATATGAGGAGGGAAATAGGAACCGTAACCGAAACACAGATAATAGTTGGAAATTTCGGTTCTTCATAACAATTATTCAGAATAAAGGTTCTTTATAACCGTTTGGAGAACCGAAATCGATATTATAACAGTTTTCGAGCCCTGCTTACTGCGGGACCTTTGTTGTAAAATTTCCGAAAAGTTCCATGAAGGTGGCTAGAAAATGCCCGGAACGTTCCCTGAAGGTGGCTAGAGAATGCCCGGAACGTTCCCTGAAGGTGGCTAGAAAATGCCCGGAACGTTCCATGAAGGTGGCTAGAGAATGCCCGGAACGTTCCCTGAAGGTGGCTAGAGAATGCCCGGAACGTTCCCTGAAGGTGGCTAGAGAATGCCCGGAACGTTCCCTGAAGGTGGCTAGAGAATGCCCGGAACGTTCCCTGAAGGTGGCTAGAGAATGCCCGGAACGTTCCCTAAAGGTGGCAGGAAGGTTGCCGTGCAATGTTCCACAGGGGCGGACATAGGAAGGTTCCTGCAACGTTCCAGCAATGTTCCCGGTGGAACATTCCACGGCAACGTTCCTGCCACCTTCAGGGAACGTTCCTGCCATGTAGTGTGCTGTATGGGTGGTGGCACAATTATTTCCGAATACGCACGACAACCGCCTGCATTTTATAAAAATTTGAACAAAAAATCTTATCGTTCCTTTGAATATAAATCCTAAAAAAAGACGTAATAAATGGCATTCTAAATAGACTATTTAGAACACGTCCTTAACTGATGGTATATCTGTTCGGAACCAAAGAACTACCGGGTAGATACACTGCACTCCTGCAGTGTTGACATTGACATCGGTCACGTCCCGCCCTTGGAGGGGCAGGGAAACCGGCAGGTAAAGCGCTACGAGCAATCGCCTGCGTCGGGCCCGTAGGCGGTGGTGGGGGCTGCGCAGATCGGTCGCAAAACGGTATGGGCGTCGTTTTTTCTTAGGATGGATTCACTATAGTCAAGCATTCGTGACTAAGACCATCGATCAAAGACATTCATACTCTTGTCTGGTCATCATACGGACCAGCAAGTTTCTTCTCATCGCGTCAATTAAACAGTAACTTAAAATTAATTTGGCGAGTGAGAAAGACATCAGCACCGCGTACCACAGAGTCACTTGGGCCTTACAACCCCAAGAGAAAGAACCATCTTTCGCGCGTGTGTCGATAGCTTAAACACCGACATTTAATGCTGGGATTATGTGGGTCTAACCGCACATGCGGACTACCCACTAAACCCCCGTCTTAGCACCACCTCAGATGGGCCCCATGGCGGTACCCGGGACTGCTGACGTAGTACTTCAAGTACCGCTACCATGGAGAGGTCATTCCTGCCAATATGGCAGGTCTACCAAGGAGGCTGACCGTGAAAGCGGCCAGCTGTGACCACCAAAAACAGTGGTATCGGATAAAAACCTTAGGATCTACGAATAAATACGCGCTAAAAGAATACCCTTCCACTACCAATAATACTGGGACCCCATCCGGGGTACCCCTCCGCGAATCTAATCTCCGCTACGGACACAGCACAGCGGTTATCTTCTCTTTTTCATCTTCCTCCCCCCCCCCCCCCCCCCGCTAGCCTGCGCTATTCCGCGGCCTTACGGGCAGTCGCCTCTTTAAGGGCCCTTGCCCTCTCCTCGCGCAGCACGCGGGCCGCCTCCCGTTCCTTCGTTTGCCTCACCGTCATCACCGATACGGCGAAGCCGCGAAGGCACTCCCACTTCTCGACGGAAGCCGTGGCCCTCTCGATGAGAGTGGAGACCTCCACCGAGGCGCCAAGGCCAGAGGCTAACGCCTCACGCTCGGTGACGTACGCCGGGTAGTCGATGTGGACGTGCTCCGCATCGTCCCGAGCCGCCCCGCATTCCAGGTACACCGGAGAGGGCGCCTTCCCGATTTTGTGGCGGAAATATCCAAAACAGGCCAGGGACATCCACGAAGGTATTTACCCTGGGAACCAACCGCCTAACCCAACCAGTAGGTGGGATTTGGTCCCATATGCCCTGCCACTCGGTCATGGCGTCCTCGAGGGCACGGGCCTTATGGAGGCGGACCCTCGTCTTTCTTGCCTCGGGGTTCCCCTGGAGGACAGAGTCTTCCCTATTCTCGGCCTTAGCGCAGAAGACGGCCCTTCCGGCTCGCGCCTTAATGTAAAGCGGTAATCGCCCTGCTAAAACGCAGAGCGAGTTAAATGAAACCGTCCGGTACGCCGTTGTGAACCTCGTGAGGGCCGTTCGCTGGGCACGCCGGGGGATAGTTCTGGCTGCCTCGGTGTTCAGTGATGCAGCCCAGACGGGGGAGCCGCATAGGATAACCGACTCCCAAACCGAGTAATACAGCCGCCTAGAGTGGAGGGACGGGCCTCTGGTGTTGGGGAGCAGCGTTGCCGGCGCCCCCGAAACCCTGTCAGCCGTCCTTGCCACCTGCTCAAGATGGGGTCTGAATTTCCGGAGGGAGTCAAACACCCCCAAGTACCTTACAGAGGCCGCGGTGGTTATCTCGGCCCCCAATACCTGCATGGTGACAATCTTCGCCATCCTCCGACCAGTCAAGAAGATGGCCTCGGTCTTCTGCGCGGCAAGGGAAAGCCCGGTTTTGTCGAACCAGGCTTTAACCCTGGTCAACGCGGAGGTCATCATCGTCTCTAGTTGCTGGAGGTTCGCTGCCGAGAACAAGAGCGCCACGTCGTCCGCATACGCGATGGCGCGGATGAACCTGCCCATCTCAAGCTCTCTAAGGATCCTGACGTAAGCAAGGTTCCACAAGAAGGGTCCTAAAACGGACCCCTGTGGAACCCGCGCGAATATACTACGGATCACCGTCCCCCCTTTCGCGAACACGGTAATCCCCCTGTCCGAAAAACAGTCTCCCAGGGCAGCCAACAAGGAGGGGAACACCTCTCCTCTCCAGCTCCCGGAGGATGATATCCCAGCGTAGGGTGTTAAACGCATTACATATGTCCAAGGAGAGGAGGACGCAGCTCCTCCCCTTCTCCCTATACAGTTCCGCGAATCGGGCCACTTCCGTAGCCGCCTCAACTGTTCCCATGCCCCGGCGGAAGCCAAACTGGTTGTGGTGGAAAGGATCCCTACCCAGTTGCTCCTCCAAGAGTTCCATCATCGCATACTCCCAAACCTTTGATAAGGCTGGGAGTATGGAGATAGGCCTGTACGCTTTTGGATTAAGGGGGTCCTTTCCCGGCTTAGGGCTAAGGATAACCCATGCCCTCTTACAAGACTACCCCTCACCAGGGTATCCAGGACCATACCCCTGATATCCTTGGGATTTGCCTTCGCCATGCAGGCCACCACCTCGGACGGGACTCTATCCAGCCTTGGGGCCTTTCCAGTTTTAATAGCGGCCAGTACCCTAGAGATGAGGTCCCTGGTCACCTCAGGAGGGCAGTCTGATCTAGTGACCCACTGGGTAAGCGTGGTCTGGCGTTGACCCCCAGCCGCGGGGTTGGGGGGGGGGGGGTGCAGAGGTGACGAACAAAGCATCCACCACCGCCCCCATCTGGTCCAGCGTCATCACGGCCCTCGGATCTTTGCCCTCCAGCATTGCCATTACAATTTTGTATGGCTTGCCCCAAGGGTCACCATCGACGGTGCCGCAGAGGTCCCTCATATAATCTGGACCGCACGCCTGGCCGAGGAGTTTCTCCTGCCTCAGTTGTTCGAGGCGGGGGTCACGTTTCCTCCTCCTCCTCTGAAAGGACTGCCGGGCCTTAAGCATGACCCTCCGGGCCACGGCGATCTCGGGACACCACCAATATTTCGGCCTACGGACACCTCTCGGGAGGGACCTCTTTATAAGGTTACCCGCAGAGACCTCCTCCAGGAGACGCTGGATCCTGTCGGCGCATGGCTCCGCCGAAGCAGCCGGGGGGGGGGGATTGGCATCACGGAGATCGCAGTACCGCTCCACAATCACCTCCTGGTCTAGATCTTTGACGGAGTACGGGTTCCAGCCGTCCCCGGGCAACCTCCGCGTGACGCGCGGCTTGGCCAGAGTGTGGAGGATGTAGTGGTGGTCCGAGGCTGTAAAATATTTCAGAACCTCACTCCTCCTAACCCGCCCTGCCAATCCCCTATCCATAGACATGACGTCAATAAACGACGTGCCCCCGTTCCTAGAGAAGGTGGCCTTCTGTCGGAGCCTGATGGGGACCAGGCCCAGCCTGGCCAAAAGTCCCATACAAACATGGCCCCTCCTGTCCGACTTCGCTCCTCCCCACGCTGGGGATTTGGCGTTGAGGTCCCCTACCAGGATTACCCCTTTACCCGGGGACATCAGGGAGGCAACAATATCCTCTAGTTCCTCCATATAACGGAGGAACTCCGGACCCTTCTTGCTCGGGGCGCAATAGCATCCAACCACTATTGTGTCGCCAACAATAGCAGTGGCAATACCCTCCGCTGCGACGAGGGGGGGGGGGGGGGGCAGGGAGGCAAACCTCCCATTAAAGCCAGTCACCCAGATCGCCGCATCCCCCGTGGCATCCCCGTTCCACTCAGGTAGTATAGTCCCTGATTTCCAGGGCCGTCTTATCCTGAAGGGGGGCGCACACCAGTTTGCCCCCGGTGGCCTTGATAAGAGCTTCCGCGGTGTCCGCGGCACTCCCCCTCGCCTCGAGCTCCAACAATATGTGCCCCGGGCGGGTGCGCTTCACCGCCTTTACCCCCGACAGGGCAGCCCGGCCCATGGTAACCGTCATCCTATACGTGTCGATATAGGTGGCGCCCTCCGGTACCCTGACCAGGACAGCCTCGGGCCTCCTCCTCTCCGACTTCCGTTTCCTCTTCCTCTTCTGCCTCTCGTCCCCTCCTTGCGAGACCACCGGTTGCCGGAGGATCGGCTGCGACGGGAGAACCTGGGAGAAAACAGGTTCCCCCACCCGTCCCTCCGAGTTCGGCCGAGGCCGATGATTCAGGGGGCGGGGCGCGGGCTGGGGTGCATCTCGAGCCCGTTGCTCGTCAGAGGGGGGGGGGGGGGAGGGGAATAAACAACACAGGTCTATGATATCAAATGTAGCTTACATAATTTTTACAAATAATGCTGGATATATTCTTTGAAACCATATTCAACTAGCTCATTTCAATTCTCCGATCTGCAAGTCGTAGTCCTACGCTCACAACTGACGGCTCAATCGAAATTGAGCTTATCGGATTTTGGAGGGGGGGGGGGGGGGGGTGGCTGCTTTCAGGCGTTCTCGATACTCTCTAGTTCGTTGTGCTGTTGTCTTGGGTTTCTTGAATTCTACGTCACTTCCTCTTGCACCTCCTTTTATTTTTCTCCACTTCTGCGTGCGTTCACACTGCGAATTTCGCGGCATTGTCGTAAATGTTAGCCTGTTCACACGAAAATTATCGGCACCACGCTCGGGCCTGGTGGCGAACTTACAACGTATACTTACTTTGCGCGAGTGAGAGGACCCGTGAGCGGACGAGAGAGGACGAAAGAGTCCCCTCTCGCTTGCTTTCAGGCCCTCTCACTCTCGACCGAAGGATTCCAAGGAATGGTGGCGATAGGGACCGTGCATACAACGCACGTTTTAGTTTAAACCAGTGTGTTCTTTATATATTTGAATAGAGCTCGTCGAGAGCTTTAACACGATACTTTGCACAGTTGTGTTGTGCTCCCGGTTGCCCTATGATATGAAATGTGTAACTATGTGCTAAACAATTCAATTCACACGAAAATAATTTTTAAACATGTCAGGGTAATTGTGCATAAAAGGGTACACCACCCCGATTTCGATGACCCTGCAATATATTGCCGAGGGCATGATTCTGAATAACTTTTTCCTATACATGTTCGCATTCGCATTCGCAAACAACTTTTCCAAAACCCAAAAAACTTTTCAGACAAAAGTTGTAGTATATAAAGAGGTGAATATAATGGAAGGAAAAATTTATTTTTCAAGGTCACTCTATCGAGTTTTCAAGGCCACGGACGTTTTTTTTGTTAACAATCGTATATGCTATGAATGTATTCTTAAACAGAAAAAAATACAAATTCAACGATATATCATAATGTATATTTATGTCAAGGTTTAAAAAGTTCAAAATATTCAAATTCGTGGCGCGTCCTTTTCCCGTGGTCTAATCGGGCTGAAATTTTTTCCAGATCATTTTCCAAACAAGTGTCACATTTCTGGAAGGCGGGACCAAAAAACTCTGATGGTCGAAAAATAAGGTCCACCCTAATGTACATATGTATATGTAACTATATAATAATCATTACTTTATGTTGAATATTTTCTTCTCTATTTGTAATTGATACTATTTTTAATGGCGGTCCGATTTTGGAAACCGATGGGTACGATGTAGGAGACTGTTTGTCTAAATCGTACCTGTTACAGTATGTGACAAAAAGATTAATAACAAATTAATTTGTTCTGAACAAAAAGTTAAGCAATAATAGTAGGTGCCTAAAAGATTAAGCAACAATATCCAATAGTCATTTGCGTTCAAATTAGTACCAAATATGAAATATAACGTAAAATGTCTTAAGTGGTACATAGGCCAGGCTTGGGAATTAAGTGAACGCGCCGGCCGATTTTCAGAAGCAACGCCTCCTTTCTCCCGCCGCTACGTCTTGACCCCCGCGGCGGCCTAGCAGCTTGGAGCGTCTCAGGCTCGTACCACGTGAACCGCGCGTGGCGTATTAAGGAGGCTACACACGCTCCGACCGGATCGTGTGTATGGTAAAATTGTGCAATTATTTTGGCCTGCGCAGTTCGGATTATGCCGGCCGGATTGTGCAAGCCAAAAAAATGCACAGTTTTACCATACACACGCTCCGGCTGCCCTCTCCGGCCGGCCTGCACAGTCCGGATTACGCACGCTGACCGGAGCATGTGTATGGTAGAAGTGCGCAGTTTTTTGGCCTGCACAGTCTGGCCGAAACAAATACGAAAAACGATTCGATTGCCCTGAACCGGACTGGCCTGCGCAGGCCGACCAGAGCGGGTGTAGCGATATTCTGTTTTCTGGACGCAGGGGGGTAGACAGAAAACGTGTCCGAATTTGTAATCTAAATCCTAATAAAAGTTGATTGTATCGATACCGATATTATAGATGATATTCAATCAATTCGATACCAAAGTACTGAATAGGATACATCGGTACATGTAAGCTTCCAAAACAAAGGACAATGTTAAGCCGCAGAGGGGATTAGTGACCCACGAGCCTACAGCGTATGCTATACACCGTTGGAAAGATCTCCCCAAGACGCATCGATTCATACCATTTTATCTTCGAAATCAGATGGGATCACCTCGAAAAATGACCTCAAAGTTCGAGATTTTGGGGTTTTGAACAAAAATATCTATTAGATATGTCAACGGTACTCCTAAGATTGTTATGATAAACCGACAACAATAAAAAAACTAGCAAGGAGCTTGTCTGTATATTATCAGAATGTCAGAGGTTTACGTACTAAATTGAATCATTTGCATCGAGAGGTCGCTTGCTCTTCGCTTCAGTCTGACGTCCTTATCTTAACTGAAACCTGGCTTATCGACAGTATTTCTGACAGCGAGCTAGGATTAAATAACTATACCGTATACCGATGTGACCGATCTAAACTAACTAGTTCATATTCTAGAGGCGGCGGCGTTCTTATTGCGATTCGAAACACCTTACGCAGCCGTATCACTACCAATACCGTATTCAATGTTGAACACTTATTTGTTGAAGTTGCATTTGGAGCTCTTCCTTTAATAATTGGTGCGGTTTATTTGCCTCCGTTAAGTGATGTGTCCTTGTATAGTGCACACTGCTCTGCGATTGCTGATGTTTTAGACAATTATTCAAATTGTAACTATATTATTTGTGGCGATTATAACCTTCCTCATATCTCATGGTCCGCCTCCAACTCATTTCACGTTAATTCAAACGTTTCCACTAATGCAACTGCATCTGCTGGGATTCTCGCCCATACTTTTAACTTTTATAATGGATCCCAATGCAATTCTGTGTTAAATTCTAACGGCAATACTTTAGATTTAATCTTCTCAAACATCGTGTCTACACGTGTTATGTGCTCTCCTGAGTCGATTGTAAAATGTGATAGTTACCATCCCGCTCTCCACATTTCGATTAATCTACAAATCATAATAAATGCACATCATACCACTTACCCCTGTTATAACTTCAAACATGGCGACTACAGTAGTATTATTAACTACTTAAATCATATAAGTTGGGATGTTGTGCTCGCAAATACTAACGTTGACGATTCTACGAAACTCTTGTACGACCACCTTTATTTTGCTATCGAAAACTTTATTCCAAAAATGTATTATAACCGTTCGTCTTTTCCTAAATGGTTTTCTCGTACCTTAATTGGACTGGTTCGTAAAAAAAAACAGGCTCATAGAGCCTTTAAAAAGAGCGCACAACTGTCTGACTATTTGACTTTTGTCAACTTGCGAACCGAATGTAAGAGAATTGCTAAACATTGTTACTCCTCTTATGTACGCAAAACTGAACTATCGGTTCAAAATAATATTAAATCCTTTTGGAGTTTTATAAATTCTAAGCGTAAAACGTCTGGTTTGCCATGTAACATGTTTTACAAAGAAAATGCGGCAATTGATGATGTTAAAATTGCGAATTTATTTGGCACGTCTTTTGGATCAGTTTATCGAAATAGCACTACTAATTACAAAATCCCGGAAAATGGATGCAACCCCTGTTTTTCTGACCTTGATATTGACATTAGTGATGTTTATATCAGATTAAATAAACTCGATGTCAATAAAGGACCTGGTTTAGATGGTATCCCTCCCTTGTTTTTTAAAATGTGTAGCTTTATTATATCTCGGCCGCTTTGGATAATCTTTAATAAATCTATAAAATCAGGCGTATTCCCGAATTCTTGGAAGACCAGTCTGGTTGCACCCATTTTCAAAAACCGCGATAAAACAAATGTTGAAAACTATAGACCTATAAGCATTATTAGTGTTATACCTAAAATATTCGAAGAAATTGTAACAAATAAGTTACACGGTATGGTCTCTCTCTCTATATGTGATGAGCAACATGGTTTCGTGAACAAGCGATCAACAACCACAAACCTAGCGGTGTATTGCAATTATGTATCATCTTCTTTAGAAGCCAAACTACAGGTAGACACAATATTTACTGATTTCCAAAAAGCTTTTGACACTGTAAATCATTCTCTTTTAATTGAGAAGCTTTCAGCATTGGGCTGCAAGGGTAACCTATTGGCATGGCTGGGTAGTTACCTTACTGATCGTTTTCAAATTATACGTATACGCAGAGGCCTATCATCTCCGGTTCGTGTTTTATCCGGTGTACCTCAAGGCTCCCATCTAGGTCCTCTACTATTTATAATTTTCATAAATGACTTACCTACCATTTTCCAACATTGTAAGTTCCTCCTATTTGCGGATGATTTAAAAATCTTCAGAAGCATCTCGTCCATTGATGATGCTTCCAGATTACAGGCGGACCTAGATCGTCTCTGCGACTGGTGTCACCGGAATAGTATGGATCTCAATATAAAAAAATGCCATGTTATGCGGTCCTCCCGTCGTTCTGAACCCTTCTTATATCCTTACCGTATCAATAACGATATTCTCTCCTCAATAAGTGAAGTTAAGGACTTAGGCATTCATTTCTCCTCAACCTTAGACTTTTCCAACCATATTTCTTATATTGTTAACTCGGCTTCTAGAACACTTGGCTTCATACTACGTTTTTCAGCTGATTTTCATTCAATTCACACACTAAGATTGCTATATATTACCCTTGTTCGTCCCTTGTTAGAATATGCTTCAATTATATGGTCTCCGAAACGCTTTAATCACGAAATCATGCTTGAGAGAGTGCAACATAAATTTCTCAGATTTTGTTCATATAAGCTTAAGAGGCCAATGTCAATATTCGATCACGATTACTCTACAATATTAAACACAGTCAACCTCGAAACATTAGCTGCACGTAGAAAAATATCTGACCATTTATTTATTTTTAATTTAATCAATAACCATATTGATTGTCCCTCTCTTCTTATGCAAATCAATTTCTATGCACCTGAACGCGTATTGAGATCTAGAGCAGGATTTCAACCACTTAAATCCAGATCTACATATGGATTAATTAATCCAATAAATCGAATTATTGCTGACTCTAGTACTCTGTATAACAGTATTGATTTCTTCAATGGGTCTGTGCACACTTTTAAAAGACAGTTACGTATCATTATCGGATAATGTCATATCTTATGTACCATGAGTTTTATTCTTTTTTGGGCATGTCTATCTTTTGTAATATTAGGTTAAGTTCTTTTTCTTTTCGTCTAAATATTTATGTAAAGAGGGCTTCGGTCCGTTTATAAATAAATAAATAAATAAATAAAAGAAACCGGTAGTAAAAGTCGATCCGGCCCGAGGGACCTCAGGAAGGCACCTGAGGGAAAACCGAGGGATGCAAGCGATACTCTAGCACAGGGGTGCACAGGACCCCCAATTCCGGGCGCGAGCGCACATTCGAGCTCATTCCAGGACAAGCGAGTCCGCCACGAAGTGGGGAGCGGCTGGAGTAGTGGGAGCCAGAGATGGGCAAAAAATTATTTTAAATAAAAAATTGATTTCGAATAAAAGACAAAAATTTTATTCGAGGGTCATCGAATAAAAATAACTTTGGGTAATTTTATTCGAAGCGCCTCAAAATAACTTTTTTATTCGACGAGATTCATTCGACGGCTACGCATGATTTTTTTATTCGACGGGAATTCATTTTAAGCTTTGAAATGATTTTCTCCGTTTCAGGCGTGTTTTATTTCAAAAGTTATTCGTTGTTAAATAACTTTGGGCGAGCCTCGAGAGCCTTTGATCGAAGCCGCCCGGCTTCTCGAGCCGAGCGACATTGTATCGTTCACCCGTATACGCTGCAGCGCGGAGTTGTTCGGCGATGTGTCATCGATTATACAGAAACGAAATTTCTTTATTTTTCGTCGTATCAATATGAAAGTGACGCCAATGGATTCCTTGCATTCTCCCGATTAAATTGGCCAAAAAATTATTCAAATCGGGCTACTTTTAACGAAACGCGCTTTCAATCTTGCAAATTAATTGTATGCCTAATATCGTTAATTAAAGTTCAAATTATGTCAGGTTTGGTATCATAACTTAATTATGGTATAATTATAACTACTTACTAGTTGGCCAATCCATTTATTTTTCAATTGATTGATACGAAACTCTGGTTAAGAACATCGCGATACGAAGCTAATATTCTAGGCCCTAGAATCTTCGTTATTGCCAATAAGTAGTGCAGTGAAAATGCGTGCCTGACCGTGTTGACACCTGAGACCCTTCAGAAGCGAGCGCTCGACAGCCGAGAAACACGGGGCCATAAAAGACATAGATAGCACAAGCCATTAAGAACGGAAAAATGTGAAATCAGATTCTTCATCGCTTCTGCACGAAAGTCATATCAATCGTCTCCTTGTGTTTTCCCGACGAAAATGATACCAAACCTGACATAATTTGAACTTTAATTAACGATATTAGGCATACAATTAATTTGCAATATTGAAAGCGCGTTTCGTTAAAAGTAGTCCGATTTAAATAATTTTTTGGCCAATTTAATCGGGAGAATACAACGAATCCATTGGTGTCACTTTCATATTGATACGACGAAAAATAAAGAAACTCCGTTTCTGTATAATCGATGACACATCGCCGAACAACTCCGCGCTGCAGCGTATACGGGTGAACGATACAATGTCGCTCGGGTCGAGAAGCCGGCGGCTTCGATCAAAGGCTCTCGAGGCTCGCCCAAAGTTATTTAACATCGAATAACTTTTGAAATAAAACACGCCTGAAACGGAGAAAATCATTTCAAAGCTTAAAATGAATTCCCGTCGTATCAAAAAATCATTCGAAGCCGTCGAATGAATCCCGTCGAAAAAAAAGTTATTTTAGGCGGTTCGAATAAAAATAACTTTGGGTTATTTTTATTCGACGACTAATATAAATAAAGTCTCTTTTATTTGAAACGTTATTTAAATAACTTTTTATTTAAATGATGCCCATCTCTGCAGGTATGGCACCAAACTCAGCCTGCTCAGTTTTTACCTAAATATGCCAGATGTGAGAAAGATGCCATCAATGTAGTGTTCGCACCGACACTTGCGTGAAAATTCGAGTCTTTCTTTCGGGGTTGTAAGGCCCGATTCACCTTGCAGAACGAGTGTAGCCGGTCGATCGTATCACTTGCCAAATTAATATTAAGTGACTGTTTTAAAAGTACGATTGGAATAGACTCTGATCCGTGCGATGATCAGATCTTGAGAATTATCTTAGTTCGTGCTTGTGGTCCGAACGATGACCTGATCAAGTAGGCGAACCTTGCTTGTATGTAGAGCGTTGATTGAATTCTGTCTTGTCCACCTTTTCGATGTCAAAGGTAGACAAGGCATCGGAATTTGAGAGGTGCCAAAAATGTCTGATTGGTCCCGCTTTCCTTGAAGAGGAGGAACCTTCCCTCTGCGATTTCGGTGGTGGAGGAGAAACCTTCTCCCTCTTGGTGACGTAGCGGAGGAAAAACCCGACAGCTGACTACCAAATCTCGCCAAGTTGATCGGCTGGAGCGTCTCGCTAGGGTCGCGGTTTATGACCGTATTATCTCGCGAGGCAGCGGTGGTCGACGGTATGTGCCGGTTCGAAGTTACCGTATACCACCAGCTGCCAGAGCAATCAACGGATTTTCTCAGAGTAAGGACGGTCAAGGTGTCCAAAAAAATGGCACGATATCGATTGCCGCCTATTAGACATCTGACAGGCAAATGTTCCCCGAAACGCGTTGAAGGTAAACAATTGCCGGGTAATAAAGATCTTTGAATTTCGGCCTCGCTCTGAGCCCCCTTTTGTTCCCGTAAGACGGAACATGTAGCAATTAAAAAGTCTTATCCAACATCAATACGCCTCGCGGAGACACACAGGAAGAAAAGGTGTAGTCCGCCGACTACACGTGGTCTCGCCTGCGCGGTCCTCCCTACAAATTCGAAACAGATCCCTTATTTCTCGGGTATAAACACGCGTTGCAATATCAACACAGAAGCACGCGCTGGCGTAGGATGCGCCGCGAGAGAAGGTAAGCCATAGGGAGGAGATTATACCTATTATGAGCAATCGGCCCTGTATTCCTTTTAAACGGCAACTTTACACCTCTTCTCAGTAATATCTTGTTTCTATAGCTTACCTTCTCTCGCGGCGCATACGTCAGCGCGTGCTTCTGTGTTGATATTACAATGCGTGTTTATACTCGAGAAATAAGGGATCTGTTTCGAATTTGTAGGGAGGACCGCGCAGGCGAGACCACGCGTAGTCGGCGGACTACACCTTTTCTTCCTGTGTGTCTCCGCGAGGCGTATTGATGTTGGATAAGACTTTTTAATTGCTACATTGATGGCATCTTTCTCACATCTGGCATATTTAGTTAATAACTGAACAGGCTGACTTGTGTGCCATACCTGCTTCCCAATAATGAATCACGCTGATCGGCCAGAGTGTTTCGCCAGGGTCGCGGTTTATGACATCTTCGAAATATACGAAATTGGCCGCTGTAAACGCGCAGAGGTGCCCATTTCTCTGTGTACCTACGCTAGCTTTTCGCGCCTCCTTTTCCCACGCGTTTTCCGCGTTCCTATAGGTACGCGATCCTTTTCGAGGGTTGTAGGTAGGTACATATATATAATCCTCCGAAAGTGACGTGGGCTCTCAGTTCTTGAATAGCTCTTCATACTTTGTGTCGTGTCGATTGTCGAAGTAGTGTATCGTTGCCGTTGTGCAAAGTGTGACCGAATACCGAAGTCCAAATACCGTTATTTCGCGTATAAACGTGTTGTTAACAATGGCGGAGTCCCAGTCCCGTAAGCAGAAAGAGTGCATGGAACAATTTCTGGACGTCTACAGGAGCTCACCTTGCTTGTGGAAAATGAAGAGTAAAGAATATCACAAACGTGACAAGAAGAAAAAAGCGTATAAGAAATTGGTAGAGAAACTGAAAGAACTGGAGCCTTCTGCCGACAAGGAAGCTGTTGTTAAGAAAATTAATAGCTACCGAAGCGCGTATCGAAAGGAACTGAAAAAAGTTAGGGCATCGACGAAGACAGGAGCGGGTACAGACGACATATACCAACCAAAATTATGGTATTTCAAAGTATTGAGTTTCTTGAACGATCAGGAAACTCCACGAAATTCTTGCTCAAATATAGAAAGCGATGACGACGAAACCGGTATCGAGGTAAGTTAAATAAAATAATTTAATTTTTTATTCAAATTATATTTAGAGAGGTATACATTTTAGAAACAGTTACAGGAGATGCGTTAAGTTTAATCAATAAAGTTATTTTGCCATGGAACTGCACCTTCGTTTACAAAATAATTTATAAAATCTTCTCTAACTTTTTAGCATCATTGGTGGCATTTCCCGGGTTTCTTCGATGCAAATTTTCCATAGTAGAATTGGTTGTGTGAAACCCTGACGTAATAGTCCCATCTTCTGTATTCTCTCGGTCAAAACAATCTGGAGGCGAGTAATAATTCGGGACGGATTTCATTAGAAAATTGTGTAATACACAACTTGCCATTACCGCAGAATCAATGTGTTTTGGTCCTATATTAATTTGTGTATGAAATATTCGAAATCGGGATGCCATGATGCCAAACGCGTTTTCAACAATACGTCTCGCTCGCGATACGCGGTAATTGTATATTTTTCGTTCTTGGCAAATTAGATCTGCTTGTCTAAACGGTTTGATCATATCCACTCTCAATGGAAAGGCATCATCCGCTACAAAAACGTAGGGCAAACTTCTACAACTGTTTGTGATATTCTCTTCAGTTGGGATTCTTAAGAGCTTGTTTTCAAGTTTCTCAAAGAATTTTGTGTTTTGAAGAACACCTCCGTCCGAAACTCTGCCGTTTGTACCAAAATCGCACATAATGAATTGATATTTTGCATCCACTATTGCTAACAGAACCATACTATGTCGACCATTGTAATTATAAAATTCCGACCCGCTTCCGCTTGGAGGAATAATTTCTATGTGTTTCCCGTCAATCGCTCCCAGACAATGTGGAAAGTTCCATCTTTCTTCAAAAATTTTCGCTCCATTCCTCCATTCTTCTGTTGTTCGTGGAAACTAAAACCAAAAAATATATTTCTTTCAGCAACACGCCGTGAACAATACATCACCTGTCGAATGTATTACTAGTGATGGTGATATCGCGGATGCCGGCGAATCATGTGTAGAGGCAAGGGATGAAAATTCATCAGATGCGGTTGCGGTCCCTTCTACATCCACATCGCAATGGCAAAACCCTCAAAGATCGTCAAAAAAAACTTCAAAATCACAAGAAGCAGCTTTGACTAATGACGTGTTATTGTCGGTACGAAATCATTTTAAGCGCCCAGTGAGGCAAGATGACCGTTTTGATGTTTTCGGGAAAAACATTGCAATGAAATTGCGCGATGTAAATAGAGATCAAAGAATAATAGCCGAAAAAATTATTAATGATGCTCTATTTCAAGCGGAAATGGGCAACTTGGATATGTCCCATACAATGCCTCAGCAACATCTACCTCATCATAGCCCCAGTCCTTATACAATACCAATGCGTCACCATTATCACCAACCAACGTACCATTATAATCCAACTTCTAGTCCATTGCCAATGCCAGAATATGATTATGATCAACCACCATACCCATATCACCCAACAACACCCACTCCCGCACCAGTTGAGTTGTCCAACCCGGAAAACTCGGCAGGTCCGTTTTTATCACATTCGAATAATAATGATCGTGTATAGGTAGTATTTTTATTTGTACTTTAGTTCTAAGTTCTTTCCGTAATATTGTGTATTATTTGTAATATTGTTTTAATAAATCTCGTATGAGATGTTTGTACAAAAGAAATGTAAATCGTAGGGGAAACCTGCGCAAAACCGTATAGTTAAGATTCTAGCTCTCTAACTTTTTAAATTATGGAACAAATTGCGTAATTAAGGTTCTATGTATTAAATGTATTCGTAACCAACATAAAACAACACAAATATAATGGAAAAGTCTAAACCTGCTACTTAATGTAACGATAAAATGAAACCTGTTCTTTTTTCGATTTTGCCTCATAGGGTGGTTAAAACCTTAAGGAACATCACTGTGACGGCCGGAAAAGTAAGCCATTTTTAAGAATTTTTTTCGGGAATAATTTACAGTTTTCATAGAAAAATTTTATTACCTACCTTTAGTAAGCTGTCTTAAGAGACTATACAAAAATAAATAAATAGAAGAACATCCATAAATTTTAATATATTAATTAATCTTCTAGACCCACCCACGCGAGCTGGTCGAATGTGTAACTATGGAACAGCAGATCCGAAAGCAAATTTAATTTTTTTTTATAAACTATATTAGTGTAGTTTCCGTTATGCGTACCGATTTCTTAAACAAATTATTTTTGTAAAAATGGCACGCTTTTGAAGAAAATTTTCGAAAATCCGCGAATAAGATGGACAGTTTTTCGAGCGTATTTAAAAAAATTTGTTTGCAATCAAAGAATCCGTACATACAACGGAAACTACACTCATATAGTTTATAAAAAAAAATGAAATTTAATTTCGGACCTGCTGTTCCATAGTTACACATTCGACCAGCTCGCGTGGGGAGGTCTAGAAGATTAATTAATATATTAAAATTTATGGATGTTTTTCTATTTATTTTTTTTGTATAGTCTCTTAAGACAGCGTACTAAAGATAGATAATAAAAATTCTCTATGAAAACTGTAAATTATTCCTGAAAAAAAAATCTTACAAATGGCTTACTTTTCCGGCCGTCACAGTGGTGTTCCCCCTAAATGTACTATACGATTTTGGCCCGATCTAAAGTAACAACAGTACCTAGTATTAAGGTCTATCCACGACGTAATGAGCCTTATGAAACCAAACAAGTTTTTTCTCAAACATTTCTTCCTATCTCAAAAACTATACAAGTTATTCAGGCCTCTTATCTGGAAAGGTTTTGTTTCTATTTCTCATTTCGCATTTATTTAATATTTTTACCAACAGATGTTGTTCATATTCATTAATTACTGAAAAATGGATAAAAAACGATTTAGGTGACCAGTACGATATTGGCAATTCTGCCCTACTATTATTAAACGTGTTGCTACAATTTACACTCTCCCTCTCTCTCTACCTATCCCCTCTAGTAACGCTAGTAACAAGCCCGCGAAATTCGTTCTGCACATTATACAGTTATGACAATTACGTAACGCAATGAATGTTAATAAAGTAAAAAATGGTCTTTCTCCTTACCTTTAAATAATCCTTATGTAGCACTTTATATAAAGCATCACATGTTTCAGGTATAATATAGCAAAGAGCCTGAGGTGATATTATTGTCGTAAATTTGAGATCTTCATAACTTCTTCCAGTTGCAAGAAATCTTAGTGTGGCAGTTAATCTCTCGTGCGGTGTAATGGCGTTTCTCATAATGGTATCTTTCCTTTCTATTAGTGGAGTCACTAAAGAAAGCAGCGTAAAATATGTTTCTTCGTTCATTCTTAAATAATTATGCCAATCTTTCGGCGCAAACTGCAATTCATTTAATAGGTTTACATGTGAGTAAACATTTCTTTTTTTCAACCAGTCTTTACACCATACACTACGTTCTGTTTTCCGTTTGGAACACTTTTTTCCAACTAATAATAAGCCTACTATGGCTTAAACGTCGTCTGTTGACGTCATGTTCACTAACTTCAATCCTTAATGTATTTATTATAATGTACGGATACAATGGATTCGGAATATGCACGGTAACCTCGGTAACCGTTGTACACGAAGTGCTCGAGGACAGTTTCGGCGTTAAGACTAATACAGGAACTGAGCCTTGGTCAAGGGAGACAAGCTTATATATCGCCGAGATAGGTAGGTACGTGAGGGCGATCCTGCCCTTTGGGCATGACTCAAAGTGATGAATCCTGCGTGGCGAACCGGCAGTTCGGGATGACGCGTTGTTGTTTTGGAATAAAGTCACCGTGTACTATTACCCGGCGAAAAGAAGACTCCTAGCAGGCGGGCTCGGGCTGTGCAGTCCGTCGCTGTGACGATTGGTCGAGTCACCTATTTAGGCACACTTTTAAAGACGAGGCACACGTATTTTGGTTATTGGCTGAAGTTGCCACATACATTGTCGCACCGCGCGACGAAGCGAGCGAACGAAACACATCGAGACCGAGTGGGATAGAGCGATCTAACCGACGACTAGTGATGGAACTGATACCAATACTATTGATGATATTCAATCAATTCGATACCAAAGTACTCAATAGGAAATATCGATACGCATCGAAATGTTATGTACTTGGTAACAATCATCGATACCAATTCTTCTTCAACCGATACCATATCAATACTATACCGAATCAAAACCGGTTTGATACTTTACGATATTATCGATACTTATTTGATACTTACGAAATTATCGATACTTGTCTGATCTTTTAAACGATTTCTTTTCTTGCTTAGTAACTCCCCAGCCTTTGAAAAAACGCGTTCAGCAGGCACGGAGCTTGCCATATGCAAAAATATTTTTTACAAACTCCTCAAGAATGAAATATTTTGTTGCATTTTCCTTCCAATAAATAAGAGGATTTTTTTTCCTGGCTAAATAACTTTCTTTAAAATAGTTATCCAACTGTAATTGTACATCATTACCGTCTAATGAGCTTCTATTTCTGCCTTCGATATAATTATCAAATGAAGCCCAAAAACTGATTTCATCCTCTGTCACTGGTGACATTGATGTTTCCAAATTTTCTATTTCTCTCGTTGGCGGGCCATTCGAACAGTTGGCTGAACTAATAAGATGGCAAATAAGTATCGATAATATCGTAAAGTATCAAACCGGTTTTGATTCGGTATAGTATTGATATGGTATCGGTTGAAGAAGAATTGGTATCGATGATTGATACCAAGTACATAACATTTCGATGCGTATCGATATTTCCTATTGAGTACTTTGGTATCGAATTGATTGAATATCATCAATAGTATTGGTATCAGTCCCATCACTAGTCGTCGGTCAGATCGCTCTATCCCACTCGGTCTCGATGTGTTTCGTTCGCTCGCTTCGTCGCGCGGTGCGACAATGTATGTGGCAACTTCAGCCAATAACCAAAATACGTGTGCCCCGTATTTAAAAGTGTGCCCAAATAGGTGACTCGACCAATCGTCACAGCGACGGACTGCACAGCCCGAGCCCGCCTGCTAGGAGTCTTCTTTTCGCCGGGTAATAGTACTCTGACTCATTACAACGTATCGGGGGAAAACCCGGATATCTGGCTACCAAACCTAGACAGGTGGATCAGCCAGAGCGTTTCGCCAGGGTCGCGGTTTATGACCGTATTGTCCCGCGAAAACTCAAAATAACTGCACACTTTTACCATACACATACTCCGGCCGGCCTGCACAGCCCGGACTGTGCAGGCCGACCTGACAGGACAATCGGAGCGTGTGGATGCATTATGGACGTCCGCCCAGCCTGCATAGTTCGGCCTGCACAGTTCGAATTGCGCAGGCCGGCCGGAGTACTTCCCTAGTTTTAAGCATGCAGAAAATAAATCTTTTTGGTTTTTTGTTCTAAGTCAAACGGTGTAGCCGTGAGATTGAACACCGTGGAAAACGTCGCTCCACAAGATCTTACGTATCACGACTCTACCGCCGCCATTTTGTAAGAAAAAAAATACGATTTTTTCCAGCGAGAGTTGTATAGTAACAGGCTTCATATTAAATTTTCTGTTTATTTTATCATCTTCCTAAAAAAAATGCCGAAAATGACTGCAATTTTGCTCCGTCCAAGGTGGCCTAACCCCTTAACCGGTTAACTGGCAATGTATCATATATGATCAAACAAAAATCTGGCCAATTCTGGCAATGTATCATATATGATCAAATGGAATAACTTTTTCGTTGTTCAATCGATTTGAATGAAACTTGGTATGTAATGGTTTTGGGGGTCGCTAAATCTGAATTTCGCATCGGAATTGTAAAATTCAATATGGCAGACTCAAAATGGCCGAACCAAATTGGCTGACAAATATTAAAATACTATCGGGATATAGAAAAATTGTATATAGGGGTTTTTGGGGTCGCTGAATCTGAATTTAGCATTGGAATTTTAAATTTCAATATAGCAGACTCAAAATGGCGAACCAAAATGGCCGCCAAATATTAAAATACTATCGGGATATAGAAAAATTGTATATAGGGGTTTTTGAGGTCGCTGAATCTGAATTTGGCATTGGAATTGTAAAATTCAATATGGCAGACTCAAAATGGCGAACCAAAATGGCCGCCAAATATTGAAATACTATCGGGATATAGAAAAATTGTATATAGGGGTTTTTGGGATCGCGGATCAAAAAAAAGCACTTGCGGTGGAATTTATGGATGAAGAATTCAGGTATAAAATTATTCGAAACTTTTCGTAGAAAATAAAAAACTAAAAAATTAAACCCCTAAACCCTTATTTTTCAGGGGTTGGGGGTGGCATTGAAAACAGTAACTGCTGTAATCGAATTATAGACAAGAAAACTTCACAAATAAAAAAAGGTTTAGTAAAGAATTGACAAACTCACCCCTAAATTCTATTTTTTTAGGGGTTGGGGGTGTCAGATGAAAAAAATTACCCCCGGAATCGGTTCAGCGACTCAAAAAACCCCTGTATACCAAATTTTGTGTGATTCACTTAATTATTCGATGGTACCAGTTTGGGCCCGAATAGTGAAAAGGACCGTGCCAGTTAACCGGTTAAGGGGGGAAGCCACTGTGAAAACTTTTTTTTCGATTTTTTTTCCATTTTCTTAATGCTTGGTGTCTCAAGATTATACCTGCACAATTTTAAAGTGGATCTCGAAAAATTCTGGGAGATACGGAAGGTTTTGTATAGGTAGCGCAGGTAACTTGGTGTTAATCGCCCGAAATTTTTATGTCCAGGAATCCAAATGTATCTAATAAGAGGGATTATGAGCTAATATATTGTTTAGAACTAGGTAGAGAATCACTGGCCATGACGAAACCGTATACAGCTGCGATCTTTGAGTTGCAGAAAATTACTTCTGTCAAAACTTTAAACACAATTATCTCGAAACTACCTTTTTCAAACTGGGCGCATTAATAACTCAGTCAATTTTTATCGGATTCACTTGAAATTTTCAGGGAATATTCGTAATACAATTAGGTATCTTCAGTTAAGCGTACCGTAGCGTTTTTTGATCGAATAATTCATTTAATCGTAACATTGAAAAAACATGTTGATTTTTTATACTTTTTGTTCCAGATTTCTTCTTGAGTCCGCCATTTCTTCAAAAATTAATATTTTTTAAATCTGTACGCTTAACTGAAGCTACTGTAATATACTTTAAGAAACCGTTCGAATTTTTCAATTCGGAGCAAATGTTGGAAAGTTACACGAGCGCCCGTTTTGTAAATTTTTTTGCAGAGCCTAACGTTATCGTATGCTGTGGCCGTACTACCGATTTTTTTTCAATCTAGGAACCTAAAATATTAGTTAAATATATGTATTTTCAATTGGTAATAAAGATTTTTCGTAGAAAGTTACATTTCATTATAAAAGAATGTCTTGAAAATAGCCTTTATTTTCGACCGTCACAGTGGCTTCCCCTCTTAACGAGAGTAACGTAGGTAGTTTCTTTGACAGTTTGGAAACTGTTCTTGCCAAATACAAGTTCGAAGCAATATTAATATCGATGAAACAGGTATTACTACGGTCCATAAACCGAATAGAATTGTTGCTAAAAAGGGAATGAGGCAAGTTGGTGCATTGACATCTGCCGACCGGGGACAGTTAAGGCGGCCACACACGGTCCAGCCGGCCTGTCAGGTCTGCCTGCGCAGGCAGGCCTGTGCAAGTCGGCCTGACGCCCGTACTGCCTCCATACGCTCCGTCCGGCCTGACAGGCCGGCTGGATGGTGCATCCACACGCTCCGGCCGGCCTGACGGTATTTTAATCCTTGAATCAAAAACTAGAAACTTGAAGCATTAAAATGCTTTTTTAAAATATGTTTTGCGACTATTTTTCGCGGAGATAGTACAACCATTTCAAAATGACCAAATTTTTCACGAAATTATAGTGTTCCTTTAATTTTGTCCAGCAGTGTATTTCCATTTTCAGTTTACTTTATAATTATTCACATTATTAACAACCATTATTCACATTCCAATAGATACACGTTTCTTTAAATATTCGAAACATTTTCAGTGCCCGAAACGTCCAAGCTTTAACCTACTCGACACAGTCGGTCTGCTCCAAAGTACATTCGGCCCGATCGGAAAAATTCTTTCGATCCGATCGGTTTTTACGGGTACAGTAAATACTCGTTAGGAGCCCGTCGAACGGGGCTGGCGGTGGGCTCCTAAAGGTGGAATGACTCGCCGATCCACGCGCCATGAGAACGTAACCCCGGGTCCACACCAAAGCGAACACGAACAAAAACATTGTTCGCGAACTTTTTTGTCTGTTCTTGCCAAGTCCACATTGCTGCGAACATGAAAAAAAAAACTCAGCGTTTGTATCGCTCACCCGTCTAACCTGTCGCCTGGAGTTGCTCGGCGATGTATCATCGATTATGCAGAAACAGAATTTCTTTATTTTTCATCGTATCAATATGAAAGTGATTCTGCCGATTAAATTGACAGAAAATAATTTAAATCGGACTACTTTGAACGAAACGGGCTTTCAATTCTGCAAATAAATTTTATGTGTAATCTGATAGTTCAAATTGTGTCAAGTTTGGTATATTTCCCATGGACATAGGAATATAGGGACGGAGCATATTATCGCGGGGGTAAAGTCTTTGCGGGAGGGCGACGAGGTAAACTATGCCTAATTTCTATTGGCTGTTGCTTCGCACAAGCGCAGTGACGCTGACGCATAGCAACGTAGTATGTTTGTCGCGTTTAAACTTGTGTAAAGTTGAGTAAAGTGAAGAAGCAAAGTACATTATATTCAGTTATTTTAATAGTAATTCTAAAAAATTAATCAAAAATGGTACTGTGTTGTGTGCCAGTATGTAAAAACCGATCCGACTCCCAAAATTGGAAAAAACGTAATGGGAGTAACGTGAAAGTTACATTTCACAGGTATTGAGGTTATTTTATTATATTTGAAGTAAATGTAGATGTCTTAAGTGTAGATGCATATTTCTCTTCAATTTTTATTATATTACAAATTAAAATTCATAAGTAATCACTTCTTTAGTATTAACTTAGACATTTGTATTAATCAGTGGTTAGTAGTGTTTCATAATTAGCGGTACAGAGCATGCGCAGAAATGCAACCAATCAAAACCAGGCATACTTGGGTGGGGGCCCGTCCCTCAAATAGGGTTTACGTCCCTCGCCGACAAGCTAGCCTTACGCTCCGTCCCTATATTCCTATGTCCATGATATTTCCATCTTTCCTTCTTACACTCCCGGACCTCTCTATCTCTCATTATTGCTACGTTCAGCGAGGTTCTGACGCTGGACGTAGCTCTCGTGCCGTATTGCTTCAAGACTTCTCGATAGAAAGAGAGAACTCTGTGGCAACAGCGCGGCAGAGACAAAGAGAACAGACGATGTGGCAACTATGCGTCAAAAGTTCGTCTACCCAGAGTACCTGGAGATGTCATCTCTGTACAAGTTCTTTTTATCGACCGCAGTAGTTTCATTAGGGTCCGTTTGTTTCCTGGGGACGCTTCGATCGATTCGGACCATAACAAAAATGAGACGGCAGCCTTAAGATAAAAGACAGTAATTTCTATTTTTTTCTTGTTTATAACACATACGGCGCTGATATTTACATGGCAATTCGTACGACACTTGACGACGTACGGACTGAACTTTGAAACATCGATATTACTAAATAGTACCACTAATAGCCGTAGAACAGCCAGGAGTCATTTTACCCCGAGGGATCGTCTTACAAACATTTACCCTAATTTATATAATTATACAAATAAAAATATTACCTATAATAATAATAATTATTATTATTATTATTATAATTATTATTATTATTATTATTATTATTATTATTAAAATTTGATGGAACTGGCGAGTTTTCCGGAATGGGAATGTGAGGTGTCGTGGCGCTGGGAGTTGGTGAATGATAAGGAAAAGGTGTTTCGTGATATGGATAATGATACATTGGACTGGGATTGGGAATAGTTGGGTTAGGAGTTGGGTCATAAGGATACGTTGGTTGCTGATAGTGGTGAGGCAGTGGTGTGTGAGTAGGAGTGTGGATATGGGGATGGTGTAAATCTTGCTGGGAAATCAATGTGTGGGAAATGTCTAATTTTCCCATTTCTGCCACAAATAACGCATGATTAATGATACGTTCTGCCAGCAGCATTTGTTGTTTGGGTAAGTCTCGCAATTTCATGGCGACGTTTTTTCCATATACGTCGAAACGATCTTCTTGTCTTGCTGGACGTTGGAAATGCTGCTGTACGGATAATAATACATCGCGCTGTAATGCAGCTTCTTCAGCTCGCGAACTCTTCTTCGATTGGCTTGGCCGGTTGGTTTGGTTTGTCGATGTAGAGGGGATTGGAGGTGGATCTACTGACAATGAATCCCTTGGATCAGGCTTGGGAATTAAGTGATCTTTTCGGCCGAGTTTCAGAGGCGACGCCTCCTTTCTCCCGCCGCGCGTCTTGGCCCCCGCGGCGGCCCAGAAGCCTCGAGCGCCTCAGGGCCGTGCCGTATGAACCGCGCGTGGCGCATTGGGGCGACATCCGTATCAATAGGTTTCCACATCACCCATGGGGTACTATTATCGATGCGGCACGGGCCTGAGGCGCTCGAGGCTTCTGGGCCGCCACAGGGGCCAAGACGCGCGGCGGGAGAAAGGAGGCGTCGCCTCTGAAACTCGGCCGAAAAGATCACTTAATTCCCACGCCTGCCTTGGATCATCCCTTTCTACGTCACATATTTCAGCGACATCTGTGGTACAACCATCTGGAGTGTATTCAGCAGATGTTTGTCCCGTATTATCCAGTGCGTGTTCCTGAAACAATATTTTTTTCGGTTTTTAGTTTCCACGAACAACGGAAGAATGGAAGAATGTAGCGAAAGTTTTTGAAGCAAGGTGGAACTTTCCACATTGTCTTGGAGCGATTGATGGAAAACATATAGAAATTATTCCTCCCAATGGAAGCGGGACGGAATTTTACAACTATAAAGGGCGACACAGTATGGTTCTACTAGCGATAGTGGATGCGAAATATCAATTCCTCATGTGCGATTTTGGTACCAACGGCAGAGTTTCTGATGGAGGTGTTCTTCAAAATACTATTTTTTTTTAAAAACTTCAGAACAAGCTCCTAAGGATCCCTACTGCAGAGATTATAAGAAATACTTCTAGGAGTTTGCCCTACGTTTTTGTAGCTGATGATGCCTTTCCGTTGAGAGTGGACATGTTAAAACCGTTTCGACAAGCAGATCTAATTTGCCAAGAGAGAAAAATATACAATTACCGCGTATCGCGTGCGAGACGTATTGTTGAAAACGCGTTTGGCATCATGGCATTACGTTTTAGAATTTTTCATACGCAAATTAATATAGGACCAGATAACATTGATTCTGTCGTAATGGCAAGTTGTGTATTACACAATTTTTTAATGAAATCGGTGCTAAATTCTTACTCGCCTCCAGAATCTTTTGATAGAGAAAATACGGAAGATGGGACTATTGTGTCGGGGTTTCATACAAGCAATTCGATTATGGAAAATTTTAATCCAAGAAACCCAGGAAATACGTCTAATGATGCGAAAAAAGTGAGACAAGATTTTATAAATTATTTTGTAAATGAAGGTCAAGTTCCATGGCAAAATAACTTCGTTAATTAAATTTAACGCATTTATTGTAACCATTTGCTGTTTCATTCCACGCGAAATTGGACAGTTTTCGGAGTAACATTTCGGATATTGGTGAAACTTGAATATGTTGTAGTCTTTAGTGATATATAATGGTATCTCGAAGGATTTTTCAAAATTTTAAAAATTGTGGATCTTATATCTCTTTGAAATATAGAGGTGACCTTTTTCCAATAAATTAAAAATTTTCAAAACTACGGACACTTTAAAATTGGGCAAATGAAAATTAATTCAATGTGACGCTGCATCGAAGCACAGCGGCTCGTCTGGCTTAGCCGTGCAGTACAAACAGTGGCCAGGCGGCTATACCTGCCATTTTTATACACAGTTGTTGCAATTGGTATTTATTAAAAACTTGTACTGTTTTTTAGACCCAACATAATACGTTATGTCAATTTTTTGTGTTCGGATTATTTTGCGCGAAACGACGGTGAGCTTCATTTCTATTTAAATAGAATGCTATATATTTTTTCACACAATATGAAAGCGACTGTGAAGACAAATTGAACCATGTGGCATACTATGACCTTCAAGGAAACACAAGGTTTTCAATGAGAGATATAGATTCAAAATATTACATATTTAAATAGTTCAATAAAAAAGTCTATGTTTCAAAGAGCTGTAAGATCCACAATTTTTAATATTTTGAAAAATCATTCGTGATACGTTTATATATCAATAAATATTACAACATATCCAAGTTTCACCAAGATCCGAAATGTTACTCCGAAAAATGTTCGACTTCACGTGGAATACTGTATCTAAAATTTATACGTGTGTACTTTGTATAAAATGTATAAAATGTTCACTTTCTTGAAATATAATATGCGTAAAAAACATTATTTTATTTTACTTACCTCGATTCAGGTTTCGTCGTCATCGCTTTGAATATTCGACCGAGAGTTTCTAGGAGTCTCCTGATCGTTTAAGAAATTTAGGTCGTTGAAGTACCATAGTGTCGGTTTATACACCGCGTTTGCACCCGATCCTGTCCTCATAGAGGCCTTTATTTTCTTCAATTCCTTCCGATAATTGCTCCGCATACCATTAATTCTGGTCACCACACTTTTCTTGGTGCTGGAAGGCTCAATATCTTTTAATTTGCTCACTAATTTTAAGTAGGCTGTATGTTTAAGTTCCCGAGCACGATACTCTTTAGTATTAATCTTCCAGATACAAGGTTCACTTCTGTATAGTTCTATAAATTCTTCAAGGCATTTTTTATGCATAGTAGAAAGTGACGCCGTCATTTTCTTCCGTAATTTCACTACAGTCGTTGAATTGGTACAGTCACGGTTGATAGTTGTTGCGGAACTGACGCTCGACAGTCTTCCGATTTTCCGGGAAGACACCCGCGGTCGGAAACTTGCGGTGATGATTGGTTAACTCTAAGATCGAATCCTGACCAATCAGGTAATTTACCGAACACCAATCGCGCCCTCTATTTCTTGCGCCCTTGGCGTGATTTCCGGAAACGGGGGTGCGATTTTAGCGGGAGCTCCGGTCCCAAGCGCGTGACGTGGCCGGTTGCAGGCCGCCAGGCCTGCATCGTCGTGGGCCCATCACAAACTCCAGGTTTATGACACCCGCAATAGCTATTCAGGCCATAAACGAAAGACTCGAAAGGAAAACATGCTTTGTTCAAAATTTAATTAGGAAGTGAACGGAACGCGTCTTTCTCAAAAATAGTATCGCTGCCGCGCGCGTCATAACCCAAACCGAACATCTGTATTCTAAACGTTTTCTATGTACAAACATTTGGAACATCAACACGACAGGGAGTCGGGGAGACCGGGGTTATTAGTCGACTAATTTTTAACATGTCTAATTTTTATAAATGGGCCATTGGTATTTTGTTGAGTTCTTGCACACCAAAAGTTTACAAATTTCATTAGGTATAGGTACAGGCTTTATTTTGAAAATCGTTTTAATTGAGTTTAGGTTGTAGTGTTTATTATATTTAGAGTAGTGAGACGAATAAGTCAACAAACCCCGGCTGTGGGGTTAGTTGACAAATATGATGAGGTTGCCTGCGAAAGGCGTATATATATATGCTGTCACAGTTCCATCAATATATACGAGGGACGTATCTAGAGACGCGGTAGCGTCTCGACGCCAAGAACAGAAAAGACACCCTGTATATGTCGACTGTCGCTACCGCTTATCATTTACTCGTCGCCGGGCTAATCCAACCTAACCTGAAACTTATTTCATTAATATCTCATCACGCCTGCAATATTTTCTAAATTTAAAGGCATTTATAGGCCAAGTATTTTGAATAAAATATTTATTGGTATTGAAATATTTATTTCTATAGAAATATATCTGCTTAATATTATTAAGCGCAGTTGGAAAGCACCGAATCTTACATTGCGTTACACAGTGTCGCCTTTGCACGCAGCGGAAAAGCACCTTTATGTACTTGCAGCTTATTTTGATTTCACATCTTTTTTTTATTTTGTAATTATCTTCTATTTTTTGTGATTTATTTGATTTCGTGTACTTGGCGTAATTTTTTTACTTTTTTGAAGTTACTATATACGCTGCCAAACCCATCAATAAAGCATACGACTGGCGTACATATATACCCCACAAAATTACCTTTTTTAAAAAGAGGTACAAAAAAAAGCGCCAAGTATATAACTCATTCAAAAAGAATCGCATTTAAAAACATTGTCGTAAATTAATATAAATTTATTAATGTGCTATATTTTTTAACTTTACAAAAGTAATGATATACTATAATTGCGCCAATTATCACAATGACTATTTATACAAAGACAAAATGTATTAAATAATATTAAGCAGATATATTTTTATACAAATAAATATTTTAATACGAATAAATATTTTATTCAAAATACTTGGCGCTGCTCTCCGAAGAAAATGTTAATTGCTTGGTTAATAAATATAAAACAAGACAAGACACCACTGAGACAAGAAAGAAAGAAAAAGATTTTAATGCAATTTATACATATTTATTCAGTTTAGCAACATCAATTCGGAGAGCAGCGCCAAGTATTTTGAATAAAATATTTATTCGTATTAAAATATTTATTTGTATAAAAATATATCTGCTTAATATTATTTAATACATTTTGACTTTGTATAAATAGTCATTGTGATAATTGGCGCAATTATAGTATATCATTACTTTTGTAAAGTTAAAAAATATAGCACATTAATAAATTTATATTAATTTACGACAATGTTTTTAAATGCGATTCTTTTTAAATGGGTTATATACTTGGCGCTCTTTTTTGTACCTTTTTTTAAAAAAGGTAATTTTGTGGGGATTTCATAACATTTTGTAGTTTTATTGATGACCAATTATCTAATTGGCGCAATTGGCTTATTTATTTACTATCATTTTTTTGTAAGAACAAAATATAAAGATCTTTAGCGCCTCTGGGCCATTGCCTTTTTTTAATTTGCACGTCATCAGCTTCAATCCAACTACTAGTCATTCCTTCTTCTTTACATATGCTGGTGTAATGGCCATCCTCAATACATGAACCACAAATGAAATATAGCATTCATAACTTTATATGATTGTCTAGCTGTCAATACTTTGGTTGTGGGAATAGTACATACATATATTAAATTTACGTATTGCTTTGACTATTTTATCACATTGCAATGAAAATAATAGTAAACGATTAATAACTATATCTTTCGTCAATATTAATTAATTCTTAAACATAATATAATTTCCTGTACACTGTTCACATGATCCGTTATCTGATTCATGCCAATGTGATGAAAATCATACCAAATGTCATGTAAATCGGACTACTTTTACACAAGCAATTTGTATTCCTAATGTAAAAGTAGTCCGATTTACATGACATTTGGTATGATTTTCATCAGAAAAACACAAGGAATCTATTGGTGTAACTTCCATTTCGATACGATAAAGAATAAAGAATAAAGAATTTTTTAATACGCTGAAATGAATATTTCACGTTTTCACCTTCAACTGCGGGGGGTAGACCACGATTTGCCGGGGTCGACCGAGGATTTCATACCTGTTTCAGAAAAAAATAATTCTTTATTCTTTCTCGTATCGATATGGAAGTGATGCCGGTGGATTCCATATGTTTTTCCGATTAAAATCATACAAAATTTCTTGTAAATCGGACTATTATTAACGAAGTTAGCTTGAGGTTATGGAAATTAATTTTTCATGGAATTTCCTTCATTATTTTCCGAATTACGTCGTTCTTGGTGTCAGTTTCATCGGCGAAACATAAGGAATCAATTGGCGTTGTTTTCGCAAAGATCTGATGAGAAATGCGGAAGTTGAAGATTTCTCACTTCTTAATAGGCACTCCAACCCCTTGTCGAAAGCCCTAAAATTCGGTGGGGCACTGCGGGGGCTTGACCTCGCCACGGGGTACCAGGACGCATCCATTGTCGGGCGGAGCTCCAGAATCACCCTGTAGAAACTCTAAATTAAAAATGGCTTACTGGTATAAAAATATCTGGCAATTTAAATGCAATTTGTTACAATATATTATTACTTTGTACATGCCTGGTATAAATTTCCAGAAACTTGTGCGAAAGAAGATATTTCTCTGTCGAACCTTCTCCGGGCAACTTCCAAGTCTGTGCGTCGCGTCCCCTCCGTTTCTAGAAGCTCTACATAAAAAATGTATTAAAAATATTTGGCGACTTACCTTGTTAATTGAGACAATAATTCAGTGTCCTATATGGTGTAAAAACCCGTGACATTGGAAAAATGTTGACTACTTACCTTATTTGACACTTGGCAGGTTATTCCAAGGTTATTCAAATGGTTTGACACTAGCTGGTTACGTTTACCTTGACAGATGTGCTCTCTGTCTGGCTGTAACGCGACAACAAATCGTGTTTGTTACGCGATTGGCCGAAAGTGCCGGAACCTTCATCCAATGAACGACGTGCCAGAGACATTTCCTCTCCCTTTCATGTTCCCCTCTGGCCCACACTTGACGATGGAGAAAAATCTCTTAACATAAAATTCGGCAAATTGCAACTTTGCATCGGAATATCTCAGCTCATAAGGCACGTAGGAACAAAACGAAGACACTTTTCTGATGTAAATCAAACCCAAGCTATCCATTAAGACCATTCAAAACTTAATCAGATCTGCCGTTATTGAGATCCGGTAATCTCAGGGTTCATCCAAAAACCGCTCGGCGTTATATAGCCACGAGTGACTCGCGCTGCGCATATACCTATATATACTTGGCGCGAGACACTACCGTGTCTCTTGATATATATACTAGATGTATACTAATGTAGGAAATAAGTATGCTACATTGTAGATATTTTATTAATGAACACTAGAATCATGGTTTTTCTCATGTTAGATAAACCTGGGACCGTACAATTATTTGTCCGTTAAAAGATACGAGTTTCGAGTACTGTGAGAAAGGAAGTGGCAGAAATATTACGAGACTAGTACGGCAAAATTCATTTCATTGAATTTGTCTCATTTCATGTGGTGGCAATTATGACGAAAATACACGTCTCGTTGTTTGAAATTCTTTTTCCAACGGAAGGTCGTGTTTAATAACTTGGGTGAAAAAAATACAAGATACGTACAATTCAGCGGATGTCCTTAAGAAATAAACGTGGCAAGCCGTTATACTTTGCTACGGTCGGTACGAAAAGTTTTATTATTTTATTGGTAGTAGTATATATCCGCATAGATCCTACGCTGTAGGGGCGAAAGGTCTGGGTTACCTACAACGTTTGAAAAGGATCGAGTCCCTGGAGCACCGTCGAAAACGTGCGGAAATAGTAGGCGCGAAAAGACAGCGTACCTACATATACTTACTTAAAAACCGACTTCAAAAAAATAAAGTTGCACTAAAAAGTAAAAAATAATTTTTTCCCTTCTTTAATCTACGACTCTCATATTTTTCAAGCCGGCGCCAGATTTACACAGTGCAAATGACGAGGCACCGACTTAAAAAATATGAGAGTCGTAGATTAAATAAGGGAAAAAATTATTTTTCACTTTTTAGTGCAACTTTATTTTTTTGAAGTCGGTTTTAATTTTTTTTTAAATTTTGTTTATTTTTAAGTTTTTTGTTTATATACAGGGTGTCCCATCCTAGAGTGGACAGCGGGATATCTCCTAAACTATTGGAGATAAAAATATAAAAAAAATATGTAATTAAATGGTTCGATGGGGCTACTTAATTAGCCGCGACGGATTTTTTTTCGATTATTATTTTAAAAGATACGATGGTCAAGTTCGGATTTTCAAACGGCACTAACTTTTCTGAAGTCCTGAGTTGATAGTGCGTTCCAAGACGAATTCAATAAGCTTTAATGTATACACTTGATTTCCACTGGTTTTTGAGATATTGCGCTGGAAAATTTGCTGATTTTCACTTGAAAAAAACCTCTGGAATAGCAAGGACCGGGGTCGGTCTTGCAGGCGCCACGGGTGGCAGGGCCTGCTGAAATAGATACCTACCTGCCAAAGGTCTACGCAGGCCAAAGGCTGGACAATTCTTTTCCGTCAGAAATGCTACTTTGGTAGGTACATCTGCGGAATCGAGAAGCGCACCGTTACTTTTATTTCGCACTTGCTTCTACGCTCGGATGGCCGGTTATTTTGGGAGGGGTGCAAGTTCGATTGGTTAGGTTAGTAGGTGTGAAAGTTGCTAGACTAAATTTCAACCATAGGGAGCAGATTGTATTAGAACCAATCGGATTTGCATCCCTCACAAACGGTTGCTCTCTTGAAGAGGCCCTCTTCACAGCAATGCCCACCTTCAATCGCACGGAATACGTTAACGCATGCTATTGTTTTGATATTGAAGCTCGTGTTTATACACGAGAGGACCACGCGTCGACAGCGGGCTAGCCCTTTTCTTCCTGTGTCTCTCCACGAGGAGT
This sequence comes from Andrena fulva, assembly GCA_946251845.1. Classification (NCBI taxonomy): domain Eukaryota; kingdom Metazoa; phylum Arthropoda; class Insecta; order Hymenoptera; family Andrenidae; genus Andrena; species Andrena fulva. Next base: position 15,634,100 of record OX276333.1, on the reverse strand, counting down.
ATTGCCGATGGATTGTAGGAGCGTAGATGTCTAGATGCCAGTTATTGAATTCAGGAGACGATAGAAACACTTTATTACAAAACACACATGTACTATAATTAAAGTAAATTATATTCCTCTCGGGCAGGAGTACTGATAATAACCGAACTTGCGCCCCACTTCGCGCAGACCGATTACACGGAGGGTAGTCGGGTGTCACACACTGCACAAATGATACAGGGTAATTCTGGAGCAACGCCCGTCAAGGAGATGCGGCCTGGTATCCCGTGGCGAGGACAGCCCTTCCCAGTGCCTCGCCCGAATTTTATGGCTTTTTCCGGAAAAAAGGTAGGAATCCTGGGCCGAACGTAGCGAATTGAAGGGTTTCGACCCTCGACGGGTTTGGAATATCCTTAAGAAGTGGAAAATGTACAGGATTTCAAATGTTTGCTTCTTTTCTTCATCGTATCGAGAAGGAACTGACGCCAATGGATTCCTTATGTTTTTCCGATGAAACTGACACAAAGAACGACGTAATTCGGAAAATAATGAAGGAAATTTCGTTAATAATAGTACGATTTACGTGAAATTTGGTACGATCTTCATCGGAAAAACATAAGGAATCCATTGGTGCCACTTTCATATCGATGCATTAAAGAATGAAGCATTTCTTACTATGCTGAAATTAATATTTCACATTTTCACCCTCGACTGCGGGGGCTCGACCCCAAATTCGTTACGTTGGGCCCAGGATTCGTACCTTTTTCCGGAAAAAGCCATAAAATTCGATGAGCACAGCGAGGTGTTGTTCTCGCCACGGGGTGACGGGCGTAGCTCCAGAATTATCTGTTTAAGATATAAACTAATTCTTTATTCTTTATCGTATGGATATGGGAGTGTCGCCGATGGATTCCTTGGAGTTTTCCGATGAAAATCATTACAAATGTCGTGTAAATCAGACAACTTTTGCATATGGAATACAAATAGCTTGTGTCAAAGTAATCCGATTAGCGTGATATTTGGTATGATTTTCATCAGAAAAACATAAGGAATCCATTGGCGACACTCCCATATCCATACGATAAAGAATAAAGAATTAGTTTATTTCCTAAACAGATACAGGGTACTTCTGGAGGTACGCCCGTCACCCCGTGGCGAGGACAACACCTCGCAGTGCCCATCGAATTTTATGGCTTTTTCCGGAAAATGGTACGAATCCTGGGCCGAACGTAACGAATTTGGGGTCGAGCCCCCGCAGTCGAGGGTGAAAATGTGAAATATTAATTTCAGCGTAGTAAGAAATGCTTAATTCTTTAATGCATCGATATGAAAGTGGCACCAATGGATTCCTTATGTTTTTCCGATGAAGATCGTACCAAATTTCACGTAAATCGTACTATTATTAACGAAATTTCCTTCATTATTTTCCGAATTACGTCGTTCTTTGTGTCAGTTTCATCGGAAAAACATAAGGAATCCATTGGCGTCACTTCCTTCTCGATACGATGAAGAAAAGAAGCAAACATTTGAAATCCTGTACATTTTCCACTTCTTAAGGATATTCCAAACCCTTCGAGGGTCGAAACCCTTCAATTCGCTACGTTCGGCCCATGATTCCTACCTTTTTTTCGGAAAAAGCCATAAAATTCGGGCGAGGCACTGGGAAGGGCTGTCCTCGCCACGGGATACCAGGCCGCATCTCCTTGACGGGCGTTGCTCCAGAATTACCCTGTATCATTTGTGCAGTGTGTGACACCCGACTACCCTCCGTGTAATCGGTCTGCGCGAAGTGGGGCGCAAGTTCGGTTATTATCAGTACTCCTGCCCGAGAGGAATATAATTTACTTTAATTATAGTACATGTGTGTTTTGTAATAAAGTGTTTCTATCGTCTCCTGAATTCAATAACTGGCATCTAGACATCTACGCTCCTACAATCCATCGGCAATACTCCTCGTGGAGAGATACAGGAAGAAAAGGGGTAGCCCGCTGTCGACGCGTGGTCCTCTCGAGTATAAACACGAGCTTCAATATCAAAACAATAGCATACGTTAACGTATTCCGTGCGATTGAAGGTGGGCATTGCTGTGAAGAGGGCCTCTTCAAGAGAGCAGCCGTTTGTGAGGGATGCAAATCCGATTGGTTCTAATACAATCTGCTCCCTATGGTTGAAATTTAGTCTAGCAACTTTCACACCTACTAACCTAACCAATCGAACTTGCACCTCTCCCAAAATAACCGGCCATCCGAGCGTAGAAGCAAGTGCGAAATAAAAGTAACGGTGCGCTTCTCGATTCCGCAGATGTACCTACCAAAGTAGCATTTCTGACGGAAAAGAATTGTCCAGCCTTTGGCCTGCGTAGACCTTTGGCAGGTAGGTATCTATTTCAGCAGGCCCTGCCACCCGTGGCGCCTGCAAGACCGACCCCGGTCCTTGCTATTCCAGAGGTTTTTTTCAAGTGAAAATCAGCAAATTTGCCAGCGCAATATCTCAAAAACCAGTGGAAATCAAGTGTATACATTAAAGCTTATTGAATTCGTCTTGGAACGCACTATCAACTCAGGACTTCAGAAAAGTTAGTGCCATTTGAAGAACCGAACTTGACCATCGTATCTTTTAAAATAAAAATCGGAAAAAAAATCCGTCGCGGCTAATTAAGTAGCCCCATCGAACCATTTAATTACATATTTTTTTTATATTTTTATCTCCAATAGTTTAGGAGATATCCCGTTGTCCACTCTAGGATGGGACACCCTGTATATTGACACAACATGCTGAGGAGATATGCGCGTACGTACATAAAATAATAATAATTAAGTGACATTAGTCTTTATTATTAACCATAACGGGCAAAATATTGGGCCAATGTTGATGCAGTGTAGGATGGGACCACCGGGGGGTCGCCCCCTTTCGAATAAAAAAAAGATCATCAAAATCGGTCCATATGCTGAGGAGTTATGAGGGGACAAACATAAAAAAAAAACATACATACATACGGGTCGAATACATAACCTCCTCCTTTTTGAAGTCGGTTAAAAATGGTAACTTCCGCGCGCGGAAAAACCAGACCTCAGCGAGTTTGACTACCAGGACACAGCCAGGAACTCAGGGAAAACCCCGAAAGTATACTTATTTCCGAATCATTCTTCGGGAAACATTTGCCTACCTGATGTCGAAATAGGGGGCAATCGACAACGTGCCGTTTTTGGGGGGGATTTCGAGTTAAGCCGTATATTGCTCTGTCGACATTTGGTAACCATCCGTATCCGCGTGTACCGTTGTCCACCACTGACTCACAGGACAATACCGTCATAAACCGCGATGCTGACGTGACGCTCTGTCCGACCATCGCGGCTATTTTTTGGGACCAGCTGGCTGTGCTTTTCCTCCACGTCGTAAGGACGGTGAGAGTACCTGTTCCATCGACGAATTCACAGAGGGGAGACCCTCCTCTTCCTCAAAAGTGCAACCAATTAGAATTGTCAGCTCCCAAAATTATGGAGATCCCGCCTATTCCGAGTTTACCTTCTGGACTAGCTTGTGGGTAGCGATCACTCTCTTGCTTAATACTAAAAGCATCGGGCAGCACGCGTACTATCACATTAATTGGGTCTTAAAGGTGAAATCAGACGGCGCGTGGATCGGCGAGTCGGTTCGGGTCGCCCGGCCTCGCGAGTCGGCGTGCCATGAGCGTTTTCAAGGAAAATAATGAAGGAAATTCTATGAAAAATTAATTCCTATAACCTCAAGCTAATTTCGTTAATAATAGTCCGATTTACATGAAATTTAGTATGATTTTCATCGAAAAACATAAGGAATCCATCGGCATCACTTCCATATCGATACCATAAAGAATAAATAATTATTCTTTTCTGAAACAGGTATGAATTCTCGGGTGAACGTAGCGAATTGAGATCGACCCCCGCAGTCGGGGGTGAAAATGTGAAATATTCATCTCAGCGTAGTAAGAAATTCTTCATTCTTTATCGTATCGATATGAAAGTGGCACCAATGGATTCCTTATGTTTTTCTGATGAAAATCATACAAAATTTCATGTAAATCGGACTACTTTTACATAAGGAATACAAATTGCTTGTGTAAAAGTAGTCCGATTTGCATGAAATTTGTTATGATTTTAATCGGGAGAACGCCAGGAATCCATTGGCGCCACTTTCATATCGATACGATTAAGAATGATAAATTTTTACTACGCTGAAATGGAGAATAGGGAGTCTCAAGTGGCGTTCGGTTCAGATCTGGCCGCGGCCTCAGGCCGACCGAATCGTTTTTCGATTTTGCTCCGGCCGGCCTGCACAGTCAGGAAAGCGCAGGAAAAATAAACTTTCTCCTACCGAAATCTACTGAATGTATACTACAGGGTGATTCTCCAGCGACGCCTGTCAAAGAGATGCCGCCTGGTACCCCGAGGCGAGAACAGGATCCTCCATTCGCTCACCGAATTTGATGGCTCTCGATCTTCGAAAGGGTTGGAATACCATTAAAAAGTCAGAAATATCCAGTATTTCCGCATTTCTCATCAGATCTTTGCGATAACGACGTCTATCGAATCCAATTATATAATTTCAAGCTGAATTTGTTAAAAATAGTCCGATTTACATGAAATTTTGCATGATTTTCATCGGAAAAACATAAGGAATCCATATCGATACAATAAAGAATAACGAATTTCTTAATACGCTGAAATGAATAAATCCGTCGAAAAAATGAATAATAAATGAATACTAATGTTTAACTAAACTATAGATTTCGTCACAATTTCTAATTGTACTATTTGGTTTTTCCTTATAATCGGAAACTAAAACTTTTCCCAACTAAATATACAGTTTTCAAATTTTTTTATAACAATTAAGTTGAAAAAATTGAAAAAACAACATTAAATGGACGTACAATATATTCAATTATAAATCATTAGAAAGGAATAATTTTTTCATTTTATGTTTTTTGGCGCCATTCCGATATCTTTTATAGTTTAAAAATTATACAACAATGAATGTCACTAACTATCCTTATCCCGACCACTGTGCGGCGTCAGGCCGGCCTGCACAGGTCGGCTTGCGCAGACCGGCCGGACGGCGTAGTGCATCCACACGGTCCAGCCGACTTGCACAGGCCGGCCTGTGCAGTTCGGCCGGATGCCCGTAGTGCGCCCACACGCTCCGGCCGGCCTATCAGGTTGACCGGATGGTGCATCCACACGCTCCGGCCGGCCTGACAGTATTTTAAATTTTTTAAATTTTGTTTCCATCGATAAAACAGTATTTTATAATGGATGAAAAAAGGATTTGAGTCCTTGAATCAAAAGCTAGAAACTTGAAGCATTAAAATGCTTTTTTAAAATATGTTTTGCGACTATTTTTCGCGGAGATAGTACAACCATTTCAAAATGACCAAATTTTTCAGGAAATTATAGTGTTTCTTTAATTTTGTCCAGCAGTGTATTTCCATTTTCTGTTTACTTTATAATTATTTACATTATTAACAACCATTATTCACATTCCAATAGATACACGTTTCTTAAAATATTCGAAACATTTTCAGTGCCCGAAACGTCCAAGCTTTAACCTACTCGACACAGTCGGTCTGCTCCAAAGTATATTCGGACCGCTCGGAAAAATTCGAGCTACTCGGTTCTTTCGGACCGATCGGTTTTTACGGGTACTCAGCTCGGCTCGGCTCGGTTTTTCTCCACCGCGTCAGGACGGTGAGGGTGACTCTTTCATCGACGAATTCACAGAGGGGAGATCCCTCCTCTTCCTCAAAAGTGCAACCAATTAGAATTGTCAACTCTCAAAATTATGGACATCGCGCCTATTCCGAGTTTACCTTCTGGACGCCGGAATGGCTAGCGATCACTCTCTTGCTTAATATTAATTGTGGCTGGTGATAAAGTATCTTGCAGCACACGTACCATCAGATTAATTGGGTCTGACAACCACGAAAGAAACATCGTTTTTCGCGCGTCACTCGGTATGAACAAATACCGATACTTTAGTACAGTATGAAACAAGTACCTATCGATACCTTCGTGAAGTATGAATGGGGTATTGCTTCAGTATAGTATTGGTTTGGTATCGATTGAAGAAGAATCTGATACCAAGTACTTACCTTAAATTTCGATATGTATTGATATTTCCTATTCAATACTTTGGTATTGAAATGATCCAATCAACTGTGATCAAGGTTTAGATTACAAATTTTGGCACGTTTTCCGATCAGTCCGGTTCAGGCAGACCGAATCGTTTCGTATTTGCTCCAGCCGACCTCCACAGTTCGGGTTGCGCAAGGAAAAATAAACTTTCTCCTACCGAAATCTACTGAGTATATACATACAAGGTGATTCTCCAGCGACTTCCGCATTTCTCATCAGAACGTTGCGACAACGACGCCAATTGATTCCTTATGTTTCGCCAACGAAGCTGATACCAAGAACGACGCAATTCGGAAAATAATTAAGGAAATTCTATGAAAAATTCATTTCCATAACCTCAAGCTAATTTCAAATAAAGTATTTGAGTTATCGACCGTATTTTTAGAATAAACAATAAGTGGTTTCGGCGCACTGGTTTGGTCAGTTAGATAATTTAAAAGCTAATTTGCAATTTTAAAGATTATAAATTTCCGACGTTTCGGTCTGCGGTTTAGACCTTTTTCAAGGAAAGATATTTATAAAATATATTGCGTTCGCTTTAGAGTCACACGTTTGATACGACGTGTAACACGCGAGTCGTTTGTAGAGTGACTGAGGTAAACATAACTCGGAGGACTATTTAAAGGTGAAACAAAACTGTGGCTAGAAACGGAGTCAAAAGAAAGACCATTAAATATTAAGAACGAATTTTAACAATTATTGACCAAACGAACATTTTCAACCTCACAACAACTGTCAAAATACCACTAATCGATGTTCATGTGGTAAGGGCCCAAACGCACTAGGATATATGACCAAATGATTACATAATATACTTTTCTTATGTATAGATGAACTGGTTAATACTGGCCAAAATTGAAGTGAAGACTCTATTGGAAGAATTACATCATAAAGCCTTATTGCTTTAATAACGTTGCGTAGTACTCTTGTATTTTAGGTGTTTCATACCTAAGGTTTACGCTTGGTTGTTTAATCATATGCAACGTCTCCAACAGAATTCTGCGACTCCAATTGGCCTCTCTATCAATAATTTTAACATTATCGAAGTCAAATCTGTGATCAAATTCCAATGCGTGTTTCGTTAGGGCAGTATGTTGTGGGGGTGGAAGGAAAATGTTTCTTTTGTGTTCGTAGATCCGTCTTTCTAAAAGTCTAGACGTTTGCCCAATGTAAACTTGGTTGCATCCCATGCATTAAATTAGAAGATTTGCCAATATTGCTCGATACATTTAATAGTTTCCACAATAGACTCCAGTTTACTTATGAAGTTGAAAAAGATTCTTGTTTAAACTTTCTGGATACATTGATCATTAGATCAAACAATAAACTTAGCACCAATTGGTATCACAAACCGAGTTGGTCGGGTAGATACATAAACTTTTTTTCGGCTCATCCCATGCAACATAAAGTGGGATTAATAAAGGGATTAATAGATCGCGCAATTTTACTCTCTGACCCTGAATTTCGACCGGCTAATCTACTCCTCATTAAAGATACTCTAAAACGTAATGGTTATCCCATAGAAATGGTCTCAACAATAATCCGTGACCGCGTTTTTGAGATTTACCATCCGGCATTAATGGAAAAACGTAAGGAGGAAAAAGCCAATAAAATAGGACCGATTAGTTGGAAAAATACCGCGGTCATACCATTTAGCAATAACATTTCTAATGATATTAAAAGAATGTTCAGGAAAATAGGAATACACACCATTTTTAAAATGCCAGTTTATACCAAAAACTTGTTCCCTCCAATTAAAGATAAAATACCTTTGTTAAAGAATTCTAACATCATTTACTCAATCCCTTGCATGGGTTGCAACCAAGTTTACATTGGGCAAACGTCTAGACTTTTAGAAAGACGGATCTACGAACACAAAAGGAACATTTTCCTTCCACCCCCACAACATACTGCCCTAACGAAACACGCATTGGAATTTGATCACAGATTTGACTTCGATAATGTTAAAATTATTGATAGAGAGGCCAATTGGAGTCGCAGAATTCTGTTGGAGACGTTGCATATGATTAAACAACCAAGCGTAAACCTTAGGTATGAAACACCTAAAATACAAGAGTACTACGCAACGTTATTAAAGCAATAAGGCTTTATGATGTAATTCTTCCAATAGAGTCTTCACTTCAATTTTGGCCAGTATTAACCAGTTCATCTATACATAAGAAAAGTATATTATGTAATCATTTGGTCATATATCCTAGTGCGTTTGGGCCCTTACCACATGAACATCGATTAGTGGTATTTTGACAGTTGTTGTGAGGTTGAAAATGTTCGTTTGGTCAATAATTGTTAAAATTCGTTCTTAATATTTAATGGTCTTTCTTTTGACTCCGTTTCTAGCCACAGTTTTGTTTCACCTTTAAATAGTCCTCCGAGTTATGTTTACCTCAGTCACTCTACAAACGACTCGCGTGTTACACGTCGTATCAAACGTGTGACTCTAAAGCGAACGCAATATATTTTATAAATATCTTTCCTTGAAAAAGGTCTAAACCGCAGACCGAAACGTCGGAAATTTATAATCTTTAAAATTGCAAATTAGCTTTTAAATTATCTAACTGACCGAACCAGTGCGCCGAAACCACTTATTGTTTATTCAAGCTAATTTCGTTAATCATAGTCCGATTTCCATGAAATTTTGTATGATTTTAATCGGAAGAACGCCAGGAATCCATTGGTGCCACTTTCACATCGATACGATAAAGAATGATGAATTTTTTACTACGCTGAAATGGAGAATAGGGAGTCTCAAGTGGCGTTCGGTTCAGATCTGGCCGCGAACTCAGGCCGACCGAATCGTTTTTCGATTTTGCTCCGGCCGGCCTTCACAGTTAGGAAAGCGCAGGAAAAATAAACTTTCTCCTACCGAAATCTACTGAATGCATACTACAGGGTGATTCTCCAGCGACGCCTGTCAAAGAGATGCCGCCTGGTACCCTGTGGCGAGGACAGGATCCTCCATTGGCTCACCGAATATGATCGCTCCCGATCTTCGAAAGGGTTGGAATACCATTAAAAAGTCAGAAATGTATAGGATTTCCGCATTTCTCATCAGACGCCTATCGAATCGAATTATATAATTTCAAGCTGGATTTGTTCAAAATAGTCCGATTTACATGAAATTTTGTTTGATTTTCATCGGAAAAACATAAGGAATCCATCGGTATCACTTTCATATCGATACAATAAATAATAAAGAATTTCTTAATACGCTGAAATGAATAAATCCGTTGAATAAATGAATAATAAATGAATAATAATGTTTAACTAAACTGTAGATTTCATCACAATTTCTAATAGTACTATTTGGTTTTTCCTTATAGTCGGAAACTAATAATTTCCCCAACAAGCGATTTAAACGCTTGAAGAGCATTAAATAAACTACTAAATAAACATTTTTCAATTTTTTTATAACAATTAAGTCGAAAAAATTAAAAAAAAACATTAAATGGACGTACAATATATTCAATTATCAATCATTAGAAAGGAATAATTCTTTCAGTTTATGTTTTTTGGCGCCATTTCTATATCTTTTATAGTTTAAAAGTTATACAACACTAATGTTACTAACTATCTCTATTCCGATCACTGTGAGGCGTCCGGCCGGCCTGCACAGTCCGGCCTGTGCAGGCCGGCCGGACCGTGTGTGGCCGCCTTTAGTCACAGTAACTTGTGGTGTCAATGCTCTCGGTAATTGTATACCTCCAATGTTCATGTTTCCAAGACTTCGATACAAAGAACACTTTGTGGCCCAATTGGGAGCATTGGAAGTGGAAATGCCAGCGGGTGCATGCAAGAAAATTAATTTCTTGTATTTTTGAAACACTTCCAAAAAGATACGTCTGCAACAAAGGAGAAAAAAATTATCGTGCTACTGGATAATCATTCGTCGCATATATCTATCCAAGCTCTTAATTATTGCTCCAAAAATGGTATAGTAATGCTGTTTTTTCCACCCCACTGCTCGCACAAGTTACAACCGCTCGATCGATCTGTATATGGTCCATTAAAAAAAGCGATTAATACCAAGTTCTGATGCTTGGATGCGTAATAACCCAGGGAAAACAATGACTATTTATCACATTCCTTCAATAGTAGCAACGGCTCTTCCGATATCAGTAACAGTATCTAATATTCAAGCAGCCTTAAAGTGTACAGGAATATATCCTTACAACAGGAATATATTTACAGCTCTCGATTATGCCCCATCGTACGTTACAGATAGGCCCCTACCAACACCCGAAAACTATACCAACCCAACAGAACCGAATAGCAATGAAATTTTATCAACCGACAGTGAAAAAGTTGTTGGATGGGAGGTTATTAACTTGTCACTTACTTTAGTAATAAACAATATTGTGAATATTTATTATACTAAACTTCTCAACCTGCTTTATAGGATTCTATAGCAGCACACACATCTTCCTGACTGTAGGCCTTCTTCTTTATCTTCTTCATCTTTGGCATGACTTTATATGTCCGAAAAAAATTAAGAATAAGGTAAAAAATGATTAAAAGTATATTATAAAATTTTAGGTTATGTTAATATTATGACCAGTGTTCCGCATTGCATAGATTCGCGGAGAAAATAGTCGGGCTTAAATTTACCGTTAAGGGCAATGATTTATTAGTAGGTATTCCTGGGATCCTCACATCTGCATTGCACACTTTATTAAACAGTTTGACCGTTGCAAGGGCCAATTTGTCACTCGGCAATTAAAGTGAGAAGGTCGCCATAAATGCAAGGGTAGGCCAACGCTTCTGACCGCCTCATGGGCACCACCGGAAGGGTCGCCGGTTAACGCGCCCCAAGTGCAATGCAGATGTGGGCGTCCTTGCGCTTTCTTGCCGTCTTACGCGGGCAAGTAAGAAAACTTTGCCGCCAAATTTCTTGATCGAGCGATTCCCGCCAAATTCAGCCACTCTCCCAGAAAAGCGCGCCAAGGGCGCAGGGAATAGATGGCGCGTTTGGTCCTAGGGAAATTACCTGATTGGTTGACACTTACAACGTTGGCCAATCAGATCAAAGCCACCACGCCGGACTCACTTCAAGAAATCGGACGAGTCCGGCAGCGGGTTAACTAAAGTCAGTCCAAGAAAAAGCTCTCGACCGGAAGGTCATAGTAAAAAGACGAAACGCGTTCGTACGTGACTCACACGAACCACACTCACAGTTCACTGTTTAATTGTTCATTTGATTATTTAGCTCACAGTTCTATTAAATATAGTTTTTTTGTTATTACTTGTTAAATAACTGTGCATCAATTTATTAACCCTAATTCAGTAACGCGTCTAGGGTATCCACGTGATTCCGGTGTCAAGACATCCGGACGGAGCCTTACAACCTCCGTCGACTCGAAAATAAAACTCGGGTCGCATCGAATTTACGTGTGAACAACCAGTTTAAGATTAATTATCCTAATAATTCTTAAACAGTATTGTATTTGTAGGAGCGTGGATATCTGGGCGCCAGAAGCTGAACTCAGGGACGATAGAGACACTTTATTTCAAACACGCACATGTATTACAATTAAAAATAAATCGTATCTCTCCCAGGTAGGAGTACCGGTAATAAGCAAACTCACGCCTCGCTTCGCGTGAACCGATTACGTGGAGGGTAGTCGGACTACTCACCCTCCCACACGCACACTCCGCGTTCACACTTACGCCTTTTCTCGCGCCTCGAAACCTTCGGATCTTAATCGTTCGGCAACACGCCACACACGTTCGACGATCGGCGATCGAATCTCGCTGGCCCGCTCGGACTCGCTACATATTCGGGCGCTATCGGGTGTTATCGGGCGGTCTCGGTCGACCGCTCGCTGGTAACGTCGAAGATGCTTCTTCGTGTCGCTTGTCTATTTAGGCAAGGCCTTACATATTTTATAGTTATTATTAACGTAAATATATAGGATACAAAAAATACTTACTTTAGTACTTAAAATAAATGTTAATAATCTCAAAACTTCACTAAATACTGGCGTCTGTACGAATGTTCAAACCAGTTCAAACCAGTGCAAACGGCATTAATCACGCGTTTAATAACTGGTCCGTGTCATGTTGTCGTGTACTAGTGGATAAACTCACCAATTTCTACTCACCAATATAACTATTCAGTTTTGTAAGCTTATAATTGTATCTATATAAAGCTAATACATTTTGCAATTATATTTCGAGCAGTTTAAACGTTGCAAATTAGTAAAACTGTTATTATTAACAAAATTTCTTCTCCATTTTTAATTATTGGGCCTTGTTCAAGCACTGGGCCATTTACCTTATGAACACAAATAAACATTTCTAAAAAATATAAATGAAAACACAGATCATTATTAAACATTTGATATACATTAGTTAAACAATCATTGCTTATTCATCTGATTCTATCAAAATCTTCTTCTTCGCTTTCTTTACTTTTGCCTTTATACTTTTTTTCTACTTTTTGGATTCTCGATTATTCTGTTGTTCGTCTAGAGCATCTTTTTTCCGGTGTGTCAGCAAATAGCTTGCTTTATCACCATTTAGAGCGGAGTAAGTAGTAACATGTTACAATTTACCCCGACCTTGAATTTTTGCGTTTTATCTCAGCAAACGAGAACCTAAACATCAAATTACTAAAATGCGTACACATTATAATAAACCAATGTGTACTGATTCGTTTGCGACAAAGAAGCAAAAATTCAAACGGTTTCTAATGATGGTTAATTGAAATAAAAGTGCTAAGACAACATTTACTTACGTGCTCTAAATACTAAAATTCTGGGCTATAACCTCAAAATGAATACATAACGCTCGTTTGTGTCACTAAAACCGACGGTGCTAATATCGCCAAGCAGCTCTCGCATGCTGTGGGTTACCAGATTTGTCGTTCAAAAGATTTTACTTATGTTACAATTTACCCCGTGTTACAACCTACCCCGATCTCCCCTACTACGGTCCTTGGTTCTTTTAAAAAAAAAAAAAACACATTTTCATTTCGTTAACCTCGATATCGAGCCATTGTCCGCCATTAACATTCCTCGCTAACGCTCTTTGACAGCTGACAGGGGCACCCGAAATAATTTTTATTTTACATTTTATTGATACCTCAGCTACTTATCGATAAGTAGAAATTTCCTACGTTCGTGCCCCCGAAGAATGCAACTTGTCTCCTTGAACTCTAACGAGTACCACGGAAACATCGAATACACTTTCGACGGGGGTCGTTTTTTCCGCGGCGATAAAGTAACGACGCGAGGGATGGCACTAAAGAATCAGGAAGAAAGGCAGGCAGATCGCACAATGAACTCTTTTTCTTCTTTTTCTTTCATGTCGCTCGATACAGAGTCGGTGAGAGCCGGCCACATTTTCCCCCGTCCCTTATTTTTTGCTTGCTACGTTTCAGCTCGGCGTCGCAGCTTTCTGGAATGGAGGCCGAAGAGGAGACGAGCAACGAACGAGTGGCCACTTACAAAGTCGGCATGCTGGGCGCGTCTGGGGTAGGGAAAACCGCCCTCACCGCGCAGTTCGCCACCAGCGATTACATTTGCGCTTACGACACGTCGCTTGGTGAGTACGAGGACGTTTCCCGACGTTTCTGTGACGTCGACTTGAAATCATGGAATGAATTTTGCGACAGCTTCCGCCCAGATCTTGTGTAGCTTGATATCGCGTGAATTTTAGAGGAGAATTGTTGTATGTGTTTAATATCCTTTTTCTTTAAGGGGAGTGGGGAGATGTAATTAACTTGTTGGATATATTATTGAGAAAGAATATGGAAGAGTTAGAGATTTACTTATATCCACGAAATATTTGATCGACTGCGTTTGAACGCTTTCTCCGGCGGAACAAATATGTTTTTTAAGCGCAAATTTAGAAAAATAACACTGTACAATTCAATTGAGTAAAATACTGTAAATACTATACATATTATTAAAACATAATTATTCTATGCTTATTATCTGTCGTGATTTCATACGTTCTTTTTGTTCCAAGCAGATTAGTATTGCGATCTTGCATTAATTAAATAAAAAATGAGAAATTGAAAAATTAATAATGCAAGGTTTACATACTCAAATGTTTACAAGTACTTCACGATTCTTTGTAATTACACTTATTTATATTTATTTAATTATTTATTCATTTATTTATTTATGAGCGGGTAACGCCCTGTGTTAACAATGGCGCGGCAGAAGTAAAACCCATACGAAGAAGGTAAAAAAGTAAGAAAAAATAAAAAAGTTAGAAGAAAATAAATATAACATAAAGAGAAGTGTATGAATACATTTATAAATACACGAAAAAGATGAAAAAAAGAAAGATTTGAATTTAGTACTTATTTTCAAAAGTTACAGAATATTTCCATTTACAGCTTACATTTTAATAATTCACATTACCTATTGAGAACCATTATTTACATTCCAGTAGACAAACGTAACCTAAAATTTTCGAAACATTCGTATTGCCCGAAACGTTCAAGCTTCAAGCTTCAAGCTAGTCGACACAGTCGGTCTGCTCGAAAATTTGGATCTGCTCCAAGTATATTCGAGCCGCTCGAAAAAATTCGAGCTTCTCGGTTCATTTGGGCTGTCCGGTTCTTTCGAGCCGCTCGAAAAAATTCGAGCTACTCGGTTTTATCGAGCCGATCGATTCTTTAGAGCTACTCGGTTTTTACGAGTACTCGGCTCGGCTCGGAAACCGAGTCTCGGCTCGGTCCGAACTTCAAGCTACTTGAATATTCGAGTACTCGAACAGCCTTACTCTTAAGCATTTACGCTCAAGGGCCCTAGCACGTTCCATAGAAGTATGGTTGATGTTCCAGATAACAGGCGCCGCATACGTGATTATGGGCCGGACCAGCAGCATATAAAGAATTACTTTAGCTTTTTTCTAATGATACTTGTTATAAAACAACCTGCTGTTAGCTAGGAAGGCTCGATTAGCTTTTTGAAGCTGTGTATCAAAATGTTTGTTACCTCTTAACAGGTAATCAACCTGAACCCCTAAGTATTTAACCACCTTTCGGTGTGGGATTAATTCCTTGTTATATGTGCCGGGAATTGTGGCCGAGATTTGGAAACGGGTGCTGCCCGCCTTAGGTTTAGACGTAAGACTGTTCATTGGCTTTTTAAATAATATCGTCTCGCATTTCTGCGGGTTAAGACGCAAATTCCAGTTCCTGTAATAGCGGTTAACCTTACCAACCGCTGAATCCAGGTCATTTTGAACCGCATCTACCCTGTTCCCTGATACATAGATTGCAACGTCATCGGCATATGCCAGGAAACCAGCACCCCCATCCTCGTTAAAGTTGAAGAGCCCCTGCAAATCACTCAGAAAAATGTTGAAAAACACCGGGGAGTTCACCGTCCCCTGTTGCAGCCCCTCACGGATCCAAAACACAATGGAGGATAATCCCGATCCATCCCAAATACGGAAAGATTTACCGGTAACCATATCCCATATTATAAATATTAGCCAAGATGGAAACCTTCTCTTAATTAGCTTGTATATCAGCCCATTGAGCCATACTGAGTCAAAGGCCTTTTCAATATCAAGAAAGGCAGCTCCAACTAGATGACTTCTGCCCACAGTCTGGTTCAGGTCTGATAAAATTTTGTGAATGGCGTGTGTGGTTGAGTGACGTTGTCTAAACCCGAATTGGTGGGAAGGGATTATACTATTCTCGGTACAAAAGGAAACTATTTTGTCATTTAAAATCGCCTCGAAAACTTTGCTGATACTAGGCGTCAGGCTGATGGGCCGATAACTAGCTGGGTCTGTGGTGGGCTTTCGCTTTTTAAGAATGGGAAGTACTTTTGCCGATTTCCAGACCGTAGGAAAGTAAGATAAATTGATGGCATTATTAAAAAGAATAGTCAAATCCAGGATTATGTTAGCAGGGAAGTGCTTGAGTCAGATCGGTGGGATACTGTCTAACCCGGTAGAAATCTTATTTGGGAGCTTCTTCAGTATGAGCACCACTGACGGGGGGCTGCAAAAAGGAGACGACCCCTCAAGTAGACGAACACTTTACCGCCGCAGCTACAACCGCTGATTGAGAAGATTGCTTGCGTATTCGAACTTATATTCCTACCGTGCAAAACTTTAAACTCAAATTATTAATAAACGAAGGCTCATTTGACAAACCCCATTAGGATTCTGTAACACTATAGGTGCGTACTACAAATTTCACCCGGTGTCATTTTAGGTTAGGTTGGAAAACAGTCTTTAGACTGAACCTTTACATTTGTCTTCCCTTCTCTCTTTTCTCTCGTTAGATTGTATATACGTATTTGTGCAATAAAGACGTTTAATAATAATAATAATAATAATTTCAGACAATAAAATATATAGTACCTACTTTATCTACAAAAATTAAATTAATCTTCGAATCTCCTCTATAATTTCATGTACCTACATACAACTCCCGCGATAACACTTTTTTCATATCTTCAACGGCCAACGAGATATTCTAGCGTATCCAATTAAATGAAACACGCCGTAGAATCCACTCGACGTTGCTTCAGAATATTGTTGTAATGTTTCCACAAGTTTTCACTACAGTATTGCACGGCAATGTGTGCGCAATTTTGCTGGGGCGTTGCCACTGGAACATTGCACGTCGATGTGCGCGCAATATTGCCGAAATATTGTAGGATCGTTGCCACTGGAACATTGCACGTCGATGTGCGCGCAATATTGCATAAATATTGTAGGATCGTTGCCACTGGAACATTGCACATCGATGTGCCCGCAATATTGCAGGAATATTGTAGGATCGTTGCGAATAGAACATTGCACGTCGATGTGCCCGCAATATATTGCAGGAATATTGTAGGATCGTTGCCAATAGAACATTGCACGGCAACGTTCTTGCAATATTGTTGCAATATTGTAGGATCATTGCCACTGGAACATTGCACGTCGATGTGCGCGCCATATTGCATAAATATTGTAGGATCGATGTCAGTGGAACATTGCACGGCAACGTTCTTGAAATATTGCTGCAATATTGTAGGATCATTGCCATTCCAATAATGCACAACAATATTGCAGGAACGTCCCTACAATATTGCAATGCAACCTGCAACAACGGAATATTGCAGCAACGTTCCTGCAATACAGCTGCAACGATGGACGAAGTGTGCTGTATGGGTAGGGTAATTCTGGATGAGATGGCCTTGCGGGTGAGATGAATCGATCGTGTTTATGTTCTAGAACGTTGCAATTTTCAGTTGTTTTTAGTGGTATATTGCGCGTCGCTAACACGTCGCATTAATCGTGTTTTCTGTTTGCTTTTTACTGTGAAAACAGGTAAGTTATTTGTAATGTAAAAATGGACTATTCTCGAAAATTTTCTACGTGTTCTTTAAATTATAATTTACTGACATTTTACGAAAAAGTAATGACTTTTTCTGAATGCAGTGCGTTAACACGTTGACTGCCCACGAAATCTGGAGGTGCTATGCGCGACGCCGAAAACGCCCCGATGGGAGTGTACTGTTTAAAGAAGGGATGGGGGCTATAGCGGTTTTTACAGGGGCAAGGGTACTCCGCTCGCTCCGCCTGTGATGTGACAGTTCAGCCAATAACAAAAATACGTGTGTTTTGTTTTTATGATTAGCTATAGGGATGGGATCAAGTTCAATATGTACTGATGAATTCGAGTCAATTCCAATACAAAAGTTTCACTTCATGGGATTCGAATACTACTCATAAGAGCTGGCGTTGCATTCTATATACTTCCAAAGTACTTGGGTTATAGAAGCCGGTTTCGAACCTCAGAAAAAGTAGCGGCAGAGTTCAGAATGTACTTCTAAGTACTTCGACGTTTGAAAGAATCGAATCTCGTAAAAGTAGTATTTGAACCCTGAAAGATAAAAATCTACATAGCTGAGATTTACCAATATCGTACCACTTAAGATATTTTTCGTTGTATTTCGTATTTGGTACTAGATTGAACGCAAATTAATATTGGATATTGAAGCTTGATGTTTTAGGCATAGTTTTTAGTTAAAAAATTGTACATAACCTGTACATATAACATATAACTTAAGTTTTCAAATCGTTCTGGTACGATTGCAGTTGTATTCAGTACCTCATTTTAACGAAACTAGCTCGTGATTACCTGTGGACCATGGGAATCTCCGTCCCATCAGAAAGAATATTTTTGAAGGCAGGAAATGTCGTTATAGTAAAAAACGAAATAGGTTGAAGCTATAATAAATTGTCAATCAAATATTATTCCTCAATCCTTACAAATGTTAAGAATATTTTGTGTATTTGCCAAATAAATGAATTGTTAATGATAATAAAGTTAACTAAATGTAATGTGGAATACTTGTACATAGGTAATTTTCACCGAAAACAAATCACACACTCGCACCGAATAGAAAACTCCTGGTTAAAGTAGGTAATCATAAAGGATCCGAATCTATAAATGATCAGGGTTCGATTATACTTGCAAGTACCGCTGACGTTTCTCAAAGTACTTATAGAGAGTTCAAACCTTTCCCGTCAAGGTTCGAGTCTACTTGAAAGTAGTGTTTTTTTGTTCCGAAGTACTCGTGAACTGTTCGAAACTATACAGTCAGATTTGAACCCACTTTCAATATACTTGATCCCATCACTAATTAGCTACGTTGTAAATTGATTTAACCTTTCAAAACCATCCAATCGGTGAAGTATCAAAACAAGCGACACTCCGATTGGCGTGCTCAGCATCGGCCTACGGTCAGCCCGTACCCGCCCGATTGCTCCGATCGGTGTAGTCGGCGTTGGTCAAAGAAGAAAAAACACGCCGATCGGTGTAGTGGGCAGTCAACGTGTTAATATAATGTTTAGAGGTTATATTTACGTTCTTGTGATGAGATATTGTTGCAGCATTATTGAAAATACAAGCGAGTCAGCGCTCCTTGACTCTCGGGTTAGTTGGCCCGATTTTTCGGGGATAGTTGGCCCATCATAAAATCATGCATAATAGCTAGTAAATGTTTTTGTAGAACATGCCAACAGAATATAAACGAAGATATAATCAGCGTAGGAAGTTATGGACAAACGAGACATTGTTGAAAACCGTAGAAGCAGTCTAAAGTGGCAAAATAAGTGGGTTGTGGGGAGCAGTACAGCTGTACATCGAAACCCGATGACTGGGTTCGCCGTATCTGCTGTAAAAAATGGTATCACGAAGGATGCTCAAAAATGTTGAATTTATGCAATGACAATCCGGGTGAGATGGTGTTTCGCATAGACTGCAATTTTATTTTATTTTTTATAAATGTATGATTATGCTTTTAATTCAATTTTATATTATTTATCTAAATGTATTTTGTTTTGCAAATATATTTTTGTCTTTTATAAAACCACTAAATTTACGGTGTACTGATTGTTTTAAAAAAAGTGGGCCATCTCTCCCCGACTTACCCTGACTCACAAACCTTTCAATACTTTTCCAATAGACTAATGTTTAATAATAAAAGTTCATCGGTTTTTCTAGAAAAAATTCGCAAAGAAGCATGAGGTTTTGACCGTTCTAGGTAGGCCTCCCCTCTTAAGGGGGTACTCTATTGTAACTGCCCGGTTTTCAATGCCATCTTCGGAAACCTTTAAGTTTATACTATCTGGCGTTTTGCTTGCATATTAAGGTATATTTGAAGTATTTCGCGGACAAGAATTTTTTTATCGCATATATACATAGATATGTATAGTCGGTGGCGCAAGCTTCTCCAAAAAAATTATTTTCCGACTGGCGGGGGTGTGGGAACTGTTCTACTTAGTCATCCAGAATGGAAAAACTAAATTTATTTTCTTTATTATGTTCGTCGCTATGGTTGAAAGCATGGACGAGTCTCTATATCAGCGATGCCCCGATGGGCGGCCCGAGGGTACGAGCATCCATCGCATTTTCCAAAACTCGCGTGGAAGGGGGTCTCGAAACCAATGAAGTTGCAGGCATGTAACGGATGAGGAAAACTCTAGTAGTGTGCGTGTAGGCTCGTACCCGTAGGCTTATATGACTGGGACTCTTGGAGCCCCAGTGATCTACATTTTAGGAATTGGGAAAATAAACAGGAATTGACTAATGATTAAACAATAATATTATGTAATTGGACGAAATAGACTTGAACATTCCCACTTACACCTCTGATTAACAAAAAGTTTCTTATTAAACGATTTTTATTCAGCTTCAATCCTCTGTTTGTGTGTTTGTTTGTATGTATGTTTGTTCAGTTCAAATCTAGAAACTCAATTTTAACCCACTTCCAACTATCCAATAGACTTGAAACTTGGCAAGCATACGTAGTTTGGATGACAATACAAAATTATGAAGAAAAAGAAACCCCCCAGGGTTTAAAAAATTATCCTGTCAACAAAAAATAGAACCCATAACCGCAAATCCAAACGACTTGAAATCAGCCTATAACCAGAAGTCAAATCAATTTAATCGCAATGAAATCAGCATGTAACGGTTACATGCTGATTTCAGGGTACGAGCCTACACGCACACTACTAGAATTTTCCTCATCCGTTACATGCCTGCAACTTCATTGGTTTCGAGACCCCCTTCCACGCTAGCTTTGGAAAATGCGATGGATGCTCGTACCCTCGGGCCGCCCATCGGGGCATCGCTGCTCCATATTGTATAAAATTAATTCTACAGAACAAAAGCAACTAAATTTATTAGCAAAAATCGAGCATTTTTTTCAAAATGCTGTCATTCTGCATGTTTTTTGTTGTTAGGGGGCCTCTGTGGTTCCAATCATAGCGACAAACATAATAAATAAAACAAACCTTATTTTTCCTATTTCGGATGACTAGAACAGTTCCCATACCAACACCCGTCGGAAAAGAATTTTTTTGAAGGACCTTGCGCCACCGAATATATCTATGTATACCTATGTGAAAACATACTTGAACATGCAGGCAAAACGTCAAATAGTATAAACTTATAGTTTTCGTTAAATAAATTCCAGAAGATGGCGTTGAAAAACGGGCAGTTACACTAGAGTACCTCCTTAAATACAAATTCTAAGAATTTCTTTTTAATCGGGTGAAATTCCTAGAAAAATAAGTAGGGATATTTTTTCTTACAATTTAAAATTTAAATGAAGCGAAGACATTTAATCGGACCGTCTTAGATTAAAAAAATCGTGCAAAAGAGAATTTAATTTTTTTCTAGTGTGTGTTAAATCAACATCGTGTATAAACCGTATTAAGTATATTTATTTCACAAATATAGCAACAGTTGGAGAATTATTCTCGCTAAACCAGAAGGTTTGTAGAAGTCAAACTTTTCGATTTGCAAAAATCAAAACACTTATTACTTTTATCATAAATGCTTCGATCTGTCTTCTATTTGTAGAATGTATTACTTGGTACAAAAAAAATGTGAAAACGTAAGACCGATAGCATCCGTAACTAATTGACAGTTTCATGCACTTGACCATAGCAGTAAATTTTCGTTACACGATAATCCCGTTTCCAGCCTGTCACAAACGGTCGTTTAATTTGTGGTCGATAACTGACCAAGTTCTGTCGTGCTCGTTAAACAATATTTCACGGCTTCCGAGTTGAAACTGCAAACAGTAATTTTCCACGGAACGTACGAAGCGTCGAAATGTTCTCTCAGCAATGTAAATTAATGAGTCTACCTTTCAAATAAGTTGAACATTTCAGGAGACATTCGAATATTCAATGAAGAACATGGCTAATTGTAACGTTATGTGTTTAAAGATGATGTATGATGATTTTATTGAATGAATATTGTGTTCCTTCAATGCAAATTGTAGGGTTGTAAATTATAATAAAATAAGACTGAGTAATAGAACCTATACATTTTTTTAAAAAACAGAGGAATAATTTTGGAGACAGTTGAAATAAAGGAAAAGTATTTATGTACTCTTTGCTTTATTTGTAATATTATTGAATAATATTTTTATAGCAGGTAAACAGAAATTGTTTAAAGATATGCATTTGAAATTATAGAAGTTGATTCAGTTCTTCAGCATGTTACCCTCATTCATTAAAAGAAACATAAAATTATAAGCAACTTGTTCACTCAGGAAACCGGTTGACCTCTGTAAGTAAGCATAAAAAATACTAAGAATTTTCCATCAACTGACACTCATAGTATCCTTCAAGCTCTTTGAATAAAAAATAATACCCTTCGACATCATAAAATTCTTATGCTGACTCACAAAACTTATACTAACTAACACAAAGGTTCGCGGAAGAAATATTTGTCAAATTTAATAAAAATGTATCTCCTTCTAAATCATCTTCTCAAGTTTCACTTGAAAAATTGCCATCAACACGACCATTCGCTTTGCCTCACGCTCGAGAAATACCATTAATTAATGTCAAATGTCTATTCAAAGTTTGCAATTGTTTATGGTAGCTATATTTCCCAGTGAGCCAGTGATTACTAAAGTTGGAGTAATTTCAAGTGGAACAAAGTTTCCACCACGATGTAATAGACAGGTGTTCTGCCTCCTATTTAAAATGTGTGATTATTTCGACCTAGTTCTTCGGGCGGCCGCTAGATTGGCGTTCAAGGAGAAAAGCCATATACGTAAGTATAAGGGTGACTTCTAGCGCACAGTACCATTAAAATCTCTACTACCACAATTTCATTAACGTATAGGTACATGTCTTTCTTATCACGACGTATATTGCTACGGCCAGAGGAACCACACAGAAATCGTAACAAGAAATCACTGGGGTAAAAGTGCTAAGTCGAAACACTTGTCTATTACACCGTGGCTTCCACTCTCATTGGCTCCAGAGTCGAATCGATTCCAGCAGTTTTGAGATTTCATGGAACGGTCCAAGGCCTGCGTTTAATACCCCTTAAAGTTTACTCACGTTCTCAAATTAATTACCTGACAAGGGTGGTGCTCGATCTTCCAGCAAGGTTTGATATCCGTTATCATAACCCATACAGCACACTCCCATGGCAGGAAGGTTCCATCAATGTAGCAGGACGGTTCCGGTGCAGCACCGGAACCTTCCTGCTACATTGATGGAACGTACCATGAAGAATCCTACACTTGATTCCACAGTAGAGCATCAAGATTTCGCGCAGGTACGACCCTCAGGCGACGTTGCTACGCCGCCTCCCCACTTAACCGCCTATGTTTTTCTCCGCCGCACGGCCTTCTCTACTCTCTCTGTTCACTCTTCGTGCGGGACTGTTTACGTTGACAACGGTCAGGTCCCGCGTTTTGGATGTACCAATTATTCCTTGGAAATTACCACGACCAATCGCATGCGGTTCAAACCGTGGGTAGTAGTGGGAGCTGCGCAGATCGGTCGCAAATCGGTAGGGGCGTCGAGATGCTCCAATGTGGAATCAAGTGTATGTCCGCCCTTTTGGAACATTGCACGGCAACCTTCCTGCAACCTTCATGGAACGTTCCGGGCATTTTCTAGCAACCTTCATGGAACGTTCCGGGCATTTTCTAGCAACCTTCATGGAACGTTCCGGGCATTTTCTAGCAACCTTCATGGAACGTTCCGGGCATTTTCTAGCAACCTTCATGGAACGTTCCGGGCATTTTCTAGCAACCTTCATGGAACGTTCCGGGCATTTTCTAGCAACCTTCATGGAACGTTCCGGACAGTAGGGCCAAAAATAAAAATAACTGTATTTTATATACATATAAAATATATAATATATTTTATATACATATAAAATATATAATATATTTTATATACATATAAAATATATAATATATACCGGACGTGTCTGGTAGGGGGCCCGACGGCATGAATGTGTGCAGAATCGTAGTAGTTTAACGCCCGTATATTTTTTCTTATTGAAAAATCTTTTACCCCAGGGAGGATTCGAACCCGCGACCTGTAGCGTCGTAGGCGAACAGTTTACCGCCGCAGCTACAACCACTTACTGATAAGACTGCTAATGTATTCGAACTTATACTCCTACCGTGCAACACTTTAAACTCAAATTATTCAAAAACGAAGATTCGTTTTGACAAACCCCATTTCATCTCCCTAATCGTGGAGCTGGATATCTCACAGCAGTCACAGCAAAATCATTTCGACGCTTGATGGTGTATTAAGTTGATTCATACAGGGTGTCCCAAAAATGTCGCGTTTCCTTGAAAGGGGTGACTCAGGGGGTGATTTGAAACAACTTTTTCCTTAGCGAAAATATTGTCCGAAGCTTCGTTAAGGAGATATTAAGCAAAAACCCCGACCAATCAGAGCGCGCGCCTTCCGCCTGAGTTCCCGCGGTAGCGTTGGCTACGAGGTAGGCGACCGCGCTTGTGCTACGAACGTACGAACAAGCAAGTCGGCATGCATCGAAGGAAACCGCGTTACACATTTTTTTTTTAAAGCAGAATCTTAAATAAGAATAATTTGAAGTGAGAGGACAAGAAGTACGTAAATTTCGTGTTTAAATAAGGCATAAACGAAAAGGTAACGTAACAGAAAATGTACGACAAGTGAGCGCAGCGGACTGCACAGCCCGAGACAGTCTGCCACGCAATTTCTTTTCGCCGGGTAATAGTAGTAATCTCGTCCCAGTAATTAACAGTAATCGGCCCCTTTCGCAGCCACCAATTTTTATAACGTAGGAACAACACGTTCCGTGAAAAATAAATTCAGTGATCAGTGTTAGTAGCCGTGCAGTGAAGTGAATATTCGATACATTAACCCGGACGCAGTGTGATCAGCTGAGCACTGGGCGCTACCCAAACATAAATATTTTCGTCCACCGATAACCAGGATCGGTACAGTGACCCAGTGACACAGGTTTCCGGAAAGGGAAGGAAAGGAATGTCCGAAAGGGTGAGTTTTCTTTAATTTATTGGTGATTATTAGGTGTGAAAATAAATTCTTTCCGATTTTAGGGTACAATAACAGTTCGATTTAAAAAATATGAAAACAACTCGATCATCGAAATAATTTCCATTATTGTTAATTACCTTTTGCCATTTTTCTGGCACCTTCTGAATACCACCGCGATAGAAATTCCAGTCGGAAAGAATTTATTCATACACCTACTATTATTTTTTAAATTTAGTTGTGTTGGCCGTTGTTAAACTACGGATTTTTACCTCAATAACGAATTACGATCACTTGTCGTACATTTTCTGTTACGTTACCTTTTCGTTTATGCCTTATTTAAACACGAAATTTACGTACTTCTTGTCCTCTCACTTCAAATTATTCTTATTTAAGATTCTGCTTTAAAAAAAAAATGTGTAACGCGGTTTCCTTCGATGCATGCCGACTTGCTTGTTCGTACGTTCGTAGCACAAGCGCGGTCGCCTACCTCTTAGCCAACGCTACCGCGGGAACTCAGGCGGAAGGCGCGCGCTCTGATTGGTCGGGGTTTTTGCTTAATATCTCCTTAATGAAGCTTCGGACAATATTTTCGCTAAGGAAAAAGTTGTTTCAAATCACCCCCTGAGTCACCCCTTTCAAGGAAACGCGACATTTTTGGGACACCCTGTATTCTGTTATGAAATATCCTGCGTAGTAAAAGAAAATAAGGTTTTTTAGTTTTTAACGCATTTTTAATACAATCGTTTAACATAAAATCTTTTTTATATATTTTTTTATATTCTAGTTTTTAGTGTTTGTGTATTTACATTTCACAGCTCAGACTTCTTTACAAATATCTTTTATTGCTGTATACAGTTTAACAGTTTGCTTAAACCTTATAGTGCTAATTAACTAATTGTATTAATTACTTATATCACAGATTGGCCATGTTCACGTATATTCCCTCGGAGGTTGCCTGTGAAATGTAAAGGCTCGTATAGACCGGGCAACAATCGCCGGCAACTTTGTCGCCAATGTCGCCAGCGACTCCAGCGGCGAATTACTCATTTGATCCTCCTTGGCTATGGTCAATACAATGTTTGATATTGTAACAAAAATAATATGGAAAGAACAATTCAGAATCAAATCTATTTATTATCATTACAATAACAGTATTTTATTGAAATGTCCCAGTGTTCCTTTTGTAGGCGTAGTAAAAGTAATAGTTTGTTCAATCGTTTACCGTCCAATCCATTTCTTTGCTGGAGGTTAAACGATTGAGCAAACTATTACTTTTACTGTGCCTACAGAAGGAACACTGGGATATTTAAATAAAATACTGTTATTGTAATGATAATAAATGGGTATGATTCTGAATTGTTCTTTTCGGTTTTTTTATTTTATTTCACTAGTTATGGCCTGTTAATTAATTCAAAACCCAGAAGTATTCGATATTAAAGAAAACATCGATGCGTAGTTGCGATGCATTACATCGAGAAAAAAAGTTAGTGAGATTGTACAGTTTAAGAACAATACAGGGCGTGTTGAAGAAAAAAAAGAAGAAATTGATAATTAACTGTAAAGTATTGAAGTACATCCTATAGTAAATTTTTAACGTATACATCTACTATATGATGTATATACACACACATGCATATTTATATATATTTAAAAATAAATATATATGTATACTAGCTTAAAGTACCCGGCGTTGCCCGGGTAAAACTTCGATTATCAAGAGGGTGAAATAAGGGGGAGGGTGTGGGATGTCCAGATTTCATGGTAGCCTATATTTTCCGCAGGGTTGCAGAGATTAATTATGAAAAATTTTGTCCAGATCGGTTAAAAACATCGGGATAAAAAGTATTCTATATGTTATTCCTGGTCCTAGACTACGTATGTACAAAATTTCAGAAAGATCCGTTGCGTAGTTGCGACGTGATTGAATAACAAACATCCAAACATCCAAACACAGTTTCACATTTATTATATTATATATGTATTATATTATTATTATTAGTAGGATTAGTAGGATAGTAGGATTAGTTGGATATTATTATTATTAGTAGGATTAGTAGGATATTCCTTCTCCTACAGGAATTATGCAATCAATCGAGATAAAAAGTATCCTATGTGTTATTCCCGGTCCTAAACTAGATGTATAAGAAATTTCAGAAAGATCCGTTGCGTAGTTGTGACGCGATTGAGTAACAAACATCCAAACACACTTTCGCATTTATTATATTAGTAGGAGATATATATTATATTATTAGTCATCGTCAGGTGTAGACGTGTTTACCTTAGCTCTGTAGTGATCAATGTTTTTCGTGTCTTTAACCGGTTAATATTCGCAATTTACGGGTTTCTGCTGGTGCTGTGTCTAGTTTTGTGAGTTGCTGCAGCGCTACTACGTCTTGGTCAGCAACTGGCGCAACTGCAGCGGCTACTGTCTGATTTTTGTCTTTTCGGATATCCGTTTTCACTCGGTGTCTCTCTGTTTTGATCAACTATTAGCACATACATTGCCACGGATTCAGCTGTTTCGGTGTTTGTGCGTGTGGCAGTGCGTTGTTTACGTTCTCGGTTTACGTGTGTCTCTCTTGCCTACCGTTCAGTGTCTCTGTCTCTCCTGTGCCATCTGACTAGGTAGTGTCACTCACTCGCAGCGAAATGTCGCAATCGAAGAGATTGTGTAAAGGATGTAAAACTCAGGTTGCGGATCCTGTGGTATGCAAGACTTGTGATATTGCAGCGCATCCGGCTTGTTTGCATCGCACCACACATCCTTGGCATCAGGATAAGCTGTTGGATTGCTCCAAGCCGCCTAATCGGAAAAGTCCTGCGTCCTCGTCCAACACATCAGTGACTCTTTCTGTTGACAGCGCTGCGAGGGACGTCGTTCCGCTCTCGAATGTTCGTCAAATTATCAGGGAGGAGCTCTCCTCACTGCTTGATGATTTTAAAGTTTCGCTTAAAGCCGACATTGAGACGCTGCGTCAATCAATCTCGTCGTTATCGCAGAGGGTACAGCAGACAGAGGACAAACTGATGGCGGTGGATGCTTCAGTCTGCCAGCATCTCGATCCGGAGGATATACATAGAGAAACGAATGAAAGGCAGTACAGGGCCTCGAATATCATCATCTTCGGGTTAGAAGAAGGGGTTGGTGGATCTCCGCAATCGGGTTCAACATCAACATCGCTAGATGCGGAGAAGGTTAAAAACCTTTTAGGCACGGTTTCCACTGGCTCGCTCGATCATGTTCGGCTTTTAAGACTTGGCAAGAAGGTGACTGGGAAGTGTAGACCGGTGAGGGTCACACTGTCTTCCCCGTTGGAGGTTAGCCAGATTCTAAGGAAGGATTTGGATCTGGGACATATTAAGATTAAACAGGATCTCACATTAAAGCAAAGACAGCATTTGGCGGGCCTCAGGCAAGAATTAAACCATCGTCGAGAGAAGGGAGAGAATCTTACGATTAGATACAATCACGGAGTTCCTGCAATTGTTCCATCTCGGGCGCCACGCCATCCAAAAAACTGAATATCTACTACCAGAATGTGCGAGGTTTGCGAACTAAACTGTCCGCCTTTGCACGCTCTATTGCATGTTTTTCTGTGGATCCGGATATAATCATTTTGACTGAAACATGGCTCACCGAGGGCTTCCTCACCTCGGAACTTGGACTACATAACTTCGTTACATATCGCATGGACAGAAACCCTGAAACCAGCCCTTTTGCTCGGGGCGGTGGAGTCTTGATCGCTGTGCGCAGGTCAATATGCAGCTCGCGTGTGAATTTGCAGGCATGTGGAGTTGAGCAACTACTTATAAGAATTTCGCTGCAATCCTATGATTGTTACTTTGGAACTTGCTATATTCCGCCCGCTGCGTGCCTCGTCTCTTACACAAATCACTGCGAGTCGATGTCGGCTGCACTTCGTGGTGCTGGTGAGGGTAGTGCCATCTACCTTCTCGGTGACTACAATCTGCCACATGCGGTTTGGAACACCGATCCACTAGTCTTAGGGGCTGGCACTAATTTCGGAGCTTCTCAGCAGGAATGCGCAGCGGTGGAAACTCTAATAGAGTCTTTCAATGAATTGGGCCTGCTCCAGAGAAACAGCATTTGTAATGACAGGGGTGTCATGCTGGATCTAGTTTTCACGAATGACACGTTCATCACCATGAAGGCCGCTCTGGATCTCCTTGTGGATGCTGACTCACATCATCCGGCGCTGTCTGCTTCTATCAGAGCTCATCCCACTTGCTCTCTTCCCAGGACTTCTTGCTTGCGTCCGGACTTCGGAGCTGGCGACTATCTGGCCATTAATTGCTTTCTGGGTGCTTTCGACTGGGACACCAACCTACAACAATTGCCTCTGGACAGTGCAGTGGATTTTCTTTACACTCGCATCAATGATGCCGTCGAGCGCTATATTCCGTGTCGCACCTCCTTCCGGTCATCTTTCCCGAGCTGGTTTTCAAGGAATCTGAGGCACACGGTTATAGCCAAGAAGAAGGCTCACGCTCGGTTTAAGCTGTCTCATTCGTGGGTTGATTATTTGCATTTTTCGCAGCTACGCTCATCGTGTAAATTTCTAGCGCGCATAGATTATAGAAGCCATATAAGTACGGTGGAATCCAGCATCCCGCTGAACATGAAGTTTTTCTGGAAACATGTTAACTCAAAGCGTGTGGTTGGTGCTTTTCCAGGAGTTATGTTCTCAGGGGACCATCGTGCGGAGTCCGCTTCCGATATTGCCGCGCTTTTTGCCGGTCAGTTCATGACAAATTACGCTTCTTCTTCAGCCAGCATAATCGGTGCGAATCTCGGTGTATCATCGACTGTGGACATACCGCACTTGTATATAGGCTTAGGCGAGGTATTCGAGGCACTTGGCTCGTTGAATGTCAACAAGGGTCCTGGTAGTGACGGTGTGCCTCCTTTTTTCCTTAAAATGTGTCAATACTCCTTGTCGCGGCCGCTATGGATTATATTTAACAGTTCGCTGAGGCTGGGGAAGTTTCCTGCTCGCTGGAAATCTAGCCTAGTGACGCCAATTTTTAAAGCGGGCGATAGAGCGGATATTAAAAATTATAGACCGGTTACTATCCTCTGCTCGATGTGTAAAATTTTCGAAAAAATTGTAACGTCTAAACTGACTTTCTTTTGTAAGAACAATATAATCTGTACCTCTCAGCATGGTTTTGTTCCGGGTCGGTCCACTGTCACTAACTTAGTAGCTTTCGCTAACTATGTGACTACGGCCTTGGATAGACGCGAACAAATTGATGTCGTTTATACTGACTTTTCCAAGGCGTTCGATTGTGTGGATCATGAATTGCTTGTGCAGAAGCTAGCTCTTCTTGGCTTCACGGGTAGCATGGTGGAGTGGGTCAGGAGTTACCTGAGCGACAGGTCGCTCGCGGTCAAGGTTCAGGGCACTCTCTCGGAGTACTTTGTGATTAACTCTGGGGTACCACAAGGGTCTCACATCGGTCCTTTGTTATTTATTCTTTTTATTAATGATTTGGTTCAGCAATTCTCCTTCGTGAAACCTCTTCTGTATGCGGATGATCTGAAGATTTTCTCGATAATTAAGACTTCCCAGGACGCGCAGCGCATGCAATCTGATTTGGATTGTCTATCTGCATGGTGCAACGCAAATGGCCTTAGGCTAAACATTGCTAAATGTCACATCATGTCCATCACCCGCAGGAAGAGTGCTCTGAACTACGACTATAATGTGTGTGGAACCTTGCTGAGCAGGGTCGAGTGTATCCGCGATCTAGGCATAACATACGATTCGAAAATGTCCTTTGCCCAGCATGTACGGAACATATCGGGAGCAGCTATTAGGACGCTTGGCCTAATCAAAAGATGTTCGGCCGATTTCAGGGGAGTAGATACGTTGCGTCTATTGTATTGTGCATTGGTCAGGCCGCAGCTCGAATATGCCAGTGTAGTATGGTCTCCTCACCAGGCTAAATACAGGGTATTGTTGGAGAGGGTTCAGCACAAATTTTTACGACACGCCAGCTTCGTGCTGGGTAGAGTCATGTCTGACTCGGATCATGATTACTGCCCTATTTTATCGCGCTTAAAAATGGATACGTTGGAAGTACGTAGGTCTGTTTTCGACATCACCTTCTTGAGGAATTTGTTGCTTGGGGAGATTGATTGCCCTGATATTTTAGGTCTGGTGGGGCTTAACGCTTTGGCTAGGCCACTCCGTTTCAGACGTCTTTTTCATACAGGTTTCTTTAGATCGAACCTGGGTGAAATTGACCCGTTGAACAGAGCCTGTAATACAGCTAACCGGCTGGCGAGTAATGCCGATATTTTTGCCGACTCCCTACACACTTTCAAAGTTAGAAATTTGTTCATGTTAAGAGAGTCTACATGGTCTATTTCGGAGATACATTGATTAGCGTGTCGTGGTGAAACACCCTCGATGACTACCATTTATATTTATGGCTTTATTGTTTATCGCTTTACTGCCATTTTTCTCTGTATAAGTGGATTTTATGTCCGTCAAATAAACTATTATTATTATTATTATTATTATTATTATTATTAGTAGTAGGATTAGTAGGATAGTAGGATTAGTAGGATATTCCTTCTCCTACAGGAATTATGCAATCAATCGGGATAAAAAGTATCCTATGTGTTATTCCCGGTCCTAAACTACATGTATACAAAATTTCAGAAAGATCCGTTGCGTAGTTGTGACGTGATTGAGTAACAAACATCCAAACACACTTTCGCATTTATTATATTAGTAGGATTTCTTTCACACATATAAAAGAATTTCTTTCACACAGAAGAACAAGATTACAAGCCAAAATACACTAATATGTTGACTGGAATAAGTTCTAATAAAAATAAATGGATTTTGAATGATTCTTTGCAATTAATGCGTCGCATTCTCCCTCAGCCGCTTTTATTCGCCTTAACGATATTATCGATTTATCGAAATATCGATTTATCGAAATATCGATTTATCGAAATATCGATTTATCGAAATATCGATTTATCGAAATATCGATTTATCGAAATATCGATTTATCGAAATATCGATTTATCGAAATATCGATTTATCGAAATATCGATTTATCGAAATATCGATTTATCGAAATATCGATTTATCGAAATATCGATTTATCGAAATATCGATTTATCGAAATATCGATTTATCGAAATATCGATTTATCGAAATATCGATTTATCGAAATATCGATTTATCGAAATATCGATAACATTTCGATATTGTCGACATTTATCGATAACTTTATCGATAGTCACACCTCTATCTCCAAGTGCGATCTCCAAGTGCGATCCGCAAGTGCGATCCGCAAGTGTAATCTCCAAGTGCGATCTCCAAGTAGAGGTGTGCCTATCGATTAACGATAAATTATCGATATCTTATTGACACTTAACTGGATTATTAGTATTAGGATTAGTAGGATATTATAATTATTAGTAGGATTAGTAGGATAGTAGGATTAGTAGGATATTCCTTCTCCTACGGGAATTATGCAATCAATCGAGATAAAAAGTATCCTATGTGTTATTCCCGGTCCTAAACTACATGTATACGAAATTTCAGAAAGATCCGTTGCGTAGTTGTGACGCGATTGAGTAACAAACATCCAAACACACTTTCGCATTTATTATATTAGTCGGATTATTAGTAGTAGGATTAGTAGGATATTATAATTATTAGTAGGATTAGTAGGATATTCCTTCTCCTACAGGAATTATGCAATCAATCGGGATAAAAAGTATCCTATGTGTTATTCCCGGTCCTAAACTACATGTATACGAAATTTCAGAAAGATCCGTTGCGTAGTTGTGACGCGATTGAGTAACAAACATCCAAACACACTTTCGCATTTATTATATTAGTAGGATATATATATTATATTATTATTATTAGTAGGATTAGTAGGATAGTAGGATTAGTAGGATTAGTAGGATTAGTAGGATAGTAGGATTAGTAGGATAGTAGGATAGTAGGATTAGTAGGATAGTAGGATTAGTAGGATAGTAGGATTAGTAGGATATTCCTTCTCCTACAATCAATCGGGATAAAAAGTAAAATCACAAAAAATAAAAGATAATAATATAAATCACAAAAAATAGAAGATAATAATATAAATCCCCCCAAAAATAGAAGAAAATATACAATAAATCACAAAAAATAGAAGATAATTACAAAATAAAAAAAAATGTGAAATCAAAATGAGCTGCAAGTACATAAAGGTGCTTTCCCGCTGCGTGCAAAGACGACACTGTGTAACGCAATGTAAGATTCGGTGCTTTCCAACTCCGCTTAATAATATTAAGCAGATATATTTCTATAGAAATAAATATTTCAATACCAATAAATATTTTATTCAAAATACTTGGCGCTGCTCACCGAATTGGTGTTGCTAAACTGAATACATATGTATAAATTGCATTAATCTTTTTATTTCTTTCTTGTACGTGCGTTCGTGAATGTGTGTATGTGTGCGTTTTCATATGCTACACTGTTACCTTTTCGTTTATGCCTTATTTAAAAACAAAATTTACGTACTTCTTGTCCCCTCACTCCAAATTATTCTTATTTAAGATTCTGCTTTAAAAAAGAACTGTGTAACGCGGTTTCCTTCGATGCATGCCGACTTGCTTGTTCGGACGTTCGTAGTACAAGCGCGGTCGCCTATCGCGTAGCCCGCGCTACCGCGGGAGCTCGGGCGGAAGGCGCGTGCTCTGATTGGTCGGGGTTTTTGTTAATATCTCCTTAACGAAGCTTCGGACTATATTTTCGCTAAGGAAAAAGTTGTTTCAAATCACCCCCTGAGTCACCCCTTTCAAGGAAACGCGACATTTTTGGGACACCCTGTATTCTGTTATGAAATATCCTGCGTAGTAAAAGAAAATAAGGTTTTTTAGTTTTTAACGCATTTTTAATACAATCGTTTAACATAAAATCTTTTTTATATATTTTTTTATATTCTAGTTTTTAGTGTTTGTGTATTTACATTTCACAGCTCAGACTTCTTTACAAATATCTTTTATTGCTGTATACAGTTTAACAGTTTGCTTAAACCTTATAGTGCTAATTAACTAATTGTATTAATTACTTATATCACAGATTGGCCATGTTCACGTATATTCCCTCGGAGGTTGCCTGTGAAATGTAAAGGCTCGTATAGACCGGGCAACAATCGCCGGCAACTTTGTCGCCAATGTCGCCAGCGACTCCAGCGGCGAATTACTCATTTGATCCTCCTTGGCTATGGTCAATACAATGTTTGATATTGTAACAAAAATAATATGGAAAGAACAATTCAGAATCAAATCTATTTATTATCATTACAATAACAGTATTTTATTGAAATGTCCCAGTGTTCCTTTTGTAGGCGTAGTAAAAGTAATAGTTTGTTCAATCGTTTACCGTCCAATCCATTTCTTTGCTGGAGGTTAAACGATTGAGCAAACTATTACTTTTACTGTGCCTACAGAAGGAACACTGGGATATTTAAATAAAATACTGTTATTGTAATGATAATAAATGGGTATGATTCTGAATTGTTCTTTTCGGTTTTTTTATTTTATTTCACTAGTTATGGCCTGTTAATTAATTCAAAACCCAGAAGTATTCGATATTAAAGAAAACATCGATGCGTAGTTGCGATGCATTACATCGAGAAAAAAAGTTAGTGAGATTGTACAGTTTAAGAACAATACAGGGCGTGTTGAAGAAAAAAAAGAAGAAATTGATAATTAACTGTAAAGTATTGAAGTACATCCTATAGTAAATTTTTAACGTATACATCTACTATATGATGTATATACACACACATGCATATTTATATATATTTAAAAATAAATATATATGTATACTAGCTTAAAGTACCCGGCGTTGCCCGGGTAAAACTTCGATTATCAAGAGGGTGAAATAAGGGGGAGGGTGTGGGATGTCCAGATTTCATGGTAGCCTATATTTTCCGCAGGGTTGCAGAGATTAATTATGAAAAATTTTGTCCAGATCGGTTAAAAACATCGGGATAAAAAGTATTCTATATGTTATTCCTGGTCCTAGACTACGTATGTACAAAATTTCAGAAAGATCCGTTGCGTAGTTGCGACGTGATTGAATAACAAACATCCAAACATCCAAACACAGTTTCACATTTATTATATTATATATGTATTATATTATTATTATTAGTAGGATTAGTAGGATAGTAGGATTAGTTGGATATTATTATTATTAGTAGGATTAGTAGGATATTCCTTCTCCTACAGGAATTATGCAATCAATCGAGATAAAAAGTATCCTATGTGTTATTCCCGGTCCTAAACTAGATGTATAAGAAATTTCAGAAAGATCCGTTGCGTAGTTGTGACGCGATTGAGTAACAAACATCCAAACACACTTTCGCATTTATTATATTAGTAGGAGATATATATTATATTATTAGTCATCGTCAGGTGTAGACGTGTTTACCTTAGCTCTGTAGTGATCAATGTTTTTCGTGTCTTTAACCGGTTAATATTCGCAATTTACGGGTTTCTGCTGGTGCTGTGTCTAGTTTTGTGAGTTGCTGCAGCGCTACTACGTCTTGGTCAGCAACTGGCGCAACTGCAGCGGCTACTGTCTGATTTTTGTCTTTTCGGATATCCGTTTTCACTCGGTGTCTCTCTGTTTTGATCAACTATTAGCACATACATTGCCACGGATTCAGCTGTTTCGGTGTTTGTGCGTGTGGCAGTGCGTTGTTTACGTTCTCGGTTTACGTGTGTCTCTCTTGCCTACCGTTCAGTGTCTCTGTCTCTCCTGTGCCATCTGACTAGGTAGTGTCACTCACTCGCAGCGAAATGTCGCAATCGAAGAGATTGTGTAAAGGATGTAAAACTCAGGTTGCGGATCCTGTGGTATGCAAGACTTGTGATATTGCAGCGCATCCGGCTTGTTTGCATCGCACCACACATCCTTGGCATCAGGATAAGCTGTTGGATTGCTCCAAGCCGCCTAATCGGAAAAGTCCTGCGTCCTCGTCCAACACATCAGTGACTCTTTCTGTTGACAGCGCTGCGAGGGACGTCGTTCCGCTCTCGAATGTTCGTCAAATTATCAGGGAGGAGCTCTCCTCACTGCTTGATGATTTTAAAGTTTCGCTTAAAGCCGACATTGAGACGCTGCGTCAATCAATCTCGTCGTTATCGCAGAGGGTACAGCAGACAGAGGACAAACTGATGGCGGTGGATGCTTCAGTCTGCCAGCATCTCGATCCGGAGGATATACATAGAGAAACGAATGAAAGGCAGTACAGGGCCTCGAATATCATCATCTTCGGGTTAGAAGAAGGGGTTGGTGGATCTCCGCAATCGGGTTCAACATCAACATCGCTAGATGCGGAGAAGGTTAAAAACCTTTTAGGCACGGTTTCCACTGGCTCGCTCGATCATGTTCGGCTTTTAAGACTTGGCAAGAAGGTGACTGGGAAGTGTAGACCGGTGAGGGTCACACTGTCTTCCCCGTTGGAGGTTAGCCAGATTCTAAGGAAGGATTTGGATCTGGGACATATTAAGATTAAACAGGATCTCACATTAAAGCAAAGACAGCATTTGGCGGGCCTCAGGCAAGAATTAAACCATCGTCGAGAGAAGGGAGAGAATCTTACGATTAGATACAATCACGGAGTTCCTGCAATTGTTCCATCTCGGGCGCCACGCCATCCAAAAAACTGAATATCTACTACCAGAATGTGCGAGGTTTGCGAACTAAACTGTCCGCCTTTGCACGCTCTATTGCATGTTTTTCTGTGGATCCGGATATAATCATTTTGACTGAAACATGGCTCACCGAGGGCTTCCTCACCTCGGAACTTGGACTACATAACTTCGTTACATATCGCATGGACAGAAACCCTGAAACCAGCCCTTTTGCTCGGGGCGGTGGAGTCTTGATCGCTGTGCGCAGGTCAATATGCAGCTCGCGTGTGAATTTGCAGGCATGTGGAGTTGAGCAACTACTTATAAGAATTTCGCTGCAATCCTATGATTGTTACTTTGGAACTTGCTATATTCCGCCCGCTGCGTGCCTCGTCTCTTACACAAATCACTGCGAGTCGATGTCGGCTGCACTTCGTGGTGCTGGTGAGGGTAGTGCCATCTACCTTCTCGGTGACTACAATCTGCCACATGCGGTTTGGAACACCGATCCACTAGTCTTAGGGGCTGGCACTAATTTCGGAGCTTCTCAGCAGGAATGCGCAGCGGTGGAAACTCTAATAGAGTCTTTCAATGAATTGGGCCTGCTCCAGAGAAACAGCATTTGTAATGACAGGGGTGTCATGCTGGATCTAGTTTTCACGAATGACACGTTCATCACCATGAAGGCCGCTCTGGATCTCCTTGTGGATGCTGACTCACATCATCCGGCGCTGTCTGCTTCTATCAGAGCTCATCCCACTTGCTCTCTTCCCAGGACTTCTTGCTTGCGTCCGGACTTCGGAGCTGGCGACTATCTGGCCATTAATTGCTTTCTGGGTGCTTTCGACTGGGACACCAACCTACAACAATTGCCTCTGGACAGTGCAGTGGATTTTCTTTACACTCGCATCAATGATGCCGTCGAGCGCTATATTCCGTGTCGCACCTCCTTCCGGTCATCTTTCCCGAGCTGGTTTTCAAGGAATCTGAGGCACACGGTTATAGCCAAGAAGAAGGCTCACGCTCGGTTTAAGCTGTCTCATTCGTGGGTTGATTATTTGCATTTTTCGCAGCTACGCTCATCGTGTAAATTTCTAGCGCGCATAGATTATAGAAGCCATATAAGTACGGTGGAATCCAGCATCCCGCTGAACATGAAGTTTTTCTGGAAACATGTTAACTCAAAGCGTGTGGTTGGTGCTTTTCCAGGAGTTATGTTCTCAGGGGACCATCGTGCGGAGTCCGCTTCCGATATTGCCGCGCTTTTTGCCGGTCAGTTCATGACAAATTACGCTTCTTCTTCAGCCAGCATAATCGGTGCGAATCTCGGTGTATCATCGACTGTGGACATACCGCACTTGTATATAGGCTTAGGCGAGGTATTCGAGGCACTTGGCTCGTTGAATGTCAACAAGGGTCCTGGTAGTGACGGTGTGCCTCCTTTTTTCCTTAAAATGTGTCAATACTCCTTGTCGCGGCCGCTATGGATTATATTTAACAGTTCGCTGAGGCTGGGGAAGTTTCCTGCTCGCTGGAAATCTAGCCTAGTGACGCCAATTTTTAAAGCGGGCGATAGAGCGGATATTAAAAATTATAGACCGGTTACTATCCTCTGCTCGATGTGTAAAATTTTCGAAAAAATTGTAACGTCTAAACTGACTTTCTTTTGTAAGAACAATATAATCTGTACCTCTCAGCATGGTTTTGTTCCGGGTCGGTCCACTGTCACTAACTTAGTAGCTTTCGCTAACTATGTGACTACGGCCTTGGATAGACGCGAACAAATTGATGTCGTTTATACTGACTTTTCCAAGGCGTTCGATTGTGTGGATCATGAATTGCTTGTGCAGAAGCTAGCTCTTCTTGGCTTCACGGGTAGCATGGTGGAGTGGGTCAGGAGTTACCTGAGCGACAGGTCGCTCGCGGTCAAGGTTCAGGGCACTCTCTCGGAGTACTTTGTGATTAACTCTGGGGTACCACAAGGGTCTCACATCGGTCCTTTGTTATTTATTCTTTTTATTAATGATTTGGTTCAGCAATTCTCCTTCGTGAAACCTCTTCTGTATGCGGATGATCTGAAGATTTTCTCGATAATTAAGACTTCCCAGGACGCGCAGCGCATGCAATCTGATTTGGATTGTCTATCTGCATGGTGCAACGCAAATGGCCTTAGGCTAAACATTGCTAAATGTCACATCATGTCCATCACCCGCAGGAAGAGTGCTCTGAACTACGACTATAATGTGTGTGGAACCTTGCTGAGCAGGGTCGAGTGTATCCGCGATCTAGGCATAACATACGATTCGAAAATGTCCTTTGCCCAGCATGTACGGAACATATCGGGAGCAGCTATTAGGACGCTTGGCCTAATCAAAAGATGTTCGGCCGATTTCAGGGGAGTAGATACGTTGCGTCTATTGTATTGTGCATTGGTCAGGCCGCAGCTCGAATATGCCAGTGTAGTATGGTCTCCTCACCAGGCTAAATACAGGGTATTGTTGGAGAGGGTTCAGCACAAATTTTTACGACACGCCAGCTTCGTGCTGGGTAGAGTCATGTCTGACTCGGATCATGATTACTGCCCTATTTTATCGCGCTTAAAAATGGATACGTTGGAAGTACGTAGGTCTGTTTTCGACATCACCTTCTTGAGGAATTTGTTGCTTGGGGAGATTGATTGCCCTGATATTTTAGGTCTGGTGGGGCTTAACGCTTTGGCTAGGCCACTCCGTTTCAGACGTCTTTTTCATACAGGTTTCTTTAGATCGAACCTGGGTGAAATTGACCCGTTGAACAGAGCCTGTAATACAGCTAACCGGCTGGCGAGTAATGCCGATATTTTTGCCGACTCCCTACACACTTTCAAAGTTAGAAATTTGTTCATGTTAAGAGAGTCTACATGGTCTATTTCGGAGATACATTGATTAGCGTGTCGTGGTGAAACACCCTCGATGACTACCATTTATATTTATGGCTTTATTGTTTATCGCTTTACTGCCATTTTTCTCTGTATAAGTGGATTTTATGTCCGTCAAATAAACTATTATTATTATTATTATTATTATTATTATTATTAGTAGTAGGATTAGTAGGATAGTAGGATTAGTAGGATATTCCTTCTCCTACAGGAATTATGCAATCAATCGGGATAAAAAGTATCCTATGTGTTATTCCCGGTCCTAAACTACATGTATACAAAATTTCAGAAAGATCCGTTGCGTAGTTGTGACGTGATTGAGTAACAAACATCCAAACACACTTTCGCATTTATTATATTAGTAGGATTTCTTTCACACATATAAAAGAATTTCTTTCACACAGAAGAACAAGATTACAAGCCAAAATACACTAATATGTTGACTGGAATAAGTTCTAATAAAAATAAATGGATTTTGAATGATTCTTTGCAATTAATGCGTCGCATTCTCCCTCAGCCGCTTTTATTCGCCTTAACGATATTATCGATTTATCGAAATATCGATTTATCGAAATATCGATTTATCGAAATATCGATTTATCGAAATATCGATTTATCGAAATATCGATTTATCGAAATATCGATTTATCGAAATATCGATTTATCGAAATATCGATTTATCGAAATATCGATTTATCGAAATATCGATTTATCGAAATATCGATTTATCGAAATATCGATTTATCGAAATATCGATTTATCGAAATATCGATTTATCGAAATATCGATTTATCGAAATATCGATTTATCGAAATATCGATTTATCGAAATATCGATAACATTTCGATATTGTCGACATTTATCGATAACTTTATCGATAGTCACACCTCTATCTCCAAGTGCGATCTCCAAGTGCGATCCGCAAGTGCGATCCGCAAGTGTAATCTCCAAGTGCGATCTCCAAGTAGAGGTGTGCCTATCGATTAACGATAAATTATCGATATCTTATTGACACTTAACTGGATTATTAGTATTAGGATTAGTAGGATATTATAATTATTAGTAGGATTAGTAGGATAGTAGGATTAGTAGGATATTCCTTCTCCTACGGGAATTATGCAATCAATCGAGATAAAAAGTATCCTATGTGTTATTCCCGGTCCTAAACTACATGTATACGAAATTTCAGAAAGATCCGTTGCGTAGTTGTGACGCGATTGAGTAACAAACATCCAAACACACTTTCGCATTTATTATATTAGTCGGATTATTAGTAGTAGGATTAGTAGGATATTATAATTATTAGTAGGATTAGTAGGATATTCCTTCTCCTACAGGAATTATGCAATCAATCGGGATAAAAAGTATCCTATGTGTTATTCCCGGTCCTAAACTACATGTATACGAAATTTCAGAAAGATCCGTTGCGTAGTTGTGACGCGATTGAGTAACAAACATCCAAACACACTTTCGCATTTATTATATTAGTAGGATATATATATTATATTATTATTATTAGTAGGATTAGTAGGATAGTAGGATTAGTAGGATTAGTAGGATTAGTAGGATAGTAGGATTAGTAGGATAGTAGGATAGTAGGATTAGTAGGATAGTAGGATTAGTAGGATAGTAGGATTAGTAGGATATTCCTTCTCCTACAATCAATCGGGATAAAAAGTAAAATCACAAAAAATAAAAGATAATAATATAAATCACAAAAAATAGAAGATAATAATATAAATCCCCCCAAAAATAGAAGAAAATATACAATAAA
The DNA here is from genome assembly GCA_946251845.1 of Andrena fulva. Lineage (NCBI taxonomy): Eukaryota > Metazoa > Arthropoda > Insecta > Hymenoptera > Andrenidae > Andrena > Andrena fulva. The sequence continues at coordinate 15,592,758 of OX276333.1, read as the reverse complement.
TCACAAAAAATAGAAGATAATTACAAAATAAAAAAAAATGTGAAATCAAAATGAGCTGCAAGTACATAAAGGTGCTTTCCCGCTGCGTGCAAAGACGACACTGTGTAACGCAATGTAAGATTCGGTGCTTTCCAACTCCGCTTAATAATATTAAGCAGATATATTTCTATAGAAATAAATATTTCAATACCAATAAATATTTTATTCAAAATACTTGGCGCTGCTCACCGAATTGGTGTTGCTAAACTGAATACATATGTATAAATTGCATTAATCTTTTTATTTCTTTCTTGTACGTGCGTTCGTGAATGTGTGTATGTGTGCGTTTTCATATGCTACACTGTTACCTTTTCGTTTATGCCTTATTTAAAAACAAAATTTACGTACTTCTTGTCCCCTCACTCCAAATTATTCTTATTTAAGATTCTGCTTTAAAAAAGAACTGTGTAACGCGGTTTCCTTCGATGCATGCCGACTTGCTTGTTCGGACGTTCGTAGTACAAGCGCGGTCGCCTATCGCGTAGCCCGCGCTACCGCGGGAGCTCGGGCGGAAGGCGCGTGCTCTGATTGGTCGGGGTTTTTGTTAATATCTCCTTAACGAAGCTTCGGACTATATTTTCGCTAAGGAAAAAGTTGTTTCAAATCACCCCCTGAGTCACCCCTTTCAAGGAAACGCGACATTTTTGGGACACCCTGTATACATCATATAGTAGATGTATACGTTAAAAATTAACATATAAAATAAACATATACATATATATGTGTGGTGTGTTGCCACAGAGTCGGCGATGTTTCCCATTCGGAACGGGAAACAGAATACAGGCACTAGACACTCGGGCGATGTTGCTCACCGACCACTTGAATACAGTTTTTCGGGAACATGTTGCCAACAGTTATTTCTAGAAGGCCATTTGAGGCAAGGGTCGAGTTGCTGTATCCCACAGAGATTGTTGCAAGTCGCCGGCAACTTGTATCCGGCGACTGCGCCAGGTCTATTCGTATCTCTTAACCTTTAAAGGACGAGTCGCCAGACACAAGTTGCCGGACACAACTCGCCGTATAAAAGTCGCCGGACACAAATCGCTGGAGACAAGTCGGTTATCCCACCGACTCGCCATCGACTCCAGCGATAAAGTTGCCGGCGATTGTTGCCTGGTCTATACGAGCCTTCAGACTGTATTCTGTTTGTCGACATATATGTGATATAAGTAATTAATACAATTACTTAATTAACACTATAGGGTTTAAACAAACTCAACAAATATATACAGCAACAAAATATATTTGTGAAGAAGTGTTACATGTGCCAATTATTGCCAGTGTCCCTAGTATTGTCATTTAATTTATTATACCTAATAAAAACGATCTGCATTGTCGAGTGCAAATACGGAATTACGCGGAACGTTCCTTGAAATCTCGGCACACAGAATACTGTTATTACTACAATAATTATTATTGATATCAATTAGAGAAAAGTCGATATAAGAATCGATTCTGGAACCTTTGTTGTAAAATGTCCGAAAAGTTGCCTGACCATTGCCAGAGAATGTCCGGAACGCTCCGTGACCATTGCCAGAGAATGTCCGGAACGCTCCGTGACCATTGCCAGAGAATGTCCGGAACGCTCCGTGACCATTGCCAGAGAATGTCCGGAACGTTCCGTGACCATTGCCAGAGAATGGCCGGAACGTTCCATGAGGTTGGCAGGAAGGTTCCAAGTGGCAATGTTCCACCGCCACATGGCTGGAATGTTCAAGGAAGGTTCCTATGTCCGCACCGAGGCAACATTCCACGGCAACCCCCATGGAACCTTCCTGCAAGCTTCGGGCAACGGAGTGTGCTGTATGGGAAACGATACAGTGAGAGAGTCGGAGGCCATCGTGTTTGAAGTTTACTTACAAAGCTTCCATCACTGAAAGATAATATCACTTGCCCTACCAGTATAGGCGCGCACTTATGTTAGAATTTGTGAAATTCAAGTCTTAAAAGTTGACTTTGTTTTTCTACTAACAAACTCAAATAACAAGTAGGCGTACCTGGGGCAATGTGAAACACTTAAGATTTAATAACACATAAAAATCACAAAACTAACAGAAAAAGACATTTTTTTACCATCTTGTATTATTTACTTTTGTTTTCTAAAGTTCATAATACAATAGCTCTGCCACTTAAGAATTTTAGGAAATATTTGTTCAAAAAATCTTCCACAGCTTTTTCACTTTACCCAGTTAGTGGGTGACAAAATAAATAAGTGGGAGAAAATCAGGTATTTTTATTAAATACTAGCTTATAAAGAATATAATACAAATTGTTTGTGACTAAATTTAAATACACAACTTTAATTTCAGAATATACAAATTCAAAAGAAGTTAACATACACTTGAAATACCGAAAAATAAGAAATACGCTGTCACGTCTCGGGTGACGGTGTTTGGGACAATGACAATGTGGGGTTGTACGGGAACGTTAGGCACGAAAGCGTGTTTCGTAGCACTAGGGGAGATGGGAAGTTAGGCACAAAAGCAAGCTTCATAGCCTTAAGGCGGCCACACACGGTCCAGCCGGCCTGTCAGGTCTGCCTGCGCAGGCAGGCCTGTGCAAGTCGGCCTGACGCCCGTACTGCCTCCACACGCTCCGTCCGGCCTGACAGGCTGGCCGGATGGTGCATCCACACGCTCCGGCCGGCCTGACGGTATTTTAAATTTTTAAAATTTTGTTTCCTGCGCTTCATCTTGATAAAACAGTATCATAATGGCTGAAAAAAAATTTGCGTCCTTAAATGAAAAACTAGAAACTTGAAGCGTTAAAATGCTTTTTTAAAATATTTTTTGCGACTATTTTTCGCGGAGATACAGCCATTTCAAAATGACCAAATTTTTCGCCAAATTATAGTGTTCCTTTAATTTTGGAAAATGACCATCTTTTACTTTAGTCACATTTATTGCGTTACCTAATTGGGTAATTATTTACAAAAGAGCAGTCTTGACCGATTTCGATGATCTGGAGTATGTTGTCGGGGATGTTTCTGAACAACTTTTTCCTATACATATTGCCGTCGCTCGACTTTGGTTTGGAAGATATTTGCAAAAAACTATGATCGGTAGTTGTTTGGGTTTAGATGGATTGGCCAACTTTCCGGACATTACACATTTCTTTATGTTACATCTCTAGGCGCTGCGCATGTTGTTGATTCTTCTGACCACACTTTTTCTGGTGCTGAATGGCTCAATTTCTTTTAACTTATTGACTAATTTTAAATACGCAGTAGCTCTGAGGTCACGATTACGATACTCTTCAGTATTCGTTTTGCATAGGCATGGTTCACTTCTATAAATTGTTAAAAAATCCTGTATGCATTTTTTCTGTCTAGCAGAAAGTGACGATGTCATTTTCTGTTCCAATAATAATAAATGATCACCACACTCTTTGAATTTCACGAAGCACTTGGTGCAGTCACGATTGGTAGTTGCAGAACTGACGCTCGACAGTCTTCCGATTTTCCGATCGATATTTTTTATTTTGAAAAGTTAAATTCGTTTATTCGTTTACAATCGGGCATAACTTATTTCCGAATCATTCTTCGGGAAACATTTGCCTACCTGATGTGGAAATAGGGGGCAATTGACAACGTGCCGTTTTTTTTTTTGGGAGGGACTTCGACTTTCCTCGCTTCGAGTTAAGGGGTCATTCTGGTTAGATCGCCGATAAATTCAGCGATTTTCAGGAATTTATTGCGAAGACAGGAATTATAGTAATGGAATAAAACTTTTTTCTATTGATTAAATTACATTTCTACAGTAAATAAAAAATATAAAAGTTATAAAATTATTGCTATTAAAATGGTTTTAACGGCGATTTTGATGATGTGTTTCAAAATTCATGCCTCGCTCGTGCATGAGATTTCAACAGTTGGACTTATCTGAAGTTATCTGGACTTTTCTGAACGTAGTGAAGTGAGATCGACCCCCGCAGTCGAGGGTGAAAATGTGAAATATTCATTTCAGCGCAGTAAGAAAATCTTCGTTCTTTATCGTATCGATATGAAAGTGGCAACAGTGGATTCCTTATGTTTTTCTGATGAAAATCATAACAAATTTCATGTAAATCGGACTACTTTTACATAAGGAATACAAATTGCTTGTGTAAAAGTAGTTCGATTTGCATGAAATTTGTTATGATTTTAATCAGGAGAACGCCACGAATCTACTGATACCACTTTCATATCGATACGATAAAAAATGATGAATTTCTTACTACGCTACAATGGAGAATAGGGAGTCTCAAGTGGCGTTCGGTTCAGATCTGGCCGCGGCGTCAGGCCGATCGAATCGTTTTTCGATTTTGCTCCAGTCGGCCTGCACAGTCATTATTGCGCAGGAAAAATAAACTTTCTCCTACCGAAATCTACTGAATCTATACTACAGGGTGATTCTCCAGCGACGCCTGTCAAAGAGATGCCGCCTGGTACCCCGAGGCGAGAACAGGATCCTCCATTGCTTCACCGAATTTGATGGCTTTCGATCTTCGAAAGTGTTGGAATACCATTAAAAAGTCAGAAATGTCCAGGATTCCTTATGTTTCGCCGATGAAACCAAAACCAATAACGACATAATTCGGACCATAATGAAGGAAATTCTATGAAAAATCGAATTATATAATTTCAAGCTGAATTTGTTAAAAATAGTCCGATTTACATAAAATTTTGCATGATTTTCATCGGAAAAACATAAGGAATCCATCAGTATCACTTCCATATCGATACAATAAAGAATAAGGAATTTCTTAATACGCTGAAATGAATAATCCGTTGAATAAATGAATAATAAATGAATACTAATGTTTAACTAAACTGTAGATTTCGTTACAATTTCTAAAATAGTACTATTTGGTTTTTCCTTATAATCGGAAACTAAAACTTTCCCCAACAAGTGATTTAAATCGCTTAAAGAGCATTAAATAAACTACTAAATATACAGTTTTCAAATTTTTTTATAACAATTAAGTGGAAAAATTGAAAAAACAACATTAAATGGACGTACAATATATTCAATTATAAATCATTAGAAAGGAATAATTTTTTTATTTTATGTTTTTTGGCGCCATTCCGATATCTTTTATAGTTTAAAAATTATACAACAATGAATGTCACTAACTATCCTTATCCGACCACTGTGCGGCGTCAGGCCGGCCTGCACAGGTCGGCCTGCGCAGGCCGGCCGGACGGCGTAGTGCATCCACACGGTCCAGCCGACTTGCACAGACCTGACAGGCCGGCTGGACCGTGTGTGGCCGCCTTTAGAGGTAAGGGGTGCCTCGTTTCCATTGGCCGCTGTCCGACGCAAGCGCAGTACTGTGACGGTTGTCACTCCGGTCGAAAGGATGGTCTCAGTCGGCTCTGCCAGGGTTCAATTAAATCCTTCCGTGGTAGGTTAAATTACGTTTATTCACTAGGTTATGTACACTATATACCGTATATTCGACGCGGGGTACTTTGCGTTAACCGCGGTCAAGCCGCCGTTGCGCGGCGGCGCGGTTCGCGGTACGGCGTCGTTCGGTCTACGTTGCGTACGTCCGCTTAACGGAACAATTCGGTCGCACCACGCCTGGTGTCTCCTTATCGGGACGGTAAGGGAGCGAGAGAGACCGGGCAGCTTCCTGCGTCTCTTTAACGGGACAAGCGTCGGCCGAGACCGGGCAGCATCCGGACGTCTCTGTTCAACCCGAGGAGCGGGAGAGAGACCGGGCAACGTCCTGCGTCTCTTTAACGGGACAAGCGTCGGCAGAGACCGGGCAGCATCCGGGCGTCTCTGTTCAACACGAGGAGCGGGAAAGAGACCGGGCAACGTCCTGCGTCTCTTTAACGGGACAAGCGTCGGCAGAGACCGGGCAGCATCCGGGCGTCTCTGTTCAACACGAGGAGCGGGAGAGAGACCGGGCAACGTCCTGCGTCTCTTTAACGGGACAAGCGTCGGCAGAGACCGGGCAGCATCCGGGCGTCTCTGTTCAACACGAGGAGCGGGAGAGAGACCGGGCAACGTCCTGCGTCTCTTTAACGGGACAAGCGTTGGTAGAGACCGGGCAGCATCCGGGCGTCTCTGTTCAACACCTAGGAGCGGGAAAGAGACCGGGCAACTTCCTGCGTCTCTTTACCGGGACAGGTGGTAGGAACGGGATCGGTTTCGATCTGGCGATCGGCGGATACACGGGCGTTTGTACCGAGGTTTGCACCGGGCAACATCCAGGCAGGTCTGGTGGTGGGGGTCCGTCTCCCCACTGGAACTGCTTTGGCTCGGAATCATCGCGGCATATGTCCCGATTCTCGGAAATTCCCAGCAGCGAGAAACCGACGCGATCTAGCGGCGCAGTGGGGAGTGAGCGTCATCGCGCTGACGCGTCGCGGGACCGGCATGCTTCGGGCGAGTTCGGTCGGGTTCGGTCGCGGTCGCCCGCGTGCGCTCGGCTTCTCGCTCACTCCCGGTCGTACCGCCGCGCGCTCGATTCCTCGCGCTGGGACGCTACGTCACAGTACTACCATATGTACCGTTGCCATAGCGTCCATAGCGTCTTGATTTTATATATTCTAATAATTGAATATGCATATTTCTCGCCAATTTTCATTATATTCAAAATTCAAATTCATAAATAATCACTTTTTAGTATTAACTTAGACATTTGCATTAATTTGTGGTTAATAGTTTTTCATAATTAGCGGTACAGAGCATGCGCAGAAATGCAACCCAACCACCTCCAGGCACCCCTGAGTTGCCCTGGGTGGGGGCCCGTCCCTCAATTAAGCTTCGCGACCCTCCTCCATAAGCTAGCCTTACTCTCCGTCCCTATACAGAGTCATCCGTTAAAACTGCAACCTACGCGCGCGCGAACAGCTGAAACTGGCAACACCGCCTCACGGACGCATTCCACTACAACCATGCGCCGATACTTCCGCCATCTATGAGCCAATGATGCAAGTGTACGGTCTTTTAGATGCCAGTAGAGAGCGCAGGGTGCTTTTGGCTTTCACCACAGGATATTGTTGCGTCGGGGCGTGTTCAGTACCGGCCACCCCGACGCAAAGGGCAGAATAACGACATGGGTACACACTAAACGACCGTTGTCTATATTTGCGATACAATTATGTGTCCCGATTATAGTACTCGTACGTCCGAACGCTAGGACGTACGATAGCCGACTCTTCTCTTGTCGGCCTCCTGATCGTCCTCTTCACGGAGGCCGACCTTCTTCTCTTCCGCTGCGAGCACCAGTAGGCTATGCACGGGCCTATACCCGGTGCTCGCAACACTGCTTCCCCCTCTTGAAAAGCGGTCGTCCCGACCGCGGTGGTTTCTCTTCGGGATCTTCGTACCCCGGTCTGAAGAAGTGGTCGTATCAGCTCGGTGGTTCCTTCAGACCTCCGCCTCAGCATTTGCCTTCTCGCTCAAGGGAAAACCACTCCAAAAACCCTGAGCAAGGCGTGGGTACAACGGGATTCTTAGGGGTAGACCTGCTTCCTCTTCGAAATGTCCCGCGACGAATCCGTCTGCGAATGTCCCTCGCCGAGACTCTCCTGCTCCTTGTCCTGCGGCGTTCCTGGGCCTCCGCTCCTTGTCCTGCGGCGTTCCTGGGACTCTGCTCCGGAACGTCCCACGACGATCTCCACCGCGTCGTGTTGGAGAGCTCCCCCGGTGTTTCCAGCGACGAACTCCTCCGGAATTCCCCCGGTGTCCTCGTCCTCTCCCGTGGGTCCCGTTACGTTCCTGGGACTGCTCCGGAGTGTCCCACGGCGACTTTGTCGCTCCGGCGCTGTCGCTCCGACGCTGCCGCTCCGAGGGTCTGGTCCGAAACTCCAGTCCTTCTGCGACTCCGGAGTTCCTTTGCAAAAGAGACAAAGAACATTAACATTCTGTTTTCTTTCGGGAGACTCTGGTGGAGTCGGACAGAACCGAGAAGACGGAAAGGCGAGACGAGCACGAAGCAGAGGATCGCGGCTAGTCACAACCGTGCTAAGGCCCGTTCCCCGAACAATCCACTCGGAACTCTCCGCTTGTCTTCTCTCTTCTCTCTTCTTCGCCTCCAGTTTTCCCATCCTTGACATTCTGATGACCCCATTCCTCTTCTTGGCCTCTGGTGCTGCCCCAGGGGACCGTCTCGTTGCAGCTCGTCAGCGGCCCCGTCTCCGCGATGTTCCCTCCGACCGATCCGTGCGTCGCACGTCCGCCCGGTGGTTGGGGACACCATTTCTCGTCCGCTGTCCACCTCGTAGGAAGGGACCCCTCAATAGTCATTTCCCGGCCAGGATCCCGACCAGGAGGGTAGCGGGGTGGTTCCACGTATGTCCGCACCCCGCTGCGGACTACCACGCTGTTGTGGCACATTCGGGGAATTCGGGACTGTATCCAAGCTGCGGCAGCAGTCCCCCGACACCTTGTCCCTCGTCGTGGGGTTTCATGCTTTCTGAAACAATGTAAGAGAGCGAGGGCTGGACTGCGAATGCAGCCCAGTCCACCAGATTAGCTTATAGCTAATCTTCTGTCTTCGTTTCCACTCTTCTCGTGTCTCAGGCTTTCTTTAGTCGACGAACGGCTCATCTCGATTGAACTCTCGGGCTCTGTCTTCGTGGGTTTTCAGTGTTCGCGCGACGGTATTCGTCCTCGAACTCCCTCCGTCGCGACTTATGTACCACTCGGCCTTCCTGTGACGACGTTCGCCCTCGAACTCCCTTCGTCGCAGCTTAGCAGCAACTCCACGCCTTTACCGGCGCCTGCACGTTGCTCCGGTGGTGCCGCGCTCCTGGGGACGCCGCTCGCCAGCAACACAACTGCGTGGATCCCTGGCCGTCACCCAGAGCCGTACACCCACCAATCCTTGGTGTGGTCCGTGCACTCCTGGACGTCCCCGCGTCCCTGTCGGAGTCGCACCCTCCACCACCAATGCTCCGACGCTCCCTCTATAGCGTCCTGATTCGGCCTCTTGTGATGGCGATTCCCCGACTCCGTCGAGCCCCTCGATTCTTCTTGCTGCTCCAAGTCGAATCGGCATTGCTGAGCGTTGTATCCGGATGGCGTTCGACGACTCACACTTCTCCACGGAAACTGTTCTTCCCGTCTCAGGAGAAGTCGAAGCGTCAATCTTTGGTTATACAAAACCGTGTCAATCACGCACAGAGACATTACCCAGTGGTAAAAGGGGTGAGAATCGTACAGTGGGGAACAGATTTCATATGGGGAAACAGGGGGGGACATATGGGGAAACAGGGGGGAACCTATGGGGCAACTTGCCCTTCCCAAACTCCCTACGTCCGACCGTCGCAATCTTCTTCGCAGGGACCGTGCTACTTTCTAGCTTTTAGAAAGCCCAAAGCCGTAGGTAATAAGAAAAGTAAACCAAGTACGATCACGTTAAAAGCATGTCTATACAAGACGAGACAGCGATCCTGCGATATGTGGCTAACCTCGGGAGCCAACTTCAGAGCGCGCTGTCATTTCGCATCTCTCTCGTCGCGTTTGTCGATAATGGTTTTCTACATTACCCTATGCGGACTATACAACCAAAGCTCCGGCTTCTTTTTCGGAGGTCGGCTTGGCGAGCGTCCAGAGCCGACCCAGCTATGGTCTCTTCCTTTGTAGCAGCTTCGTCGCCAAAGCCTCGGAGCTGCTTTGATGTCGCCGGTTCTCAACCGCCGTCGCCATTCCCTGCGTTTATCCCTCGATGTCGGCGGGCCTCGACCGCCGTCGCTGCTCCTGCGTTCGTCCATCGGCGTCGGCGGGCCTCGACCGCCGTCGCTGTTCCTGTCAGTCCCTCGCTGGTCAGCTGCTTTCCGGGATGTTGAATCCGGTTCTATCCTTCCAACGTTGTTTCTCGCGTCGTACGCAACGGCTCCTTGCGTATCGCACGCAACAGCTCCTTGCGTATCTTCGGGATCCGCGGCTACGGATCCCACTTCTGACACCAGTGTTGCGTCGGGGCGTGATCAGTACCGGCCACCCCGACGCAAAGGGCAGAATAACGACATGGGTACACACGGCTCCATATCAAAACTACACAGTACAAAACTACACATGCAATTTAGGACACAGCAGAACAGTGCACAGAAAGTAGTGCACATGCAATTTAAAGCACATTAAAATTATAGTGTACATATGATTTAGGACATATGCGATTTAGGACACATACAATTGAGGACACATGCGATTTAGGACACATACAATTTAGGACACATACAATTTAGGGCACATGCAATTTAGGACACATGCGATTTAAAACACATGCGATTTGTAATGCACATACAATTTAGGACACATGCGATTTAGGACACATATAATTTAGGACACATACAATTTAGAACACATGCGACTTAGGACACATGCGACTTAGGACACATGCGATTTAGGACACATACAATTTAGGACACATGCGATTTATCATGGGCATAGCTAGGATTGCATTCGGGGACGGGGGGCATAAAGCCCCTCTCATTTGGGGGGGAGGGAAATAAAAGACTCCTTCGGCTTCTAATTCGGCCATTTGTGCACTGAATTTTGAATTTATGTACTTATGTAGGAACCAATATAACCGGGGTCGTGTAATGCGGAATTAGGTCACAATTGAATTTATTTCTATTTTATAATAAACTAATTTAATTTTGGATGAACGTTTGAATTTATTTCTATTTTATAATAAACTAATTTAATTTTGGATGAACGGTTAAGTTATTTTTTTCCGGAAAAAATAAATTCAAACGTTCATCCAAAATTAAATTAGTTTATTATAAAATAGAAATAAATTCAATTGTGACCTAATTCCGCATTACACGACCCCGGTTATATTGGTTTTTCCGAAAAAAAAATAACTTAAACGTTCATCCAAAATTAAATTAGTTTATTATAAAATAGAAATAAATTCAATTGTGACCTAATTCCGCATTACACGACCCCGGTTATATTGGTTCCTACATAAGTACATAAATTCATAATTCAGTGCACAAATGGCCGAATTAGAAGCCGAAGGAGTCTTTTATTCCCCCCCCCCCCCCCCAAATGAGAGGGGCTTTATGCCCCCCGTCCCCGAATGCAATCCTAGCTATGCCCATGATAAATCGCATGTGTCCTAAATTGTATGTGTCCTAAATCGCATGTGTCCTAAGTCGCATGTGTCCTAAGTCGCATGTGTTCTAAATTGTATGTGTCCTAAATTGTATGTGTCCTAAGTTGTATGTGTCCTAAATCGCATGTGTCCTAAATTGTATGTGCATTACAAATCGCATGTGTTTTAAATCGCATGTGTCCTAAATTGCATGTGCCCTAAATTGTATGTGTCCTAAATTGTATGTGTCCTAAATCGCATGTGTCCTCAATTGTATGTGTCCTAAATCGCATATGTCCTAAATCATATGTACACTATAATTTTAATGTGCTTTAAATTGCATGTGCACTACTTTCTGTGCACTGTTCTGCTGTGTCCTAAATTGCATGTGTAGTTTTGTACTGTGTAGTTTTGATATGGAGCCGACCGAACTCGCCCGCAGCATGCCGGTCCCGCGACGCGTCAGCGCGATGACGCTCACTCCCCACTGCGCCGCTAGATCGCGTCGGTTTCTCGCTGCTGGGAATTTCCGAGAATCGGGACATATGCCGCGATGATTCCGAGCCAAAGCAGTTCCAGTGGGGAGACGGACCCCCACCACCAGACCTGCCTGGATGTTGCCCGGTGCAAGCCTCGGTACAAGCGCCCGTGTATCCGCCGATCGCCAGATCGAAACCGATCCCGTTCCTACCACCTGTCCCGGTAAAGAGACGCAGGAAGTTGCCCGGTCTCTTTCCCGCTCCTAGGTGTTGAACAGAGACGCCCGGATGCTGCCCGGTCTCTACCAACGCTTGTCCCGTTAAAGAGACGCAGGACGTTGCCCGGTCTCTCTCCCGCTCCTCGTGTTGAACAGAGACGTCCGGATGCTGCCCGGTCTCGGCCGACGCTTGTCCCGTTAAAGAGACGCAGGAAGCTGCCCGGTCTCTCTCGCTCCCTTACCGTCCCGATAAGGAGACACCAGGCGTGGTGCGACCGAATTGTTCCGTTAAGCGGACGTACGCAACGTAGACCGAACGACGCCGTACCGCGAACCGCGCCGCCGCGCAACGGCGGCTTGACCGCGGTTAACGCAAAGTACCCCGCGTCGAATATACGGTATATAGTGTACATAACCTAGTGAATAAACGTAATTTAACCTACCACGGAAGGATTTAATTGAACCCTGGCAGAGCCGACTGAGACCATCCTTTCGACCGGAGTGACAACCGTCACAATACAATTATGTGTCCCGATTATAATACTCGTACGTCCGAACGCTAGGACGTACGATAGCCGACTCTTCTCTTGTCGGCCTCCTGATCGTCCTCTTCACGGAGGCCGACCTTCTTCTCTTCCGCTGCGAGCACCAGTAGGCTATGCACGGGCCTATACCCGGTGCTCGCAACAATATTAAATTTGACGTAGCAGACGGGAAAGAAAACGGTAGCCATTTTAAGAGTGCGATCGCACCGATCCCGTTCCGCGTGAAAATATCTGCCTTTGCGACGGTCCAGCTGCGGTATTAGACCACACTGACGCATTATTGGCCCGGGTAGAAGAATTTGGGGCCTTTTTCGTATAACTTTTGAACTATAAAGGATATCGAAATGCAAGTTGCGCCAAAAAATGGGGAAAAATTATCCCCTCTTATTGATGGATAATTTAACATATGTTTCGTTTACTTAATTTTTCTTTTATCAATATTTTAGCCGTAATTGCAGTGAAAAGCGTTTGCAAACTGTTTATTTGATACTTTATTTAGTGCTCTGTATAAAATTCATGGTGTTGATAAACAATAGGCCAGTTGTTTCTGTATCATTACTTTCATAAATTGATTTTAAAAATAAATGTTATCGGCGCGTAGGCTCGGTCAATTACATAAAAGTTATTTTGCAATTTTAAGTTCAAATTTCCAACGTTTCGGTCATAATTGAGACCATTATCCAGGAAATAATAATTTAAAACGAAAACTGCGTTCACTTTTATAAACTCCGCAACGTATTCGATGTGCGAAACATGAGTCGGTTGGCGGGTGACTGAGGTAAACAGCCAACAGCAGGCATGAACACCAGAGGGTAAAACCAAGTATGGTCTACACGGCGACATAAAGTGAGAACCGTTAGTTGTTATGACAAATTGAAAAACAAAAACTAAACCACCTCTCAACAAAATGCCAAAACACAGATTCTTGTCCTAAAAACAAATGTCAAAAACCAAAAATACATATTACATATAAATATGTAATATTGTCCAAATCATAAAACAGGGGAAACAAAAGAAACTCTAATAGAGAGATAGCATCATTATACCTTACTTTTTCAGTAAAGTTGCGTAATAATCTTGTATTTTAGGTGTTTCGTACCTAAGGTTTACGCTAGGTTGTTTAATCATGTGCAATGTCTCTAGTAGAATCCTCTGATTCACTTTGGTCTCTCTATCAACAACCTTGACACTGTCAAAGTCAAATCTGTGGTCAAATTCTAGCGAATGTTTCGTTAAGGCAGTGTGTTGAAAGGAGGGTAGAAAAATGTTCCTTTTGTGTTCATAAATACGCCTTTCTAAAAGTCTGGATGTCTGCCCGATGTAGGTCTGATTACAGCCCATACACGGAATGGAATAAACAACATTAGAATTTTTAGACAACGGTATTTTGTCCTTAATAGGAGGAAACAATTGTTTAGTATATACTGGCAATCTAAAGATGGTGTGTATTCCAGCTTTTCTAACGCAGTTTTCGTTTTAAATTATTATTTCCTTGATAATGGTCTCAATTATGACCGAAACGTTGGAAATTTGAACTTAAAATTGCAAAATAACTTTTATGTAATTGACCGAGCCTACGCGCCGATAACATTTATTTTTAAAATTAAACATTACTTCGGTCGAAATTCGGAATCATTTTATTTAAAATGGAAGGCGTAAAATGTACACCAACTTCTTCAACAAAGGAAAGTTTTTACACATTTATATCAAGACAATTTGGACACGAAACGGTTAAGAATCTCAAGGACTTTTCAAACAGCAGCTTAAACATGGTTAAGATAAGTAATAGAAAATTGTTTTTATTAAGATGTAGAACCAATAGTGTCATTCCAAAATTTATTTCAAATAGTATAATGAACAGATCTAACATTTTCACAGTCTCAGTCTCTGCTTCTAATAAATTGTTGAATCTACAGAACCGATATTCAAGAAAACTTCTCAATATTGCTATCAAGGATGCACATAACTTACAGAATTCTATCACAAATAAAATAACACAATTACGTGAGGAGATATTGTTTACCCTCCCTTCACATATTCATGAAAGATTCTTTACTTTTGAAAATAAGAAATACATAAGACTTTTTAAAATTCACAAAAACAAATGTATTAGAAAATTCAACAAATTATTAGAAATTAAGAACAAAAATTTTATGGATGATCATGGTGGTTTTATTTCTTTTGACAATAATGGGTCTGATTCTGACAATGGTAACTGGTTAAAAAACCTCACTGATATAGAAATTCCGGTTAGTGTTAAGAAAGTACTAACTTTGGGACCTAAACATGCACTTTGTGTCCCAAAGAGTTTTATCACTTCGCCAAAGTTCATAGCATCGATTGAGTCGGGCTTAATGAAAATTATGGATAATGACACCCAAACTTCAACCAGAATACGACTAGTCAATAAAATTCTCAATTACACCACTAATTCGACTAAGTCAAATAACCTACTGTTGTCTAAATCGGAAGTCATTGAAACTAAGGATTTTTTTAAAAAAAATAACAACTTATTGGTTCTTAAATCTGATAAGGGTAACACTACCGTTTTAGTTAAAAAAGATTTTTATATATCGGAAGTTATGAAACTGTTGAAGGATGTTACTACATATAGAGTCAGTAAGTTTGAATACACGTGTACTTTTGAGAGAGAGGCGAATTCTATAATTTCCAATTTTGTGAGGAAAAAACAAATAAGTGAAGCTGTAGGTAAATGTTTAAAAACTTATAATGCTGTCGTACCTAGAGCGTATGCGCTTCCAAAAACACACAAAGAATCACTGTCCTGGAGAATTATTGTTTCTTCTGTAGGTGGTCCTACATATAAATTATCGGGTCTTTTGGCAAAAATACTCAGTAAGATAGTAGGGAAGTCTCAGTATCACACTATCGATAGTTGGCAATTTTGCAGGGAAATTAGGAAAGTACAAGTTCCTGAAGATTCCATGCGTTTGATATCACTTGATGTAGTCTCTCTTTTTACCAACGTTCCCACTGATCTAGCTTTACAGGTATTACATCTTCGCTGGAGTGAAATTGAACAACACACAAGAATCAGTAGAGACGATTTTCTCCGGGCGGTCAAATTTGTGCTGGAAGCCAATGTTTTTTCGTTTGACGGAGTATACTATAAGCAAGTTTTTGGAACAGCCATGGGTTCTCCAATTTCTCCGGTCATCGCCAATTTAGTGATGGAGAGGTTGGAGGTTGTTGCACTCTCAAAGGTACCGTTCCAACTTTGTTTTTACAAAAGATATGTCGATGACATTATCACGTGCATTAAACTGGAAGATGTACAAACATTATTGGATGCTTTCAACAGTTTTCATGACAGACTTCAATTTACATACGAGATTGAAAAGAATTCGTGTCTAAGTTTTCTCGATACTTTAGTTATCAGAACAAATAATACATTAATTACCAATTGGTATCATAAACCGAGTTGGTCTGGTAGATATATAAATTTTTTCTCTGCTCATCCCATACAACATAAAATAGGTTTAATAAAAGGTTTAATAGATCGGGCCATACTACTTGCGGACCCAAAATTTCGACCAAACAACTTGCTTCTCATTAAAGATACACTAAAACGCAATGGTTATCCTACTGAGATGATCTCGACAATCATTCGGGAACGGGTGTTTGAGATTTATCATCCACTACTTGTGGAAAAGCGTAGAGAAGAGAGAAACAAAAAAATTGGACCAGTTAGTTGGAAAAATATTGTGGTCGTACCTTTTATTAACAACTTTTCGAATGACATAAGAAGAATTTTTAGAAAAGCTGGAATACACACCATCTTTAGATTGCCAGTATATACTAAACAATTGTTTCCTCCTATTAAGGACAAAATACCGTTGTCTAAAAATTCTAATGTTGTTTATTCCATTCCGTGTATGGGCTGTAATCAGACCTACATCGGGCAGACATCCAGACTTTTAGAAAGGCGTATTTATGAACACAAAAGGAACATTTTTCTACCCTCCTTTCAACACACTGCCTTAACGAAACATTCGCTAGAATTTGACCACAGATTTGACTTTGACAGTGTCAAGGTTGTTGATAGAGAGACCAAAGTGAATCAGAGGATTCTACTAGAGACATTGCACATGATTAAACAACCTAGCGTAAACCTTAGGTACGAAACACCTAAAATACAAGATTATTACGCAACTTTACTGAAAAAGTAAGGTATAATGATGCTATCTCTCTATTAGAGTTTCTTTTGTTTCCCCTGTTTTATGATTTGGACAATATTACATATTTATATGTAATATGTATTTTTGGTTTTTGACATTTGTTTTTAGGACAAGAATCTGTGTTTTGGCATTTTGTTGAGAGGTGGTTTAGTTTTTGTTTTTCAATTTGTCATAACAACTAACGGTTCTCACTTTATGTCGCCGTGTAGACCATACTTGGTTTTACCCTCTGGTGTTCATGCCTGCTGTTGGCTGTTTACCTCAGTCACCCGCCAACCGACTCATGTTTCGCACATCGAATACGTTGCGGAGTTTATAAAAGTGAACGCAGTTTTCGTTTTAAATTATTATTTCCTGGATAATGGTCTCAATTATGACCGAAACGTTGGAAATTTGAACTTAAAATTGCAAAATAACTTTTATGTAATTGACCGAGCCTACGCGCCGATAACATTTATTTTTAAAATTAAACATTACTTCGGTCGAAATTCGGAATCATTTTATTTCATAAATTGAGAAATTAAATTTTTATTCAATTATATTAGTTCTGCAGGCCTCAGAATCTAATGTTCTGGTTTTCTTTTTTATGATTTTATCTTTAAGGGGGGATTCTCGTCTAACAGTCCCAAAAGTAACTTATATTTACGATTTTTTCTGAAAAAACTGTTCGTCATATTGGATTAAACTCGTTTGGGATATAAGAAGGCATTTTTGAACTTGCAGAAAATATTTTTTTTATGTCGATCCTTCTTATTATTTATTAGTTATTGTGGAATCTTCTCCACCTCTTCGACGATGTAACTCCTGTTGGCGGGATGTGTAGCACCTGTCACAGTCATTTGATCAACCGATTACAAAAGCGGAGCGCGCGGCTCGCTTACCTGAGCCGGGGAATTCCGAATAGCTCTTTGCGACGTTAATTTGAAAGAGACCATCCTAAAATTCTCGTAGCTCGGGCATCGCTGCTATCCAGCGGCCGCTGGCAGCTCTGAACGCTGGGCCGGTGCGAGAAGTGGTTTCGAAAAGGGTGCCTCCGTTTGAAAGTCGAACTTCGGTCACACTCGGGCTTCGTCGCGGGCAGACCCCCGTTGCCTGGTTCCTTCGCGCTCGGTGTTCGGCCACGTTCGGAACGCGTCGCGTCACGGATCGTGGGGGGTCGTTCCAGCGCGAGCGTCTTCAAGTAATAATAACATGAATAGAGAGACGAAGTGGGAACTGATTCTTGCATAATTGTTCTGGGGAAAAATTGTAACACGTGAGCCACACGATTCGCCACATAGCCACCGTTAAATTATCCATCAATAAGAGGGGATAATTTTTCCCCATTTTTCGGCGCAACTTGCATTTCGATATCCTTTATAGTTCAAAAGTTATACGAAAAAGGCAGTTTTGTCAACAGATTTCCCGCCAACGCTGGTTGACCGTGGTTGGCTTCGCGTTGGGGTCACTTGATTGCCTTGGCGCTAGCGTCAGTTCACGCACACATTACCACCACTCCTGTAGGTGTTTAGCCACAAACAATCCCTGGCAACGCTGCTTCTCTCGCTCGCACGATGCCTTTCTCTCTCGCACGATGTTGGTGACAGTTTCGATGTCTTCTTATGCATTGGTAAGAATTATGCAACATGTAAGAAAAATGTTGAGAACGCAATCAAATTACTGGAATATTTAGGATTTCTAATAAATAAGCCTAAAAGTTGCACGGTCCCGTCAACTAAATGTAAATTTCTAGGTGTCGTAATGGACTCAGATCAGTATACGCTCGAATTACCCAAAAATAAGAAAGAAAATATAATAAACTCTATACGAGAATTAAACAAGGGTAATAGGTAAACTAATTGCAGCTTGTCCAGTGGTAGAATACGGCTTTATGTACACAAAATCACTTGAGAGGAAAAAGACATTGGCATTGAGCGCGAATAGTCTTGACTATAATAGGAAAATCACCATTCCCAATTCTGTCTTGCCTGATTTGACCTGGTGGATCAATAATTTACCACATGCAAGGAATAGTTTTAAGACAGCTGACTTCATAGTCGATATACATTCCGACGCCTCAAACACAGGTTGGGGGGCTACAAACGGTTTAGTTGATTCTTACGGCTTTTGGGATAATGATCAGAAAAAGTACCACATTAATTACAAGGAGCTCTTGGCTGTTAAATTAGCCTTAGAATCTTTGGCAGGTTCCTTGCGTGACTGCCAGATTCTACTTAGAGTAGATAATACCACGGCCATCGCGTATGTAAATAAGATGGGTGGTGTCTGCTATCCCTTATATAACGAATTAGCTAAGAACATTTGGCAGTGGGCAGAAAGAAGAAAGAAGTGTAAGGAAAATACCAAATGTAAGAATTTTTTCTCCTGGAAACCTGATCCAGAAGCCCTTCAGGTTGATGCATTTTAGTGAGCTGGACAGGGTTAAAATTCTACGCTTTCCCCCCTTTAACGTAATTCTGAAAGTTTTGGTTAAAATCAGGCAAGATAAAGCAACGGGAGTTATGGTCGTACCCGATTGGCCAGGCCAACCCTGGTATCCCTTATTCAAAGAGATGCTTGTGAAAGAAGCCCTTACTTTTGGTTCAGACCCTAAAGTTACTATTATCTTCCTGCAGGACAAGGGCACACCCACAAGCGAGTCGCCTAAGTTTGATGGGCGGCATCAGGAAAGCCTTCTTAAGAAGAGACGTACCCCAGAAAGCGATCGAGATTTTAGTTGCGTCTTTAGCTCCAGCGACAGTAAAACAGTATGAAACAGCGCTGCAAAAGTGGTGGCAATTTTGCATTAAAAACAAGATTGATTTTTATACACCTACTATCAGTAATCTCCTTACTTTCTTAACAGAAAGTTTTAAAGCAGGCGCCTCATATGGCACCCTGAATACACTTAGATCGGCTATTTCCCTTATCTCGCAGGATAAGATAGGCGAAGACGGGACAATATCCAAATTTTTAAAGGGCGTTTATAGGCTGAAGCCATCTCCCCCAAAATACACACATACCTGGGATGTAACGATTGTCCTAAATTATTTAAGAAAATTATAGCCCTTAGAAAAGCTATGCCTTCGAGACTTAGCGGACAAAGCAATAGCTCTATTAGCTTTGGGTACAGCCCATAGGGCACAGACCTTTGCAAGTATTAAGTAAACTAATATTTATGCTACACCAAAGGGGGTAGAAATTAAGATTTCAGATACAATTAAAACATCTGGACCAGGACGTTTCCAACCTCTTTTAGCACTGCCTAGATTTAGCGAGGACCCTAGCTTATGTGGGGCCTCGGTTATACTAAAATATATAGATGTCACTAAGTCACTAAGAGGTGATGTAGACAATTTATTTATAACATTAAGAAAGCTGCACAAAGCTATCGGGTCGCAGACAGTTAACAGGTGGATAAAGACGGTTCTATCAAGAAGTGGAGTTGATATGTCAGTGTTCTCTGCACATTCAACAAGACATGCAGCCTCTTCGGCAGCACTAGCTAATGGCGTAGATATTAATACGATCAGACGAACGGCAGGGTGGTCAGGGACCTCGCAGACTTTCGCTAAATTTTATAATAGGCCCATATCAACAGATAGTTACGAGTTTGCCTTGAGAGTCATACATAAACAATTATTAATTAGAAGTAAGGTTTTAAGAGTCGGACGGAAAGCAAAGTTTGTACCGAAATTGTGAAAGTGTTATATCAATAGAATCGTTTGAAATTAAAATTGCCTTTCCTCTGAATAACTACACTGGTAATCTCGAGAACGAGGCGAATGAAATATAATTGAACGATTAAACGAACTTACCTGTAAGTGAAGTTCAATCACAATTATATGAAGAGCCTCGTACGAAGATATTACATTCCCCCCAAAAAAACCCTAATCCCTAGACTAAAAAGCAATTTTAAACACTCTAAAAATATGAGAGCGAAACAATAGAAGAGGAACGTGAAGACCGTCTCTCTTTTTCAACTTTGAACGTTGTGACTTACGGCGGCCAAGGGGAAAACTACCACAGACCTCCATGTCTATATGCTCTAAGTTCGTAGCCACGGTGTAATAGACAGGTGTTCCGACTCCTGTCCAGAATGTGTGACTTTTCCGTCCTAGTTCTTCTGGCGGCCGGCAGATTTCGTCGATGTCGTAAAGGAATTTACGTATGGCCTGTTGTGTCTGGCAAGCCCAGTAATACCACTAAAATCTCTACTACTACAGTCTCATTAATACATATGTATATGCCTTCTAAGTCACGACGCCTCTCGCGACGGCCAGCGGAATTAAACAGAAATCGGCACACAAAATCGCTGGCGTAAAAGGTACAGAGTCGGAACACCTGTCTATTACACCGTGTTCGTAGCACAAGGGAAGGTGGGAAGTTAGGCACAAAGGCAAGCTTCGTAGCACAAGGGGAGATGGGAATTTAGGCACAAAGGCAAGCTTCGTAGCACAAGGGGAGATGGGAATTTAGGCACAAAGGCAAGCTTCGTAGCACAAGAGGAGATGGGAATTTAGGCACAAAGGCAAGCTTAGTAGCATAAGGGGAGTTAGAATTTAGGCACAAAAGCGTGTTTCATACCACAAGCCAGCCAGGGAAGGTTAAGCATTACTCGCGCACCAGGGTGTAACGTTTCCACGCGTGGCGTAACGCGCTTCACAGGATTTCGGGATTGGTTCGAGTGGCGTGCGATAAAGAATTAAAATTCAAGAACAAGAATTAATCTTAATAGTGTTTATTCAATAAAACACTTCTAAATTATACAAACAAACAAGAATTAACGCTTTATAATATTAAATAAATTTGGACCTGAAGGCTGCGTTCGACACGGTGGACAGGAGGAAATTATGGGAAGCAATGGAGTAGAGAGGGGTAAGGGAGGGGCTGAGGGAGAGGGTTAAGGAAATATATAGGGAGACAATCAGCAAAGTAAAGGTGGGAAGGGAGATAGGGGAGGAATTCTGGACATCGAAAGGTCTAAGGCAAGGGTGCCCGCTGAGCCCCATTCTGTTTAACCTGCTGATAGCGGATGTAGAGGAGGAGCTAGGTAAGGGAAATTGGGGGGGGGGGGGGGTGAGAGTGGGAGGCAGGAGGATATGCTCCCTGGCATATGCGGATGATCTGGTGTTGCAGGCGGGAAAAGAGGAAGAGATGGAAAGTATGATCAGGCGATTAGAAAGATACTTGGACGGAAAGAACTTGGAGGTGAACGTGGGTAAGACTAAGGTGGTAAGGTTCAGAAAAGGGGGAGAGAGAGACAGAAAGGTGGATTGGAAGTGGAAAGGAAAGGAGATTGAGGAGGTAAAGGAGTTTAAGTACCTAGGGTATGTGTTTAGGAAAAGCGGAGGACAGGAGGCGCACATACAGGACAGGGTGAAAAAGGCTGGGGTAGTAATGCGATAGGTCTGGGGGATTGGGAAAAGGAAATTTGGAAAGGATTGGGGAAAGAGGATGTGGCTGTTTGATGCGTTAGTGTGGACGGTATTGGGGTACGGGGCGGAGGTATGGGGGTGGAAGGAAAGGGAGGAGGTGGAGAGGGTACAGGAAAGGTTCATAAGGTGGTCGCTGGGGGTAGACTGGAGGACGCCAGGATATATGGTGAGGGAGGAGGCGAAGAGGGAAAAGCTGAGGACGTGGGCGGGGGGAAGGGCGTGGAGGTACGAAGAGAAGCTGAGCAGGGGAGAGGGAGGGGAGTTAGCCAGACTATGTCTGAAAGAGGTAAAGGAGAGGGAGAGGGAGGAGGGGAGGGAGCTGTCAAGGTGGGAAATAGAGAGAAAGGAGTTTAGGAAGGGGAGAGGAGGGAGTGAAGGTAACCAGAGGGAAAGGGAAAGAGGAGGGTACGAAGAGATGGAGAAGGAAGACAGCAGGAGACAGGCAGAGGAGAGAAGGGAAAAAATACGGGAGTCCAAGTACAACAGGTGGTACAGGGAGATAGTGGCGAGGGGGATACCGAAATACCTGGTAGCGGGATGGAGTGAAGGGAGGTACAGAAGGGTAGCGAGGTTCAGGCTGGGGAATGAAATGAGGGGCGGAAGGTACTGGGAGAAGGAAGAGGAGAGGAGATGGAGGATATGCGGGGGGGGGGGAAGAAGAGACGTGGGAACACGTACTGGAGAGATGTACAAGGGAAGAAGAAGGAGGGGTGAGAGGAATAGGGGAAATGATAAAGGAAATATTGGATGAAGGAGGTAAAGGAGAGGAATAGGGGAAATGATAAAGGAAATATTGGATGAAGGAGGTAAAGGAGAGGAATAGGGGAAATGATAAAGGAAATATTGGATGAAGGAGGTAAAGGAGAGGAATAGGGGAAATGATAAAGGAAATATTGGATGAAGGAGGTAAAGGAGAGGAATGGATGAAGGGGATAGAGGAAAGGAGAGGGGAGGGGGAAGGAGGGAGGGAGAAAGGAACAAGTGAATGAAAGGAGGAATGGAATGAAAGAGAGGAAATGGAAGTCGAAGGCGGCGGAAAGGGGAGGAGGAGAGAACGGAAAAGGCATAGATTTAAGGGGCGAAAACGACAGGCGCGGGATAGATGGGAATGGAGTAAGCGCGGGGAGGGAGAAGAGAGAGCGACGGGCGAGAGAGCGGAGAGGGAGAGCGAGCGAGGCGAGTGCGAGGATAGTAGGATAAGAATATAGGATAAGGATAGGATAAGATTAGGTTAAGGAAATGTAAAGGAGACTTGTAACCCTAAGGGGAATCAATAAAGCACACATAATATTAAAGAAATTAGAATAATTAGGTTGCGACTCTCGGTCGGTACAAAAGAATATAGTTGATCGTCTTGGGTTGCGACTCTTGGTCGGTACAAAAGAATACCCGTTTGATCGATCGATTTGAAGTAAAGTAACTTAGGGTGCGTTCCGTCATTCACTGCAAGTACTTCTTATATGACGTCACGTGAGTGTGCTGCTAACAGCGTTCCGTTTTAATTTCGTGCATTTCGAAGCTGCTGCGAAATTGTAAAACGGAACGCAGCTGCAGTTGGTTGCACCGCTGCTCCAAATTGTCTGTCTGTGACAGTAAGATAGAGATCAAACAAATTAATAAACAAATAAACAAAGTAATAAGTTGTGACCGTCTCCGGTTTGCGAGACGGTTGTCGGTGGGACGGAGAAGGAGTTTGATGCCGACTCAGTCGGTAAGGCCGGGTTCGTTAAATGAGTAGGCGTGGTAAACAATAACAATGTTTATTCAGCTGTAAGATTATGTTTACAATATCTTCCGCGTAACGGTTGCGGGTGCGGAGACTCGACTCGGTAAAATCGCGGCGGCGTAGATCTCGCGGCGGCGGCGCTGGCGACGAGCTGGGGGATCAAGGATGCGGATTTTGTGGAACGTTCTGCTCGGAAGGGCCTTAAAAAGGCACGATCGTTCGAGAGTCGTATAGTGGCGTTCCCGTGTGCAATAGGGCTCTGGCCTATAGGGTGCGGAGACACCTTACAGGCAAGGTAGGGCGCAAGATTTCTCTCGGCCTATTTAGGAAAGAGGCTGGTTAATGGCACAGCGTGACGATCGGTCGACGCGTGCACACCTCACGGAATCAAAAATATGAGCGTCTTGGCGTACGGTACGGCAGCGTTAGCGACTAATTCGTGCGGAACAAGAGCTATCAGTTTCGCTTGCCGCGGTCCTTATATCGGGAGGCCGTACGTAGGTATTTCGTACGCTCATATTTTTGATTCCGTGAGGTGTGCACGCGTCGACCGATCGTCACGCTGCGCCATTAACCAGCCTCTTTCCTAAATAGGCCGCGAGAAATCTTGCGCCCTACCTTGCCTGTAAGGTGTCTCCGCGCCCTATAGGCCAGAGCCCTATTGCACACGGGAACGCCACTATACGACTCTCGAACGATCGTGCCTTTTTAAGGCCCTTCCGAGCAGAACGTTCCACAAAATCCGCATCCTTGATCCCCCACCTCGTCGCCAGCGCCGCCGCCGCGAGAACTACGCCGCCGCGATTTTACCGAGTCGAGTCTCCGCACCCGCAACCGTTACGCGGAAAATATTGTAAACATAATCTTACAGCTGAATAAACATTGTTATTGTTTACCACGCCTACTCATTTAACGAACCCGGCCTTACCGACTGAGTCGGCATCAAACTCCTTCTCCGTCCCACCGACAACCGTCTCGCAAACCGGAGACGGTCACAAAGTGGCGCCCAAACAGGGACGTTGAAAAGGAGAAGGTCGAATGAGTCAAGGCGTGAGCTGGGTCTACGAGCTAAGAAAAGCAGACCTAGTCAAAGCTGCGGAAGACTACGGACTCGACGCCACTGGCACGCTTGACGAGCTAAGACAAAGAGTCACTGCGCACTGCCGAGATAATAATATGGCACCGCCCAAACTCACCGGTGAAACCAGCGAAAATACCAGCACGCCAGAAACGGCAACCGGCACCGGGCACAGCCTACCGACGCACAGCACTGGCATCAGCATGATTGCCCTGGAGGCTACGCCCATGGAGCGAATCCGAAGGTGGGGGACCCGCTACGACGGTGGCCCAGGAGCAGCCGAATTCTTACAACGGCTGGGTGACCTCCAACACAGCTATATGGTCACCCCCACCCAAATTGTACAGTGCCTCTCCGAGATTTTGAAAGGGAGAGCACTCGGCTGGTATCGCCTCCGCCGCACAGAATGGCAGTCGTGGGACGATTTCGTCACAGATTTCCGAGCCTTCTTCCTCGCTGCCGAAGACGAAGATGAGCTCGAGGAGACAATTACCCGGCGCGTCCAACGGCCGCAAGAGACGGCCATAGACTTTATATTAGACCTGCTCCCGTTGATGCAACAATATGGCAAATATACGCTGGAGCAACAGGTCCACCGAGCCTATCGAAACCTCCGGCCGGAGTACAGGCGGGTCATTAAGCGGACCGCCTTCAAAACACTGCCCGAATTGGTGAAGTTAGCCGCAGACCAAGATAAAGTTACGGCCGAGGAAAAAGAAGCCGCCAAATCGGAGCGACGAACAGAGAAACGTCCGGTCCACCCACGAACCCACAGCCTCGCAGAGGTACAATCCGATTACGATCGGGACACCTGCTGCTGGAGATGCGGCCAGCGCGGTCATCGCCGCCAGGAGTGCCGACGAGCAAGCAAATTATTTTGCTCGTACTGCGGCACCGCCGGACGCACAACAAGAGAATGCGATTGCAACCCGATCTCGGGAAACGAGGCAGGGCGCGGCCAACGAGGCAACCGCACAAACGCCCCGACGCCAAGGCCTCAGTCAACCAACTAGACAACGATTCCCGACTGTACCTCGCCATCCAAGTCGGTAAGGTGCGCTGGTGGGCATTGGTCGACACCGGAGCCACCAGATCGTTTATACGACCAGATGTCGCCACCGCCTGCCAACGACAAGGATACGTCCTCGGACCTGCCACGTTCACGGCCAGCGTCGCCGATGGCGCCGAAGTACCGCTGCAAGGCGAAATGACGCTCCCCGCCCACGGCAACGGGCAAGGGGTTGAACACATATACGCTGTCCTGCCTGGATTGCCCCATGCCGCCTTACTAGGCATAGACGTCCCCACTAAACTGGGCCTGGGAATACAAATCGGCGAACACAGATGGACTCGCCACGCCGAAACCGCGGTAGTGGAAGCCCCCGGCATTCGCCGATGCACGCCGGCCCAGGAAACCGCTCTGCAACAACTCTTAGATGAAGAGTTACCGCCGTTCCGAGAGTTGCGAGGAACAACTCGCCTTACCGAGCACCGTATACGATTGCGGGCGAATACCGAACCGATTAAACAGCGCTATTCGCCCAGAAATCCGACCACGCAGGCATTAATTAACGAGGCGGTAGACCAAATGCTAGCCGACGGGGTAATCGAGCCTTCCAGCAGCCCGTGGAGCTCCCCCGTAGTAATGGTCGCCAAGAAAGGCAGCAAGAAGAAGAAACGCTTCTGCATCGACTTCCGCCGAGTCAATGCCGTTTCCGAAAAGGATGCCTACCCGCTGCCACAGGTGCAGGCTACCCTGGATAAATTGCGCGAGGCGCGCTACATCTCGACGCTAGACTCGCAAATGGATACTGGCAAGTGCCATTGGCCGAGGAGAGCCGCCCGATAACGGCCTTTACCGTTCCAGGACGCGGATTGTACCAGTTCCGCGTCATGCCGTTCGGCCTCCACTCAGCCCCCGCTACGTTCCAAAGGCTCCTCGATAGTATCATTGGACCCAGCCTAGAGCCAAGGGCCTTTGCATACTTGGACGACATTATTGTCCTGGGCCGAACGTTTGAAGAGCACTTGGAGAACCTCCGAGAGGTACTGCGCCGACTACAGCAAGCAGGACTCCGCCTAAACGAGGAAAAATGCCGGTTCTGCCAGACAGAGCTCCAATACCTCGGACACGTCGTATCAGACCGCGGAGTCAAAACTGACCCCGACAAGGGTGAGGTAATCCGCAACACGCCTCCACCGCAGAACCTGCGCGAATTAAGGCGCTTCCTGGGGATGGTCTCCTGGTACAGGAGATACATCCCGCAGTTCTCCGACACCGCTACACCGTTGAACCAGCTTCTCCAGAAACGCAACCGTTGGGCATGGACAGAAGAAGCCCAAGCCGCGTTTGAAACGCTCCGCCACCAGTTGGCCACCGCACCGGTACTGACCTGTCCCGATTTCGATCGGCCATTCGTACTCCAGACCGATGCCAGCCAAAGCGGCCTCGGTGCCGTCCTAACACAGGACCACGATGGCGAAGAACGGGTAGTGGCCTATGCAAGCCGTACGCTCAACGCGGCAGAAAGGAACTACTCGGTCACGGAGAAAGAATGTTTGGCCGTGGTCTGGGGCATCAGAAAGATGCGGCCGTACCTGGAAGGATACGCCTTCACCGTCCTCACCGACCACCAAGCACTAAAGTGGCTCCAATCCATCGATAGCCCCTCGGGACGATTAGCACGCTGGAGCCTGGAGCTCCAGCAGTACGATTTCAAGATCGAATACCGGAAGGGCGAGAACAATATTGTCGCGGACGCCCTCTCCCGCCAAGGCGAGACCGCCCACGTAGACACCGAGGGGCCCAAAGAATGGTATGAAGCCAAGAAACGAGCCGTCGAGGAGACACCGCTCCTCCACCCGGAATACCAGATTCGTGGCGACGAACTATACCGCCACTTTCCAGACACAACCGGAGGACACCCCGAGGATGAATGGAAGCAATGTGTATCACAAGCACGACGCAACGAAATCCTACGGGCCAATCATGACGCCCCCACGGCCGGCCATCTAGGCATTAATAAGACTACTGCCCGCTTGGCCCGAAAATACTACTGGCCAGGAATGTTCCGCGATGCGGCCCGATACGTACGGCAATGTACGAAATGTCAAGAGTACAAAGTATCCCAGCAAGCGCCAGCCGGACTCATGCATACCACGCCAGCAGCCTACCCATGGGATGTGGTATCGGCCGATTTGGTTTGGGCCACTTCCACGGTCGAAGAAAGGCCATACCGTGGTCGTGGTAATGCAAGATAAATTCACAAAGTGGATCGAGCTGCAGCCTCTTCGACAGGCCACCGCTCCAGCCGTCACCAAAGCATTCCGTGAACGAGGGGTCATGCGCTTCGGGTGCCCACGCCGGGTCATCACCGACAATGGCAAACAGTTCGAAAGCCGTGAATTTACCGGTCTGCTACGGGAATATGGCATCGACCACCGGAAGACACCGCCTTATACTCCGCAATGTAATCCAGTGGAGAGGGCGAACCGAGTGGTCAAAACGATGATCGCCCAATTCACCGACGGGGATCATACGACGTGGGATAATTGGCTCCCGGAGATCGCGTTTGCTTACAATACGGCGCGACACGAGGCCACAGGGAGCACGCCGGCCGCTTTAAATTTTGGCCGAGAGCTCGCGGCTCCCGGGGACCCACGCTTGGCCACCGGAGACCCAACGGAGGAACCAACCCGAGAAGACGCCCGAGGATGGCAACAACGGCTCGCGGGCATTAAAGATAGCATTGAGCTAGCGCGGTGGAATCTGGCGAAAGCCCACCAAAACCAGAAACATTATTACGATCTGCGACGCCGAGAGTGGCGCCCCGCGATCGGCGACCAAGTAATGAAACGCGAGCACCACCTCAGCGCGGCCGCAAAACAGTTCAATGCCAAGCTGGCTCCGAAATTCGCCGGCCCGTACACCGTTGCCAAATTCACGGGACCGAACGTCGTGGTGCTGAAAGGTGCGCGCGGCAAGACCATGCGCGCGCACATCAGCGATCTGAAACCGTACGAGCAACAAGTACCAAAAACCGGCACCGACAGCGCCACGCTGGCAGCTATAAAACCCGAGGAAATCGGCCAGCGGAGACAATTGGCAATCACGATGCCACGCAAGCAGACCACCCGACCGGAGAGCTCCGGGTGCAGCACAGCCGTGCCATTAGGCACCGTAACCGTGGGACCGCCGGTACACCTGCCCCGACGAGCCAGGGTGATCGAGGACCGGCCATGGCCAGCCCGAGTACGGGTCACCTCGCAGCCCTCGCCGCACCGGGGCCCACCACCGTGCATACTGGCGCCGCGGCGCAAGCCCATAGTGGAGGTGGCGGTGCTAAACACGGTCGCCCAATCCACCGGGGACCCCGGGGACATGAGCACCGCCGGCGCCATAACCCGCCGCCGACGGATCGCTCACGAGGCCCAGCAGCCGCTGGACCTCAGGCGGGACACGGCCCAACCATCGGCACCAGCAACCCGGGCCAGGCCCTCGAACCCCGCTACAATACGGGCACCAAGGCTGCCGGCCCGGAAGAGGAAGACGCCCGCTCGCACACCAGTCACACCGCCGCTGGTTCAGCCAGGCCTTCAGGGCCCACCAGCGGCCGCGCCACCACCGGTAGAGGCTGACACAACCACGCCGCTGGCTCAGCCAGGCCTTCAGGGCCCACCAGCGGCCACGCCACCGCCGGTTGATATCACCACATCCCTGTCGTTGGTACAGCTCCGCCCAAGAAGCCCCCAGCGACAGCACCAGTAGCAGGGCCGCTGGTACCGCCCGGCCGCGAGGGCCCCCCAGCGGCCCCGTCCACGATGCGACACACGCCCGACCGTGGTCCTGGGCCGCCGACCGCCCCGGCATGGTGGTCTTCCACCCGGCCGCCATGCAACCACGGCGGGTGTATACGGTCAATACCTCGAACGCCGTCGTGATGGGCAGTCGGTTCCGAGACGGCAGTATCGGGATTGAGATCCGGAGCCGGCGGCCGACTGCTCCCGCGGAAATCCCGCGAACCTAGTTTTAAGTTAGCTTTAAGTGGTGGTGGGTAGATTTAAGTTCCTAATTCCTGGGGTTGCAACCCGTAGCTTAAGTGTGTACCGTCGTTAGTTTTAAGGGGTCAACGGACCCAATAGACCGATCTAAGGCGTAAATCGTCTGCCGTCCCCGAAGTAGGAAGGGGGTGTGACGAAGTCACGTCACGCGCCGCGCAGGCGTACGGCGCCGAGCCGATAAGCCGAGTTCGCGCCGCGGCCACTAGGCGGCCGCGAAGCCGCGAGCTGTCTCGCGGGCGAAGATGTACGGCCTCCCGATATAAGGACCGCGGCGAGCGACGTGACTTCGTCACAAAGTAAGTATAATTAAAGTAATAGAAAGGTTTCCAAATTAAGGTTATCTTGGTTATAGTCGATCATGTACATAAATAAAGAACACTGAACCATTCCGTGCTCGCTCCGCCTCTTCTGCAGTCATTTCACACAAAAAACGCTCGCTACTTTCTTCGTCAATAATAGTAATAATTTCCATGTCCAAATCAATTGCAAGATTCATTTTGAAATCGTTGTGTGGTCACGTGATCACTGCGACTGCTGTACCTGGCCGGCTGCAGCAGTTACAACAGGAAGTGACGTCGAAGTTCGTGACGTCATACATCTGTCGCAGTGCTTTCGCAGTGAACTGCTATCCATATCGGAACGCTATTGTCAGCACTGCCAGTACTTGCAGTGAGTAACGGAACGCACCCTTAAATATCTAATAGCGACGTCTTAGTCGATTGAAAGGAATTAGCTTATGTATAGGGACTCTTTTGGTCGATGTAAAAGGATTTTAGAATTATGTAATGACTTAGGATTTAGGATTTGAATATGTTTAAGTTGAGATTCATTCTTAATTGTTTCTCCGTTTCGTCAGGGGCAGATTTTGCCACTTGGAATAATCTCGCTCCCACGTTGCTCAGGAGTAATATTACTAACCTGATAATAATCATTAATAACTTTGCTTCATCAAACTAAGGAACCTACAAGGCGGCTTCACAGGCTGGAACGTCTCATCAAACCTGGCGACAATGGCCTTGGTTGGAACGCTCAACAAAACCGACGGGCCTACAAAGCGGCTTCCAAAGTTGGAGCATTAATTTATGTAGAGATCGGCTATTAGCCTTAAATGATCCTTGTATGTTTCGAATCGAGTGAGTTCTCGAGATTTAATCGTATTGGCTCGAATGAATCTGAATGTTTGGAGTCGAATGCTTGAATTGAATCGAATCGAATGCTTTCGAATGAATGGTTCTCTCTGGGCTATCGTGCCCGTATTTATACATATAAGCCTCTCATAATTATTACTGATAGTGATGAATAAATAAACTGAAATATGTTTCTCTGTAAATAAGGTTTTCAAATTTTATTTGCTCTTTACAACAATTATTTACATTATTTACACTCTTACCTGTAAA
This sequence comes from Andrena fulva, assembly GCA_946251845.1. Classification (NCBI taxonomy): domain Eukaryota; kingdom Metazoa; phylum Arthropoda; class Insecta; order Hymenoptera; family Andrenidae; genus Andrena; species Andrena fulva. Next base: position 15,561,559 of record OX276333.1, on the reverse strand, counting down.
CAAGGAAACGACAATTACAGTTTACAAGTATCACTTCTCTATTTATCCTAATCGACTTGTAATATTATTTTTGTATGCCTTGCACATGTGCTCTATTACGTAATCACCAGCTCTCTCCCTTCCATCTAGCGGTAGTCCATTAAAAGGCGCGCGGAGCATGAGAAGCGCGGCAAGATTCAGTTTAACGAAAGTATACTTTCGTTACATACATATTCTGGATTCTGGGAGCGGCACCAATAGGAACCGAGTTCGACTATTACGCATTGACAATTCTGCGCTCGCATGGTCCGTTCTCCAGTCAGCCTACAGAGCGACTAATTAATGCGCAGGCGCGCGTGGAACGCTCGGTTCTCCCACTCATTGCTATGCACACTTCTCTGCTCTCGATCCTTGCTCTCGCCGATCCGCCGATCGACTGAGGATCGCGCATGCGTTCAATTTTCCCACTCCTCAAAACTCGATTCCCTCTTTCATTGCACTCGCGTCTCGCGGTATTCTGAGCTAATATTAATATTAATGCTAACACGCCTTCTAAAAGTAAGAATAATAAGAATATAAGTATCATAGTAAATATTTGTAGCGAGCACAGCGTCAATTTGCAGGAGGTTGTAAATCTCCTCGACACAATGTCACTCTCTTTTGCGACGTCTTACGGTCACAAGAGCTCACTGGATAGTAATTAACGAAGGGTGTGCCGTTCAATAAATGGAGACACCCGTTTAACCGTTAATAATGAATATAAGATTTATTGGTCTATGAGAAAGCCCTGGTTCAATACACGTGTACAAAAAAATGACTTCGTGCAAATGCGTTTGAGATCTATTGGCTTCTGACGCGGAGGAGCCTGGCTTCACACAGGAAGACTGTGGAACCTCCTTCAGAGGGTGTGTCTTGGGAAAAAGAGGTGGTCGAAAGTATTAGCTATTGGTGACGCGATATGGAAATGGTTCCTGGAAAACGCAGCGGAAAGGGAAATCTTAATGAGGATATTTGCTCCACGAGCCGAGCGTCACGCGGCCAGCTGTTTGTTGTCCCGGCTGTCTGGAAACCCTCAGCCGTGACTCGGGTCGATTGCCTGAATTTTCGTGACAAGTACGGTCTTTACAATCTTCGTATCAGATTTTCGGGCGCGGACTGACAAGCCGAATGTCTAACAGATGTGGCGTCGAAAAAGGACAAGACACATTTGTGCGTCCTTGATGGTCCGAGAAGGTAACGCTCAACAATATTAATTATGTTTATTAATGGAAAAAAGAAAAGGGCACTTTTGGGGGTTTGTTACGAGGGTGACATCCGTTAAAGTACAGATGGTTAATATTTAGAGACCTGGTAATTGGATTTACCTCTACACTGAAATACGAAGCCACACGTAATATTTCCGCGAAATACGTCTAGACGTACGGTCGCTCAAGACCTATACAAAAGTAAGCCTTGTAAACACTATAAGAAATCCCGGAGTTCTTATAGTGTGATCAGCTGTTGCAATGGCTTATAATAATTCGGGATTTCCGCGAGAACGGAGGATTAATTCAATAATCGAAACGTTATTCGAGACAAGAGCGTTTATTTAATAGAACACACAAGAATCTGCCATGCACTATTAATGTGAAATGCGATAGCAGTAGAGTTAATATAATAATGTGTAAGACGTTAAGCATAAGCACATAGACGTATATATAAACAATAAGCATTAGCAAATATATATGTGTAAAGAAAGTATACGTTCTTCATTTGATTGTGCCGGGTCTCGCGCGAGCGGGACTGTAGGACAAGAGGGAATCGGAAATATCAAGAGAGAGGGAGAGAAGGAGAAATGGAATGTTGAGCACGTGCGAAAAGGTTAGGCGGAGTAGATACATAGCGTAAATAGAGGAAAGATCAATTAATGAACTTTAATTGTCGTTTCTTTGATTTACAGAGAAACAAATTCTGGTTCGTTACCAATTGACAATCCTCAATAAATAGTCTTATATATGTTTATGAACATGAAATAGATAAGCATTTAGCAATTGTAAGGTGGGGTTTATCAAAGATACCCGTTTTCTATAGATAGATTTACTTGGTATAAATTGAATAGTAACACAAAATAATACTTGATCTACATGAGACTAAACCGAACAAAGATTATTTCGACTAAGCACTAAACCGTCCGCACACGTTCAACGTTCTCTTTGTTCTCTCCCGTTCTTAGCTACGCGCGTTCTTAGCTGAGACGCGTTCACATGCGTCCGCGCGATCGGAAGGCGGCGCGTTATTTGAATACCGCTTACAGCGCTGTCCAGCGTAGGGGCCCCTCACGCGCCTGCTTCCCCTTCGAATCTTTCTCTCGCACAGCGTGCCTTCCGTTGTCAAGGAGACCGCGCGACACTAAGAGGGCTGCCATGACGGGCTAGCCGGGCTAGCCTCTTCGCGGTTAGCGTCGCGCGGTATCCCGGACAACGCGGATTGGGGTGGGAGAACCCCAAGTTCCCGCGGGAGCGACCTTGGACAGCGCTGGCTTACACAATAGCAAATAATATAAAAAGCGATAAGCATTAGTAATAGACAAAGATATAAAATGCTATAAGCATCAGCTATAGACAATGATATAGGATGCAATAAGTATTAGCAATAGAAAATAATATAAAATGCAATAAGCATTAGCAATAGAAAATAATATAAAAGCAATAAGCATTAGCAATAGAAAATAATTTAAAAGCATTAACCATTAGCAAAAGAAAATAATATAAATGGTAATGATATACACTGATACGATAAGTAATAATAATCGCTTACAGTAGATTAACAATCCTTTTGCACGGAGTAGCACTGATTTGAATATAATGAGCACTGAATAGATTTTTAACCGTTGCGTAACGACAAAAGATTTCCGTAGAAGAGGTTTCCGTAGAAGAGTACTACGGGCGCTGGGCCTCTTGTATTTATATGGTGCTCCGGAATGTCAGGTATGAGGGGTATGCGCGGTATGCACCATGATTCATGTGGGAAATATGCGTTATATAACTGAAATGTAACGTGACTCATGCGCGAAATATGCGTCGCAATAGAGTATCAGGGGTTCTTATTTGGGCTTCGAAAAGGGGGTTTTCCCAATCGATGGATTTTGGGTGTTTTGGTTGGAAAGGGGTGTGAGTGGATTTGATTTGGTGGGTCTTAGAGAGGGGGTGAGACATGGTGTCGATTTCCCAGGGGTTTTGGGGAGTGAGTCGTGCTCTTGATTTAGGAGGGTTTTTGGGACGAGGGGCTTGTTTAGATTTAGATGCAAGGGAGGAGATCGTGCCTCGTAGGGCGAAGAAGGGAAGGGGATTTCATACTTGACCATCGCGAGATGGGGACCGCTAAGGTACATCTTGTGGATGGCCCAGAGGTTGGGGGAAAGGGGTGAGAGTTGAGTTTTAGGGATAGTGGCGGAATTGTGGAGTGGTTTACGGGGAAGACTCTAATTAAGACGCGCGAAAAATTAGTGGCACGCCACAACGCTAAAAACTGGATAAAATTATAGGAAAAAAAACCACAAAACATTATATATTATGCCGTCCCGAAAAAAATGAAAATGATTGTAGCGTTAAGCCTTAGTGCGGGAAAGTTGTGCCTTGGGATCAATAACAACTGTGCGAAATTTCAGCCCTGTAAGTTAATATTGTTGCGCCGGGGTGTTTCCTCGGTGGCCACCCCGACTCAAAGGGTTGAATACACGGATGTATACGACTGAACTATATTGGAGACACAAGGTACAACCCGCACGTCCGAACGCTATGGCGTTCGGTACAAGATAGTCTTCTCGTTGATGTACCGATCGTCCTCTTGAAGGGGTTCGCCTTCTTCTGTATTCAGCCACGAGCACCAGCAGGCTATGCACGGGCCTATACCCGGTGCTCGCAACAATATCTTCTGTTCCGGGAAGAGCCTTGAATTTTTTAAATTTGAGTAAAAAGTATAAAAATGACCATGCAGCACTTCGCCCACCCTATGACAACAGAGTGACTCAGAACTCACCACGTAACGCTGGCTGCATGTGGAGTTCTTCCGTAGCCCACCCTACCTTGTGGATTAGAAGACGAAATTTGATAAACATGTCCTAATCGCGAAAGGAGACTCGAAGTTGGGTTTTTATACAGGAGATTTTTACTCAAAGGCGGGCATATGACTGAGCGACTCAAGGGTGGCCCGAATGAAGCCATCCCTTGCGTCGACCCCAATTACTTTGCTGGATGCCTCTGTTACGAGCTTTACCATACGCTCCACAGCCTGCGCGTGGCAAGGGTATGCCTCGAAGTCCCAGGATTTGGGGATCTCTCCCTCCTCCAGCTTCTTTTTCTGGAAGATAGTTTCAACAGAGTCCAGTATAGATGGTGAAGTTATTGGACATCTGTCCCAATTGATCAAGTCGGCATAATCGGTAGCATCAAAATTCAACGAAGGTGGAGAACATTTTCGGGTTTCTACCAACTTTAGTTTCTCACGTGCTGCCAGCACTCTACGCACAGCAAGTTCTCATTACCGTTAAGAAAAGTAGTACGTTGTGGGGAAGCGTAGTTAAATTAGCTACAAACAATACATATGTTTTCAATTAAACGATGCATCGCTGGAAATATCTATGAAAAAATGGTCAAAGTTGAAATGCTAAATCTTTTACGAACTCGCATTTTGCTAAATACAGTTACCAAAGGATTGATGCCTCATTTTAATTAATATATGTTAGAATTTTGGAAGGATATGGAATACAATTTTGGTCTTAGTAAGTCTCAATGACAGTTGAGGAAAGAACTCTACAAACGCGCGGCCAACGACGTGACCGGGCGTTGGGCTTAGGGGTTGCAATCCCGCAGGATCCCGTGCAATGTTTGAGTCCCGCACATGTTAAATAGGAGCTGCGGGATCTCGCGCGGCTTGCGGGACTGTGTGTGTAACCAAAATTGCGCGAATGACGACGCGCGCAACGAACTATCTCAAAACGTACAATGATGTGAGGCGAGCGGCGAGCGCGATGTTGCTTTGTTTCGCGGCTCTGCGCTTCTCACTTTTTCCGTCGCCGTTCTGAAACAAAATAACAATAGTAAGTTGTCTATCGCTCGACAATCAATTTTTTCAATATTTTAATTTTTACCTAACTTATGCGCAAATAAAGTCCATTTTCTTACACACGAAAATGAGCTTTTTTGCTTCAGTGTATCTATTTTGTTACTTTTCAACCAATCGAAAAAATGTACTTAGTTTTTTATTTAATATTCTATTCTTAAAATTTTGTTTCAGGAAACATATTCCTTTTTTTAATAGTTATTGGATATAACATATTATTCATTTGTCGACAACTTGGCATTTTGTTTAGACATAATAAATATTTAATTACAATTTCATTTTTAAAAAAAGAAGCTGTTTTAAGTTAAATTTATGTTTAGATTATGTTTTTGTTCAATTGATTTTTATTTTTATGATTAAAGATGATTTTCTCAGTAAATAAAATGTGTTACCTTATTAAATGGGTATAGATATAACATCCAAATGCTTAATCCCGCGGGATTGCAACTCCTAACTCTTGGGCTATCGGGCGGTTCGTAGCGCTCGGACACCGGACGCTCGGAAACTGGAGCTTCGGGACGGGTTGGAAAAATTCGAACGGGATCGGGCGGGATCTCGATACTCTCAAGATAGTCTTCGAATTCCAGACGAAAGTTTTGAATCGCATCTACTGTTATTCGAATTAGGATGTTCTGGGAAGACTTAGACATCCTTTGAATGTTGTAAAACTTGCAAGTACTTTTAACACAAAAATATTAATTGCTGAGTAAAATTATTTTCTATGTCTCTGTGTAAAATAGACGGTAGTTTTGAAATAATAACCCAGAACTACCTTATTCGAATAACAGTGGAAGCGATTCGAAACGTTCGTTACCGAAAACCGCTGCAGCTGGTTGATGTAGCGATGTTAGTGTTCTGTCGATTTTATCCATAAGCAGAAACAATTCCTTGATGTGCTACCTACAAAATATGCTCAATTCTAGGATGGCCCCTCTCAAATTAACGTCGCAAACAGTTATTAGTGAATCGGAGGCCCCCGCCCCAAGTCCTAAGCGAGCCTGACGCTCCGCTGGTATGGTCGGTTTACCAATCGCACCCCAGATTACTGTAATGAGGTTTGAAAACAATATCAACTGGTCTCGCACCCGTCTCACTTTCAAACTTTTAGCTACGACAGGATTGGCCGCGGCGCTATACCCCGGGGGAGATTTTTCGCCACCTGCGTGTAAAAGCCACAATAACGGCGCATTGTTCCAAAAATGACATAAACGGAAGCCGCTATAGGCGTGGCGTTGAGTAGCTAAAAGGTTAAAACATTCAGAAACAAAATTTGTAGAAAAAAAATTGGGACACCGCTACAATCAAAGACACGTCCCATTAGTTACTCCTGTTACGTTTGGGAACATAAACTTTTATTTTCAGGCGGGGTATGCATCAACAACGTCTAGCGGTATGGGAAATCCCTAGTTGATCGTACTTCTACCCAGGGATTGTAACCGCCGCCTAACCCTAACCCGAACCCGGTTAACCGAGCGAAGGTTACTGTAACCCATAGTAACCCCGAAGGAACGGCTCCCAAAGAGTACAGAGAGCCGGTTAACCCGCTCGGAGCGGGTTACAAGTGACATACGACATTCTACGTCCAAAATCCGACTATGGTCGCTCCGCGCTCGTCCACCGCTGCGATGCAACTGCAATTTTAACAAGAACCGGGTTACATGCAATGACGTCAATCACTTGCAGGGTTTTGTTTCTCGATCTAATTTGTAATCTCTCGAGGAAAAATGTGATGAATTTTCTTGAATTATACCCACGACATTACATGCAAATCGTTTCTTGGTCAAATTGCATCACCGTGGTGGATGAATGGCCTATAATAAATGTAACAATCCTGTAGAAGTTCGAAAGGTAATTTATTTATTTATAATAAAAATAATATTTTGTAACACAACTATTATATACGAAATTTACTGATTTGTAAGAAAATAGTATGCAAGTGTTAAAATGATAACACAATGTTTATACTATACGGTCATGGAATATATTAAGTACATTTTTCAACTTTAGAAACATGTCACCCTCGAGGAGAAATTTGCAAAATAAAAATTTGTTTATAATTTGACGTTACATAAATAATTTTACAATTTCAAAAAAATATTATTCAAATAGACAAAATCTTCTGCATTAAAATAAAAAAAGGATGAACCTAATGCGATAGATAGTTTTTAAAATAAAAATTCATAAGTACAGGTCGATTTCACAAAAATAGGGAAACACTACGCCCTCTACCGGATTAGGGTAACCCGCTCCGAGAGCGGGTTAACCGGGTAACTCTGTGCCTAGATGCCTCGGGTTACCCGGTTATGTAAATTAGTCTACGGTACTGAGAACCGAACCGGCCTAGGGTTACGGTTACAATCCCTGCTCCTACCTATTAGTTAATAATAATTTTATAAAAGAGGAACCCCCTTCTTCGGAGCGTCGTCATATTGCCGTCACGCGATAAGGATAAGACGGTGCTGACGCAGAGGCGTTTTCGCCAGAGAGTCGCGCACGAAATGACTCCGTGGTTCTCCTACTGTGCCGAAACCACTCTGTACTATTACTGCGCGGAAAGAAAGCTCCTGGGAGGCGGTGCAGACCGCCGCTATGACGATTGGTTTTTGTCACCGATTGTTGCACACTCATAAACACAGGGCACATGTGTTTTTGTTATTGGAGGAATCGGCCACATCTACTTACTACAAAGTACACAGACGGAAGTTCAGGTGGATCTAGCGGCGGACTGCACCGCCTGCCAGGAGCCTTCATTCCGCGCAGTAATAGTACAGAGCATCTCCTAAGACGCCCAAGCTTTAAGAGAGGAGGGTGCGGGAGATTATCTCTGGACGCCTGTTCGATACGGAGAGTTCGGCGACAATACCTGGGCGTCAATTGAACGGGAGAGTACAGAGTAACTCCTGGACGTCTGATTAGAATAAAACCGAGTGTGGAATGCACATTAGAGCTCCATAGACTGTTGAATTTGTAATCCTGCCCCGTCAACCAAACCATGTATTCCCACTTAATCCCAATAAACCTTGCCACACAGCACCATAGAATTGCAGCAACGTTGTGGCAATATAGTGGCGCAAGATTGCAATGTTGCACCGCAATTCGGAGATTTTACACAGCAATGGCCCCGCAACGTTTCGGGCAGTAGGGCCAAAAATTAAAATAACGGTACATATTATTATGTGTCTGTGAGGAACGCAACAACATGAATGTGTGCAGAATCGTAGTAGTATAACACGCCCGTGTGTCTTTTTCTCATAGAAAATTCTTTTCCCCAGGGAGATTCGAAACCACGACCTGTAGCACTGTTGACCAGGGCTGTCCAACTTTTGCTCTTGCCCTCGACGAGCAGCCGCGGGTGGTTGCGAGCGAAGGCAAGAGCGACGGCTAGAGCAGCAGCCGTAAAAGAGTGGGGATCAGGGCCGTTCCTGGGTTTTGGCCGCCCAGGTGTAAAAACAATATTACCGCCCTTATTAATTTAATATTCTTTAATTAAGAATTTAATATGCAGTGTTTACTTTTATATATATACGCACATAATTTTAAACAGTTATCATGCAAAAAAGTTTCGATTATTATTCTTATGAATTAAAATTTTACATATAATAAACGGCCTGCGGCCGCCCCTAGGTTTGGCCGCCCAGGTGCGGGGGCACCTTCTGCATCCCCGCCAGGAACGGCCCTGGTGGGGATAATGGCGTCCACAGATTCCCCCACCAAGAAGACCTTTCGCTCTTGGGCCTGGCTTCAGGCCTCCGAGAGCGAAGAGCAACTCGCGACTGCTCGTTCGAGCAAATCCCTGGACAGGCCTGCCGTAGACGAACACTTTACCGCCGCAGCTACAACCGCTGATTGAGAAGATTGCTTACGTATTCGAACTTATATTCCTACCGTGCAAAACTTTAAACTCAAATTATTTAAAAACGAAGGCTCGTTTGACAAATCCCATCAGGGTTTTGTAACACTATAAGTGCGTACTACAACTTTCACCCGAAGTCATTTTAGGTTAGGTTGGAAAACAGTCTTTAGATTGAACCTTTACATTTGTCTTCTCTTCTCTCTTTTCTCTTGTTAGATTGTATATACGTATTTGTCCAATAAAGCCGTTTAATAATAATAATATTAATTTCAGACATTAGAATATATAGTACCTACTCTATCTAAAAAAACTAAATTGATTTTCGAATATCCTCTATAATTTTATGTACAAACAACTTTCGCGATAACACTTTTTTCATATCTTCAACGGCCAACGAGATATTCTAACGTATCCAGTTAAATCCCAGATAGCACCCGACGTCTATAAGCCGTCTTTAAGACGTCTGTTTCAGACTTTCAAGACGTCTTATGGGGGTAGACACGTCACGTGACCTGGCCGATTCGGCAGGTCGGTATTACAACAGATTTTTCTGCACAGAAATGGTAATACCGATAGATCGACGACTGCCCGGTGAACGCGAGAGGGAACTGTTTGCTATTTCCGTATTCTATTCTGAATAAGGAAATAAATTCCTTGCTGTTGCGTTGTACTTGTCAATATTTAATCGAAAGGTCTGCTGGTAGAGCAAACGTAGACAATTCATTGTACATTTTAATTACTTAAAATGTACTTATGCTACATATAATATGTTACGTTGGCCGTAAGGAGTTATAAGTGAAAAGAAAAAATAGATGAGCGGATATCCCCAGAAAACGAAGTTTATTATGTTAGGTTAGACATTTTTTATTAGCAAAACGCTGAAGCAAAACATGAAAGTTATACACTTATTATAAGATAATTAAACGTCCCATGCAGAAAGCAGTTATTGAACAAACATTATATATAAAATTGAGTTGGTGCAATAGTGACTTTACATTGCAATTGCTTATTCGATGGTTTTTCATATGCGCTAATGCACTCGCCGGTGGTATTGCGATGTTGTCATCGATTATACAGAAACAGAATTTGTTTATTTTTCATCGCATCAATATGAAAGTGACATCGATAGATTCCTCGCATTCTCCCGATTAAATTGACAGAAAATGATTTAAATCTGACTATCTTTAACGAAATAGGCTTTCAATTCTGCAAACAAATATTTCACGTAATTTCCTTAATTATGATCCGAGTTATATCATTTTTAGGGCCAATTTGATCGAGAAAGCATAAGGAATTGATTGACGCCACTTTCGTAAAGATCGGATTAGAAATTGCAAAAATTCAGATTCATCAGTGCTTAGTGCGCAACATTGTATGGCCCCGCTGGTTTCGAGCGTCGAAGCCGATGAAACTCAGCGAGACACATGATTGCTGGCGAGCATCGCGTTTGACGACTCTGGCTAAGTAATCACCATGTACAAATGCTAAGAAAGGATAGTGTGAAGTGGCGGCGCGTTTCAATTGCACATTGACAATACCGTAGATTCTAGGGCCTATAATATTAGCTCCGCGTTACGATGTTCTTAATCAGAGTACTGCATTAATGAATTACAATATAAATGAATTGGTAAATTAGTTAAAATTAATGAACTGTGCATGATTTTAATTACGCCTAATTTAATAGCACTTGCAAACTGAATTACTAATTGTAATTAAAAGAATACTTTTTATCGTGCAACATGAAGCCACGCACGCAAATGGTTGCGCGTATCGTCAAGAGCATCAGAAAGTACAGTCTTCCAATTGTTGAGAAGCCTGTGGGCTCAGATTATCGGGAAAGACCTACCCACCCCACTGTTTTGCTTTCTCGCTGCGAGCGAGGACCTTCGGGCCCTAGTAGACCGCCCGTTGACACTGTTGACAGTCGAGAGCAATAAAACCGACGAGCTAGATAAAATACCCAGTACAGAAAAATAAAATGTTCATGTTTTTGATAAGTGTTGATGAAAGTATTACCGATGAATTTTTTAGGATTTCCCGAAGAAAATGATATGAAACATATATGGTGCAATTCGGTCAATTTTTAGTGAACGTAGAGTGTGTCTTAATCATGTATTCATAAGAAAAAATAACATTTCAATAGGTACATGCATGAATCTCTGAGATCAGGAATTCCGAACCAAATGGGGCATATGTAAGAACTGGCGAAATTCAACAATACTTCATCGTCTAAATTTTACAATTAAAGTATTTATTTGACGTGAATATAATAAAGTCGGCCAGCAAAGTCTTTCTCGATTTGAGTTCTGTAGAAGGCTGATTTTCCTTCCCCATCGAAAGTCCCCTCTTGTCCTTCTCGCTGACAATCATGCGACTCGCTGAATTTCGTGGGTTTCGGCGCTCGAAACCAGTGGGGCCATACAATGTTGCGCACTAAGCAGTGACGAATCTGCAGTTATGCATTTCTAACCAGATCTTTGCGAAAGTGGCGTCAATCGATTCATAATATTTTCTCGATCAAATTGTCCCCAAAAATGATATAATTTGGACCATAATTAAGGAAATTACGTGAAAAATTTGTTTATAGAAGTGAAAGCCCGTTTCGATAAAAATAGTCCGATTTAAATTATTTCCTGTCAATATAACCGGGAGAATGCCAGAAATCCAGTGGTGTCACTTTCATATCGATGCGATGAAAAATAAACAAATTCTGCTTCTGTATAATCGATGACGCATCGCCGAGCAACGGCGATCTCGCGCGGCTCGGGCCACGAAGGTTTTTGTCGGCATTCGAGCTTCTAAGGTCGTATTCAGATACATATTGTGGAAAAATATGCATCGGTGCAGCGCCGGCGAGGGATCCGAATCTCAACAATGCCGAACAGTTGACGGTTGTAGGAGGAGGAGAGCGGAGGAGCGGTCGCGTGGCGGACGCGAGCAGGGAGAACACAGAAAAGGACGATCTTTGAAAGAAGTCTTATCCGAGCGTCCATATTAGTTTGATTGTACCGATTGTAGTTTGAGTAATTTCGAGGGGAAAATAAAGATCGTCTACAATATATTGGCCGGTGAGTTTCGTGAGGAGTATTCTCCCACCATACCGCTGTCCTGCCTCGGTGCTCCTTTTCTCAACGTTTTCTGACTCGCTCTCGCCTTCGTAGAATAAGAGTGGGCCAGAAGTGGTAGAGATTGCGCCAAGCACCTGACGTGTAGGCCAACCGAGTTCTGAGCGTAGAAATACAAACATCAGAATAGGTGTGCGTTAGCTCCGAAAAATTCAGAAGTTTTATGGTCAGAACATTCATTCTTTCTGGATAGCTTCATCTCATATTGGTCTACGCATAACTTCGTAACCTTAGAGCATATAGTAGGTATACATGGAGGTCTCATCGCCTCTTGTCTCCTGTGGATCCAATTGCCGCCCAACATCGTGCGAGAGAGAAAGACAACGTGCGAGCGAGAGAATCTATACTTCACTCTCTCGCACCAGTTCGCACGATGTCTTTCTCTCTCGCACCATGTTGGCGACAGTTTCAAGCAGAGGTCCCTATTTCACGTGTATTTACATACACGTGTACACGTGTAGTAAACGTATCCGAACTTCAATCCGTGTAATTTTTAATACACGGATACCCGTGTATTTCTGTTCACGGATACCCGTGTAGTTCTGTTCACGGATATTCGTGTAGTTCTATTCACGGACGACATGAACGTTGTCATGCCGACTTGACAACAAAGTATGTATTTCTATTTATAGTTGATTGTACGAGGCGGTATTTGGCGACCATGCATCCGTGTACTTATAATTAGAGCTCTTACTTTTTGACCCGTCGGGTACCCGTCTACCCGAAACAACTTCAAGCCATTGAATGTGGTATTGTTCAATCATTTTTGGCTAACATCAGACTATACCACAGACAATCACAGACAATACTACATTCAATTGCTTGAAGTTATCCCGGGTAATGTCCGGGTACCCGGGTACCCGACGGGTCAAAAAGTAAGAGCTCTACTTATAATCCGTGTACACGTGTATTAAGAACACGGATATTTAATTCCTTAATACACGTTACACGTGTCCCGTGTACACGTGTATTTAGATACACGTGAAAAGCCACGACCTCTAGTTTCAAGCTTTCGATGAGACCTCCAAGTATATATGCTCTAAGTTCGTAACGCACACAACTATTACACTAAGAATAAATAACAGCCACACGAGCAGCATTCCCGTTACCCCGCCATACCCTTCGGGGGCCCAGCAACTCCAACTGACAAATCCACGATCGTCAGATGGTGGTGGCTGATTTCTCCTGGATCGCTGTTGACCGGCCAATATATCTGAATACGAACTTAGGATAATGATATAATGAAAGAAGAAAAATTATTCTAAGCCCAAGATGAAAGGCCTTCGAATAAACAATGAAAACTAATAAATACCCGAACCTATATAGAACTTTAGATTTAGGGTACACACCCCTCCCCCAAACGTCGTGTCGATCAGCCACTGGGGCCATTCGGAAGTATATCCTTTTATTTAAATAATGCCCATCTCTGCATAGGACCGTAAAGAATTACAAAAAAATCAGGGAGTCAACTGTTGACCGGTTTGGAGACTTTTCCTTGTTATACAGGGTCATCCGTTAAAACTGCAACCTATGCGCGCGCGAACAGACGAAACTGGCAACACCGCCTCACGGACGCATTCCACTACAACCATGCGCCGATACTTCCGCCATCTATGAGCCAATGATGAAAGTGTACGGTATTTTAGATGCCAGTAGAGAGCGCAGGGTGCTTTTGGCTTTCACCAGAGGATATTAAATTTGACGTAGCAGACGGGAAAGAAAACGGTAGCCATTTTAAGAGTGCGATCGCACCGATCTCGTTCCGCGTGAAAATATCTGCCTTTACGACGGTCCAGCTGCGGGATTAGTTCACACTGGCGCATTATTGGCCCGGGTAGAAGAATTAGGGGCCTTTTTCGTATAACTTTTGAACTATAAAAGATATCGGAATGCAATTTGCGCCGAAAAATGGGGAAAAATTATCATATAATTTAACATATGTTTCGTTTACTTAATTTTTCTTTTATCAATATTTTAACCGTAATTGCAGTGAAAAGCGTTTGCAAACTGTGTATTTGATACTTTATTTAGTGCTCTGTATAAAAATCATGGTGTTGTTAAACAGTAGGCTGGTTGTTTCTGTATCATTACTTTCATAAATTGAGAAATTAAATTTTTATTCAATTATATATTAGTTCTGCAGGCCTCAGAATCTAATGTTCTGGTTTTCTTTTTTATGATTTTATCTTCAAGGGGGGATTCTCGTCTAACAGTCCCAAAAGTAACTTATATTTACGATTTTTCCGGAAAAAACTGTTCGTCATATTGGATTAAACTCGTTTGGGATATAAGAAGGGATTTTTGAACTTGCAGAAAATATTTTTTTTATGTCGATCCTTCTTATTATTTATTAGTTATTGTGGAATCTTGTCCATCTCTGATGTAACTCCTGTTGGCGGGATGTGTAGCACCTGTCACAGTCATGTGATTGCAAAAAAAAAATAGAAGTTTCTTAAAGTTAGATAATTTACGCGGGGATTGGTCCACTTTAAGGAAAAAAATGAAAAATTGAAAGAATTATAGCGTTCGAGAGAAAAGGCAAATTTTTCCCTTAGACAAATTTTTCATATTATTCTTTATATCGACGAAAAAAGTATTATAAATAAAAACTAAAATTAAAATTTTAGCTCCAGTCCCAATGTAAATTATTTAACTTTAAGAAAAGTTTATTCTCTTTGCAGTCAGCTGACTGTGACAAGTGCTACACTTAACGTCGAAGAGATTCCACAATAATTTATAAATAATAAGAAGGATCGACATAAAAAAGGATTTTCTGCAAGTTTACAGATGCCTCCTTATATCCCAAGAGAGTTTAATGCAATATTAACAATAGTTTTTTAAAAAAAAATCATAAATTTCGGGGGCTGTTCCACGAGAATTCCCTCTTAATGGGACGTGTCTTTGTTTGTAGTGGTGTTTCACAGTTTTTCTACAATTTTTGTGTCTGAACGTTTTGACCTTTTAACTACCTAACGCCACGTCCGCACCGGTTTCCGTTTATATCATTTTTTGGAACGATGCGTCATTATTGTGGCTTTTACACGCAGGTGGCGAAAAATCTCTCCGTCCGGGGGTATAGCGCCGCGGTCAATCCTGTAGGAGCTAAAATTTTTGAAATGGGGACGGGTACGAGACTAGTCGACACATTGTTTTCAAACCTCATTACAGTAATCTGGGGTGCGAGTGGTAAACCGGCCATAAAAGCGGAGCGACCGGCTCGCTTACCTGGGCCGGGGAATTCCCAATAGCTCTTTGCGACGTTAATTTGAAAGAGACCATCTTAAAATTCTCGTAGCTCGGGCATCGCTGCTATCCAGCGGTCGCTGGCAGCTCTGAACGCCGGGCCGGTGCGAGAAGTGTGCCTCCGTTTGAAAGTCGAACTTCGGTCACACTCGGGCCTCGTCGCGGGCAGACCCCCAGTGCCTTGTTCCTTCGCGCTCGGAGTTCGGCCACGTTCGGAACGCATCGCGTCACCTATCGTGGGGGCTCGTTCCAGCGCGAGCGTCTTCAAATAATAATAACATGAATAGAGAGACGAAGTGGGAACTGATTCTTGCATAATTGGTCTGAGGAAAAATTGTAACACGTGAGCCACACGATCAGCCACATAGCAAATCAGCTACAAGCAATACCTACATATATTTTCAATTAAAAGATGCATCGCTGAGAACATCGACGAAAAAACGGTCAAAGTTGAAATGCTAAATCTGTTGCGAACTCGCATTTTGTTAACTACAGTTACCAAAGGATTTATGCCTCGTTTTAATTAATACATGTTAGCATTTTGGAAGGATATTGCAATGCAATAATTTTTGTCCCAGAAAGTTTCAATGACAGTTGAGTTAAGAACTGTGGGAACGCGCGACCGACGACGCCGTGACCGGGCGTTGGGCTGTCGGGCGGTTCGTACCACTCTGTCACCGGGGACTTGGAAATCGGAGCTTCGGGACGGGCTGGCAAAATTCGGGCGAGATCTCGAATCTCGATACCGCGAGATTCTATTCAAATTCCGGACGAATGTTTCGAATTTGCTTCGACTTTTACTCGATTTAAGATGTTTTGGGAAGTCTTAGATATCCTTTGAATATTGTAAAACTTCCAAGTACTTTTAAAACAAAAATATTAATTGCCGAGTAAAATTATGTTCTATGTCTCTGTGTAAAATAGACGGTGGTTTTGAAATAATAACCCAGAACTTCCTCATTCGAATAACACACGAAGCGATTCGAAACGTTCGTTACCGAAAACCGCTGCAGCTGATTGATGTACGATGTTCGTATTCAGCCGTTTTTATACATAAACCGAAACAGTTTCTTGATGTGCTACCTACAAAATATGCTCGTTTCTAGAATTATCCCTTTCAAATTAAAGTCGCAAACAGTTATTAGGTATTGAAGCGGAGGCCCCCGGCTCAGGTAAGCGAGCCAGTCGCTCCGCTTTTATGGCCGGTTTGCCACTCGCACCCCAGATTACTGTAATGAGGTTTGAAAACAATGTGTCGACTGGTCTCGTACCCGTCCCCATTTCAAAAATTTTAGCTGCTACAGGATTGACCGCGGCGCTATACCCCCGGACGGAGAGATTTTTCGCCACCTGCGTGTAAAAGCCACAATAATGACGCATCGTTCCAAAAAATGATATAAACGGAAACCGGTGCGGACGTGGCGTTAGGTAGTTAAAAGGTCAAAACGTTCAGACACAAAAATTGTAGAAAAACTTTGAAACACCGCTATAAACAAAGACACGTCCCATTAAGGGGGAATTCTCGTGGAACAGCCCCCAAAATTTATGATTTTTTTTTAAAAAACTATTGTTAATATTGCATTAAACTCTTTTGGGATATAAGGAGGCATCTGTAAACTTGCAGAAAATCCTTTTTTATGTCGATCCTTCTTATTATTTATAAATTATTGTGGAATCTCTTCGACGTTAAGTGTAGCACTTGTCACAGTCATCTGACTGCAAAGAGAATAAACTTTTCTTAAAGTTAAATAATTTACATTGGGACTGGAGCTAAAATTTTAATTTTAGTTTTTTTTTATAATACTTTTTTCGTCGATATAAAGAATAATATGAAAAATTTGTCTAAGGAAAAAATTTGCTTTTTCTCTCGAACGCTATAATTCTTTCAATTTTTCATTTTTTTCCTTAAAGTGGACCAATCCCCGCGTAAATTATCTAACTTTAAGAAACTTCTATTTTTTTTTTGCAATCACATTACTGTGACAGGTGCTACACATCCCGCCAACAGGAGTTACATCAGAGATGGACAAGATTCCACAATAACTAATAAATAATAAGAAGGATCGACATAAAAAAAATATTTTCTGCAAGTTCAAAAATCCCTTCTTATATCCCAAACGAGTTTAATCCAATATGACGAACAGTTTTTTCCGGAAAAATCGTAAATATAAGTTACTTTTGGGACTGTTAGACGAGAATCCCCCCTTGAAGATAAAATCATAAAAAAGAAAACCAGAACATTAGATTCTGAGGCCTGCAGAACTAATATATAATTGAATAAAAATTTAATTTCTCAATTTATGAAAGTAATGATACAGAAACAACCAGCCTACTGTTTAACAACACCATGATTTTTATACAGAGCACTAAATAAAGTATCAAATACACAGTTTGCAAACGCTTTTCACTGCAATTACGGTTAAAATATTGATAAAAGAAAAATTAAGTAAACGAAACATATGTTAAATTATATGATAATTTTTCCCCATTTTTCGGCGCAAATTGCATTCCGATATCTTGTATAGTTCAAAAGTTATACGAAAAAGGCCCCTAATTCTTCTACCCGGGCCAATAATGCGCCAGTGTGAACTAATCCCGCAACTGGACCGTCGTAAAGGCAGATATTTTCACGCGGAACGAGATCGGTGCGATCGCACTCTTAAAATGGCTACCGTTTTCTTTCCCGTCTGCTACGTCAAATTTAATATCCTCTGGTGAAAGCCAAAAGCACCCTGCGCTCTCTACTGGCATCTAAAATACCGTATACTTTCATCATTGGCTCATAGATGGCGGAAGTATCGGCGCATGGTTGTAGTGGAATGCGTCCGTGAGGCGGTGTTGCCATTTTACAAGTTCGCGCGAGCGCGGGTTGCAGTTTTAACGGATGACCCTGTATGTTTTATTCAATAGTCGGAAGAATAATAATAAGAGCAATAATTGCAAATAATTGCTGTAACTTCCACATTCTGAAAATATAATATCAGTAAATTAATATTTCCAGTATTAGTAAAAAAGTTCCAATCTCTCTTTTTTTACTTTAAATAATGTGGCCATATAATTATAACATAAATTCGACAGCGATTTCATGTGATGTATGTGTCACGGTAAAGGCGTTAGTTTAGTAAATGTATACAGTTCCCAGCAGTTCCTAGTAAATGTATGCCTAAAATGCATATAACCTAACCTCTAATCGGACGAAAATGCATACATTGACTGCATCACGCTTTTACTGTGGCACATGTATCCAGCTAACGCTTTAGTTTTGCTATTATTCCACGCTGGCAGTCCTCCCGAGTAGGCGCCATCTCGTATCAACTAGCTGAACTAAATTTGTCACGTGACTTGCTCTGCTTATCGCCAATATGGCGGAACTCGTATTTGGGAATGCAGTCACGGGAATACGTTGTTTGTCCTTATATGAGCACATTTTGGGCTGGGTGAGGTCTCATTCGAAAGAGGAAGGTTCGATACAGCCCGCTCTGGTCATCGTTTGAGTCACAAAACTCTTTTTTTTTCGACTTTTGCTCTACTTTCAACACTCATATTATTAGATATTAACACAATCTCGTCGAACCATGACCAGAGCGGGCTGCATCAGACCTTCCTCTTTCGAGTGAGACCTCACCCAGCTCAAAATCTGCTCATATAAGGACAAACAACGTATTCCCGCAAACCCATGTTTCGGGCCAGATTGTGTCGGTATACAGATCGCTGTTTTACCCGTGTCTACCCCCTTATAGACGTCTGCTATTTTCTGAAAGACGTCTTAAAGACATCTATAGACATTTTTGAATGTCGTGAGTTAGGAAAATGTACGTCTTTAAGACGCCTTTCGAACAGTTTGTACACGTCTACAAGACGTCTTATAGGCATCTTTAAGTAGGCGTGAAGACGTCTTAAAGACGTCCATTTCAGACTTTCACGACGCACAGTGGTTCCAAAGTGACTTTTTGTGGACAAAATTCCGTATCTCCGTCAATTCTCAACCGATTTTTGACTTTTTTTGCTCGTTTTGTCGGGGATTAAATTTGCTAAAATATCAAATATCTGAAGTGCGACCAAAACGTGTGTTTTCCTATCTTTTTTCTGACAAAGTTGGATAAAAACTCTAGTAGAACAATCTTTAGGGCTAATTTGAAAAGATTTTGCTTATGTAAGTAGTTATTTTATGTAAAATCTTTAAAATCTTCTGATGATTTGGTAAACGAACGTCAGCCTATTAAATGTTTCTCCAAAGAAGAAGCTTTGGCCTTATATTTTTATGCCGAGCTTACTAAGTTTCAATACAACAGATTTCGCTCTGATTCCATAAAAAAATTGAAATTAGAATTGTTTAATTTATATTTATATTTTATTTTATCTCCCTTTAAGGGTATATGACAAGAATTGGTTCATAAACTCGTTGTTTCGGAATCAAGAGTTCAGAATTTTTTTTTTTTTTAATCCCTAAATAAAATTTTGGAAAACTACTGTGCGACATTTTAGCAAATTTAATCCCCGACAAAACGAGCCGAGAAAGATAAAGATCGGTTAAGAATTCACTGAGATACGGAATTTTGTCCACAAAAAGGCACTTTGGGCGCTATCGCCAATTAAACAAAATCGGATTGACACCGAAGTGGCAAATAGTGGCAGCTAATTCCTTTCTGAATTTGTGTATTACATTCTTACCCACATTCCAAATGCAAAAGATGTGGTTCGGAAAGATTCGATAAAGTTTTATTTACTAATAAACAATAATAAAAACGTAAAATAATAAATCACGGTTTTGACGTTCTTCAATATTTCTGAACGCTATTAGGTTCTATAATCATACATTAAATTGATATTTTAAACGGTTCTGGTTGTAGTAAATTCGGTAAACATTCCAAATTTTCAGCCATTGTGAAGTTGTATTTCAAACATTCTGACGTGTCAACAAATCAATAAAATAACTACTTACATAAGCAAAATCTTATCAAATTAGCCCTAAAGATTGTTCTACTAGAGTTTTTATCCAACTTTATCTGAAAAAAGATAGGTAAAAACACGTTTTGGTCGCAATTCAGGTATTTGATACTTTAGCAAAGGGTATAGCCGGTTAAGATGGTCAAATGTGCCCTTGAACCGAATTCGACTCACGATGAGTCATTCGAAAGCTTATAAAAAAAGAAACATTTGTGGCAAGTTTCAACTTTGTATCTCTACCCGGAGGGTAGTAAAGGGCAAAAATAGAAAATCAGGTTTTTGCCGAATTTCTCCTATATTAGAGAATCAAAATTTTTGAAAAAAATCAGAGGCATTTCTGTTATCGGGGCACATATTAGAGAATTGTTTCAGATTTTTAAATTGAAAAACCGAGCTGTGAAAAATAAAAAACGCCAAAAAATGATGAAAAATGCTGATTGTGTATCGAAGCAGTCTTGGCACTATAATTATATTTTTACTGTAAGTCCGTATCATTGTTACTATTGTCCTGAATTTTTTTCAGATTTTTCAATTTGGTGCGCCGCAGTGAAAAAAATTAAAAACCGATTTTTTCGTCGTTTTTCCCGTGTCAGAGTAACTTATACGTCGAACTGCTTCATGAAATAAGCGTTTTATGCGATCTTCAAGGATTATACGTACAGAAAAACATCATAGGAATTAAAGAAACTGAAAAAACCGAATCATTTGAAAGTATGCTATGCGCCTTACATTGTAAAGTATCTACCGCATCTTCCATCGGCGTCGGTAGCGCAACGGTAAAGTGTCGAGTTTATAAACCGCTGCGAACTTTTTGAACGTAGGTTCGAGCCTCGAACTTCCAAGTCCCCTTAGGCTAAGTTTTTTTTTTTTTGTTAATTATATATATTTCCTAACTATACGACACATTGCTCAATATTTATTTTCAAATGTTTTAAGAATATCTGAAAAACATATTAACCTGAAATATTTATGTAAATATGAGTTTGGACTGCTTTTTATGCCACCGTTTCTCTTGTCAAGTGTCCTGACAATTACGGCATTGGTCGCACTTCAAATATTTGATATTTTAGCAAATTTAATCCCCGACAAAACGAGCAAAAAAGTCAAAAATCGGTTGAGAATTGACGGAGATACGGAATTTTGTCCACAAAAAGTCACTTTGGAACCACTGTGCGCCGTTGACTACCACTGTCGACACCGCGCGTTTTGCCCAACTGTAAAACGGACAGGGTCAATTAAATTAGTGAGTGAGCGTATAGTGAACAAACAGCGCTTTAATTGATTAACGCACGAACGTAATAACAAAGGAAAAATATTCAGTTTATGGTTCTATAATCCACAATTAATCTCATGGCACGTGAACCGGCGTGCTCGACATTTTAGCGAAAGCAAATCGACAGTGGGCCAGCCCGGAAGCATGGGCGCACGGAAGTGGACTTGGGCGGAACTACATCGTCTCACAAACTATTTCGCTTCTGTATTGAAAACAAAACGTGACTTACCAGTTTTGTTGATCATTTCCGAAGGAAAAATGTCTGCTGCATCGCGTGGAATGGTCAGATTTTATCCTAGACCCTTAGTTTTGGAAATAAATTGAATGATATCTTCAAAAATGGGTGCATTTCGGGTGTCATTTTCCCTTTGATCGTTGTTTAAACATATTTAAATGATCATAATGCAATAATAACTTATATCGTTGTATTCGGGAGAGTTCATAGAATAATTTCACGGAACAAGCAACCGAATAACTATTACCGTTTCGACACAAAAAATGTTCAAATTTGAAAATTTGCAGTTTTTTTTTCAAAATCGATTTTCTCAAAAACTGAGTGTGATAGAGCAATTCTGCTTGCGGATTCGTGTTCCGGGTGAAAACTCTACGAGAATTACCCGGCGGATATTGCAGACCAAAAATCGTGTTGGACAGTGTTATGCGTCCTTTCGTTTTAAGTTTAAGTGTTAGTACTTGATTCGATGTCAAGGCACCTATACACTATCACTCCTAAGTATTTTCTCAACGTAACACGTGGGTATAAATAAGGGAAATATAATGCAAGAATGTGTACTTTTTGTTGGAAAACATTGTCTACATTGGCCTCTTTCTTTTGAATCTTTTAAATAGTAGAGAAGTATAATTCTTTTGAAAGTATCTGCCTTATTTTCTAGTATTAGGTTTAGCATTCTTGTTAAAAAAAATTAAGAATTTAGAAGAATTCAAAAATTCATTAAAAAAATGTGATGATAGATGAACATTTTTTGTACGCGTGAAACGTAACAGAGACAAAGTTCACCAGACAAAGTAACAGAGTCAAAGTCCACTGATAATAGCTGCAAGCAGGTAACTATATAGTAGGTACTCGTGCACTTTCCAAAGCAACAATTTATAGCCTTATCATAAACCATTTTCTAGAATTCTGCAAACAATATATTTTTCAAATTTTGCCACACGTTTGTGAACATTAGAAACACGTGGGTAGTCAAATATTTGAAAGCAGTAGTGTATTTCTGCTAATACACTAGTACTGATGCGTTAAAACGTTACAATTCTTATTGGCTACTGCGAGAACGTTCTCTCTACGATCTCCTTGATATAATTTCCGTTTCGTAACTGCTCTTACGAGTTGTATGCAATGTTTTCCTCCATTTCTACCCCCTTGAGCCCCCCACTGTCCGCAGGCTCTGTTACTCCTTTTTGAAAACAACTCTCCTTGCACGTGGCCTTTTCAACTGCTACTACATGTTGGTAACTTTCTCTTCATCGAGTGGATCTTCCACAACGGCGAACACGCCATTGCTACGTTCCAAGGTAATTAACTACTGGAAGCCTTCGATAGTTGTATAGGAAGGCAACTAGGCAGCCGTGCAAATAGCGAGGGTCGTGCAACAGTCCAGATAGTTCGTTACGGAAGACGCAACACATTGAGATCAAAAGTTGAATCAACACATGCAACTTTAACCGTTTGTCTACTAAGCTGCCACCCATATTGATCACTAACTAATTTCCCACCAAAATATCGAGATTTTATTATAAAAAATTCCTCTCGCCAATGGATAGTAATCTCCACGATACTATTTAATCACGATCCACAAAAGTGTCTCGCGTGAAAATGCCCTTACTTGAAATCGTGCATCAGGATACGCATTAGTAATAAACGCAGTTAACCCTAACTGGTGAGGTGGAATCTGATATTTAATGTCTTGTGGGCTAATCGATACACTCCGGTAACAACTAGATAACGTAATATATTTCAATCATAGTACAATCGCATGCTGCTCGTGACGGTTCCTGAGCTACTGCTCCCCACTCTCGCTCGGATACCTTCGCGTCGCTATTAGTTCGCTATATTACCGTCCGTACATCACATGGTATACCTACCTCAATTTTTATTCCTATTTATACAGTAAAATCTTGACTTTATCTTCGGAACAAACGGATTTCATGAGACCCCGCCTCAGAAGTTAAGGATTAATGCAAGGGCACTTTCCTACATCGTTGTTACGGAGCTGCAGTCTTTATTCTAAAGTACAGAACGATAGATATATGGATCAAAACTCACGATACAGGGTCAGATCACATCTAACGTCTGCCTTCAGAACATACGGCTGACCTTAAACAATTTGGACCGTTCGGCTTCTGCTGGTACATGCATATTTCAACATCTTGGAGCGCACTTCGCCCGTGTCCCCTAATTAGGCGGCTAACACACTGCGGCGAAGTGCGCTTCAGGATGTTGAAATATGCACACCACGTTAATCATCGGTCCATACTTCATCGAAGGACGTTTAGCAGCCGGGTATAAGCTTTCAAGCTCTTGGCGTCAAGTATGATTGGGAGGTGTTCTTCTTCCGTCGAGAGCCTGGGAGTGGTTATATTAAAACGAGTCAGTATGTTTCATTACGGATGGGTAACTTATTGCTTCATAAAGGAGAGGAAGAACAGGCATATTTTAGACGATTGAGAATGGTGAAGCAACACAGACAAGTTCCTTGATTGATTTAAGATTGATAGGCACCTTCTGATCTTGGAAATTGCTTTAGACCCAAATAGCATGAAGACATCTTATGTACGTCCGAAGAACGTCCGTTCCGGACACACATGTCCCCTGTACGTCCTCTTTAAGCTCTTTAAATGTCGTAGGAAGGTCCTACTTACAAAGTGGGACGTTCTGAGGTCGTGCCATGCCAACATCCTCAGAACGTTTTCCGAATGTCCGAAAGTAAAGTTAAATACGTCCAAACGGTGTCTTAAAGACGTTTTACAGACGTCAGGTCTGGGTTAGGACATTAAGAACCCCAGGGAAGACCCCGTTAACGGGGCTGCCCCGTGCGGAGTTGTAAATGCGCGGGGGGGAAGGCAAGAGGATGGAATCGCTAGTTTGATCCCGTGTCAAGTCCCGCCTCTCAGGCGCGCAACTTCGCACCAGAGGACGACCACCTTGGAGGTTTTAGTTGGTTCGGGTCCCACATAACCCTCGACCCTTCCCCGAGGATTGGGGGTATCCGTGGGGATCTCTTCCAAGTAAAAAAAAAGGACATTAAGAAAAAACATTTAGTGGTGATGGGAATCGAACCCAGACTTCCAGTTTACGAAGCAACCTGTTTTTTTCAACAACAACATTTATTAACAATTATAATTGATAATATACTTATATAATATACTGTTTTGCAACCTAACCTTAATCATCTGTAAAACCTACAAGACGGTTGTTCTTAGAACATCTGAAATTTATTTCTTCTAAACATTCACAAGACTTACGAGACGAATGTTCTCGAAACATTCGAAATGTAGTCGTACAAAACATTCACGAGACTTTCAAGATTGATTGTCCTAAGAACATTCGTAAGGCTTAAAAAACGGATGTTCCCAGAACATACGAAATTTAAGTCGTAGGACTTAAGAAACGGACGTTCGTAGAACATACGAAATTTAAGTCTTACGAACATCCTAGGTATGTTCAAAATGGGCGCAGGTCGTTTGAATATAAACTGGACATTAAGCGGACGTCCTTGGAATGTAGGAACGGTGCTATCTGGGGATACCAGTGGTTGAACGAGAAGGTGCGGGGAAGATTACTTCTTGCTTTACAAAAGACGAGGAAAGTGGGTTAGAAGTGACAGTAAGAGTGACTTCATAAGCTGGTTTCAACTTATTAAGTACTTCTGGACACCTGGACTTCCTTCAGGTACTGAGGAAGAATGTAAGAAAGAACGTTGAAAGGTTACTACGTGGCAAGCAATGGTTTTGCCCTCTTACCGACATAGAACTAAATTATTCATGTAAGATTTTTCTGAAAAAGCTTTTGACATAAAATTTCCAAACTTGTATGTGCTATTATTTATCGGCAAATAAACTCTTTTATAACAAGAAGGCACAGTTCTTCATCAAGGTTTTCTAAGACTAAACACTACAGCCATATACTGTTCTGTACATACTTTTGCATACTTTATGTACTTAAACGACATGTGCACATACTTTGCAAATATGTAAGGAGCAGGCCAATTTTAATTATCAGAGTCTAATAAAGTGTCACGGCTTTGGATTATATTATGCACACAATCAATATACAACATACTATTCAAAAAGAACTATTCAAAAAAATTTCGAGAAAATAGTGTTCAAATTCATGTTTACTTATTTTTGATCTTGTATAGGCAAATATTTCAACTCGATTTTATCGCGAAATTTTGAGTGGTGCACCTTATTCGTTTGATATCATCATTTTGCTATATGCAAAATGTGAGCCACATCGGTGACCTAAACCTTGCACACCCTTGTAAAATAACCGAAAGGAACTACATCGATAAGACACAATAACCAATTTCCACACACACGCCCTTTGATTAGATAGTGTGAAGAAAGGTGGGTCATAGCGAGGAAATTATATCATCCCCAATTGAACCAGCATTCCTCCCAGAGGCCAACTTTCTACCCCTGCACAGGAAATACACGTGTATCATTTATTGAATTTCATTGTTATTGAATTTGTCTTAAAACGCACTATCTAGTGGTATTTAACAAAATATATAGTTCCATTTAAAACACCGAACTTGACCATCGTATTTTTTAAAATAATAAGAAAAAATAATAAGAAAAAATCGCCTGGGCTAATAAATGTGCTCCGTCGAACCATGCAATTCCATATAAATTTTTTTTTCTATCTCAAAAACGTTAGGAAACATTCAGCTGCTTACTGTTCCCGCGGACACCCTGTATAGTGTATTACAATTATGCAATATCTAGAAACATGTATACCTATCGTAGCAGTATAATTGTTGCTATTTACAGCAGTAATTATCGTGTTGTTGCTTGCTTTAATATATAAACCAATAATAATACGCCATAAATACACGCATACAAGTGATATGTAAAAGTAAAGAGTACATTTGCGTTGGAAAACACACACTTTTTTCAGTCTTTTCGACGATGCGCGGCGTGCATTCGCGCGCGCGTGTGGCAGAGAAATCCCGGCATAGCGCGCACACGATCGCTTTCGACGCGCGCGTCGTCGTAAAAGTCGACCTTTTCAGGTGCTCCAAACTGCTCGAAAATCCGAAAAACTCGTAAATCTGACCCGGAAGCGGTGCGCAGTTGTATTAGTGGGAACGCCTTTCTGCAACAAATCGACCTTGCGCGTCGAAAAAAACGTGCGCGGCGCGCCGTTGCACTAGTGGGACCCCGCCTTTAGGGTCACACAACTACAATTATACAGAACTGATATTCACAAAATTTCAAATACTTATCGCCGTCATTAAAAAAATTGAAAACCACAATGTTTCCACCCAGTACTTCAACTCAAAACGCCAATATCGTGACCTGCTTTATCAGGTCTTTCATTTCATACATTTTCGTTTATTCCTTCGGTGCTCCCCGAGTTCAACAACGGTTCTCTTTACGTTGTCTAGACGTCCCATAACGATGAAGTCTCTCCTCTCGGAGGACCTCACGTATCGTAAACCGAATAGGTGACTCGAGTTTATCGTCGGCAGAGGTCTTTCGCATTACAGCCACCCATGAATACAAATTACACCTCGTGCTCCGCTGTGATTCGTCCTTAAACGGGAAATACTAGAAGAAGGTGATTTCGTTTACATGAATGGCCTGGGAATAAAGGTCGAATGGAGCTAATTATCCTCGACCAGCACTTCCCCCTGCATTAGAAGCTCTTCATTTGTAGGAGAAAGGAGAAGCCAATCAGACATGATTCTCAGGAGGTTGCCTTGAAAAGGACGATCGTTTGATTCTTAATTTCATTAGCGTAATTGATATAATTTTAGGTGTATCTACAAGATAAGTCACTACGAGTGGAATACTTGAATATCTCTCATGACTTAATTTTGTTTATCTTGAAGGGCAAAGAGAATTAATATTATTCTCTCAAGACTATGTTTTTGAGTGCTATTAACGCCAGATATTTTTTGTTTAAGTGTATATTTATTTGTTATGTATTATATGATATTTGGATGTGGTCAGTTGTGTACTGCAATATCAGTATACATTATTTTCAAAATCCTTTATGTTTAGTCTTCAAAATCATGTGGTTTAACAAATTCTTTATTTATGTAGTTCTTTTTCTTGTATATATGGATGTATGACAACTTTTAAGTGTATTGTTTTTGGTGAAGTCGTAGAAAATGAAAAAAAATTGAGTGTATCACAGATTTGCATACTATTCCACTCCATTGATTTTGTATAAAAAAAGTTGTATAATACTATTGAGGATAGATGGCGCGCTCGAATGTACAACCGCCCTCTGGTGGCGCGGTGTCGGTAGCGCGGTGGGAGACGCGCGGTCTGTAGTCAGTCGTTGACGAAGTACAGAGCCGAGCGGATAGCGAAAGTTCAATAAAGCAAAGTAGCCATTTTTCTTTTTGTTCAACGGAGAACACGTGGTCTTTTCATTTTTACCTTAACAAATACAAAGTGCACATCAATAAAATTCAGGTGTGCTATTGTTTAATCTTCCTTGCTATAGACTTCTTCATTTGAAATTTTTCGATTTCACAGTTTTGCGATTGATTGCTTTGAAACTACTTTACGTATATATAGTAAGTCTCTATTTTTAATTGACCAATGACTGAATTTACTAGTTTCTGTTCACTGCACCTAGCACTTCCTTTTTTCTACTCCTTCTTGACACTTAACACAAATTATTCTTTTAAGTTCCCATGTATAATTTTATTTCCAAATTTTTCGTTTCCAGCTTTGTTCACTTCCCCAATCCTAGAACTTCATAATTCAAACCTTTATATGACCACTTTATTGTTTCCAATCTTAACTTTTAAATTTCAATCAACTCGTCAACAACACCTAGCAACCAAACTTACTACCAACACTATCTTGTGATTTTCCAGTTGCATTACTTCTTAATCCCTATCATAATTATTTTCTCAAAAATCCGTCCCTATCCTTATTTTCGCAAATTCTCTATCTCCCAACTTTTATAATCGCATGTTTTTAAACATAGTCCTCACTAGCCTCGAATAAAAAAAGATTTACAAAAAAACGTACAACTCGTTTCGATACCCATATTCTTGGTATCTAGAGTAGTAGGAAGAATTAAACAGTAACATTCGATTATGAGGTAGTCCACAGATTGACACCAGTGGTATTTGAAAACGGAGTAGGTATGGCTGGACACTGGTACATTCGACTACTGGAAAACTAGAAAGGGTCAGATATCCCTCGATTGAATGCAAATGTAGCCACTCGGTTCGTTAGCTTCCATCCTCATCCCCCGAAGATCTTCTTTTCCCTCCTGCCCCCGTCGCCCCGTGGTGCGAACAGTGGGATTGACATTAATTTCCTGTCAGAGAGCCTATTTTCATTAGGAGTGACGCATTTCTCAACTGAAAAAGCAACATCAACTACAATATTATCCTTTGAAATTCTTAATTAGAAACAGGAGGACGAATAATTTCTCAGGAAACACGTGGCAATGCCTTAACATTTTACGATTAAAAAATAGATTTTGTTGGAAAAAATAAACAATTTTGGTGAGTTCATGATCGATGATTAATCATTATTGAATCGGTAACAAGAAATTTTTTTTCAAATGTCAGCAATAATATTGAGGGGGTATTCCCATTTGGCACATTGTTTTTTTCTTTTGGGTGCCCTGTGGGGTATAATATGAGGAATATTACAGAAGCAAGGAATTTTAAATTTTTCTCATATATTTACTCGTATTTCAAGAAAGTAGATATAAATTTTTACCTTTATTATCTCGTATATTTGATAACTTATTTGCTGTTGCCTATACCGTGTGCAAAACGATGTGTTTAGTCTCTACGGCTGCCTGCAAACCCCGCGCGGTTCAAACCTTACACTTCAAATTTCAAGCCTCTGTAATTTTGTTATTTCATCGAATTCGACCGTGAAATTTTAGAAGCTCATGTCCGAAGTGTGATGTTTAAAAAAATGTAATGAAAATAATAAATTTGTTTATCCCCAAAATGGCAATGACCCCCTACGCCCCCTTTGCAATTATTTCAATACATACCAGTTACTAAAGAGGAAATTATTTATTCTGGTAATTGGTAAACTGGTAATACAGAATTAATAGATAAACATAAATTGAGGTATTTATAGTACAAAATCGAAAATTGTGCTTACAACTATTTTTCAAGGAAAATGCAAGACTATTTTTTACCCGAGGTAACAGCCATGAAAGGAATCACGCGTCGAGGTTGCAATCTCAGCACGTGACGATCAGTTTCGCCCATTTTTTCTAAATCGTCGAAATTGCGTTTGAACTTTCACTCCACGTGTCGGGAATCCAGTTTGCTAACAGGCTGCCAACCCCCAAATTTCTCTGAATTCCAGAGCGACAGGTGGGAATATTAATTTCGAAGTCAGTCGACCAACATCTATCGTCGGTGTAAAAATATTATCATGTTAAAAAATATGCAAAGAGTTCTGTTTCATGTAGAATTTAAATCTATGCAGCTAAATAGCAACGTCAAACTCGACACATTTTGTATCCTGGTAGAGAATTTTAAAAACAAACATTAGCATACATGGTGTATTTTTTACGTGAAAAATTGTATCTTTAAAAACAGAAAAGTTGCATGGGCATTAAAATGCATGGCCTGTTTTGTAATAGGCTATCAAGAGTGTATGTAATACTTATTCAAACTTACCTTGAATATTTTTGGACTCAAAAATGTTCCACGCAACTTCAACGGTCTACCCTTGCAAAAACTCTCCTAGATGTAACGTGAACGAAATATATCTAATAACATTTCCAAACACTGGACACTAATATTTGATAATTTTCAATTGTTCAAAACTTCTTCTAAATAAATATTTAGAATTCTGCGTACACTCAAATATTTCTCAAGGTAATATGTTTCACTTTCATTATTTTATGGAACAAACTCTTGGCTATATGATACTGCTCAAAGTATATTAATTAACTCCATGGTTTTTACACTAATATAAATTCCATAAGCTTCGTCGTCGCCACTAGATAATAAAAATACTCGTTGATCTAAAAAAAATTTCTATTACTGCTTTACAATACTGATATGATGTAATATTCACAAAGAGGAATGCAGTTTCTCCTAATTGAGAAGAAGAAAATCTGATACGTATTTTTGCATTAAATTAAGCATGCAGTATGAAGTAATAATTATATAAAATACTCATTCGCTATTATCGTCCCTGATATTTCACACTCGCCCTGAATATCCCTCGGTAACATAATGAAGAAAGTGTAGCCCTTATCTCTTCGAGGCAGACCTTCGACCCCTAGTCTGCCTCCGAGCTAAAATATCGATATTCACTTTATAAAGTCCGCGTTAAAGCTGCCAGAGAATACACTCTGTCACGGCAACAGCGTTCCTTTCGTCCAATCTATCGCTCCGTAATGTTTGAAAGAAGAACAGGGATTTGGGTGAAATTTGTATTTCTTAGGGAGAAAAAACAAACAATAAGTGGTTTCGGCGCACTGGTTCGGCACGCGAGTCACTCTACAACCGACTTGCGTGTTACACGTCGTATCAAACGTGTGACTCTAAAGCGACCGCAATACATTTTATAAATATCTTTCCTTGAAAAAGGTCTAAACCGCAGACCGAAACGTCGGAAATTTATAATCTTTAAAATTGCAAATTAGCTTTTAAATTATCTAACTGACCGAACCAGTGCGCCGAAACCACTTATTGTTTATTCTAAAAATACGGTCTTAGGGAGAAAAGTACGACAGCGATACTGTTCCTTTCAAATGATATCAAATTTAGAAAATGTATGATATTTTGGAATGATTTTAAGTTGAGAATAATGTATCGAGCAAAAGAAACAGAACTTTCCAATAGATATAAAAGTTAAAGGCATAAATTAAAGGGAGATATGATGATAAGATTTATTGACATTCCTTCGCACAGAACTTAAAACAATGCCATAAAGAAAAAGAAAATGGTGAAAAAATGCCTGATGATCTCTTCGTAGTGAGATAAACTAATCTGGCAAACATTTGTTCGAAAGTATCGAAAATTTGAAGGGTTGCAATGTTATCCTTATGGGAAGTTCTAAATAATCCTCGGGGGTTCGAATTGAAGGACATACATTCGAACAGTTTGGAATTTGAATTTTTAACATTTAAGGGAAGTGTGTTCTCAAGTTTTGTTTGAATATATTTTTCTGCACAAAGAAAGTAGTTTATAAATATGTCATATTCTCCAAAGTTTCATTAAATCCAAATCTTCTACCACCATTCTATGTATGTTTGCATTCGCCCAAGAGATTAATGTAAGTACCTTACCCTGCTGGTATAGGAAGTGCTTTGCAAAGGAAAGCAATATTCTTAAGGGGGCCGTCTCACTGGGCCCTGAAGTGTGTGCGTACGCTCACACAAGCTAGGAAAAGCGTGTTTCAACGATCTAGAAAAGCGTGTTTCTAATCTAAAAATGTTAAAAATAATCCGATTTATACTGTGTTTAATTTTATTTTCATCTGGTAAAATCTCAGGAGTAGGTATGTTACTGAAACGTTCATGCTAATATGATAGCGAATGTGAAAGTTTTACATTCTATCAAAACAGACAACATAAACAATCATTAAATAATCATTTTAATATATTTTTTTACGTGTAAATATAAATATTGTTCCCCCACGGCTATTTCCTCCCCGTCGTCCTGGGGATTTTGTTCAAATTGAAATATGTTAGAGACCATGTGAAAATAAGGAGGATTTAAATAATCATTTTGCCAAATTCGAAAAGTGGTTTTCAAAAAATCGATGAAAGTTGTGTACTTTGATGGTCTGATTTTTTAAAACAATTTTGAATGTGGCAAAATGTGACAACTTGAACCCCTCTTATTTTCACATTTGAGTTGCCAGATTTGAACCAGATAAACAAACATATAAGAAACAGAGGATCAAAGCTGAATAAAATCGTTTAAAAAATGTTTACGTTATTAAATTTGTATTTAAGCAACAGATAATTCTTATTGATAAAAAATATAATTTGATGTATAGCTATATACAAAAGAAAGTGCCATATGTTTTTCGAAGAATTATATTATTCATAAATTTCATTACGAACGACATATTACACTTCGGTGATGTCTTATTCATACTGTATGCTTTAAAATTGCACATTGATTATACAAGATATTACATCCTTCTACGTATAAATAAAAAGATATTGATACGCAAAGTAGTATTGTTTCATCGACATGTTTCCTAACTTCACTCTCGAACATCTCTATCTTTCATTATTGCTATCCTCTTTTACGTTCAGCGAGTCTCTGCCGCTAGACACAATTCCCCTGCCGCATCCTTCATGACTTCTCTCGATAGAAAGAGATAACTCTGTGGCAACAGCGCGGTAGAGACAGAGAGAACAGAAGATGTGGCAACTATGCGCAAAAAATAAGTAAACATAAATATTGCACAAACTGAGAGAAGATTATAGGAATTGCGAAGTTTAGAAAGGATATTGATACGCAAATTAGTATTGTGTCATAAATTATTGAAATAAACTATGAAATTAAAGATACTTTATCTTTATTTGTCGTCGAATAAAAATAACCCAGAGTTAGTTGTATTTGAAATGCCACGGATGAATCAGTTTATTCGACGGGAATTCATCCGTCGGCCACAAATAATTTTTTTAATCGAAGGCCTTCATTCTTGAGATCCCACAGGACATTGTATCGCTCACCTGTCGCCTGGAGTTGCTCGGCGATGTGTCATCGATTATGCAGAAACAGAATTTCTTTATTTTTCATCGTATCAATATGAAAGTGGTTCTGCCGATTAAATCCACAGAAAATAATTTAAATCGGACTACTTTGAACGAAACGGGCTTTCAATTCTGCAAATAAATTTTATGTGTAATATTGTTAATAATGATAGTTCAAATTGTGTCAGGTTTGGTATCTTTCCATCTTTCCTTCTTACACTCCCGGACCTCTCTATCTTTCATTATTGCTACCGTCAGCGAGGCTCTGACGCTAGACGCAGCTCTCGTGCTGTATTCCTTCAAGACTTCTTGATGAAAAGAGAGAACTCTGTGGCAACAGCGCGGCAGAGACAGAGAGAACAGACCATGTGGCAACTATGCGTCAAAAGTTCGTCTCCCAGAGTACATGGAGATGTCATCTCTGTACAAGTTCTTTTTATCGACCGCAGTAGTTTCATTAGGGTCCGTTTGTTTACTGGGGACGCTTCGATCGATTCGGACCATAACAAAAATGAGACGGCCCCCTTAAGAGCACAAAACACCAAATGTTGCCTTCGTTACCTATTATAAGCCAGTAATTATTTCGCCCTGTAGCACTTCGACCGCAAGTTCTCAGAAGCGATGTTCGGCAACTCGACAATTATAAAAAATTTGAATTTGGCCATGAAACGGTCCAATGCAATTGTGAGTTTTCATATTATCGCGAGTATCTACGAAGCCGTAAAAGATATTGAAAAAAAATTAATTTTATATAATTCAATGCGTTATAGTTTTTGATATCCTACAATATAGTGATAAAGAATTTTCGAAAAAAGTGTGGTGGGTATAAATTTTGAAGAAATTATTTTTTACGAAAACACCTATTGTTTCTTGCAAATGTATGGTGATTAGGCGCCCCACTCAAGTGGTGTGTAAAATGGCATCCCTCAATGTACAAACCACCAAATGTGTTCCATGTCTCCTATTACAGGACTGGACTCAGTTAGTCACATGTCAGCACACCCCAGGACATTAAACTACTATCTCCAAGAAATATGCTGAACACATCCTTGAGTCCTTGACACGTCAGCAAGCGATTCAAGGGCCCTACCAACGTCTGCCCCCTTCTGATTCTACAACGTCACAACCCAGATAGCACAAAAACGTTTTAAAAACGTCCAGGTCAGACGTTCAGGACGTCTTTAAAACGTCCAGAAAAGGTCCAGAAAAGGTCCTAAAAACGTCAATTTTCACAAACCAATACGTTTTTAGGACGTTTTAAGGACGTTTTAAGGACGTTTTTAAACCGTTTTTAGGACGTTTTCAGGACATTCGACGGTGCTGATTCGATTTAGGGTAAATCCCGGAGACGCGGTCGGGCCGGAGAGTTGGTCGTGTCGCTATATTTCAGAGTCTATACGTAAAAATGCATTACAGTGCAGACCAATTACTTCTCTAGAAGCCAAATAGTTGAATGAATAGCGTTATTTCGCTTCCTTCTGTGTTTTTCTGAATTTATAGGCTATAAAAGGTAAATTGATGTTACATTTAACCTCTTTTGTCAAACAGCGGTTGTACAGAATCGTATTTAAAATATACTTCTAAGTTTATTTTCCTTTAATGTTTGGAATAATAAGATAGTAGAGATATTGAGGGACAATGCAGCCAAAGTATTTGGCCATTTCTTCCTCTCAAAGCTAACAAGAAGACCATGTCTCGCTGCAGAAAGGTGAGATGGTCG
This sequence comes from Andrena fulva, assembly GCA_946251845.1. Classification (NCBI taxonomy): domain Eukaryota; kingdom Metazoa; phylum Arthropoda; class Insecta; order Hymenoptera; family Andrenidae; genus Andrena; species Andrena fulva. The sequence continues at coordinate 15,526,405 of OX276333.1, read as the reverse complement.
AGTTATGATTTTTTATTTTTTATTTTTATTTTATTATTATTTTTGATTATTTAGTTTATTTATTCACTTTTGTATTCATTTGCCTTGCTAATCGCCAGTATCGCCTTTTTCTTTGTGGTGTTCTTTACTTGTTTAGTGTAACGTCCCACGGGGACTCAAACCGGTAAAAACCGACTGTCGTATTATAAGACTTTTATATATAATTTATGATTTAAATAAATATTAAAGAAACAATTATTATAAGAACATTAGAAATAATTAATTACAAGTATTAGCAAAAGAGCAAAACAAACTATAATGTAATAACCGAGCAAAACACGAAATAACAAATAGCGACTCACTGCGCATGCGCCAGCCCGCCAATTTTCCAGTATAAAAGGAGGCGCACGCAGCACAGCGGGACATTCAAGCTACGAATACGCTCAAGTGACGAACGAATGCTCAAGCTTAGAGGCAGCTTAAGTTTCAACCAGTGGGATTCAGCTTCGCTCCGGAAACGGCAGCGGCCGAGCTCTGCAATATACATATATATACTTATTCAAATATTACGTAGTATTAGAATCAAAAAACATAAAAAACCCAAAAAGAGTATAAGTAAACGTAGACTGTAAGCAGTATTAGTTAATCATTATTGTATTAGAGTAAGTTTTATTAAATAAATAGGTGTCGTTAAGTTTAAAAGCATAGATATCACTCTTTAACCTGTAGAATAGAACTCCCACCTATCCTATACTTGAGGGGACGCCGCTCTCCCCTCAGGGACCTCGACGCTCAGTTGTTCCCGGACAGCCGAACGTTACAGGTCGGATTTATTTTTGGTGACAGCGGGGGGATTTTTCATTCGTTTAGAGAATAAATTCAATTCGAAGAACTATTTCGTTAGTGAAATCACTCCATAAGTGAGTATTTTCCAAGAAATTTTTTCTTCCTTTTCTCTAAATTTTACAGAGGCTTTAAAACTTCGCAATGCCTAATACAATTGGAGAAGCAATGGCTAACCTAACAATAAATACAGAGACTCAAACTCAGGAGACTACAGAAACTCCAGAAATCATTACAGTAGATGTAAATACTCCAGGACCTTCAAATCCACAAATTAATATGAATACATCTACGAATACATATCCTCATTTACCACATATTAGCCTACGCGATACTGCGGACACGGTACCTTCTTTCGACGGTAGAAACATACCGATACATCAGTTTATAAAAAGCTGCCGACATGCACGGCGCATGGTTAATCCGAACGCAGAGTATGGATTAGTACAACTCATAAAAAATAAGCTTTTCGGACAAGCCTCTAGAGTAGTTTTGAGTGGAGATTATAATTCAATTGATGATCTCATTTCAGTATTAGAGTCACGATTTGCACCATTACACACTTCAATACAGTTATATGGTGAATTATTGAAAATAGCACAGCTACATAACGAAACGACGGTAGATTACAGCAGTCGCGTATCCAATCTCTTACTTCAGATTAAACATTGCAATGCAATAGAGGTACCGACACATGTAAATCAATTTAATACAAACGCGGAACAAAACGCCATTAAAGCCTTTCTAACGGGACTCAAAACGGAAATTCATAATAGAATATATGACCACACTGTAACGTTCGACTGTCCGGGGACAACTGAGCGTCAACAGATCCCCGAGAGGAGAGCGGCGTCCCACAGTGGGTTGAAATCCCAGAAACACGGCGAAAATATGAAGGCAATCTTTGATATTTACAAAAATGAGTATTCTTGTGTTTTCGAGGTCGCTGATTACGAATCTGAAGTAAAAATGACAAAAAACAAAATGGCGGCTCCAATATGGCGGATGCGTATGCCAAAAAAATATCAGATTTGGTCTAAACTTGGTATTCTAGGGTCTTCGAGGTCGCTGAGTACGAATCTGCAGTCAAAGTGGCAAAAACAAAATGGCGGATCCAATATGGCGGACATGTATGCCAAATAAATATCAGAGTTGGTCTAAACTTGGTATTCTAGAGTTTTCGAGGTCGCTAAGTACGAATTTGAAGTCAAAGTGGTAAAAAACAAAATGGCGGATCCAATACGCCAAAATTCTTTTGTATTTCGATGTTTCTCCGATTTTTAGGGTCTCATACCACACACAATATAAAAAGAATTAAACATTTAGTTAACTTCCAAGTCCGATCAAGCATTGTTGTTTGCACAGTTATCATCTCTGATTATCAAAGAACTAAGATTAACTTTCAGATTTTGCTCGTTTTTGCTCCAATCCCTAAAATTACAATTTATTCAAAAATGGTCTAAACTTGGTATTCTAGAGTTTTCGAGATCGCTGAGTACGAATTTGAAGTCAAAGTGGCAAAAATCATAATGGCGGATCCAATATGGCGGACACGTATGCCAAATAAATATCAGATTTGGTCTAAACTTGGTATTCTGGAGTTTTCGAGATCGCTGAGTACGAAACTCATTTAAAAGAGCCACCACTGCCGCCGTGGAAACTTGTGTTAATTAAATATCTTAACCGATTACCTGGCAATGTATCATATATGATTAAAAAATATCTGGCAAATTCTGCCAAATCTGCCAATTCTGTATCATATATGATCAAATGGAATAACTTTGAGATTCACTTAATTTTTCGATGTTGCCAGTTTGGGCTTGAATCATAAAAAAAGCCGTGCCAGTTAACCGGTTAATCAAAAACGATTATTTTAAAGTAAATAAAACCAAAGATTGCTCTTTTAACCTTATTTAATACATTTTTCTAAATATGCAATAACACAATTTGTGAAACAGTTCTACTTGTACGATAAGTGCAACACCTTTTTATTTTTTATGATACGGCAATGCAGTCATCATGTTAATGATAATGTAAACTAAGTAGTATCACTACTATCATATTCATCATCAGATTGGATCGGTGTAGTTTGATCATCACAATTTATAACTGGAGGCAATAATAAGTTTAATGCTTCTTTGGGTAGAGATCGACGATTTTTTTGTGGTAATCGTCTCTTGCTGGTTATTATGGGATCTGAACTTAATAAAAAGTGGTTAAGAATATCCTGATTGCATTTTTCGCGGCTGCATTTTCGAGAATAATGTTCACGATATTTTTTAAAATCTTTGTTGCGCGCTTCTTGCGCTTCTTCTGTCAATTGACCAATTGGCAATAAAGCAGCCGATATTATTTCAGGACCGTGAATGAGAAATTTGTGGACAGTGGGAGGCATACAGTACCATGGATATGTTTGTACAAGAAGTCTAGCTGTATCTAATGAAAATTGTCGGAACTTTTCTACATCAATTTCGTGACCACATGACACTACAACTAATACTATATGCATTTTTTTAATTAAATCTACATCAATATTTGTGATTTCTGCAGACAGGTCTGCATTGGCAAAGAAACGCCTGGCTGTATTTCCATCATTAGAATTACCAAACCCGGGTTTAGGTTTGTCAATGATTAGCCCAGTTTTTTCTCTGAACAACTTTTGGATTCTACGTTTATTTTCCAAGACTATTTCTTTATTCCCCCCGCGAGCTTGCCATTTTTTTATTGGAAGCTTGTACGCTAAGTGTAGGATACATTCGAAGAAACGAATCCAACCATGTAGTACCGATATACCGAATTGTAAATTTTCCTTCTTTACTTCTCTATTTATCATTTCGTCAATGGAATTGAATTTTTTTGATGTTGCGCCACAAATATAACATTTTTGCGTAGACGATGTTTCAGTAAGAGCGTTACACACTTTACCGTCAATCATCGCAAAAATTAATCTATGATTAACAGAATAGGATCTACTTTTAAGGGTAAAAAAACTATTGTTAAGGTTTTCGATCTCTAGATCTACCCTACATTTTTCATCAAGGGTAACTTGCGTCGATTCTTTTAAAAATTGTATTTTTAACGGTCTGCAGTACCTCGTAGAAGATGGGCGGGGGTTTTGCCAAATTACTTTGCTGTTCCCACGATCCGGATCTCCACACACAAGGCGTACAGGTACCATGGACGTTATAAAGACTGCAGAATCATTGGCTTCAGATCCATGAAACGCTTGTTTGTAGGAACTGTGGCCTGAACTTCCATCGAAGCCCCACTTTGTCACTAAACAAAGGTTCTCTAAATCCTTATCTTCTAATATATTTAAAACAGTTTCTTGAACAGTCAGGAGGCGTTCTACCGTATGGTCGAGTAAAGCTTGTAACTTAACGTCTGCTGAGGTTGAAGTTATCTTTATACTCTGACTGTTCGGATAGCACTTCTTCTTTTCCAACTGCAAGAGTGTATAGCTTGGAAATTTTTCAGGATCACTCATTCTAATAAGACTATATTGATGCCTAGATAATTTAGCATCCACCAATAGCGCTAGGGCATCTTCGCAAGACATTTTTCGGGACTGTTCATCTTTAAATTTTTTGTAAGCTTCCCTGTATTCGTTTGCTCGTGTTGACGGAAAAGTTGTTACTTCATGTACCAGTTTCGATGCCTCTATTTTTCCGGAGGCTCTTAGCTTCATTTGTGTCGCATACGATAATTCCGCAAGAGATGACTGCCGTAAGTTCTCAGTTTTTTGTCGCTTGCTTCTCACAGAGTTATTTTCGAAATTAACTACTGGGCGACCTTGCTGCTTTGATGAACAAAATTTAAAACCCACCGAACTCTTCAACCAATTTTTATTGTTTTTTAAAAATCTATCCTCAATTCTGTTCGCTTGTATCCATTTAGTTTTAAATTGAGATTTAAATTGAGATATCTTATGATATAAAGATACTAAATTCTCATCCGCACATTTCGTTCGTTTTCTAATTTGCTCTCTTAAAAAAGAAAATTGATCGTCTAATTTGCGATTTGGGGCTTTTTTTAAGATATTAAAAAGTTTTTGTCTTGTTATAAACATATTATTTGCATTTACATCTGAAAATAACAACATATAAATATATAAATATTTCAATTAACTGCGTTTGCAAAAAATTATTTTCATAAATTGCGAACATTTTTGAATAAATTGTAATTTTAGGGATTGGAGCAAAACCGAGCAAGATCTGAAAGTTAATCTCAGTTTTTTGATAATCAGAGATGATAACTGTGCAAACAACAGTGCTTGATCGGACTTGGAAGTTAACTAAATGTTTAATTCTTTTTGTAGGTCAGCTATGGTAATTAAGGTTATACGCATCAATTTTGAATTAAACTTTATGAAGGTATTATTATTTGTCGCAAACGTATAACAACAAAAAGTGATTAAATAAACACCTGAAATTGACGTCTTCATTGTGAAACAGAAGTTTAAAACACACAAAAACGCAAAAAAAAAACACCACAAAATCGTTTGATAAGCAGCTTGGAATAAACATGTAATGGAGTTCGTACAGCTAACTGTTTTTGACCGGCTCAGGTGAGGAAGGAAGAGCTGTAGTAGGCTGTGGATATACATTTTATTCTGCGCACATATTTCAGCTATACGAGGGATAAAAAGACCCTTTACTCGACCATACGGTGGAACGCCTCCTGACTGTTCAAGAAACTGTTTTAAATATATTAGAAGATAAGGATTTAGAGAACCTTTGTTTAGTGACAAAGTGGGGCTTCGATGGAAGTTCAGGCCACAGTTCCTACAAACAAGCGTTTCATGGATCTGAAGCCAATGATTCTGCAGTCTTTATAACGTCCATGGTACCTGTACGCCTTGTGTGTGGAGATCCGGATCGTGGGAACAGCAAAGTAATTTGGCAAAACCCCCGCCCATCTTCTACGAGGTACTGCAGACCGTTAAAAATACAATTTTTAAAAGAATCGACGCAAGTTACCCTTGATGAAAAATGTAGGGTAGATCTAGAGATCGAAAACCTTAACAATAGTTTTTTTACCCTTAAAAGTAGATCCTATTCTGTTAATCATAGATTAATTTTTGCGATGATTGACGGTAAAGTGTGTAACGCTCTTACTGAAACATCGTCTACGCAAAAATGTTATATTTGTGGCGCAACATCAAAAAAATTCAATTCCATTGACGAAATGATAAATAGAGAAGTAAAGAAGGAAAATTTACAATTCGGTATATCGGTACTACATGGTTGGATTCGTTTCTTCGAATGTATCCTACACTTAGCGTACAAGCTTCCAATAAAAAAATGGCAAGCTCGCGGGGGGAATAAAGAAATAGTCTTGGAAAATAAACGTAGAATCCAAAAGTTGTTCAGAGAAAAAACTGGGCTAATCATTGACAAACCTAAACCCGGGTTTGGTAATTCTAATGATGGAAATACAGCCAGGCGTTTCTTTGCCAATGCAGACCTGTCTGCAGAAATCACAAATATTGATGTAGATTTAATTAAAAAAATGCATATAGTATTAGTTGTAGTGTCATGTGGTCACGAAATTGATGTAGAAAAGTTCCGACAATTTTCATTAGATACAGCTAGACTTCTTGTACAAACATATCCATGGTACTGTATGCCTCCCACTGTCCACAAATTTCTCATTCACGGTCCTGAAATAATATCGGCTGCTTTATTGCCAATTGGTCAATTGACAGAAGAAGCGCAAGAAGCGCGCAACAAAGATTTTAAAAAATATCGTGAACATTATTCTCGAAAATGCAGCCGCGAAAAATGCAATCAGGATATTCTTAACCACTTTTTATTAAGTTCAGATCCCATAATAACCAGCAAGAGACGATTACCACAAAAAAATCGTCGATCTCTACCCAAAGAAGCATTAAACTTATTATTGCCTCCAGTTATAAATTGTGATGATCAAACTACACCGATCCAATCTGATGATGAATATGATAGTAGTGATACTACTTAGTTTACATTATCATTAACATGATGACTGCATTGCCGTATCATAAAAAATAAAAAGGTGTTGCACTTATCGTACAAGTAGAACTGTTTCACAAATTGTGTTATTGCATATTTAGAAAAATGTATTAAATAAGGTTAAAAGAGCAATCTTTGGTTTTATTTACTTTAAAATAATCGTTTTTGATTAACCGGTTAACTGGCACGGCTTTTTTTATGATTCAAGCCCAAACTGGCAACATCGAAAAATTAAGTGAATCTCAAAGTTATTCCATTTGATCATATATGATACAGAATTGGCAGATTTGGCAGAATTTGCCAGATATTTTTTAATCATATATGATACATTGCCAGGTAATCGGTTAAGATATTTAATTAACACAAGTTTCCACGGCGGCAGTGGTGGCTCTTTTAAATGAGTTTCATACTCAGCGATCTCGAAAACTCCAGAATACCAAGTTTAGACCAAATCTGATATTTATTTGGCATACGTGTCCGCCATATTGGATCCGCCATTATGATTTTTGCCACTTTGACTTCAAATTCGTACTCAGCGATCTCGAAAACTCTAGAATACCAAGTTTAGACCATTTTTGAATAAATTGTAATTTTAGGGATTGGAGCAAAAACGAGCAAAATCTGAAAGTTAATCTTAGTTCTTTGATAATCAGAGATGATAACTGTGCAAACAACAATGCTTGATCGGACTTGGAAGTTAACTAAATGTTTAATTCTTTTTATATTGTGTGTGGTATGAGACCCTAAAAATCGGAGAAACATCGAAATACAAAAGAATTTTGGCGTATTGGATCCGCCATTTTGTTTTTTACCACTTTGACTTCAAATTCGTACTTAGCGACCTCGAAAACTCTAGAATACCAAGTTTAGACCAACTCTGATATTTATTTGGCATACATGTCCGCCATATTGGATCCGCCATTTTGTTTTTGCCACTTTGACTGCAGATTCGTACTCAGCGACCTCGAAGACCCTAGAATACCAAGTTTAGACCAAATCTGATATTTTTTTGGCATACGCATCCGCCATATTGGAGCCGCCATTTTGTTTTTTGTCATTTTTACTTCAGATTCGTAATCAGCGACCTCGAAAACACAAGAATACTCATTTTTGTAAATATCAAAGATTGCCTTCATATTTTCGCCGTGTTTCTGGGATTTCAACCCACTGTGCGTCCCCTCGAGTGTAGGAAAGGTGGGGTTCTATTCTACAGACTAAAGATTTAAATCTAAGGCTTTTAAACTTAATAATGCTTATTTATTTAATGAATCAATAATTAATATAGTTACAACAATGAAATAATAATTAATATAACTTATGATCTACGATTATATATACTCTTTTTGGTTTTTTATGTTTTTTGATTCTAATGCTACGTAATATTCGAATAAGTATATATATATATATGTATATTGCAGAGCTCGGCCGCTGCCGTTTCCGGAGCGATCTCGAATACTCTTGGCAATCTCTGTAGTAAGATCAGCCGCTACCGGGTCCGGAGCGATCTAGATTCTTTTGACAGAGTTCTGTTCTATGCTCTACAGACCTTGTTTTTACCAAGCACTACAGCCGCTACCGGGTCCGGAGCGATCTAGATGGCTTTGTAAGAACGAGGTTCTATGACTCTCAAATGAGCAAACCAAAGAGGTGCACCAGTAACTTTTATACACTGGAGATCAGCCGCTACCGTTTCCGGAGCGATCTAGATCCCACTGGTTGAAACTTAAGCCGCCTCTAGGTTTGAGCATTCGTTCGTCACTTGAGCGTATTCGTAGCTTGAATGTCCCGCTGTGCTGCGTGCGCCTCTATTTATACTGGAAAATTGGCGGGCTGGCGCATGCGCAGTGAATCGCAGTTTGTTATTTCGTGTTTTGCTTGCTTATTACATATTATTTTGTCTTGCGCTTTTACTAATACTTATAACTAATTATTCCTAATATTCTTATAATAATTGTTCCTCTAATATTTATCTAAATTATTAATTATATATAAAAGTCTTATAACATATTTACGCGGTAACAGAGTATGGTTATACGGTAACGAAGTTCGGTTCCTATATTACCGACTGTCGGTATCTAACGGTTTAAGTCCCCGTGGGATGTTACAACACCTTCAACAATCTTGATCGCGCTATCAATGTCGCCATCAAAGCAGAGGCGGAACATAACGAAAACCAACTACGAACAAGAGAAGCAGCAGGAATACCACCGACTGACCAGTGTGCGAATTGCCTTGGATACGGCCATATTGCTACTGCTTGTAGCAGCCGAATCTCACGAACTAACTGGCAACAAAAAACCTGTCAACAATGTCATAGAGCAGGACATACAACGCAAGAATGTAGGAGCCGAAACGGAGCACAAAACGGAGCACGAAACGGACCGTGGAACGATACATTCTGTGACTTCTGCCGAAGGCCAGGTCACATGACGCAAGATTGTAGGAGCCGAAGTTACATGAATAGAGCCCCTCAATCTACCGTATACTGTGATAATTGCCGAACGCCAGGTCACACAACACGAGATTGTAGAAGCCAAAGTTACACGAACAGAGCTCCTCAATCCAATGTGTACTGTGATTACTGCAAAAGATCAGGTCACACGATACAAGAATGCAGAAGTAAAAGTTATGCAGAAAGAATACAGAAACCAGAAGTATTCTGCGAATATTGCAAGTTCAGAGGCCATACAATAGACCAATGTAGAAAGAAGATATACTTCGATAGAAAGGAAAGAGAAGAAAAACAACCCCGTATGGTACGTAGGCAGGCCATACTCAGACTAAAAACGGAGCAAATAAGAAAACCTCCTAGCATCCTTCTTTCTGATGTAGGATTCAGCGAAAACCAAGCAACGTTGATGATCGACACCGGATCTGATCTCAACGTCATTAAGAGAAGTGCTGTTTCACCGAATATACCAATCTACACGGACACTTTTTTCGACCTCAATGGTATTACGGACGGCCTACTTAGTACAATAGGATACATTAAGATCAGAACCCTAAACACGGAAATCATCATCCATGTCGTAGAGGATCTTCCTATTAAACAAGATGGAATACTGGGAACGGAATTTTTTCAAACAAATGGAGCAACCATCGACTACATGAAGTCACAGATAACCATTGGAATGGAAACTATTCCATTTATCGATCCAGAAATGGTTACGATACCAGCAAGAGCACGAAGCCAAATATATGTGCGAGTGCTTAATACACAGTCTAAAACAGGATACATTCCAAAAATTAACATCCACCCTAACATACATGTGGGAAACGCATTAGTTTCGAATAACAACGGTGTAGCATATCTTTTTGCTATAAATACATCTACAAAAGACATAAAAATTCCAGTACCGTCAGTTGAACTAGAGGAATTTGAAGAAATACCTGCAGAAGAGGAAACGACAACCACATATAAAATAACTGACAGAACGCACCAATTATTACAATTATTACGGTTGGACCACCTAAACTCAGAGGAACGGGCCAGCGTTGAACAACTAATAAATAAACACGCAGATAGATTCTACCTTCCAGGGGAAAAACTGGAAGCAACAAACAAAGCATATCATAGAATAATTACAGAAAATGACGTTCCCGTTTTTACAAAGCAATACAGGTATCCTCAAGCATATAAGGAAGAAGTTAGAATACAGACTAAAGAATTGCTTGAAAAAGGAATCATACAGTCATCATCTTCACCTTATAATTCACCGATTTGGATTGTACCCAAGAAAGAAGACGCTCAAGGAAATAAAAAGTCCAGAGTCGTAATTGACTTTAGAAAATTAAATGAACTAACAATTGGAGATGCCTATCCTCTGCCAAATATAACTGACATACTAGATCAGTTAGGAAGTGCAAAGTATTTTTCTGTATTTGATCTTGCATCTGGATTTCATCAAATACCAATGCATCCAGACGATCGACATAAAACAGCATTCTCCACAATTTACGGGCACTACGAATTTACCAGAATGCCATTTGGACTTAAAAACGCACCAGCCACCTTCCAAAGACTAATGGACCAGGTCTTGACTGGGCTCCAAGGAATAGAGCTGTTCGTATATTTAGACGATATTGTCATATACGCCAGTACATTAAAAGAACACGCAACTAAATTCAAACGACTAATGAACAGATTAAGAGAAGCGGATCTCCACCTTCAACCGGACAAATGCGAATTTTTGAAGAAAGAAGTATCATACTTGGGACACATAATAGGAGAGGACGGAGTCAAACCTGACCCAAAGAAAGTAGTAGCAGTAAAGGAATTTCCAACACCTACTACGGTCAAAAACGTTAAACAATTCCTAGGACTAAGTGGATATTATAGGCGATTTATAAAAGATTTTTCAAAAATTGCAATACCACTTTCTAATCTCACTAGAAAGAACTATCAATTCGAGTGGACCTACAAACAACAGAAAGCATTTGGAACTTTACGGGAGGCTCTCTGCAAGTAACCCATCTTACAATTCCCGGACTTCGATAAAGTATTCAACATCACGACAGACGCCTCAGGTATTGCTGTAGGTGCGGTTCTTAGTCAAGGAGAAATAGGAAAAGATTTGCCAGTAGCCTATGCATCTCGCGTTTTAAACGACGCAGAAACGAGATATTCTCCTACAGAACGGGAATTATTGGCAATAATATACGCAGTTTTTCACTTCAGACCTTACACATACGGACGAAAATTTTATCTAATAACAGACCATAAACCATTAGAATGGTTTCAGAATCTCTCTAATCCTACGTCTCGATTAATGCGCTGGAAAATTAGATTAGCAGAATACGACTACAAAATTTTATATAAACCAGGAAAATATAACACAAACGCGGACGCATTGTCTAGGAATCCGATTGCACTACCATTACACGCGAAAAGAGCTCACTCGGACACAAATTCACACGAGAACAAAAAATTAAAAGAATTTCATCAATTTCAAACCCGACAAAGGGAAACTACAGCCTCAAATTCTGGAAATCCAGCTCCACACAAACAATTAATAATTAGCTCATCAGAAACCGATTCCTCTTCATATGACGAAAGCGATGCGTTAAATTTAAAGCGAAAGAAATTAAAACGGAAAAAGCAAAGCACAAACACCTCCTCCTCTCGTCCCGAGACTAAAAAACGGAATGTTGAAGCGGAAACATATTCGCCCCCTCAAATTCAAGTACACGCACCCCCGCAAGTCGTGATACCCCAAACATATAAATCCCCTCAAATCCAAGTACACGCACCCCCGCAAGTCGTGACCCCCCAAACATATAAATCCCCCCAAGTCCAAATACACGCACCCCCGCAAGTCGTGACACCCTATAAACCCCCTCAAATCAAGAAACCTCGCGTCAAGAGAGAAGAGGATGCAATAGAAGAAATTGATGAAACAGTCATAATACCCAAACACAATTATAAGGATCCTCCCAAAATCGACGCAGAATCAAGTTCAGAAAAGAACACTCACCATATACCTAAAAATAAGAAACCAAAATTAAAATCCAGCACGGACACAGGCCCCATAACGCCAATCAGGATAAAAAGAGGAAGGATACTTACTCCTCCTCCACCATCCTCTCATCCTCCACCATTATTATCTCTTCCCCCACATTCTCCACGGCACAAACAACCCACACCAGCCAAACCAAGAATTGTATCAAATATTCCTATCAAAAACCAAAACACAGAGGTAGAAGATCATTTATGGATGGGCAAAGGATACGTAGTAACATTTATAAACACACAAGGCAGGCCAATAGGACCATCAGGAGGGAAATTATATAAAGAAAAAAATATAAAACCTCACAAAATTCCACATCCGTTAAGAGTTGGAGAATTAGTAAAAATTAAGGAAGGGAAGCACACAATCCTGGGACTCATCACACCAGAACATCCAACCGAAGAAGACGTATACAATTCGCTGAGGTCACTTCATACATACCTGGTATCTGAAAAAGCCACAAAAGTATACATCTCATCAGAGGAGGATAAAATTTTATTAAATCAATTACGAAATTTAATAGAACTAATATTCATACAAGAAGATGTCCAATTCATCTTCTGCAAAGGCACCCTCCTAACACCTCCTGTGCAAGAAAGACACCAGATCATCCAGGAGAACCATCAGTCACCTATAGGCGGACATAAGGGAATAACTAAGACATACCATCGAATTAGAAGCGAATACTACTGGAAGAATATGAAGTACGAGATAACACAGTTTATAAAGACTTGCTTGGAATGCCAGAAAACTAAACTGGTACGAGTAAAAAATAAAGAACCCATGATACTAACAGATACACCTGTTGACGCTTTTGACAAGATTTCAATGGATATAGTAGGACCATTACCTTTCACAAACATAGGAAATAGTTACATACTCACTATCCAGGACAACTTGACTAAATATTATCTCGCTATTCCATTGGCAAGTGTTACCTCAGAGGATATAGCTAAGGCATTTACAGAGCATTTCATCTGTAAATTTGGAAGCCCTAAAGCAATCCTTACTGATCAGGGACCAAATTTTATGAGTACCCTCATCAAGAAATTTGCGGAAACGGCAGCGGCCGATCTTACTACAGAAATTGCCAAGAGTATTGCCGAGCTCTGCAATATACATATATATACTTATTCAAATATTACGTAGCATTAGAATCAAAAAAACATAAAAAACCCAAAAAGAGTATAAGTAAACGTAGACTGTAAGCAATATTAGTTAATCATTATTGTATTAGAGTAAGTTTTATTAAATAAATAGGTGTTGTTAAGTTTAAAAGCATAGATATCACTCTTTAACCTGTAGAATAGAACCCCCACCTATCCTATACTTGAGGGGACGCCGCTCTCCCCTCAGGGACCTCGACGCTCAGTTGTTCCCGGACAATTTTATTCGGGACAAGTTGTTGCCGAACGTTACATTAGCGTAAACAAATTAAATATCAATGAATCCGTAGTTGTATTCACTCATAAATAATTTTGCTTTATCCTTTGTGAATTTTCCATGAATAATTATGTGAGTGGTCTCTGCCAACGACGAAAACCATTTCTCCCGGCACCTCGGGGGAGGTGGTCAGATGTCATGACTTCAGTTTTCAACCCGATTTACAGTAAATATTGTCTTAAAGCAAATATCGACCAGTTTTTCTGAATCGGCATAAAATTCTGAACATATTAGGTTTGTTCTGATAAAATAAGTAATATCTATATTAGTTTTAATAGCCATTTTATATTAGGTCGACCGCGTCCGCCGGATTTACCCTAATAAAAATTTAAGCAAGTAAATGGTTTTCAAAATGAGATCAAACTCGATAACAATTTATTTCATTTATTTAATTCAGAAATAATGCAGAATATATGCACTTACAATATATACAAGAACATGTTAGTACGAGGTCGAATATACAGAAAATACATTGAATTTTACAGTAATCAATATTGGGAACAGTAAAATAAGGGTGATAGTTACATATTAAAACCGTTGCTACGTTTAATTTTTGGAAATCTTCTTTCCCTTTTCTGCCGAGGCCAACTAAATAGCAATACAACATCCATTGGGCATCAACGACGTTAACCTAAAATTTAAAAATTATTCAAACCCTAACCTAGAACTACATACCTTTGACCGCAAATACTGAAACAAAAACTGTACAAAAACGTTATGAAAGCTGTATAAAAACTGTATGAAAACTGTTGGAAGCGACAGTGTCGCTAAGCAACTTTGTATTTGGCGCCTAAAATATAGAGTGCGCGACTGGCAGTTTTAGAACATTCTAGAAGGGCACAGGCCCCCGGTCTTTTGGTGAGTGCGTTTCCTCACTTCCGTGTCTGCCTCGTGAGAGTAACAACCGCAAAAGTGAAACCGTGTGTAGAACAACTCTGTTACAGGAATCTCTAAAACGTAAAGCAATCTCTGCTTTGTATACTTCTTTTTGTACAAGCAAGTACTCGACATATTTACAGCAATTGTGCATTCAAATATATCAACGTTATTTTCCACTCAAAGGAAGTGTTTTCTTTATTTAACGACCCGAAGACGAGCACGTGGAAATTCCAATATCCCAACAAAAACAATGTAAAAACTGTATAAAACCGGTTTGCAAGCATTCGGTCAGAAACATTTAAACAAATGCCTCTGTGTTTTTGGTTTTCCATTGTTCCTTTCAGCAAATGTTCATAAACATTTATATGTACCAGTATGTATACTTATGTATATATGTATGTAGATTTAATTAGGCTTTACCTGTACGATCTATCCATATTTCGTGGATGGTTTGGGTTAGGTTAGACAGTGGTTACAATCCCTGGTTTCCTTCAACTAATGTATCCTAATCTATCGACATTTCTCAGGTGGCGCACAGCCTCTTTTGAACGCGTGTTTCGGACGTACCTAGGACGTCTTCTGGACGTCTGCAAAATACGTTTTTAAAACGTCTTTTGGACGTTTTCTGGACGTTTTTAAAAAATCCAGGAAACGTTTCTAAAAGCGTCCAGAAAACGTCCATTTTCACAAATCAAGCCATGGACGTTCAGACCTAAAATGGACGTATAATGGACGTTTTTAAAACGTCCTGTGCTATCTGGGAATATCCTTGCAGACCACTATACTCCAGCAACTGGCTATCAACCTCAATGTTCCTGTGTGTGCACACACATATGCCACATACCTCCAGGCGATATGCCATCGGTGGTGCCAATGCCGGCGGTACGGCAGTCACGTGGCCGCTGAAGCCACCGCGGAACTTTCTCCGAATCGGTAACTTCAAACTTAAAGGTCACAGGTAAAAAATTATCGCAGCGGGTTAAATCAGCTTAAGACATTGATGTTCCGGTCATCCCTCGCGGAGATACAGCGAGTTGTAGAAAAAATGGAATTTGTTCAATTTTTAAGCATATTTTCGAAAAGACATCGTAGACCGAAATTTTAACCGGATCGAAAAAATCAAAGATGAGCCTTAAAGAGGAAAGACTGATCTTTCTATTGCTTTTTTCAGAAACGTTCTAGGATGATTCCTTCGCTTGCTAGAAGCAACTAAATAAAAAAAAAACGGCTTTTGCTTCAAAGTTGAATAACTCGGCCAAAAAAAAATCGCACAAGAATTTCATTACTCTCGTTTTACACAGGAAAGTAGCCGCTTTCGACTGGTGCAAATGGAATTTGTGTAAGAAATTTCATACTCCCCGTGGAACTTTCGCAAGTTGAAGAAAATTTTTTAAAATTAACCAAGTGCTCTTTATATCGTTATAACTTTGCCGAAAAGCAGTAGAGCCAAAATCTGAAAAAGCAGCTAAAAGTAGGGATTCCGTGTTTTCAAACAATATTTTCAAAATATTGATGCGACTATTTTTGCCGGAGTTATGACCCTGTGAACTTGCGCCTATCTTTCGGGTTCCTAGAGGTGATCCTTTAATTAATGTGAAGAGTGTAATTATTAAACGCTTTGAGACCCCTCATTTCTCAGTGCGTCAAAACCGAGAGGTGGACATAGGTACACGTGACAATCAAACACTTAAACAATTGTAAAGACCGAGCTTATAAAATATACTTTGTTATTTCTTACTCATTGTCAAAGTTCTTTTATTGGAATCTTATCATCATCTGAATTTCCACTGTAACATAAACCCACATAGATCTAGAGACGCGGTAGCGTCTCGACGCCAAGTACATGTTTCGACATCCTCTATACATCTTTACCGCTCGAGGTGTATCGCATTATAAAGTTACTAGTGGCACCCGAGAATACCAGACCCCGGTCCGTTCACGACAACCACCTGCTTATAACGACCCCCGGGAATACCAGACCCCGGTTTGTCCGCTACTAACAAACTACAACAAACAATCTCTAATCAATCGTATTGCCCTCAGTCTCCACTCGTAACAAGACCAACACTGAACACTGACAATCAGAGACATATTTGACGACCCATTATTTTTTTCATTATTATTTAGGTTTTAGGTTTTCATCGGGCGCCTATCAGAGAGCACTTCAATCAGATACAATGTTGCAAATAGTTTCTTCTGTTCGAAAGTATGAAATCACGAACGTTAAAGCCATTTTTCGAGGTGACACCATCTTATTCCGAAGTGAAAGATGGTATCATCCGATTCGTCCTGGCGAGAACTTTCTAACGGTGTATAGAAGTCGCAGCATACTCTCAGAACTCTCAGATCACAAATCGCACTACAGACTTAACATTGTCCTTTTATTTTGAAAATAAAACAAGAAATTGAGGCTACTGTTCTTGTAATGTCACGGAAATATTTTGTGACGAATTATCGAACGATTATTACATTCGTGTACTATATTAAATAAGATTTAAAGTAACATTATTTCGAGGAAGTATTCAGTCATCTTAACACTGACGGCTGCACCTTCTGGAGCAAACTTACGCTAAATATTAATCTTTTCCAAATGTTCCAACTATTCATTGGTTTTTGGAAACCACGAAAACAGCATATTGTAAATAAGATACAAGTCTTTGAATGGTGTAGTTTTGACGGTGATACACGGTGCACTAAAATCGTGTCGAAATCGCGAAATCACGTATACATGACAACGGCCGTGAAAGTGTTAAATAATATTTTAAATAGGTAATATTACCCCAAAAACGCCAAAGTCTGGCGAAAATACCTCCATAATATAAATCATATATCGAAACAGCTGTCTAATAGTACACACAAATGTATTTACTGTTAGTTGATCGAAAGTCTATATACCTATTTGTTGCGGCCGCGCGCAACGGCCGGATTTGAACGCGCGCCCGCGGTGGCATCAACACAGCTGTTGAGCCGTCGCGGCGCGTTTGATGTGTTTTTGACCGCTAACGATCATCGCGAAGCGCTCGCCCGGCGACCGTTAGTTCTGAGAATCGCACCGTCGTGACAACACCACGATCCATAGAGAAAGTTTTGCTCGCGCCCATTTGCGCTCTATACCGTTTTTAGTGAATTATTCCATCCGCGACCCGCTAGTCGCCTTGCGCCCACGCGCCTACGATTCTGTGTACCGTTCGTCTCTGGTCAGTGTCCATTGTAGTGTCTGACGTTATTTGTGTTAAGTGTTCGACTACAGCAAACTCGCTGACGACAAATAAAGCAGTGTGTCCAGAAGTCACGCTATTAAACGACCCGTCATTCTTCCCTCGAATCCACCAGCACCGGCATTTTAAATCGCGATTGGCGAAAACATTGGTCCTTCTAGCCGGATTATTCGTAAAGAATGACGAAGGAGTCAAGCAGCGAACACCGAGCGCCTCAGCTATCATGGCCGGCCCTCGTCAAGAAGATTCGGGCGCTGATGCAGTCAGCACAGCGCCTGTTAGTCAACTTCAAAAAGATGGGTCAGGCCAAATTCACCGAGGACAATGCGCAGGAGCGGATTGCGTCCCTGAAGGCGACGTGGGAGCAGTGCACCCAGCTGCATATGGAGGTGGAGGCCCTGATACCGGATGAGGAACGTGACGTCTGTCCGTACTTCATCAACGAGGAATTCGCCCAAGCGGAGAAAGGGTATTGGGCGACGCTGGACTTCCTGCTGGAGGTCGTCCGGCCGCTCCGCGCCCCCCTAGCAGCAGCCACGGATCCAGCCACCTCGTCGTCCGGAGGAAAGAAGAGTCGCGCCAAGCTTCCACGCCTCACCTTGCCGCGATTTTCGGGTGAGTACTCGGAGTGGCAGGCCTTCCGCGATCTTTTCACGTCGCTCGTCATTAAGGACGGGGCCCTCGACGAGGTCGAGCGGCTCCAGTACCTGAAAACGGCGGTGGAGGGCCCCGCGCTGGCCATCGTCGATCACTACTCGACGACGGAGTCGAATTTCGCCACCGCCTGGGCGACCTTGTCCAGGCGGTATGACAACAAACGCGCGCTCGTCGCGGCCCACGTCCGCGAGTTCATTTCAATGCCGCCAATGTCGGACGATTCTGCCGTGGAGCTAACCCGTGTGCGCGACGCGACTAACCGGTCTCTCTCGCTCCTCGCGCAGCTAGGCTGCCCCACCACTCAGTGGGACGCTATCGTTGTCGGGGAGCTCTGTTTGAAACTGGAGTCCGGGCTCCTGGAGGAGTGGGAGACGTCGCTCGGTACGCGTACCGACCCCCCTACCTATGACGAACTCGATCGGTTTCTCGAGTCGCGCATCCGTTCACGGGAGGCCACTCAAGCCAACGAGGAAGCCAAGGCTCGCGTTCACGGCGCGGTGCCGCAACCGCCTAAATCGGCCCCCTCGTCCACTGCTCGGGTGTGCACCACATTCGCCTTACCCGAACCCCGGCTCCCCTGGAAGAAAGCGTGTTGTCCCGTGTGCCGGGCGCGACACGCCGCGTACCGCTGCCCGTCCTTTCGATCAATGCAAACCGACCAACGTCGCGATCTGGTCAACAGCAAGCGGCTCTGCGTGAATTGTCTCGCGCCCGGCCACCGGCCTCCGTCGTGCCCTGTTTCGGCGTCGTGTTCGTGGTGCGGTCAGCGGCACCATTCCCTCCTCCATCAGGCCAGCACTGCGGCGGAGGCCGACGCTGCGCATTGTCCGGCGCGCGTCGCCCCGACGTCTGCGACGGCGGGCGGCGTTGGGCCTTCGGCGGCGGTGCTCGGGGCGTCCACGACGACCGACGCTGCGCTAGGGAAACCGGTGTTACTGGCCACTGCCATCGTTCGCGCTCGGTCGGCGGGCGGCAAAATAATGACCCTGCGCGCGCTCTTGGATCAGGGCGCACAGATGTCCCTGGTCTCGGAGTCTGTGGTTCAGGCCCTCCGCCTGCGCCGTCAGCCCTTGCGAACTTGCTTGAGAGGAGCCCTGGATGGAACGTTGGGGACGTCACGGGCCCAGGTGCAGCTCACCCTATCCCCGGATCAGGAGGGGCCCCCCGGGATCTCCATCAACGCCAAAGTCGTCCCAAGGGTATCCTCGTACCTTCCCGACGGGATACCCTCCGCGAAGCTGCAGGAGCAGTTCCCTGGACTCCCATTCGCCGACCCAGTGCCGTCCACCCGCCGACCCGTCGACCTCATCGTCGGGGCCGACCATTTTGGCGCCCTTTTGCGCCCCGGATTCCGTCGCGGCACCCCCGCGGCCTTAATCGCCCAGGAGACTCTCTTCGGGTGGATTGTTTCGGGATCGACCGGCCACCCCGCCACGGCTTTTGGCTAGCGCGTCGTCCCCCCTCCCGTGCGCGTCCGCGGCAGATGTGGGCCTCGTCGCGGCGTGAAAAGACCATCTGTAACGAGCCCCGAGATTGTACGCCGCCACTCCGAGTCACCCACGCGCTTCACACCTTGTCACGGCGGGCGGCGCCGGGCGGGCGCGGTTCTTCGAAATTCGGCCCCACGACTGGGGTCCGAGGCGGGCGGAATGTTGCGGCCGCGCGCAACAGCCGGATTTGAACGCGCGCCCGCGGTGGCATCAACACAGCTGTTGAGCCGTCGCGGCGCGTTTGATGTGTTTTTGACCGCTAACGATCATCGCGAAGCGCTCGCCCGGCGACCGTTAGTTCTGAGAATCGCACCGTCGTGACAACACCACGATCCATAGAGAAAGTTTTGCTCGCGCCCATTTGCGCTCTGTACCGTTTTTAGTGGATTATTCCATCCGCGACCCGCTAGTCGCCTTGCGCCCACGCGCCTACGATTCTGTGTACCGTTCGTCTCTGGTCAGTGTCCATTGTAGTGTCCGACGTTATTTGTGTTAAGTGTTCGACTACAGCAAACTCGCTGACGACAAATAAAGCAGTGTGTCCAGAAGTCACGCTATTAAACGACCCGTCATTCTTCCCTCGAATCCACCAGCACCGGCATTTTAAATCGCGATTGGCGAAAACACTATTGCTTATCAAAAGGGTACAAGGTTCGTGTCACGGCAGTCACGTCACTGTGGATGCGCCACCATGAACGCATTACCATGTACCCCACTATCAAAAAGGAGTACATATAATAGAACCCCACCACCGAAAAGGGGTACCAAGGGGTACATATAATAGGACCTCAAAAACAAGAGCAGTTTCAAAACGCCACATTGAGACGAGCAGTCATTATTATAAGTTGTTCACGCGCAGCAGAATATCCGAGGATACTCTTGTCCTTTCCTGATTTAATTAAGTGTATTCTATTATTAAAGTTACTTGTTTGAAATAAAAGTGTGGTAAACTTGTCGAAAAGCTACCCCCGATTTCAATGACCTTCACATATGTTGTCAAAGTCATCATTCTGAACAACATCCCAGATAGCACTCGACGTCTATGAGCCGTCTTTAAGACGTCTGTTTCAGACATTCAAGACGTCTTAAAGACGTCTGCTGTTTTCTGAAAGACGTCTTAAAGACGTCTATAGACATTTTTGAATGTCCTGAGTCCGTAAACCGTACGTCTTTAAGACGTCTCTTGAACAATTTGTAGACGTCTTTGTAAGACGTCTGTGAGACGTCTTATAAACGCCCTGTAGACGTCTTTTAAACGTCGCGTAGACGTCCATTTCAAATTTTGAAGACGTCTTAAAGACGTCTGCTATTTTCTGAAAGACGTCTTAAAGACGTCTGCTATTTTCTGAAAGACGTCTTAAAGACGTCTGCTATTTTCTGAAAGACGTCTTAAAGACGTCTGCTATTTTCTGAAAGACGTCTTAAAGACGTCTGTAGACATTTTTGAATATCCTGAGTCAGGAAACCGTACGTCATTAAGACCCCTTTTAAACGCCTTGTAGACGTCTATAAGACGTCTTTAAGTGGTCGTGAAGACGTCTTAAAGACGTCCATTTCAGACTTTCACGACGCCTCAAAGACGTCTTCGTAAGGTCTTAATTAGGCCTACTGCAGCTCTTTAAAGAGATATTAGAGATATTAAGCGTGGCTTGATTCGTGTTTATTGATTCGTGTTAATGAAATTAAGTATTTTGAAAAAAGAAGCCCGTCGAGTAGCTGCTCTTGTCCTCATTTGAGAGAGTCAATTTTCATGCTGCTCAATATTTTCGTTTCTTCATAAAAAAGAAGAACGTCTTGCAATAGCGAATCATCGAGACATTTTGGCATATTCAAGTTCAAGTCGAAAATATAAATTTCCTTCTGCAAAAAACGCCGGTACTAGAGAGTGACGGTATATGATCTGCCCGGCTCTCTTATAGGCATGACTGCTGTAACCCACCTGCGAGAAGCGCTCGGCCCGGTCGCCGCCTGGCGGTCGCGTACTATCCATGCGTCTTTAAGACATCTAAACGAAGTCGTTTAAAAAACGTCTTGGCATGGACGTCTTAGAGACGTCCTAAACACTTACTCGGAAAGACGTCTTAGAAATGTCTCCGCACAGACGTCTTAAAGACGTCTTAAGGGGTTAGGACATAGTAACGAGCCAAGAAAGCAGACGATTTTTAGACGACGATCATAAGAAAAGTAAAAAATCGATTAATATAAGGTTTTGTGTTTTAGTTCACTATATTATGAACTATAAGAAAAGCATATAATATTTACAAAATAGCATTTGTACGCCGTGCATTTAAAATGTCCATTTTTTTTCGGATGACCAACTGGTGGGCCGGATTCCGGCAAATCGGATGAACAGTAACAAAAACCCCCAAAATATCATAAACTATAATATATTTCCTAGGCATTGACGATCCAACATTTTAAATTTTTTAATTATAGTACAAAATATAAACATCACACACTTTTGTCGAAATTTGATAATTATTTTTCAAACATCGACCATTTTGTAAATTTTCGCAAAAATTGAAATGTTGGATCGTCAATGCCTAGGAAATATATTATAGTTTATGACATTTTTGGGGTTTTTGTTACAGTTCATCCGATTTTCCGGAATCCGGCCTACCAATTGGTCATCCGGAAAAAAAGGACATTTTAAATGGAGACATTGTACGGCGTACAATTGTTATTTTGTAAATATTATATGCTTTTCTTGTAGTTCATAATATAGTGAACTAAAACACAAAACCTTATAATAATCGATTGTTTACTTTTCTTATTATCGTCGTTTCAAAATCGTCTGCTTTCTTGGCCCGTTACTGTGTCCTAACCCCTTAATGTGGTCTAAGATGTTCAGACCAAAAACAGACGTAAAATGGACGTCTTAAAGACGTCGTGTGCTATCTGGGATTTCCCTTCAAACTTTTTGGCGGTCGGCTTTGGTTGGCGAGATATTCGCAAAAACTTTACTTATCACTAGAACTACCGAGTTTAACCTACAGGGGAGACCGGGGCAAAGTGAGA
The DNA here is from genome assembly GCA_946251845.1 of Andrena fulva. NCBI lineage: Eukaryota > Metazoa > Arthropoda > Insecta > Hymenoptera > Andrenidae > Andrena > Andrena fulva. Next base: position 15,503,378 of record OX276333.1, on the reverse strand, counting down.
TGAAAAAAGTCGAATAAAATTTTTCCCTTTCAATAAAAGTGTGTGGAAATAGATTTATAATTTAATTTGAACATTACTATTGATAAATGACGAATACCAATACTTAAAATAAACTTAAAGTATATTAAAATTCAACTTGAAAAGAAAATGCCAGAACGACCGCCATATATGGGGTAACGTGAGCTACTATCCGGGGTAAAGTGAACTACAACAATATAAGAACTTTAATTAAGAATACAGCTGATTATTAACCCCTTGCGCTGGAATGATGTGTGTAGCTTCTGTCTTTTTTTCACCGTGGTTGTCAAAAACTATGGAAATTTTTTTGATATTAGTTTCTGTTCCTCCACGCCGCGTGGCTTTCTAGCCAGCTGACAGGTTAGGCTATTGCGCACTTCACTTGTTTGCAGCCATTTTGCAGCTCAGTTTACCCCGGTCATTTTACCCCGAATATGTACTCAATGGAAAATTAATTATTTAACAATGTTAGGTTTAATGTTTTCTCAAACGCGTGTACATGTATGTTTATAAGCTTGTTATAAGCACGTAGAAAAATGTGGAGTTAAAATAACACATTTAAGACTCATTTATCCAAAAAGCTAAATTGAAAAGAAAAGCAATCGGAAGTCTCTAAAACTTCATTTTTAATTTTTTAAATGAATTTCCATTTTTCGATATCTGAATGTGCACAATTATCATTGTGGTATTACATACATTTATTACGTTACCAAAATTTGTAAATGTATTCTATTGTTAAAGAATAAATTAAGAAAGCTCATTTTACCCCGAGGTTCACTTTGCCGCGGTCTCCCCTACCTTTTTCTGAGGTGTGCCTACACGACAGATTTTTCAAAAACTACACGATTCAGGACCATAATGTTTATTTATACAGTGCAGATAAATATGTCTTCTAAGAATAGATCGTAGAGAAGGAACAAATGCATGAGTGATGTCGACAGTGGACACGACTTCGCGCGACAGAAGCATCACACGCTGGCGTGTAACATTTGTCCTGCTTTCGATAAAGAATGCACTCTTATATAATATTTTAGCTTTAGGTATTTGTTAGTTTCAGAGATATTAATAAAAACTTTCGGCATAATACATTGAAGACGTTACTAACACAACCATCTTCTCGTCGGCGTCAACTGTTTCACAGCCGATGGTATTAGTATAGGTTAGGCGCGGGGGGGGGGGGGGGGGGGGTGTAAAGCATGGTAGCGAATCGATGTGGTTTGGGGATGTTCAAAATGAGACAGGTTACAAGTATCGCGCGATGAGGTCAATATCGCTATTGTTGTCAAGGTCATCATTCTGTACATTTCCCTTTAAACTTTTTTTCGGCTGTGGTTTACGAGATATTCGCAAAAAACTTTACTTAACATTAGAATTACCGAGTTTAAGGGGTCATTCATTCTACTTTGAACGGCCGAAAAATTAAGCTATTTGTAAATATGTTTTTCTGAGTAAATACAACATATAATGAAATAAATCTTTTTGGTATTTATTAAACTATACAAAAATAATTTAAAAAGAATTTTTGCAATTTGTATTAATTGTTTTATTTACAATGTCAATATGGCACCTAACAAAAGAGGTATGTTCACGGCGTAGGTGATTTCCCGGCTCGGGCTTATCCGAAACAAAAAATTCCAAAAGATTCTTAATCTATATGAGTGTCGCTATAGCCCCTAGCTGCTGTAAATAAACAATTAAAACAAATTGCAAAAATTCTTCTTAATTTGTTTTGTATATTATAAGAGTGGCTTAATAAATACCAAAAAGATTTATTTCATTATGTGTTGCATTTAGGGTCAGGTGGGGTAGAGTGTAACAAAAAAGTTAATAATGATTGTAGACTACAGAATGTATAATAAACCATATTTTCTTTTGGACTTAAACAATCAACAGTCTTGGTCCCTCAAATCAGAAGTAGCAGATGTTAACAATTATCCTTAAAAGCTAATCAATTTGACACTTTTCCGAGATCGCATAATTGTTACTGTTTGGGAATGTGGTAGTTCCGTTCGCCGCCACACTCACTCTCACCGCAGCACCTCCTGGAGAGCGGAAGCGGCGGCGGATCTACAATCGATGAGCCAATCAGCGTGCCGCTTCCATCGGTTACTAGAACGTTCGAGACGATGCTAAAACGGAAACGGGCCTCCATCTTGAATTCACTCTTCTTGTGTATAGAAAAGGATGTGTCGCGTGACGAGGCAAATTTTTCTCACCTTGTGAACTCTCAACGCTCATAGTGCATTTGCTCATTGAATAGAACTCAGAACGATCTTTTCTCATGCTCACGCGCTCATCTGCTCAAGCTCATGTGGAGTGTAGATCGCCGCGGGTGATGTGCACGTGGTGGTGCAAGTGCATTGATCAACATCTTCGTGCATTAATATAATCGCGAAACGTGCGAACTCGCTGTGCATTCTCACCAGCTCACGCTCATTGTATTTGTTCATTTTTAAAATAAACGACGCTACTTATATTACGTGCAGTGTAGTGTGCACCTTTATTCTCGTCTAACATAACCTTTCCGGCATCCAAGCGCTCAACCGCTCGAATCTCAAACAGTTACAGTGTATCCCCCTCTGGGGTACAGTTTAACAGCCTTAGGAGTACAATGTAACAGAATAGGACACACTGTAACAATTGCACGAAACCTTCATAATACCAATAAAATACAAAAAAATCATGAACTCAAATTATATATTTTCAAAATATTATCTGGAAATGAATAAGAATGTGCATGACGTTTTATCTTATTTGCCATTTTAGGAAATGGTAATACAAGGTCTATATCAGGCCCGTCCAACTTTTGCTCTTGCCTACGAAGAGCAACCGCGGGTGGTAGCGACCGAAGGCAAGAGCGACTATTGTGCCCCACCGTGGGGACCTTTCGCTCTTAAGGGGCGCGAGGGACCTGGCTCGGTGCCTTCAAGAGCGAAGAGCAACTCGCGGTTGCTCGTGCGAGCAAATCCCTGGACAGGCCTGGTCTATATCATCCATTGCAATAGTTCTAGGTACCCAGATCCAGCGGAAAGTAAAAGATATGATCTACCTTTCCATTTTTGCGCAAGTAACTGATGTCATATTCATGTTAAACTGTACCCCGTTACACTGTGCCCCCTACCGTATAAACAACAAAATATCAACTGGAATTTTATAGGGTATGAATACCGGCAAACTTTATTGTTATATCAAGCAACAAATATATGTAGTTTGTTTACAAAATATTATTACTTACCAGGACTTCCTTTTCCGGTGTGAAAGTGACTGGACGTGCGAGTGAGCGGTGCGAGTATAGGAAGCAAAATAGGTGATAGTAGGGTGTGCAGAGAGTGGAAAGTGAGTGCGGAGGGCGAAGGGGAGCAGGGAAGGAAGGGTGAGAAAGGGCGAGGAAAGGGGGAGTGAGGGAGAAGAAGGAAGCAGGCAGGAGGCGCGGAGTTTCGAGGTTAAGGCAAAGCGGGAAAGGATTGAGCGGGAAAGAGAAAGGCGGTAAAGTAGAAACCGAGAGGAAGAGAGCGACATCGGGCGGTGAGGAAAGCGAGTAAGGAGAGAGTAGGATAGTCGGTAGTGCAGGACGGGCGGTAAAGAAGGGAGCGGAGTGGAAGATGGGAGGGAGTGAGGGAGAAAAGGGTCAAAGCAAGGGGAGCGAAAAGATGGCAGGGAAAAAGAGCCTTCCGGAAAAAGGGGTAGAGGAGGGGAGGGCAGGAGGAAGAACGAACGTAGAGAAGGCAGTAAGAGAAAGGAGCGCAAGTGGAGGAAGTGAAATAGGGATAGCGGAGTTTTGGAAGAGGAAGAGAGAGAAAGAGCAGGGAGGGAATGACGAAGGACGGGAGGGGGAAGGGGTGTTTCAGAAGAGCAGGAGAGTACTGAGATCACCGGAGGAGAAGAGGGTAGTGGAGGGGGGTACGGTGGTGGAGTTGATAAGGGAGATGAGGGAAGAGGTAAGGAAGGATCTGAGGGAAGTAAAAGAGCAAGGGAGGGAGACGCGAGAGGAGATGGGAAAGATTAGAGGGAAAATGGAAGAGTGGGAGGCAAGGTGGAGAAAAGAGAAGGAGGAGTTGGAAGTCAGAATGGCGGGGATGGAAAAAAGGATGACGGAGGTGGAGGTAGAAGAGGAAAGGCTAAGGGAAGTGGAGGAGAGATTAAAAGCGATGGAGATATGGAGGGTGAGGGAAGAGGCGGAGAGAGAGAAACGAAGGGGTAAAGAAAGGGCAGGGTGGGTAAACGGGGGGGGGGGGGGGAGTGGGAAGAAAGGGTGAAGGAAATGGAAAGGAAATGGGAGATAAAGGAGAGAGAAGGGATAAAAAAGAATATAATAAAAGGGGTTGGAAGGGAGGGAACGGCGATGCAGAGGGCAAAAGAAATATTAGCGTTAGTGGCTGTACAAGGGGGGATAGAGGGAGCGAAGGAGCTGGGAGGAGGAAGGCAAGATAGAAAGGAGGTGATGCTGGAGGTGAGGATGGAGAGCGTGGAGGCCAAAAGGGAGGTGATGAGGAACAAAGTGAAGCTGAGGGGGGAGGAAGGAGAGGATAGAGGATGATCTGACGTGGAAGGAAAGAAAGACGCAATGGTGGCTAAGAGAGATAGGGGCAAGGAAGAAAAAGAAGGAAAGAGAGTGAGAATAAGTTACGGGAAGATAGTTATACAGGGTGTCCCAAAAATGCTGCGGTTCCTTAAAGGGGGTAATTCGGGGGGTGATTGCAAACAACTTTTTCCTTTGCGAAAATGCCCTCCGAGGTTTCGTTAACGAGATATTAATAAAAAGCACCGACCAATCAGAGCGCGAGCCTTCCGCTGGAGGTCCCGCGCTAGCGTGGCCGCGCGCCGGGCCGCGCTGCGACTACGAACAAGCAAGGCGGCATGCATCGAAGGAAATTACGTAGAATGGCAAATGAAAAAGACGTAACAAAAAAATCGAACCTTTTGCCATGGTTTGTTTGCCATTTAAAGTGAATAATGAATAAAGGATAAATGGATGAAAATCACGTGTAACGTAAAAAGACGAATACACATTTTTTTTAGAAGTTTCGAAAATAATAATTATTTGAAGTGGGAGGATAAGAAATACGTAAAATTCCTTGTGTTAATAACATATCCACGAAAAGGTAATGTAACAGGAAATTAACGAAAAGTGATCGTAGTTCGTTATTGTGATAAAAATCCGTAACTCAATAACGGCCAGCACTGTTGCTGATAACGAATAAGTCTGTTTAAAAAGCCCGAATAAATATTTTCGTACGAGAATTTTGAGAATTATCGCCGGAAATAAGCCGTAGCTTGCGTTAAATTTAAAAATGAATGATCACCATTAAAGTAACTAAAACTCACCCTTGTAGAAAATTCACCTGCAACTTGAAAACTTGTGTCACTGGGTCACTGAACCGATCCTGGTCATCGATGGACGAGCCCAGTGCACAGCTGATCCCAGGTATACGACACTACCCAAATTTAAGGGTCGCAATGTCAGGTGCGTCCAAGTCAACATACCGAATATTCACTTCACTGCACGGCTACTAACACTGGTCACTTAATTTATTTTTGATGGAACGTGTTGTTGCTACGTTCTAAAAATTGGTGGAAATGAATTTTTACTTGGCGTTCGGAGCCGTGGGTAATTCCCGCGCAAATTCTCACGCTGCAGCACTTGCGTCCTCGTTGTTCGGGGGGTACACACAGAACATCGCGTAATACTCTTGAGCAGAGAACATTTGTCTGCGACGCGATTGCTGACTGCTGACTGACAAGATTTTTTCCAAGCGACTTCTTCTACCCCCAAATAGTTTCTCTCGTTCCATTATGAGTTGACCCCCACCAGGCCAAGAGGCTTCAGGTAAAAAGAAGCCAGCACATTTTCGGAACACACGTGTTTTGCAGAAGTGCAACGAAAACTTTCACAAAAGCTCGCGCTCCGTCCTTCTACTGCCAATGTACCCATTGCTTCGAGATAGAAAACAGACACCACGTGTATCGGTTCGAAAGGGTCCGAAGAGAAGAGAAACAGAAAGTCTTCGAGTTGCTATAAAGAAAAAAATCCTGCACCCTGTTTCCCTTTTCCGATACCCTGAGTTCACGTCTGCTACGAGGCGGAACCAAGTAAGTCATAAATTATCCGAAACTGTAGGAAACCGTTCTCTACCGCCGACTTGCGGGACAATACGGTCATAAACCGCGACCCTGGCGAAATGCTCTGGCTGATCAGCCTGATTAATTTTGGAGAACTAGAAATTACAGAGTATTATCCAGCATCAATACGTCTCGCGGAGAGACACAGGAAAAGAAGGGATAGTCCGCTGACTGCGCGTAGTCCCGCCTGCTTCGTCGCACCCTCAAACTAAAGACAGATCCCTTATCTCTCGAGTATAAACACGTCATTTTCTTCTTTATAGCAACTCGAAGAGTTTCTGCGTCTCTTCCCTTCGGACCCTTTCCAACCGATACACGTGGTGTCTGTTTTCTATCTCGAAGCAATGGGTACATTGGCAGTAGAAGGACGGAGCGCGGGCTTTTGTGAAAGTTTTCGTTGTACTTCTGCAAAACACGTGTGTTCCGAAAATGTGCTGGCTTCTTTTTACCTAAAGCCTCTTGGTTTGGTGGGAGTTAACTCATAATGGAACCAGAGAAGCTACTTGGGGGTAGCGGAAGTTGCTTGGAAAAAATCCTGTCAGTCAGCTAGAAATCGCGTTGCAGAAATGTTCACAGTCCAGGAATACTACCGTATGTTCTGGGTCTACGCCCGGAACGACGGGAACGCAAGTGCTGCTGCGCGAGCATTTGCGCTAGAATATCCCAATATCGAAACACCAAGCGAGGATACGTTTCGTCGGTTAGCGTCGCGGCTTTAAAACGTAGGAACAACACGTTCCATAAAAAGTAAATAAAGTGATCAGTGTTAGTAGCCGTGCAGTGAAGTAAATATTCGGTACGTTGACCTGGACGCACCTGACATTGCGACCCTTAACTTTGGGTAGTGTCGTATACCTGGGATCAGCTGTGCACTGGGCTCGTCCATCGATGACCAGGATCGGTTCAGTGACCCAGTGACATAAGTTTTCAAGTTGCAGGTGAATTTTCGACAAGGGTGAGTTTTAGTTACTTTAATGGTGATCATTCATTTTTAAATTTAACGCAAGCTATGGCTTATTTCCGGCGATAATTCTCAAAATTCTCGTACGAAAATATTTATTCGGGCTTTTTAAACAGACTTATTCGTTATCAGCAACAGTGCTGGCCGTTATTGAGTTACGGATTTTTATCACAATAACGAACTACGATCACTTTTCGTTAATTTCCTGTTACATTACCTTTTCGTGGATATGTTATTAACACAAGGAATTTTACGTATTCCTTATCCTCCCACTTCAAATAATTATTATTTTCGAAACTTCTAAAAAAAATGTGTATTCGTCTTTTTACGTTACACGTGATTTTCATCCATTTATCCTTTATTCATTATTCACTTTAAATGGCAAACAAACCATGGCAAAAGGTTCGATTTTTTTGTTACGTCTTTTTCATTTGCCATTCTACGCAATTTCCTTCGATGCATGCCGCCTTGCTTGTTCGTAGTCGCAGCGCGGCCCGGCGCGCGGCCACGCTAGCGCGGGACCTCCAGCGGAAGGCTCGCGCTCTGATTGGTCGGTGCTTTTTATTAATATCTCGTTAACGAAACCTCGGAGGGCATTTTCGCAAAGGAAAAAGTTGTTTGCAATCACCCCCCGAATCACCCCCTTTAAGGAACCGCAGCATTTTTGGGACACCCTGTAGACGGAATAACGTGGTTCTGGGATGAGAGGAAGGAGGTATTAAGAGACTGGCGGGGGAGGGAGAAGGGGGAACAGGGTAAAGAAGGAGGGGTAGGGACAAAAGAGAGAGGGAGAAGGGAGGAGGAGGGGGCAGTGGGAAGTAAGGAGCAAGTAAGAGGAGGGACAAAAAACTAAGCAGAAAGGAAAATGGGGAGGAAAGGAAAAATTGGAGGATAGCGTTCTGGAACGTAGCGGGGGTGATGAACAAAGAGGAGGAATTTTGGAAGGGGCTAGAGGAGTGGGAGGTGATAATGATGATGGAGACGTGGGTGGAAGAGAAAGGGTGGAACAAAATTAAGCGTAGACTATCGGCGGGATACAGATGGAGGGCGCAATGGGCGGAGAGAAGGAATAGGAAGGGTAGAGCGATGGGGGGAATGATGATAGGAGTGAGGGAAGAGATGTGGGGAAAAGAGGAGCAAGGACAGGGAGAGGAAAACGGGATAATGGTGGTGGAAGTGAGGGCGGGGGTGGAGAAATGGAAAATAGTGGCGGTGTACATAAACGGAGATATGGAGGGGAAGCTGGGAAAGATCAGGGGGTGGATGGAGGGTCAGAAGGAGGGAGATAATAGGCGGGGACTTCAACGCGAGAACGGGAGAGCAGGGTGGAAGGATAGAGGGGGATGAGGTAGAGGTAGGCGGGGGAAGAAAGTCGAAAGACAGTAAGGTAAACGGGGACGGGAAAAAATTAGTAAGGCTCGTAGAAGCGACAGGGTGGGAAATATTGAACGGGAATATAGAAGGGGACGAAGAGGGGGAATATATACGTACACGGGGGGAAGAGGGGAGACAGTCATAGATTATGTACTGGGGGACGAGAGGACGAGAAAGGGGGTGGAAAAGATGGAAGTAGGAGACAAGGTGGAGTCGGGCCACCACCCGATGGTGGTGACTATAAGGGGGGGAGGGATGGGGGAGAAAAGAGGGAAAACGGGGAAAAGGAAGGTAGGAGGGGGACGGTGCACAGTGGGCCAAATAGCAAGCCTAGCGACGAATAATTGAAAAATTGAATGCTGTTAGAATCGGAAATTTTTTATTTCTGCCGTGTCTCAGGTAGCCGGTGACTACATGCATATCATAAAATAATGCCCTGGCACAAGGGTTTTCCCGTATACCTCACGAACTTGGAGCAAGAATGGCAATATTTTTCTGCCTGCGTCAGTATCTGGTTGTGCGTTCTGCTGTATGTATCGGTGAATATATTCTTATTTTGTGTAGTTTCGAATAGTTTGGTAGAAATATTATCGCAAGGTAAGTAAACATGTCAACGTATTTTGTTTTAAAATTCTTTCCATAACTTCTGAGTAGCAGTAACTTCATTTTCATTACACATATTACAGCGAGTCTAGTTTTACTGAGAATATAAAAGTCCCGCAATTCACAGATTTGCGTGTATCTGCCGTAATTATTGTTTCCTCTACTTCTGTTGTTCATCTGAATTTCTTTTTAACTAAAGTTAACTGCAAAGGTCTGCAAACAATTAAGATATTAGGGGAGAATGAGGCAATCGCGGTCAGTTGGCAATGGCGATGGCGGTCAGTATTGTTATTATAAAACGGTATGTCCGAAATGTACAATTTCTTTTCCTTACGTTCCACGACATCATTCTCTATATTGTCGAACGATCTCGCCTTCGCCGTTGCTAAGCAACCAAGGAAAACTAGCCATTTTGTGTTTTCAACATCGTTGATGTAATATTTCGTGTACACAACATAAGAGGTAAGTACTAATTCTGAAGCTTTTTTTACATTTCAAGATTACGTAAATATAGATATACTATCAAGGCAAATTCCCCTTATTAATTTGATTAATTTGAATTTTTCGTCGCTAGAAATGTTACTTAGGACCACTGTGCGGTGGTCGGGAAGGATGAAGGTTGAGTTTGAGAAGGGAATGGAGGGAGTGCGCATGGAAGGGGAAGGGATACAGGAGGATTTGAGCAAGGTGGTAGAAAGGATTAAAGAGGTGATGAGGAAAGGGGAGGAGGCAGGGGGAAAAGAGGAGAGAAGGAAGGGGGAAGGGTGGTGGGACGGAGAATGTAGGGAAATGAAGAGACAGGTGAGAAGGGAGCTAAGGAAATGGAGAGGAGGGGAGGGGAGAAGGGAGGAATACAGGAGGAGGAGGAGAGAGTATAAAGAAATGTGCGAGAGGAAAAAAGAGGAAGAAAGGGAGAGGCTGGTAAGGGAAGTGGCAGAGGCAAAAACAGAAAGTAAGGTTTGGGAAATAATAAACAGGGGGAGGAAAAGAGGGAGGGGGGTGGACGAGAGGATAAAGAAAGAGGAATGGAGGGAGTATTTTATGGGATTGTTAGGAGGAGTAGGGGTAGGTAGGGTAAGGATGGGAGAAGAGGGGGGTAGGAGAAAAGGAGAGGAAGAGGGGATAAGCAAAGAGGAGGTAAGGAGAGTAATAAGGAAGATGAAGGATGGGAAGGCGATGGGAGGGGATGGAATACCAAATGAGGCCTGGAAATATGGAGGAGAGAAGGGGTTAGATTTAGTGTGGGAGATATGCAGAAGGGTATGGGAGGGGGAAGGATGGCCGCAAGAATGGAAAGAGGGAATCATCGTACCTTTGGTGAAGAAAGGGGGTGGGACGAGGGTGCAGGACTATAGGGGAGTGACGCTAATGCCGACACTGTACAAGGTGTACGCGGCGATTCTAGTGGGGAGACTGGAGAAGCAGGTGGAGGGGAAGGGCATGGTACCGGAGAATCAGGCGGGATTTAGAAGAGGAAGAGGGACGGTGGACCACATTTACGTGCTAAACCACATAATAGGGAAACGGATTCAAGGGAGGAAAGGCAAGCTGGTGGCGTTATTTGTGGATCTAAGGGCAGCTTTCGACTCAGTGGACAGGAGGATTTTATGGGAGGCTTGGAGAAGAGAGGGGTAAGGGAGGGACTGAGGGAAAGGGTAAGGGAAATATACAAAGAGACAGTGAGCAGGGTGAAGGTGGGAGGGGAGGTGGGAGAGAGCTTCTGGACGGGGAAAGGATTGAGACAGGGGTGCCCTTTAAGTCCGATCCTATTCAATCTGTTGTTGGCAGACGTGGATGAGGTGCTCAGGAGAGGAAAATGAGGATGGGTAAACCTTTAGGAAGGAGGATATGCGCCCGGGCGTACGCGGATGATTTGGTGATACTGGCAGAGAAGGAGGAGGAAATGGAGAGCATGGTCAGGAGACTGGAAGGATATTTGGAGGGAAAGAGACTAGAGGTAAACGTAGAGAAAACGAAAATAGTAAGATTTAAGAAAGGGGGGGGGGGGAGAAAAAAGGTGGACTGGAGATGGAAAGGAAAGAGGATAGAAGAAGTAAAGGAGTTTAGGTAGCTCGGATATACATTTAAGAGGAACGGAGGACAGGAGGCGCACATCAGGGACAGGATAAAAAGGCGGGGGTGGTGATGCGTCAGGTTTGGGGAATAGGAAAAAGGAAATTCGGGAAAGACTGGGGAAAGAGGATGTGGCTCTTCGACATGCTAGTATGGACGGTGGTGGGCTATGGGGCAGAGGTGTGGGGTTGGAGGGAGAGGGAAGAGGTGGAAAGAATACAGGAGAGATACATCAGGTGGTCGCTAGGAGTGGACTGGCAGACACCGGGTTATATGGTGAGGGAGGAAACGAAGAGGAAGAAGTTGAGGACGTGGACGGGAGGAAGGGCATGGAGATTTGAAGAGAAGCTGGGCAGGGGGGAGGGAGGGGAGTTGGCCAGGTTGTGTTTAGAAGAAGTAAGGGAAAGGGAAAAGGAGGTGGGGATAGAGCTGTCCGCATGGGAGAAGGAGAGAAAGGAATTTAGAAGGGAAAGAGGGGGGGGGAGAAGAAAGGGAAGGGGGATACGGGGAAATAGAGAAGGAAGACGAAAGAAGGCAAGAAGATGAGAGAAGAGAGAAAATAAAGGAGTCGAGATACAATAGTTGGTATAGGGAGGTAAGGACAAGAGGGGTACCAAAGTACCTGACAACAGGGTGGAGTGAAGAAAGATACAGAAGGATAGCGAGGTTTAGGTTGGGAAACGAAATGAGGGGAGGGAGGTACTGGGAGGGAGAGGAGGAGAGGAGATGCAGGGTCTGCGGTTGGGAGGTAGAGTCATGGTAGCACGTGGTGGAGCGGTGCACGCAGGAGGAAGATATGAAGGGGAATATAGGGGAAAAGATAAGGAAAATTTTGGGAGAAGGAGGCGAGGGAGAGGAGTGGATGAAGAAACTAGAGGGAAGGAGGAGGGAAAGGGAAGGAGGAGAAACGGCAGAAGGGAGGGGGAGGGGGAAGGAACAAGGAGGGAAGGAGTGAAAGAAAGAATGGAATGAAAGAGTGGAAAGGGAAGTCAACGGCGAAGGGGAGAGGCGGAAATAGGGGCGTAGATATAAGATGAAGAATGCGATAGGTTAAGATTAGATTAAGAATAGGATAAGCGGGCGTAGGAGAGAGAGAAGCGTCGGGGGCGAGAGAGCGGCGAGAGAGCGGAGGAGTAAGCTAAGCTAGAATGAAGTATAGATGTAAGTATAGTATAAGGAATGGTGTAAGAAGAGTGAGTGAGGAGGAAAGAGAAAGGAGCTTGTAACCCTAAGGGGAAGCCAATAAAGTAATACATACATTACTTACCAGAATCACTGTGTGTTGGAATAGAAACGAAAATCTTTTATTTGAATTCGTCACGTTTAAACACGAAAAAACCTATTTTGGTAGACATTATCACGGGAATGGTACGATGCCTACAAATGACAACTGAATGAAGATGACGGCAGGTGCGTTTATCAAAAACGTTGAAGGACGCAATAAAGATGTTACAAAGAAACATAAATATTTTCACTGTTATACTGTGCCCGGTGTTACAATCTACCCCAGCTGACCCTACTGAGAAAAATATCTTTAAAAATAGCTTAACTTTTCGACGGTTCAAAGTAGAATGACCCCTTAACGGGGTATACCCGTTTAAACCCTTGGAAAATGTGTAGGTTTTTTGGGTTTTTTTACAAGTCCACGGTTTGATGCGGATTTCCCGTTTTTTTTTACTATTTTTACATAGTATTATGAACTGCTTAAAAAAAAAGTTTCAGTTAAAGAACTATTGTTTTTCAGAAGTTATGGATACATATCCGAAAGTCTCTCGATTTTAGACGGCTAAACAGTGGGCCTGAAAACAGCTGTATGTCGTGTCTGAAATCAAAAACAATAAAATCTTCTTATAAAGTATGTCAATAGCTATCGTCCAACGGGGCCGATTTTGAAAATTTTGAAAAATGAAGAAATGGTGGGAGATCAAAGGTAAAGTTACATTTACCCCCCCCCCCCCCCCCCCCCTCCGCTCTAATCTAGCCTAGCCACAACCAATACTAATATCGTCGGCTGTGAAACAGATTTCAATATAATATGCCGAAAGTTTTTCATATGTTTTTGACAACATATGTCAAGGTCATTGAAATTGGAGAGGAAGTAGCTTTCAATATACATATTATGCCGAAAGTTTTTTATTAATATCTCCGAAACTAAGGTCGACCCCCAAAAAGTTTAAAGGGAAATGTTGTTTACAATGACGACTTTGAGAACATATGTGAAGGTCATTGAAATCAGTGAGGAGGTAGCTTTTCGACAAGTTTACCAAAAGTGTAATTAGTGAACCCGAGGGCTTCCACATCACTTCACCTCATAACACGAGTAATGTTATAGCTGTTAAAATGTCTGTTTCCAGACGAAGAGTACGGGCAAAAGAATGTTTCCGTAATGCTGGACGACCAAGAAACAGAATTGGAAATCATCGATCATCCAGCGGCAGAGATGTCAGTGAGTACCCATAGAGCCTAATCGCTTAATTATATTATTTCCATGGCAAAGAGGAGTTTTTGCTGTTCGTTCGATTATGCAAACTCCATTTTGTGCTTTTCCACTCTTCTTCTTGTATCACGTCTGTTTGGTACAACTTTGCCCGTTTTAGAAAGTGCGAGAGTATGTATTTAATGACCTACGAAAACACAGAGACCTGAATTTTGGTTGAAATTGAATTCCCTTGTTTAAATGTTGCTACAACAAATTAGTCGTAATATAGGATACATAACTCCAAAAATTCCTTAAGAAAATTTTGAGGACACGTCAGGAGTACATATAAGCTTGGAGCACTTTGAAATTCTGAGCATCGATTTCGGTTACCATTTCTTCACCCTCTTGATAAATTAAGCGGGGCAATATATCGGAGTTCACCTGGATGAAGACAGGAAATTATATCCAGAAAGGAGAGAATTGGGGCACAAAACAGGTGGTTCACAACTCTGAAAATCTAGTTGACGCCTAACTAGATTTCGAGCTGCCTAACTTCTTCAAGCTAACGTCGAGTGTTTTTAGGATCGTATTTGTCGAAGGATAACTTTATTTCTTCTAATCGTGAAACTTCTTCCCCACGTAGTACTCTCAACGACGTCACTGATTAAGGGGTTAGACTACTGTAACGGCCCGAAAAAGTAGGTAATCTTCTGATGCAAGTTGTAGAAACATTAATCATTCCATTAAATTGCGGTTTGGCACTTAATTTTAGCATCTTGTAAAGCATTAAAAACCATTATAGAAGTTAAGCAAATATATATAAATATATGATACGAGGTGGCTCCGAACTGACGGTCTTTTTTTACGGAGGGTAAACGGTGTACCTCATAACTCAATCTTGGATTATCTGAAACAAGAAAACGAAATTTGTCTATAAAGTATAATGTTATGCCTAAGCATTAATGGGCTCGTTTTTTAATATTTTGAAGAAATTCTTCGGCAAGAATCGGCATTCTTAAACAGCGAATTTTCAAAATATTAAAAAACAGGTTCCTTAATGCTTAGGCTTACATTATATTTACTAGAAAAATTTCGTTTTTTTTGTTTTAGATAATCCAAAATTGAGTTAGGATGTACGCCTCTGACATATGTTAAAACATATTTTCTTAACTTTTATAATGGTTTACAATATGCTTTACAATATGCTAATATTAAATACCAAACCGCAATTTAATCGGATGACTAATTTCTCTACAATTTGCATCAGATGATTACTTCCCCTACATCACACTTTGTTGCAGGAATGTCTAATTTATCTTCCGGTGCAACATTCGGAATATTACACGAAATATTCCCGAGACATTACAAGTAAATTGCTATGTCCGCCCCTGTGCAACATTGCACGAGAGATTTCTGCAACATTTTTTCTGAGATTTTACAGCAATGGTCCCGCAACGTTCCCAAGATTTTACAGCAATGATCACGCAACGTTTCGGAGATTTTACAGCAATGGTCCCGCAACGTTTCGGGCAGTAGAGCCAAAAATAAAAATAACGGTATATATGTGTGTCTGTGGGGGACGCGATGACAGGAATGTGTGCAGAATCGTCGTAGTAGTATAGATCCCGTGTGTCTTTTTCTCGTAGAAAATTCTTTTTCCCCAGGGGGATTCGAACCCACGACCTGCACCATCGTAGACGAACACATTACTTTTTTTAAACTGATGTTTATTATCAAAATGCGTAACAATTTTAAATTCAGTTGGCGATAAATAAACATAGAAAAATAACCATTAATAATATCAATGGATTTCTACTTGATCGTTCGCAAACGATTCTCATAGAAATGCGGTCTCTGTTCTTAATAACTATGAATTTAATACATTTTGGTATTGGTCTAAAACGAATAACGTTTCGCAGATTGTTCCGTACTAAAGATTACACGGATTAAGTCGGGGGAAACTATAAAAAAAAACCCGAACCAGTATATTGCACAAACTTAAGGACTAGAACTTAGATCTAAAAACTTAAAACTAGAGACTTAAAAAACTACTGAGGGGTGACGAGGAAATGAATAATATTCTCTTACACCACACTCCTTTTAATTCGCGAATAGGCGATACAAAGTTAAATACCGAATATAGGTAACTTATTGAATTCGTGTGCAATACGGCGCGTGACGTAGCCTCTTCAGGCGGTTCCAGGTGAGTGAGGGCGAGCGGCACCTCAGGAGGGCTATTTATACAGCCCTCTCAGAGGGACGCGTCCCTCAAGCGACGCCGAAAACGCGCGGCAAATTTTGGCGCGAAAACCGCGTCCGCACGCCGAAAATCCCTTACCTGGGCAAGTCTGACTCACCCAGGAACACGGGGGAAAACCCGAGCCTCCAAACGCGTAACGGTACATCGCCCGTTCCTCAAGCGTACAAGCTAGCATCGCAGCCGCTACATCACCCCCCCCCCCCCCCCCCCGGTAGTAATTAGCACAAATTACGAAAAACCAACTTGCAGTCTATCCGGAAATTTAACTCTTCTACCATATCGTGTAACAAAACGCCCGACTGGCGTGGACAAATCCGGAGCTGGTACAATTGGTAACACATTACGTACAACGGGTGGAAGTACAGGTGGAGTTACAGGTGGAATCTCGTCATTCTCACGCGGTGTCACAATGACAGGAGGTACTAATTCACCACAAGGTAATACTTGAGTGCGATCCGGCTCACTTGGTATATCGTCCGCGATCACAAACGCTGGTTTTACACGATTAATTGAAATAACCCTAAGCTTACCATTAATATTTACAGTAAATGTTTTTAGATTCCGACTCACAACAACGTAAGGCCCATCGTAAGGCTGCTGCAAAATCGTTCTCACCGCGTCATATCGTACAAAAACACGCTTACAATTAACAAGCTCCTTAAACACAAACACGCGAGGAGTACAATGTCGCGATGGTTCGGTAGGCCCCACACTTCGGAAATGATCACGCAACTCTTTAACAAATACCGCGGTGTCGGAGTTCGTCGACGGCGATAAAAATTCACCCGGTAAACGTAACGAAACTCCATACACCAGCTCGGCCGAAGTTGCCTGCAGGTCCTCCTTCCAGGCTGAGCGTATCCCCAGCAGAATGGTTGGAAGAACCTCCGTCCATCGAGAATGCTGATAGCACCGAATGGCAGCCTTGTATTGTCGGTGGAATCGCTCCACCATGCCATTGGCCGCTGGATGATAAGCCGTGGTATGGAAGCGAACCGAGCCTAACAAAGAGTTTAACTCCTTGAAAAGGCACGACTCAAACTGTCGTCCCTGGTCCGTGGTCACACGCAGCGGGGTCCCGAAACGACATATCCAACCCTCGAAGAATGCTCGTGCAACCGTGGCTGCCTCCTGGTCGTACAGCGGGAATGCCTCTGGCCAACGCGTAAAGCGATCTACGCAAGTGAGGCAGTATCGATATCCCTCAGACACCGGTAGAATCACGATGTCGATGTTGATATGCTCAAACCTCGCTGACGGCTGAGGAAACGAGCCAAGAGGTGCAGAAACATGCCTCTGTACCTTCGATAGCTGACAAGGGATGCAACTCCGCGTCTATTCTCTACAATCAGCCTTAACCGACGGCCAAACGTAACGCTGGGTTACCAATCTGACCGTCGCCTTAATCCCAGCATGGGACAGACCGTGCAAAACATCGAAAACGGCACGACGGAAGGGGGCCGTTAGATAAGGCCGCACAGTGCCTGTTGAAACATCACTCCACATCATTGTGGAAGATCCGGGAATCGCCACCTGCTTCAGCGCCAACCCAGAATCTTTCTGTAAAAATTCCTGGAGCTCCGGATCAGCAGCTTGCGACGTCGCCATCGCCTCAAAGTCAATTGCCTCTTCCACGCAGTCCAGTCTGGATAGCGCATCCGCTACCACGTTGCCTTGTCCAGCAATATGACGAATGTCCGTCGTGAACTCACTCACGTAGCTGAGATGTCTAATCTGCCTTGGGGTACGTTTATCCGATTTCCCGTTAAAGGCAAAAATAAGCGGTTTATGGTCCGTAAAAACCGTGAAAGACCGCCCTTCCAACAATGCCTAAAATGTCTGATTGACTTATAGATCGCTAATAACTCTCGATCAAAAGTGGAATAATTCCGTTCAGTAGCCGATAATTTGGTAGAGAAAAAAGCTAATGGTTCCCAACCATTACCAATCCGCTGTTGCAAGGCGGCGCCCACCATGGAGTTCGATGCATCACAAGTAAGCTCCACAGGAGCGTTGGGCTCAGGGTGCGCCAACAAGGTGGCCCGCGATAGACCCTCCTTGCACCGACAGAACGCTTCACGGGCTTCCGACGTCCACACGATCGGGTTGTTGCCTTTAACGTTATTTCCCAACAGGTCATTCAGGGGAGCCTGAGCCTGCGCTGCCTTGGGCATGAAACGTCTGTAAAAGTTTATCATGCCCAAGAACCGACGCAACTGTTTTGCTGTAACCGGCTCCGGAAAATTATTGATAGCGTCTACTTTTTCACTACCTGGCCGCGACCCCAACTCCGATACTACATACCCAAGGAACTTCACCTCCGGTTTACCAAACACGCACTTACGCGTATTAACAACTAAATGGTACTTACGTAAGCGATCAAACACGATTTTCAAGTGTTCCAAATGCTCAGATTCTGATGTAGACGCGACTAAAATATCGTCAATGTAAGCATAACAAAAGTCTAAACCACGAAGTACTTCATCAATAAACCTCTGAAATGTCTGAGCAGCGTTACGGAGTCCGAAAGACATATACGGAAACTCGAACAAACCAAAAGGCGTTGTAATGGCTGTTTTTGGAATATCTTCCTCCGCCACAGGAATCTGATTATAAGCGCGCATAAGGTCTATGGTCGAGAAAACCCTTTTACCCCTTAACAACTGCGCGAAGTCCTCTATATGGCGGATGGGGTACCGGTCAGGAATAGAACGCGCATTTACGCCCTGGTAATCACCAACCGCTCTATATAGCCCCTCTTCGGAACCTTTCGGCACCAAATGCAAACAAGATGACCAGCAACTTTTCGATGGTCGCGCGATACCCAAACGCATCATAATTTCGAACTCCTTTTTCGCGAACCGTAGCTTATCCGGTGCGAGCCGTCGAGGCTTGCATGAAACGGGTGGTCCTGGAGTTGTCTTTATATAGTGGCACGTATCATGATTGACCTCAACCGGCGTGCCTCCAGGTTTCGTAATGTCCGGATATTTCTGTAGTAGGTCATGGAAGATGGACTCGTTTACCACCATCTTGATTGAAGCCACCTCATGCCGAACCGTTGTACCTTTAGAACGCAATGACGTCGTTGAATCGATAAGACCCTGATTCCGGATGTCCACTAAAAGTCCGAAGTGTGCCAAGAAATCAGCTCCGATGATGGGCTTGGATACGTCCGCCACGACAAACCTCCAGGTGAATTCACGACGCAGACCCAGGTTCAACGTAATGGTCGCCGTACCATAGGTTGCGATCGGCGTCCCGTTCGCCGCGGAGAGTTCGTAGGTCGATTTCGGGCCATGGTCAATCACTAAACTTCGGGGGACAACACAGAGGTCCGCGCCGGTGTCGATTAGAAATTGCGTTTTAGTTCGCCGATCCAACATAAAAAGACGGCGAAACGTAGGGCTGGAGTCGCGAGCCGACATCAGCGACTGCCCCGCGAGTTTCCCTGGCCAAAAGTGCAGGGCTCGATACACCGGTGTGCTTTATTCGCCTACTTAGCGTGGTACCAGCACATACCGTTTTCCGCATGTTCCCTCGATCTTGATCGCGGCCTTGAAAAACTGCGCGGACGACGCGAACTCCCTTGATCACTACATCGGAAGGGTTCATCCCTCCGGGAATGACGCAGTTCGTCAATCTGCGCCCTCATGACCTTCGTCTCATCCTGCAGGGAAACGAGGAGCTGCATCATTCTGTCCGCCATTAAATCCATGGGACTCGGCTGCGTCGATGGTCCAGGATGCGACGTTTCGGCAACCATAGGCCGTCCGGGCATGGTTTCCATGATGGCGTCCGCTAACACCGCTACTTTCTCGAGCGACGTGTCCTTTTGCGTCGCTAGGATAGCTTGAACATTCGCTGGCAAACGTCTCAACCAAAGCGTTCTCAATAACGGCTCCGTAACGTACGTCCCCGCTAGGCCCCGTAAATGTCGCAGGAATTGAGAGGGTTTGCGATCACCCATCTCCTCGCCTTCCAGCAATAGGCGAGCCTTTTGCTCTTGTGAAACACTCACACGGCTTATTAATTCGGCCTTTAACTTCTCATAGAGACCGGACTCCGGAGGATCTAACAACACGTCCCGCACTTCTGCCATATAACACGGTCCTAACGCTCCAGTAACGTAGCTCGATTTGATCGCGTCGGACACAATCCCGGCCGAGAGGAAATTTCTCTCCATAATACAAAACCATAACTCCGGATCACTCGGCGTAAAGTCCGGAACACGAATTCCGACACGGTTTGTTGCGGGCTCGGTAATAAGGGACGCCCCTGCGGTATCACCATTCTGTGGCATTGTGCAAAATGTCTATCACTGTCTTTTTGTCCTAAAGTTTATCACTACCGCACGACTTGACGCACAATCACCTTCGCGACAGATCACGTCGGGGTCACCAATTTGAGGGGTGACGAGGAAATGAATAATATTCTCTTACACCACACTCCTTTTAATTCGCGAATAGGCGATACAAAGTTAAATACCGAATATAGGTAACTTATTGAATTCGTGTGCAATACGGCGCGTGACGTAGCCTCTTCAGGCGGTTCCAGGTGAGTGAGGGCGAGCGGCACCTCAGGAGGGCTATTTATACAGCCCTCTCAGAGGGACGCGTCCCTCAAGCGACGCCGAAAACGCGCGGCAAATTTTGGCGCGAAAACCGCGTCCGCACGCCGAAAATCCCTTACCTGGGCAAGTCTGACTCACCCAGGAACACGGGGGAAAACCCGAGCCTCCAAACGCGTAACGGTACATCGCCCGTTCCTCAAGCGTACAAGCTAGCATCGCAGCCGCTACACTACCGTATTTACAGTGAGTCCTTAGATACTCCTAATTAATGCTATCACAGCTAGGTGACCCGTATAATGGGTATTATCAGTCTAAAGAGGAGGTCTATTGGTGAGTGTCGATATTCGTTTGCGCTCGGAAAGCTCATACATGTGGGTGTCGTTGACCTCGAGCAACCCGAACTTGTTATAATTAAGCCTGCTAAAGTCTAAGGAGTCTATATTTGGCAGCGCTGTGGAAAACATGAACTTGTTATTGTTAACCGGGTGGTCATGCGGATTAATCGCAAGTCTTTTGTCTGCCTTGTTTCTTCTTCAGTGATATAGTAACGGTATGTTTTTAGTGTTTTGTGCTAGGCCTGATTTGTCACAATATGTAAACGCTTGAGGTGAGGTATTACCAGTTATTAGCTCTCTCTGCTATATATTTGGGGGCTGCATTAATAAGGAGCGAATAATGCTATTTTTGATAGTGGTATTTTGACAAAAATCGCTCGACAGCGCAAATCTTCACCGATTTCAATAAATTCTTTTTAAAATACTCATAAAGGATTCAGCAATCACGGAACACTGCAGTAAAACCTGTATCTGTTGGTTTAATCTATAAAACACATTATTTAGCATAACATAAGGGGGAGGACCTACACCTTGAGTCACGCCGGCGGCGGCCCCTAGATGCGGGGGTCGCCGGCGGGGCCAAACGGACGCCACGAGCGTACGTACCGACACACGGGGGTGACGCCCCACGATGTGGTCCACCAAGGGGGGCGGTGGCAGGGGCTCCCCTTCCTTACCCCTGCCGACGGGGGGACAACACTGAAGACCGGATCTATCACCGAGAGGACGACAACCGGCCCACCCCGGGAGATCGGATCAGGGCTACGAACGAAGAGGCACAAAGGCACCCGTCAACCACGACGGCCAGATGAAGGTCGCCCGAGAAAGGCAAAAGGAGAGAACTCGGAGACAAAGAGGGCAAGATGAAAAGTGGAGCCGGACATACGCGCGCGACCGCGGACGAGAGACCCGACGTGCCAGCATACACGAGGGCGCGCAGTAGTCGCGGCGACGTTTCCTCAGCCAAGATAGGCAAACAATGTATGCACAAACGAGCGTTTCAGAGGGAAGCAGTCGCGGGCCCGGCCGAGTCATGGGACTAATACATGGACCGTGGCGCCCAAGAACGGCGGTGCCCTGGTCTGGAGAGCGCGAAGTAGTCCGAGATCCGGTCGACGGAGTCAGAGGCGGAGGGCCCGTTGGCTCACAGCTGGGGACACCCTCATCTCGCGGGCATTTCGTCTCCGCGCGGGGGTAACACCGACCCTGAAGAGACACCCCTCCCGTTTCCGCCCTCGACCCGTCCCGCAGGCAAGACCATCCGGAGGAAGCACCAAGGTACGAGGACAACGGAGGTCGACAGAGACGAGCCCTCGGGCAATATAACGGAAAAGAGCTTCAGAACAGGAAAAGTAACGACCGTCGCCGTCGTCGCTCCGCGGTGTCGCTGGGGCTGCGCGGGGGCGAGTCGCAAGCAAGGAGGAGGGAAACCGGCGCTGCAAGCGCTAGAGCGATACCGGCGCACCAGGGGAACACACCTTGATGCGGAGGGCCGCAGGGATCGTGGCCACACCGACGCGAACCGGGTCGCTACCAGATCCCAACGTACCTAAACCAGAACTATTTTTTTTTACTTGGAGGAAATCCCCACGGATACCCCCAATCCTCGGAAGAGGGTCGGGGGTTATGTGGGACTCGAACCCACTAAAACCTCCAAGGTGGTCTACCACGTGTGCGGAGTTGCGCGCCTGAGGGGAGGGACTTGATGCGAGTGCAAACTAGCGATTCGTTCGCTGCCCTCCCCCCCTGCGCTTTGAGAGCAACTCCGCACACAGCACCCCCTTCAAGGGGGGCCTTCCCTGGGGGAGTATTAATACCTCCCCCAGCTATGGTCTCCTAGCGCGGCGGCGCGACGGACCACGCGTCCGCGCCGCCTCTTCCGGGGTCGCTGCTACTAGGGCGGGTGGTGCCCCCCGGCACCCCCGCCCCACGACCCCGCGATCGAGCTGCTACCCGGCCGCGACGATGCTACGGTCGGTACCGGGCCGGGGCGTGGACGGCTCCACGGGCCGTCCCAGCCGCCGCATCCCGAGGGGCCTTTAAGGCGGTCGGGGCGTGATTCCCCGACGGCCACCTCGGGCGGGCGGTCGGCGACGTGTGCCTATAGGGCGGCCCGTCATCAGCCGCCCGTTTATGCCCCGGAGCTCGATCGCACTATCGGGAGCGGCGTGGCATCGCCGCTCCCCGGGGGGGGGGGGGGCTAGTTCATGGACCCCCCCCCGCTCTCCCTCCCTGACATACAGCGGCCCGCCCTAAAGTTTGGCGGGCCGCTTTTCCCCTTCCCCCAAGATATCCCCCGACTGCACGCCCCCCTCCCCTCTCTCACAGGGGGGGGGGCATACGAGGGGTCTGTCGCCGCACCCGTTACGGGGTGCGGCCCCCTTCCCACTCCCCTTACGGGGGAGTGACGCCGCGACCCGGGGCCTTTTAACCGGGGGAGCGGGGCGACTTTCAGAACTAAGTCGCCGCACGGCCTCCCCCGGCGCCGGGTCATCTCGCGCGCCGCCTCCGAGGGACCGCGCGGGGCCGAAGACTCGCCCTGATCCGGTCCCTCTCAGCCTCCTCCTTCTCCAACATTATGACCTCGGAGAAGGAGGAGACGGCCGCCCAACAGTCCCGATCCTCCGCCATCCGACTCACGACAGTCGGAAGCGAGAGGTCGGGACCCAGCTGCCGCTGGAGGACCCGGCGGTCGTCCAGCCACTCCGGACACCTGGCCAGAGTGTGGTCCGCCGAGTCCTCGACGCCCCGGCCGCAGCTGTGGCACTGCGACGACTCCTCCCGCCCTATGCGACACAGATAATCACCGAAACACCCTACACCGGTGATCATCTGCGTCAGGCGGAAGGTGAGCCTGCCGTACCTACGCCCCACCCATTCGGCGAGAATAGGCAGGAGCGCCCCGACGACGCGTCTCTCCCGATGTTCAGGGAGAGACAGCCAGTCAATCCACCTGGCTCCCATGCGTCGCCAGGCCTGGCCCCGCACCTCAGGTCCATCCCGCGCAAGCATACGATGCTGTTCCAACCCTGCGTTCCGATGCGAGTCCTGCGTCGTCCCAGCATACGACGCTGCTCCAACCCCGTGTTCTGGTGCGAATCCCGTGCCGTTCCTTGGTCCTGCTCGACGTTCCCTTGCCTTGGTAGTTCTGGAGTCCCCTTATTAAAACGGACGAACATTATTTCTCATTCGGTCCACTTTCTCGAATCGGTGGAGTCGGGGAGACCCGGCAAGACAGAATGGCGAGACGAGCACGAAGCAGAGGATCGCGGTTAGTCACAATCGTGCTAAGGCTCGCTCCCCAAACAATCCGCTCGGAACTCCCCACTCGTCTTCTCTCTTCTCTCTTCTTCGCCTCCAGTTTTCCCGTCCTTGACTTCCTGATGGCCCCATTCCTCTTCTTAGCCTCTGGTGCTGCTCCAGGGGACCGTCTCGGTGCAGCTCGTCAGCGGCCCCGTCTCTGCGATGTCCCCTCCGACCGATCCGTGCGTCGCACGTCCGCCCGGTGGTTGGGGACACCATTTCCCGTCCGCTGTCCACCTCGTAGGGGGGGACCCCTCAATAACCATTGCCCGGCCAGGATCCCGACCAGGAGGGTAGCGGGGTGGTTCCACGTATGTCCGCACCCCGCTGCGGACCACCACGCTATTGTGGTACTTTCGGGGAATTCGGAGCCGCATCCAAGCTGCGGCAGCGGTCCCCCGACACCTTGTCCCTCGTCGTGGGGTATCGTGAACCTGCAACGAACAAGGGAAGGGGGCCGGACTACGAAGGTGACCTTCGTAGTCTCGTCCACTGATTAGTACACGACTACTCTTCTTTCTTGAGTATCGCTTGATTCTTCCCTCTTCTGGTAACTTTGGCCCTTGTTCTTCAGGGTTTCACAGATCCGGCAACGGTGTTCGCCCTCGAACTCCCTCCGTCGCGGCTCCGTGTTCAATAATCGCTGGAACGATATTCGTCCTCGAACTCCCTCCGTCGCAGCGGCGCGACGGTATTCGCCCTCGAACTCCCCCCGTCGCGGCTTCGGGTTCAGCTCTCCTGCAACGATATTCGCCATCGAACTCCCTTCGTCGCAGCTCAGCAACCCCTGCGACGATATTCGCCATCAAACTCCCTTCGTCGCAGCGGCGCGACGGTAGTCGCCCTCGAACTCCCTCCGTCGCGCCTTTAGTCGTCTTTGTCGTTCTCCTCAAATTTTTCTTTGTTGGTAGCAGTCCTTCTGAAGGTGACCAGCTTTTCCACACTGCCAGCAGGTTTTCCTCGTGTCGTCTTCTAATCGGTCGTCCGTTCTGGCGAACCTCGCCCTCTTCTCCGGCCTCTCAAAAGCATAATAATAATAATATTTATTCACGGGACAAGCCCATTAAGACAAAGTATATCAATACAATAATTATAACAGACAGAACAGCCAACCGACGTCATGTTAACTCGAACAATAACAATAAAGATAAAGACGGCATAAAAGTGAACAGAGGAAACACCGCGTAGGTCTAGGATAAATCAATATAAAGCTATATTAAGCCATCCGAGAACAAGGCTATTCGAACGTTAGATTTAATAATCAGATTTAGTCTTCCGTTTTTCGGTATGGGGTTCTCCCGAAGAACCCCGCTCTTGTCGAGACATCGTCTCTACGGCCTCAATCTGCAGAGCTCTGGTCACGGCAGCTCTTAGAGATGTGAAACCGCCAAGGCGTAATTGTCTTTGCATTTCCGCGCCAGCTAGAGCCGTTACAAATTGAGATGCGGCGAGCTTATCTCGTGCTTCTGCCGGGCAGTCTGCGAACGCGGCCTGTGCTAACTTTTCTATCTTCGTCGCTAGTGACGAGATACTCTCATCCTTCCGCTGCCGATGGCTTTGGAAGAGTACGTAATTTAAGTTGGAGAGGTTCTTTGCTCCAAAACGAAACTCGAGCGCGGACACTAACTCGACGAAACTCTCGCACTGCGCGGTTGATAACGTCGTGAATATACTTCGGGCTGGGCCTTCGAGGGCAGCGATCAAGGCCGTGGCCTTCTGCGCGTCGTCCCACCGGTTCGCCCGTGCGATCGTCTCGAATTGGATCTTATACTCTGCCCACGAGTTTTTCCCGTCGAACGTCGTAGGTTTAACCGCGTACCCCAAATGAAATACGCGAGAGCCTACGCGATCACTGACCGGCAGTGGAGCAGTTTCCTGCTCCGGCTGGTCGACGGCAGTGGTCGGTCCGGGGACTGAGGCGAAGGACTGTACACTATTCGCACTAGTGACCGCGTCTGGTCCCCGCACAGCCGCGCCGCCGCCCACCGGGGTACTCAGGTTCGGTATAGAGAGTGCAGACGCTACAACCTGGACTCTTCTTTCTATTTCGGTCATCCGGGCCTCGAAAGCTGCCTCTCGGGCCTCCCGCGCCGCTCTTTCCAGGGTCTCCCTCTCTCGCCGTATGACTTCTCCCCGTTGCCAGCGGGCCTCGTCCTGTTTCCGTTGCTGTTCCATCTGTCCAACGATGGTCTGTTGGAGCTTCTGGAACAGTTCTTGCACGCTGGGATCCTCTGCCGCTCTCATAGAGGACCTGGTACACGCGGCGGGACCGTGGTCACGCATTCCACTTCTGACACCAGTGTTGCGTCGTCGGGTTGATTCGGCGCACATTATAGCACCTTTACTTAAGTACAAGGAACGTAAACAGGACTGGATAACTCAAAACGAAATAACGATATTTAATCAACAAGGGACTATAAGCTGGGGAACAGTTATTCTGGGTTGTATCCGTCTACGCGCAGTGGTGGCTGGACTCAGAATGACAGCTTGACAGGCGATCGTTCCGATCGCCTTCTTCTCGCTTGTCCTCTGTCAATGTCGCGTGCACCGGCGGGCCATGGATTCTCACCCATAGGGTGTTCGCAACACTATTATTATTAGCGCCTCGTTTCGAGTTTACAAACCTCCAGAAATCTTTGATATTGCTCTGCATACCCGACTAAGTTTTCTGTACACAGGGTTAAAAAAGTAATGTTCACCGCTTGGAAGGGTGAATCTACACCCCCGGATTGGTGGATAATTGCATAAGACTTTGTAACGAGTTATAACGGTGTATATCACTCTTGTATATCACAAGCTGTATCACTGCATATTTTTGACTCCTCTCACTGGAGGATTATTTAACTTTTTTTTTTTTGACGTGGAGAAATCCCTAACGGATACCCCGCCCCCCCGGGGGAGGGACGGGGTTATGTGGGACTTGCACCCACTAAAACTCCACGGTGGTCGTCCTCGGGCGCGGATTCGCGCGCTCGAGGGGGAGGACATTCTGCGGGAGCAAACTAGCGATTCATCCGCTACCTCCCCCTCAGCGCAGTGCAAACTCCGCGCTCAACAGCCCCGCGCGGCAACGCGCGGGGTCTTCCCAAAACTCCGGCGACGCGAGACGGACCACGCGTCCGCGTCGCCACTTCTGGGGGGGGGGGGGGGGGGGGTCGCATGATGTTGTGGAGGGGTGAGCGTGCCCCCCGGCACCCCCACACCGCGACCCCCGCGGTTGAGCAGTGACCCGGATGCGGCCCGAAGGGTCACGGCCGGGCGGGGAGGCGGCACTAGGTCATATGGTCAATTGACCGCCGCACTCACCCTTTACCTGCTCGACCGCCTTCTTCGGGAGCGCGCTAAAAACGGCGCCAGATGGTCGAATGCTCCCCGGGGGGGGGGGGGGGGCTTTGACACGAGGACCCCCCCTGATCGTATCTCCGCCGTCGCGCGTCGCGCCCTGCCACGACGCGACGCCGACGGCAACTCGCGGCTAAGGCCGCCTCCTTCCCGAGGCGCCCTGAAAAGGGCGCTTTCCACCCGGGGTAATGCCGACGGGGAGCGGAGGTGACGCACGAAACTACGTCACCGCCCTACCTCCCCCGGCCCCGGGTCATCTCCTTCCCCTCCTCCTTCCGGCACTCCGAGGGGCGGCTATGCGGGTCGGATGCCCGGTGCGGATCCGGTCCTGCTCGGCCTCCTCCTTCTCTTCCATCACCGCCTCCGCAAAAGCGGAGACGGCCCTCCAACACTCCCGGTCTCCCGCCATCCGACGCACGACCGTCGGCAGCGAGAGATCAGGGCCCAGCTGCGCCTCGAGGACACGCCGATCGTCCACCCACTCCCGGCATCTAGCCAGGGCGTGGTCGGCCGTGTCCTCGTCGCCCGAGTCGCAGCTGAAGCACTGCGACGACTCCTCCCGCCCTATGCGACGCAGGTATGTGCCGAAGCAACCGACACCTGTTATGACCTGCGTCAAGCGGAAGGTCAGCCTGCCATACCCGCGCCCCACCCATTCGTCCAGAATGGGCAGAAGCGCCCCGACAACGCGACCCTCCCGATGTTTCGTGAGGGCCATCCACTGGTGCCATTTGGCCACCATGCGTTGCCGGGCCTGGCCCCGCACCACTTCATGTCCGCCGGCATTCAGGCCCCCAGCGTCGCGGAGATCACGGACGGCGGAATAAACTTCCGCCTCCATCTCCGCGAGCAGGTGGAATGGGGGGGACCCAGCCAAAGCGGACAGTTCGGCGTGTGACACCGTGCGATACGCTCGCACGGATCGGAGGACCGCCTGGCGGTGAACCCTTGCCAAGAGCTCACGCCCGACGCGGCAGTCCTCCAGGTCGCCGGCCCATATAGGCGCGCCGTACAGCGCCATGGACCGGACGACCGTCACATATAGCCGCCGAACCCCCTCGTGTGGTCCACCCAGGTTGATGATTCGCCTGAGGGCGAATACCTGCTTCTCCAACCTGGGAGCGAGGGCTTTAAAGTGGCGCGTGAATCGCCAGTAGTTGTCCAGGGTCAGACCGAGATACTTCATCTCTCGGCCGACCCTGATGCAGGCGTCCCCGATCCTCAGGGACGCTCCGTTGGGGACACCGCTCCCAACCCTGTCCGCGAGCCACATCGCCTCGGTTTTCTCCAAGGCGACTCGCAGACCGAGTGTCCCGATCGAGGCTGATCGCCTCCCTCCAATTTTGCCCGGAGGCCACCACCAGGGTGTCGTCGGCATAGCACACCAACGACACCCCCAGCGATGGCATCACGACCCGCAGTACCGCGTCGTAGGCGAGGATCCACAACAGGGGCCCTAAAACGGACCCCTGCGGGACCCCGCGGTACACATACGGCACCCCGTCGCCCTCCCGGCCGACGTACGAGACCACACGGCCGTGGAGAAAGTCCCAGACCAGGCGGCGAAGGTAGAGCGGGACGTTGTGATACAACAACACCCGCTCGATCGCCGCCCAGGAGACGGTGTTAAAGGCGTTGGCGATGTCCAGTGACACCGCCACGCCCACACCGCCCCCCCCGACCGCCCGGCGCGACAGCGATCGTACCATCTGTATGGCATCGATGGTCGATCGCTGCCGCCTGAAGCCGTATTGGCGGTCGGACAGGTCCGGGCCCACGGCCTCCAGGTGCTCGCACAGGCGGGCAGCTATTACTCTCTCGAGTAGCTTGCCCGCCTCGTCCAGGAGGCAAATCGGCCGATACGCCGAGGGTGAGTCCGCGGGTCTACCGGGTTTCCGGAGGAAAACCAGCCTCGCCTCCTTCCAGGCTGGGGGGTATCTGCCGGTCTTCAAGACGGCGTCGAACAACCGCTTGAGACCGGCTCCTAGGGCGCTCAAAGCGCAGGCCCATACTCGCCCGGGCACACCGTCGGGACCCGGAGCCGCGTTCCTCCTGCGCATGCGCGCCACAGCGGAAGCGAGCTCCTCGTCGCTGACCCCAGGGGCGTCGGAGGTGTCCGCGCCCCTGTCCAACCACGGATCCCCGGACTCGTCGGCGCCACCCTCCCCGTGTACCGGGGGAGGGGGGAACAGCGCCTCTAGAACTTGTTCCAGGAGCCGGGGATCGAGGCCCTCCGTGACCGGGGGCGCCCAGGGTCCGAGTTTTATGGACACGGCCCTGTATGGACGCCCCCACGGATCCTCGTTGAGGGTCGCGACGAATTCCCGACAGGACTGATCTTTTGCCCGGGCTATGGCCCCCCGAAGTTCGCGGCGCGCCGCCGCAAAGGCGGAGCGCAGCTCAAGGAGCCGTTCCTCCGAGACCCGTCGTCGATCTTGACGACGGGCCTTGGTATACTGGCGTCTGGCCACGAGATTTGCCGCGCGGAGTTCCGCGATCTCGGCCGACCACCAGTACACCGCCTTCCGACCCCCACCCGGCGGCCCGGTACGCGGCCTAGATGCGTCGCAGATAGACTGCAACGCGCCGCGGAACCAGAGCGCGCCGGCAACGGGGTCATCCAGCACGTCGCCCGGCAACGGAGGCCAGGCGACGACGGAGGAAGCGAGTAGGGCCGCGTCAACATCAAGGTGTTTGAGCGCCCATCGCGGGGGATGCCTACCGACTCGGGCAGGCGGCGGGAGGGCGGAGGTGGCCAGCATCACGTACATGTGGTCTGACGCCGGCTCACAATCCTCCGCCACCCGGCAGCTCGACGTTTTTGCGGCGGCCGCGGGGTTAACCCAAATCAAGTCGATAACCGACTCGCCCCGCGGGCCGCGGAACCCCATCGCCGCCGTCCACTCGAGTAGCACCTCGCTCCTGGAGTCCGTTCTGGGAGCGCCCCACTCAATAGCGTGGGCTTTGAAGTCTCCCAGAAACACGACCGGCTCGGCACTCTGAGGGGCGATAAAAGCCCCCACCTCGTGCAGCCGGTCCTCGAACTCCGGGACGGAAAACCTCGGCGCGAAATAGCATCCCACCACGAGGAACCCCCCCCCCCCCCCCCCACTTAACGGCCGGCCAGCCGCTGCCATGTCGGGCGACCGAACACGGCAGGGCTCCCCGTTCCACCCCCCCACGTCATCGCCACCTGCCGATCCGGATTCGTGGACCGAAAACATCGGTCCGGAAGCGGATACGGCTCGGTGGCGACAACCAGCCCGGCCCCCAACTCCAGGCGAGCCTGCTCAAGCAGGTCGTGCGCTCGCATGGAGTGGTTTAGATTGGCCAGCAGGATCGGTGGGCCTCGGGGCATTACAAAGCCCTTTCTGCGGCCTCCACCGGATCCTGCTCAGGCCGGGCTGCAGCCCCCGTTTGCTCGGGGGCCCCGACGTCGCTTTCCGCGGCGGGGGAGACAAGCTCCCCGCCGTATGACGCGGCGATCGACTGCGCGAGGAGAACAGCCTCCTCGGCGCTGATCGCTGTCTCCACCTCCCCGGTTGTACTCGCGTGGGGGGTCGCCTTCCTGGCCTTCAAGAAGGCCTCTCTCCCCCTCTCCTTCTTCTTCCTCGACCCCTTCCGGGGAGAGCCCCCGGGCGAAGACGGCGTCGAGAGCGCGTCAGCCGAAGCCCCCGGCTCCCCGCCGGCCTTGCGCTTGTCCGCGCCGGACTTGGCCGCCGAGCTGGAGGCCAGCACATCGGTCTCCATGGTCTCGGCGGGCGCGGCCGGGCAAGCCACCGCAGCAGCGGACGCGGACATGGGCGCAGACAGGGGGGGCGGCGCCGCTCGGGACGCCGCCGATGCGGAGGGACCAGTCCCCCCAGGCACACCCCCTCCCCTAGCTCTCCTCCTTCTTACTGACGACGCAGGAGGGGGCCGACAGGCAGGGCCCCCCATCCGGTGCTCGCCCGGCAATCCCGCGCTGGTGCACAAGGGGCAGCTGGGGACGGCGACGCAGTGTCGCGCCACGTGCCCCTCCACCCCACACCGGTAGCAGAGGAGGCGTCGGCTCTCCGGGCTGGAGCATTTGGTCTGAACGTGGCCAAACTCTAGACACCGGAAGCACTGTAGCCTCCTCTGCGCGAGCGGCGTCACTCGGGCGGCGAGGGAGTTGATCACTATCCTCCCCGCCTTAACGAGCCCGGACGCCGCCGCCGCGGGAGCGCGAACCCAGAGGGAGAAAAGTCCCGCCGGGTCCCGCCGCATCTCCCCGACCGTGACGTCGGCCGGCGAGCACCCCCCCCCCCCCTGCGCCGCGACGGTGGCGCGAACCGCGTCCTCGGACGCCAACTCCGTCAGGCCGCAAACCCTGAATTCCGCCATCTTCTGGGGGCAGTGCACCTTAATCCCGCTGCCCCCCAGCTGCTCCAACAGCTTGGCTTTCAGGGCCGTGGCCTTGGTCGAGCCCTGGGCCCCCGGGATTTCGAGGACGAGCCCCCCGGTGACGGCGCGCCTCGGCCGCATCGAAGCGATGCCGAGGTCGGCGACCCGCGCGGAGAAGTCCATCTCCCCCCCAGCCGGAGCGGTGATCGCCACCGCTGCGGATCAGGGGGCGCGCGGGATCGCAACCGGGGCTCTCCCGGGAGCGCCCGACCGCTGGGGAGCCGGCGCCACCGCGCCCCTCCCGCGCACCGCCGTCACTGCGCCGCCACTCGCGGCCGCCACCGCCGCCCTCCCGGCTTTGCGACCCACCACCTGGGCCCACGTGCCCTGCGGCGCTGCCGGGGTGGCGGGAACTCTGGTCGGCAGGATTATTTAACTAATCTAAACCTTGACGATGCGGTTCAATTCTTGTATGGTCACTTATACACAGCCATTGACTTGGTTGTACCTACAGTTGTCAGATGCATGGGCCCACCACTTTGCGTTTGTCAGTATCTACTACCTGAAGGGTAGTGGCCTGGGGTAGGCAACTTTAGGGCTCTACGCAGACACAACACGGCGTTTAAAGGGACAGAAGACCGTGCAAGGTGCATTGGCCTAGCTAGGCCTGAATTAAGTGGTGTTTTCCCAACAAAAATTCGGAGTTGACAATAACCAGTTAGAATTTTTACCTATCTTTTGCCTACGGACAGTTGAACGGATAGGGCACAACAATAGATTCTGCTGGTTGACAGGAGGAAAAGTTTAAAAGGAACCATATGTCGCAAACGCAACATTTGTGAGAAAAAAATTGATAAAGTTAAATTATGAAGGTTAGGCGATACTAACTTATTAACTTACCAACGTTCTCGATCATTTACCTCCTGCGTCTTCTTCTCAGCCACAGGACACTTCCATCATTGTTTATGGCGCGTAACATTCGTGCCTGTCCAGTGGCTTCTATATGACCACCGTCATTGTCTAGGCACTGTTACAGTCTTGCCCGCATGTTTCGTCGCACCTTTTCAAAAATGTCCGGCGAATTTTGAATCGTTTGGAACGCTTTGTCAATTCGACGCTTTAATTGTTCCCGCGTTGCTATTTGGATCCCCGATTTATAAACTATATCGTTGACTGCTCCCCACGGAAAAAAATCGAGGGGATTTAGATCAGGCGAACGTGGTGGCCACAAATG
Organism: Andrena fulva; assembly: GCA_946251845.1. Classification (NCBI taxonomy): domain Eukaryota; kingdom Metazoa; phylum Arthropoda; class Insecta; order Hymenoptera; family Andrenidae; genus Andrena; species Andrena fulva. Next base: position 15,470,398 of record OX276333.1, on the reverse strand, counting down.
AGGTGCAGGCCTGCGTCCTATCCACCGTGTGCCAAACATCTGTCTTAAATAATTTCTGACTTCCAGGGTGAAATGTGCTGGTGCACCATCGTGCATAAAATACAGTGACCGGCGTCTATTTTGTGGCAGTAATTGGCAAAGTTGGCCTAACAAATTGTAGTGCAAAGACGCAAATATGTTGCACCGGTTAACAAGGGGAAATAAACAGGGCCAATAATGTGGTTACCCACAATTCCTGCCCACACATTGACAGAAAAACGTCCCTGATTGAATCGTTGGATGGTTGCGTGGGGATTCGCATAGGCCCACATTCGCGTATTTTGCCTGTTTTGCAGAGCCACGCTCGAAAAATTGCTTTCGTCTGTGAAAAGCACATTTTCTAAGAAACGGTCATTCCGTTGTAATTTTCGCAGCATCCAACGGCAGAAGGTACGTCGAGCAGCATAATCACTTGCACGGAGTGCTTGGACTCTAGGGATTTTGAATGATCGTAGACCTTCTTCGCGAATTATGCGTCGCACCGTCGCGTGCGAAATATTTACGCGACGAGCAATACTCCGGAGGCCCATTAGTGGGAATGCACGCGCTAATGCGATAAGGCGTTCTTCCGTTCTGCAGGGTACGGGAGGTCTACCTGGTCTCGGATGGTTGTTCACTCTCAAATTGTGGTCCTCTGGAACTAGTTCCAAAAAACGATGATCGAGGCGTTGAAATTTCCGTCGGTACGGGGCCCGTATTGCCCGGCCATTGTCCACCAACCATTGTCTGTATATTTATCGGGCTAATGAGTAGTCCCTATTTGCTTCGTCAATGGCACGAAGCATTTGACGAACATTTTCTCCACCGTTACGACCTCTGCCTCTTAAACGTCGCTCCATGACACTCGGGATATACACTTATAAACACTACATAATATTAATAGTAACCAATAACTAATAATTGTTAACTATATTAATCACTAAACTATACACTGTGTAATAAATGTTCCGTGTTTGTCCAATACCCGCAAACACCACACGTGATGCGAATCCCGTGGTCCCAGCGATAACAAAGAACAAACTGATGTTCGCTCCTAGGTGTTTAGGAGGCGACGAAAATCCAACTGGTTGCATTTCCTTGGTGTAGGAGGGACCTGGAGCTCTGCAAATTCTTCACTGGAGAGGGGGGGGGGGGCTCTCCTTCTTGGAGAACTAAACGAGGAAAATGCAAACATCTGGTTCCCAAAAACTAACAGGCAATTTGCTCGGCCGGAGCGTTTCGGTAGGGTCGCGGTTTATGACCGTATTGTTCTGCGAGTACGGGCTGGGCAACGGTGCGCGCGGGATCCAGGTCACCACGTGCAATCCACGGAGCAATATAAGGATTAACTCAGGCCGAAGAATGTCTAATAAGGGTCAATTCAGACGAGCGATACGGCGTCGCACAGTGGGTTGAAATCCCAGAAACACGGCGAAAATATGAAGGCAATCTTTGATATTTACAAAAATGAGTATTCTTGTGTTTTCGAGGTCGCTGATTACGAATCTGAAGTAAAAATGACAAAAAACAAAATGGCGGCTCCAATATGGCGGATGCGTATGCCAAAAAAATATCAGATTTGGTCTAAACTTGGTATTCTAGGGTCTTCGAGGTCGCTGAGTACGAATCTGCAGTCAAAGTGGCAAAAACAAAATGGCGGATCCAATATGGCGGACATGTATGCCAAATAAATATCAGAGTTGGTCTAAACTTGGTATTCTAGAGTTTTCGAGGTCGCTAAGTACGAATTTGAAGTCAAAGTGGTAAAAAACAAAATGGCGGATCCAATACGCCAAAATTCTTTTGTATTTCGATGTTTCTCCGATTTTTAGGGTCTCATACCACACACAATATAAAAAGAATTAAACATTTAGTTAACTTCCAAGTCCGATCAAGCATTGTTGTTTGCACAGTTATCATCTCTGATTATCAAAGAACTAAGATTAACTTTCAGATTTTGCTCGTTTTTGCTCCAATCCCTAAAATTACAATTTATTCAAAAATGGTCTAAACTTGGTATTCTAGAGTTTTCGAGATCGCTGAGTACGAATTTGAAGTCAAAGTGGCAAAAATCATAATGGCGGATCCAATATGGCGGACACGTATGCCAAATAAATATCAGATTTGGTCTAAACTTGGTATTCTGGAGTTTTCGAGATCGCTGAGTATGAAACTCATTTAAAAGAGCCACCACTGCCGCCGTGGAAACTTGTGTTAATTAAATATCTTAACCGATTACCTGGCAATGTATCATATATGATTAAAAAATATCTGGCAAATTCTGCCAAATCTGCCAATTCTGTATCATATATGATCAAATGGAATAACTTTGAGATTCACTTAATTTTTCGATGTTGCCAGTTTGGGCTTGAATCATAAAAAAAGCCGTGCCAGTTAACCGGTTAATCAAAAACGATTATTTTAAAGTAAATAAAACCAAAGATTGCTCTTTTAACCTTATTTAATACATTTTTCTAAATATGCAATAACACAATTTGTGAAACAGTTCTACTTGTACGATAAGTGCAACACCTTTTTATTTTTTATGATACGGCAATGCAGTCATCATGTTAATGATAATGTAAACTAAGTAGTATCACTACTATCATATTCATCATCAGATTGGATCGGTGTAGTTTGATCATCACAATTTATAACTGGAGGCAATAATAAGTTTAATGCTTCTTTGGGTAGAGATCGACGATTTTTTTGTGGTAATCGTCTCTTGCTGGTTATTATGGGATCTGAACTTAATAAAAAGTGGTTAAGAATATCCTGATTGCATTTTTCGCGGCTGCATTTTCGAGAATAATGTTCACGATATTTTTTAAAATCTTTGTTGCGCGCTTCTTGCGCTTCTTCTGTCAATTGACCAATTGGCAATAAAGCAGCCGATATTATTTCAGGACCGTGAATGAGAAATTTGTGGACAGTGGGAGGCATACAGTACCATGGATATGTTTGTACAAGAAGTCTAGCTGTATCTAATGAAAATTGTCGGAACTTTTCTACATCAATTTCGTGACCACATGACACTACAACTAATACTATATGCATTTTTTTAATTAAATCTACATCAATATTTGTGATTTCTGCAGACAGGTCTGCATTGGCAAAGAAACGCCTGGCTGTATTTCCATCATTAGAATTACCAAACCCGGGTTTAGGTTTGTCAATGATTAGCCCAGTTTTTTCTCTGAACAACTTTTGGATTCTACGTTTATTTTCCAAGACTATTTCTTTATTCCCCCCGCGAGCTTGCCATTTTTTTATTGGAAGCTTGTACGCTAAGTGTAGGATACATTCGAAGAAACGAATCCAACCATGTAGTACCGATATACCGAATTGTAAATTTTCCTTCTTTACTTCTCTATTTATCATTTCGTCAATGGAATTGAATTTTTTTGATGTTGCGCCACAAATATAACATTTTTGCGTAGACGATGTTTCAGTAAGAGCGTTACACACTTTACCGTCAATCATCGCAAAAATTAATCTATGATTAACAGAATAGGATCTACTTTTAAGGGTAAAAAAACTATTGTTAAGGTTTTCGATCTCTAGATCTACCCTACATTTTTCATCAAGGGTAACTTGCGTCGATTCTTTTAAAAATTGTATTTTTAACGGTCTGCAGTACCTCGTAGAAGATGGGCGGGGGTTTTGCCAAATTACTTTGCTGTTCCCACGATCCGGATCTCCACACACAAGGCGTACAGGTACCATGGACGTTATAAAGACTGCAGAATCATTGGCTTCAGATCCATGAAACGCTTGTTTGTAGGAACTGTGGCCTGAACTTCCATCGAAGCCCCACTTTGTCACTAAACAAAGGTTCTCTAAATCCTTATCTTCTAATATATTTAAAACAGTTTCTTGAACAGTCAGGAGGCGTTCCACCGTATGGTCGAGTAAAGGGTCTTTTTATCCCTCGTATAGCTGAAATATGTGCGCAGAATAAAATGTATATCCACAGCCTACTACAGCTCTTCCTTCCTCACCTGAGCCGGTCAAAAACAGTTAGCTGTACGAACTCCATTACATGTTTATTCCAAGCTGCTTATCAAACGATTTTGTGGTGTTTTTTTTTTGCGTTTTTGTGTGTTTTAAACTTCTGTTTCACAATGAAGACGTCAATTTCAGGTGTTTATTTAATCACTTTTTGTTGTTATACGTTTGCGACAAATAATAATACCTTCATAAAGTTTAATTCAAAATTGATGCGTATAACCTTAATTACCATAGCTGACCTACAAAAAGAATTAAACATTTAGTTAACTTCCAAGTCCGATCAAGCACTGTTGTTTGCACAGTTATCATCTCTGATTATCAAAAAACTGAGATTAACTTTCAGATCTTGCTCGGTTTTGCTCCAATCCCTAAAATTACAATTTATTCAAAAATGTTCGCAATTTATGAAAATAATTTTTTGCAAACGCAGTTAATTGAAATATTTATATATTTATATGTTGTTATTTTCAGATGTAAATGCAAATAATATGTTTATAACAAGACAAAAACTTTTTAATATCTTAAAAAAAGCCCCAAATCGCAAATTAGACGATCAATTTTCTTTTTTAAGAGAGCAAATTAGAAAACGAACGAAATGTGCGGATGAGAATTTAGTATCTTTATATCATAAGATATCTCAATTTAAATCTCAATTTAAAACTAAATGGATACAAGCGAACAGAATTGAGGATAGATTTTTAAAAAACAATAAAAATTGGTTGAAGAGTTCGGTGGGTTTTAAATTTTGTTCATCAAAGCAGCAAGGTCGCCCAGTAGTTAATTTCGAAAATAACTCTGTGAGAAGCAAGCGACAAAAAACTGAGAACTTACGGCAGTCATCTCTTGCGGAATTATCGTATGCGACACAAATGAAGCTAAGAGCCTCCGGAAAAATAGAGGCATCGAAACTGGTACATGAAGTAACAACTTTTCCGTCAACACGAGCAAACGAATACAGGGAAGCTTACAAAAAATTTAAAGATGAACAGTCCCGAAAAATGTCTTGCGAAGATGCCCTAGCGCTATTGGTGGATGCTAAATTATCTAGGCATCAATATAGTCTTATTAGAATGAGTGATCCTGAAAAATTTCCAAGCTATACACTCTTGCAGTTGGAAAAGAAGAAGTGCTATCCGAACAGTCAGAGTATAAAGATAACTTCAACCTCAGCAGACGTTAAGTTACAAGCTTTACTCGACCATACGGTGGAACGCCTCCTGACTGTTCAAGAAACTGTTTTAAATATATTAGAAGATAAGGATTTAGAGAACCTTTGTTTAGTGACAAAGTGGGGCTTCGATGGAAGTTCAGGCCACAGTTCCTACAAACAAGCGTTTCATGGATCTGAAGCCAATGATTCTGCAGTCTTTATAACGTCCATGGTACCTGTACGCCTTGTGTGTGGAGATCCGGATCGTGGGAACAGCAAAGTAATTTGGCAAAACCCCCGCCCATCTTCTACGAGGTACTGCAGACCGTTAAAAATACAATTTTTAAAAGAATCGACGCAAGTTACCCTTGATGAAAAATGTAGGGTAGATCTAGAGATCGAAAACCTTAACAATAGTTTTTTTACCCTTAAAAGTAGATCCTATTCTGTTAATCATAGATTAATTTTTGCGATGATTGACGGTAAAGTGTGTAACGCTCTTACTGAAACATCGTCTACGCAAAAATGTTATATTTGTGGCGCAACATCAAAAAAATTCAATTCCATTGACGAAATGATAAATAGAGAAGTAAAGAAGGAAAATTTACAATTCGGTATATCGGTACTACATGGTTGGATTCGTTTCTTCGAATGTATCCTACACTTAGCGTACAAGCTTCCAATAAAAAAATGGCAAGCTCGCGGGGGGAATAAAGAAATAGTCTTGGAAAATAAACGTAGAATCCAAAAGTTGTTCAGAGAAAAAACTGGGCTAATCATTGACAAACCTAAACCCGGGTTTGGTAATTCTAATGATGGAAATACAGCCAGGCGTTTCTTTGCCAATGCAGACCTGTCTGCAGAAATCACAAATATTGATGTAGATTTAATTAAAAAAATGCATATAGTATTAGTTGTAGTGTCATGTGGTCACGAAATTGATGTAGAAAAGTTCCGACAATTTTCATTAGATACAGCTAGACTTCTTGTACAAACATATCCATGGTACTGTATGCCTCCCACTGTCCACAAATTTCTCATTCACGGTCCTGAAATAATATCGGCTGCTTTATTGCCAATTGGTCAATTGACAGAAGAAGCGCAAGAAGCGCGCAACAAAGATTTTAAAAAATATCGTGAACATTATTCTCGAAAATGCAGCCGCGAAAAATGCAATCAGGATATTCTTAACCACTTTTTATTAAGTTCAGATCCCATAATAACCAGCAAGAGACGATTACCACAAAAAAATCGTCGATCTCTACCCAAAGAAGCATTAAACTTATTATTGCCTCCAGTTATAAATTGTGATGATCAAACTACACCGATCCAATCTGATGATGAATATGATAGTAGTGATACTACTTAGTTTACATTATCATTAACATGATGACTGCATTGCCGTATCATAAAAAATAAAAAGGTGTTGCACTTATCGTACAAGTAGAACTGTTTCACAAATTGTGTTATTGCATATTTAGAAAAATGTATTAAATAAGGTTAAAAGAGCAATCTTTGGTTTTATTTACTTTAAAATAATCGTTTTTGATTAACCGGTTAACTGGCACGGCTTTTTTTATGATTCAAGCCCAAACTGGCAACATCGAAAAATTAAGTGAATCTCAAAGTTATTCCATTTGATCATATATGATACAGAATTGGCAGATTTGGCAGAATTTGCCAGATATTTTTTAATCATATATGATACATTGCCAGGTAATCGGTTAAGATATTTAATTAACACAAGTTTCCACGGCGGCAGTGGTGGCTCTTTTAAATGAGTTTCGTACTCAGCGATCTCGAAAACTCCAGAATACCAAGTTTAGACCAAATCTGATATTTATTTGGCATACGTGTCCGCCATATTGGATCCGCCATTATGATTTTTGCCACTTTGACTTCAAATTCGTACTCAGCGATCTCGAAAACTCTAGAATACCAAGTTTAGACCATTTTTGAATAAATTGTAATTTTAGGGATTGGAGCAAAAACGAGCAAAATCTGAAAGTTAATCTTAGTTCTTTGATAATCAGAGATGATAACTGTGCAAACAACAATGCTTGATCGGACTTGGAAGTTAACTAAATGTTTAATTCTTTTTATATTGTGTGTGGTATGAGACCCTAAAAATCGGAGAAACATCGAAATACAAAAGAATTTTGGCGTATTGGATCCGCCATTTTGTTTTTTACCACTTTGACTTCAAATTCGTACTTAGCGACCTCGAAAACTCTAGAATACCAAGTTTAGACCAACTCTGATATTTATTTGGCATACATGTCCGCCATATTGGATCCGCCATTTTGTTTTTGCCACTTTGACTGCAGATTCGTACTCAGCGACCTCGAAGACCCTAGAATACCAAGTTTAGACCAAATCTGATATTTTTTTGGCATACGCATCCGCCATATTGGAGCCGCCATTTTGTTTTTTGTCATTTTTACTTCAGATTCGTAATCAGCGACCTCGAAAACACAAGAATACTCATTTTTGTAAATATCAAAGATTGCCTTCATATTTTCGCCGTGTTTCTGGGATTTCAACCCACTGTGCGTCGTTGCGATTTCGAATTGGTACATATATATATATATATATATATGTGTAGAGACACATGTATGTATTACAAGTGACTCAATTTTTTGCGGGAGTATTGTTATATCGCACGACACCGCATCGCTTCGTCTGAATTGACCCTAAAGATAGGATCTCCTAGCAGTGTGCCGGTGTAATGGAGAAGCATGCATCTGTTTCTCCTAGCTGCGTTTTCGCGAGACGTATTGATGTTGAATGATAGTTTTTAATTGCTCTGTTGGTGGCATCTTTCTTACATCTGGCATATTTAGGTAAAAACTGAACCGGCTGATCGGCCACAGCGTTTCGTCAGGATCGCGGTTTATGACCGTATTGTCCCGCGAGTCAGCGGGAAAGAGCGGTACCTACGAACGGGTCCGATGTCATCGTGCGTACTACCCGCCGATACACAGTGGTCCGAATCGCCGATATCGTGATAAAAAATCCTTACGTTCACATTTCACCCTTTATCATTATGAAGATGGTCATTCCAGGGGTTTTGGGGGTCGCAGAATCTGATTACGAGGTCAAATTTTTTATTAGATTCAAACTAAGCCCTGTAGGGGGAGGAAATGTCGATAAAATAATGGTATGTTTTGTTTAACAGTACTGCCTGATTTGATTACGTTATTTCAAGTTAATTACGGCATAAAGTTTAGAAAAATTAACAGAAATAGCGTTCTTATGAGAGAAAAAGGTATTGAGCGCACGAAAACTAGGAAGTCAATAATTTGTATAAATTCACACTTCAGATATTGAAAATGTTTTTAATTATCCATAAGATGAAATTGTGCATTCATTCGATGTTATAGAAATATATAAGAAGTTATAAATAACTGAAATATAAGAAATTATGTGATGGTCGTATTTAATCGCATGTTACATTTTTTGGAATTGACGGGCATCTTTGAAACTTATATTATTTGATAGTCTATAGTATAAGGAATGTATGTGCAAAAGGAGAAGCTGCACTTTTTTGCGACTTCCGAGTCATAACCAATTATGTTGGCAGCAATCAGGCTGCTTGCGCGGAAGAAGTAAGTGCTACTTAGTTCCGATCCACATTTAACCTTGACTCTGCGTACTAATAGTTTAACGTTATCCGTGTACAGGGGTGTAATTATACCCCACGCGTTTTCAGTCCCGCATGTACAGAAAAAACTGTAGCTGCGTATTTGTGAAGTTTTATTAATTTTTGATGATCAATGATTTTTATGTTAACGGAGAAAATGTTCGTTAAATGCTTCGTGCCATTGACGAAGCAAATAGGGACTACTCATTAGCCCGATAAATATACAGACAATGGTTGGTGGACAATGGCCGGGCAATACGGGCCCCGTACCGACGGAAATTTCACCGCCTCGATCATCGTTTTTCGGAACTAGTTCCAGAGGACCACAATTTGAGAGTGAACAACCATCCGAGACCAAGTAGACCTCCCGTACCCTGCAGAACGGAAGTACGCCTTATCGCATTAGCGCGTGCATTCCCACTAATGGGCCTCCGGAGTATTGCTCGTCGCGTAAATATTTCGCACGTGACGGTGCGACGCATAATTCGCGAAGAAGGTCTACGATCATTCAAAATCCCTAGAGTCCAAGCACTCCGTGCAAGTGATTATGCTGCTCGACGTACCTTCTGCCGTTGGATGCTGCGAAAATTACAACGGAATGACCGTTTCTTAGAAAATGTGCTTTTCACAGACGAAAGCAGTTTTTCGAGCGTGCCTCTGCAAAGCAGGCAAATACGCGAATTATTGGCCCTGTTTATTTCCCCTTGTTAACCGGTGCAACATATTTGCGTCTTTACACTACAATTTGTTAGGCCAACTTTGCCAATTACTGCCACAAAATAGACGCCGGTCACTGTATTTTATGCACGATGGTGCACCGGCACATTTCAGCCTGGAAGTCAGAAATTATTTAAGACAGATGTTTGGCACACGGTGGATAGGACGCAGGCCTGCAACTCATTTGTGGCCACCACGTTCGCCTGAACTAAATCCCCTCGATTTTTTTTCCGTGGGGAGCAGTCAACGATATAGTTTATAAATCGGGGATCCAAATAGCAACGCGGGAACAATTAAAGCGTCGAATTGACAAAGCGTTCCAAACGATTCAAAATTCGCCGGACATTTTTGGAAAGGTGCGACGAAACATGCGGGCAAGACTGTAACAGTGCCTAGACAATGACGGTGGTCATATACAGGGTGTCCCAAAAATGTCGGATTTCCTTGACAGGGGTGACTCAGGGGGTGATTTGGAAGAACTTTTTCCTTAGCGAAAATATTGTCCGAAGCTTCGTTAAAGAGATATTAAGAAAAATCCCGACCAATCAGAGCGCGCGCCTTCCGCCCGAGCTCCCGCGGTAGCGTTGGCTACGCGGTAGGCGACTGCGCTTGTGCTACGAACGTACGAACAAGCAAGTCGGCATGCATCGACGGAAATCGCGTTACACAGTTTTTTTTTAAAGCAGAATCTTAAATAAGGATTATTTGAAGTGAGAGGACAAGAAGTACGTAAATTTCGTTTTTAAATAAGGCATAAACGAAAAGGTAATGTAACAGAAAATGTACAAGTGATCGTAATTCGTTATTGAGGTAAAAATCCGTAGTTTAATAACGGCCAACACAACTAAATTTAAAAAATAATATTAGGTGTATGAATACATTCTTTTCGACTGGATTTACATAATAAGTACAAAGCTACCGAATTTCTATCGCGGTGGTATTCATAAGCAGCCAGAAAAATGGCAAAAGGTAATAAACAATAATGGAAATTATTTCGATGATTGAGTTGTTTTCATATTTTTTAAATCGAACTGTTATTGTACCCTAAAATCGGAAAGAATTTATTTCCACACCTAATAATCACCAATAAATTAAATAAAACTGTTTGGGAATGCACAAGTTCCCAAAACCTCAACGCTTACGCTCACCGCAGCACCTCCTGGTCAGCAGACCATGAGAAGGACTGACGAGCGTTCCGCCAATCAGTGACGATCGATCCACCAATCAGCACCGATCGATCAGCCAATCAGCGCGTCTCATCGATGCTCCAGAGGAATCGATGCGGCGCGCGGACGGAAGTCTTTTCTCCTTTTCTCCTTTTCTCTTTCACCTTTGTTCTCGCGCTTAAATGTAACGCTCGCGGATCCACAATCAATCAACCAATGAGATCTCCCCACGTCGATCGATACTCGAGAACGTTCGAGACGACGCCGTAACGGAAGTGTTCATTCGTCTTCGATCCTCTCTTGTTCACGTAGAGTGTAGTGAAACACGTGTCGTGCGCGATTACTGTTTCTTGCTCACCTCGTGAGCTCGTGAGCTCTCAATGCTCAGTTAATCAGCTCGTGCATTTTCTATATTGTAGCGCAATCGTGCGTTTACACAAGTACTCGAGCTAAGACTCATGCTCCTTTGATTGTGGAAGCCGCGGGAATGTGTGCGCGACCTCGTGGCTGCAAAACGTGCTCGCTGATTCATTACAATGCGCATCCATCTTGTGTTCACTCTCGTTTTGTCTATGTGCAAGATCACACGTGTTGCTCGTAGTTCATTTTCTTTGCAAACCGCGATTATTATAGTGTTCAAGCCTTGTTCTGCAACTAGAATCACGCTCGCTGAGGTGTTCAGTGTAAGGACAGGTGATTGATTGTGCATTCATTTATTGACTCAGTCACGGATTGCACGACACTAATTGCGCGTATAAAGTCGATTGACTGCGTATTCGCGATTGTGCGTGTTCGCGTGTTCACGTGTTTAATACGTGTTTAATCATTGTTATTTAAGAGTGTTTGGGGGCTCATTTAACCGTTAATGTGCATCATGGCTAAACCGTTTGTGCACTTTTATAATAAAGACCACATTCTCGTTTAATCGCTGTGATTGAGTGTGCACCTTTTCACCGTCGACCTTAACCTCAAAATCCTACCAGCACCCACCAAACTATTTCCCGAACAAAAACTCACCCTTTCGGACATTCCTTTCCTTGCTTTCCTTCCCTTTTCGGAGACCTGTGCCACTAGGCCACTGTACCGATCCTGATCATCGGCGTCCAGTGCTCAGCTGATCGCAGGGTCAATGTACCGAATATTCACTTCACTGCACGGCTACTAACACTGATCACTTAATTTATTTTTCACGAAACGTGTTGTTCCTACGTTATAAAAATTGGTGGCCCCGAAAGGGGCCGATTACTGTTAATTACTGGGACGAGATTACTACTATTACCAGGCGAAAAGAAGACTCCTGGCCGACGGTCTCGGGCTGTGCAGTCCGCTGCTGTGACGATTGGTCGAGTCACCTATTTGGGCACACTTTTAAAGACGTGGTACACGTATTTTAGTTATTGGCTGAAGTTGCCACATACATTGTCGCACCGCGCGACGAAGAGAGCGAACGAAACACATCGAGACCGAGTGGGATAGAGCGATCTGACCGACGATCGTCAAAACAATAGCGTAGGCTACGCTTGGTACTACGACTCGACCAATCGTCACAGCAGCGGACTGCACAGCCCGAGACCGTCTGCCAGGAGTCTTCTTTTGTAGTATATGGATAGATGAAAATATCTGCCAAGTTTCAATTGTTTTCACTACACTGTTTTAAAGAAATAAATTATAACTTGAGAAAATTGTGTTGTCGGCACGATATGTATCTCGATAGCTTATGACAGGCCTGGGATTTAAGTGAACGCGGCGGCCGATTTTCGGAGGCTACGCCTCCTTTCTCCCGCCGCGCGTCTTGGCCCCCGTGGCGGCCAAGGAGCTTGGAGCGCCTCAGGCCCGTACCACGTGAACCGCGCGTGGCGTATTAGGGCGACATTGTATGTATAGGGAAACAATAGGTTTCCACATCGGCCCAGAGAGCACGATTGTCGATGCGTTTTTGTTTTGTCAACGCGCCACGCGCGGTTCATATGGTACGGGCCTGAGGTGCTCCAAGCTCCTTGGCCTTCGCGGGGGCTAAGACGCGCGGCGGGAGAAAGGAGGCGTAGCCTCCGAAAATCGGCCGCCGCGTTCACTTAAATCCCAGGCCTGGCTTATGAGACCACTGCAACGTCGCAATCCCCTGACCAAGCGCAGCAAACTTATAGGTAGTCGCTACGTATCTAACCTATAGACATAGACAGGGTTAACAGATAGCAGACGGCTTATAGACGTCGTGTGCTATTTGGGTTCTAACTGAATCTTCTGGCTAACTTTTTGTCTCCGTTACACTCATACAGAGATAGAAACAGGAAATGAGAAACATAGCGGGATTATGAATATGGAATAACAGGTAAAAATACGCGAAAAGATGCAATAATTCGGCACAGGTGACATTATTTGATATATTTTGCATAATGAAGAATACAATAATAAAATATATAAAATATCACGTTGTAACCGTTAAGCCGCGGGGTTACCGGTGGGACGGTGGAGGAACCGTATCGCCAGCTCAGGACGGTGGTCAAGGGCCGCCGATCGAATGACTGAATACGTAGAGGTAAGGTAGAGTACGATAATTTATTTCGTCGAGAGTACAGGGTATCCAGGCCAGGTCTATGCTGGCAAACAGAGTATGTACGGCTTAAACCTAGACTTAGCCTATCGCGGGTATCGGCGCGTATCGCGGCGTGGTTCGCGTCACGTACTTCGGGGCGTTGGTCGGCGGTGCGTATCGCGGCGCGTGTCGCGGCGCGTATCTCGGCGCGTATCTCGGTGATGGTCGATTCGGCGAGAGTGGAGAGGAAAGACGATTTGACCCTTCGGTGTCCAGGCGGGCCAACCCTGCCAATGGACCCTGGTCGGAGAGTCGGGGGGGGGGGGGGGGTCCGGTCACCCAGTGGGCACAGCCCGCGGGTGAGTCGGCGACTGTAAGGACGCTCTCGAGAACAGAGATAACTCTGTTCGGGAGATCGATGGCGGTTATCGGTATTTCGTCCAGAGGATGGATCACGCTGTCCTTCTGGGAACCGTGGAGGTGTGGAGGCGAAAAATGCACAGAGACTCAGTCTGTGGACGCACAAGAACTGGTGTGAAACACGGGCGCTTGGCTTTCGCAAGAACGAGTGGTTCGGCACAAGAACGTGGAATCGCACAGGAGGTCTCTGGGAGAGGCGTACTGTCAGCACGAACGCTCTAGGCGGTCTCTGCCAAATAGGCCTATGCCCCCGACCTGTATGTCCTCGTCCGCACATTTTCGGCAGCGAGAGAGTCTCTCGCTGTGAAACCCTCTCGCGCCAGTTCTCGGTATTGCGGACGAGTGGTGGGGGGCAAGACCGTTGGTGTAGCGCGGTACGCGCTACCTCGGTCGGGCGCGTGGTGGGGGGTAAGATCGTCGTCCCACCGGCGTAACTCGTTACAACGTTTTAGGCGTGTTGTAAGAATGTAATAATTTTATTATTTATCGATTCTTTGGCAATGGTTTGATTAACTTTTTCTTTTATCTGATTTTTCAGAAATTGGGCTAGTCCGCCATGTCCACGCAGTGCATATGTTTCTTTTAATTTCTATTGCCATGTCAATTTCAGCTGATGCCAACTTCTTTTTTACCGAACAGCCCAGATTTTCGATTGGTGCGAACGTTGATACAATCTTACTTATTTTCTCCTGGCTATGTCATACCGCAGTTTGTTCACGAAAATCTCTTTGCACTTGTTAACAATTTTTCGGAAGTTATTTTTAATTTTTTTAAAATTGTGTGTAGTATAACACAATCACGTGCCGCGTTATGGGCACCAACGGCAGAAATGCTCAATGCCTTGGCTATTCCGCTGATTGAGCATTGCCCTTTTTGTTTGCGCTCAGTAATATTTCTAATTACTTCTAAAGTATCTACAATACCAAAAACTACTTCCGCAAATTCATTTTGTAGTGAACACTGTATAATTTTCTTCATTAACCTCGGCCCGTCAAAGGTGAGATTGTGCGTGGCAATACAACATTGCTTTCCCAGCGATGTTAGCCATTCATGAAAATTTGCCAAGGCAGCTCGTATTGGTACAGACGGTACTTCTTGACCATTGTAAAGTAGGTCACCGTAGCAGCTTGTGAGATTATTTGCCTGACTACCACTGACAGGAAATATCTTTAATGGGATTGATATACAGGGTGTTCCGAAAATGCTGTGGTATCTTAAAGGGGGTGATTCGGCGGATGATTGCAAACAACTTTTTCCTTTGCGAAAATGCCCTCCGAGGTTTCGTTAACGAGATATTAATAAAAAGCACCGACCAATCCGAGCGCGAGCCTTCCACTGGAGGTCCCGCGCTAGCGTGGCCGCGCGCCGGGCCGCGCTGCGACTACGAACAAGCAAGGCGGCATGCATCGAAGGAAATTGCGTAGAATGGCAAATGAAAAAGACGTAACAAAAAAATCCAACCTTTTGCCATGGTTTGTTTGCCATTTAAAGTGAATAATGAATAAAGGATAAATGGATGAAAATCACGTGTAACGTAAAAAGACGAATAAACATTTTTTTTAGAAGATTCGAAAATAATAATTATTTGAAGTGGGAAGATAAGGAATACGTAAAATTCCTTGTGTTAATAACATATCCACGAAAAGGTAATGTAACAGGAAATTAACGAAAAGTGATCGTAGTTCGTTATTGTGATAAAAATCCGTAACTCAATAACGGCCAGCACTGTTGCTGATAACGAATAAGTCTGTTTAAAAAGCCCGAATAAATATTTTCGTACGAGAATTTGGAGAATTATCGCCGGAAATAAGCCATAGCTTGCGTTAAATTTAAAAATGAATGATCACCATTAAAGTAACTAAAACTCACCCTTGTCGAAAATTCACCTGCAACTTGAAAACTTGTGTCACTGGGTCACTGAACCGATCCTGGTCATCGATGGACGAGCCCAGTGCACAGCTGATCCCAGGTATACGAGACTACCCAAAGTTAAGGGTCGCAATGTCAGGTGCGTCCAGGTCAACGTACCGAATATTCACTTCACTGCACGGCTACTAACACTGATCACTTTATTTACTTTTTATGGAACGTGTTGTTCCTACGTTTTAAAGCCGCGACGCTAACCGACGAAACGTATCCTCGCTTGGTGTTTCGATATTGGGATATTCTAGCGCAAATGCTCGCGCAGCAGCACTTGCGTTCCCGTCGTTCCGGGCGTAGACCCAGAACATACGGTAGTATTCCTGGGCTGTGAACATTTCTGCAACGCGATTTCTAGCTGACTGACAGGATTTTTTCCAAGCAACTTCCGCTACCCCCAAGTAGCTTCTCCGGTTCCATTATGAGTTAACTCCCTCCAACCCAAGAGGCTTTAGGTAAAAAGAAGCCAGCACATTTTCGGAACACAGGTGTTTTGCAGAAGTGCAACGAAAACTTTCACAAAAGCCCGCGCTCCGTCCTTCTACTGCCAATGTACCCATTGTTTCGAGATAGAAAACAGACACCACGTGTATCGGTTCGAAAGGGCCCGAACGGAAGAGACGCAGAAAGTCTTCGAGTTGCTATAAAGAAGAAAATGCATACCATTCCTGTTTCCCCTTTCTGACACCCTGAGTTGACGTCTGCTACGAGGCGGAACCAATTAAGTCATAAATTATCCGAAACTGTAGAAAACCGTTCCCTACCGCCGACTTGCGGGACAATACGGTCATAAACCGCGACCCTGGCGAAATGCACTGGCTGATCAGCCTAATTAATTTTGGAGAACTAGAAATTACAGAGTATTATCCAGCATCAATACGTCTCGCGGAGAGATACAGGAAAAGAAGGGATAGTCCGCTGACTGCGCGTAGTCCCGCCTGCTTCGTCCTACCCTCAAATTAAAGACGGATCCCTTATCTCTCGTGTCTAAACACGCGCTCGAGTTTTCAAACAAAAGCACGCGTCGACGTATTCCGTTGGAGAGAAGGCGGGTTTGAAGTTCGATTGGTCCTGAACTAACCAATCGGGCCTGCTTATCTCTCGTGTCTAAACACGCGCTCGAATTTCCAAACAAAAGCATGCGTCGACGTATTCCGTGCGAGAGAAGGTGGGCCTTGTGGAGGAGATATCGCTGTGAAGAGGGCCTCTTCTGGACAGTGGCCGTTTGGGAGGGATGCAGGGCAGATTGGTTAGTTTGGGGCCAATCGGACCTCAAGCCCACAGTCTCTCGCACCGAATACGTCGATGCGTGCTTGTGTTTTGAAATTCGAGCACGTGTTTATACTCGAGAGATAAGGGATCCGTCTTTAATTTGAGGGTAGGACGAAGCAGGCGGGACTACGCGCAGTCAGCGGACTATCCCTTCTTTTTCTGTGTCTCTCCGCGAGACGTATTGATGCTGGATAATACTCTGTAATTTCTAGTTCTCCAAAATTAATCAGGCTGATCAGCCAGAGCATTTCGCCAGGGTCGCGGTTTATGACCGTATTGTCCCGCAAGTCGGCGGTAGAGAACGGTTTCCTACAGTTTCGGATAATTTATGACTTACTTGGTTCCGCCTCGTAGCAGACGTGAACTCAGGGTATCGGAAAAGGGAAACAGGAAGCAGGATTTTTTTCTTTATAGCAACTCGAAGACTTTCTGTTTCTCTTCTCTTCGGACCCTTTCGAACCGATACACGTGGTGTCTGTTTTCTATCTCGCAGCAATGGGTACATTGGCAGTAGAAGGACGGAGCGCGGGCTTTTGTGAAAGTTTTCGTTGCACTTTTGCAAAACACGTGTGTTCCGAAAATGTGCTGGCTTCTTTTTACCTGAAGCCTCTTGGCCTGGTGGGGGTCAACTCATAATGGAACGAGAGAAACTATTTGGGGGTAGAAGAAGTCGCTTGGAAAAAATCTTGTCAGTCAGCAGTCAGCAATCGCATCGCAGACAAATGTTCTCTGCTCAAGAGTATTACGCGATGTTCTGTGTGTACCCCCCGAACAACGAGGACGCAAGTGCTGCAGCGTGAGAATTTGCGCGGGAATTACCCACGGCTCCGAACGCCAAGTAAAAATTCATTTCCACCAATTTTTATAACGTAGCAACAACCAGGGTTACTAACCGTAACCCTAACCGGGTTTGGTTCTCTAATGTAGTGGAGTAACCCGCAACACGGGGTTACCCAGAAGATTGTGGGGCTGGTAACCCGGTTAACCCGCTCTTGTAATGGGTTATAATTCAGGGATCCTAACCCGAACTGTAACCGGGTTACTATGGGAGGGTTTTGAATACACTTACCAGGAACAAGTTAACTCATTTTTGAGCTGGGTACAGGCGTTGTCCGTTTAACTACTTATTTGACTCTAAATACGCATAGTATTTTTTTTATTTTGTTTTTAACTTCTACTGTTCTATTCGGTGTGTTCATTTGAACAGTTTACATCCAAATATCTAGAAAATAACACTTTTTTGCATACATTTCCAAACGCTCAAGAATTCAAATGCTCGAACTTTCAAATTTTTAAATTTTCAAAAGTGTGAAATGTCAAATTCTTAAAATCTTCGGATTTTTAAATTTCGTAACATTCAAAAGTTTTAATTTTCAAATTTTTTAATTTTCAAATTTTCAACGTTTCTAATTTTCAAATTTTCAAAAGCTTAAAACTTCAAACTTTTAAGAATTCGGATCTATAAACATTAAAAATTCTAGAAATTAAACAATTTTACGAATTAAGACTGTTCAGTTACATATACTTTTGCATATACTTTCTGCATATTTTTTTATGTATAGCGCATACATAATACATATATTGCATGCTCATATGTATTGAACACTGAGTTTCTATTTTTACATACCACTTTCTTACAAATGAATAAATTTGGCATATTACTTGTGTTCCAAAATAATATATTTCTTACTTTATATTTCTAAAACTGCACACAATTATTACGATATACTATATTGTAGTCGGATTTTGCATGCACATATTAGGGTAGACTCACTCTACCCGTCTAACTGATAGCAATATAAACAATGTGAATGTACTCTTGTATCACTTGTAACCCGCTCCGAGCGGGTTAACCTGCTCTGTGTACTATGTAGTAACCCGCTCCGTCCCGGTTACGACGGGTTACAGGAACTAACCCTTGGTAACCCCGGTTACGGTTAGGGTTAGGCCGCGGTTAGGAACCCTGGCAACAACACGTTCCATGAAAAATAAATTAAGTGATCAGTGTTAGTAGCCGTGCAGTGAAGTGAATATTCGGTACATTAACCCGGACGCACTTGACGTTGCGACCCTTACTTTGGATGGTGTCGTGTACCTGAGATCAGCTGTGCACTCGGCGATGACCAGGATCGGTTCAGTGACCTAGTGGACACAGGTTTTTAAGCTGCAGGTGAATTTCCGAAAGGGTGAGTTTTAGTTACATTATTGGCCACTATTATTTTTTAAATTTAACGCAGGCTACGGCTTATTTCCGGAGATAATTCTCAAAATTTCCGTACGCAAATTTTTCTTCCGAGTTTTTAATCCAACTTATTCATTATGAACAACAGTGTTGGCCGTTATTGAACTACGGATTTTTATCACAATAACGAACTACGATCACTTTTCGTTAATTTCCTGTTACATTACCTTTTCGTGGATATGTTATTAACACAAGGAATTTTACGTATTCCTTATCCTCCCACTTCAAATAATTATTGTTTTCGAATCTTCTAAAAAAAATGTGTATTCGTCTTTTTACGTTACAGGTGATTTTCATCCATTTATCCTTTATTCATTATTCACTTTAAATGGCAAACAAACCATGGCAAAAGGTTGGATTTTTTTGTTACGTCTTTTTCATTTGCCATTCTACGCAATTTCCTTCGATGCATGCCGCCTTGCTTGTTCGTAGTCGCAGCGCGGCCCGGCGCGCGGCCACGCTAGCGCGGTACCTCCAGCGGAAGGCTCGCGCTCTGATTGGTCGGTGCTTTTTATTAATATCTCGTTAACGAAACCTCGGAGGGCATTTTCGCAAAGGAAAAAGTTGTTTGCAATCATCCCCCGAATCACCCCCTTTAAGGAACCGCAGCATTTTTGGGACACCCTGTATACAATATACATACAACATCAGCGTTGCCGGGAATGTTCTTCGATGGACAAGATTATTTGGGTGGGGGAACACCTACAGGAGTGGTGGTAACGTTTGCATCACGCATGACGCGTGCACATTGTCCACTTGCAATGAAATAGTTTAATATCACAAACTATTTAAATTCATCGGGCAGGTCAATATAAGCTATCGCTCGTGCAGAAATAAATGATTTTAACAAACGTAAGGAATTACCTTTAATACATATATATATCCATACTCCAATGGGACCCTCCGAAACATCAAACTACACGCGTTACATACTTCTTATTAGTACTACTACTAGATGCTAACAAGATGAAAACCTTATTTAGGAGCTTATCCCGAGGTGTATCCGAATTAAATTTTGGGTGAAAATGGACCCCGCATCCAATGTGTTGTTAAAATATCCACCGGGCAAGGGTTAAATTACTTCATATGATTTTCATATCTATAAATCTCATATTATACATCTAACTAAATTTATATTCGGTGCCTACAAAACGTTCCAGCTACACCAAGCTATCACACTGAACCATACAGTCGACTACCTAAAATATATTCGAGTTACCCGAAACATACGAGCGGCTCGAAAAAATCGAGCTACCCGAAACACATTCGAGCGGCTCGTAAAAATCGAGCTACCCGAAACATTCGGGTTACTCGAAACCGTTCGAGTCTCAGCTCGGCTCGGATATTCAAGCCGAGCCAGGCTCGGCTCGGTTGTTTCGAGTCTCGAAACAGCTCTACGCTCAGCGTAACACAATCGCTTAACGCGCCTGAATACCACTGTTGACATCGCGCGTTTTGCCAAACTATTTCGCTTCTGTATTGAAAACAAAACGTGATCTACCCCTTCTGTTGATGCTTCCCGAAGGAAAAATGTCTGCTGCATCGCGTGGAATGGTCAGATTTTTTCCTAGACCCTTAGTTTTGGAAATTTTCAAAAATGGGTGCATTTCGGGTGTCATTTTCCCTTTGATCGTTGTTTAAACTATTTTAAATGATCATAATGCAATAATAATAACTTATATCGTTGTATTCAGGAGGGTTCGTAGAATAATTTGACGCAACGAGCAACCGAATAACTATTACCGTTTCGACACAAAAAATGTTCAAAGTTGAAAATTTGCAGTTTTTTCAAAATCGATTTTCTCAAAAAACTGAGTGTGATAGAGCATTTCTGCTTGCGGATTCGTGTTCAGGGCGAAACACTCTACAAGAATCACCCAGCGGATATTGCAGACCAAAAATCGTGTTGGACAGTGTAATTAATCAAGTTAATATATGGATGAATTATTATTTTCAGATCGTGGACATTTATTTTAAAAATCATCGTGGGATCATCCTTTCTATTCTATTACTTTATAATAATACTTTCTAACCTTTCTTTCCCTTTTCCTGTCTTTCTTTCTCCTTTTTTTTTTTAATATTCTAATAGTTTCTGCTGCTTATGCGCCAAAACTCTCGGCTGCTTATGCGTCGAAACTATCGGCTGCTTATGCGCCGAAATTCTCAGCTGCTTAGGGGCTGAACTAATGCGAAGCATTCGTAACTTACATAATATAATACACTAGTTATCACAAAGTGTAATTTCAGCTGCTGAAGCTGTGAATAGCATACAATAGAATAGAATACAATAAAATAGTATATTTGAAATATAAAAGTATAATTCATCATGTCTGTAATTAATAGACTCAAACCTCTCAATTTAGAAAGTATGCAAATTATCAATACAGGCGAATGGTTAGCAGACGACCATATTGAATATTTTCATAAATTATTACAAGCTCACTCTAATTATAAACCACGCGAGACGTGGAGAGTTCAATTTCCTGATACAATTCAACCAGTTCCTGAAAATCAGGATCACATACAGATTTTGCACAAATGCGATAATTTTGAAACCAATGCAGGAGGGCATTGGGTTTGTAGCTTTTATAAATATGATGAAAGAAGAGTTTATATTTATGATTCTATTAATTCCTGCAAGTTGCATCGTCATCATAAGATTTATCTTGAGAAGTTATACCCTTTTTTGACCAAACACGACGGTACAATTGACGAAAAATTTATTGAATTTCCACATGTGCAAGCTCAACCTAACGGTCGGGATTGCGGAGTTTTTGCGATTGCATTTGCTGTCTCGTTATTATTCAAAATATTACCTGATAAAGTAACGTACACTCATGCATTGATACGTCAACATTTGACGTATAGAACATTTTCCAAGCACTCAGGATCAACAATTAACACGTTGTGTGCACGAATATGAATCTGCAATTGATAGTACAATTAATAAAAATCCCTCTTGTGGAAATGATCCTGCATTTAAAATCGGTCAAAGATATATTACAAACGAAACAGATAATAAAATATCCCCAGTTCAAAATGTAGTACTTAGTGACAAAGAAGTCACCATATATACAAAAAATGTAATTCAGACAAATCCACCATTGGTTTCGAAGTCAAAAATCAGCAATGTATACCAACCAAGTAATAGGGCAGAATACATGTCTAATTATTATAAAAGGCAGAAAGAGGAAATTAATTTAAAAAGAAGAACTGTTTATAACACAAAAAAAGGGGAGTGTAACATGAAAAAAGGCAACGATTGTAAAAAACGGGGGGAAAGCATAAAAATTTATAATTATGAATATTATAACACCCACAAAGAAAGTGTAATAAAAAATAAAAAAATGCATTATGACACAAATAAAGAAGTGATATGCGAAAAGCGAGAAAATTATTATCAGCAAAATAAGGAAGGTATAATCAAAAAGAAAAAAATGCATTATGATGCAAATAAAGAAGTGAAATGCGGGAAGCGAAAAAATTATTATCAGCAAAATAAAGAAGGTATAATAAAAAAGAAAAAAATGCATTATGACGCAAATTAAGAAGTGATATGCGGAAAGCAAAAAAATTATTATCAGCTAAATAAAGAAGTTATCTCCAAAAAGCGGAAAGTATATAATGAAATACGTAAGGAAGATAATTATAATAAAGTAGCGAAACGTCGTGCTGTTCTGAAAATAATAAAAAAAGTATCGTAATATTGCTGTAACGAATAACAATATAGGAACCAAAAATAACAAAGAAACTTATATTAGAAAACTTTAAAAAATTATTAGCATGCCGTCCGGAGAAGCAAGTAGATTGGAAGCTGAGCGTATAATAAAATGGTGTTTTCATATTAGGCAAAAGTACATTTTGGAAATGAGGAAACTGTTGAAAGATTGTAAAGAAAAAGTGGAAGTTTCTTTAACGCGCGCAGCAGAATGTTTAGAAGTTGATGACAGGATTAATGCTTTGTGTGGACAATCCAGACATACATCTTCTTCAGAATCATATTTTGCGGAAAGTTCGTACCATACTTTCACCGGTTCTGAATCAATCATACTGAATTCGGAAGGGAAAGCTATAAACGTTCTACCTGTATTGCAATCGAAGAAGACGACAAAAGCATGGCATTGTAGTTATCTTTGTAAAACAAAAAATTTTGAAACTCTGAATAATGTACAGGATTTCTTCAAACGATTGTTAGAATGCTCATTAAAAAAGGTACATAAGTTGAACAACCATATCAGTAGCTGTTCTAATAAAGTACATGCTGAAAAAGTTGGCCATTCTCATGGTTGTTACATAAACCCTAAACTATGTAAGTCCAATTTTTTAGCCTTTGAGATACTGGCACCTCACTTTCCGGATTTACGAAATTTGAAAAGAATGATACACAGAATAGTGTACATTTATAAACACCTATTACATAATTTAGACAAAGCTTTAAACGACAGTGACCTTGAAACACTTGGACGAATAACACTGCAAGCTCGGAAAGAAGCTGAAGCGTTACAAAAAAGTAATACTGACGTAAGCTTGATCGAAGAAGAGATTATATCTCGATATTATTTAGCATTTAAAGCTTTCACAAAGCGGTCTATGGACACACCACGCATCCCGTGCGTTTCCTGCGAGAAACTCTGTTTTCAAAGAGAGGTTCGTAAGTTTGATATTTCTAAAAGAACATATAAGGGAAATGTAATGCAAACATTGTTAAATCATATTGAATATAAAGTTGGTGACATGCATTTTATTTGCCGATATTGTCACGATAAAATTCGCAAAGATTCCATACCACCAAAATGTATTTTAAATAAGCTTGATGTACGTTCAGTTCCAGAAATAGCAGTGTTGAACGATTACGAACGAATTCTCATTCAAAGAGCTAAACCGTTTCAAACGGTTGTGAGAATGGATACAGTAATGCGTAAAAATATGCCACATAAACATATGTTTCCAAAAGTAAAGGGGAGAACATTTCACCTTCCTTTGCCGTTAGAAGAAAATTTAAAAAAATCTGTCCTTCGACCGAACCTTTAAATCAAAATCATGAATTATACATATTGGTGCGGAGCGTTCCAACAAAATCTAAAATAGTTTGGGAAAAGTTAGTTGACTTGAAGAAAGTATGGAATGCCTTAGTTTGGTTGAAAGCCAATAATCCTCTATACTTAGAAATTGTTTTACCACAATCGCACGATTTATTGCTGAGTGCCAAATTACCAGATACAGAATTTCAAGAAGAAGTTGTTGCCAATGATGATAATAACGAATCTATCGAGGACGTTGAAGGTGAAACACTTAATATCGATGAAAACCACAAACGTGCATTATTGACGCAAATGTCACAATCTGATTCATATTATGATCAGTTTACGATTTATCCAATGTATGGCAAAAGGGTTAACGAATCTGCTACCGCACTCTATCAAATGCTTAAAGTTCAGGACATTCCGTTGGGCCATCGTGCTGAACACTTAGATGTGAAATGTTTTCCAGATTTATATCCTTATGGGGTGAACGGACAGCATGAAGAAAGATTGGTTCGTTTGACTGATCATGAATTCATTAAGTCCAAACTGATGTCCAAGCATTCGCAATTTCAATTGAACATGCAATATATTTTTCATTTATTACACGATACCAATATGCGGCAATTGAACGCTAGAATTTTTCACAAAATGAACGTCGTAAATCCACGTGAAAAATACACAGCTGCTAGTTTTCTAGAGCAACTCTCTAAAGATCAGCTACAAACGAACTTGAACACTATATTTTCCAGATTACGTAATACAGCACAGTATTGGCGAAAACCGAGAAATGATTTGAACTGTATGATACACCATTATGGACCAGCTACATGGTTCCTCACGCTCAGTCCAAGTGAGTGGCTATGGACAGATTTAATAGAATATCTTCGTGATGTAAACGGCCCATCGGTGGCTAAAATGTCGCCGAACGAACTCATTGTTTCTGATTCCGTTTCAACTTCTCGATTTATAGATAATACATTCCACGCTATGCTGGATTTCATTTGTTCGCCCGACAATCCGATTGGCAAGGTCACTCATTACTTTTGGCGCAGAGAATATCAGAGCAGGGGATTACAACATTTTCATCTTTTAATTTGGATTGAAGATGCTCCTATAATCGATAAATCTTCGAAGGAAGAAGTAGCAGCATTCATTATGAAATACGTCACTTGCAGATTGCCATCACCGCATGTGTCGCCAGAATTATATAGACGTGTAATTGCACATCAAATGCATAAATGCAATAGTTACTGTCTACGCAACAAAAAAACTAAAAATTCCTTCTGTAAAGTATGTCGATTTTCATTTCCACGTCCAGTTACAGATACTTTGATAATAAGGGATGTGGCTGTTTCTATAGGTGCTAGAAAACAATTGAAAGCGAAAGGTAGACTCTATGATCTTCCACGTTCAATAAAGGAAGTTCGTATCAATGATTTTAATGCTGCCGTTCTTACGGTTTGGAGAGGTAACATGGATATACAATATATTGGGGAAAAGACAGGGTTGGTGACATGTTACTGTACTAAGTACGTGTCCAAGCCGGAAAAAAGTTACGCTACGGACACTATGGCAGCAATAAATTCTACTAAGTCATTGGCTAGTCTGCTGTGCAACCTTGGAATGCGCATGCTAAATCATAGAGAATGTGGAGCGCCTGAATGCGCTGATACTCTTTTAGGATTATCATTGCATGGCACTGACTCCAGT
The DNA here is from genome assembly GCA_946251845.1 of Andrena fulva. Classification (NCBI taxonomy): domain Eukaryota; kingdom Metazoa; phylum Arthropoda; class Insecta; order Hymenoptera; family Andrenidae; genus Andrena; species Andrena fulva. The sequence continues at coordinate 15,444,572 of OX276333.1, read as the reverse complement.
ACTACTATTAGATGGTTAGATGTAAATATACTGAGAAGTAGGAAATTGAAAACTCGCAAAGAGATTGAGGATCTGGTAGGTGAATCCACAGACATATTTTGTCCATCCCTCATAGATGATTACTATCCCAATAGACCCAAGGAATTAGAATCTATGCATCTGTACGATTTTGCTATGTGGTATGACGTTACTAAAATTAGACCGTCTGAAAAAACTGAATATTATGAAATCTGTCCATCTTTGTTTTTGAAAAAAAGGCCAAGAGGGTATCTTATCAATCATTATAAGTACAATGTTCAAATCCAACCTGAGAATTATTATTTCTCATTATTATTATTATTCAAACCTTGGAGAAACACCGACCAATTGAAAAATGGATTTAACACATATGCGGAAGCTTTTTTGTCGCTGGAATCAAAATTGACAGAAGCAGTTCAGTATCACGAACGAATAACGGATATTCAAGAAGCGCGTGATCATATAAAGGAAGAAATTGAAAAGAACGTGTTGAATACTGTGGAACAAGAAGAAAATAATCAAGGCGATCACCCAATAGAGTGTGTCCCCGTTGAAACTGTTGGTGCCATGAAAGATTTTAAAGACGCGGGAAATAAATTTGACTGTGGTGATCTTCAAGAAATGATTTCGGAATTGAACCATGATCAAAAGCGGATATTTGATAAAGTTACTAAGTCCTTGACGTCTAACGATAACATTCTCAGACTTTATGTGAGTGGAGAAGGTGGCACTGGGAAAAGTTTTTTAATAAAAACTATCAGACACTGGATCAAGCAGACTATCGGAAAAGACACAGCAGTAACTGCTCCTACTGGAATCGCAGCTTTTAATATCGATGGTCTTACTATACACCGATTATTTCAATTACCCGTAGAACATGGGCATACAGCCCAGTATAGCCAACTTAGCGATGCAGCCCTTCAAATTGTACGAGATCAACTAAAAAATGTTGCTCTAGTAATCATCGATGAAATTTCGATGGTTTCTAACGTAACTTTCCTGTACATACATTTGCGACTTACAGAAATATTTGATACTACAGATTCCGATGATGCTTGGTTCGGAAAAAAGCCTATGTTGCTATTTGGTGACTTACTACAACTTCCTCCTGTTCACGAAGAACCTGCTTTTATACAATTATCCAATAAGAGTATAGAGAAAAATGTTGGAGGATTAGGTTCTTATAATTTATGGTCTGCCTTGTTTAGCTATGACGAATTGACAATAAACATTGTTGTTGGGTCCCGAAGTGGTGGGGAAGTAATGAGTGGAAGCCACAACGTAACAATAACAAGAATATAATTGACACGGTTAACTTATACATAAGCGTGAGTAAAATGAATCGTGACCTCGCATCAAGCGCGGTCCCAGCTCTACTGCAGATGGCGTAGCGCTTAGGCGTGGGCCCACCACCGATGGTGGTGCCCTTCGGCGGAGGAGCACGGAATGTGCCCCAACATCTCCCTCCTTGAAGAAGTTACCACTGCGCGTACGATTGGGCCCTTGGATCCAGGACCAATCGTACGCAGATCCAGAGCAGGTCTCATTGGAGTCGCATCCGGAGGCGCCGGTAGGTCCTGGCGTGGAGGATCGGGTTGACCCGTAGGGGTCTGGCTCGGTTCCCCCTGGTGTACCTGTTCTGGCACGGTTGGAGGTGTACTGGCAATTTGGTCAACGAACAACCAATCGTCCGCCTCCTCAGTTCCTGGGTCTGGAGGGCTGCTTCCCCCTTTCCAAACGTGGTTTGCATGGCGTTCAACAAGCCTGCCATCGTCCAGCAGAATCCTGCAGCGGGAACCAGAGATGATCTCCGCAATGCTGCCTTGAGCACGTTTATCCTTGGCGAGTAGCACCACCACGCGGTCCGCTACGACCAAATTACGCCGTCTGGCGCCGTGGTGGTTCTGGAATTGTATTTGAACTCTACTTTGCTTGCTTCCCGCACCTTCAGGGAGAGTTGAGTGGTCGGATGATGGCCTCGGAAACAACCTGCTGAAGGGTGAGTTGATCTTGCGGCCAAAGAAGAGTTCGGCCGGGGACTTCCCATCCGGAGCCGAGTCACACGGAGTATAGCGATAGCTATACAAGAAATCGTGCAGCTGCTTCTTCCAATTGGTGGGGTCCTTCTTCATGGCTCTCTTTATAGAGTCGACCATTCTCTCCGCCTGGCCATTAGATTGAGGATGGTTGACTGGGGACAACAGATGAGTTATCTGAAATTCACTGCAGAGGTTAGAGAAGATCTCCGCGGTGAACTGGGTGCCGTGATCGCTAATCAAAACCTCAGGAGGACCATATCTGCAGAAGAACTCGCGGCACAGGTCAGTTGTGCGCTGGGCTGAGATTGACGACGTGACTGCAACATCCAAGAACTTAGAATAGGCGTCGACAAACACCAAGATGTAGTGCCCGTCAACAGGTCCCGCGTAGTCAATGTGTAAGCGCTCTAGAGGCTTCATCGGAGTCGGCCAAGGGTTGAGAGGGATCTTGACCGGCAACTTTCGTGTCAAAGCACACGCGTCACACTGACGTACAAGATGCTCGATGTCGTCTGACATTTTGGGCCAATATACGTATTCGCGAGCCAATTGCTTCATTCTTCGGATGCCCGGGTGGCCCCTGTGAAGCGAGAGAAGAATTTTGGACTGCATCACCTTCGGAATAATAACTCTGTCTCCCAGCAGCAAGGTTCCGTCGACGACGCTCAGCTCGTCGCGACGCTTGAAGTAGTGTTGAGTCACATTGGAATCCTGGTCCTTCTGCCAGTTATCCCGGATGCCTTCGATGACCGCCATGAGGTCCGGATCTTCCCTGATGGACTTCTTGAGGAGACGTCTCAAGTCCCTTCCGAAGCCGTCAATGGAGAGGTTCCTGATTTGATGGACCTCCTGTTCTACCGCTCGGACGGTGGCGACCTGCAGTTCCTCCAAGTTGTCCTCACGAAACCTCCGGATCAAACGTGACAGGGCGTCAGCTTGGCCAAAGTCCTCAGTACGGATGTGTTCGATACTAAAATCGTATCCAAGCAGTCTGATGGCCCAACGCTTGAGCCTAGCGGCCGTCGTTGGTTTAAGGCCTTTAGTATTTTCGGTTTGGAGAAGGGCGACCAGTGGCTTGTGGTCGGTTTGCAGAGTGAACCTCCTGCCCCACACAAACTTATGAAAGCGCTCAACTGCAGTGACCAGAGCCAGGGCCTCTTTTTCGAGCTGCGAGTAGTTGCGTTGGGCGTCAGTGAGGCTCTGCGACATGTGGTATACCGCGCGTTCATGACCACTTGAGTCTCGCTGTAAGAGCACGCCTCCGATGCCGGTTGAAGAAGCATCCGCAGCCACGATGAGACTTTTGGAGGGATCGTAGTGCTCGAGCAATAATGGACTGAGCATGATCTCCTTGATGCTCTTTAGGGCCCGGTCGTGTTCATCATTCCAAGACCAAATACGATTTTTCCTAGTAAGATCCTCAAGTGGGTGTTTTATTTGGTGAAGATGAGGGATGAATTTACCATAGTGGTTTACCATGCCCAGTAAACTTTGGACCTGGGTGACACACGCGGGCCTCGGCAACTCTGCGATTGCGCGGGTGGCCTCAGGGTCGGCCGAGATTCCCTTGGCGTTTATTATTACGCCTAAGTACTTTATTTCCCTCAAGGCGAAACTGCATTTTTCAGGTCTGAGTCTCCATCCTTTTTCCTCGAGGCGTTGCAGGGTATTTTGTAGACGACGGTCGTGCTCCTGTCGAGTAGCGCCTGAAACTACGACATCATCCAAATAAGCGTGCACGCCGTCCAACCCCGACAGCGAATGGTCTATCGCCTGCTGGAAGATGGCCGGAGCAGTCTTGATGCCGAAAGGTAGCCGCTTGTATCTGAAGAGCCCCTTGGTTGTAGTAATTGTGGTGATGTCGCGATCTTCTTGGGCCACCACTATCTGGAGGAAGGCGTCACTAAGGTCGAGGGTGCTAAAATAACAATTTCCGTTAAGGGGGTAGACACGGGTAAAACAGCGATCTGTATACCGACACAATCTGGCCCGAAACATGGGTTTGCGGGAATACGTTGTTTGTCCTTATATGAGCAGATTTTGAGCTGGGTGAGGTCTCACTCGAAAGAGGAAGGTCCGATGCAGTCCGCTCTGGTCATGGTTCGACGAGATTGTGTTAATATCTAATAATATGAGTGTTGAAAGTAGAGCAAAAGTCGAAAAAAAAAGAAGAGTTTTGTGACTCAAACGATGACCAGAGCGGGCTGTATCGAACCTTCCTCTTTCGAATGAGACCTCACCCAGCCCAAAATGTGCTCATATAAGGACAAACAACGTATTCCCGTGACTGCATTCTCAAATACGAGTTCCGCCATATTGGCGATAAGCAGAGCAAGTCACGTGACAAATTTAGTTCAGCTAGTTGATACGAGATGGCGCCTACTCGGGAGGACTGCCAGCGTGGAATAATAGCAAAACTGAAGCGTTAGCTGGATACATGTGCCACAGTAAAAGCGTGATGCAGTCAATGTATGCATTTTCGTCCGATTAGAGGTTAGGTTATATGCATTTTAGGCATACATTTACTAGGAACTGCTGGGAACTGTATACATTTACTAAATTAACGCCTTTACCGTGACACATACATCACTTGAAATCGCTGTCGAATTTATGTTATAATTATATGGCCACATTATTTAAAGTAAAAAAAAGAGAGATTGGAACTTTTTTACTAATACTGGAAATATTAATTTACTGATATTATATTTTCAGAATGTGGAAGTTACAGCAATTATTTGCAATTATTGCTCTTATTATTATTCTTCCGACTATTGAATAAAACATATAACAAGGAAAAGTCTCCAAACCGGTCAACAGTTGACTCCCTGATTTTTTTGTAATTCTTTACGGTCCTATGCAGAGATGGGCATTATTTAAATAAAAGGATATACTTCCGAATGGTCCCAGTGGCTGATCGACACGAGGTTTGGGGGAGGGGTGTGTACCCTAAATCTAAAGTTCTATATAGGTTGGGGTATTTATTAGTTTCCATTGTTTATTCGAAGGCCTTTCATCTTGGGCTTCGAATAATTTTTCTTCTTTCATTATATCATTATCCTAAGATCGTATTCAGATATATTGGCCGGTCTGACGATCGTGGATTTGTCAGTTGGAGTTGCTGGGCCCCCGAAGGGTATGGCGGGGTAACGGGAATGCTGCTCGTGTGGCTGTTATTTATTCTTAGCGTAATAGTTGTGTGCGTTACGAACTTAGAGCATATTGTAGTAGGCTCGCGCCGAGGCAGACACGGCGTTGCCAAACGAGCATGCGAGGCACGCGTCAAGGAGACACAGCGTTGCCGGCGAGGCGTTGCTAGGCGGTGAGCCGGGAGAACTGCGCGGCTGAGGCAGTCTGCGTTGAGCCGAGCCAAGACCCACACGGTTACCCACATTTTTGTAACCGATGTTTATTAAAGTAATCTCTTATTCAACCCAACAATATATACTTGGAGGTCTCATCGAAAGCTTGAAACTGTCGCCAACATGGTGCGAGAGAGAAAGACATCGTGCGAACTGGTGCGAGAGAGTAAAGTATAGATTCTCTCGCTCGCACGATGTCTTTCTCTCTCGCACGATGTTGGTCGACAATTGGATCCACAGGAGACAAGAGGCGATGAGACCTCCATGTATACCTACTATATGCTCTAAGGTTACGAAGTTATGCGTAGACCAATATGAGGTGAAGCTATCGAGAAAGAATGAATGTTCTGACCATAAAACTTCTGAATTTTTCGGAGCTAACGCACACCTATTCTGATGTTTGTATTTCTACGCTCAGAACTCGGTTGGCCTGCACGTCAGGTGCTTGGCGCAATCTCTACCACTTCTGGCCCACTCTTGTTCTACGAAGGCGAGAGCGAGTCAGAAAATGTTGAGAAAAGGAGCACCGAGGCAGGACAGCGGTATGGTGGGAGAATACTCCTCACGAAATCACCGGCCAATATATTGTAGACGATCTTTATTTTCCCCTCGAAATTACTCGAACTACAATCGGTACAATCAAACTAATATGGACGCTCGGATACGACTTCTTTCAAACATCGTCCTTTTCTGTCTTCTCCCTGCTCGCGTCCGCCACGCGACCGCTCCTCCCCTCTCCTCCTCCTTCAACCGTCAACTGTTCGGCATTGTTGAGATTCGGATCCCTCGCCGGCGCTGCACCGATGCATATTTTTCGACAATATGTATCTGAATACGACCTTAGAAGCTCGAATGCCGACGAAAACCTTCGTGGCCCGAGCCGCGCGAGATCGCCGTTGCTCGGCGATGCGTCATCGATTATACAGAAGCAGAATTTATTTATTTTTCATCGCATCGATATGAAAGTGACACCACTGGATTTCTGGCATTCTCCCGGTTATATTGACAGAAAATAATTTAAATCGGACTATTTTTATCGAAACGGGCTTTCACTTCTATAAACAAATTTTTCACGTAATTTCCTTAATTATGGTCCGAATTATATCATTTTTGGGGCCAATTTGATCGAGAAAATATGATGAATCGATTGACGCCACTTTCGCAAAGATCTGATTAGAAATGCCTAACTGCAGATTCGTCACTGCTTAGTGCGCAACATTGTATGGCCCCACTGGTTTCGAACGCCGAAGCCCACGAAATTCAGCGAGTCGCATGATTGCCAGCGAGAAGGACAAGAGGGGACTTTCGATGGCGAAGGAAAATCAGCCTTCTACAGAACTCAAATCGAGAAAGACTTTGCTGACCGACTTTATTATATTCACGTCAAATAAATACTTTAATTGTAAAATTTAGACGATGAAGTATTGTTGAATTTCGCCAGTTCTTACATATGCCCCATTTGGTTCGGAATTCCTGATCTCAGAGTTTCATGCATGTACCTATTGAAATGTTATTTTTTCTTATGAATACATGATTAGGACACACTCTACGTTCACTAAAAATTGACCGAATTGCACCATATATGTTTGATATCATTTTCATCGGGAAATCCTAAAAAATCCATCGGTAATACTTTCATCAACACTTATTAAAAACATGAACATTTTATTTTTCTGTACTGGGTATTTTATCTAGCTCGTCGGTTTTATTGCTCTCGACTGTCAACGGGCGGTCTAGTAGGGCCCGAAGGTCTTCGCTCGCAGCGTGAAAGCAAGACAGTGGGGTGGGTAGGTCTTTCCCGATAATCTGAGCCCACAGGCTTCTCAACAATTGGAAGACTGTACATATATGTACTTTCTGATGCTCTCGACGATACGCGCAACCATTTGCGTGCGTGGCTTCATGTTGCACGATAAAAAGTATTCTTTTAATTACAATTAGTAATTCAGTTTGTAAGTGCTATTAAATTAGGCGTCATTAAAATCATGCACAGTTCATTAATTTTAACTAATTTACCAATTCATTTATATTTTAATTCATTAATGCAGTACTCTGATTAAGAACATCGTAACGCGGAGCTAATATTATAGGCCCTAGAATCTACGGTATTGCCAATGTGCAATTGAAACGCGCCGCCACTTCACACTATCGTTTCTTAGCATTTGTACATGGTGATTCTTTAGCCAGAGTCGTCAAACGCGATGCTCGCCAGCAATCATGTGTCTCGCTGAGTTTCATCGGCTTCGACGCTCGAAACCAGCGGGGCCATACAATGTTGCGCACTAAGCACTGATGAATCTGAATTTTTGCAATTTCTAATCCGATCTTTACGAAAGTGGCGTCAATCAATTCCTTATGCTTTCTCGATCAAATTGGCCCTAAAAATGATATAACTCGGATCATAATTAAGGAAATTACGTGAAATATTTGTTTGCAGAATTGAAAGCCTATTTCGTTAAAAATAGTCAGATTTAAATCATTTTCTGTCAATTTAATCGGGAGAATGCGAGGAACCCATTGATGTCACTTTCATATTGATGCGATGAAAAATAAACAAATTCTGTTTCTGTATAATCGATGACAACATCGCAATACCACCGGCGAGTGCATTAGCGCATATGAAAAACCATCGAATAAGCAATTGCAATCTAAAGTCACTATTGCACTCAATTTTATATATAATGTTTGTTCAATAACTGCTTTCTGCATGGGACGTTTAATTATCTTATAATAAGTGTATAACTTTCATGTTTTGCTTCAGCGTTTTGCTAATAAAAAATGTCTAACCTAACATAATAAACTTCGTTTTCTGGGGATATCCGCTCATCTATTTTTTCTTTTCACTTATAACTCCTTACGGCCAACGTAACATATTATATGTAGCATAAGTACATTTTAAGTAATTAAAATGTACAATGAATTGTCTAGGTTTGCTCTACCAGCAGACCTTTCGATTAAATATTTACAAGTACAACGCAACAGCATGGAATTTATTTCCTTATTCAGAATAGAATACGGAAATAGCAAACAGTTCCCTCTCGCGTTCACCGGGCAGTCGTCGATCTATCGGTATTACCATTTCTGTGCAGAAAAATCTGCTGTAATACCGACTTGCCGAATCGACCAGGTCACGTGACGTGTCTACCCCCTTAAGTTTTGTGATAATGCCCTCGACGCTAGGGAGGGGGTGACGATTGTCGATCAACGCGGCGTTAACACCGGTGGAGTAGTCCGCGCAGATGCGAATCCTCCCATCCGGCTTCCTCACGATGACGATGGGTGTGCTGCAACTCGATGATGAAACACGCTCGATGATGTCCAAGGATTCGAGGCGTTGCAGTTCTTCCTCCAGGAGCGCCTCCATGGCGTAAGGGATCGGTCGGCACTGCCTTTGTACCGGACGCGCGTTCTCGGTTAGCGCCAGCCTTGCCTGAAAGTCTACACATTTGCCCAAATCGCGCGCAAAAAGTTTAGGGAAACCTTTGAGAAAGTTCTCACGCAACTCAGTAACTGACGTGAGAGGCGTGGGAGTATCGTTCGGTGCACTGTGTTGTACACTCAGTGTTGTGGGTGATTCGCGACACTGAGAGAGTGGCACAGACCAGAGGTTGAGTTTGTCTATCGCGTTTAGACCGAACAAATTCACTCCGTCGCGCGAAACGACGTTAACCTCTATCTCACCCTCGCGGCCGAACGCCTGGATTGTGGCACGAAATTTGCCGATTGTTCCCAGCTCGGAACCGCCAGCGTGCTCCACGATGTCGCTGGTGGTGAGTTTTGGGCGCCCCATGTGGGCCCATTCCTTTTTGCCGACCGTAGTTACATCTGAGCCCGAATCGTACTGTAGACGCACCGATTTCCCCAATATCGATGTCGTCACGTAGATCCGGCGTCTCTTACCGATCGACGTTATCGACTGGATGGCGAGGTTCGCGTTCCTGGCACCGTCCTTCCTTGTACTTTTTGGCGGCACTTTACTGGAGCTTTCGCCCGAGCGACACACCTTCGCGATGTGGCCCTTCTTCGAGCATTTGCTGCACGTTGCGTCACGAAATTTGCAGTTTGTGCGGAAATGCGAGCCACCGCAGCCGTAGCACTTCGTACTTACATGGGATTGACTGGGACTTTTTGTTGAGCCGATAGGCTGTTTCTTGTGCGAATCGTCCCGCTGCGTTGCACTCCCTTGATTAGAACGAACGGCGTTGACCACTGTAGGCGTAGAACTGACCGGGTTTTCGAAGGTCTTCATGTTCGAAGAGACGTTGAGATGAGCCTCCAGTTCCGTTGTGATGGTCTTTAAGGTGGCATCTTTGTTCTTCTCGACGACCCTTAGTGCTATTTTCTTTAATTCGTCGTTTTCTCGTGAGAAGCAAAGCGACTGTAAAAGTAGCAGGACTCGTAAGCCGTCGTCCGATAGCTTTGCACGTTCGAATTCTGATGCATGTCGATTAAATCGGTCGATGTGCTCGGCGATGGGAACAGCCTTAGAATATCTGAAGTTAAGAATCTCAATCCGACGACGTGTGATTGATGTCCTATCGCGGAAGAGATTTTCCAACTGTTTTATGAGGTCCGGTTGCATAATTTTCGCCGGTTCTGTGGGCGCAACGTGGTCGACCAAACGATCGTATTCAGTTTGGCCGAGTTTGTCCAGGATGAGACGAGTCCGCATTTCGTTCGGCAACGATGCCGCTTCGTGTACGAGAGTGTACTCGTGCCGTTGAAGCCATTTTGTAAACGGTTTGATCTCGTCTCCGAGACCGTATGAATATTTCTCCACACGCGCACTCAGTTGATTATATAAGTCCGTTATCGCTCCCTGTGGCGAAGTCTGGCTTTCCACTTTCGACTTTTCACTCTGTAATTGAAATTGAAGAAGGCCGTTTATGGCGGCGGTGAGGGCTTCGATTTGCTTCGATACCTCGGCCATGTTCGCAGCTTGATTTCTTCGAGGTTAGGAAAATTGTAAATGAAAAGTCACTGAATTCACAGTCCGCAGCGCCAGTTGTTGGGTCCCGAAGTGGTGGGGAAGTAATGAGTGGAAGCCACAACGTAACAATAACAAGAATATAATTGACACGGTTAACTTATACATAAGCGTGAGTAAAATGAATCGTGACCTCGCGTCAAGCGCGGTCCCAGCTCTACTGCAGATGGCGTAGCGCTTAGGCGCGGGCCCACCACCGATGGTGGTGCCCTTCGGCGGAGGAGCACGGAATGTGCCCCAACAGTCTGCCTTGTTTAGCTATGACGAATTGACAATAAACATGCGACAGCAGGGTGATAATATTTACAAAGAGATCTTGTCGAGAATTCGGACCGGAGTAGTGACCGTTTCGGATACGAAGCTTTTAGAATCGAGGAAATTAAATTTTAAAGCGACAAATTGTAATGACCGATTAAAGGAATTAAGTGATTACGTGCTTAATGTGGGATCTAATACATGTGTTCAGTGTGATGTTTTGAACGCTGCAATGCTGAGTCGATTTCCGTCCGAAGAAATCCATTTGATTGCTCATGATACAACGAATTGTGTACCGTACTTGAAAAAAAAGGTGTCAAAGGTACTGAACAATGACGATGATAGCTCCCGAACGGCGGGACTTGCAAGGGTCGTAATTGTTAAAGTAGGAGTGCAAATCATGATTAGAAGAAATATTGATGTTACGCTAGTTCTTGTCAACGGTACCATTGCTAAACTTGTTTCAGTTACACGAGGTGTTGATAATGACGTCGAAAAATTGAAAATTATATACCCACGGGGCAAGAACATATAATAGAACGTGTAAGTGTTAAATTTGAAGTAATGGATAGAGCGTTCGTTATTAGAAAACAATTTCCGATTTGCCGCAGCTATGGTATAACTATTCACAAAAGTCAAGGACTAAGCTTGCAGAATGCTGTCATAGAAGCAGGTAATTCAATATTTACTTGCGGACAAACTTACGTTGCTCTTTCTCGGGTGACCACATTACAAGGACTGCATCTTATCAATTATGATCCATCTTCCGTAAAGGCACAAGAATCGGCTATAATAGAGTACAATAGATTGCGAAAAAAATATAGACCTGATCTTATGACTATTTCAATTTCTAAAAACCGCGTTCTCAATGTTCGTGATGCTGTTTGGGCAGTACCTAATTATAATGTATCCGAATGTCAGAATACTAAGGATCACATCGTGGATACTATTCAATACTACGTCAGAGGTCTCCCGAATTCTGATGGTGTGTCTTGTTATGCGAATGCCACGATCCAATGTATGTTATATTGTTCATCAATAAGAGAAAACTTATTTTCGACTGAAAAAGCTGATCATATTATAAAAGTCTTTTTGGACCAATATAAATCGGATCAAAGTCCAAACATAATATCATTACGGCAATTCGCAGGAGAAAAATACGCTAACAATCAGCTACATGATGCAGCTGAGTTTATTACCTCTGTTTGTGATAATGAGATTCTTATTAAGAATGCAGTACAACACGAAATTACAACGGTATTAAGATGTTTAGAGTGTAATTACACAAGCACTACTATCAGTACAAATTGTATGGTACATCTTGCACTGCCCAAGATGTTAAAAAAAAAATCATTTGAATTTCAAGATATAATAAAACACAATTTCGCAGGATGGAAAAATCTGAAAGATTCATGCCCTAATTGTGATAATTCAAATTCAAACACAATAAAGAAAATTGATATAACTGCTTCCAAACAAATTCTTATTGCAAAATTACATTTGTTCGATAACGATAGTAGTGGAACAACAACGAAAGTGGAAAATTTCTACATCAAAGCAATACCTACTACTAAAATACAAATGGGGGATCACTGTTATAAACTTAAGGCAGCGAGTTTCCACCACGGTAAAAGTATTGCCGATGGTCATTACACGAGTATGGTAAGGGGTAAGCGCCAGCGTGGGTATCCGTTGATGATTTACAAGTAGAAAAACAAGCTTGGCCACGAAATGCTAAAAATGCATACATATTTTTCTTCGAAAGGTGTTAATTGTGGTTGTTATTACAGTTTAATGTCAATGTTAAATACGTTCAGCGCCAAAGGCTGCTTTCAGCGCCATAAAATACATATAAATCGGCAATGCAGTGCGCATGGTTTCTTTTCGTAGTTGTTAAATTTACGTAGAATTTATCCTTAACCAAAAAATAAATAAAGTACACTCGCTGAGCTGCTTTGCGCTATTACGAGTATTCCAAGTATATACCTTATCCTCTAACGTCACTAGATAGGCTGCAGGGCGCCAGAAACACGTAAACGTGTGACGAAGATAGATCAGAATTTATAATTTATTGGGATTTCCTTACTTTTTCCTTATTTTTAGCACACGTGGCAGTCAACTTCAAAAAAGTAAAAAAATTACGCCAAGTACATGAATTATCTTTGTAAAAAGAAGTGAGATCCCCATAAAAAACTTTCAAAAAGTAAAAAAATTACGCCAAGTACATGAATTATCTTTGTAAAAAGAAGTGAGATCCCCATAAAAAACTTTCAAAAAGTAAAAAAATCACAAAAAAAAGATAATAATATAAATCACAAAAAAATATAAGAAAATATGAATTATCTTTGTAAACAGAAGTGAGATCCCCATAAAAAACTTTCAAAAAGTAAAAAAATCACAAAAAATAAAAGATAATAATATAAATCACAAAAAAATAGAAGAAAATATATAATATCACAAAAAATAGAAGAAAATATACAATATAAAAAAAGATGTGAAATCAAAATGAGCTGCAAGTACATAAAGGTGCTTTCCAACTGCCCTTAAGATGACACAACTACATAGACACAGCTAAAATGCTGTGTTCATACATTCCATTACTCATATCGCGGGCATTTTAATTATCCCATCAAAAAGAATCCCAATTAAAAACATTGTCGTAAATTAATTAATAGCTTTACAAAATTAATATACAAAATTGCGCCAATTATACCAATGGCTATTTATAAAAAGAAAAATGTATTAAATAATATTAAGCAGATATATTTTTATAGAAATAAATATTTCAATACCAATAAATATTTTATTCAAAATACTTGGCGCTGCTCACCGCATTGGTGTTGCTAAACTGAATACATATGTATAAATTGCATTAATCTTTTTCTTTCTGTCTTGTGCGTGCATTCGTGAATGTGTGTATGTGTGCGTGTGCATATGCTACGTATGATATTAGAATTAAATATATGTAGAATAAATCTGACTGCGTTTCTAATATGTATATGATTATGTATTTTAGATTGTAAGGGAGTTATTGTAAATTATTAATTTACTATTAATAAGACAATTAACATTTTTTCGGTTTCGCAGCGCCAAGTATTTTGAATAAAATATCTATTGGTATTGAAATATTTATTTCTATAAAAATATATCTGCTTAATATTATTTAATACATTTTTCTTTTTATAAATAGCCATTGGTATAATTGGCGCAATTTTGTATATTAATTTTGTAAAGCTATTAATTAATTTACGACAATGTTTTTAATTGGGATTCTTTTTGATGGGATACACTATACAGGGTGTCCGCGGGAACAGTAAGCAGCTGGATATTTCCTTACGTATTTGAGATAGAAAAAAATGTTTATATGGAATTGCTTGTTTCGAGGGAGCAAAGTTATTAGCCCAGACGATTTTTTTCTTAGATTATTATTTTAAAAGATATGATGGTCAAGTTGGGTTTTTTAAGTGGAACTATATATTTTTTTAGAGATTACTAGATAGTGCGTTTTAAGACAAATTCAATAACAATGAAATTCAATAAATGATACACGTGAATTTATTGTGCAGGTGTAGAAAGTTGGCCTCTAGGAGGAATGCTGGTTCTATTAGTCATGATATAATCTCCTGCCTATGACCCACCTTTTTTCACACTACCTAAACAAAGGGCGTTCGTATATTCACTATTGGTCGCAATGGTAACTACTCTCAATCTCATAATATCGTTGTAACCGTTAAGTCGCGGGGTTACCGGTGGGACGGTGGAGGAACCGTATCGCCAGCTCAGGACGGTGGTCCAGGGCCGCCGATCGAATGACTTAGTACGCAGAGGTAAGGTAGAGTACGACAATTTATTTCGGTTCGAGTACAGGGTATCCCGGCCAGGTCTTTGCTGGCTAACAGTGTGTGTACGGCTTAAACCTAGACTTAGTCTACCGCGGGTCCCGGTGTGTATCGCGGCGCGCGGCTTGGTGTGTATCGCGTCGCGTACTTCGGCGCGTTGGTCGGCGGTGTGTATCGCGGCGCGTGTCGCGGCGCGTATCTCGGCGCGTATTTCGATGGTCGATTCGGCGAGAGTGGAGAGGAGAGACGATTTGACCCTTCGGTGTCCTGGCGGGCCAACCCTGCCAATGGACCCTGGTCGGAGAGTCGGGGATCCGGTCACCCAGTGGGCACAACCCGCGGGTGATTCGGCGACTGTAAGGACGCTCTCGAGAACGGAGATAACTCTATTCGGGAGATCGATGGCGGATATCGGTCTGCGTCCAGAGGATGGCTCACGCTGTCCTTCTGGGAACCGTGGAGATGTGGAGTCGAAAAATGCACAGAGACTCAGTCTGTGGACGCACAAGAACTGGTGTGAAACACGGGCGCTTGTCTTTCGCAAGAACGAGTGTTACTGCACGAGAACGTGGAATCTCACAGGAGGTCTCCGGGAGAGGCGTACTGCTCGTACTAACGCTCTAGGCGGTCTCTGCCAAAAAGGCCTATGCCCCCGACCTGTATGTCCTCGTCCGCACATTTTCGGCAGCGAGAGAGTCTCTCGCTGTGAAACCCTCTCGCGCCAGTTCTCGGTATTGCGGACGAGTGGTGGGGGGCAAGACCGTTGGCTTAGCGCGGTACGCGCTACCTCGGTCGGGCGCGTGGTGGGGGGTAAGATCGTCGTCCCACCGGCGTAACTCGTTACATCGTGTGAGCAAAAACCAACAGGACACCGAGATAGCGAATGACTGAGCGATGTTGAAAGTGATGGCGGAACTGTGGGAGGGAAGCCACGGCAGAGAACTTCTTAATTTCATTTGAAACACAATTTTCAGCAATCGGTGACCGCGACGTAGTAAACCCCTTCAAACATCTCAAGTAGTATGAAGTGTGAAGGCGTTGTTTCGGATACTGACCCAACCGCCGGCGCTAGCTTTATTTAGATAAAGAAAGCACGATGTAGAAAAGGAGGCTAGTATTTTCCACTGTCTTCGACGTGCGCGCCAAGCATCTGCGTGCGCGCCTGGCAGAGCGTCGGCCCATTTCGTGCGCGCGGCCTCATAAATTAGACCCTTTCAAGTGGACGAAAACATCGTGCGCGGCGCGCAGTTGCACTAGTGGGACCCTGCCTTTATGTTCGGGCGCGGTCGCCCGCATGCGCTCGGCCTCTCGCTCACTCCCGGTCGTACCGCCGCGCGCTCGATTCCTCGCGCTGGGACGGTACGTCACACGTTGTAACCGTTCTCCGGTTGCGAGAAGGTTATCGGTGGGACGGAGAAGGGATTGGTGCCCACCCAGTCGGGTGTCAGGGTCCATCGAATGAGCAAGAGCGGTTTTGGGTAAAAATCCTTAGGTATATTAAGGTCGTTTACAGGTGCGCGGCTTAGTCCATCGGCGCTTGTGCGTTTTTGAGGAGTAGCTACGATGTACGGTCGCGACGGTGGTTTAGGCGTTCCGGCGGTGCCTCGGCGACTCACGGCGGCGACGGCTTCAACGAGGTTTGGTGGAAGTAGGGATAGCGGAGTAGAGCAACTGCCCTTGAGCGGTCGATTTCGACGCAACCAAATGGGAGTCGTAAAGAGATGGCGTAGTGCAATGTGCTCTCCGATTTCATAGCCGCAGAGGTTCCACGGAGGCGTTGGTAGACGACGCAAGATTTCTCTCGGTCTATATTGTGAAAGAAGATGGTAACGGCGCAGTAATGGCGATGACCGATTCTGGCACACTTCGGGAGTCAACAAGGTTTCTCAGTTGTACGATCAGGTAGCGGGTTAGGCGCCTGGGTGCACGGAACGGAGAGCCTCGACTGGGCCCGCGCCGGCCTTTATACATCTGTCGCCGCTCCTTTTCGCTAGCGAGCCGATCGCGGGGCCGGTGACCACCTAGGGGCTGCGGCTCGTATCAGCCTTATTGTCATACGGCGCGCGCTGGCGCGGCGCGTGACGTCGCTACGTTGTCATAATTGCCAGACATTGATACGGAACGTTTACATGCTAAATAAAGAAAACATGAAAAAAGTGGGTAGGTAATGGTTTATTTTACTCTGTGAGTACTAGTGAAATGCGGTCACGGGAACAGTGAAATACGGGACAGTCCCGTTATACGAGACGTTTTTTTTTTCTTTTTTTACTTGGAGGAAATCCCCACGGATACCCCCTGCCCAAGGTGGTCTACCACGTGTGCGGAGTTGCGCGCCTGAGGGGAGGGACTTGATGCGAGGGCAAACTAGCAATTCGTTCGCTGCCCCCTCGCCCCTGCGCTTTAAGAGCAACTCCGCACACAGCACCCCCTTCAAGGGGGGCCTTCCCTGGGGGAGTATTAACACCTCCCCCAGCTATAGTCTCCTAGCGCGGCGGCGCGACGGACCACGCGTCCGCGCCGCCTCTTCCGGGGTCGCTGCTACTAGGGCGGGTGGTGCCCCCCGGCACCCCCGCCCCACGACCCCGCGATCCAGCTACTACCTGGCCGCGACGATGCTACGGTCGCGACCGGGCCGGGGCGTAGACGGCCTCACGGGCCGCCCTAGCCGCCGCGTCCCGAGGGGCCATTAAGGCGGTCGCGGCGTGATTCCCCGACGGCCACCTCGGGCGGGCGGTCGGCGACGTGTGCCTACAGGGCGGCCCGTTATCAGCCGCCCGCTTATGCCCCGGAGCTTGATCGCAACATCGGGAGCGGCGTGACATCGCCGCTCCCCGGGGGGGGGGGGGGCCTAGTTCATGGACCCCCCCCCCCCCCCCCCCCGCTCCCCCTCCCTGACATACAGCGGCCCGCCCTAAAGCTTGGCGGGCCGCTTTTCCCCTTCCCCAAGAAACCCCCCGACTGCACACACCCCACTCTCACAGGGGGGGGGGGGGGGGCATACGAGGGGTCTGTCGCCGCACCCGTTAAGGGGTGCGGCCCCCTTCCGTATATACGAGACGTATGGTAACCCTACACCCATAAAAATTTAAAAAGGGTAAAAAAATTACGCAAAGTACACGAAATCAAACAAATTACAAAAAATAGAAGATAATTACAAAATAAAGAAAGGATGTGAAATCAAAATGAGCTGCAAGTACATAAAGGTGCTTTCCCGCTGCGTGCAAAGACGACACTGTGTAACGCAATGTAAGATTCGGTGCTTTCCAATTGCGCTTAATAATATTAAGCAGATATATTTCCATAGAAATAAATATTTCAATACCAATAAATATTTTATTCAAAATACTTGGCGCTGCGAAACCGAAAAAATGTTAATTGTCTTATTAATAGTAAATTAATAATTTACAATAACTCACTTACAATCTAAAATACATTGCGAACGCACACACAAGAAAAAAAGAAAAAGATTAATGCAATTTATACATATTTATTCAGTTTATCAACACCAATTTGAGGCGCAGCGCCCAGTATTTTGAATAAAATATTTATTGGTATTGAAATATTTATTTCTATAGAAGCTATACAGGGTGTCCCAAAAATGTCGCGTTTCCTTGAAAGGGGTGACTCAGGGGGTGATTTGAAACAACTTTTTCCTTAGCGAAAATATTGTCCGAAGCTTCGTTAAGGAGATATTAAGCAAAAACCCCGACCAATCAGAGCGCGCGCCTTCCGCCTGAGTTCCCGCGGTAGCGTTGGCTACGAGGTAGGCGACCGCGCTTGTGCGACGAACGTACGAACAAGCAAGTCGGCATGCATCGAAGGAAACCGCGTTACACATTTTTTTTTTAAAGCAGAATCTTAAATAAGAATAATTTGAAGTAAGAGGACAAGAAGTACGTAAATTTCGTTTTTAAATAAGGCATAAACGAAAAGCTAACGTAACAGAAAATGTACGACAAGTGATCGTAATTCGTTATTGAGGTAAAAATCCGTAGTTTAAGAACGGCCAACACAACTAAATTTAAAAAATAATATTAGGTGTATGAATAAATTCTTTCCGACTGGAATTTCTATCGCGGTGGTATTCAGAAGCTGCCAGAAAAATGGCAAAAGGTAATAAACAATAATGGAAATTATTGCGATGATCGAGTTGTTTTCATATTTTTTAAATCGAACTGTTATTGTACCCTAAAATCGGAAAGAATTTATTTTCACACCTAATAATCACCAATAAATTAAAGAAAACTCACCCTTTCGGACATTCCTTTCCTTGCTTTCCTTCCCTTTTCGGAAACCTGTGTCACTAGGCCACTGTACCGATCCTGGTCATCGGCGTCCAGTGCTCAGCTGATCGCAGGGTCAATGTACCGAATATTCACTTCACTGCACGGCTACTAACACTGATCACTGAATTTATTTTTCACGGAACGTGTTGTTCCTACGTTATAAAAATTGGTGGCCGCGAAAGGGGCCGATTACTGTTAATTACTGGGACGAGATTACTACTACAGTAATTCGTCGTTAGTGTCACGTTTTTACCATGCGTTATAATCACGCTCACTATCCCCACCATTTCTTTGAATCCTTCAGTCGAGAGTGAGAGAATCCGAGAACGTGCGAGAGAACAAAAGAGTCGACACGAAGTTGTCGTCGGCTACGAATGGTGTCCGCATCGCGTTAGTATCACGCTGCCAGCCCCGATCGTCGTGATTCTAACGAGGCATTACTGTATTACCCGGCGAAAAGAAAACTCGTGGCAGACTGTCTCGGGCTGTGCAGTCCGCTGCTGTGCAGCGATCAGATACGGATCCGACCGACGATCGTCAAAACAAAAGCGTAGGCTACGCTTGGTCAAATCGCTCTATGCCACTCGACCTCGTGTTTCGTTCGATCTCTTCGTCGCGCGGTGTGACAATGTAAGTGGCAACTTCAGCCAATAACCAAAATACGTGTGCCCCGTCTTTTAAAGTGTGCCCAAATAGGTGACTCGACCAATCGTCACAGCAGCGGACTGCACAGCCCGAGACAGTCTGCCACGAGTTTTCTTTTCGCCGGGTAATAGTAGTAATCTCGTCCCAGTAATTAACAGTAATCGGCCCCTTTCGCAGCCACCAATTTTTATAACGTAGGAACAACACGTTCCGTGAAAAATAAATTCAGTGATCAGTGTTAGTAGCCGTGCAGTGAAGTGAATATTCGGTACATTAACCCGGACGCAGTGTGATCAGCTGAGCACTGGGCGCTACCCAACCATAAATCTTTTCGTCCACCGATAACCAGGATCGGTACAGTGACCCAGTGACACAGGTTTCCGGAAAGGGAAGGAAAGCAAGGGAAGGAATGTCCGAAAGGGTGAGTTTTCTTTAATTTATTGGTGATTATTAGGTGTGAAAATAAATTCTTTCCGATTTTAGGGTACAATAACAGTTCGATTTAAAAAATATGAAAACAACTCGATCATCGCAATAATTTCCATTATTGTTTATTACCTTTTGCCATTTTTCTGGCAGCTTCTGAATACCACCGCGATAGAAATTCCAGTCGGAAATAATTTATTCATACACCTAATATTATTTTTTAAATTTAGTTGTGTTGGCCGTTGTTAAACTACGGATATTTACCTCAATAACGAATTACGATCACTTGTCGTACATTTTCTGTTACGTTACCTTTTCGTTTATGCCTTATTTAAAAACGAAATTTACGTACTTCTTGTCCTCTCACTTCAAATTATTCTTATTTAAGATTCTGCTTTAAAAAAAAACTGTGTAACGCCTTTTCCTTCGATGCATGCCGACTTGCTTGTTCGTACGTTCGGAGCACAAGCGCGGTCGCCTACCACGTAGCCAACGCTACCGCGGGAACTCGGGCGGAAGGCGCGCGCTCTGATTTGTCGGGGTTTTTGGTTAATATCTCCTTAACGAAGCTTCGGACAATATTTTCGCTAAGGAAAAAGTTGTTTCAAATCACCCCCTGAGTCACCCCTTTCAAGGAAAACCGACATTTTTGGGACACCCTGTATATATATATCGTTGAATACAATTTTGTTCTTTATCTTTGTAAGTTATTTATTTATATAGTAATAACATTCTAAATATATTATGTTTCGGTGAAATTTTATAATAGATACGTTTCTATATTTTCAATTTTTTTGCTTCTTATACATATGCATCATCTCGGGGTTCCTTACTATCATTCACACATTGAGGACGGTACAATTCAAATCATACCAAATGCCCACAGTAGCAAACAATAGCATCGCCGAGCGTGCAGCTGAGCAACGAATAGCTCCGCGCTTGACTCCTGACCCGGCGCCCAGAATCGCAAAGAGGTCGTCGGATCCAAGCAATAGACTCGTGCTACGAGTCTGCATGGACGGTCGCACACTCATGCAGTTCTCCCGCAACCCATGCTGTGGTTAGCAACGTAACCAGTCCGCGCTCGGCTGTTGCCCGGGTCCCAGAAAGTCAGGAGGTATTTGCACCCGATGGGGCAGGCCTGCTGTAGGCCGTCTGTGCCAAATAGGCCTATGCCCGGGCCTATGTGTCCTTGTCCGCGCATTTTCGGCAGCGAGAGAGTCACTCGGTGCGTGACCCTCTCGCGCCAGTTCTCGGAAATCGCGGACGAGTGGTGGGGGGCAAGACCGTTGGCAGAGAGTGGTACTCATTACTCCATTCGGGCGCATGGTGGGGGCAAGATCGTCGTCCCATCGCCGTAACTCGTTACAAACCGAGCTGGTTTAATATCTAAAACCGGCATCGGAATTAAGTGAACGCGGCGGCCGATTTTCAGAAGCAACGCCTCCTTTCTCCCGCCGCGCGTCTTGGCCCCCGCGGCGGCCCAGCAGCTTCGAGCGTCTCAGGCCCGTACCACGTGAACCGCGCGTGGCGTATTAGGGCGACATTGTATCAATAGATTTCCACATCGGCCCAGAGAGCACGATTGTCGATGCGTTTTTATTTTGTCAACGCGCCACGCGCGGTCCATATGGTACGGGCCTGAGACGCTCCAAGCACTTTGGCCGCCGTGGGGGCCAAGACGCGCGACGGGAGAAAGGAGGCGTTGCTTCTGAGAGGAGTGAGGTCGGACGGATCGTCGGTCAATGGACACAAAGGTCTAGAATTCATGCACGATTCGACCTGCGTTAAAACCGTGTAGAACTCTTCAAACGTTAATGTCGTTTGTCCGATCACTCACCTCAAATGTTATTTTACCGATTTTACTGCACTTTCCTACAGCCCGCTGCAATGCGGTGCGTGGGGAGGTATAAAGTGCCATTGAATACATTCCGTAGGGGAGAGGCTTGCAGGTTGCCACCCCTTAGCTTTTTTGATCATAACTCGTCATAAATTAACGTATCGTTGATTTATGGTATAAGTTGGAAAGAGGAAGTGTAGAGCTACAATCCTGAGCTAGAAATCATGCAAACTCTCGAAAAAGAAAAATTATACTGCAAATTCTCGAAAGTATCTAAAATTGACTCCTTGAAATTTTGGCTTGCAGGTTGCCACCCCTAGAAAAATTGCTGAAAGTGTAAAAAAAAACTCCAGTAAAGCTTCGCATATCGATGTTGTATGCCTTTGCAGTGCTCTTCCTTGATTTATTGTTGACTTTGATTGCTTTAATTGCGTCGAGCAACGCTTCAAAATCCTTAATGCCGCGTTCAGATTTTCTTGACCTGCGTGCTGCCATACTGTAAATGTATCAAAAATGGAATAAATAAACGAAAATATGACTAAAATGCAATAAAAACACTTCACTTCAAACTCAATTACAATAGTAAACATCACATAATCATGAAAAATGACATTTGAGTGTAAACAAGCGGGAAAGAGAGAGGTGGCAACCTGCAAGCCAAAAAAGGTGGCAACTTGCATTCCGACGCATTTTTGGAAAATATGAGAAAAAATTGTCAATTCATGATATGTTTGGAAATCTGTTTGGCATATGTAAATTAGATAAAAAAAACAACACAGTACGAATAGTTACCTTGAATTGTCGATGAAAATGTTCAATTTACGAGCACAGGGAAAACACACAATTTCAATAATTCAATTTCTTGACAAACACTATATCACACTTCGCTCAGCAAACACAGTTGTTGCGGACTCGACGCGTCGAAGATCGTACGCTCGAGAGTTAGACTTAGATTTAGACGTAGAATAGAGTATAAGGTAGTCTTTAAGGGTAGCCGTTAAGTTTAGTCTAAGGTCACGAACACTGTATATTTACACGACGTTTTCACAAATATATTACAAGTTAGTCTAATTATACTGATCACAAAAGTGTTCCTATTTAGTATAGCACACGAGTACGCGAAAGCCGCGGTTAGCTCGAACAGGCCGTTCACGAATTTACTGGAACGTTCCAGCGGAACTCGAGTACGAGAGTTTAAAGATACTTGTTATCGCGAGCACGATTCGTAGAAGAGAGAGCGATCGCGGTGACGGACCGGCCGTTTCGCTGAACTCTGTGACGTCAGCACCCCACCCAACAGCTGGTCGTCCCAAGTTGGACGAAGACGTCCCAGGCGCAACAAGGCCCGTTACGCGATGAAGCGGGACAGCTGCCTAATTAGCTGAGGTGCGCGTCAACAGATGGCCCGACCGGTCTCATCACCGCGATCGTGCATATCGCGACTTAGTCGCGTCGGCTGCTTTGAATCGCGCGCGGAGTCGGCAGCGAATCCGCGCCGGCTTGGCCTGTGGCCGTTTGGGCCAATCCCAAACACAGTGTTATTGCGTCTGTCCGCTCCAGAGGTTAATAAATAGTAACAACTACTCTTTTAACGTCGATATGAGTCAGAGTTGAGGTTATGACACTGCTAGAAAGTCGAAATACAGCAGGGGTGGCAACCTGCAAGCAGTGGCAACCTGCAAGCCTCTCCCCTACTACAGAAGTCGGAAGTCCGCGATCGGTGCTCATTATCTGACAATAAAATCCCGAGATCCTTCAACTCATTACGAGCTCCGACGAAATTGATGCCATTGTGCGAGAAGATGTGACTACATCGACCTCGGCGTGCTATGAATCGGCGTAGAGAATGGAGGATAGCTTCGGTAGTAAGGGCAGAAGCTAATTCAAGATGAACCGCTTAGTTGCAATGCAAACAAACACACGTAAATACGCCTTGATTATCACCCGACAGCGTAACTTCTCCCGTATCGAGAACGGACCTGCATAGTCAACTCCGCAGGTAGAGAAAGCCCTGGACGGAGACACTCGTGACGCGGGCAAGTTTCCCATCATATAACTTTCGATATGGTTTAACACGAAAACACCTTTTACACTTTCGTAAGAGGTTCCGTACAACACTTCTGCATGAAAGTGGCCAATGCTTCCTACGAAGAGACGCAGTTACTGACTGACACCCCGCGTGAAGCAATCGCGAATGTTCGTGTAGAACAATCATGTTCGTGTAGAACAATCATGTTCGTGAACGGATGCTTTGACGGTAAAATTATTGGATGTCTTTCATCGTACGAGAGTCGCGTGTTCACTAATCTACCGCCTAGTCTAATAATACCATTTGTGTCATGAAAAGGACTCAATGACCGTAATCTACATAACTTCGGTATGGTTCCTTATTTCCGTAAATCATGCAATTCCACAGAAAACGGGAAAATTCGTACGTTTTCCAAGTCCTTAACCATTAGAAGTTTATCCTAAACAGTTATAACCCGTTTCTTCGCACTCGTGGACTCAGACCCCTTTGCCGTACGTGCATTACGTATAAACCATAGACAATACGCCGTGACTCGTGACAATCGCATATACGGGGAATACCTGTCGAACAGCTCGCACCCTGGAGCTCTCTTTGAGCACCTCTTTGCACTCTGGAGCGTCTTCACAAGTCTCACCTGGAGTGGACCAACAGCCTGCATGCTTGGATAACCAAGATGGACCGTGCCACCACAATCCAGTGCCCTGCAGTGCCGTTGGTTGAATACCCCGAGATATGATATCGGCGGTATTCTCTTTCGACTTAACACGAGGCCAGTTCACAATGGTCAACCGCTGAATCTCTGCCGTTCGATTTGCGACAAAAATTTTCTATCTATCTGACGGAGCCCTAATCCACGCGAGAACAAAAGTCGAATCGCACCAATAATAGTCCCTGATTGATGGGATGTCTAACGCGGTCTTTACTTTATTAGCTAATTATGCGAATAGCAAAGCTCCACATACCTCCAGCTGTGGTAGTGTAATTATCTCGAGTGGAGCTACCCGACTCTTCGCGCATAGTAAGCGACGAATCCCTTGATCCCTTTCATCCACGGATCTGAGGTAGACGCACGCCCTATACGCCTTCTCGGAGGCATCACAAAACCCATGAAGCTCGACCTTGTCTGTCATCCCGACCATTGCGCGCCTCGGACTACTTATTTCGTAGAGTGAAGCTAATTATAAATTGGCGTAGAAACCCTTCCCATTCTGTGTGCACATCTTGCGGTAACGATTCATCCCACGACACTCTAAGTTGCCACAACCTTTGCAAAATTATTTTTGCCCGAATTGTCGCTGGACGGACCAAACCGAGAGGATAAAAAATCCTTGATATTCTGACAAGATGCTACGTTTTGTTATGCGTTGCGGAGACGAAGTTGTAACCGAATACCGTAACAAATTGTCCTGTACTACCCACAAAAGACCCAAAGTTTTTGGATCCTTGTCGGCCTTAATCTCCACCCGTTGTGGACGTTCGTCGTGCTTATCTAACGTACGCGAATCATTTGATGCCTATTTTCGCAACGTGAACCCCGCGGTACTCAAAATCTGCAAAATTTGTTGCCGTAATGTCCTAACTTCGTCAATTGTATTCGCGCCCTTCAGCAAGTCGTCAACATAAAAATCTTTTATTATCGCACGACTTTGTTACGTGCGGGCGATGATTTTAATTATGACCGAGCGGATTCGTCAATTCTTTAACGTAACGCTTAACAAAATTTAGATAGATTTCAATAAAAATTCAGGATTGTTTTGGGATTCGTATTTGCTGCAACCAATACAGGTTGACCCGTTGGGGAAGTGGTATTTCCGTAGACAGGTTCGAATAAAATGAGCCGATATTTAAGCAAATATTACCATGTATTACAAAATAACGAAAAATTAGGAAATGTTTAAAAGGTGGTACAAAAACGGGAATTTACATGGTTTGGAAATAGAGTAATTTAGCGTAAGTGTCTTAGAGAACGAGCATTGATCGAGGGGAATCCCCGCAACTCACTATGTGAGTTGGATCAATAATTACGTAGATCTAGTCTTTCCATACGAACGATTTAGGAAAATATCGCAATATAATTTTACAAGAAAACAAAGTTTAGCAACAACGCAGTACACGCCCTCAAAAGGGGAATATAACAATGATTGAGGGAAAACCCACAACACTCTAAAGAGGTTGGATCATTGGTTTATCCCGTACAATAATATAATTTTGAGGACTTACCGATTCGGCGCAAAGCTTATTAAATGTTTTTGAATGCTGTATTTACGGTCTCTCTCTCTCTGTCTCTCTCTCTCTCTCTCTCTCTCTCTCTCTCTCTCTCTCTCTCTCTCTCTCTCTGTCCGACCTGGGGCGCCGCTGCAAGATGTCGAAGCGCAGCACAGGCGTGAAGCACAATTCACACCGAGCAGTTCACTGACATTATAATGTTCACAGTGTTTGAATATTTAAACTTTTTTAACGTTGGGAATATAAGCGATTTAATAAAATGTAGACGATTAAAATAATTAAAGTTTGAACAGACAGTCTCTACGGGGGACTGAGTCCTTCCACGATCACTAGGACGCACTGGAACTCTGGCTCAAGCGCTTATTAATAAAAATAGCGATGTCCCTCGGACAGAACAACTGCGCACCACGCGACTTGCTAGCTGACTGCGCTAAATAGTAAATTTTGAATAAGATGATAAGTAATTATATATTAACTACGAGGGAACTGAGTCTTTCCACGATCACTAGGACGCACTGGAACTCTGGCTCAAGCGCTTATTAATAAAAATAGCGATGTCCCTCGGACAGAACAACTGCGCACCACGCGACTTAACGGCCGACTGCCCCGAGCGTTTGCAGGGTAGGCCCGAGCACTCGGGCCTTTGCACAAAGAGCGCCAAAATTGCTGACTCTGCACCTCATGCACACGGGCCCAACCGTCGTCGCACGGAACGTTCCCAGCATCTAAGTTGTTATCGCGCCCGGCGTTCTAAGAACGTTGACGGTGTTGGAAGATTTTCGCATGGAAGAACGCAGTGGCGTAACGGCTCGTATAAAATTATTATTATAATACGGTTTATAAATCATTCACAACTGATCGAGGGAAACCCACAACACTCAATGGTAGGATCAGATGTCAATGATGGTGTGACAAAATTTAACAGGGAAGAAAAATATAAAATGGTCTACTACAATGCTTCGAAAGGCTTATCACCACGCATTCTAAGAACGTCGACAGTGTTGGAAGATCGCTGACAATAATCTTCCATGAGAATATGCCGTGGCGTGACAGGCTTTGAATCGGATTAAGTTATTACTATAAAAAGCTATGGTTAATAAATCATTGACAATTGTTCGAGGGATATCCCGTAACACACCTAGGTGGTTGGATCAATTGTCAATGTCTTAGATTGAGTTTCAAAAATTTTTAAAATTGATCGGCACGTAACAACTTGCTTCTGGAAAGGTCACAGGATTATCCTCGCCTAGTTGTGTAAGAACCTTTATTACCAAAAACGGCGCGGAAGCTGTCCCGTATGTGACTGTGTTAAGTTCGTATGTTTAAATTAGAAAACTATAGTTGGTTCGCCATAAAAACCTTTGAAAACACCTTTCGTCTGGTGCAATAAGTATCTGTCGATACATTTTTTCCACGTCTGCCGACAGGACGTACCTATGCCTTCGAAAACGTAGCGCGATATCCAATAACGTGTCCTGTACCGTCGGCCCTATTCTCTGTACCTCGTTTACTGTTAACCCCGCAGTGGTTTTCGCCGAACAATCAAAAACAACGCGGAGTTTAGTCGTTGTACTGGTTTGTTTGAACACCGCATGATGTGGAAGATAGTATTCCAACGTAGTTTCCAGACCACGTGCAATTCGCGTCATATATCCTAAATCTTCGTCCTCTTGCATAAATGTGACGTATTCCCTCCTTAATCCGAAATTACTACTGAGTTTACGTTCAATCGCATACAAATGTTTCTCCGCCATCTCACGCGAGTCTCCAAGCGTTCTAACCTCTGGTTTAAACGGAATTCTAACTACTAATCGTCCATTTGCGTCTCGCGTAGTCGTGTCCTGAAAATATTGCTCGTACTCGCCATTCGCAGTCTTATCGTGGCACGTAGCCCCGCCTTCCACGGTCCAGAACCTCTGCAATTAAACTTGCAGATCTTCATTTGTAACCATGTGACACGCAATTTTCGGCCGTTCTTCCCGCGGACACTTTTTTTTTTTTTTTTTTTTTTTTTTTTTTTTTAACATGGAGAAATCCCTAACGGATACCCCGCCCCCCGGGGGAGGGACGGGGTTATGTGGGGCTTGCACCCACTGAAACTCCACGGTGGTCGTCCTCGGGCGCGGAGTCGCACGCTCGAGGGGGAGGACTTGTGCGAGAGCAAACTAGCGATACATTCGCTTGCCCCCCCCCCCCCCCCCCCTCAGCGCAAATGCTGGCTCCGCGCTCAACAAGCGCGTTGCCGCGCGGGGTCTTCCCAAAACTCCGGTGACGCGAGACGGACCACGCGGCCGCGTCGCCACTTCTGGGGGGGGTCGCATGATGTTGTGGAGGGGTGAGCGTGCCCCCCGGCACCCCCACCCCGCGACCCCCCGCGGTCGAGCAGTGACCCGGACGCGGCCCGAGGTCATATGGTCAATTGACCGCCGTACTCACCCTTTACCTGCTCGACCGCCTTCCTCGGGAGCGCGCTAAAAAACGGCGCCAAGGCGCCGGGGGAGCAGCAGATGGTCGGCTGCTCCCCGGGGGGGCCCTCTGACACGAGGACCCCCCCTGATCGTAACTCCGCCGTCGCGCGTCGCGCCCTGCCACGACGCGACGCCGAAGGCAACTCGCGGCTAAGGCCGCCTCCGACCCGGGGTTGATGCCGACGGGGAGCGGGGGTGACGCACTAAATTACGTCACCGCCCTACCTCCCCCGGCCCCGGGTCATCTCCTCCTCCCGATCCTACCGGATCTCCGAGGGGCGGCTACGCGGGACGGATGCCCGGTGCGGATCCTGTCCCGCTCCGCCTCCTCCTTCTTCAACATTACCGCCTCCGCAAATGCGGAGACGGCCTTCCAGCACTCCCGATCTCCCGCCATCCGACGCACGACCATCGGCAGCGAGAGATCGGGATCCAGCCGCGACTCGAGGACACGCCGCTCGTCCGACCACGACCGGCAAACCGCCAGCGTGTGGTCGGCGGTGTCCTCATCGCCCGAGTCGCAGCTGAAACACTGCGACGACTCCTCCCGCCCTATGCGACGCAGATAATTGCCGAAGTATCCAACTCCGGTCAATATCTGCGTCAGGCGGAAGGAGAGCCTGCCGTACCCACGCCCCACCCATTCGTTCATGATGGGTAGGAGCGCCCCGACAACGCGGCCCTCCCGATGTCGCGGGAGGGCTAACCACTCGAGCCACTTGGCTCCCATGCGTTGTCGGGCTTGGCCCCGCACCACTTCTGGTCCGATGGCATTCGGGTCCCCAGCTTCGCGGAGATCATGGACGGTGGAATAAACCTCCGCCTCCATCTCCGCGAGCAGATGGAATGGGGGGGACCCAGCCAGAGCGGACAGTTCGGCGTGCGACACCGTGCGATACGCTCGCACGGCTCGGAGGACTGCGCGGCGATGAACTCTTGCCAAGAGTTCACGCCCAACGCGGCAGTCCTCCAGGTCGCCGGCCCATATAGGCGCGCCATACAGCGCCATGGACCGAACGACCGTCACATAGAGTCGCCGAACTCCCTCGTGTGGTCCACCCAGGTTGGGCATGATTCGCCCGAAGGCGAATACCTGCTTCTCCAACCTGGGGGCGAGGGTTTTGAAGTGGCGCGAGAATCGCCAGTAGGTATCCAGGGTCAGACCGAGATACTTCATCGAACGTCCGACCCTGATGCAGGCATCCCCGATCCTCAGGGACACTCTGTTGGGGACACCGCTCCCAACCCTGTCCGCGAGCCACATCGCCTCGGTTTTGTCCAAGGCGACTCGCAGACCAAGCGTCCCGATCGAGGTGATGACGCGTCGCAGCATTTCCTCGGCGAGGCTTATCGCCTCCTTCCAGTTCTGCCCGGCAGCTACCACCAGGGTGTCGTCGGCGTAACATACCAACGACACCCTTAGCGATGGCAGCTCGACCCGCAGTACCGCGTCGTATGCGAGAATCCACAACAGGGGCCCTAGCACGGACCCCTGCGGGACTCCGCGGTACACGAGAGTCACCCCGTCGCCCTCCTGGCCGACGTACGTCACCACACGGCCGCGGAGAAAGTCACAGATCAGGCGGCGAAGATAGTTATGATAGAGCAACGCCCGGTCGATCGCCGCCCAGGAGACGGTGTTAAACGCGTTGGCGATGTCTAGTGACACCGCCACGCTGACACCGCCTCCCTCGGCCGCCCGGCGCGACAGCGACCGTACCATCATAATGGCGTCGATGGTCGATCGCTGCCGCCTAAAGCCGTATTGGCGGTCGGATAGATCTGGGCCCACAGCCTCTAGGTTATCGCACAGGCGGGCAGCTATAACTCTGTCGAGCAGCTTGCCCGCCTCGTCCAGGAGGCATATCGGCCTGTACGCCGAGGGTGACTCAGCGGGTCTTCCGGGCTTGCGAAGGAGGACTAGCCTCGCCTCCTTCCAAGCAGGAGGGAATCTACCGGTTCTCAGAGCGGCGTTAAATATCCGCCTGAGGCCGGCTCCTAGGGCGCCCATAGTGCAGGCCAGCACTCGCCCGGGCACACCGTCGGGACCAGGAGCCACGTTCCGCTTGCGCATTCGCGCCACAGCGGTCGCAAGCTCCTCGTCGCTAACCCCAGGGGCGTCGGAGGTATCCGCGCCCCTGCTCAACCAAGGATCCCACGACTCGTCGGCGCCACCCTCCCCGTGTACCGGGGGAGGGGGGAATAGCGCCTCTAGAACCTGGTCTAGGAGCCGGGGATCGAGGCCCTCTGTGACGGGGGGCGCCCAGGGTCCGAGCTTGATGCTCACGGCCCTGTACGGACGCCCCCAAGGGTCCTCGTTGAGGGTAGCGACGAACTCCCGACAGGAATCGTCTTTCGCCCGGGCAATAGCTCCTCGAAGTTCGTGTCGCGCCGCCGCAAAGGCGTGGCGCAACTCGAGGAGCTGCTCCTCCGAGATCCGTCGTCGGTCTTGACGACGGGCCTTGGTGTACCGGCGCCTAGCCACGAGATTCGCCGCGCGGAGTTGCGCGATCTCTGGCGACCACCAGTACACCGCCTTCCGACCCCCGCCCGGCGGCCCGGCCCGCGGCATTGACGCGTCGCAGACAGACTGCAACGCGCCGCGGAACCAGAGCGCGCCGACGGCGGGATCGTCCAGCACGTCGCCCGGCATTGGAGGCCAGGCGACGACGGAGGAGGCTAGTGCGGCCTGCTCAGCATCAAGCTGTTTGAGCGCCCAGCGTGGTGGGTGTCTGCCGACTCGGGGACGCGGCGGGGGGGGGGGGGGGGGCGGAGGTGGCCAGCATCACGTACATATGATCCGACGCTGACTCACAATCTTCCGCCACCCAGCAGTCCGACGTCTTGGCGGCGGCCGCGGGGTTAACCCAGATCAAGTCGATAATCGACTCGCCCCGCGGGCCGGGGAACGTCGTGACTGCATGGGGGTTCTTCAACGAGAACCCCATCGCCGTCGTCCACTCGAGGAGCATCTCGCCCCTGGAGTCCCTTCTGGGGGCGCCCCACTCGGAAGCGTGGGCGTTGAAATCCCCCAGAAGTATGACCGGCTGAGCTCTGAGGGGGGCGAGAAAAGCCCCCAACTAGTGCAGCCGGTCCTCGAACTCCGGGACGGAAAACCTCGGCGCAAGGTAAACACCCACCGCGAGGAATTCCCCCCATCTCGCGGCCATCCATCCCCTGCCGTGTCGGGCGATCGAGCACGGCAGGGATCCGCGATTTACGTCCCACATCATCGTCACCTGCCGATCCGGGTTCGTGGACCGAAAACATCGGTCCACAAGCGGATACGGCTCGGTGGCGATGACCAGCCCGACCCCCATCTCTATGCAAGCCTGCGTAAGCAGGTCGTGCGCTCGCATAGAGTGGTTTAATTTGGCGAGCAGGATCGGCGGGCCGCGAGGCATTACAAAGCCTTGTCAGCGGCCTCCGCCGGATCCTGCTCAGGTCGGGCTGCAACTCCCGATGACTCGGGTGCCCCGTCTGCACTCTCCACGGCGGGGGGCAGAGGTATGACGCGGCGACCGACTGCGCGAGGAGTAGGGCCTCCTCGGCGTTGATCGCCGACTCCGCCCCCCCCCCCCCCCCGGTTGTTAGCACGGGCGGAGTCGCCTTCCCGGCCTTTAAAAAGGCCGCTCTCCCCTCGGGTCGAGGCCCGCTGAGGGGGAGCACTGGGCTGCCCCCCCTCTCCTTCTTCTTTCTCGATCCCTTGCGGGGAGAGCTCTCAGGCGAAGACGGCATCGAGTGCAACGAGGCACCCGGATCCTCCTGGGCCTTCCGCTTGCCCGCGCCGGACATCGCCGCCGAGGTGGAGACCAGAGCACTGGTCTCCATATTCACGGCGGGCGCGGCGGGGCAAGCCACCGCGGAAGCGGACGCGGACGTGGGTGGGGCGGGGGGGGGGGGGGGGGCGACGTCACTCGGGGCGCCGCCGGCGCGGGGTGGAGCAACCCCCCCGGGAACCCCGCCGCCCTTCTTCTTCTTGTCCTTCCCCGACACAGGGGGACGGCGGCAGGCCGGGCCACCCGTTCGGTGCCCGGCCGGCAAACCCACGCTGGTGCATAGGGGGCAGCTAGGGACGGCGACGCACAGTCGCGCCGTGTGTCCCGCTACCCCGCACCTGTAGCAGAGGAGGCGCCTGTCCTCCGGGCTGGAGCACTTGGCCTGTGCGTGGCCGTACTCCAGGCACCGGAAGCACTGCAGCCTCCTCTGTGCGAGCGGCGTCACTCGCGCGGCAAGGGAATTTATGACAATTTTCCCTGCCTAAACGAGTACTGACGCCACCGCCGCGGGCGCGCGGACCCATGCGGAGAACAGCCCCGCTGGGTCCCGCCGCTTGTCGCCGACCGACACATCACCCGGCGCACACCCCCCCCCCCCCCCCCCTGCGTCGCGATGGTGGCGCGGATGGCGTCCTCGGACGCCAACTCCGTGAGGCCGCCGAAGCGAAACTCAGCCATCCTCTGGGGGCAGTGGACCTTGATGCCACTGTCCCCCAGTTGCTCCACGAGCTTGGCCTTCAGCGCCGCGGCCTTGGCCGGGCCCTGGGCCCCCGGGATTTCTAGCACTAGGCCCCCGGTTACGGCGCGCCTCGGTCGCATCGCTGCGATGCCGAGGTCGGCGACCTTACTGGCCGCCATTGCGCCGGCGACCCGCGCAGAGAAATCCTTCTCCCCCCCCCCCCCCCCCAGCCGGAGCGGTGATCGCCACCGCCGCGGATCTGGGGGCGCGCGGGATCGCAACCGGGGCTCTCCCGGGTCGGAGCGACCGACACCGACGCCGGCGCAACCGCCACCGCTTTCTTTTTCTTGACGCCCCTTACAGCGGGGCCGCCCGGCCGCGTTGCCGGAGGGGGAGCACCAACTCCCCCCACCGCCGCGGCTCGCGTCGCCGTGGTCCCCGACGCTGCGGGGGTGGTGGGCGCCGCTCTCCGCTTCTTGCGCCCCTTAGTGGGCGCGGAAGTCGGGGGAGCCGGAACGGGCGCGGTCTTCTCCACGCCAGGGGAGGCAGACGCGGGGGGAGCCGGAACGGGCGCGGTCTTCCCCACGAGGGGGAACACCTGTCCCCGGTCCGCCCGCGGGCAAGCGCGCCTGACTGCCGGAGAGACGTCGCTCCTGTCCCCTCTTCTTGGGGGGCGGAGCCGCGGCAATCGCCGCAAAAGACCGCCCGCCGCCGATCCTGGCCCATTTCTGGGCAAGAGCGGACGGCGGGTCGGCCGGTCTCGGCGCCGGTGTCGGCGTCAGCGTCGGCGCCGGTGCCGGTCCTCCTCGACCGAGCACCTTGCCTAGGTGGAGGAGGCGGCCATCCACCCTCCTCTCCAACTCCTCCATCCGGCGCAACACGGCGTCCCAGGGCTGCTCAGCGGCCACGGAGCCGGCGTCACGGGTGGAGTTCACAGGGGGAGGACGGGGGGACACCGCCCTCCTCCTTTTCTTCGCCTTCCCCGGTGCATCTCGCAGGGGGGAGGACCTGGCCGTAGCTGAAGGACCCGGCACGTGAGCCACCTCCACCTGGACGCACGAGTCCGTCCAGGGGGGCAGGCACGGAGGCAGGAGCTCCGCACGCGTGGGGAGGGCACGGCGGGACGGAACGCCAGAGTTTCTGACTCCGCCACGTCCACGCCGGCCATTGACACGCGCGCCGCCGGGCGCGCGTATTTCCCCCGCAGGAATTCGAGCTCCCGCTCCTTCACGTGGAGGGTCTCCCCCAACGTGTGTGCCTGATCCATCAGGGCTCTATTCTGCGTGGCGAGCTTCACAGATCTTCGCTCCCACGCGCCCTGACGATACACCACCTCCCGCGCCGGTTTATCCGGGTTCTCCCCCCACTCGGCCCTTCCGGTCAATTCGGCCGCCACGGCCGACGCGCGACGGATGGCGATCCTGATCGCCCGCGCGTCGGTCGTTTTTAGGTTTCTCGCCGCGCTAATAGTCGCGGCGACCGAGTCCAACTCCTCCTGGGCCCGCTCAGCGAGACCGCTCACCGGCAGCGTCTCGGCCCAGTTTCTGAGCTCGGTGCGGCTCGGAAGGGCCTTCATCCCCGGTCCTAATCGAATCGGGTTCGTCCAAACGCCGGACTCCCGTCCCCTCTTACCGGGGACGAAGCCCGGCCTCCGGCCGGCGTCGGTGTCGTCGCCGCTGCCGCCCCCTCCCCCCGGTCGAAACATCGACCTCCATCCCGTACCCAACATTCCTCCCCAAGGGTCCTCGGGGCCCGGGAACACCGGTATCCTCGCTCCCCCCTGACTCGCTATCAGAGGAGAGGACAAGTGCGTCGTCGGCGTCGGCCGCGGCGCCGGCAGGAGGCAGCATCTCGTCGCAGCGCAGGAGCGTCACCCGCGCCTCTTCCAGCACTGCCGCAGTAGCGCACTGCGACATTGGACGCAGCGGCGATGTCCGCGCCGACGCGACGGGGGCCCCCGTTGAGCTCCTCCCAGGGACCAGGGTAACAGCGTCCCCATCGAGCCGACTAATCAATTCGGCCACCTCACGACACACTTCAAGCGTGCCAGCCGCTCCAGTTGGTGGCCGAACCTCGACTATGCTCCTCACGTATGGGACGCCTCGCGTGGTGGGAGGCGTCGGCAACGGCGCACACCCAGCAGTCCCCCTACCCCCAAAAACTGTGCCAGAGCGCAGCGTCCTCAAAACTGGGGAGACGCAGCGCGCCTCCCCGACTGCGGAGGCGTGTTCCCCCGCTTCTGCCGCGGAGCGCTCGCCGCAGGAAGCGGCTGGCATGCCGCCCCTGCTCGTCGCGCTCTCCAAAACTCCCTCCTCCCACAGACTTGCCACCCGCGTAACCGCAGGTGGTAGCCTGTCCAGTGCTGGTGTGGCCGGTGACCCGCTTACAACGATCGAACACCGGTCCACTATCGACGAAGTACGGTCGTCGGTCGTTGGCGTTGGTACCCGGACGCCTCCCGGGAGTGTTTGTAGGACACTGTCCTGATCTATGTTTCCTTCCATGTAGGTCCCACGCAGAACCGCTTAGGAAGGTCGCACAACGGTAGAGGCGGCCTGCCGTTGTGAAGCCTGTACCCGGGCCCCTAAGGGCGCGGGCTACAGCTGGAGGCGGCAGTACTCCAGCCGGATCGCGGTTAGGTGGAGCATACCCGCTCCACCCACGTGCCCCTCAGACACGAGGGAACACGTCCCCTGGCACCACCGCTGGGGCTCAGGGTTGGGGGTTTTATTATAGAGGTTTTTCCTTACCTCGCGGCCCGGCCGGTTAAGGCAAGACCTCCGGTCCGTGCGGCTTCGCGTACCCTCGGGAGGTGTCTTCCCGAGGGGTCGTTGTTCCACCGCGCGGGCTACGGATCTCCCGGAAGCGATACGCTTCCAGGCTTCCCCACTAAGGCGGGGGTGGCACCATAACCCCGGAGACACCCGGGGCTTCTGTCCGACCCTTGGCGGGAGGCGTCCCGCCAGGGAGGACACCCTCCGGATAAATCCGAAGGGAACGCAAGTTGCCATGTCCGCGTCCGCGTCCCCCAACGAGACTATGTCTCGCGGGGACCCCGGGAGCACCAACTTGGAGGTGCGGTACATGGACTTTCCCCGGTCGGGCCCCCAACTTCGTCCAAATTCTCCGCCCCGGGCTGGTCCTGGATCTTCCCCACGCGGCCCGAAGGCCCGGGGGTACCACCAGAACCGGCAACCCGGTTGAGAGAACATGGAATCCATCGGGGTTCCCCAACGGCCATGCGCCGGCAAGCCGACGGCCGAAGGGGTGCCGTTCCAGAGCATCCAGATCGTACAATGATGGCCAGAATCCTCCCGTGAACGGCGCAATGCCAGGACACGGGCATGGCACATCCGATCTGGATACTTCCCGCGGACACAGACACATACCTCCCGCAACTATCCAGCCTAACTGCGTTTTTTTGTACTATCGGATAATTTGATCCGAGATCCTGTTGGCTCACGGATAGTAATTTCCAGAATAAACCTCCACCGAGCAGCATCGTCTGTTATTTTCGGAAGTATTAAACATTGTAGGGATGTTTCAAAGGAAGTGAAACGTGAATGTAATTTCGTTTGAGTCCAATTATCGATAGTACATAATTGGCGTGCTACTCCCGAAAACGTTCCCGTGAATGGATGACAAGATAGCCCTAATTTCGTGGATAATTCCTCTGTCAAGAAATGGGATAGTGAACCCGGATCTAAAAGTGCTCTACATTTGTGTTTCCTACCCTTACTATCCTCAAAATCGACAACTGCGGTTGCTACTAGCACGTATAACCCGTCCGAGAAAAAATGCGTACCTGCCAAGGCATTGTAGTCGTATCTACGTCGAGTTCGCGGGGCAATGCAGGAGTTTCGAAGTGTAACGCCGTGTGGTGCTTTTTGCCACATTTTCTACACGACCCGCGTGAACAAAACTTATTTCGATGTCCCGGTTGCAGACAATTAAAACAGAGGTTCATTTGTCGAACCTTGTTACTACGTTCTACGGGTGTCAGTCTCTGGAATTGGCCACACCCATACAATGCATGTTCCTCAGTGCACAAAGGACATTTCTCAGACGTTCTCGCTACATATGATGCAATAAGGTAAATGTACCAATACCCGGCCGCTGAAGGGGCTTAAGGAATAGCGGCAAAGTTTGTCTCCTAATTTAATTTGTAAAACCACCATGAAATAAAAAAATGTTGTTGAAATGTTGAAGATAACACAATATTATACTATCGGAAACTGAAAAAAAAAAGTTTATGTATTATAATAGACGTATTTATTAATGAAAATACGAAAACATGCAGATGTCCCAGTAAGCGGACAACCTAAAACTGCATGTCCCAATACCTGAATTATATCGTCCCAGTAAGCGGACAACCTAAAAATGCAAATGTAAGTGTATATTGTATCGAAATGGTAAGTAATACAATCAAAACAATAAAGTACTGAGGAATTAATGCAATTTTTATTATTTAGAACGAACTTAAGAAATTTAAAGAAAAAGTAATAAAAAAATACAATTATTTCGATTTTCTTCTTGTTTCTGCTGCTTTAGACTTTTTTTCTGCTAACAACTTTTTCTTCTCTGCAGACAATCTTTTCTTTTCTTCAACTAAGAGCTTTTTCTGCTCTCGCTCCTCTGCTTTCTTTAATTGTAATTTTTGTCTTGCCTCTTTTCTTTCTTGTTTCTCCTTTTCCATTTTCGCTTTCATATCTTCTTTCTTAGTAAAATATGCTAACCACTCGTCGGATGTGGCAACGCATGGAACTTTTTCAATATTTTCTTTGTTTGATTTAAACTTTTTAGTACTTTTTTGGGGCCAAAAAAGCAATCCTTGAAAGGCGAAGGTACCTTTGCTCTCAAATCATCTCTATCTTGAGCTTGCGTAGACGCATGAAGAACATTATAACTATTGAGATCTTGTAATACATTATTTACATCACAACTTTGTTCATTTTGTTGAGAATAATCTAGTGGTACATCTTCTATTATCACAGGAATGTCCTTTTCTTGACCACTGGCATTTGCTAATACTTTATTTACATCACAACTTTGTTCATTTTGTTGAGAATTATCTAGTGGTACATCTTCCATTATCACAGGAATGTCCTTTTCTTGACCACTGGCATTTGCTAATACATTATTTACATCACAACTTTGTTCATTTTGTTGAGAATAATCTTGTTAAGAGAATTCTGCATCTTAACGCCATCTTCCAGGCGTACCGCGAATTAGATAATGGCACCGATCCGCTGACTCGTGTGGAGCGCCGAAAACGGCCCCTTCCATCGCCTTACAACCGATGGAAGGGGGACTGCTTCTACCTTCTAGGAAATCGGGCCGATTTCCTGGATCTCTCTCTCTGTACGCGTCACTTGTCGACGAGCCGTTTTCAAAGTCGCTTTGCTTTTCGCTGCTTTAATTTTGCTGTGCTTAGGGATTCGGGCCGAATCCACGTGCTTTACCGCTACTAAACTCGATTAAGCCTACGGCGTACGAATCAGTGTTGCTAAACGTCTTAAACTGTATTTAATCGTAGTAAACTTGTGCGTGCGTTCCTTTTATTGTACAATTGTAAATAGTGACTTAAATATTAAACTAGTGCTTAGACCATAGGGGTCATAAATTATCGAAGCCCTCTCGCGAGTTCCCGACTTCCTTCACGTGCGCTTCCGTTATTTTGCTAACAATCTAGTGGTACATCTTCTATTATCACAGGAATGTCCTTTTCTTGACCACTGGCATTTGCTAATACTTTATTTACATCACAACTTTGTTCATTTTGTTGAGAATAATCTAGTTGTACATCTTCCATTATCACAGGAATGCTCCTTTCTTGACTACTGGCATTTGCTAATACTTTATTTACATCACAACTTTGTTCATTTTGTTGAGAATAATCTAGTTGTACATCTTTCATTATCACAGGAATGTCCTTTTCTTGACTAGTAGTAGTCTTGACTGTAGTAATACTTTATTTACATCACAACTTTGTTCATTTTCTTGGGAATAAACTACTTGCACGTCTTCCACAGAAATGTACACTTCGTTACTACAAGCATCTATCGCAGGTTCTGGAATTCTTGGTGTTTCAGATATTGTTTTAATTTTCATCCAATAATCAAAAAGTGCTTGATTTTGTACATTAGGGGGAGATCCAGAGAATTCTGCACGTCTCAAATCTTGTAAGACGTTTTTATCTAGATGATCCTCTAGAAACTTGGTGTGGTACTTGCATTTCTCTTGATAAATATTTGTTGTCAAGTCAGTGTTAATGTTAATATCAATATTTTTTTCCTCTATTGGGCCCGAAGTTCTTTTATTTCTGTTTAAAATGTTATAATTAACAGCGTCCGCTGAAAGTGGATATAACCCACAAGCTGCAAATCCGTTTTTGGCAATTTCTACCAAATTCAGATTATCTGTTGCTGTTTTTAACAAATTAGCAAAGTTTTCTTTAGTTACTTTCTTTGCAGCATTGTCTAATCTCCACTTATCCACTACATTCCTCCAAGCACTTTTCAATGGATGAAACACTGCCACATCTAGTGGTTGTAAAATATGTGTAGCATTGGGATAAAGTGCTATAAGCTCAATACCATGAGTACGACAGAAAGTTGCGACTGGAAGAGTTAAATGCGATGAATGCCCATCAACATATAAAATGACTGGTCGTTGAATTCTGTTGTGCTCAAGCCAGCGGTGGAACCCATTAGCTACGTATTCATAGAATGACTCAGCATTCATCCACCCTCGATCAGTAGTAGCAGCAATCCAATCAGTCGGTAGATTTTCCTTTATTTTGGTTGGCATACGCTCATACCAATATAAAACCATTGGTGGCGCTAAGATTCCCGTGGCACTGATGGTGAATAGCACTGTCAAACTTTCCTTGTCACTGCCATTTATTACTTTATATACAGATCTAGATCCTTTTCGCGCAATGACATGATCTGCTTTAGGGCAGAGGAAGAATGCACTTTCGTCGCAATTAAAAACTCTTGATGCATCTATATCCACCAACTCGAGTCTTGTTAAATGTAAAATAACTTCGCTAAACCACTTTCGCAGCATTTGCTCTGTAACTGAAGCACGACTGTTGGACAAATTTTGCGCAATCCTGTGCGACAGTTCTGGATGACGGCGAAAGAATGCCTCGAACCAATGTCTTCCAGGTCGGTCATCTGTAAATGGATTTTTTCTTTTTTGCTGTATGATCAGTGACTGAACACTGTCGAGGAGCTGGGTCTTTGTGACAGGAAAGCCTCTGTCGCAACAATAAAAGATCCAATCCTTGATAGTTTTTTCGTCTGCCGTTGAAAGAATGGTTGCTGGCCCCTTTTTGCAACTTATAGGATTGATATTTTTATGTTTACAGTAGAGTGTGGTCCTGGGTACAGAATATGCTAATGATGCTTGTCTTATAGATATACCATCTTCCACTGCCTTTAAAGCTTCTTCAATATCCTTCTGTGTGTATATTTTTGTGTTCTTTGCCATGCTTGACTTCTGAAAAATAAAGATATAATAGGTTTAATTATACGCAGTTAAAAATTTTGAGGTTATATATGAAGTTTTCTATTAATTTCAATGTATATAATTACTTATTTGTAAAAAATATACTTTTACTAACATTAAAAATCAATTCAATGCATAAAATAATTATATGTATTATAAAAATACTTACTTTTCAACGAAAGATCTCCAGAAACGTGGTTACCGGTGCGCGGTGCAACGTATGTCAACGTATGATCACTTACTGGTACATTCACGAAATTCTTGTACCAGTAAATAAATTTAGACTTGTTTAAAAAAATATTAATTTTCTTGCAAGTTTAACCATCTTAAACTAAATTTAAATCTATTTACTATTATAATAATGTATTATTATATTATATAAATAAGAAATGGAGTTAATATTTTCTTAGTAAATGAGTGGCGTTTCTTAACGGAAGCCATAGAAATTTCTCGAAATCTGCTATGCGTACGAAGTGTGTTACAAAATAATTAGTTCTATCTAACGATTTTTAATTTTCTATAATAATGATTTTAATTAACATTGCTAAATACTTATGCATTATGGTACTATTTTTTGTTTCTAATTATATTAAAAATTAAGCTTAAAAATAAATAAAATTCGCATTGCTGTTCAGGTACTGGGACATGGCCGGGCACTGGTACATTTACCTTACTTGCCGGACGCTCACGCTTAACATCCAGAAATGTCTTGTTCGACGATTTCGACGGCGCGTGCGGTGCAACTGGTTTATCGACGGCAGCTCTTTGTAGATACTTGCATTGGTATTCTAAAAACTCTGCCATTTGGTTCCACGTTAGCCTATCAGAAATTTTCATTATCCGCTTATCCCACTCACGTTTAGTTATGGAATAAATTTTTGTTGAAATGAGATGGACAATAACAGAATCTCATGAATCGACGGGTTCATTTAATGACTTTACAACAGTAAACTACTTACAAAAAGCTAGTATATGATTTTTGTAATCATCATAAAGCTGTCTTAGACTTGAATATGACGCCTTTATCACCACCTGAATATCAAACAATGCTTTGCCGTGATGCAGAGTCAATGCTTGCGAGTCATCGTACCGTGCTCTTAAGGCTGCCCATGCCTGGACATAATTTACCTCCGAAACACCCAAGGTTGGTATGGTTCGTGCAGCCTCACCCTTTAACGCGGAATCTAAATAGTGAAATTTCTGGATGCTCGAAAGCTTATCACTCGTGTTGATAACCGACTCAAACGTATCTCGAAATCGAATCCAGTCGCCACACGCGCCATCGAACGCCTGTAACTTTAGTTTAGAAAGTGATACAGTAAACTGTTGATCTATCACACCGTATGATGACACATGCGTCGTCGATGTACGCGATGTACCTGGCACTGGACGTGAGGCCTGTTCAATGCGTTCTTTAGCAGTCGAGATAAATGTAAAGTACAGGTTCTCGAATGCTTCACGTTCCTCAGTATGTGTTGCTTCTGATTCGATGCCACTGACACAAATTTCGATTTGATATTGAATTACGTCGAATTTATCGAATAACAATGAAAATTTCCCCGTTCGTTCTTGGAGTTCTCGCACGGATGCACAACTGTCCAATGATTCAAAGTAAGTTCTGAAACGAATGAGTCCGTCTTTGACCTGACCGGGCTCAATAACCCACTGTTTCAACGATGGGTCCATATTGACCGCGCAAGATGATCACAGTTCAAACCGTGCAAGAAAAACCTAATGGAAATTGAGGATACTTAAGGAACCGATGCGTTGATCTCCTGCCTCCACTGCCCCCGTCTACGGAATAGAGGTTGCAGCTACGGAATCTCATGCAGGATGTTGATGCCGTCACCTTCGTCACAAAAGTCCAGAAGATGCCAACGAAGCCGACAGTCCAGAAGACGCCAACAAAGCCGACGGCCCAAAAGACGCCAGCGCGAACTGCTTCTGGTGTCCCAATGGCGATGCTCGTCAGCAGATCCAAGTTGCAAGGTGCTGACCGGCGAGTCCCTGGTACTGATCGAGATTGTCGATCACACCCGAATGTAGCCAAGTCCGTGGATGCACGTGGCTCAACTTCTCACAAAGTTGGAGGTGTCACTTGAATACCGATACACTGAACACGATATCCGGCTCGAAGGACCAATGTTTTGAGCGCAATTGTTACGTGGATAGATGCTGGTTCAGTAACACGCACGATTTTAAAACAAATAAATTTATTATACAACTTGACCGTTACTATGGTCGACAAGAGTCGAGTATACTAAATTATTACGTAAATGTATATGGCCGTTTCCAAGGCCGATAGGAGACGAGAACCTTTTCCTATGTTTCTGACTTGCGTTCTAGTTTTCCTCCTCCGCGAACCCTCTAACAAAACCTCGGTTCGCCCTACTACCAACTTCTACTACGGAGCACAGTGCGGCCGAATGATGGAATTTTTGACAAAAATCTACATTCAATCATAAATGTCAAAATATTGGAATATATTTACGGAAAATAAAATTAGTAACTAAAATTTTACAATTTATTCAAATTATTCACTATTTTCCGATGTCGCTTAAGGGGACTAAGCAGCCGAAAAACCAATTTTTTCTTGCATTTTCCGAAAGTACTATCTGTTCTAAATAAAATGTCGCTTCGTTTATATTAAAATTGGCAAAATTGTTGATTTGGCAGCTAAAAAGGTCAGGCGGCAACCTACAGCGCCGCCTTTGCCCGGAAACTTTAAACGCATTTTTCTCGAATCATTTTTTCTCTTGGTTTTCACCTAGTTGCGAATGAACGCCGGTTCAGATCGACTTGAAAAAATTATAGGATGTATAAAACATGTGCCATTTCCCGCCAAAACCTCTGATATGGTCCGTAAAAATTTGAGATTTTCATAAAAAAATTAAAAAGTCACTGATTTTTAGTCTCTTTTCTACTTGTTTTATGCGTATGGCGTAGTCGATGTTTCCTTATCTCGTTATGCCTAGCTTCTGAAGCCTCTTCAGAAACAACGCCGATTGGCAAATCATAAAACTCAATGACATCACAAACGTATAACAAAATTTTATGCACGCTCATGGGTAGTACCAAGTATATTTTTCTAAATATAATTTTAACGCGTCTTTTAACAATAACTAAAAATACTTACATTTATTTTTTTCACCACAAGATCATAGAAAAACTTTACCTCAAGAATCCTAAACAAAAACTTGTGTGGTAAGATACAGAATAAGGTGTATATAATTGTATCTAGCAATTTCTAGCAGAAAAACTTTTTAAATTCTAAAAATAGAATATGCAACAAATCAAAAAGTATTAAAACCCCAGGATATTTTGAGCCGCTTTTTTTATATGCCAACTTGAAGGTGACAATGATTAAAGTTTCACCTGAACTGTCACAAAGATACAAAATTCTATCTATTCATAATAAATATAAAATGAAATATACATGCTTTGGTGAGAACCTTCCATTATAAAAAGCGTCTATAAATGTATTTAATATAAATTACTAAGCTGGATATCTCCTAAAGTGTTGGAGATAACATTTCTTTTTACATGAAATTGCATGGTTCTAGGGGGCCAATTTATTAGCGCAGACGATTTTTTTTTCGATTTTTATTTTAAAAGATAGGATGGTCAAGTTCGGTTTTGTAAATGGAACTATTTTTTTAAAGAGATCACTTGATAGTGCGTTCCAAGACAAATTAAATAAGCTTTAAT
Organism: Andrena fulva; assembly: GCA_946251845.1. Classification (NCBI taxonomy): domain Eukaryota; kingdom Metazoa; phylum Arthropoda; class Insecta; order Hymenoptera; family Andrenidae; genus Andrena; species Andrena fulva. Next base: position 15,400,474 of record OX276333.1, on the reverse strand, counting down.
GTATACACTTGATTTCCACTGGTTTTTGAGATATTGCGCTTGCAAATTTACTGATTTTCACTTGAAGAAAACCCTCTGGAATAGCAAGCACCGGGGGCGGTCTGGTTGGCGCCACGGGTGGCATTGCGTGTTGAAACAGATACCTACCTGCCAAAGGTCTACGCCAGGAATGGCAGGCCCAAAGACTGGACAATTCTTTTCCGTCAGAAATGCTACTTTCGTAGGTACATCTGCGGTATCGAGAAAGCGCACCGTTAATGTTTCAAAACGTCATAACATTTACTCAATTTTCGCACTCAGACTCAATTTTCAACTTCAATAGTCTTTTATTTCGAACTTTCATCTACGCTCGGATGGCCGGTTCTTTTAGGAGGGATATACGTGACTTCATACGTAAAAAGTGCTTGGCCTTGAAAATTGGAAAAATGGCTACGGAAGCGGCTGTGGAGGCGAGCACGCGCCCCATCGTCGAACCGCGCGCTGAAACGATTGATCGAGAACGCATCCGCGTTGAAAACGCGCTGAAGCTTAGATCGCGGCCAGTGAAGAGGAAACATGAATATGACCAACAACAATCATCGAAGAGACTTCGGCCCGTTACTCCGTCTACATCCAAGGAACGTCCGAACAAGCCGATGACGACGACGACGACGACGACGAGACTATTGACCGCGGTGGACGAACACTTTACGCGAAAACTCGAAACGGCTATCGCGAATGCACAGTTGGACGCCGAGCATCAACGATCTCAACTTGAGACGCGAGTACAACGAACGATGTCGGATATCGTTACCGCGCAATTGTCTCGGCTAGAGGACGACTTAAATAACGCGATGGAACGACGCTTCGATCACTTGAAAGACAGACTCGAAGAGTTCACGACGTCGGCGGCGACGCCGACTGCGATAACAACCACGGATCTGTACAAACGAAAGGAACCGCGAAAAGCGAATGAGGGTCGACGACGATAATGATCACTGCCGGTGACAATAGCGTCTACGGCTCCGAAACATAGAATAATAACGAGCAACCTCGAAAGGCTTGCACCGATTGCGTTTTGCTAGCACTCGAGGAACTCATACAACTTCTAACGTCCCTGGAACGTCGCGACCATCCCCGCCCACCCACAAAGCATGAGCAAGGAGCGAGTACAGTTAGTGAATGAATTACACGCTCCCGCGAGACGAAATTTCCCGCGGCGATGCGTCGCGATTCGCGGCTACGATGATTTGTGGCAGGTCGATTTGGTGGAGATGCGTCTGTACGCGAAGCAAAATCGGGGATATCACTACATACTAACGATCATCGACGCGTTCAGCAAGTATACATGGACCGTACCCGTGAAAACGAAAAGCGGTCGTGACGTGACCGCGGCGTTTGCGACCGTGTTGCGGCAGAGCGATAGATGCCCGCGAAATTTACAAACCGACATGGGCACAGAGTTTTACAACGCGGAGTTTCAACGATGCGCGATGACACGCGGGATCAACCACTACTCCATTAGTATTTTGAAGTATTTTGAATAAAATATTTATTCGTATTGAAATATTAATTATTTGTATAAAAATATGTATAAAAATGGTAATTATTTAGATGTTTTCCATCCTCACGGATTTCAATGATTTTTTGGATATGTTGGCGGGGACACGATTCTGAACAACTTTTTCGTATACATGTTACCGCCGCTCGACCTTCGTTTCCGAGATATTCGCGAAAAACTTCTGTTGATTTATTCCGACGCAACGCATTCCACTTTCCAACTTGTCCCGGGTATTAGTATTGGTTGGGGCTAGATTAGTGCGGGGGGTGCGGGCCTGCTTGCGGGCGCGTAAAGCATGATAGCGAACTGATGTGAGTTTAGAGATTTCAACCAGAAACTTGCGGATGTCCGTCAACACCCCGACTCACAAAGAAAAATGAATGTATCCACATTTTTAGGTTTTAATCTTGATGTGCGGTCACTTATGATTTGACCTGCAGCACTAAAGGTTCTTTCACTTGCTGTGGAAGAGCCAAGGATGCATAAATATTTAAATGCTAGCTGTGTTAAGACATTCATATCTTCACCAATTCCCTAAAAAGGATACAAATAATCAACAGGAAATTACAATTTATAATCAAATATTTAAGTTACCTTCCAAAAAGCTAAAGGATCAGATTTCTCTGAGGCATTTTCTTTTTCCAAAAATTGTCTTGTCAAAATTATAACATCTGCTGTTATATTTTTATTCTTTTCTCCAATTCTTTGTTCCAAATATGAAAATAAAGATTGTCGGGATGGTGATCTTAATGGTGATGTTATTTCTGTACTTTGTAGTTGTATTGCTGTTTTTTCTCTTAAAATACTATTCATTTCTTGTTCCAATAAAAGCGAGGCTTCCTTAGAGTTTTTTGCATTCCTGAAACCTTCTTTTTTAAACCTTGGGTCAAGAATTGTTGCAATTCTTGTTGCAGATCTTAACTCGTAAGGGAAGAGTCTTTCTATTACAGATTCTGTTACTTTTGCACAAACTATTTTTCCTTCATTGGTATTCAAATCTTCAGTTACAGTTAGTAAAAAAAGTATTTGGACAGAGCATCGACTTTAATATTTATTCATATAACTACCATTAAAAAGAATTAAGCGGATCTTAACTATAACAAAATGAAAGCTTAAACATTATACTTTACTTCTGCTATAAGGAAAAAATATAAACCTTAGTTTTACATCCAGAAAATAATAAATCTTTGTCAAGTGTAGTATAACGCGCCAAAAAAAGTATTTGGACAGACGAGTTAAACTGCATAAAGTAATTAATAATATTTAATTAATATCTAGTAGGATATCCTTTGCACTTACTGACTTCTTTTAGTCTATTTGGCATTGATTCCGCCAATTTTGTTGTCACTTCCGCTTCAATTTTAAGCCATTCTTCCTTTAGTTCAGCAATAAATGCTTGACGATTGGTAGTTTGCTGTTTCCGTACTCTTCTTTTAAGTTCTTCCCAGAGGTGTTCTATGGGGTTGAAGTCCGGTGACTGGGTGGGGGGGGGGGGGGGGGGTGTTTGTAAGAATTTTGGGGTGTTATACAGAATCCATTCCTTGACAATTCGTGATGAGTGCTTCGGATCGTTATCGTGTTGGAATAAGTAAGCGTTTTGTAATCCAAGTTTTGCTGCACTTTCTTTCAAATTTGATTTTAAAATATTTAAATACATAAAACGATCCAAATTTCCAACTCCATTTGCACTCATGCATCCCCATACCATAACAGACCCGCCTCCGTGTTTGACAGTAGGGACTAAATTCCTCGATTTCATTTCTTCTCTTGGCTTCCTCCATACCATTCTTCTTCCATCCGAACCAAATAAGTTAAATTTCGACTCATCGGAAAATATAACTTTATTCCAAAACTCTTTGAATTTGCTCACGTACTGCTTTGCGAATTGCACCCTCTTCATTCTGTTTATTTTACTTACGAACGGTTTTTTCCTCGCTATACGCCCATGCAAATCAGCATTTTTCAAAACATTTCGGATTGTTTGTGGTGTAATGGTGGTCTCTGTTCCAACAGTGCTGTTTTTAAAAACTGAACAATTTCTTTGCATTTTTTAAGTATTTCTTCTATACACTCCAGGCTAAGCATATCCTGCATTACTAAATTCAAAGTATGTGCGTAACAAGGTAAATGTCTCTTTTTGTATATATCACATGCCTTAATCATGTTAGCTGCATTGTCTGACATGATGCAAGAAATTTTATTTTCAATTTCCCATTCTATGGAAATTTCTTGCATTAATTCTGCAATATTTTCTGCAGTATGATTTTTACATAAAACTTTTGTTGCTAAAACAATATTTTTTAATACAAAATTTTTATTTATAAAATGGCATGTGATTGTCAAATACGAATCATTATTGTTCGCTGTCCAAATATCTGTAGTTAACGCAACATATTTAGTCTCGTTTAATATTTTTTTTAATTTTTGTTGAATCTCTGCATAAATATCTTTCATTATACGTTCCCTGATCGTGAATTTACTTGGTATTTTATATTTAGGATCCAAAAGTTTTACAAATTTTCAACCATTTGTTTTACCATTACAATGTTGAAAGGCTGGAAATCAGTTGCGATCATCAAAGCTAACATTTTATCCAATTCATTTTTTCTTTCTGAATTCTTTTCATTTTCTAAAGACTTTTTAAAAAAAGTATTTATGGATATTATACTGGATTTTGATATTGTTTCATTATTTGTTGATGATTCTGATTCAGAATCTTTTCTATATTTGGATGAAATCTTCTAATGTGATCTGCTAAATTGCTAGTATTACCGCTAGTCTTATGTTTCTTGCAACAAACGTTACATTTTGCTATTTTGTGATCATTTGATCTTGTAAAATACTTCCAGACATAAGAGATTTTGCTTCTTTTTTTAATTACAGCTACAGCATCAATATTCGATTCATTGAAGTCACTGTCTTCACTTTCATGTACAAGTACGTCTTGTTTTCGCTTTTTAATGTAATATTTTCTGATCTATCTTTCTCTACAAAATATTAATAATATGTATAAAAATAAAATATAACTTGTTAATATGCACTTACCAGTTTCTTTTGCTTTTATATTTAGAAATTTTTCCATTGTAAAAGAAGAAAGTAGAATACAATAATATTTTATATTTAACAAAGGTAATAAAATATACAGAAAGTATTCAACATACAAGTAACAAATCACGCAATTAATTAACAATCGGCAAAATGCATGTGGAGGCAAAGATGGCTATATAGTGTTTTCGCAATAACAAAAGAGTAGCAGTAGGTAGTATGTATGAAACAAATGAAACTCATCGATTGCAGTAATTTCAATTTTAGAATTCGCGTTATCACCTCTACTATATCGATAGGGAAACTAAGCTATCGATAGTTTTCGATAGTGAGTACCATCGATAACTATCGATAGTACCATCGATAAATCTCCACCACTAACTGTAGGTAGGTATACGGCAGAATATACATTGTAGTAGTAGCAGCAGTTTTTCGCGAATATCTCGAAAACGAAGGTCGAGCGGCGGTAACATGTATAGGAAAAAGTTGTTCAGAATCGAGTCCCCGACAACATATTCAAAAATCATTGAAATCGGTAGGGATGGAATACTTCTAAATAATTACCTTTTTGTATATCATTAATTTTGTAAAGCTATTAATTTACGACAATGTTTTTTAATGGGATTCTTTTTGATGGGTTAATTAAAATGTCCGCGATATGAGTAATGGAATGTATGAACACAGCATTGTAGCTGTGTATATGTAGTTGTGTCATCTTATGCGCAGTTGGAAAGCACCTTTATGTACTTGCAGCTCATTTTGATTTCACATCTATTTTTATATTGTATATTTTCTTGTATTTTTTTTGTGATTTATATTATTATCTTCTATTTTTTGTGATTGTATAATGTATATTTTCTTCTATTTTTTGGGATTTATATTATTATCTTCTATTTTTTGGGATTTATATTATTATCTTCTATTTTTGTGATTTATTATTATCTTCTATTTTTTTGTGATTGTATATTTTCTTCTATTTTTTTGTGATTTATATTATTATCTTCTATTTTTTGTGATTTATTTGTTTCATGTACTTGGCGTAATTTTTTTTACTTTTTTCGTTTTTTTTTATGGGGATCTCACTTCTTTTTACAAAGATAATTCATGTACTTGGCGTAATTTTTTTACTCTATTGAAGTTTTTTTATGGGGATCTCATTTCTTTTTGGGTCATTCCACGCCAAATCGATCACTTTTTTCCCTCGATGTCTCGGATTTTCTTCAAACTTGAATATGTTGTAGTCCTCGTGAAATTAGGAGGGGTTTAATTCACCATTTTGTCGATGTTAGGTCTGGTAAGAAACTCCACTGTTCTCTTTAGGACTACACGAAGATACTATATATGTTTATTCTAAATACAAGATCGATGGTACACACTCCGTACGCAACGACTCCCCGATGCCGACTCCCTTTCTGTTTCCGCACCTTCCCGTCCGGCGGGCGCTAGCCTTTTCCGAAACCTCACGGTAAGCGTGAGTTCCGCCCGCGCTGTTTGAATCACTGCTTATGTATCTAACACTCCCCTTCCTTGAAACGAGTGATGGCGGAAACAAACTTTTCCTTTATTCTCGCGCGGCTACTTCAGAGACGTTAATGTGTTACATATTCTCCATATCGTTCCGGAGGATTTCTGATCCGGTAGGATCTCCTCGGCTCACTTTCGCTATTCGGTGTTCCATTCGTACCATCAAATTCTGCGCTTTGTGACCTGTGGCATTCTGGTACTTGCTGGGGGTTTTCTACCTGGTTATCATTGAAATCCTCGTAACTCCACGTGTAGCTTGGTTCTTTGTTTTCTGTTCGGTTTTGAGGTGTTTTCTCTCCTATTCTTCGCACTTGATTTTTATGACGCCTCCATATTCGGCCATCGTCTAATTTAATACTATAATGTAATTTGCCTATCTTTTTTATAATTCTACCGAATTTCCATTTCCCGCTCGCGTTATAATTTCGACAGCTGACTCTGTCCCCCGCTTGAAACTGTGACACTGCCGGTTCTTCTCTTGTATTTGTACGCTTGCTTATCGCTTGTAACATCAAATCTAATCTACTTTTAATTGGTCTGCCTAACATTAATTCCGCTGGGGCTATACCCGTAGTCGCATGTGGCATTTTCCGATATTGCATCAATATAGTTTGTAGCGCTCCTTCTAAATTCCCTATATTCGCATCGGTTTCGGATAATGATTTCTTTAACGTTTGTACGAAACGTTCCGCTAAACCATTTGTTGCTGGGTGATAGGGCGCTGTCAATTTTTGTACGATACCGTTTGAACGTAGGAAATCTTTAAATTGGTGTGACACAAAAGTTCTACCATTGTCGCTGACAATTGTTTTCGGTGTACCGAATCTTGCGAAAATTTCTTTACATTTGTTTATCGTCGTTGTCGCTGTTATGTCTTTTGTAATGTACACTTCCGGCCACTTTGTATAGGCATCGACGAATACGAAAAAATTTTGACCCTTGAATGGTCCTGCAAAATCGACGTGTACCCTCTCGAACGGTTCTGAAACTGGTTCCCAACTGTGGTTAGTTATTTTTGTAGGGTTGTTCTTTATCCCATTGCAAATACCGCAGTTTCGCGTTATATTTTCAATATCAGCATCTATTCCTGACCACCAGCAATAACCGCGTGCAAGCCCTTTCATTTTGACTATTCCAAAATGGCCTTCGTGTAATTCTTGTAGCACCCTTTTTCGTAACGTTTTCGGTACTACTACTCTATGTGCTCGAAATATGACCCCTCCTTGAATACTGTATTCGTTTCTATTGGTTCGGTTTTTGTATTTTCCCGACTGTAATTCTTGTAATAGCTCTTTTAGCTCCGCGTCGCGCTTAGTCTCTATCGCTAGTTCCTCCCCCGTTACTGGTAACTGATCGATGGTGTCCATCAGGTAAACGTCAACTACGTCGTATCTATCTTGTTCGGTTCCTGTAGTTGGTAGTCTCGATAGACCATCTGCATTGCCATGTACTTTAGTATTCCTATATTTAATTGTATACTTGAAACCTCGTAGAAAAAGCGCGTAGTGCTGCATTCGCATTGCACTATAGAGGGGTAACTCTTTCGCCGGTGAAAATATTTGTACTAGAGGGCGGTGATCTGTGTACAGTGTAAATGTATTTCCATACAAGTATTGATGGAACTTTTTTACCCCAAAGATAATGCCATATGCTTCCTTGTCTATTTGTGCGTATTTTTGTTGTGTAGTTGATAATGTCCGCGAGGCGTACTGGATTGGGCGCTCCGTGCCATCCGGGTAAATGTGGGACAACACTGCACCCACTCCGTACGCGCTTGCATCAGTGGCTAACACCAATGGCAATTTTTGGTCGTAATGTACTAAGATTCACAAGGAGTTGCGTACGGTAACTGGTATGGGTCCGTGGGTTCACATTTGTTGCACAGAACCTCGAATGCCCCGATACCCATGTAATGTAATAAGCAAGGTACTCTGTCGGCGTCTTTGACCTTGAATAATTTGAACGCTCCTTCAAGCCGTTGTAGCCAACGTTTAATATTTGTAACCGCCGCATCAAACGGCTCAATGTTTAACGTTGCACTCATCTGTACCTCTGCCATTTTTGCGGTAGTCATATATATGTATATAGTGCTTAATGTATCTGTACCTTGGTGTAAATGTACCGCTGTTTGAATCACTGCTTATGTATCTAACAGTCGATTTCTAGTTTGTTTAAAAAACACAGGGCCTTGAGTTTTGCGATTTTTGCCTATTTTCGTGAAAATGGGTTGTACTTATGAATTTTTATATCGGAAACTATTTTTCGGATTTAGTTGATTCTTACGGCATTTTAATGTAGAAGGATCGGCCTTTCTGAATACATTTTTCCAGATCGAAAAATTAATTTTGCAACATTGATAATTACAAATAAAATTTTATTTTGTAAATTGAGGCTCAAGGTCACGATTTTAAAAATCCGAAAAAAATACCACCATATTTGCTGAAGAATTTTCTATAAAATCAGCCTATCTCTTGTTGGTAATTTGCATATTCAACGTCGCAGAAAGCTGTTAAAGACAGCGGCTCGCGCGGTTTCAAGTATAAGCGAGCCGCGCGCTCCGCTATTACGGTCGCCTGACCGTACCACTCGCACACTCTATTACTTCAAACAGGTGTAAAGGTGCCATTTCCAATGCGCGGCTCGCCGCGGCGGCGAGCGGCGCGGCGCCGCCTCAGCACGCCGCAGGATTCGTCGTGCGGCCGCAGACGGCATTTCCTATACATAAGCGTCGCCGCCAGGGCCCCACGACGCGCCGCGCTGTCCCTTTTCGAGCACTTGACCAAGGTCTATTGTTGTATGAGGTCTCGAGGACCGTCTTCGACACCGAATATGGGTTTCGACCCTCGAAGGGGTTTGTATATCATCAAGAAGAAGTGATACATGTCCAGGATTTTCGCATTTCGCATCAGATCTTTGTGAAAACGACGTCAATCGATTCCGTATGTTTCGTCGATGAAACTAACACCCAGAACGACATATTTCGGAGCATAATGAAGGAAATTAGATGAAAACTTAATTTATATAATTTATCGCTAGCTTCGTTAAAAATAGTCCGATATACTTGAAATTTGGTACGATTTTCATCGGGGAAATATAAGGAATTCATCGGTGTCACTTCCATATCTAAAGGATAAAGAATAAAGAAATATTTTATTTCTGAAACAGGTATGAATCCTCGGCCGACCCAAGCGAATTGAGGTCGCCGACCCACAGTCGAGGGTGAAATATTCATTTCAGCGTATTAAAAAATTCTTTATTGTTTATCGTATCGATAAGGGAATAACAGCAATATATTCCTTATGTTTTTCTGATGAAAATCATACCAAATGTCATGTCGATTGTCCCTTTACAACATCTGGGAGACGGATGTTTCCCGACGAACGCTTCGAGAACGAATAATTGCCTACTTAGCCGTAAAGAAATAAAGAAATTTCGTTTCAAAAATACTAAATTGCCAGCTATAAAAGCTAACTGAATTCAGACGCGCAGGTAGCGTTGTCAACCCCCGACGTGCGAGACAATACGCTCGGGACGACATGCTCTGGCCCAGTGATGAGCAACCCGCGTTCTGCGGGCCACATGCGGCCCACCTGAACATCGTCGCGTGGCCCACCTGAACATCGTCATATCGGTTTTTCATGAACGATGTTATATTTATGTATTTAATATTGTTTCCACTTGTGGCCCACTTCTGACAAAAGGTTGCTCGCCACTTGAGTCTGGCCGATCAGCCTAATTAATATTTTGTGAACCAGATGTGGTAAGCGGCCTGTAGACGCGTTTAATATTATTGTGCAATATATTGCACAATATTTATGCTGGGTGCCCCTAGACGGGCAATATCGCGCAGTCAGCGGACTACCTCTTTTCTTCCTGTGTCTCATCGCGAGGCGTTCTGCTACTTGTTCAGAGTTATTTCGTTTCTTACCCAATTGCCAGGGAAGAATTCTTCAATCTATGATAAGACCATCTTCTTTTGGTCATTGCGCGGACCACAAGATTAATGTTCGTCACGGTCACCGCTCAGAACATCATTCGAATTTATTTTTTACACTGTAACGGAGGTTTATTGCCTGCCGAACATAGAGAGATTAGTTAGTAAAGGAGGAAAATGCCACATCTGGTTCCCAAAATTTAATCAGATTGATCGGTCAGAGCGTCTCGCCAGGGCCCCGGTTTATGACCGTTTTTTCCCGCGAGTTGGCGGTTGGCGTTTGACGACGGTACCTGCGCGGCCGAAGCATCGTACGCACTGCCCATCGACAGAGCAATGTGCGGATTTACTCAGACTGAACAATGTTACCACGTTTTTTTACTGGCCTTTAGAAATTTGACAAACAGATGTTCTCGAAACGTTCTTGGAAAAATAATAAATTACCCATCGTAAAGAATGAATGAATTTTCGCCTAGCTCTGAGCCCGCTTTTATTTCGACGCACGTAAGCAAAATACCACCAGTATAGCCACTACAAAGTATTATCCACTATCAACACGCCTCCTGCAAAGACCAAACGCACAATGGCCGTCAATCCCAAGAATAGAGAAAAAATTCATCATACTATTTTTTCCAATCAAGGTGTCGAATCGTATCGGGCTACTTTATGACATAAAGTTTTTGTTTCTTTTTTTGCAAAGATGCCTAGAAAACTATCTAGTACTAGATCTGAAGAAGTCGATAAAAAAGTTTAAAACATCTTCGTGTGTATTGCAATAAGTATATTTTAAAATTCTGCACAAAAAACATACAAACTTTGACACATGTTTACACATACAGCAGAAGTAGCTGCCATGATATTTTTACGTTTTTAAGACCTCATATTATTAGGTTGCAAAAAATATATAAAAACATAATTCCATAACTTTTAAATTCTGACTTGTTTCCTTATTTCTGGGGATTCTGTCCCATTGTGGCGATGGGCCGCGGGGCCGCCAGTCGCTACACTGCTTCTGGAGCAGTGTAGCGACTGGCAGCCGCAGGCCGTCGAGCGGCTAGTAGATTCTGCCATAATGGCGGAAAGCAGACACTCGTCCCATTGTGTTGCTTTTCCAGTAGCCTAGGCTGCTCCTGGAGCAGACTTGCATAAACTGTAGCAACCTGCCGCAGCCGCGCGCGGTCGAAGTCGCAGATAGGAGAACAGATGAAGCACCTTTAAGGTGCCATTTCCAATGCGCGGCGAGCGGCGCGGCGCCGCCTCAGTACGCCGCGGTACACTGGTACAATGGAAAAGCATTCATCTGTTCTCCTATCTGCGACTTCGACCGCGCGCGGCTGCGGCAGGTTGCTACAGTGTATGCAAATCTGCTCCAGGAGCAGCCTAGGCTACTGGAAAAGCAACACAATGGGACGAGTGTCTGTTTTCCGCCATTATGGCAGAATCTACTAGCCGCCCCGCGGCCCATCGCCACAATGGGACAGAATCCCCAGAAATAAGGAAACAAGTCAGAATTTAAAAGTTATGGAATTATGTTTTTATATATTTTTTGCAACCTAATAATATGAGGTCTTAAAAACGTAAAAATATCATGGCAGCTACTTCTGCTGTATGTGTAAACATGTGTCAAAGTTTGTATGTTTTTTGTGCAGAATTTTAAAATATACTTATTGCAATACACACGAAGATGTTTTAAACTTTTTTATCGACTTCTTCAGATCTAGTACTAGATAGTTTTCTAGGCATCTTTGCAAAAAAAGAAACAAAAACTTTATGTCATAAAGTAGCCCGATACGATTCGACACCTTGATTGGAAAAAATAGTATGATGAATTTTTTTCTCTATTCTTGGGATTGACGGCCATTGTGCGTTTGGTCTTTGCAGGAGGCGTGTTGATAATGGATAATACTTTGTAGTGGCTATACTGGTGGTATTTTGCTTACGTGCGTCGAAATAAAAGCGGGCTCAGAGCTAGGCGAAAATTCATTTGTTATTAAAGTTAATAAGGGATCAGTGCTAGGAATGGGTAAAGGGCACTGAACGAAACTGAGCGGCACAGAGTCTTTGTGAAACACCACGAGCGTTATAATTTTAAATGTATATGTACAAAGTCACAATTATATTACACGATTTAACCGAAATGTTTATGATTTAAGCACTACTTAATTTAGCGTAGCTTTGGCAAAGGAAGCAAACGCGTTAGTACGTAAGCACGAAAGCTAGTTACAAGCACGGTGTAACGTCGCGAAGCAAAGGCGCGATTAGCAAGGTGCGTAAGTATGCAAAAGGAACGTGTGAAGCGTAGCGAAGTCGCGAACAGAGAGCGAGATCCAGGAAATCGCGATCTATTTCCTGGAAGCAAGAGCAGTCCCCCTTCCATCGATTGTAAGTCGATGGAAGGGGCCGTGATCGACGCTCCACATGAGTCAGTGCGCAGCCGCCAAGTGCCTAATTAACGGTGGGCCATGGAGATGGCGTTAGCATGCCGAATTTCTCCAACATCATTCATTCTTTACGATGGGTAATTTATTATTTTTCCAAGAACGTTTCGAGAACATCTGTTTGTCAAATTTCTAAAGGCCAGTAAAAAACGTGGTAACATTGTTCAGTCTGAGTAAATCCGCACATTGCTCTGTCGATGGGCAGTGCGTACGATGCGTCGGCCGCGCAGGTACCGTCGTCAAACGCCAACCGCCAACTCGCGGGAAAAAACGGTCATAAACCGGGGCCCTGGCGAGACGCTCTGACCGATCAATCTGATTAATTTTTGGGAACCAGATGTGGCATTTTCCTCCTTTACTAACTAATCTCTCTATGTTCGGCAGGCAATAAACCTCCGTTACAGTGTAAAATATAAATTCGAATGATGTTCTGAGCGCTGACCGTGACGAACATTAATCTTGTGGTCCGCGCAATGACCAAAAGAAGATGGTCTTATCATAGATTGAAGAATTCTTCCCTGACAATTGGGTAAGAAACGAAATAACTCTGAACAAGTAGCAGAACGCCTCGCGATGAGACACAGGAAGAAAAGAGGTAGTCCGCTGACTGCGCGATATTGCCCGTCTAGGGGCACCCAGCATAAATATGGTGCAATATATTGCACAATAATATTAAACGCGTCTACAGGTCGCTCACCACATCTGGTTCACAAAAAAATAATTAGGCTGATCGGCCAGACTCAAGTGGCGAGCAACCTTTTGTCAGAAGTGGGCCACAAGTGGAAACAATATTAAATACATAAATATAACATCGTTCATGAAAAACCGATATGACGATGTTCAGGTGGGCCACATGTGGCCCGCAGAGCGCGGGTTGCTCATCACTGGGCCAGAGCATCTCGTCCCGAGCGTATTGTCCCGCACGTCGGGGGTTGACAACGCTACCTGCGTGTCTGAATTCAGTTAGCTTTTATAGCTGGCAATTTAGTATTTTTGAAACGAAATTTCTTTATTTCTTTACGACTAAGTGGGCAATTATTCGTTCTCGAAGCGTTCGTCGGGAAACATCCGTCTCCCAGATGTTGTAAAGGGACAATCGACATGACATTTGGTATGATTTTCATCAGAAAAACATAAGGAATATATTGCTGTTATTCCCTTATCGATACGATAAACAATAAAGAATTTTTTAATACGCTGAAATGAATATTTCACCCTCGACTGAGGGTCGGCGACCTCAATTCGCTTGGTTCGGCCGAGGATTCATACCTGTTTCAGAAATAAAATATTTCTTTATTCTTTATCGTATAGATATGGAAATGACACCGATGAATTCCTTATATTTCCCCGATGAAAATCGTACCAAATTTCATGTAAATCGGACTATTTTTAACGAAGTTAGCGAGAAATTATATAAATTAAGTTTTCATCTAATTTCCTTCATTATGCTCCGAAATATGTCGTTCTGGGTGTTAGTTTCATCGACGAAACATACGGAATCGATTGGCGTCGTTTTCACAAAGATCTGATGCGAAATGCGAAAATCCTGGACATTTATCACTTCTTCTTGATGGTATACAAACCCCTTCGAGGGTCGAAACCCATATTCGGTGTCGAAGACGGTCCTCGAGACCTCATACAACAATAGACCTTGGTCAAGTGCTCGAAAAGGGACAGCGCGGCGCGTCGTGGGGCCCTGGCGGCGACGCTTATGTATAGGAAATGCCGTCTGCGGCCGCACGACGAATCCTGCGGCGTGCTGAGGCGGCGCCGCGCCGCTCGCTGCCGCGGCGAGCCGCGCATTGGAAATGGCACCTTAACGTTCAACTGTCCGCGGACAACTGAGCGTCGACAGATTCTCGAGAGGAGAGCGGCGTCCCCTCGAGTGTTGGATAGGTGGGGTTCTATTTCTACGGTTAAGGAGTAAAATCCACGGCTTAACGTAACAATGACTGTTTATTCTAACACACTTATTCTAATAGCAATAACAATAATTAATATTACCTATAGTCTACGATTATATATCTTATTTTTGGTTTTTATTGGTTTTTTGTGTTAAATATGAATAAATATATATATACAGGGTGTCCCAAAAATGCTGCGGTTCTTTAAAGGGGGTGATTGGGGGGGGGGGGTGATTGCAAACAACTTTTTCCTTTGCGAAAATGCCCTCCGAGGTTTCGTTAACGAGATATTAATAAAAAGCACCGACTAATCAGAGCGCTAGCCTTCCGCTGGAGGTCCCGCGCTAGCGTGGCCGCGCGCCGGGCCGCGCTGCGACTACGAAAAAGCAAAGCGGCATGCATCGAAGGAAATTGCGTAGAATGGCAAATGAAAAAGACGTAACAAAAAAATCGAACCTTTTGCCATGGTTTGTTTGCCATTTAAAGTGAATAATGAATAAAGGATAAATGGATGAAAATCACGTGTAACGTAAAAAGACGAATACACATTTTTTTTAGAAGATTCGAAAATAATAATTATTTGAAGTGGGAGGATAAGGAATACGTAAAATTCCTTGTGTTAATAACATATCCACGAAAAGGTAATGTAACAGGAAATTAACGAAAAGTTATCGTAGTTCGTTATTGTGATAAAAATCCGTAACTCAATAACGGCCAGCACTGTTGCTGATAACGAATAAGTCTGTTTCAAAAGGCCGAATAACTATTTTCGTACGAGAATTTTGAGAATTATCGCCGGAAATAAGCCATAGCTTGCGTTAAATTTAAAAATGAATGATCACCATTAAAGTAACTAAAACTCACCCTTGTTGAAAATTCACCTGCAACTTGAAAACTTGTGTCACTGGGTCACTTTTTTTTTTGACGTGGAGAAATCCCTAACGGATACCCCGCCCCCCGGGGGAGGGACGGGGTTATGTGGGACTTGCACCCACTAAAACTCCACGGTGGTCGTCCTCGGGCGCGAAGTCGCGCGCTCGAGGGGGAGGACTTTTTGCGGGAGCAAACTAGCGATTCATCCGCTACCTCCCCCTCAGCGCAGTGCAAACTCCGCGCTCAACAGCCCCGCACGGCAACACGCGGGGTCTTCCCAAAACTCCGGCGACGCGAGACGGACCACGCGTCCGCGTCGCCACTTCCGAGGGGGGGGGGGGGGGGGGGTCGCATGATGTTGTGTCACTGGGTCACTGAACCGATCCTGGTCATCGATGGACGAGCCCAGTGCACAGCTGATCCCAGGTATACGACACTACCCAAAGTTAAGGGTCGCAATGTCAGGTGCGTCCAGGTCAACGTACCGAATATTCACTTCACTGCACGGCTACTAACACTGATCACTTAATTTACTTTTCATGGAACGTGTTGTCCCTACGTTATAAAAATTGGTGGAAATGAATTTTTACTTCGCGTTCGGAGCCGTGGGTAATCCCCGCGCAAATTCTCACGCTGCAGCACTTGCGTCCTCGTTGTTCGGGGGGTACACCCAGAACATCGCGTAATACACTTGAGCAGAGAACATTTGTCTGCGACGTGATTGCTGACTGCTGACTGACAAGATTTTTTCCAAGCGACTTCTTCTAACCCCAAATAGTTTCTCTCGTTCCATTATGAGTTGACCCCCACCAGGCCAAGAGGCTTCAGATAAAAAGAAGCCAGCACATTTTCGGAACACACGTGTTTTGCAGAAGTGCAACGAAAACTTTCACAAAAGCCCGCGCTCCGTCCTTCTACTGCCAATGTACCCATTGCTTCGAGATAGAAAACAGACACCACGTGTATCGGTTCGAAAGGGTCCGAAGGGAAGAGACGCAGAAAGTCTTCGAGTTGCTATAAAGAAGAAAATGCATACCATTCCTGTTTCCCCTTTCTGACACCCTGAGTTCACGTCTGCTATGAGGCGGAACCAAGTAAGTCATAAATTATCCGAAACTGTAGGAAACCGTTCTCTACCGCCGACTTGCGGGACAATACGGTCATAAACCGCGACCCCGGCGAAATGCTCTGGCTGATCAGCCTGATTAATTTTGGAGAACTAGAAATTACAGAGTATTATCCAGCATCAATACGTCTCGCGGAGAGACACAGGAAAATAAGGGATAGTGCGCTGACTGCGCGTAGTCCCGCCTGCTTCGTCCTACCCTCAAATTAAAGACGGATCCCTTATCTCTCGAGTATAAACAAGTGCTCGAATTTCAAAACACAAGCACGCGTCGACGTATTCGGTGCGAGAGACTGTGGGCTTGAGGTCCGATTAGCCCCAAACTAACCAATCTGCCCTGCATCCCTCCCAAATGGCCACTGTCCTGAAGATGCTCTCTTCACAGCAATATCTCCTCCCCAAGGCCCACCTTCTCTCGCACCGAATACGTCGACACATGCTTCTGTTTTGAAATTCGAGCGCGTGTTTAGACACGAGAGATAAGCAGGCCCGATTGGTTAGTTTGGGGCCAATCGGACCTCAAGCCCACAGTCTCTCGCACCGAATACGTCGACGCGTGCTTGTGTTTTGAAATTCGAGCACTTGTTTATACTCGAGAGATAAGGGATCCGTCTTTAATTTGAGGGTAGGACGAAGCAGGCAGGACTACGCGCAGTCACTGAGATTACTGAGATCGGTGTTATTTGATTTAGTAACAGTGTACATAAGGTGCAATGAATTGTTTTTTTCTTTTTATACAGTACTTTACTGCAAAAGAAGCAATATTCATATGCATAATTTTTAGTTTTTAAGGTCAAGAGATGACTATATGTTTCTCTTTCAGTTTTCCTTCCTCGTGTGCAATTTGCACAAAGTATCCATTTTCCCTGGTAATAATATATCTTTTCATCGAACATTTGCGTGAGACATGTAAATTTGTCCATACTGCTATGCTTATTGTTGCTGCTCGTATAAGTGTTTTGGCGAGAATGAAAAAAAAATTTATCTGCTCTTACTTTTATACTGCCTTTTGTGCGATGTTGCCATACTTTTGTTTTTAGGGTAAATAGGCTTTTTTTACACGGTTCATGTGAACGATTTTAATTTGTTTTAAATTAATTGCTATCTTCAAGTTGCTATTGTCCAAGACTTCGGTGATCTGATAGAGTCCGCTGTATTCTGGTCCTAGTTTTTCTTTTCTTGGCTGTAGTAACCATGCCCAATCTCCTGTTTTGTATAGTTGAGGCTGAATTTTTCGATCGTAGTAATGTTTTTGACGAACTTTCGATTCCTCTAGGTTTTTTCGCGCCATTTGTCGGATATGATATAATTTGCCTATCAACTTGTCGACATAATCTGGATACGTTTTAATGTTGTCCGTTGAAGGAATACTCGAAGGAACTCGTGCTTTTCTTCCGAAAACAAGTTCGTGAGGCGTAAATTTTGTGCCTTCGTGAGTACTTGTATTATATGAAAACATTGCTTGTGCTAACCATTGATCCCATTGTTTTTCTTTTGACACATAATGTCGTAGATATTCGACGAGGACATGGTGACTTCTCTCTAAGGATCCATTGGATTGAGGATGAAATGCAGAGGTTCGATATTGTTTGATGTGAAACGCTCTAGCAAATTTCTTCATGAGGGCACTCATAAAATTTGGTCCCTGACCAGTAAGAATTGCTTTAGGACTTCCAAATTTACAGATGAAATGCTCTGTAAATGCCTTAGCTATATCCTCTGAGGTAATGCTTGCCAATGGTATAGCAAGAGAGTATTTAGTCAGGTTGTCCTGGATAGTAAGTATGTAACTGTTTCCTATGTTTGTAAAAGGTAGTGGTCCTACTATGTCCATAGAAATTTTGTCAAAAGCATCAACAGGTGTATCTGTCAGTATCATGGGTTCCTTGTTTTTTACTCGTACAAGTTTAGTTTTTTGCAATCCAAGCAAGTTTTAATGAATTGTGTTATTTCATATTTCATATTCTTCCAGTAATATTTACTTCTTATGCGATGGTATGTTTTTGTAATTCCCTTGTGTCCGCCTATAGGTGATTGGTGGTTTTCCTGGATGATCTGCTGTCTATCTTGTACAGAAGGTGTTAGAAGAGTACCTTTACAGAAGATAAATTGGATGTCTTCTTGTAGGAATATTAAATTTATTAATTCCTGTAATTTGTTTAATGAAATTTTGTTCGCTTCTGCTGATATATACATTTTTGTGACATTTTCAGGTACTAATTGTATGTGGAGTGCTCTTAGTGAATTGTATAAGTCTTCTTCTGATGGATGGTCTGGTGTGATGAGTCCAATTATTGTATGTTTTCCTTCCTTGAGCTTTACTAATTCTCCAATCTCTAATGGATATGGCAGTTTGTGAGATTTTATATTTTTCTCTCTATATAATTTTTCTCCTGCTGGTCCTATTGGTCTGCCTTGTGCATTTATGAATGTTGCTATGTATCCTTTACCCATCCATAAGTGGTCCTCTACTTCCATATTCTGTTTCCTAACAGGAATATTTGACACTATTTTCGGTCTGCCTGTTGTATGTTGCGAAGGAAGAGGTAATAATGGTGGAGGAGATAATGATGGAAGAGGAGTTAATAATAGTGGAGGAGGAGATAATGATGGTGGAGGTGTTGTAAGTATCTTCCCTTTCTTGATTTTTATGGGAGTTATAGGAACAGTGTCAGTGCTGGAGTTTAATTTGCGTTTCTTCTTTTTAGGTGTATGGTGAGTGCTTGAACTTGATTTTTCATCGATTTTGGGAGGGTCTTTATAATTATGTTTTGGTATTATGATCATTTCATCGATTTCTTCAATTAAGTCTTCTTGCGGTTTCTTGATGTACGGTTTTTTAGTTAATTTTGTCTCATTTTTATGTTGAAGGGGTGTATGTACTATTAGGGGTTCCGCGGTTTGAGGGGGTGCGTGTACTTCAACGGGTACAGAGATTTGATGAGGCGCGTAACGAGGGGGTGCGTGTGTTTGGATTTGGGGGGGGGGGGGGGCGAATGTATCTCTTGAGGAGGTGTGTGTGTTCCAACAACTTCTGTTTCGATGTTTTGTTTTTTAGTCTCTGGGTGAGAGGAGGTGTTCGTCCTTTGTTTTTTCCGTTTTAAAATTTTTCGTTTTACAATTTTTGAGTCGCTTTCGTCGTACGATGAAGAATCGGAATCCGAAGAGCTAATTCTAGGTTGTTTATATGGAGCCGGGTTTCCCGAAGTTGAGGCGGTGTTTTCTCTTTGTCGCGTATTATATTGGTGAAATTGCTTTTGTTTTTTATTTTCATGCGAGTTCGTTTCCGAATGTGCCCGTTTCGCGTTTAGCGGTAATGCAATCGGATTTCTAGATAAGGCATCCGCGTTAGTGTTATATTTGCCCGGTTTATATAGTATTTTATAATCATACTCTGCGAGTTTAATTTTCCATCGTACTAAAAGTGAGGTCGGATTAGATAGATTTTGAAGCCATTCTAATGGTTTATGATCCGTAATAAGGTAAAAATTTCTACCATAAATATAAGGTCGGAAATGAAATACCGCGTATATGATTGCTAATAATTCTCTTTCTGTGGGAGAATATCGCGTTTCTGTGTGATGTCCCACTATTTTTCGCGCGGTATTATAACACCACTTCCTTGCAAATCAATCAACATAACTCCATCAAAAACCTTCATACTTAAGCCTTACCCCTTCTTCAAACCCAACTGACCGTTTGGACGATGCACCTTAGCGGTCCCCATCTCGAAACGGTCAATCCAGAAATAATCACTGATCACCTTGACGATGTACCTTAGCGGTTCCCATCTCAAGATGGTCAACGACGACCTCCAAATCCCCTCTTCGACTTACGTGGCATGACCACTTCCCTCCAAATCTACTTTAAACAAATCCCTCGTCCTTAAACCCCTCTCTTAAATCGAGACTACGTCTCACGCCCTCTCTATGACCAAAGAAGTGAGTACCCCGTTTACCCCTTTCCGATACGACCTCCTAAACTCCACCAAATGGGTTGAGTATTCCGCTTCAAAGCCCCATGTAAAAACCCCAGAAATGTTACTGCGACACAAATTTACAAACGTGATCAACACGTGATCATTACTGCGACGCAGATTTGGCGTACGTGCCATGGAACACACCGCACATACCCTTCACCCATTACCAGTACAAGACAAGGCCACATAAAACCCCTAAACACCGACTCTATTAATAAGTAATTGCGACGCATCTTCAAAGATCAGTCAAGGTGCATACCGCGCACACTCTTCACCCCTAACAATCCCGACAATAGTATAAATACAAGGCCCAAAACGGCCAGAGCGCTTCTTCTACGGAAACATCCCATGAAGCAGTATCACAGTTACCAGTCGCGCATATTTTTAACAAAGTGTTAGACTCAGTTCAATCATCTACGACATCAATCGTAAGCGATTACAATTACTTATTTCATTAGTGCGTATCATCATCATTCACATTATCCAATTATTGCTTTCGCCTTATATATTGCTATTTTACTATTGCTTATTCTATATCTATTGCATCATTGCTTATAATATTTCTATATCATAATTGCTTATTCTATATCTATTACCTTTGTTGCTTATGCTTATTGTAATTTACATCATTGTCTACCGCTAGACGCTTATTGTATGTCATATCATCATTGCTAATTCTTAGTCCATTATATTATTATTATTGCTATTACTCATGTATCTCATATTCATACATATAAATTGCTATTGATTATTGTTTATATAAATGTCTCTGTGCTAATGCTAAATGTCCAACGCATCCTTATAAATACTAGCTTAAATGCTTTAAGAATATACAAACGCTCTTGTTTCTGAATAAAGTTTCAAGTCATTATAACGGTCTTCCGGCTACGAAACCCACCAAACCAAAACAGATCGCTGCAACAGCTGATTTCGGCTCGCGAAACGCAAGCATAGAGTTTCTTATAGTGTTTACACGGCGTACTTTTACATAGGCCGCGTACGGCCATATGTCTAGACATATTTCTCGGAAATATTCCTTCTAGCTAAGTGCAACGTTAAAATCCACCTAAACAAAAACAAAGTGCTCTAACGGGTGTCATTACCGGAGGGATTACAGTCCAAACCTTCCCTGGTCGTTCGGAGCTACGAATCTGGCATTCGCGCCCGAAAATCCTCTTTACCTCGGAGCTACGAATCAGGCATTCGCGCCCGAAAATCCTCTTTACCTCGGAGCTACGAATCTGGCATTCGCGCCCGAAAATCCCCTTTACCTCGGAGCTACGAATCTGGCATTCGCGCCCGAAAATCCTCTTTACCCCGGAGCTACGAATCTGGCATTCGCGCCCGAAAATCCTCCTTACCCCGGAGCTACGAATCTGGCATTCGCGCCCGAAAATCCTACTCACATTCAGTGCCACGAATCTTGCATTCGCGCCTGAATTCCTACTCTCCGCAGTGCCACGAATCTGGCATTCGCGCCTGCATTCCCTTCGAATAAAATCCCCACATGTCATTGCCCCCCAAAGACCTTCACCCGGGATGTGGCATCTGCATCATTTAAAACACGAGATGCGTAAGCTACTGGCAAATCTTTCCCTATTTCTCCTTGACTAAGAACTGCGCCAACAGCAATGCCTGAAGCGTCTGTCGTAATATTAAATGTCTTCTCGAAGTCCGGGAATTGCAGAATAGGTTCTTTGCAGAGTGCTTCTCGTAGAGTTTCAAATGCCTTTTGCTGCTTATACGTTCATTCAAATTGATAATCCTTTTTAGTAAGATTTGATAGTGGTCTTGCAATCTTCGAAAAATCCTTTATAAATCTTCTATAGTATCCGCTCAGTCCTAGGAACTGCTTTACATTTTTTACTGTTGTAGGTGTTGGAAATTCCTTTACGGCTATTATCTTCTTTGGGTCAGGTTTAACTCCTTCCTCTCCTATTATATGTCCTAAGTATGATACTTCCTTTTTCAAAAATTCGCACTTGTCTGGCTGAAGGTAAAGATTTGCGTCTCTTAATCTATTCATTAATCTTTTAAATTTTGTTGCATGTTCTTTAAGAGATCAGGCATATATTACGATGTGGTCTAAATATGCAAAAAGTTCTATCCCTTGGAGTCCTGTTAAGACTTGGTCCATCAGTCTCTGGAAGGTAGCTGGTGCGTTTTTGAGTCCGAATGGCATTCTGGTAAATTCGTAGTGCCCATAAATTGTAGAAAACGCTGTTTTATGCCGATCATCAGGATGCATAGGGATTTGATGAAATCCAGACGCAAGATCAAATATGGAGAAATATTTCGCGCTTCCCAACTGATCTAATATGTCAGTTATGTTCGGGAGGGGGTAGGCGTCTCCAATTGTTTTTTCATTTAATTTCCTGAAGTCAATTACAATTCGAAATTTCTTTTTTCCTTCTGCGTCTTCCTTTTTTGGTACAATCCAAATTGGTGAGTTGTAAGGAGATGATGAGGCCTGTATTATTCCTTTCTCAAGCAATTCCTTAGTGTGTCCTCTTACTTCTTCTTTGTATGTTTGAGGGTATCTATACTGTTTTGTAAAAACAGGAACGTTGTTTTCCGTTATTATTTTGTGATGAGCTTTATTTGTTGCTTCTAATTTTTCTCCAGGAAGATAAAATCTATCTGCATGTTCTTTAATTAATTCCTCAATGCTGGCTCGTTCTTCTGAATTTAAATGATCTAACCGTAATAACTGTAACAATTGGTGCGTTCTGTTGGTTCTTTTGTATGTATTTGTCATTTCTTCTTCCATAGGTGCTTCTTCAAAAGGTTCTAGTTCTACCGATGGTACAGGAATTTTAATATCTTTTGAGGATGTGTTTACTGCAAAAAGATATGACACGCCGTTGTTATTCGTCACTGACGCATTTCCCATATGTATATCGGGGTGAATTTTAATTTTCGGGATATATCCTGTAGTAATTTGTGTGTTAAGAACTCGTACATATATTTGACTTCTTGTTCTGGCTGGTATTGTGACCATTTCCGGATCAACAAATGGAATAGTTTCCGTTCCGATAGTTATTGTTGATCTCGTGTAATCTATAGTTTCTCCGTTGGTTTGAAAGAATTCTGTTCCCAATATTCCGTCCTGTTTAATAGGGAGATCTTCCACGACATGGATGATGATTTCTGTATTTAAGGTTCTGACAGGGGGCTACAAGTCCCATATGCGATTTTGGGACAGTGTTTCGACTGCCACCTAGGCGGTGCCAATTTTTTCGAACTAAAATTCAATATAGCCGTGATCACGTGTTCATGACTCATCTGTGCTCATCTGTAACTGCGTACGCCATTAATATGCGTTCAATGCGTTGCATGCATTTGTGAATTGCAGTGAATTGTTCATCGATGCGAGCTAGTACCTTACCATACCTTACGAAACCCAAACAATTCTATCGAAAAATAAATTTTATAAAATCAGTTTCACAGTAACAGGTATGTATACAGGGTGTTCCGAAAATGGTGCGGTATATTAAAGGGGGTGATTCGGGGGGTGATTGCAAACAACTTTTCCCTTTGCGAAAATGCCCTCCGAGGTTTCGTTAACGAGATATTAATAAAAAGCACCGACCAATCAGAGCGCGAGCCTTCCGCTGGAGGTCCCGCGCTAGCGTGGCCGCGCGCCGGGTCGCGCTGCGACTACGAACAAGCAAGGCGGCATGCATCGAAGGAAATTGCGTAGAATGGCAAATGAAAAAGACGTAACAAAAAAATCGAACCTTTTGCCATGGTTTGTTTGCCATTTAAAGTGAATAATGAATAAAGAATAAATGGATGAAAATCACGTGTAACGTAAAAAGACGAATACACATTTTTTTTAGAAGATTCGAAAATAATAATTATTTGAAGTGGGAGGATAAGGAATACGTAAAATTCCTTGTGTTAATAACATATCCACGAAAAGGTAATGTAACAGGAAATTAACGAAAAGTGATCGTAGTTCGTTATTATGATAAAAATCCGTAACTCAATAACGGCCAGCACTGTTGCTGATAACGAATAAGTCTGTTTAAAAACTCCGAATAAATATTTTCGTACGAGAATTTTGAGAATTATCGCCGGAAATAAGCCATAGCTTGCGTTAAATTTAAAAATGAATGATCACCATTAAAGTAACTAAAACTCACCCTTGTCGAAAATTCACCTGCAACTTGAAAACTTGTGTCACTGGGTCACTGAACCGATCCTGGTCATCGATGGACGAGCCCAGTGCACAGCTGATCCCAGGTATACGAGACTACCCAAAGTTAAGGGTCGCAATGTCAGGTGCGTCCAGGTCAACGTACCGAATATTCACTTCACTGCACGGCTACTAACACTGATCACTTAATTTATTTTTCATGGAACGTGTTGTTGCTACGTTATAAAAATTGGTGGAAATGAATTTTTACTTGGCGTTCGGAGCCGTGGGCAATTCGCGCGCAATTTCTCACGCTGCAGCACTTGCGTCCTCGTTGTTCGGGGGGTACACACAGAACATCGCGTAATACTCTCGAGCAGAGAACATTTGTCTGCGACGCGTTTGCTGACTGCTGACTGACAAGATTTTTTCCAAGCGACTTCTTCTACCCCCAAATAGTTTCTCTCGTTCCATTCTGAGTTGACCCCCATCAGGCCAAGAGGCTTCAGGTAAAAAGAAGCCAGCACTTTTTCGGAACACACGTGTTTTGCAGAAGTGCAACGAAAACTTTCACAAAAGCCCGCGCTCCGTCCTTCTACTGCCAATGTACCCATTGCTTCGAGATAGAAAACAGACACCACGTGTATCGGTTCGAAAGGGTCCGAAGGGAAGAGACGCAGAAAGTCTTCGAGTTGCTATAAAGAAGAAAATGCATACCATTCCTGTTTCCCCTTTCTGACACCCTGAGTTCATGTCTGCTACGAGGCGGAACCAATTAAGTCATAAATTATCCGAAACTGTAGGAAACCGTTCTCTACCGCCGACTTGCGGGACAATACGGTCATAAACCGCGACCCTGGCGAAATGCTCTGGCTGATCAGCCTGATTAATTTTGGAGAACTAGAAATTACAGAGTATTATCCAGCATCAATACGTCTCGCGGAGAGACACAGGAAAAGAAAGGATAGTCCGCTGACTGCGCGTAGTCCCGCCTGCTTCGTCCTACCCTCAAATTAAAGACGGATCCCTTATCTCTCGAGTATAAACACGTGCTCGAATTTCAAAACACAAGCACGCATCGACGAATTCGGTGCGAGAGACTGTGGGCTTGAGGTCCGATTGGCCCCAAACTAACCAATCTGCCCTGCATCCCTCCCAAACGGCCACTGTCCTGAAGAGGCCCTCTTCACAGCGATATCTCCTCCACAAGGCCCACCTTCTCTCGCACGGAATACGTCGACGCATGCT
The DNA here is from genome assembly GCA_946251845.1 of Andrena fulva. Lineage (NCBI taxonomy): Eukaryota > Metazoa > Arthropoda > Insecta > Hymenoptera > Andrenidae > Andrena > Andrena fulva. Next base: position 15,374,722 of record OX276333.1, on the reverse strand, counting down.
TTTGTTTTGAAATTCGAGCGCGTGTTTAGACACGAGAGATAAGCAGGCCCGATTGGTTAGTTCAGGACCAATCTCCTCCCCAAGGCCCACCTTCTCTCGAACGGAATACGTCGACGCATGCTTTTGTTTTGAAATTCGAGCGCGTGTTTAGACACGAGCGATAAGTAGGCCCAAATGGTTAGTTCAGGACCAATCGAACTTCAAGCCCGCCTTCTCTCGCACGGAATACGTCGATGCGTGCTTGTGTTTTGAAATTCGAGCACGTGTTTATACTCGAGAGATAAGGGATCCGTCTTTAATTTGAGGGTAGGACGAAGCAGGCGGGACTACGCGCAGTCAGCGGACTATCCTTTCTTTTCCTGTGTCTCTCCGCGAGACGTATTGATGCTGGATAATACTCTGTAATTTCTAGTTCTCCAAAATTAATCAGGCTGATCAGCCAGAGCATTTCGCCAGGGTCGCGGTTTATGACCGTATTGTCCCGCAAGTCGGCGGTAGAGAACGGTTTCCTACAGTTTCGGATAATTTATGACTTAATTGGTTCCGCCTCGTAGCAGACATGAACTCAGGGTGTCAGAAAGGGGAAACAGGAATGGTATGCATTTTCTTCTTTATAGCAACTCGAAGACTTTCTGCGTCTCTTCCCTTCGGACCCTTTCGAACCGATACACGTGGTGTCTGTTTTCTATCTCGAAGCAATGGGTACATTGGCAGTAGAAGGACGGAGCGCGGGCTTTTGTGAAAGTTTTCGTTGCACTTCTGCAAAACACGTGTGTTCCGAAAAAGTGCTGGCTTCTTTTTACCTGAAGCCTCTTGGCCTGATGGGGGTCAACTCAGAATGGAACGAGAGAAACTATTTGGGGGTAGAAGAAGTCGCTTGGAAAAAATCTTGTCAGTCAGCAGTCAGCAAACGCGTCGCAGACAAATGTTCTCTGCTCGAGAGTATTACGCGATGTTCTGTGTGTACCCCCCGAACAACGAGGACGCAAGTGCTGCAGCGTGAGAAATTGCGCGCGAATTGCCCACGGCTCCGAACGCCAAGTAAAAATTCATTTCCACCAATTTTTATAACGTAGCAACAACACGTTCCATGAAAAATAAATTAAGTGATCAGTGTTAGTAGCCGTGCAGTGAAGTGAATATTCGGTACGTTGACCTGGACGCACCTGACATTGCGACCCTTAACTTTGGGTAGTCTCGTATACCTGGGATCAGCTGTGCACTGGGCTCGTCCATCGATGACCAGGATCGGTTCAGTGACCCAGTGACACAAGTTTTCAAGTTGCAGGTGAATTTTCGACAAGGGTGAGTTTTAGTTACTTTAATGGTGATCATTCATTTTTAAATTTAACGCAAGCTATGGCTTATTTCCGGCGATAATTCTCAAAATTCTCGTACGAAAATATTTATTCGGAGTTTTTAAACAGACTTATTCGTTATCAGCAACAGTGCTGGCCGTTATTGAGTTACGGATTTTTATCATAATAACGAACTACGATCACTTTTCGTTAATTTCCTGTTACATTACCTTTTCGTGGATATGTTATTAACACAAGGAATTTTACGTATTCCTTATCCTCCCACTTCAAATAATTATTATTTTCGAATCTTCTAAAAAAAATGTGTATTCGTCTTTTTACGTTACACGTGATTTTCATCCATTTATTCTTTATTCATTATTCACTTTAAATGGCAAACAAACCATGGCAAAAGGTTCGATTTTTTTGTTACGTCTTTTTCATTTGCCATTCTACGCAATTTCCTTCGATGCATGCCGCCTTGCTTGTTCGTAGTCGCAGCGCGACCCGGCGCGCGGCCACGCTAGCGCGGGACCTCCAGCGGAAGGCTCGCGCTCTGATTGGTCGGTGCTTTTTATTAATATCTCGTTAACGAAACCTCGGAGGGCATTTTCGCAAAGGGAAAAGTTGTTTGCAATCACCCCCCGAATCACCCCCTTTAATATACCGCACCATTTTCGGAACACCCTGTATAGTTGAATATATATTTTTAATGTAGTATATGTAGAATATCTTTTTAAATTATAATATTTTTTATAGAGCTATGTCACGACGCTGCTGCGTGCTAAATTGCCACTCTGATTATTCCATTCCCAATCATATTTTTCCGAAGAATCCGGTTCTTTCTGAAAAGTGGAGAAATGCAGTGTGTTCCCCAACAATTGATAATTCGATGGTGGAAGAAAGGAAGAAGTACAGAGTGTGTTATCTGCACTTTAAAGAAAATGCGTACATGTGTTCTGCAGTCAAAAGGCGACTAAAAATTGATGCTGTGCCAACTGAGAATCTTCCAAGTAGTGCTTTATCATTATGTAATAATCCTGTGCCAAGTACAAGCACGCAAAATGAAAATGACTTCGATGATAGTATTATTAATGATGTCATGGAAGATAATCCAAGTACAATAAATGAAATAATCCCTGGTAATATTATGAATCAACAAACTGAAGAAAATATCCCACACATAAATGCAGTACAACGTATAGAAAGAAAAATAAATATATTAGGTGCTGTAACACGGAAAAAGAATTTATCAGCAACAGCAAAATCTATGTATGAAATGTGTGTCCATATGAAAAAAAATGACGGTGCGTTATAAAAGCAGGATGGTGACATATATGTAACGCATCAAGGATGCAAAAAAGGTCATATGTGGAAAATATGGCGAACAGCTTGCAAGCAATTTAACAGCCAGCCAAAGATTGTTTGTTGAAATGCAACTCAGGAAAAACCAGTTTAAAGCTAGGGTAACTTTACGTGCAGTACATAATGTTATTAGAAGGTCACTAAAAAATAGAAGTAGTATTATTATTCTCTTTATTGCTCCCCTAGGGGTTACAAATTCTTCCGACCTCGCTCCCTCCACTCTTTACAACTTTCCCCCATACATCACCTTAACCTAACTTAACTTATCTTAATTTAACTTAACCTAGCTTACCCTAATCTTAATATTACTCTATATACAATATATACAAATAGCGGATTGCGAATGCAATCCGCCCGCACGCTCGCTCGCTCTCCCCTTTCTTTCTCCGCGCCCCTCCGCACCTATCCGCCCCCGGACCTCCGCTTCCACTCGTCTCCCCTTTCATTCCATTCCTTTTCATCCACCTCCACTCCTCCACACAACAGCCTCCAATTCTCTAACTTCCTCATCCATTCCTCCCCCTCCCCTTCGTCACCAAGCACCTCTCCCACCACTTCCTGCCACCCCCTCTCCACCCCCCACCCCATGCACTCCTCCCACACATGCTCCCATATCTCTTCTCCCCTTCCACATACCCTACACCTCCTCTTCTCTCTATCCTCCCAATACCTGCCCCCCCTCATCTCGTTACCCAATCTAAACCTAACCACCCTTCTCCACCTACTTTCCCCCCACCCCTTCTTTAAGTATCCAGGCAACCCTTCCCCCTTCACCCTTCCGTACCACCTATTGTAACCTGAGTCCCCTATCCTTTCCCACCTCTCCTCCTGCTGCATTTTCCTTTCCCTACTCACCAATTCTTCTCCTCTTATTCCCCCAGCCTCCCTAATCCTTTCCATATCTTCCATCTTCCACCCCCTCTTCTCGAAGAACTCCTTCCTTTCTTCTTCCCACCCCTCCAGCCCCTTTCCCCTCTTTAATCTCCCCTTCACCTCCTCCCAGCACCTCCTCGCTAGTACCCCCCCTGCCCCTCCTCCAGCTTCCTCTCGTACGCCCAGGCCCTCATCCCTGCCCTTCCCTTTATCATTTCCGTTTGTGTCTCCTCCCTCACCAGGTACCCCGGCGTACACCTATCCACTCCCAGCACCCATTTCAGAAATCTATCGTGGAGCCTTTCCACATTCTCCCTTTCCTTCCACCCCCACACTTCCGCCCCGTATCCCACCACCGGCCACATCAATCTGTCGAATAACCACATTCTTCTTTCCCAGTCCTTTCCAAACAGCCTCTTCCCTATCCCCCAAACCTTTCCCATTACCGCCGCTCCCTTCCTCACCCTCTCCTCCACATGCCCCCCTTGCCCTCCATTCCCCATCACTGTGTAGCCCAAGTACCTAAAACTCCTCACCTCCTCCAGCTCCTTGCCCTTCCATCTCCACTTCACACTCTTCCATCTCCCTCCCCCCCTCCTACACCTCATAACCTTCCTTTTCCCTATATTTACTTGAAGCCCCTTCCCGTCCACATATCTCTCCAGCTTCCCCTTTCATCCCTTCTTCGTCCTCGGCCAACACCGCCACATCGTCAGCATACGCTGACGTGTATACTCTCCCCCCCCCCCAACTTCACCCCTCCCCACCCTCCTTTTTCTAGCTCATCATCTATATCCGCTAACAAGAGAGTGAAGAGGCTCGGGCTCAGCGGGCATCCCTGCCTCACTCCTCTCGCCGTCCAGAATCTCTCCCCCTCCTCATCCCCCATCCGCACCCTACATATCGTCTCATTCAACACCTCCTCACACCTTACCACCAGCTCTTCCCGCACCCCCCTCGCCCTCATTGCCTTGACTAACACCTCCCTGTCCACCGAGTCAAACGCGGCCTTCATATCTATAAACACAACAACCATATTTTTCCCTTTCTCCCCAACTGCCTATTTATTAAGTAATAAATAGAAGTAGTATTTATTTAAATAATTTAGTATAATTATTATGAAATACATACATCAATTTATATAATTTTTCAATTATACAACTTATTTCTTAATCAATTTGTATTACAGTAGAGTTTTGATAAATTGCGAAGTACACTATTCTGCTTAGTACAGAACGTTTGCTCATAGCGTAGAGGGCAAACGATTTTTCTTACCATTTTGACATCCACTGGAGGTAAAATTCACAGAAAAAAAAACAACAAATGAATGAAGGAGGAAAAATCGTTTTTCCTCTAGGCTACGAGCAAACATTCTGTCCAGAACGATTCACATTTATTGAAAATTTACTGTTCTTATATCAATTTATATTATTTTATTTTACACTATTTATCTATTTATATCACTTTTGTATTTGTAATGTACATATAGGGTAGGAGATTTTCAATACAGGAAAAAATATTAGCGTTATCGCTATATAAACAATCTCCAGCGGCATATAGATTATACCGTACATTTTTTATATTGCCTGGAATCACAACATTGAACAGACTATTACAAAATGTTTGCTTAGACACTGGTATTAACCCAATCATTACACAGCACCTGAAGGAGAAAGCTGTAAGCATGACAAAATTGGAAAAATTAACTGTATTGCTGTGGGATGAAGTTTCTTTGGCACCGCAATTGCACTATAATCGTGCAAAAGATATAATTATTGGTTGCGAAGATTGGCAACTGGAACGCACACGCAATATTGCTGACCATGCACTAGTATTTATGATAAAAGGTATCATTGCGAACTGGAAACTTCCATTTGCGTATTATTTCTCTAAATGCCAGACGTCTACAACTCAGTTGATGCACTGCATTAAAACCACTGTAAAAGCTGTGGAAGAAACAGGACTCATCATCCTTGCTATGGTTTGCGACCAGAATACTACAAATGTTGCAGCAATCAATAGATTGTTGCAGGATACGCAAAGACTATGTTGGACAGAACACACAGAAAACAGTATGTTGCTTACTATTTTTCAGTACTTTCGTAATAATAAACTATGTAGTGTTAATTATAATTTTTTGTATCCAGGAGGTACAATAAGGATAAGTAAACAAAATATTATTCCTATATACGATCTACCCCATTTTTTGAAAGGGATTCGAAATATTTTATTAAGCAAAAAATTAGATTTAGACATTCCGATAAAGAAAGAAGAGGATAAAAAATATGCATCATGGGATATAATAGAGCAGGCTTACAAAATGGACGTGAACATAAATATATTCAGCAGGTTGTTGCCAAAAATTACGCTCTGTCATGTACAAAAAGAGAAAATTCCAAAAATGAAAGTTAAATATGCCGCCCAAATTTTCAGCAACACTATGGCTGGGTACATAGAACTACACTCTAGGATGCAAGGTAATCTATAATTCATTTTAGTAATTTATATATTGGAACCTGAAGGTTACCTTGTGCTTTTTGCTACACCTGCAGGTCATGTGATATTTGAAGGTGGATCAGTAGACGTTATATCTCTAAAGTATGGGTTACCGACTAGCGAGGCATTAAAACTATTTAACGATATATTTGATTCGGTGAATGGAACAGTCGCAAATAAGAGAAAACGTCTACGTGAAGACTCTGACAAAATCAATTTTGAGTCAAATTCACCATTAAGGACTGCGATTACAAACAGCAGCCTACACCACGCATTCTGGCCCGAGGCCATAAGAAAACTGAAGTTTATGGAATTTGATGCTGGAAGTACTGGCAAGAAACAGAAAAAGCCACCATCTTTGAAAAATTGGATTACCACAATCGAATCATTTAAAAAATTGTATAAAACTCTCACAGTCGAATACGGTTGCCAAAGTTTTGCCCCCAAAAATATTAATCAGGACGCGTTGGAGAATTTTTTTGGTATGATTCGGGCGTATAATTTTCGAAATGTAAACCCATCTATCAACCAATTTGCAAGTACCTTTAAAACGTTATTAATAAATAATTTGACGTGTGACCGCAGTAGTAAAAGAAACTGCGAAGAGGACGAAGGCAACAAAATTCTATTCACTTTAGAAACATTTATTACCAACTATACAACAAAACCTGTGCGACAAAAAATTGTTTTTTTTTAAATTCAACCTAATGCGCAATTAATGGTCCGGTCACTATGTAAAATGTTTCATTTTGAAAATCCCTTAAAAAATTGTGTACAATGTAAGGAGCATCAACAAATTATTTGGGATATAATTACTAGTGTGTATGAAAGAGCATATCCCATTATGAAAGACTACATAAACTCAAAATGGCATTCGCACGAAATAAGTTTAGGTTTGTCAACGGAATTGAATACCATTATAAGCTTTACGAACAGATATACATGTGATATGCATTACTGCATTTTAAAAGAAAAAATGTTAAAAACATTTGCTATTACTTTTATCAACACATGGTGCATGCAATCTAATCGTAAAATTAAAGGAGAAATAAAATAATTTTTACGAATATTTATTGTAGTTGTTTTTAGCTCCGTTCTCCAAATATTATTTTTTTTTAAGAAAAAGTGTAGTACTGCCAGTACTGTGATGTATTTGTAGGGCGGTATTCATAAACGTGTCTTATTCTTAAGCAAATGCTTAAGGATTAAATGCTTTAATGCATTTGCTTAAGAATAAGACACGTTTATGAATACCGCCCGAAGCTTTAAATTGGAATTTTATAATTTAAATTAACCGCCTTATGGACGGCCATTTTGAATTTTAGTTCGAAAAAATTGGCACCGCCTAGGTGGCAGTCGAAACACTGTCCCAAAATCGCATATGGGAGTTGTAGCCCCCTGGGTTCTGATCATAATATACCCTATTGTAATGAGTAGGCCGTCCGTAATACCATTGAGGTCGAACAAAGTGTCCGTGTAGATTGGTATATTCGGTGAAACAGCACTTCTTTTAATAACGTTGAGATCAGATCCGGTATCAATCATTAGCGTTGCTTGTTCGTCGTTGAAACCTGCATCAAAGAGGAAGATGCTAGGAGGTTTCTTTACTTGTTCCGTTTTTAACCGGAGTACAGCCTGCCTACGTACCATACGAGGTTGTTCTTCTTTTTCTTTCCTTTCGAAGTATATCTTTTTCCTGCATTGATCCACTGTATGGCCTCTGAATTTGCAATACTCGCAGAATACTTCTGTACAGGAAACCGGCAGCTTAACGCCATCTGCTGGGCGCGAGTCCCAAATTCTGCAGGCATAGCGCTGGTTTGCCTACTCACTCATGCGAAGCGTCGATCACGGCCCCTTCCATCGATATGGGATCGATGGAAGGGGGAGAGAGAGCGCTTCCCGGAAATCGCGAGAAGATTCCTCGATCACTCTCTCTGTGGATACTAGTATCGCAAGTACTTTCGGTTTGCTGCATGGTCGCTTTTGCTTAATTCGCTAGTCGCTAGAAGTTTCGCTGCTTATTGCTTGTTCGCGGGAGTGCTTAATTGTTTATAGTTTGCTTGCTTACTCGCTAAGACTGCTTAATTGCTTAATTGCTAATGGTTCAGTGCTCTACGTAAAAGAAACCCAGTAATAATTAGATTTAATAATACATTTATTATACTTATAACTATAAATTAAGACAAAGTGTAAACTGAATAAAGTAACGTAAGCTTAATTGTGGTATTACGCGCGCCTATCGATCCGAACGGTCTGTATCCTGTAAAACTCTTTAAACAACTTCTGATTTTTGCATCCTGTCTGCATAATTTTTACTCCTACATTCTTGTGTTGTATGACCCGATCGTCGACAATAATCACAATATACGTTAGACTGAGGAGCTCTGGTCGTGTAGCTTTGGCTTCTACAATCTCGCGTTATGTGACCTGTTCTTCGGCAATTATCACAGTACACGGTAGATTGAGGGGCTCTATTCGTGTAACTTCGGCTTCTACAATCTTGCGTCATGTGACCTGGCCTTCGACAGAAGTCACAGTATGTATCGTTTCGTGTTCCATTTCGTGCTCCGTTTCGGCTTCTTTATTCCTGTGTTGTATGTCCCGTCCTATTACAATGTTGACAGGTTTTTTGTTGCCAGTTGGTCGGTGAAATTAGGCTGCTGCAAGTGGTGGCAATATGGCCGTATCCAAGGCAATTCGTACATTGGTTAGCCTGTGTTATTCCTGCTGCTTCTCTTGCTCGTATTTGATTTTCATTATATTCTGCCTCTGCTTTAATGGCGACGTTGATAGCGCGATCAAGATTGCTGAAGGCGTGTTCGTGTATTCTATTATGTATTTCAGTTCTTAATCCCGTTAGAAAGGCTTTAATGGCGTTTTGTTCTGCGGTTACATTGAATTGTATTACATGCGTAGGTACTTCTATCGCGTTGCAATGCTTAATCTGAAGAAAGAGATTGGACACACGGCTACTGTAATCTACCGTTGTTTCATTAGGTAATTGAGCAATTTTTGGCAATTCTCCATATAACTGTATTGAAGTGTGTAATGGTGCGAATCGTGATTCTAATACCGAAATGAGATCATCAATTGAATTATAATCTCCATTCAAAATTACTCTAGAAGCTTGTCCGAAAAGCTTATTTTTTATGAGTTTAACTAATCCATACTCTGCATTCGGATTAACCATGCGTCGTGCATGTCGACAGCTCTTTATAAACTGGTGTATTGGTATATTTCTACCATCGAAAGAAGGGACTGTGTCCGCAGTATCGCGTAGGCTAATGTGTGGTAGGTGAGGATATGTATTCGTAGCTGTATTCATATTAATTTGAGGATTTGAAGGTCCTGGAGTATTTGTATCTACTGTAATAATTTCTGGAATTTCTGTAGTCTCCTGAGTTTCTGTATTGAGCGCTAGGTTAGCCATTGCGTCTCCAAGTGTGTCAGGCATTGTGAAGTCTTCAAGCCTCCGTAGGATTTAGATAAAAGAAAGAAAAAAATTTCCGGGAAAATACTCACTTCTGGAGTGATTTCACTAATGAATTTATCCTTTAAACGAAATCAGAGATCCCACCGCTGTCACCAGAAAATATCCGACCTGTAACGTTCAACTGTCCGGGGACAACTGAGCGTCGACAGATTCTCGAGAGGAGAGCGACGTCCCCTCGAGTGTTGAATAGGTGGGGTTCTATTTCTACGGTTAAGGAGTAAAATCCACGGCTTAACGTAACAATGACTGTTTAGTCTAACACACTTATTCTAATAGCAATAACAATAATTAATATTACCTATAGTCTACGATTATATATCTTATTTTTGGTTTTTATTGGTTTTTTGTGTTAAATATGAATAAATATATATATATAGAGATATGTTGCAGTGTACTGCCGCTGCCGTCTCCGGGACGAGCTCGTACTCTTGGCAACGTCTGCTGCAAGAAGGCCGCTGCCGTTTCCGGGGCGAGCACACTTCTCTCGGCAGAGTTTTACTCTTACTATGATTCGTGTATTACAGTGCACGGCCGCTGCCGTTTCCGGGGCGAGCTCAATACTCTGTAATACTAGCTTTAGGAACGGCCGCTGTCGTTTCCAGGGCGAGCTCGATTCTCTTAGCTAAGTCTGCTGCTAGAAGGCCGCTGCCGTTTCCGGGGCAAGCACACTTCTGTTGGCAGAGCTTTCGAATGACCCGCTTAGCTGCGTGCGCCTCTTTTATACTCGGGAATTGGTCAGTTGGCGCATGCGCAGTGAGACGCAGTTTGTTACTTTGTATTTCATTCGCTTATTACATCGTATTTTGTTTTGTTCTTTTACCAATACTTATAATTAATCATTCTTAATATTCTTATAATAATTATCTATCTAATATTCGGTTGAATCGCTAATTATGTACAAAAGTATTAATAATTCAGTTTGCGCAGAATGTTCGGCGGTCTATATGGTAATACAAATCGGTTTCTATTTTACCGACAGTCGAGTTTTATTTGTTTGAGTCCCCGTGGGACGTTACACAGGTCTAACAACGGTAGAAACAATAACGGCAGCTCACGTACCCATCACAAGGTTGTCATTCATACCTGCAGAAGAATTTTACAAACCCACTCTTGGCCAATGCCACTTTTTTTTATAATAATTTCACTATTGTCCGGTTCTTCATTAAATTTATCCTTTAATTGTTTAACTATTTCGTTACTATCTTCCACAACACTACTTGAACTACTTCGTGCATCTACTAAACTTGATTTTACAATACTATGGGCGCGGTCTATTTTTTTCTAATCTTCTTCTACTAGATTGTAAAGTTTTACTTGTTAATGGAGACTCACCTACGGATGCCATTAATATATTGATGGAACTCACCACCTCGGTTGGATCGATTAAGAATGACTACTTTTTGAACTGTCACTATTATTATGTTCTGTCTGCATACGCGACAATCCAGATGGACCTGGTTCTGCTATTGCAGTTTCAGGCTGTTTCTTCTTTTCCTTATATAATTTCACGCGACAAGTATTGCAAATGAACGTATTTCCAGTAAGAAATGGAAATGAACGACACATTTCCAATGATACTCTTCGAAGTGTACATGTATATCGTGCATGTCCCTTTTGGTTGAAGGGATTGCAACACCACTGTCGCACCATTTTCGGAAATCCACAAACAGATATACCTAAGTAGAGACAGTAGACGCGCACGATACGAAAGTTGTCTGACGACTGAAAACTTCAAAGGACGATGCTTAAGTAGAAATGTGTAGCGCTATATAAGTTTATGGCCATCTTGGAGTTACTATACATAGTACAGAAATTTTTACTGCAGAGAAACTTTACTGTAGGTATAAATGACACCCTTGTGATGGGTACGTGAGCTGTCGTTATTGTTGCTACCGTTGTTAGACCTGATTGAAGTAATAGAGGGTGCGAGTGGTACGGTCAGGCGACCGTAATAGCGGAGCGCGCGGCTCGCTTATACTTGAAACCGCGCGCGCCGCTGTCTTTAACAGCTTTCTACGACGTTGAATATGCAAATTAACAACAAGAGATAGGCTGATTTTATAGAAAATTCTTCAGCAAATATGGTAATTTTTTCGGATTTTTAAAATCGTGACCTTGAGCCTCAATTTACAAAATAAAATTTTATTTGTAATTATCAATGTTGCAAAATTAATTTTTCGATCTGGAAAAATGTATTCAGAAAGGCCGATCCTTCTACATTAAAATGCCGTAAGAACCAACTAAATCCGAAAAATAGTTTCCGATATAAAAATTCATAAGTACAACCCATTTTCACGAAAATAGGCAAAAATCGCAAAATTCAAGGTCCTGTGTTTTTTAAACAAACTAGAAATCGACAAAATGGTGAATTAAACCCTTCCTAATTTCACGAGGACTACAACATATTCAAGTTTGAAGAAAATCCGAGATATCGAGGGAAAAAAGTGATCCATTTGGCGTGGAATGACCCTTTTACAAAGATAATTCATGTACTTGTTGTAATTTTTTTACTTTTTTGAAGTTTTAATAATATGCCCTCTGTAATGGAGATGTAGCGGACTGTAGTGCGAGAGAAAGTTTTATGTATTTACTGCGGGTGGTCGAGCTTGGGGGCTAGGGCAATAAATGTGACGATTGCCAGAGCCTCCAGTGAAATCCTAAGGACTCGTTCGCATCCTTGAGGCGCGTGGGAAATTTGTTTCCCCGTCCGTTAATTTTCGGGCATTCGTATACCATCGACGAAAAGGGCAGAACCTTGCGGGACATCGTACCGAACGCTTCGCTCAGAACTTTTCTATGATTATTCTGTATTTTCCTTGTTATTTGTTAAATATATTATGTGGTTATTGTTACATAGTTATGGTGCTTTATTCAACATTCACGCTCCGGTATCCAAAGAGATAAAAAATTCTTTATTATTCTTTATTATTTTATACATGAAAATGTGATTATTTTTTCATTTGCTTGTGCAGCAGGGTTACTTTCTGTTTCAGCGGTTGAAATAATTCTCTTCATCTGCATCGTTAACTGAAATAGGACACATTTACTAATTATTTATAAATTATCATACGTGCTCATATGTCAAGATAAGTGAATGAATAATTGCGTATGCAAAACCCCACCTGCAAATTTGTGCGTACATAGTGTGACGTAGATCACACTGCATCATCTTCTGCTTCGATTATCTGTAAATACATGAAAGCCACATTTTCTTAGTTATACAACTTAACGTAGAACTTATATAGAAATATAGAAATAGAGTGGCCTTTTGCTATAGTGACTGCATAATGTGTCCAAAGGGGGTGAGAGCGTACGGTAGAAAGTCTTGTTGTAGAAAATTTAAACGCTAATGGTAATTTAGCGAAAATGAACGAAGAGATCCAATATTTTTAACGCACAATTTATTGGTGTTGGAATAAAATTAATTTAGTATGTTTATTGGTGAATTGAAATATTCTTAATGGGAAACTAATAAAATTAATAAATAGCGTGGGAACTACTGTGGATTTTAAAATAAAGTATTACGAATATATCTTTCACAAAAGATTGAAAGGTATTGTGATGTCCCACTATTTTTCGCGCGGTATTTTAACACCACTTCCTCGCAAATCCATCCACAACTCCATCAAGAACCCTCATACTTAAGCCTTACTCCTTTTTCAAACCCAACTGATCGTTTGGACGATGCACCTTAGCGGTCCCCATCTCGAAACGGTCAATTCAGAAATCCCCTCCCCCTCTTCGGCCTACGAGACACGATTTCCTCTCTATCTGTAAATCTAAACAAATCCCTCGCCCCAAAACCTCACGAATTCGAGACCACGTCTCACCCCCTCTCTACGACCATCGATTCTAATCCAATCATACCCCTTTTCCCGTTAAAATACTCCAAATCCGTCGGGTTGAGTATTCCGCTTCAAAATCCCCACATAAAAACCCCGGAAATGTTAATGCGACGCATATTTACCTTCGTGATCAACACGTGATAATTATTGCGACGCATATTTGGCGTACGTGCCATGGAGCACACCGCGCATACCCTTCCCCCTTACCAGTACAAGACAAGGCCACATAAAACCCCCAAACGCAAAACTATTAATGAGTTGTATTGCGACGCATCTTCAAAGATAAGTCAAGGTGCATACCGCGCATACACTTCACCCCTAACAATCCCGACAATAGTATAAATACAAGGCCCCAAAAGGCCAGCGCGCTCTTCTACGGAAACCACTCCCGCGAAATACCACGTTGCTTTTGCGATATTTTATTGTGTTAGCTTACCACGTCACTAAATGCAGTGCTCTACGACAAATATCGTAAGCCACTATTATTTCATATTACTATACTTATATCATCTCCATACCATTTATTATTTCTTTGTTAATAACGCTTATTGCGTACATATATCTATATTGTGTATTTCAAACATTTATCGTAATTCTTATTAATTACTAAACGCTTATTGCATTCATATCTCTTTGTCTTATTCACGCTTACTGCGTTCATATTTCTTCGTTCATTATTGCTTACTACGTATATATATATTTTGTATAACGAACATTTATTGTATTTCATATTAATTCTCTAACGCTTATTGCATTTCTGTGTATTATTAACGTTTATTGCTAAACGTACTTCTTTCTTCGGTTTATATACCTGTTATTCATGTCCATACATATATTTTATATCTTATACTGATTTATATAAATGTATTGTGTTAATGCTCAACGTCTTACGCATTTTTATAACTAATCACAAAACCAGCATATAAACGTGCTCTAACCAAGTTAATAAACCGCTTTGCTTTAAACACGCTTCGAGATATTGTGCCTATCCTCTGCCTACGAAGGCTCCAAATAAAAACAGACTCCTGCATCAGCTGATTCTGGTTCGCGAACGCGAGAGTTCATGCAGTGTTTACAAACGTACTTTTGCATAGCCCGCGTACAGCCATAAGTCTAGACATATTTCTAGGAAATATTACGTGTAACTTCTTTCACCTATGCAACGGTAAATCCAATTAGTGAAACCAAAACAAAGTGCTCTAACGGGTGTCACCACAGGGATCATAACTATCTAAACCTTCCCTGGTCGTTCAGTGCTACGAATCTGGCATTCGCGCCTGAATCCTACACCCCTTAGTACTACGAATCACGTATTCGCGCCTAAATTCCGACTCTCCCTCAGAGCCACGAATCACGTATTCGCGCCTAAATTCCTCCTACCTCAGAACTACGAATCTAGCATTCGCGCCTGAATCCTCCTTACCTCGGAGCTACGAATCTGGCATTCGCGCCTGAATCCTCCTTACCTCGGAGCTACGAATCTGGCATTCGCGCCCGAAAATCCTCCTTACTTCGGAGCTACGAATCTGGCATTCGGGCCCGAAAATCCTACTCTCCGCAGTGCCACGAATCTGGCATTCGCGCCTACATCCCTTTGAACATTCAGTACCACGAATCTTGAATTCGCGCCTGAATTCCTTTCGAATAAAATCCCCATATGTCATTGTCCCCAAAGACCTTCACCCGGGACGTGACAGTATCAAGGGAGATGTATTTTCAATGTACTTTCTTCACTAATGTGACTTGCTCTACATTGCAAGCAATCCGCCATAATTTTCTTAATTCTTAATATTATGTCTGTTACGTCCCTACTTCCTTATTTATGTGGGATTTGTAAGGAGTTTATATTTTGGATCCGCTTTCGAACTGGTCCTGGGACTTTTCGCTCTGGGATAGTTGAGAGTGATAAGGATGTAGATTAGGATACATTTTTATCCTATGTTTACCTTATTTTGGCCGCGGTGACGGCAGATCTATCGGGATTAACTTCCACTTAATTGGTCCGGTGTCCTCCTTGACTGACGCTGCCGCGACGGCTCCGAAAAGTTCGGCACTTGTTACCGGCGTTTCTTGGTACTGTTTGTATAACTTCCTTAATTGGACACGTCGGCGCGTTATCCGAGAGTTTTATTTACCGCAGAATTTGAGCTATTTCTCATCTATTTCTGGCTCCTCTCCGTGACTTATAACGTTTTTCTGCCGTAATACGAAACTCTCAGCAGCGTCGATAATAGAACTCTTATTTTAATTCATACTTTAGATTTTTACGCTGTTGGGTTTTCGATGTGCTGTGTACGATTGATCTCCTACAGACCACATACTAAGGATTGAAGTTAATGTACATCGGTTCCGTATTGGAGCTCGAATTACGGGAAATAAAGGGAGGGCAAGCTTCGGGCGTTGATCAGGAGCGCAGATCCGTGAGGATGTCGGCAGCATTGGCTGATAGGGGCCTCCGTCCCACGCTGAACGTCAGCTGGTGTTGGCTGGGCCTTCCTAGTGTGTGTGTAGCCGGCTGGCCGCCACCTCCCGTAATAGCTGCTCTCCTGCTCCCTGTTGCCGTCCGTAGATTCATGGCTCGAGCTCTTCTTATCGCGAGTTTTGATTACAGTGCCTTATCGGCTATGCTTCGTATAATGTTTTATATATGTTTTTCATACGAGGTGGTTATAATACCTCAGAGTACGAAATAGTAAATATTGTAGGTTTTCAAAGGTTAATTAGTAGTAGACTCGACGTCGCGGGACGAGACAATGTATTTTGACAAATTTTATCGATTTACCTTATTTGACAAATTTCCAGAAACTTATGCGAAAGAAGATGCTTCTCCGTCTATATCAGGGCACAGACCTTTTTTTGTTTTTTTTTGACGCGGAGAAATCCCTAACGGATACCCCGCCCCCCCCCCCCCGGGGGAGGGACGGGGTTATGTGGGACTTGCACCCACTAAAACTCCACGGTGGTCGTCCTCGGGTGCGGAGTCGCGCGCTCGAGGGGGAGGACTTTTTGCGGGAGCAAACTAGCGATTCATCCGCTACCTCCCCCTCAGCGCAGTGCAAACTCCGCGCTCAACAGCCCCGCACGGCAACACGCGGGGTCTTCCCAAAACTCCGGCGACGCGAGACGGACCACGCGTCCGCGTCGCCACTTCCGGGGGGGGGGGGGGGGGTCGCATGATGTTGTGGAAGGGTGAGCGTGCCCCCCGGCACCCCCACCCCGCGACCCCCCCGCGATCGAGCAGTGACCCGGACGCGGCCCGATGGGTCGCGGCCGGGCGGGGAGGCGGCACTGGGTCATATGGTCAATTGACCGCCACACTCACCCTTTACCTGCTCGACCGCCTTCCTCGGGAGCGCGCTAAAAACGGCGCCAATGGCGCGGCTCCCGGGGGAGCAGCACATGGTCGGCTGCTCCCCGGGGGGGCCCCTTTGACACGAGGACCCCCCCTGATCGTATCTCCGCCGTCGCGCGTCGCGCCCTGCCACGACGCGACGCCGACGGCAACTCGCGGCTAAGGCCGCCTCCTTCCCGAGGCGCCCTGAAAAGGGCGCCTCCGACCCGGGGTAATGCCGACGGGGAGCGGGGGTGACGCACGAAACTACGTCACCGCCTTAATTCGCCCGGTCCCGGGTCATCTCCTTCCCCTCCTCCTTCCGGCACTCCGAGGGGCGGCTATGCGGGACGGATGCCCGGTGCGGATCCGGTCCCGCCCGGCCTCCTCCTTCTCTTCCATCACCGCCTCCGCAAAAGCGGAGACGGCCCTCCAACACTCCCGGTCTCCCGCCATCCGACGCACGACCGTCGGCAGCGAGAGATCGGGGCCCAGCTGCGCCTCGAGGACACGCCGATCGTCCACCCACTCCCGGCATCTAGCCAGGGCGTGGTCGGCCGTGTCCTCGTCGCCCGAGTCGCAGCTGAAGCACTGCGACGACTCCTCCCGCCCTATGCGACGCAGGTATGTGCCGAAGCAACCAACACCTGTTATGACCTGCGTCAGGCGGAAGGTCAGCCTGCCATACCCGCGCCCCACCCATTCGTCCAGAATGGGCAGAAGCGCCCCGACAACGCAACCCTCCCGATATTTCGGGAGGGACAACCACTGGTGCCATTTGGCCACCATGCGTTGCCGGGCCTGGCCCCGCACCACTTCATGTCCGCCGGCATTCGGGCCCCCAGCGTCGCGGAGATCACGGACGGCGGAATAAACTTCCGCCTCCATCTCCGCGAGCAGGTGGAATGGGGGGGACCCAGCCAACGCGGACAGTTCGGCGTGTGACACCGTGCGATACGCTCGCACGGATCGGAGGACCGCCTGGCGGTGAACCCTTGCCAAGAGCTCACGCCCGACGCGGCAGTCCTCCAGGTCGCCGGCCCATATAGGCGCGCCGTACAGCGCCATGGACCGGACGACCGTCACATATAGCCACCGAACCCCCTCGTGTGGTCCACCCAGGTTGGGCATGATTCGCCTGAGGGCGAATACCTGCTTCTCCAACCTGGGGGCGAGGGCTTTGAAGTGGCGCGTGAATCGCCAGTAGGTGTCCAGGGTCAGACCGAGATACTTCATCTCTCGGCCGACCCTGATGCAGGCGTCCCCGATCCTCAGGGCCGCTCCGTTGGGGACAACGCTCCCAACCCTGTCCGCGAGCCACATCGCCTCGGTTTTCTCCAAGGCGACTCGCAGACCGAGCGTCCCGATCGAGGCTATCACGCGTCGCAGCGCTTCCTCGGCGAGGCTGATCGCCTCCCTCCAATTTTGCCCGGAGGCCACCACCAGGGTGTCGTCGGCATAGCACACCAACGACACCCCCAGCGATGGCATCACGACCCGCAGTACCGCGTCGTAGGCGAGGATCCACAACAGGGTACACATACGTCACCCCGTCGCCCTCCCGGCCGACGTACGAGACCACACGGCCGTGGAGAAAGTCCCAGACCAGGCGGCGAAGGTAGAGCGGGACGTTGTGATACAACAACGCCCGCTCGATCGCCGCCCAGGAGACGGTGTTAAAGGCGTTGGCGATGTCCAGTGACACCGCCACGCCCACACCACCCCCCTCGACCGCCCGGCGCGACAGCGATCGTACCATCTGGATGGCATCGATGGTCGACCGCTGCCGCCTGAAGCCGTATTGGCGGTCGGACAGGTCCGGGCCCACGGCCTCCAGGTGCTCGCACAGGCGGGCAGCTATTACTCTCTCGAGTAGCTTGCCCGCCTCGTCCAGGAGTGACTCCGCGGATCTACCGGGCTTCCGGAGGAGAACCAGCCTCGCCTCCTTCCAGGCTGGGGGGTATCTGCCGGTCTTCAAGACGGCATCGAACAACCGCTTGAGACCGGCTCCTAGGGCGCTCAAAGCGCAGGCCCACACTCGCCCGGGCACAGCGTCGGGACCCGGAGCCGCGTTCCTCTTGCGCATGCGCGCCACAGCGGAAGCGAGCTCCTCGTCGCTAACCCCAGGGGCGTCGGAGGTGTCCGCGCCCTTGTCCAACCACGGATCTCCGGACTCGTCGGCGCCACCCTCCCCGCGTACCGGGGGAGGGGGGAAAAGCGCCTCTAGAACTTGTTCTAGGAGCCGGGGATCGAGGCCCTCCGTGACCGAGGGCGCCCAGGGTCCGAGTTTTATGGAAATGGCCCTGTATGGACGCCCCCACGGATCCTCGTTGAGGGTCGCGACGAATTCCCGACAGGACTGATCTTTTGCCCGGGCTATGGCCCCCCGAAGTTCGCGACGCGCCGCCGCAAAGGCGGAGCGCAGCTCGAGGAGCCGTTCCTCCGAGACCCTTCGTCGATCTTGACGACGGGCCTTGGTATACTGGCGTCTGGCGACGAGATTTGCCGCGCAGAGTTCCGCGATCTCGGCCGACCACCAGTACACCGCCTTCCGACCCCCACCCGGCGGCCCGGTACGCGGCATAGATGCGTCGCAGATAGACTGCAACGCGCCGCGGAAGGGCAGAGACCTAACCCAGACCTTCTCCGGACAACCTCCAAGCCTGTGCATCCCCTTCATTTCTATCCAAGCTTGTGTGTCCTCTTCATTTCTATTCAAGCCTGTGCGTCCCCTTCATTTCTATCCAAGCCTGTGCGTCCCCTTCATTTCTATAAGCTTTACATAGAAACTCTAAATTAAAAATAGTTTGTCGGTATAAAAATAACTCTAAATTAATAATAGTTTGCCGGTATAAAAATATCTATTTAAAAATTTTGGTGACTTACCTTGTTAATTGAGACAATAATTCAGTGTCTTATGTGATGTAGAAACTCGTAAAATTTTAGAAAATTTTGACAACATTTCTTATTTGACACTTGGTAGGTTATAATGACACTTGGTAGGTTATAATGACACTTGGTAGGTTATAATTCAATAGTATTGTTGCGCCGGGGCGTTTTCCGTACCGGCCACCCCGACGCAACGGTTTGATTAACGACACACGGATACTCTTTGAACGACCGGTTACTTTATTCGTGTGTATAATTATGTGGTCCGTACGTCCGAACGCTAGGACGTACGGTATCCGACTCCTCTTTTGTCGGCCTCCTGATCGTCCTCTTGACGGAGGCCGACCTTTTGTTGTCTTCGGCTGCGAGCACCAGTAGGCGATGCACGGGCCTATACCCGGTGCTCGCAACAGTATACAAAGGTACATATATGTACAATGACGAAGGACGATGTTGAATGATCCCGAGAGGCGACGAACGAAACATATGCTAGTTTCTTTTGGCTGAAGGTGTGCGTGTAACGCATATACGTATTATATCGACAAAAGTTAGCTATATACTACTGACGAAAATTTGCTTGGAGAAGAAGAAGAAAATCTTACCTTTTCCGACTGATCCATGAGACGATATTACGATATCTCTGTCATGCGTAGACCGATTTTATTGAATTTGGTCCTATTCGAAAGCTTATATGCGGTTTACATAAGAAAAATGCTTTTAAATTTAGAAAATATTGCAGGCGTGATGAGATATTAATGAAATAAGTTTCAGGTAAGGTTGGAATAGCTGGGGGACAAGTAAATGATAGCGGTAGCGACAATCGAACAGTCGACATATACAGGGTGTCGAAACATGTACTTGGCGTCGAGACGCTACCGCGTCTCTAGATATTAGATATTCGTAAATATATAAATGGCATGAACAAAAGAAAGAAAAAAAGAAACACTTACAACGCAACGTATATACATATGTACATGCAAACATACAAACACACTATACAACGGGATTCTCGTGGGGCTCGAGGGACTCGTCGGGCTCAAGCTCAAGGAGCTCGTGGGTCTCGAGATCGGGGATTCGATAATGTCACCGCGAAAGGGTGCTGACCCGATCGGCTAAAATGCACCGCTTGTAGTCGAACGGACTGAGAGCGTTCTTTTCCTCCCTCACGGAATACACCTCGTGCAGCTTGGAGTGTATATTGTTCTGCCGAACCGCCTTCTCGGTAAGATCGTGAAGACAACGAATGTAATCGTTGAATTGTACATCATTCGCGACCACGTGTCTCCGCACACCCTTCACTTTTTTAGTCTCACTCGTAGCCCGCACTGTAGCGTTAAACGTTCTAGTCGCGTACATCTTAGACCTCAATCCGACGAACTCGGTCATCAAGCCGTTGTTCTCATCTTTTATGAGTCCTGGCACCTTTTTGTTTACGCGGGGCATACCGTACGCATTGTCCACCGCGTAATCACTCGTGTTGAATCGGTCGACGTCGCGCTTAATCATTTCATACGCATCCTCGCATTCCACACCATACATTAAACTGTCGGTGTCGGTGTACAGGACCTTACACCGATCACCGAACCTCACACGCATATACGTATAAGTAAATAATATGAAACGTCTCGTTCGAAGATGATAATAACATGTAGTAATGTTTGTCATGCTATACTTCACAACGTTCAGAGTATAAAACTTGAAATTTGGCGCCCTAGGACTCCGCTCGCGGTCCCGCGGTGGTGGCTTCTGGCGCCCTCTTCGTCATGTTTGTTTAGAGAGATGTGGAGTGGACTTTTCACAGAAGTTTAGTGGTGATCCCGGGCAGAAAGTAAGGAGTTCATCTTTGATGTTACGCGGAATGGGTGGAAGTGGATCATCTTCAAACGAGATGTTTCATATAATTGCGATCGAACGAGCCCGCCGAAGGCTCGTTCGATCGTTTAATTATATTACACGTCTCGTTCTCGATGATAATAACATGTAGATCTTCAGCGCCTGTGATAACTCCCCATTTCATGGTTTTTTGTTATTTTTATTTGTACATTGTTGTTCTTAAACTGTTATTGTCTTTCTTTTATTACCGATAACGCAAACTCATCGTTTGGAGTTTGGATAGGCCTATTATAAAACTTAGCTAACATTTGAGATCTCCCTGATCAACCGGCTGTTCGGTGGATGGTATCTAAATTTACGCCTTTATTAAATGCAGCAGATACTGCCGCGTGCCTAGTGCTACATGCCGAAAAAAGCTCGGTATCTACTCCCACCTTGGTAAGCAAGGATTTTATCCAGTGTCCTATCGTGTTTTGAGGACACGTCTTTGTAAGGTTTAACCGTGGATATTAAAAGTCTTACATTGTTCTTAGGTCTAAACTCTTTGGTATAATCTAGGTACTCTAAGACAGTGGAGGCTACGCATAGACTAGATTTCTTCTTAAGGAAGGGTAGAAGCAGCTCTGGTTGAAATTGCCCCGTATTCGAAGTCTTTATAACGTCCGGGATTTTAATCCTTATACCCGTATCCGATTCTAGGATATTATCCGTTCATATTGAAGCTAGTGTTTGGAGGCTATGTGCCGTCTCTAGAGCCAGTAGGGTTGCCACTTTTTTCGGCTACTTGCTTGTGGCTTAGTTTGCTTAGTGGATGCAGCTTTTCCATGTATTCCAGGACTGGTGCTGTATCCCAAGAGCTGGAGTACTTGGGTTTACACGGCTTCGTTTTAAAGGCACCTCTTAAAAAGCGTGGATGAGTTCGTCTTTTCCTACCTTTTGTAGCGATATGAGCGCAATTGCTGATCTGGTTGAGTTTAAGGTTGCGTAAAAATAATTTAAACGCTGGTTTAAAAATTGTATAATATATGGTGCACCGGCACCAAAGACATCTATTTTCGTTTTGTTGAAACATCTGTTTTTACGAAGCTACAGTTGGTTTACCTGAAGGTGCTATAAATTATGGAAATGGTTTATTACTCAGTTATAACGACTGTATTGCGATCTGTATTCTCCTTGCGGACAAAAAGTTTCCACCTCATCGGACGTTCTTGCTAGCATCTTGTGCGTGGTTAGAAGTGTGGCGTGCCGAAATTCCACGTTCTTGCGTGCGAGTAGAACCGTTGTCAGGCGTGTCGCGTCCAAAAGTGTGGCGCGCAAGAATTTTCGCCACAAGCAAACATCGCCTCAAGAGGCAACGCTACCGATAAGCCGTGCCTCGATGGGTTTCAAGGACTTCGACCCTCGAGTCCAGGGGGGCCTTACAATGTTGCCCCTTAAGAAGTGACGAATTAAAAATTCTACATTTTCATCAGATCTTGGCCAAAGTGGTGTGAATCGTTTCCTTATGTGTTCCCGATGAAAATGGTCAAAAAAGGACACAAATCGGATCGTAATTAAGAAATCTTCATAATAAATTGATTTCCAAAACTTCGTTAAAAATAGTTCGATTTACATGAAATTTGGTATAATTTTCATTTGAAAAACATAAGAAATGCATCGGTATCACTTCCATATCGATACAATAAAGAATAAAGAATACAGTTTTTCCGAAACAGGTGTGACGTAGCGTCCCAGCGCGAGGAATCGAGCGCGCGGCGGTACGACCGGGAGTGAGCGAGAAGCCGAGCGCACGCGGGCGACCGCGACCGAACCCGACCGCACTCGCCCGAAGCGTGCCGGTCCCGCGACGCGTCAACGCGATGACGCTCACTCCCCACTGCGCCGCTAGATCGCGTCGGTTTCTCGCTGCTGGGAATTTCCGAGAATCGGGACATATGCCGCGATGATTCCGAGCCAAGAGAGTTCCAGTGGGGAGACGGACCCCCACCACCAGACCTGCCTGGATGTTGCCCGGTGCAAGCCTCGGTACAAGCGCCCGTGTATCCGCCGATCGCCAGATCGAAACCGATCCCGTTCCTACCACCTGTCCCGGTAAAGAGACGCAGGACGTTGCCCGGTCTCTCTCCCGCTCCTCGTGTTGAACAGAGACGCCCGGATGCTGCCCGGTCTCTGCCAACGCTTGTCCCGTTAAAGAGACGCAGGACGTTGCCCGGTCTCTCTCCCGCTCCTTGTGTTGAACAGAGACGTCCGGATGCTGCCCGGTCTCGGCCGACGCTTGTCCCGTTAAAGAGACGCAGGAAGCTGCCCGGTCTCTCTCGCTCCCTTAGCGTCCCGATAAGGAGACACCAGGCGTGGTGCGACCGAATTGTTCCGTTAAGCGGACGTACGCAACGTAGACCGAACGACGCCGTACCGCGAACCGCGCCGCGGCGCAACGGCGGCTTGACCGCAATTAACGCAAAGTACCCCGCGTCGAATATACTGTATATAGTGTACATAACCTAGTGAATAAACGTAATTTAACCTACCACGGAAGGATTTAATTGAACCCTGGCAGAGCCGACTGAGACCATCCTTTCGACCGGAGTGACAACCGTCACACAGGTATGTATTCTCGGCCGACCGCTGCGAATCGAGGTCGGCGACCCACAGTCGAGGGTGAAATATTCATTACAGCGTGTTAAGAGATTCATTATTCGTCATCGTATCGATATGAAAATAACACTAATGGATTCCTGGCGTTCTCCCAATTAAAATTATCACAAATATCATGGAAATCGAACTACTTTTACAGAAGCAATACAAATTATAAAAGGAGTACGCATTTCTTAAACGCACTCTCTTATCGTATCGATATGGAAGTGACATCAATGGTTTCCTGGCTCATCCTGGAGTCCAACGAGAGTGTAACTTATCCAAAAGTATGGTTAGATCGATGTAGACTCTGTGATCCGTAGGGTGATCAAAATAATTGTGAAAACTTTGTTTTATATCCATATTTAATTTTTTAACTAACTATCCGAATGTTTAGATTTTACGCAAATAATTTGCGATAGGTAGGTACAGACACAATTTACTAGGTTGCAGATGAAAATAAATAACATCATGATTTTGGTTAATAAAGTTTAATCTATTAATCGTATATTAATCTATTTCAGACAACTACAACAACTGATTTTATGCTAACAGTGCGCATATGAGTTTTGTAAGGCGCTCTATTTGAAGCACTATAACGCCGGATATAACCACTATTTTTGCATACAATTTTTTTCATATTCCCTAAAGATTGACAAATGAAGCCACAAAGCTGCAAGTAAATATGTTTAATTTTTTGGTTTGAAAAAATTCTCGTTTACTTCCTACCGCTTGTAGCGGCTCGCAGAGTCTTGACTGCCAGGCGCGCCGCGTGCCTCAGAATTTTCCGCACTGTCGGAAAGTCCACACGCCACGCCAAACCCTTGTCTTCAAGTGCCGCTTTCCTTTTCTAACTACCTTTTCTGTCTCTTATGTAAACTTTTCTGAAGTCGGGGTTTGCGCGCCACACTTTTGGACGCGACACGCCTGACAACGGTTCTACTCGCACGCAAGAACGTGGAATTTCGGCGCGCCACACTTCTAACCACGCACAAGATGCTAGCAAGAACGTCCGATGAGGTGGAAACTTTTCGTCCGCAAGGAGAATGCAGATCGCAATACAGTCGTTATAACTGAGTAATAAACCATTTCCATAATTTATAGCACCTTCAGGTAAACCAAATGTATCTTCGTAAAAACAGATGTTTCAGTGTGCCCTACAGTAACAGAATTTATGATATCCTCTATAAGCCAGGTATATCGAGGAATTCGTATACTTTTCGCAAACCTACGTATATCGCGATCGTGTCTTGCCGATCGTTTCGCAGATCGATAATATACATGGAACAGGTAGTACACAATACAAGACTGCGCTGGTTCCTGGAAAAAGCATGTGGAGTCGACGTAGAATGGGAGCCCGAACTCGCTGTCTCTAAGTAGTGACCGGTACGATCTCCTGGCCTGCGAGAAGGAGCGCGCTCCTTCCGACGTTCCGGCATGCCACGCCAAATGCGTGCCGCGCTGGCGTGTGGCGCGCAAAAGTGCCACGCAAGAACGTCCGTGTAAAGGCCGCAATTGTCTTGGTGTCGTATGCTCCCGCGGCTCGTCACTTCGTCACAAAATCTTGGAAATCTATGTACGAATTCTTTTCGCCCTTACACGCTCCCACGACGCTTGACTTACAGCCCCTCGAGAAGGATGCTTGAGACTTCGCCCTGTTCTCGATCATGAAAATACTCGGAACTCTACCCCGAATAATTATTGCTGTATGATTAGATTAGTGGCTTACGCGAACGCAACGCCAAATTCATTTCTTCATTACACGTGTGCTGTGTCGGTCCCACGATTCAAATATAAACACACGGCATGAAGAGCGTGCACGTAGGCACCAAAACGCGTTCAATCCGTCAACGCGCCATGAGTCCTTATATTTCTCAGAAATCATGGCCCACCCTCTTTCGCAGAAATCATCATTGAAGACGCGATTTGAATTTCCACGAATCGGTCGCGGTCGCGGCTGCGCACCGATCCCCGCACGCGTGCGGAGATTGCGCGGCGGCGACGCGTGACCAAAGTAACTTAAGCATACAAAAAGTGGCACCAATACGAAATGTATGAGAAACCTATGGAATTTACCGACGCATCCCCAAATACTGACGCGGACCCGAAGTACCTTAAACATCCAATAGGTGGCGCCAATACGAAATACGCGCGACGCCATTTTGAAATTTTGAAAATCAACCCCCTCCCCTGTGACGTCATCCCCCTCACCTACGCAAACTCGGTAACCCCTCCCCGCCTCACCCCCTCGCCCACATTTGGTCCAAAATCCGCATAGCCTATAACCACTTATACTATGAAAAAATAGACCACCCTAATGGACGTGGTAATAATTTGTGGTTGATTGCTCTCGCAAGCTTTACAAAATGACTCTACGAGAACTGGAATACGACTATGCTAGTCTCTCAGAACGAGAAACCAGGGATGCGATGAAACATTTTCTGTGCCAATTATTTTGGGTGGGGGAACACCTACAGAATGGTGGTGATGTGTGCGTGAGACGCCCACGATGGGAGACAAACCGACGCCGCGACCAACCAGCGTCGACAATATATTTCCTGGCGTCACTCGCTTGGCGCTGGCGTCGGTTCGTCGCCAATCGTGGCGTCTCATGCACACATTACCGCCGCTCCTGTAGGTGTTCCCCCACCCAAAACAAGTGGCATAGAAAATGTTTCATCGAATCCCGGCGAGAAACCCCGAAGACCCTGCGTGGGCGGAGTACACAGCTTGCTAACTAAAATCTGTGCTATCATTGGTGCAATCCAGTCTGACCCCTATCTAGGGCGTCGAACCAACACCTTCCCCAATAATTAGGGAAAGGGAAAAATCGTCGTGGAAAACCGGCGGCCGCCGAGGCCCTCTGGCTCATCGTCAGGCCCAGCTGGTTCTCGTCACCCAAGAACAATAAGGTCTTCGAAATCAGACTCACGGCTCGGCATCAGGAAACCTGGCGCCTTGAAATATAAACCGACTTATCTAGAATGCCAGACAAAATATTCCGTCTAAGGACAGAACAATAATTGCTAGGGTATACAGGGTGTCCCAAAAATGTCGGACTTCCTTGAAAGGGGTTACTCAGGGGGTGATTTGAAACAACTTTTTCCTTAGCGAAAATATTGTCCGAAGCTTCGTTAAGGAGATATTAACCAAAAACCCCGACCAATCAGAGCGCGCGCCTTCCGCCCGAGTTCCCGCGGTAGCGTTGGCTACGAGGTAGGCGACCGCGTTTGTGCTACGAACGTACGAACAAGCAAGTCGGCATGCATCGAAGGAAACCGCGTTACACATTTTTTATTTAAAGCAGAATCTTAAATAAGAATAATTTGAAGTGAGAGGACAAGAAGTACGTAAATTTCGTTTTTAAATAAGGCATAAACGAAAAGGTAACGTAACAGAAAATGTACGACAAGTGATCGTAATTCGTTATTGAGGTAAAAATCCGTAGTTTAACAACGGCCAACACAACTAAATTTAAAAAATAATATTAGGTGTATGAATAAATTCTTTCCGACTGGAATTTCTATCGCGGTGGTATTCAGAAGCTGCCAGAAAAATGGCAAAAGGTAATTAACAATAATGGAAATTATTTCGATGATCGAGTTGTTTTCATATTTTTTAAATCGAACCGTTATTGTACCCTAAAATCGGAAAGAATTTATTTTCACACCTAATAATCACCAATAAATTAAATAAAACTCACCCTTTCGGACATTCCTTTCCTTGCTTTCCTTCCCTTTTCGGAAACCTGTGTCACTGGGTCACTGTACCGATCCTGGTTATCGGTGGA
This sequence comes from Andrena fulva, assembly GCA_946251845.1. Classification (NCBI taxonomy): domain Eukaryota; kingdom Metazoa; phylum Arthropoda; class Insecta; order Hymenoptera; family Andrenidae; genus Andrena; species Andrena fulva. The sequence goes on along the minus strand of OX276333.1, from coordinate 15,346,872 downwards.
CGAAAAGATTTATGGTTGGGTAGCGCCCAGTGCTCAGCTGATCACACTGCGTCCGGGTTAATGTACCGAATATTCACTTCACTGCACGGCTACTAACACTGATCACTGAATTTATTTTTCACGGAACGTGTTGTTCCTACGTTATAAAAATTGGTGGCTGCGAAAGGGGCCGATTACTGTTAATTACTGGGACGAGATTACTACTATTACCCGGCGAAAAGAAATTGCGTGGCAGACTGTCTCGGGCTGTGCAGTCCGCTGCTGTGACGATTGGTCGAGTCACCTATTTGGGCACACTTTTAAAGACGGGACACACGTATTTTGGTTATTGGCTGAAGTTGCCACATACATTGTCGCACCGCGCGACGAAGAGATCGAACGAAACACGAGATCGAGTGGGATAGAGCGATTTGACCAAGCGTAGCCTACGCTTTTGTTTTGACGATCGTCGGTCGGATCCGTATCTGATCGCTGCACAGCAGCGGACTGCACAGCCCGAGACAGTCTGCCACGAGTTTTCTTTTCGCCGGGTAATAGGAGTAATCTCGTCCCAGTAATTAACAGTAATCGGCCCCTTTCGCGGCCACCAATTTTTATAACGTAGGAACAACACGTTCCGTGAAAAATAAATTCAGTGATCAGTGTTAGTAGCCGTGCAGTGAAGTGAATATTCGGTACATTGACCCTGCGATCAGCTGAGCACTGGACGCCGATGACCAGGATCGGTACAGTGCCCTACTGACACAGGTTTCCGAAAAGGGAAGGAAAGCAAGGAAAGGAATGTCCGAAAGGGTGAGTTTTATTTAATTTATTGGTGATTATTAGGTGTGAAAATAAATTCTTTCCGATTTTAGGGTACAATAACGGTTCGATTTAAAAAATATGAAAACAACTCGATCATCGAAATAATTTCCATTATTGTTAATTACCTTTTGCCATTTTTCTGGCAGCTTCTGAATACCACCGCGATAGAAATTCCAGTCGGAAAGAATTTATTCATACACCTAATATTATTTTTTAAATTTAGTTGTGTTGGCCGTTGTTAAACTACGGATTTTTACCTCAATAACGAATTACGATCACTTGTCGTACATTTTCTGTTACGTTACCTTTTCGTTTATGCCTTATTTAAAAACGAAATTTACGTACTTCTTGTCCTCTCACTTCAAATTATTCTTATTTAAGATTCTGCTTTAAAAAAAAAATGTGTAACGCGGTTTCCTTCGATGCATGCCGACTTGCTTGTTCGTACGTTCGTAGCACAAACGCGGTCGCCTACCTCGTAGCCAACGCTACCGCGGGAACTCAGGCGGAAGGCGCGCGCTCTGATTGGTCGGGGTTTTTGGTTAATATCTCCTTAACGAAGCTTCGGACAATATTTTCGCTAAGGAAAAAGTTGTTTCAAATCACCCCCTGAGTAACCCCTTTCAAGGAAGTCCGACATTTTTGGGACACCCTGTATGCACCATTTGTGGCCACTTTAAGGATTTCAGTGAATTTCATCGTAATTATCTTTAAAATTGTACTTAAAATAAGGAAACTATAAGCTTTACTGAATTTTACACTATCTTTACTATTAATGTCTAAGTTACCATTAACTAAAGAAATCGTTAAAGAATTAATAAACTTCAAAAATATAAGAAATCCATTTTTCACCGTTTGTGGCCACTTGCACACTAGTTTTGGCCACGTTTGGTACTAGTTTTGGCCACTTTCAAAATTTAATGTAACGGGTTTAAATAAATTTGAAATAAGGAAAGATTTAAGTAAGAAACATACAGTATACGGCAACAATTTTTTATTTTATTACTTTTATTTGAAAATAACATTTCCATGTACTTAAATATTTACATACATAGCAAAATAGGATCTTATTTATACTATAATCTTACATCCTAATTTCTTACTTTCTTTGCTTTATTTGTTTTGCTCTTATTTTTATTTTTTCAACTTTGGCCCCCTTTTCTTTTCTTCTTTTTTATCCAGCTTTACCCTTGTTCTTGCCAATTTACTTTTTTCTGCTTCTTCATTTTTCTCAAATTTGATTATTTTTGCTGTTAATTTAATTTGCTTTAAAGATTCTCTTTTTTCCAATTTCTTCTTATTTGCTTCTGCTTTTCTTTGCAATTGCATTTGCTTTTCCTCTTCCTTTGCTTTGATAACTTCCAACCACTTATCTGACGTTAATACAGAAGGAAGCCCCCTTTTTTGAAGGTTTTGGTGCGGACCACACAAGAATATTTTTTAAAACCTTTTCCAGAGAATTCGTTTGATTAAAGATTATCCTGTCATTGGAATCTGCACAGTTTTTATGATCATTATTATTGGCTTCATTATTATTATTTTTATTATTATTATTGCTACTACTACTACTATTATTATTATTACTGCTACTATTATTGCTATCACAGTTATTAGCAGATACGTCAATAATGTTTACGTTATCTATCACAGGCAGAGCAATAGTAATGCTGCTTGAATCACTCAAAATTTCTTGAGCTTCAATTTCCAGTTGCTCTGGATTTTGATTAGGTTCTGCATTGACAGCTTCTATTAGTACAACTGGGTAATCCAAGTTAGCGGTAACGTTTCCGGGAGACTGTACAAAGTCCGCGAAATTTTGATTTTCTACTTCAGGTTTATCTAATTCAATTTAATAGTTCATTAAATTATTATATAAGATAAGTAATATGTTGATTAATCTATATTTTTTTATATACATACCATTCAAAATGTCATCCGTCTTTTCGAAACATATCTGTATACTATCATCAATTTGAAAAGTTTCATCCGCAATTGTATTTTTGCTATAAATATCATCGTAAATCTTGCTCCAAGTATCAAATAAAGCAGAATATTCAATTTCGCCATTCCACGGTAAATTATTATTTTTTTGGGTCTTGAATTTTTGTAAAATATTGCTATTGATATTTTTTTCCAAATGCTTGAATGCTTAATTTTCTAGTCGCGATTTGTCTACATTTGGTTCTGATTTATCATGATTAAATGTGATAATTTGTTTTACAAATTTGTCATAATTAATACCATTCGGATTGAACGGATAAAGCCCACAGCACTTAAAGCCAGCCGTAATTGTAGCACTAAAATCTTCCTTTTCAATTATTTCTGACAATGCAGTCGGTACATCAAATTTTTGTATATCGATACCATCATGATTTATACGCCACGTTTTCAGAAATTTTTGCCAATGTTTTTTCAAAGGGGCGAAAAATGATACGTCCAGAGGTTGTAACAAATGTGTTGCATTTGGTGGCAGGCAGCATAGTATAATCTCATATTCTTTACAAAATAAGCTTAAATGATATGACATGTGTGATACATGTCCATCTAAAAAAAACAATAACTGGCCTACTGATTTTTTGGTCTTGGAGATATTTATGGAAAACATTGGTAAAATACTCAAAGAAGGCAGCATGTGTCATCCAACCATTTTCAGGTTTGCCGATACTCCAACCTGATGGAGCTTTATTTAAACAAGCTTGTGGTAATCGCTCGTACTTAAAAACTGTTAATGGTGGTGAAATTTCTCCCGCAGCATTCACTGTAAAGAGCGTAGTAATATTTTCTTTATCACTGCTAGTTCAAACGTCGTATGTGGACTTTCCTTTCTCCGCAAGAACCAACCTCCCACCCCCCTTTGGTGCCAGAAACATCGCGGTTTCGTCCATATTAAATATTCTGCGCGGATCATCAAATACTTGGTGGTCATCTTTTAATAAATTTCGAACTTGTTGAAACCATTTGCGCACAAATTCTTCGGCAACCGCTGCCCTTGTCCTGCTCAAATACTCGACTTTCTTCATTGACAGAATGGGATGTCGCCTCATAAAACCCTCAAACCATTTGCGACCTGGAGTTTTGTTCGTAAATGAGGTTTTAATATTTTCACTCTCCACTAACTTTTTAACGGAGCTTAGAAGACTCTCTTTAGAAATGGGAAATCCCATTCTGCTTGCATCTAGTACCCAATCTACTAAAATTTTTTCTATTGTTGGGCCTAAAATAGATTCTGGTCCAACTCGACTAGAAGTTATTGGAGGTTCTCCCTTTAATTTGTGTCTTAAAGTCGTACGTGGTACTCCATACGTTTTGCTGGCTTTCAACACAGACATCCCATTTTGTATCGCACCTAAAGCACATAGCACTTTTGTTGGCGAATAACAAAACAATTTCCGATTTCCAGTAAAGCGTTCCTTATTTGACATGGCTGCAATTTAATAGTTTGTATTACAAACGAAATAAATTAATAAACTAGTAGTTAATTAATATATATTATAGACATATCTGAATATGTATTGTACATACAATGGAAAAATTGATCAGTCCGCGCGTAGAGTGAACAGCTGGATATCTCCTAAACTATTGGAGATAAAAATATAAAAAAAATATGTAAATTAATGGTTCGATGGGGCTGCTTAATTCGCCGCGACGGATTTTTTTTTCGATTATTATTTTAAAAGATACGATGTTCAAGTTCGGTTTTTCAAATGGCACTAACTTTTTTGAAGTCCTGGGTTGATAGTGCGTTCCAATACGAATTCAATAAGCTTTAATGTATACACTTGATTTCCACTGGTTTTTGAGATATTGCGCTTGCAAATTTGCTGATTTTCACTTGAAAAAAACCTCTGGAATAGCAAGGACCGGGGACGGTCGTGCTGGCTCCACGGGTGGCATTGCCTGTTGTAACAGATACCTACCTGCCAAAGGTCTACGCAGACCCCAAGGCTGGACAATTCTTTTCCGTCCGAAATGCTACTTAGGTAGGTACATCTGCGGTATCGAGAAGCGCACCGTTACTTTTATTTCGCACTTGCTTCTACGCTCGGATGGCCGGTTATTTTGGGAGGGGTGCAAGTTCGATTGGTTAGGTTAGGAGGTGTGAAAGTTGCTAGACTAAATTTCAACCATTGGGAGCAGATTGCATTAGAACCAATCGGATTTGCATCCCTCACAAACGGCTGCTCTCTTGAAGAGGCCCTCTTCACGGTAATATCCCCTCCCCAATGCCCACCTTCTCTCGCGCGGAATACGTCAACGCATGCTTTAGGTTTTGATGTTGAAGCTCGTGTTTATACTCGAGAGGACCACGCGTCGACAGCGGGCTACCCCTTTTCTTCCTGTGTCTCTCCACGAGGAGTATTGCCGGTGGATTGTAGGAGCATAGATGTCGGGATGCCAGTTATTGAATTCAGGAGACGATAGAAACACTTTATTACAAAACACACATGTACTATAATTACAGTAAATCGTATTCCTCTCGGGCAGGAGTACTGACAATGATCGAACTTACGCCCAACTTCGCGCAGACCGATTACACGCGGGGTAGTCGGGTGTCACACACTGCACAAATGATACAGGGTAATTCTGGAGCAACGCCCGTCAAGGAGATGCGGCCTGGTACCCCGTGGCGAGGACAGCCTTCGCAGTGCCTCGCCCGATTTTTATGGCTTTTTCCGGAAAAAGGTACGAATCCTGGGCCGAACGTAACGAATTTGGGGTCGAGCCCCCGTAGTCGAGGGTGAAATATCCATTACAGCGTATTAAGAAATTCTTTTCTTCATAGTGTCGAAAGGGAAGTGACGCCAATGGATTCCTTATGTTTTTCTGATGAAAATCATACCAAATATCACGCTAATCGGATTACTTTGACACAAGCTATTTGTATTCCATATGCAAAAGTTGTCGGGTTTACACGACATTTGTAATGATTTCCATCGGAAAACTCCAAGGAATCCATCGGCGACACTCCCATATCCATACGATAAAGAATAAAGAATTAGTTTATGTCTTAAACAGATAATTCTGGAGCTACGCCCGTCACCCCGTGGCGAGGACAACACCCCGCGGTGCCCATCGAATTTTATGGCTTTTTCCGGAAAAAGGTACGAATCCTGGGCCCAACGTAACGAATTGAAGGGTTTCGACCCTCGAAGGGTTTGGAATATCATTAAGAAGTGAAAAATGTACAGGATTTCAAATGTTTGCTTCTTTTCTTCATCGTATCGAGAAGGAAGTGGCGCCAATGGATTCCTTATGCTTTTCCGATGAAACTGACACCAAGATCGACGTAATTCGGAAAATAATGATGTAAATGAACAATTCATTTCCATAGCCTCAAGCTAATTTCGTTAATAATAGTCAGATTTACGTGAAATTTGATATGATTTTCATCGGAAAAACATAAGGAATCCATTGGTGCCACTTTCATATCGATGCATTAAAGAATGAAGCATTTCTTACTACGCTGAAATTAATATTTCACATTTTCACCCTCAACTGCGGTGGGTCGACCTCAATTCGTTACGTTCGGCCCAGGATTCGTACCTTTTTGCGGAAAAAGCCATAAAATTCGATGGGCACTGCGGGGTGTTGTCCTCGCCACGGGGTGACGGGCGTACCTCCAGAATTACCCTGTATCTGTTTAGGAAATAAACTAATTCTTTATTCTTTATCGTATCGATATGATAGTGGCACCAATGGGTTCCTTATGTTTTCCAATGAAAATCATACCAAATTTCACGTAAATCGGCCTATTATTAACGAAATTAGCTTGTGGTTATGGAAATGAATTGTTCATTTGCTTCATTATTTTCCGAATTACGTCGTTCTTGGTATCAGTTTCATCGGAAAAGCATAAGGAATCCATTGGCGTCACTTCCTTCTCGATACGATGAAGAAAAGAAGCAAACATTTGAAATCCTGTACATTTTTCACTTCTTAATGATATTCCAAACCCTTCGAGGGTCGAAACCCTTCAATTCGTTACGTTCGGCCCAGGATTCGTACCTTTTTCCGAAAAAAGCCATAAAAATCGGGCGAGGCACTGCGAAGGATTGTCCTCGTCACGGGGTACCAGGCCGCATCTCCTTGACGGGCGTTGCTCCAGAATTACCCTGTATCATTTGTGCAGTGTGTGACACCCGACTATCCTCCGCGTAATCGGTCTGCGCGAAGTGGGGCGCAAGTTCGATCATTATCAGTACTCCTGCCCGAGAGGAATACGATTTACTTTAATTATAGTACATGTGTGTTTTGTAATAAAATGTTTCTATCGTCTCCTGAATTCAATAACTGGTATCCAGACATCCACGCTCCTACAATCCACCGGCAATACTCCTCGTGGAGAGACACAGGAAGAAAAGGGGTAGCCCGCTGTCGACGCGTGGTCCTCTCGGGTATAAACACGAGCTTCAATATCAAAACAATAGCATGCGTTAACGTATTCCGTGCGATTGAAGGTGGGCATTGCTGTGAAGAGGGCCTCTTCAAGAGAGCAGCCGTTTGTGAGGGATGCAAATCCGATTGGTTCTAATACAATCTGCTCCCTATGGTTGAAATTTAGTCTAGCAACTTTCACACCTCCGAACCTAACCAATCGAACTTGCATCCCTCCCAAAAAATAACCGGCCATCCGAGCGTATAAGCAAGTGCGAAATAAAAGTAACGGTGCGCTTCTCGATACCGCAGATGTACCTACCTAAGTAGCATTTCTGACGGAAAAGAATTGTCCAGCCTGGGTCTGCGTAGACCTTTGGCAGGTAGGTATCTGTTACAACAAGCAATGCCACCCGTGGGGCCAGCACGACCGTCCCCGGTCCTTGCTATTCCAGAGGTTTTTTTCAAGTGAAAATCAGCAAATTTGCAAGCGCAATATCTCAAAAACCAGTGGAAATCAAGTGTATACATTAAAGCTTATTGAATTCGTATTGGAACGCACTATCAACCCAGGACTTCAAAAAAGTTAGTGCCATTTGAAAAACCGAACTTGAACATCGTATCTTTTAAAATAATAATCGAAAAAAAATCCGTCGCGGCGAATTAAGCAGCCCCATCGAACCATTAATTTACATATTTTTTTTATATTTTTATCTCCAATAGTTTAGGAGATATCCAGCTGTTCACTCTACGCGCGGACACCCTGTATAACAGCATTAGCCATTAGATCTGAAAAAGTTGCATTTGGTTTGGTGGCAGAAAATAAAACAATATTTTAATAAATTTTCCATTTCTGGCCATTGGGTGGCCATCAAATGCAACTATATTGTATCAGTTTTGGCCACCGGATGGCCAGAAATGGAAAATTTATTAAAATACTATACCATTTTTTGCCACATAATTTTTTTCCTAATAGTGAATTGAATTTGATAATTTTATACTGTCAGAATAATTTTGAAACTACGTTTAACCTATATCTACCATAATTGATATATTAACATACTTTGATTAGTAAATATGGGAATTTTACTTACCGTATTGTAACGTTCGACTGTCCGGGGACAAGTGAGCGTCAACAGATCCCCGAGAGGAGAGCGGCGTCCCCTCGAGTGTAGGAAAGGTGGGGTTCTATTCTACAGACTAAAGATTTAAATCTAAGGCTTTTAAACTTAATAATGCTTATTTATTTAATGAATCCATAATTAATATAGTTACAACAATGAAATAATAATTAATATAACTTATGATCTACGATTATATATACTCTTTTTGGTTTTTTTATGTTTTTTGATTCTAATGCTACGTAATATTCGAATAAGTATATATATATATGTATATTGCAGAGCTCGGCCGCTGCCGTTTCCGGAGCGATCTCGAATACTCTTGGCAATCTCTGTAGTAAGATCAGCCGCTACCGGGTCCGGAGCGATCTAGATTCTTTTGACAGAGTTCTGTTCTATGCTCTACAGACCTTGTTTTTACCAAGCACTACAGCCGCTACCGGGTCCGGAGCGATCTAGATGGCTTTGTAAGAACGAGGTTCTATGACTCTCAAATGAGCAAACCAAAGAGGTGCACCAGTAACTTTTATACACTGGAGATCAGCCGCTACCGTTTCCGGAGCGATCTAGATCCCACTGGTTGAAACTTAAGCCGCCTCTAGGTTTGAGCATTCGTTCGTCACTTGAGCGTATTCGTAGCTTGAATGTCCCGCTGTGCTGCGTGCGCCTCTATTTATACTGGAAAATTGGCGGGCTGGCGCATGCGCAGTGAATCGCAGTTTGTTATTTCGTGTTTTGCTTGCTTATTACATATTATTTTGTCTTGCGCTTTTACTAATACTTATAACTAATTATTCCTAATATTCTTATAATAATTGTTCCTCTAATATTTATCTAAATTATTAATTATATATAAAAGTCTTATAACATATTTACGCGGTAACAGAATATGGTTATACGGTAACGAAGTTCGGTTCCTATATTACCGACTGTCGGTATCTAACGGTTTAAGTCCCCGTGGGATGTTACACCTCCCCCCCTGGGGGATCTCTCGTCCTCGAGAGATTGGAACGGAGGTGGGGAATGAAATGGACAATCTTATAATTTTATATATATAGGATTATTTATTTGTTGGGCTTATACGGGCATGCCGCTCCTGAGCCGAACAGTGCAAGGAGTCTCCATTGTTTTTTCCTGGGATCCGTTTTTGGTAGGGCTCTATATGTTTCCCAGTCTGGATCGGGTATCTGGATTGGGATTAACTCCGGCCATTTCATGGGTGGTATCTCCGGAACCTTGAATTCTGGGATCTTCGAGAATTCCGGGACCTTAAATTCTGGGGTCTTTGGATATTCCGGGGTCCTTGGGAGTGTGAGATCCGGAGGAGTATGAGGTGGCGACTGGATATGATAGGTTTTGTTAATTTAAAATTTTATGTAATTAAAAGTGGTTTTTTACCATTCTTTCCGGGCTTCCCGGGAGTGGAGTTATAAGGTTAGGAATAGGAATCATTTCCTTGAATATGTTGTCTAAATCCAATTTACTTTGTTTTACTTTATAGTGCCGATTACCAGAGCGTCGAGGCATTGTCGTAGCGTAATGGCAGACTGGTTGTTACGCATGCGCGGATTTAAAATTTTACTCGTTGGGTCTTATGTTTTTAGTGCCCTCTAGCGGATTCTATGGAAATTATATTTTCCTGCAACTCTGTTGCCTATGCTATCGGTCTACTTAGTGTCTATTTTTTCTTAATTCTATGGGTTTTTTAGGTTAAGTTTCGTTTTTTGTTTTGTATAGAAAAATATAATGTTTATTAAAAAATGAAAGATGAGAGGTGTGAGTATTTACTACATTCTGTATGTGTGTGTAGTGTGTAATTGTAGAGTGTAATGTGAAATGGGATGAATGATAATATAAAAAGTAAAATATATATAAAAAGTGTGAGTGTTAAATACATACTGGATGTGTGTGAGGCGTGTATATGTAGAGTGTAGTGCGGTATAATATTAAAAGTTAAATGTTAAGTACGTTTCTGCATTCCTTGCATTCATGCACTGGTTGTGCAACATATAATATACGCCGACAAAATCGACAAATTCGCCATCGGCGTAAATTCTTTTTTGCGACCAGGTGTTTTTCCAGAGGCTCTGCCTCCAATAAGTCAACTCTTTGTGTACACATTACACAAATTATATTATCTTTGTAATAAAAGACATCCTTGTCGTACGTTTTCTTTAGGCATGTCTGGTCCGACATTTTATATTGCACAGATAATTTTACAGTACTGTCTGAATGCGTTTTTATAATGGAGAAATCCTTTGTCTGCTTCTCTTTATATAGGCTTCCTATGCAGGGTTGCAACTTTATGGTAAATTCGCCTGTTTTACGCGGTTCTTATGGACGATCCTAGTTTGTTTCGAATTAATTTCTATTTTTAAGTTACTTTTCTCCAGGATTTCAATGATCCGGTAGGGTCCGCTGTATTCCGGTCCCAGTTTTTCTCTTCTTGGTTGCAATAACCATACGTAATCCCCTACATTGTATGTTTGTGGTTGAATCTTCCGGTCGTAATAATGTTTCTGGCGAATTTTTGACTCTTCCAGATTTTTTCGCGCCATTTGTCGAATATGATATAATTTATCTATCAACTTGTCGACATAGTCCGGATACGTTTTAATGTTGTCCGTTGAAGGAATACTGGAAGGAAGACGTGCTTTTCTTCCGAAAACAAGTTCGTGAGGCGTAAATTTCGTGCCTTCGTGAGTGCTTGTATTATACGAGAACATTGCTTGAGGTAACCACTGATCCCATTGCTTTTCTTTTGACACATAATGTCGTAGGTATTCGACGAGGACATGGTGACTTCTTTCTAAAGATCCATTAGATTGTGGATGAAATGCAGAGGTTCGATATTGTTTAATGTGAAACGCTCTGGCAAATTTCTTCATGAGGGCACTCATAAAATTTGGTCCCTGATCAGTAAGGATTGCTTTAGGACTTCCAAACTTACAGATGAAATGTTCTGTAAATGCCTTAGCTATATCTTCTGAAGTGACACTTGCCAATGGAATAGCGAGAGAGTATTTAGTCAAATTGTCCTGGATAGTAAGTATATAACTATTTCCTATGTTTGTGAAAGGTAATGGTCCTACTATGTCCATAGAAATCTTATCGAAAGCATCAACAGGTGTGTCTGTTAGTATCATGGGTTCCTTGTTCTTTACTCGTACCAGTTTAGTTTTCTGGCATTCTAAGCAAGTCTTAATAAACTGTGTTATTTCGTATTTCATATTTTTCCAGTAGTATTTGCTTCTTATTCGATGATACGTTTTTGTAATTCCCTTGTGTCCGCCTATAGGTGATTGGTGATTCTCCTGGATGATCTGGTGTCTATCTTGTACAGGAGGTGTCAGAAGGGTGCCCTTGCAGAAGATGAATTGGATATCTTCTTGTAGGAATATTAGTTCTATTAAATGTCGTAATTGATTTAATAAAATTTTGTCCTCTTCTGATGAGATGTATACTTTTGTGGCTTTTTCAGATACCAGGTATGTATGAAGTGACCTCAGTGAATTGTATACGTCTTCTTCGGTTGGATGGTCCGGTGTAATGAGTCCAAGGATTGTGTGCTTCCCTTCCTTGATTTTGACTAACTCTCCGATTCTTAATGGTTGTGGAATTTTGTGAGGTTTTATATTTTTTTCCTTATATAATTTTCCTCCTGATGGTCCGATTGGCCTGCCTTGTGTGTTTATGAATGTTACTACGTATCCTTTGCCCATCCATAAGTGATCTTCCACCTCTGTATTTTGGTTTTTGACAGGAATATTTGATACTACTCTTGGTTTAGCTGGGGTGGGTTGTTTGTGCCGTGGAGAATGTGGGGGAAGAGATAGTAATGGTGGAGGATGAGAGGATGGTGGAGGAGGAGTAAGTATCCTTTCTTTCCTTATCGTTATTGGCGTTATAGGACCTGTGTCCGTGCTGGATTTTGATTTTAATTTCTTCTTTTTAGGTGTGTGGTGAGTGCTTGAGCTTGACTTTGCATCAATTTTGGGAGGGTTTTTATAATTATGTCTTGGTACTATGACCGTTTCATCGATTTCCTCAATTAAGTCCTCTTGCGGTTTCTTGATGTGAGGGGGTTTATATTTTTGAGGTATCACGACTTGCGGGGGTGCGTGTACTTGAGGGGGTGCGTGTATTTGGACGGGAACGGAAATTTGATGAGGCGCGTAACGAGGGGGTGTATGCGTTTCCGCTTCAATATTCCGTTTCTTAGTCTCGGGACGAGAAGAGGAGGTGTTTGTGCTTTGTTTTTTCCGTTTTAATTTTTTTCGCATTAAATTTAACGCATCGCTTTCGTCATATGAAGAGGAATCGGTTTCTGACGAGTTAACTATTAATTGTTTATGTGGAGCTGGATTTCCTGAGGTTGATGCTGTAGTTTCCCTTTGTCGGGTTGGAAATTGGTGAAATTCTTTTAATTTTTTATTCTCATGAGAATTTGTATCTGAATGAGCTCTTTTCGCGTGCAATGGTAGTGAAATCGGATTCCTAGACAATGCGTCCGCGTTTGTGTTGTATTTCCCGGGTTTATATAAAATTTTGTAATCGTATTTCGCTAATCTAATTTTCCAGCGCATTAATCGAGACGTAGAGTTAGAAAGATTCTGAAGCCATTCTAATGGTTTATGATCTGTTATGAGGTAAAATTTTCGTCCGTAAATGTAAGGTCTGAAGTGAAAAACTGCGTATATTATTGCTAACAGTTCTCGTTCTGTAGGAGAATATCGTGTTTCGGCGTCGTTTAAAACGCGAGATGCGTAAGCTATCGGTAAATCTTTTCCTATTTCTCCTTGACTGAGGACCGCACCTACAGCAATACCTGAGGCGTCTGTCGTGATGTTAAATACTTTATCGAAGTCCGGGAATTGTAATATGGGTTCCTTGCAGAGAACTTCTCGTAAGGTTTCAAATGCCTTCTGTTGTTTGTAGGTCCATTCAAATTGGTAATTCTTCCTAGTGAGATTGGAAAGTGGTCTTGCAATTTTTGAAAAATCCTTTATGAATCGCCTATAATATCCACTCAGTCCTAGGAATTGTTTGACGTTCTTGACCGTAGTAGGTGTTGGGAATTCCTTTACAGCTATTACTTTTTTCGGGTCAGGTTTGACTCCGTCCTCTCCTATTATGTATCCCAAATACGAAACTTCTTTCTTCAAAAATTCGCATTTATCTGGTTGAAGGTGAAGATCTGCTTCTCTTAGTCTGTCCATTAGTCGTTTAAATTTAGTTGCATGTTCTTTTAATGTACTGGCGTATATGACAATATCGTCTAAGTATACGAACAGCTCTATTCCTTGAAGCCCGGTTAAGACTTGGTCCATTAGTCTCTGGAAGGTGGCTGGTGCATTTTTTAGTCCAAATGGCATTCTGGTGAATTCGTAGTGCCCGTAAATTGTGGAAAATGCTGTTTTATGTCGATCGTCTGGATGCATTGGTATTTGATGAAATCCAGATGCAAGATCGAATACAGAAAAGTACTTTGCACTTCCTAACTGATCTAGTATATCAGTTATATTTGGCAGCGGATAGGCATCTCCAATTGTTAGTTCATTTAATTTTCTAAAGTCAATTACGACTCTGGACTTTTTATTTCCTTGAGCGTCTTCTTTCTTGGGTACAATCCAGATCGGTGAATTATAAGGTGAAGTCGATGACTGTATGATTCCTTTTTCAAGCAGTTCTTTAGTCTGTTTTCTAACTTCTTCTTTATATGCTTGGGGATACCTGTACTGTTTTGTAAAAACAGGAACGTTATTTTCTGTAATAATTCTATGGTATGCTTTGTTTGTTGCTTCCAGTTTCTCCCCTGGAAGGTAGAATCTGTCTGCATGTTCCTTTATTAGTTGTTCCATGCTGGCCCGTTCCTCTGAGTTTAGGTGGTCCAACCGTAATAATTGTAATAATTGGTGTGTTCTATCAGTTCTTTTATATGTGGTTGTTGTTTCCTCTTCTACAGGTATTTCTTCGAATTCTTCTAATTCAACGGATGGTACTGGTATTTTGATGTCCTTTGTGGATGTATTTATAGCAAAAAGAAATGCTACACCGTTGTTATTCGAAACTAGTGCGTTTCCCATGTGTATGTTAGGATGAATATTGATTTTTGGAATGTATCCTGTTTTGGATTGTGTATTAAGCACTCGCACATATATTTGGCTTCGTGCTCTTGCTGGTATCGTAATCATTTCTGGATCGATAAATGGAATAATTTCCATTCCAATTATTATCTCTGACTTCATATAGTCGATGGTTGCTCCGTTTGTTTGAAAAAATTCCGTTCCAAGTATTCCGTCTTGTTTGATAGGAAGATCCTCCACAACATGGATAATAATTTCCGTATTTAAAGTTCTTATCTTGATGTATCCTATTGTGCTGAGTAGGCCGTCCGTAATACCATTAAGGTCGAGCAAAGTGTCCGTATAAATTGGTATATTCGGTGAAACAGCACTTCTCTTGATGACGTTGAGGTCGGATCCAGTGTCGATCATCAACGTTGCGTGGTTCTCGCTGAATCCTATATCAGAAAGAAGGATGCTAGGAGGTTTCCTTATTTGCTCCGTTTTTAATCGAAGTATGGCCTGCCTACGTACCATACGGGGTTGTTTCTCTTCTTTTTCCTTCCTATCGAAGTATATCTTCTTTCTGCATTGGTCTATCGTGTGACCTCTAAATTTGCAATACTCGCAGAATACTTCTGATCTTTGCACTCTTTCTGCATAACTTTTGCTTCGGCATTCTTGTATCGTGTGACCTGGTCTTTTACAGTAGTCACAGTATACATTGGATTGAGGAGCTCTGTTCGTGTAACTTTGGCTTCTACAATCTCGTGTTGTGTGACCTGGCCTTCGGCAATTATCACAGTATACGGTAGATTGAGGGGCTCTATTCGTGTAACTTCGGCTCCTACAATCTTGCGTCATGTGACCTGGTCTTCGGCAGAAGTCACAGAATGTATCGTTCCACGCTTGGTTTCGTGCTCCGTTTTGTGCTCTGCTTCGGCTCCTACATTCTTGTGTTGTATGTCCCGTTCTGTTACATTGTTGACAGGTTTTTTGCTGCCAGTTGGTTCGTGGGATTCGGCTGCTGCAAGCGGTAGCAATATGGCCGTATCCAAGGCAATTTGCACACTGGTTAGTCGGTGGTATTCCAGCTGCTTCTCTTGTTCGTAGTTGGATTTCGTTATATTCCGCTTCTGCTTTGATCGCGACATTGATAGCGCGGTCAAGATTGTTGAAGGTGTGGTCATATATTCTATTATGAATTTCTGTTCTGAGTCCCGTTAGAAAGGCTTTAATGGCGTTTTGTTCCGCGTTTGTATTAAATTGTTTTACATGCGTCGGTACCTCTATTGCATTGCAATGTTTAATCTGAAGTAAGAGATTGGATACGCGACTGCTGTAATCTACTGTCGTTTCGTTATATAATTGTGCTATTTTTGATAATTCGCCATATAGTTGAATAGACGTATGTAATGGAGCAAATCGTGACTCTAATACTGAAATGAGATCATCGATTAAATTATAGTCTCCGCTTAATACTACTCTAGAAGCTTGTCCAAAAAGCTTATTCTTTATAAGCTGTACTAATCCATACTCTGCGTTCGGATTAACCATGCGCCGTGCATGTCGGCAGCTTTTTATAAATTGGTGTATCGGTATGTTTCTACCGTCGAACGAAGGGACTGTGTCTGCGGTATCGCGTAAGCTAATATGTGGTAATTGAGAATATGTACTCGTAGATGTATTCATATTAATTTGTGGATTTGAAGGTCCTGGAGCATTTGAGTCTACTGTAATATTTTCTGGAGTTTCTGTAGTCTCCTGAGTTTGAGTTTCTGTATTTATTGTGAGGTTAGCCATTGCTTCTCCAATTGTGTTAGGCATTGTGAAGTTTTAAAGCCTCTGTAAAATTTAGAGAAGAAAAAATTTCTTGGAAAATACTCACTTATGGAGTGATTTCACTAATGAAATAGTTCTTTGAATTGAATTTATCCTCTAAATGAATGAAAGATCCCACCGCTGTCACCAAAAATATCCGACCTGTAACGTTCGACTGTCCGGGGACAAGTGAGCGTCAACAGATCCCCGAGAGGAGAGCGGCGTCCCCTCGAGTGTAGGAAAGGTGGGGTTCTATTCTACAGACTAAAGATTTAAATCTAAGGCTTTTAAACTTAATAATGCTTATTTATTTAATGAATCCATAATTAATATAGTTACAACAATGAAATAATAATTAATATAACTTATGATCTACGATTATATATACTCTTTTTGGTTTTTTTATGTTTTTTGATTCTAATGCTACGTAATATTCGAATAAGTATATATATATATGTATATTGCAGAGCTCGGCCGCTGCCGTTTCCGGAGCGATCTCGAATACTCTTGGCAATCTCTGTAGTAAGATCAGCCGCTACCGGGTCCGGAGCGATCTAGATTCTTTTGACAGAGTTCTGTTCTATGCTCTACAGACCTTGTTTTTACCAAGCACTACAGCCGCTACCGGGTCCGGAGCGATCTAGATGGCTTTGTAAGAACGAGGTTCTATGACTCTCAAATGAGCAAACCAAAGAGGTGCACCAGTAACTTTTATACACTGGAGATCAGCCGCTACCGTTTCCGGAGCGATCTAGATCCCACTGGTTGAAACTTAAGCCGCCTCTAGGTTTGAGCATTCGTTCGTCACTTGAGCGTATTCGTAGCTTGAATGTCCCGCTGTGCTGCGTGCGCCTCTATTTATACTGGAAAATTGGCGGGCTGGCGCATGCGCAGTGAATCGCAGTTTGTTATTTCGTGTTTTGCTTGCTTATTACATATTATTTTGTCTTGCGCTTTTACTAATACTTATAACTAATTATTCCTAATATTCTTATAATAATTGTTCCTCTAATATTTATCTAAATTATTAATTATATATAAAAGTCTTATAACATATTTACGCGGTAACAGAATATGGTTATACGGTAACGAAGTTCGGTTCCTATATTACCGACTGTCGGTATCTAACGGTTTAAGTCCCCGTGGGATGTTACAGTATATCCTTCACGATTATTACAAGAACAGCGAACCGTTTTCACACTTCTTAAAAAATGTAATGTTTTTCTGCGTAAACAATAAATGTAACGTTATATTTCTGGCGATATACTAAACAAAATATGTACGGTGTGAAATTCTACACAATTGTGTGTCTGCAAGCAATTTCAAGCTAAGAAAACCGCGATAATTATGAACATGGCCAAAAACAGTACACTGACCACAAACGGTACATCTACCCTAAATTTAATTGCCAAATCTAATTGCAGGGCAATTATAATTACATATGTTGTTATTGATTGTATGACGACTACATAATGACAAATTAATGTTTGTTGAGCGTTAGTTTCCCGGACCACCAAGGATTCACAAAGGTGCATTGTCCTTTTTCGACGCCACATCGGTTAAACATTCGGCTTGTCAGTCCGCGCGGGAAATCTGAGACAAGGATTGTAAACAGCGTACTTGTCACGAAAATTCAGGCAATCGACCCAAGTCACGGCCAAGGGTTTCCAGACAGCCGGGACAATAAACAGCTGGCCGCGCGACGCCCGGCTCATGGAGCAAACATCCTCATTAGGATTTCCCTTTCCGCTGCGTTTTCCAGGAACCATTTCCGTATAGCGTCACCAATAGGTAATACTTTCGACCACCTCTTTTTCCCAAGACACACCCACTGAAGGAGGTTCCAGAGTTTTTCTGTGTGAAGCCAGGCTCCTCCGCGTCAGAAGCCAACTGATCTCAAACGCATTCGCACGGAGTAGTTGTTTTGTACACGTGTCTTTAAACCAGAGCTTTCTCACCGACCAATAAAGATTATACTTATTTGTTAACTGTTAAACGGGTGTCTTCATATTTATTGAACGGCACAACTTTCATTAATTACTAATCTGTGAGCTCTTGTGACCGTAAGACGTTGCAAGAGTGAGTGACATTGTGTCGTCGGAGCCTTACACCCTCCAAAGAAAAAGGCTACATTTTGGCCACAACAATGTTTATAAACAGTTTCATCGTTTATATATATAGTACTTTATTGTCTCCCCTCAGGGTTTATAGTCCGCCCATACTTCTTCTCTTACATTTAATTCTTAACATTTGTGACAAAGTCACGTCACGCGCCGCGCAGGCGTACGGCGCCGCGCCGATAAGCCGAGTTCGCGCCGCGGCCGCTGGGCGGCCGCGAAGCCGCGAGCTGTCTCGCGGGCGAAGATGTACGGGCTCGCGATATAAGGACCGCGGCGAGCGAAACTGATAGCTCTTGTTCCGCACGAATTAGCCGCTACGCTGCCGTACCGTACGCCAAGACGCTCATATTTTTGATTCCGTGAGGTGTGCACGCGTCGACCGATCGTCACGCTGTGCCATTAATCAGCCTCTTTCCTAAATAGGCCGAGAGCAATCTTGCGCCCTACCTCGCCTGTAAGGTGTCTCCGCGCCTCTATAGGCCAGAGCCCTATTGCACACGGGAACGCCACTATACGACTCTCGTACGATCGTGCCTGTTAAGGCCTTTCCGAGCAGAACGTTCAACAAACTCCGCATCCTTGATCCCCCAGCTCGTCGCCAGCGCCGCCGCCGCGAGAACTACGCCGCCGCGATTTTACCGAGTCGAGTCTCCGCACCCGCAACCGTCACGCGGAAGATATTGTAAACACAATCTTTCAGGATAATAAACATTGTTATTGTTTAAAACGCTTTACTCATTTGACGAACGCGGCCTTACCGACTGAGTCGGCAATAAACTCCTTCTCCGTCCCACCGGCAACCGTCTCGCAAACCGGAGACGGTCGCACATTATCCGCTCTTACAAACTAATTCGCCCGCTCGCTCGCTTGCCACCGCTACGCACGCTTCTCCCCCCCCCCCCCCTCCCTTCCCTACCATCTGACCTACCCTTCCGCACGCCTCCTTTCACTCTCCATCCTTATGCTTCCATTCCTCCACTCCACCTCCCCTCCTTTCTTCCACCCTCCTCATCCACTCTTCTCCCCCTCCCTCGTCACTCAATACCTCCCTCACCACTTCCTGCCACCCCCTCTCCTCCCCCATCCTGTACATACACATGCCCCCATGTCTCCTCCCCCAACCACATACTGCATTTCCTATCTTCCTCCTTCTCCCAATACCTCCCTCCTCTCATCTCGCTCCCCAGCCTGAATCTTGCAACTCGCCTCCATCTGCTTTCACCCCATCCCCTCCTCAAATATCACGATTCCTTTATCCTTTCCCATCTTTCCCTACTTACGAACTCCTCTCCCCTCAGTTCCCCCCTTCTCATCATTTCCAACCCTTCCACTGTCCACCCTTTCTCCTAAAAAAACCTCTTCCTTTCCTCCTCTCATCCCCCCAGTACCTTTCCCCTTCTCGCCCTACCTTTTACCTCTTCCCTACACTCCCTCGCCTATTAAACATCCACACCATTTTCCCCCAATCCTTCCCAAACATTCTCTTCCCAATACCCCAAACCTGCCCCATCACCGCCGCCGCCTTTCTCACCCTATCCCCCACATGGGCCTCCTGTCCCCCATTCGCCATCAGCGTATACCCCAGATACTTATATTCCCTCACCTCCTCCACCTCCTTTCCCTTCCACCTCCATACCACCTTCCACCTTCCTCCCCCCTTCCTACACCTCATTACCTTTGATTTCCCCACATTTAGCTGCAGCCCCTTCCCATCCAAATATCTTTCCAGCCTAGCCACCATCCCCTTCATTCCCTCCTCCTCTTCCGCTACCACAGCCACATCATCCGCATACGCCAGTGTATATATTTTCTTTCCTCCCAGTCTCACCCCTCCCCCCCCCCCCTTTTCAGCGCCTCATCTAAATCCGCCAGCAACAAAATAAATAAGCTCGGGCTCAGCGGACATCCCTGTCTTACTCCCCTAGCTGTCCAAAATTCCCTCCCCACTCTCACCCTACACACCGTTTCCTTCAGGACCTCCTCACATCTTTCCACTAGTCCTTCTCTCACCCCCCTCATCCGCATCGCCCTCACTAGCACTTCCCTGTCCACCGAGTCAAATGCCGCCTTTAGGTCTATGACGAAAATCACCAACCTTCTCTCTTACCCTCCACCTACTCCCTTAACCTCTCTGCCAACATCGACGCGTACACTTTGTACGCCGTCTGTGTCAGCGTAACCCCTCTGTAATCCTCTACCCTCTTTCCGTTCCCTTTCTTCACCACCGGCACCACTATTCCTTCCCTCCACTCTTCCACCCATCCTTCTCCCTTCCATACCCTATTACAAATTTCCCATAACCAATCCTCCACCTCTTCCCCCCCATATTTCCATACCTCGTTAGCTATACCATCCCCCCCTCTCGCCTTACCCTCCTTCAGATTCCTCACCACCCTTCTCACCTCCTCCTTACTCAACTCCCCCTCCTCGTCCTCCCCCTCCTTCTTTCCCCCGTTTTCTCAACCTCCATTCCACCTCTCCTAATAACCCCTTAAAATAATCCCCCATTCCTCCATTTTTATCCCCTCCCCCACCCTCCTTCTTCTCCTCCTCTCTCTATTTATTACTTTCCACACCTGCCCTTCCATCTTCCCCCCTCCACCTCCTTCTCCCACCTCTCTACTTCCTCCCTCTTTTTCCCCTCACACATGCGTCTATATTCCTTCTTCCTATCCCTATACTCTTCCCCATTTCCACCCTCCCTCCTCCATCGCCTCAACTTCCTTCTTACCTTACATTTCTTCTCCATACACTCCTTATCCCACCACCCTCCCTTTCCTCCCCACTCTCTCCTACTTTCCCCATCTTCCCTATCACCCCTTTTACCCTATCCCTCAGCTCCCTCCAAGCTGTATTCCTCTGTCCCCTCCCTCTCTCTTTCCAAATATCCTTATAAACTCCTCTCTCCCCTTCTCTGTCCAGTTCCCCCCCACTAATCCTTTTCCCTCTCCCTTTTCCCCCCTTCCCACCCCCTCCCTGCATTCCCCCTTTCATCCATACTACCACTGGGTGATGGTCTGAGTCCACCCTTTCACCCACTTCCATTCTCTCTACTCTCTCCCTTGTCTCCTCATTCCCTAACACATAATCAATTACCGAATTCCCTCTCCCACCTGTGTACGTCCACTCCCCCTCCTCATCCCCTTCCACATTTCCGTTCATTATCCCCCACCGCCTCTCACCCAAATAACTACACAACCTCCTCCCCTCCCCATTCACCTCTCTGTCCTTCGATCTCCTACTTTCCAATCCCGTCTCTTCCTCATCTCCCCCTTCACCTCCGGTCCTTGCGTTAAAGTCCCCCCTATCACCACCCTTACTCCCTCCTCTCTCCCCTCCATCCACTCCTTCAATTCCTCCAGCTTCCTCTGCAAATCCTTATTTACGTATACTCCCACCACCCTCCACTACTCCCCTCCCATCTTCACCTTCTTCATTATTATCCCGCCTTTCTCCCCTTCCTCCCCTTCCCTTGTTTCTAACCCCTTCCTCACCCCCATTATCATTCCCCCCAATGCCCTCCCTTTCTTACTCTCCCTCTTGGCCCACTGCTTCTCCCACACATACCCTTTTGGCATCTTATTCCTCACCCCCTCCCAGTATTTTCCCTCTACCCACGTCTCACATAATACCACCACATCCCATTCTTCCAACCCTTTCCAGAACTCCACATCTTTATTCTTTACCCCCGCAACATTCCATAATGCCATCTTATTTCTTCCTACCCTTGCATCATCTACTCCCCCTATCCTCTCTCCCCTCCTCCCCCTTCTCGTTTCCCTGTTCCTCCATCCATTTCTCGCACACCTCGTCCCACCTCTTCATCCTCCCATTCACCCACATTTTCATGTATCCTATCTGCACATTATTCCCCCTCCTCCTCTCCTCCTCCGCCTCTCTTTCTATCTTCCACCTCCCTCTTCTCTCTTCCTCCGTGAGGTCGTCCTCAATCCTCTCTTTCCCGGCCCTCAACTTTTTCCTCGCCTCCATTGCTTTCCTCTTCTTTTCCCTTATCGCCAATTTCACGAGTACCATTCCTCGTCCATCCCCTCCCGTTCTTCCTATCTTTGTCACTTCCTTTACACCCCCCTCATTCAGTCCCATCCTCCCCCAAAGCTTTTTCACCCCCTCCTCCACTTCCCTTCCTTCCAACCCCAATCCCCTTGTTACCACGTTGTTCCTTCTGCCCTCTCTCTCCTTCTTATCCTGTTTAACCTCCAGCCTTCTCAGCCTCAGTCTCCATTCCTCCACCTGTCCTTCCTGCCCTCCCATTTCTCTACCTTTTCCATCACTTCCACCATCCTCCTATCCCTTCCTTCCAACCTCTCTAACTTCTCCTCCATTGCTTCCTTCCTTGCCTTCTCTTCTTTAATCCACTCTTCCCACTTCCTACTTTCCCCTCTCCATTCCTCCTCTACCCTTCTTCTTTCCTACCTTTCTTTCCTCATCTCCTCTTTCATCTCCCTTATCTCCATTACTAGCTCCATCATCATTCCTTCCATCCCCCTCCCCCAGCTCCTCCCCCTCTTCGTCCCCTTTTACTGGCAACCTTACCGTTTTCCCGCTCCTCTTAAACCCGGCCCTTCCCTCCCCCTCCATCGTCGCCACCTCCTCCTCTCTCCCTCTTTTTTTTCCCCAAAAACTCTCTAAGCTCCCCACACTACTCCCCACACTACTACCACTGTGCTTCCTACACCTTTCCTTTCTCTCTTCACTCCCCTTGTCCTCGTCCTTCCTAGTTTCGGAGTTTACGTATTTTATCCGCTTTTGAGCTAATCCAGGGATTTACGCTCTGGGATAATTGAGAGCGATAGAGGGTGGATTATAATACATTATTATTTCCATGATTACCTTAATTTTCTTGCGGTGAGGGCAGGTCTATAGGGATCAATCTCCACTCTATGGGCGCGCCCGGTATCCCGTTGATTTCCGGCGCTGTGTCGGGCTTTGGGGCCGCCCGCTCTCTGGGGACCAAGATGATCCCGAACTCGGGGGGTTAATAACGATATAAAGAGCACTTGGTCAATTTTAAAAAAATTTCTTCAACTTGCAAATGTTCCACGGGGAGTATGAATTTTTTTACACAAATTCCATTTGCACCAGTCGAAAGCGGTTACTTTCCTGTGTAAAAAGAGAGTAACAAATTCCTCGTGCGATTTTTTTTGGTCGAGTTATTCAACTTTGAAGCAAAAACCGTTTTTTTTTTTAAATTAATTGCTCCTGGCAAGCAAAGGAATCATCGTAGAACGTTCATGAAAAAGGAATAGAAAGATCAGTGTTTCCTCTTTAAGGGGGGAAGCCACTATGACGGTCGAAAATAAAGGCTATTTTCAAGACATTCTTTTATAATGAAATGTAACTTTCTACGAAAAATCATTATTACCAATTGAAAATACATATATTTAACTAATATTTTATGCTCCCAGATTGAAAAAAATTTCGGTAGTATCGCCACAGCATACGATAACGTTAAGCTCTGGAAAAAAAATTTACAAAACGGGCGCTCGTGTAGCTTTCCAACATTTGCTCCGAATGGAAAAATTCGAACGGTTTCTTAAAGTATATTACAATAGCTTCAGTTAAGGGTACAGATTTAAAAAAATATTAATTTTTTAAGAAATGGCGGACTTAAGAAGAAATCTGGAACAAAAATCAACATGTTTTCAATGTTACGATTAAATGAATTATTCGATCAAAAAACTGATACGCTTAACTAAAGATAATTGTGTTACAAATATTCCCTGAAAATTTGAAGTGAATCCGATAAAAATTGACTGAGTTATGAATGCGCCCAGTTTGAAAAAGGTAGTTTCGAGATAATCGCGTTTAAAGTTTTGACAGAAGTTATTTTCTGCAACTCAAAGATCGCTGCTGTATACGGTCTCGCCATGGCCGGTGATTCTCTACCTAGTTCTAAACAATATATAAGCTCATAATCCCTCTTATTAGATACATTTGGATTCTTGGACATAAAGATTTCGGGCCATTGACACCAAGTTACCTATGCGTGCACTTGATTCTGAGCGCTGCGCTACCTATACAAAACCTTCCATATCTCCCAGAATTTTTCGAGATCCACTTTAAAATTGTGCAGTTATAATCTTAAGACCCAAAGCATTAAGGAAATGCAAAACAAAAAAAATCGGAAATTTTTTTTTACAGTGGCTTCCTCCCTTAAGACGCATCTTTGGTTTCGACCAATGCAATTCATCCCACAGTTAGGTACTGATCTGGGCAGAAAGCCTCCACGCTGAAGGGTTAAGCATATTTTCAAAAGGGCATCGTAGACCGAAATTTCAACCGAATCGAATAATGAAAGATGCGTCTTAAAGAAGAAAGACTGATCGTTCTATTGCTGTTTTCATGAACGTTCTACGATGGTTCTTTCGCTTGCTAGGAGCAATTAAAGTAAAAAAAACGGTTTTTGCTTCAAAGTTGAATAACTCGGCCAAAAAAAATCGTACGGGAAATTTACTACTCTCTTTTTACACAGGAAAGTAGCCACTTTCGACTGGTGTAAATGAAATTTATGTAAAAAATTTCATACGCCCTGTGGAACTTTCGCAAGTTGAAGAAATTTGTTTAAAATTAACCAA
Organism: Andrena fulva; assembly: GCA_946251845.1. Taxonomy (NCBI): domain Eukaryota; kingdom Metazoa; phylum Arthropoda; class Insecta; order Hymenoptera; family Andrenidae; genus Andrena; species Andrena fulva. Next base: position 15,321,970 of record OX276333.1, on the reverse strand, counting down.
GTGCTCTTTATATCGTTATAACATTGCCGAAAAGCTATACAGATAAAATTTAAAAAAAGAAGCAGCTGTAAGTACGGATTCCGCACTTTCAAACCATATTGACAAAATATCGATGCGACTATTTTTCCGGAGTTATGACCATGTGAACTTGCCCCTATTTTTAGGGTTCCTAGAGGTGATCCTTTAATTAATGTGAGGAGTGTAGTTAAATTAAATACTTTTTACGACAGTTGGTGTTTTTAATTATAATTATGATTAAATACTTGTAATTTATAAGTGTGTAATTGTAACAGTCTTACAAACTTACAATCGTAAATAATTGTAATTGGTTTACAAAATTGCAATTGTAATTGTCCTGCAATTACATGTGGCAATTACAATTGTAATTGAGGTGAGTAACAATTAACGATTCGCGAAAGTAATTCATAATTGACTTAATAATTACATTTCAATCTTAATTAATATGTAATCAGTAATTGGATTAAATTTTTCCCAACTCTGTTGCACCGTTGCACTCAGAACAAAACGCACGGCCTAAAAAGATAGTCCCCATTGTGATCTTCAACTGTTCCCTCTACCAATATTTTGTATCATCACACAAAACAGAGATACAGTTTGCCCCAGTTTTTACACTTCCCCTGAACATTGAAATGAATATCAGGCTACATGCAGTCTCTCTAACACTTTGAATGGCGTCGGCGTGCTTTCACGCCAAGGGATTTGCATCCTGTGGACAGTTTTGGCGTGTCTTCGTGACAGCATTTGCTGGAAAGCATTGAAAGTATTATTTATTATTTATTATTTATTTAAGTATATAAACGGGACAGACCCTTTGTCCAAGAGTGCCCGAATGTTTACATTAAAAACATACCATGCTCGGAGTTCACGTTTTACGCTTTATACAAAAGTTTCCCGGCAAAAGTGATCATTCAGGAAGCGTGACCAACTTGAAGCGGTATTTTTCAAAACCTTGCGCCACTTAAAGCGTTAAATAACCGTTTACACTTTATCGACTCCAATACATCTTGCTGGCCTCGTCATTAATTATCCTGTTACTTTGTCTAGGTCGAGGCATTCTGTTCGACATACAATCCAGATGTGTACGTGGTCGTCTATTCCGTGGTAGACAGGCCAAGCCTGAAGGTGGCCGAGGATACTCTGCTGTACCTGTGGAAAAACGATTATATGGTGAACCACGGCGTGATCCTCGTTGGAAACAAGGTCGACCTCGAGAGGAAACGCGAGGTCCCATCGGTTGGTGAGTTAATGTAATCTATATACATACATATATAAAAGAAGAAGTCCTGACTGTCTGACTGAAAAAACACGATTTCTCCGGAACCACTGAACCCATGACCATGAAATTTGGTAGGTAGGTTCCGCTTAACCCATGGGTGCTTGCTAAGAATTTTTTTAAAAAACTCCAACACCTTCATCGAAAAAAGATATACATATAACCCGGGCAACGTCGGAAACTTTAAGCTAGTAAAGGATAAACTTCTACAACCAGTGGACCGTGTCACTTGTTCCTTGATTGTTGGTGGCTGAACGCATAGGGTGAGAACGAATAGGGGTGGGAACGGTGTACTATAAGTTTTGGGTTTTGTAGGCTGTAGAGGATAGTAAAAATAGTAACAGAAAGATGTATGCATATGGGGTGTATGTATATGTACAAAATGTCTTTGCAAATTCTCTATCTGAATATCTTTCTGTTTGTAGTATACAAATATACATACACCTATTGCTCAACCGAAGTTACTTATTTCCTTTTTGTTATATTGTCCATTTTTTAAATAAATATACCACACCATGTTGCGTCTTCCAAGTTTCATATGGTTTCTATTTGAAGAACGATTTCCTGCAACCATGCACTACTAACTGTAGCCGTACAATGTACAGATGCGTTCTAAGGACTTTAGAAAGACTCATATGTGTCATAGAAATGAAGGAAATAATAAATAGACATAAATCTCCCGTGCAACAAATAAAAGAATAATGGCTGTACTACGGTATGACCCAACCACCATAATGAACCGAACTTTTGAAGAGTTGGGCGGGAGGGGGGGGGAGGACCTCTATTATAAAATTTTAGCTAACACCTACACCCACTGACACTTTATAACGTTACTAACACAATCATCTTCTTGTCGCCGTTGACTGTTTCGACGGTTTCACAGCCGACGCTATTAGTATTGGTTGGGACTAGGGCAGGGCGGAAGTCGCGGGCCTGCTTACGCGTAAAGCATGGTGGCGAACCGATGTGAGTTTGGGGATACTAAAAATGAGACTGCAGTTACAAGCATCGCGTGATGAGGTCAATATCGCTATTGTATCGTCGGCTGTGAAACAGTCGACGGTGACGAGAAGATGATCGTATTAGTAATGTCTGTATAGGCAGATTTTAATGTATTATGCCGAAAGTTTTTTATTAATATTTCAGAAACTAACAAATACCCGAAGCTAAAATTTTATATTACTGGTCCTCTTTCCCTCCCCCCAAGCCCCTCAAAATTTCGGTTCATTATGATGGTTGAGTCATACCGTAGTATATCTGGAATAATATAAATACAATACAAATTTCTCCTATATTGTCACATTTACAATTTCCACAATCTAAAATCGACTTCCCAGATAGCACCGTGCATCCCAAGGACGTTTCATGTCCAATTTATATCGGAACGTCCTGCGTCCATTTTGAACACACCTAGGATGTTCGCAAGACTTCAATTTCGGATTTTTTAGAAACGTCCGTCGCGAAAGTCCTACGTATGTTCTCAAGACAAAAATTTCGTATGTTTTAGGAACACGTCCGTTTCGTAAGTCTAATAAATTTTCCAAATGACTAAGCGGATGATCCGAAAACATCAAACAATCGTGTAAGCCTCGTGAATGTTTTGCACACCTACATTTCGAATGTTCCGAGAACATTCGTCTCATAAGTATTGTGAATGTGTAGAAGAACTAAATTTCAGATGTTCGAATAAAAAGCGTCTTGTAGGTTTTACAGATGATTAAGATTAGGTTGCAAAACAGTCTTCCCACTGAATCTCGCCTTTGCGATATTTCTTTGTGCAATGAAGATGCTAAAATGCTGAAATGGTCTCAGATAGCACGCGACGTCTTAAAGACGTCTGTCTTAAGACGCCGTTAAAACATCTGTCTTAAGACGAATGTGAAATTTTAAGCAGTGAGCCTAGAGGTCGAATGTTAATATTCTGTAGAATATTTCGCATCAATGCGCATTTTTTATAAACAATTAATAATAGTTATATACCTAGGAATTGAAAGTATTTGCAAGGAAGTCTCTTGCGTAGTTGCGAAAAGCGGTTGCGGAGACGAGTAGGCCGTGAGTTAGTGTGGAGATCAGCTTCCGTACTGTTCCGTGTTTAATTCGCGAATTTAGCCGTCGTCAGCCAATATTTTGCCAGTGCAGAGTGTTTAATGAGCCCCCGAAAGTTACCCTTTACGCCGGCTGTCAGGTTGTGCGGTTCCGATAACGCGGCGGGAAGATCCCACGCGCTTCTTCATACCCGATGCCCCATGGGGCGAAGCGTCGCAGCCCGCCGGACGCCAGAGAGAAGATGGGCACCCTGCCAGAAGCTAGATCAAGGGGGAACTTCTTTAAATCCCCTAAGCTGCACCCTTTGCAGCTGGACCGCCTCTACAAGGACTTCTTGGAAGTGAGTCACATTAATCCTAGCTGTGGCGCAAAACCTAACCTGAATGGGGCGCGCAAAAAACAAACGCCCGCGCTTCCTGCCATACCGACTGTTCTGAACCCTAGCATAAAATGTTTATATTAGCAATATCCGTAAAACCCTCTAGAAATAAGTTTATGCGCGTCTTCCTTTTATTGTCCATCCCTAACGGGACTCTGCCGTTCGGCACTAATTACAACCGTATACGCGTCCACTTTAGCTTCTTACGAAAAATACCTACATTATGACCCACAAGTTCCTGACAATAGACAATGATCCCTACATCTGGTCGACCGTCGATCGCGTCCGTGCGGCACTACCGAGTCCTCAAAAACCCGGGTCATAAACCCGCACCGTCGGATATGTTCAGAATTATCACCTTGACAACAATAGCGATATTGACCTAATCGCGCGATGCTTGTAACCGCAGTCTCATTTTGAACATCCCGAAACTCACATCGGTTCGCTAATATGCTTTAGGCGCTCGCAAGCGGTTGCGCGCCCCGCAATAACCTAACCCCAACCAATACTAATACCGTCGGCTGTGAAACCGTCGGTATTTCTAGTATTAAGTAAAATTAAACCAAAGCCGACTGCCAAAAAGTTTAAACGGAACTGTTTAGAATGATGACCTTGACAACATATGTCAAGGTCATTGAAATCGGGGAGGAGGTAGCTTTTGGACAAGTTTACCCATCCTACTTATCCTACTAATATAATACATGCGAAAGTGTGTTTGGATGTTTGTTACTCAATCACGTCGCAACTACGCAACGGTTCTTTCTGAAATATGGTATACATGTAGTCGAGGACCGGCAATAACCCATAGGATACTTTTTATCCCGATCGATTGCGTAGTTCCTGTAGGAGAAGAAATGTACAGTACACATGTACTCGCCAAGAACCCGGCCAGTAGTGATGGGCGTGATACCAGTCTTTCTCATGAGTTTCAAGTAGTTCGATACTCAAAGTACTCGTTTGGAAGGTTCGATACGTATCGAAATTGTAAGTACTTGGTATCGACATTTGATACCAGTAGGAGCTAAAATGAGTACTCAGTGGAATTGGTATCACGGCAACAGTAAAGTATCGATACTATTCGAACCGGAATCAAGCATGCATAGGTATCGAAACAGTAATGAGTACTTTAGGTATCGAAAAGAATCGATTCCCAAATGATACTTACAAAAGTCTCGGTCCTTTAAACTCGACTGCGTTCGGGTTCGACGTTGAGCATACAAAGTCTAGCGATAAGGGACCCCTGAATAGTTCGACAAGGAAAGAGAATGAATATAACGAGAGAAAGCGAAATAGACGTACAGGGTGATCCTCTCGCGACGCTAGTCAAACAAACTGGAGCCCGGCACCACGTCGGGAAAACGAGACCCTTCGAAGTGGTTAGTACACCTACCCATTAAGAAGTGAGAAATCTTTCAGTTCCGCATTTCTCATCAGATCTCAAAATGACGCCAATCGATAGCTTATGTTTCTCCGATGAAAATAACACCAAGAACAACGTAATTCGGACCATAATGAAGGAAATTACTTGAAAAATTCATTTCCATAATCTCCGCCTAACTTCTGTAGGAACAAAATGTATCCTGGTCTGCAGGAGAGTTTAAGGCGACTTGAGTGGGCTTGTTCGCGAATGGATGTAAACTCGCGCGCCGGGATAGAGGTTAGGGTTGGTGAAGCCAAGTCAAAGCACAGCAACTCAAAGTCAATGCGTCGTTTATTTAAAATGTGGAATTAGAGTTGTTGAGACGCTTAGTTCTAGTTTTCCGACAGAATTAACACGCGCGGTGCGCTGAGAATGCCTTGGCACAAACACCTGCTTCGCGCGCGACGATTTGCAATCGATGAGCTCTGAGAACACTTTGTTGAGCGTGAATGCAAGTGAGAACGATTTCGTGTATTGAGCAATTATTTTGTGAACGCTTAATGAGACTGAGAAATCACGCGTTTATACAGAACAATGAGATCGTACGCGATGCGTCGGATTCCAAGCACGGTAAGAACAAGAGTGAACAATGGCCCGAGCGTCGTTTCCGCCTTGGCGTCTTCCAGAAGCTTCTCGACGCGCCAAGCCGAAGCGAGCTCTGATTGGGTGATCGCGCGGACGGCCAGATCTGATTCGGCCATCGATTGCAGATCTGCCGTCGTGTTCCGCTGCCCGTGAGGTGCTGCGGTGAGATGAGGGCGGCGGTGAAAGTAACTACTGCTCAAATCGCAAACAGGGCTGTTTATTGCCCTGTGCCGAGGAAAAGGACGTGCCAGGGTGAAATTTGGGGACGGTGGAAAAAAAGCGTTCGGAGGGTACTGAGAACGTAACCGTCGAAGAAGGCAGTCAACCGCTTGACTGACTTAGCAAACGTGTATTTTTGTCGATTTAATAAAGAGCGTGATAATTTATTAAGTTAGTGAATTTATTCAGTACAGATCAGAAGTGGGATACACTGTTATCGTGTTTGTGTGAGATTTAGTGAACATGTAAACGGATTAGGAGACAAGCTAGATAATGCTCCGAATTTGTGGAGTATTGTGGTGCTGTGACGATGGGTCGGGACGGTACTCCAGAGGGGAAGGATGACCGACGTCAGATAAAATTAAAGAAGGGCACTAGGAATGATTCGCGGGACCGGGACACAACGAGGAGTTATCGCCGTTCAAAAAGGTCCTATCGAAATAGGAGTTCAATGAGGTCTCCCACAAGTAGTCCAAGGGATCATGGCGAAAGTTCAGGACGTGGCAGTTTGCCTACCCGAGACACCGATTTTGCGAGACTAGCCGATGTATTAACAGGTATTGTGAAAGCAGGAGGGAAAATTAATAAGCTAAAGGTTGGGCTTATAGAGGAGAAGTTAGTAGACTTTGCAGCGCACGAGATACATGATCAGAACATTCGTGTGACTCTTCAGACTGCCCGTTGCAAAACGCTTACGGAGTTTAACAAATGTTTGAGTATTTTCTCGGCTGTGAATACGAATGTGAAGGAAACCAAGCATTATACGAAGCGGGATGTTCCAGCCGAAAACGTGAAGAACCAGGGAGATTGTAAAATGAACGGTTCTCTTAGGGAGGCTTCGTGTTATGCTTGCGGTAAGACAGAGCATTGGAAGAGGAATTGTCCGGGTAAGGGGGAAGTAAAATTAGTTGGGACGCAAAGGGATAAGCTGACATGCAGGTATTGTCATAAAACGGGTCACGTAGAGGATCAATGTTACCGTAAGAAGTCTGAGAAGGGCAAAGTCTTCTTGATTGCTAGAAGATTGTCTGGTCATTGATGTATGTAAACCGTTTAAACGGTGTTACATAAATGGTGTAGAGAAGGAATGCATGGTAGATTTAGGCAGTGATTGTACGTTGATGAAAGAGAGTGTGGCTAGGGAGTTGAATGTAACTTTATATGGAACCGAAAGGGTTGTGTTAGCATTTAATCACACATTTGTAACACCGATCGCTTGCTCGACAATTACTTTTCTAATCGATTATATCTTGTTTGAAGTCGGAGTTCTCATTGTAGCAGATGACCAACTTACGCGGGATATATTAATAGGGCGGGATGTTCTCGGTAATCCAGGTGTTATAGCATCAGTGGATGCAACTGGTTTAATATTTTCGAAACAAAATGCAAAAAGGATTCTAAATGAAGTCGCTGATATAAATGTTATTGATATAGTACAAAGGAAGGAAATTAAAATCGATTATATTTATTGCCCTGGTCTTGAAGCGAGGGATCAAAAACGATTGGTGGACTTTTGAATGTTTATCGAAAGAATGTCTCTTTTAAGATTGAAGAGATGGGTAGAGCTAACGCGACAGTTATGAAAAATGAGTTGCTTAGTGATGAGCCGGTACATCATCGACCTTATCGTATGTCGTTTTCGGAACGTGAGATAGTAAAAAAAAAATGGTGGCGGAATTAGAGGATAATGGCATTATACGCGAAAGTCATTCCCCACATACTAGCCCGGTTATTTTGGTTTAAAAAAAATTGTGAAAAGCGGTTGTGTATAGATTTTCGCGCGCTCAATAAAATAACGAAACGGGACAAATATCCTTTACCGATCATTGACGACCAAATTGATCGTTTAGGGGGTAAGTCTTATTTTATTTCACTGGATCTTACGTCTGGGTTTTATCAGATCCCGATGGACCGAGAATCTATTGAGAAGACGGCATTTCTTACACCAGACGGTCAATATGAATTTTTGCGCATGGCTTTTGTTTTGGCGAATGCTCCCTCTGTATTTCAGAGAGCCATCAATAATGCTTTGGGTGAATGGGGGTATAATGTTGCTTTAGTTTATATTGATGACATTTTAATACCTGTTGAGAATATTGAACAAGGATTTAAACACCTTGAATTGGTTTTAGAGGCTTTGAGGAAAAGCAATTTTACGCTTAATCCAGCTAAGTGCAAGTTTTTGGATTAAAGAGTGGATTAAAGTGGCACAGATTCAAGATCATTATATTATGATTATTCAAAAGATTTTACAGTCAGGGGATGTAAAACCCCAAACGAAGCAATATTTTGAAAAGAATGACCTGAGGGATGGGGTTGTATTTCGTCGAACAGAGACAGGGAATAAATGGGGAGTCCCTCGAGCTTCACGTTTTAACGTTGTGAAAATGTGTCATGACGACCAGGGACACTTGGCGTTTGAAAAAACTATTGAAAAGCTTCGGGATAATTATTGGTTCAAGGGCATGCGAAGGTTTGTTGCTAAGTACGTGCGAGCGTGTTTAAATTGCTTATATTATAAATCCACGTCGGGTCGAAAGCCTGGATTGTTACACCCTATAGAGAAGGTTGCAATACCGTTTCATACCCTTCACTTGGATCATATCGGTCCACTCATTACAAGCAGACACAAAAACACGCAAATATTGACCATGGTAGATGGGTTCACGAAGTTTTGTATTATTGAGCCTGTACGAGACACAAAGACCAAGTGGGTTTTGAAGGTTTTAGACCAATTATTTGCAATATTTGGGGTTCCTACTAGAATTGTGAGCGATAGAGGCACGAGTTTTACGTCGCATCGCTTCATTACTTTTTGTCAGGAATATGGAATTAAGCATATAGGATGCATATAGGGATGCCCTCCCCATCAAACAGGCACCCCGAAGATTGCCGTCGCATCAACGCGAAGAAGAAGAGAAAATGGTACAGAAGATGAAGGACCAGGGCGTCATCGAGGAATCACAGAGCCCCTGGTCATCCCCGATAGTCCTCGTGAAGAAGAAGGACGGTTCTATAAGGTTCTGCATAGACTACCGACGCCTGAACGAAGTTACGAGGAAAGACTCGTATCCCCTTCCCCTTATCGAGGATACGCTCGACGCCCTCGCTGGATCTTCGTGGTTCTCCACGCTGGATCTATAGAGTGGGTACTGGCAGGTTTCCATGGACGAGAACGATCGTGAGAAGACTGCGTTCTGCGTAGGGACAGGACTTTGGCAGTTCAAAGTCATGCCCTTTGGTATCTGCAATGCCCCTGCCACGTTTGAGCGTTTGATGGAAAACGTACTCAAAGGGCTTGCCTGGAAGACATGCCTAGTCTATCTGGACGACATAATCATCTTTGGAAGCGACTTCGAACAGGAATTAGAACGTCTTCGAGGCGTATTCACTCGCCTGCGGCGAGCTGGACTAGTGATGAGTCCGAAGAAATGCACGTTTTTCTGCCGGGAAGTGAAATACTTGGGACACATCGTGTCCGAAAAAGGAGTGAAGACCGACGCCGAGAAGACTAAAGCAATCTCTGCGTGGCCGGTCCCGACAAGTATTACCGAATTGAGAAGTTTTCTAGGTCTTTGCACCTACTATCGGAAATTCGTAAAAGATTTCTCCACCATCGCAAAGCCCCTGCATCGCCTCACAGAGACGAAGCAACTTTACCAATGGACTGAAGAGTGCGAAACAGCTTTCCAGGAATTGAAGAAGCGTCTAACCGAGACTCCTATTCTAACTTATCCAGAAAAAGGAGGTGACTTTATACTAGACACTGATGCATCTAATTTTGCCATAGGTGCGGTGCTCTCACAGCTCCAGGTTGGACGAGAGAGAGTGATCGCCCATTTCTCCAAAACACTGGGGAAAGCCGAGAAGAACTACTGTGTAACGCGGAGAGATTTACTAGCAGTAGTGAAGTCCATAGAACATTTCCACCACCACCTCTACGGACGAAGGTTCCTGGTGAGAACGGACCATGCAGCACTCCGTTGGCTGTTATCTTTCAAGAACCCGGAAGGACAAGTCGCTCGTTGGATAGAGCAGGAGTACGATTTCGAAATTCGCCACCGGGAAGGAAAGATTCACGGAAATGCCGATGGACTTTCTAGAAGACCCTGTACCGAAGAAGATTGCAAGAGTTGCAGCCGCCTGGAAAGAAAGGAGACAGAAGAGGAAGTGCATTCTGCGAGTATTCACCGACTATTCTGCAACGAAGAGAAATCGAAGGAATGGAAACGAAGCCAGGAGAAGGATGAAGAGATCGACTTCATCCTTAAAAAGAAGAGGGAAGGAGATAAGCCCGGATGGCAAGATGTCGCTCGTTTCTCTCCACAACTGAAATACTACTGGTCGATCTGGGACTCGTTGGAAGTTCGAGAAGGGCTACTTTGCCGGAAGTGGGAGTCCCGCGACGGTACAACGACCTCGTGGCTTTTAGTGGTGCCTCACGATAGGGTTGCACAGGTACTGAGGGAGTTTCACGACGTTCAAGCAGCTGGACACTTTGGAATGAACAAGACCTTGGCGAAGATACGTCAACAGTTCTTTTGGTCCACGTGTCGACAGGACGTTCAAGAGTGGTGCCGGCGGTGTGACACCTGTGCGGCGAAGAAGGGACCACGTCAGAGTGGAGCGGGCAACCTAAGAGTTTACAACGTGGGAGCTCCGTTCGAGAGGCTCGCGCTAGACGTTGTGGGTCCGCTTCCGAGGTCCCATGCCGGGAACAGGTATATGTTGGTTGTGGCGGATTACTTCACCAGGTGGCCGGAAGTGATCGCGATGCCGAACCAGCAAGCTGTCACAGTGGCAAGGACTCTCCTACAAAATGTGGTGTGTCGACATGGTGTGCCTTTAGAGATCCATTCGGACCAAGGAAGGAACTTTGAATCCTCGGTGTTCAGAGAACTACTCAAGCTGCAGTGTTGCGTCGGCGAGTTGACTCGGCGCACATCGTAGCACATTCAAATGGGAATAAGGAACGTAAACAGAAATGGGTAACACAAGAACGATAGAACGGTATTTAATTCAGTTAACGACAAGGAACTATAAGTTGGGGAACAATAATTCTGGTTTGTATCCGTCTACTCTCAATGGTGGCTGGATTCAGAATGACAGCTTGACAGGCGATCGATCCGATCGCCTTCTTCTCGCTTGTCCTCTGGCAATGTCGTGAGCACCAGCGGGCCATGGATTCTCACCCATAGGGTGCTCGCAACAAATGCAGTGGCTACCCCAAGGGCGAATGGGCAATGCGAAAGGATGGATCGCACTGTTTTAAATTCACTCGCAACCACCAGCGCGGGTGCGCCTGAGGACGAATGGGGCGGATTTGTTAAGAAAGTGCAGAGTGGTATTAATTCCGCAACAAATCGTACTACAGGTAGTAGTCCGGCGCATCTTCTGTACGGTTTTAAACCCCGGAGCACTGCTAACGCAGTGTTGCTAGGGACAATCCAAACGACTTTGGATCGCGTAGATCTGGAAGCATTACGGAAGAAAGCAAAACGTTCAACAGATATAGAACAGGCGCAGCAAAAGGCAAGGTTTGATGCGCGGCGATTCAAACCGCCTCGCTATGCATTAGGAGATGTGGTCATGGTGTCTGTGAGTCCACCAGCAACGGGTCACAGCAGGAAGCTAATGGCGAAGTCGAAGGGTCCTTTTAAAAGTATTGCTGTTTTGCCTAATGATCGTTACGAGGTTGAAGACCTACGACAGCTTAAAAAAGGACGAGGCCATAGAAGTGTGGTTGCGGTGGACAGTCTACAAAAATAGGTTATCTTTGATGCTCTTGAATAGTGAATGGTAAGTTGTTGTTGACACTATAGTGTTTCTTTACAGTTTAATGTTAATTTGGGATATTCTAACGGAAATATTATTGGAACTGGACAAAGTAAACATAGAGGTCTTTGAATCTATTAGTAGAGTCAAGGCAGAGTATTGAATTGTTTGGAAGTATAAAAGAAAGGAAAAAGGATATAAGAGTGGATAATTTATAGCCGGAGTCGGGGGTGCTCTGGCACGGTTCCTGGTCAGGACTGTGTGGACGGAGGCTCTACGGCGAGGCTGGGACCACGGGCAGTCGGTGTCAGGGTAGCTTCTGGTCGAGCGGCTTTGGTCGCACGCTCGATTGTAGGTGGCCCCTGGCGAGGCTGGCGACCAGGTTCGGTTCATACCGGGCATTCGTTGGAAACGGCTGGAGTGCAGCTGTTCCGCGGGGTAAAGTCCCGGAGCAGACCGAATTTCCCTCCCTTTCCCTATGGACCCTTCCTCAGGTGCCATACCAGTAATCATCGCATTGCGATTTGCACTCTTAGCCGGGTTTGATCACCCCGTCGAAATGGGAGTGGAAATCGGGGTGTCGAGATTGCAATTCCCGAAAGATATACATGTGACTAGGTATCTTAATTTTTGAATGCTTATGAATTTTTAGGTTTGAAGATACTAAATCTAAGTTAGTCGCCAAAAAATGAGCCGAGGGCGGCTTGTGCGTCAGGGAGGCCGAATGTAGGGACAAAATCTATCCTGGTCTGCAGGAGAGTTTAAGGCCACTTGAGTGGGCTGTTTATTGCCCTGTGCCGAGGAAAAAGGACGTGCCAGGGTGAAATTGGGGGACGGTGGAAAAAGAGCGTTCGGAGGGCACTCAGAACGTAACCGTCGAAGAAGGCAGTCAACCGTTTGACTGACTTAGCAAACGTATACTGTGTATTTTTGTCGATTTAATAAAGAGCGTGATAATTTATTAAGTTAGTGAATTTATTCACTACACTTCGTTAAAATTATAATTAGTATATTAGTATAATTTTCATCGGAACAACATAAGGAATCCATCAGTATCACTTGCATATCGATACGATAAAGAATAAAGAATGCAGTTTTTCTGAAACAGGTATGAATGCTCGGCCGACCGCAACGAAAGGAGGTTGGCACCTCACAGTGGCGGGTGAAATATTCATTTCAGCGTATTAAGAAATTCTTTATTCTGCATCGTATCGATATGGAAGTGATACCGATGGATTTCTTATGTTTTTCCAATGAAAATTATACCAAATATCATGTAAATCGGACTATTTTTAACGAAGTTAGGTGGAGATTATGGAAATGAATTTTTCAAGTAATTTCCTTCATCATGGTCCGAATTACGTCGTTCTTTGTGTTATTTTCATCGGCGAAACATAAGGAATCTATTGGCGTCGTTTTCGCAAAGATCTGATGAGAAATGCGGAACCATGACATTTCTCAATTCTTAATGGCTATTCCAACCATTTCGAGGTTCGAAAGTTTCAACACTCGGAGAGGCATCGCCGGGAGGGGGGGGGGGGGGGGAGTTGTCCTCTTTGGGAAACAATTCTTTCCAAGTACTCATGACTGTTTCGATACCTATGCATGCTTGATTCGAGTTCGAATAGTATCGATACCAAGTCCAACCAAGATGTTGATACCTATAAGGATTGAACTTTTCGAGTAGGTATCATTTAGGTATCGATACCTTCTGATACCTACGGTTCTCATACGTACTTGTGATACCATGATACTTTACCGCTGGGTATCGATACTGCTTGAGCGGTATCGCGCCCATCACTACCGGCCAGACGTACGCGTTAAGACCTCGGCGCTATCCCCACTACTTCTGTCTCACTCCCGTCCCGCGAAGACAAGAGCGAGATGGAACGAAAGCGTGTCAGAGGCAGTGAAAGCGAGCGGGGAACGATACGGGAAATACGACGCGTTGATACTTTGTCTCACTCCGTCTCTCGGACGCCTGATATTCCATCCCCCGTGTGCGCGACTTGCGTGCGCACTACGCGATGGACGTGAGCGTTAACACCAGCGCTGTCCAGCGTAGGGGCCCCACACGCGCCTGCTTCCCCTTTTAATCTTTTTTCCCGCAGCTTGCCTTCCGTTGTCAAGAAGACCGCGCAACACTACGAAGACTCCCATGACGGGCTAGTCAGGCTACCGGCTGGTCTGTCATGGTCGCCTCTTTAGCGAGGTATCCCTGACAACGCGGACGAGAGTGGAAGAACCCCGAGCTTACGCGTAAGAGATCTTGGACAGCGCTGGTTTACACGAAACCCCGACCCGCTCTCGCTCCATCTCGCCACGCTCCCGGCAAGAAAGAAGCGAGAAATACTGTACACATTACTAAACACCTACACTACGTTAAAGGGCCATAACATTTTGTATGAAAACAGTATATGACCACAAATATGACTACAAATCCTACTAATATAATAAGTACGAAAGTGTGTTTGGATGTTTGGATGTTTGTATGTTTGTTACTCAATCACGTCGCAACTATGCAATGGATCTTTCTGAAATTTTAAACATATAGGATACTTTTGATCCCGATTTTTTTAACCGATGCGGACCAAATATTGCGTAATTACTCTCTAAACCGTGTGGAACATATAGGCTACTGTGAAATCTGAACATCCCTCCCCTTCCCCCTTATTTCACCCCCCTGATACTCTGTGGCAATCAAAGTTTTACCTGCGCAACGCCGAGTACTTTAAGCTAGTTATATATATATATGTTTGCGATTCGAGCAGTAGTTCCTCTCTCCACCGCTCTCATCTCACCGCAGCACCTCACGGGCAGCGGAGCACGACGGCAGATCTACAATCGATCACCGAATCAGATCTGGCCGCCGGTGCGATCACCCAATCGGACCAGCCATCCGCGCGATCACCCAATCGGACCAGCCGTCCGCGCGATCACCCAATCAAAGCTCGCTTCCGCTTGGCGCGTCTTCCAGAAGCTTCTGGAAGACACCAAGGCGGAAGCTGGCTTCGGGCCATGGTTCACTCTTGTTCGTAGCGTTCACTGACTCAGACGCGTCGCGCTCAAGCTCTTTGTTCAGTATAAACGCGCATTTTCTCAGCTTTCTCTAACGCTAATTACAAAACTCGCTCAACCCTCGCAATCATCGCGCGATCTCTCAAGCTCAAACGCGCGATCGTAGCAAGATCTAAACGGCGGAGATTCGTCGGCCACCAAGCACGTGTCGGTACGAGAATTCTCCACGCTCACCGTGCTCTTTACCTATCGAAAGATCGGCGAGAAGCTCGTCGCCGCTCATCCGTCGCTCATCCGTTGTGCTTTAATAAACGACGTACTATATTTTAATCATCGCTGTGCTTTGAACTCACTTCGCCACCCTAACCTCTATCCCGGCGCGCGAATCAACATCCATTCGCGAACAATATATTATATATACTCGAACCTTTTAGTTTACCCGGTTTATACGGTGTCTGCCGGTCACCGCGACGTATATGGAGAAACAGTAGATGAGCGGCGGTCCCGTGCTGACGCATACACTGCCACGGTGGCGTACATATATAAGCAGAATTCATGTAGTAGTAGCAACAGTTTTTCCTCAATTTCTCGGAAAGTAAGGCCGACCGCCAATTTTGTCAAAGGAAAAATTTGCTCAAAAGGTCGAGTTTTGCAACATATGTGAAGGTCATCGAAATCGGCGAGGGCCCAGCTCATCGTCAAGTTTATAGCGTGTGTAGCGTTGGATTTCGAGCGGAGCAGAAGGCGACCAGGTATAGGGTAATAAAGTTCAACCTAAGGTTTCGTGGCCTTTGGACTTTGCCACGCGACGAAACCTCCCCTGCCTCAGGACTCCGGGTTTTTTTTTTTCGATTTTTGCACGCGGTACGCGTTTCCTTCGGTTTGGGAAGGAACGTAACCGTTGACGGCATTCGGTTAGAAGTAAGCGTCTTGAGCGGTTGTGCTTTTCGCCCGCTCGACATTTTTTCTGCAAAGAAGGTTTTGTGTTACATCCTCAAATAAACAATATTCTTTGTTGAGTTTATTAAGACGCGGAATTCATTACTCTCCTCACGTCTCCCACCTCAAATTGGCGACCCCGACGTGTTCCAGTCGGAAAGAGGCGAACGTTGAGTGTTAGCCGAATCGTTTTTTATCGCCGATCGTGTGTGCGTGAAAATGCCGCTTAATAACGAGGTCAATAACGCGGCGGACACTCCAGCCGATGCAAGCAGTGATAGTGGCAGTGTGAGTTTACTTATTCATCACTCATTACGGATTCCACAGATCTGGCCACACAAGATCGTGTTGTGGTTCAGGCTGTTGGAGGTGCAGTTTGCGTCCGCGCGCATCACGAGTGACGAGACGAAATTTAATATCACCATCGCGAATCTCGGGGAAAATATATAGAGCAGGTCGAGGATGTCGTGATTAATCCGCTTCCTACTGGCCAATACGAATATTTAAAACGCGAGGTGATTAAACGGCTCACTGTTCCACGACTTCCCAGTCTTTCGGGATTTAAAGAAGCTGGCCACTCCGTCCGTTACGGACGATTTCATTTTAATATTGTGGAAGAACCGCCTGCCGCCCAACACACAGCGAGTTTTAGCTGCAACAACAGACCACAAAAACAACAGGATCCACGAAATTCGACCGGAGCAGGGACGACTCGCCGCAGTACACAAGGAGCTGGCGAACAGTGAGTTGGCGGAAATACGTGAGCAGCTGAAGAAGCTGCAGGACCAAATCGCGGCCATGTCCCTCAAGCGTCAGCGACCCTTCACCCGATCAGGCCAACGCAGCCGATCCCGCAGCCTGGAGAAAGGAGGACTGTGTTGGTATCATGTCAACTATAAGACGCGAGCAACAAAGTGCGTCTCCCCGTGTACGTGGATTCCGGAAAATGAGAAGAGCCGTCCGTGAACGTGGCGCACGACGACGGTTCCAGGTCTCGCCGCATCTTAGTGACTGATAAAAAGCAGGGTTCGAAAAAGTTCTGGAACTAATATTTTTAAAAAAATTCTGTTAGAACTTATATGTTTCGTTTAAGAAAATATCTGTTCCTGTGGAATTTTTATTGAAAAAAATGTTACCTTTAGGAACTTTTTTAAAAAGTGTTCTCATGGAACAGATATTTTAGAACCTATATTGTTCGCGCACACCGAATTGACCGAAGCTAGCGAGCACGTGCTTCACAATGAGACCGCCTTCAGAAAGGCAAGTCAACGAAGGTCGTAAATCTCCGTTTTGATTTATATCAACACTATGTTGCAGCATGCACCTTTACGACGAATTGCCGTGGTAAAAGATAATAAAAGAATGAAAACTGGTGATGACGTAACAATAATGATAAACTGTATTATTGGCAAATAGGTATAATCGTACACAAGTGTTCTATTATGTAATGTTAAGTGAATTGTGGATTCACGTCGTGGTATGTGTCTCGGATTCTAAGATGTTCTGTCCTGTTTTGGGAACCTTCAGTCCTTTAAAAGGGCTTGGATTTGCGAGGGAAGGGATTTCCCCTTCCGTTTTCAGTGGATCCGTGGTGGAGGAAAGGTTTGTTGACAGGATGGTGTGTACGTGACGTTTAGGAAAGGCGCGAGGTCAAGGGTTGGTTTGGTCATGCCGATCTTGTGGGTGTCTACCGATGGTGCGGGTTTATGACCCGGCTGTTTGGGGACTCGGCAGTGCCGCGCGGACGCGATCGACGGTCGACCAGCTGTAGGGACCATTGTCTATTGTCTAAAAATTGTGACTCACAGTGTAGGTATATTTCTTAAGCTAAAGTGGACGCGTATATGACTGCAATTAATGTCGAACGGCAGAGTCCCGTTAGGGATGGACGATGAAGGAAGACGCGCATAAACTTATTTCTAGAGGGTTTTATGAATATTGCTAATATAAATATTTAAAGCTATGGTCCTAATTCTATGTGAAATATTAGCTCGACCCGGTGTTTCGGTTGTTATGTTTCTTGCAATTTTAAGCTGGGGTTCGGAACATATATAATAAAAGTTCCATGGAAACAAGTTACATTCGAACATTTATTCAAAAAGTTTTCATAAGATAAAGAAAAGTACTACAAAAAAAATAACATATTCAGAATATCAATTTAACTGTAAGAATTATTTAATATTGTTGTAGTACTATCCATTGAATAGTATTCAGTATTTGTTACAACGATTGAGAACTTTTTTAATATTGGTGAACAAAATATCTGTTCCTGTTGTAGAGAAATTTTTATTTTTATATTTTATAAATTCCATTCCAACTAGAACTTTTATTTTCAAGAACTTTTATTTTATCGGTTCTTCTTAGGAACTTATGATGTGAGAACATTTTTAAAAAAAGTTCCGCTGTACATGTTTCAACTAGAACCTATTAAAAAGTTCCAGAACTTTTTCGATCCCTGATAAAAAGTTAAAGATTGCCTACCAGGCCTGCACAGGGAGCCTTTTTCAGCGCCTAGCGGCAAGCAACCAGCCGTACGCCGTTACTAAGGATAGAATCGGTGACGAGAACTGCAGTAGTGTAGGTTGGGGCTCGTAGGCGGGTAGCGTAAGTATATATGGCTGGGTTCCTTGTGGGGCCCCAGTGCAGAGCAGGTACCGTAATATAATTCGGTGAGGTCATGAAATTTCTAAACCATTTGCTACTGCCGGCATTTCGTATGACTTGACGGTTCGATTTTACTGGCAATAAAACAATTATTGCTAATAATACATATCTTTTCAGCGTCACATAAAATAATTAGAAAGTTATTAATGTAGAAATGAATAACTCGGACACAAAGAAAACAAAATTTTAAGTAACGATATATATCATTTATAAAAGCTAGAACATGATATATGAATAAATATATACATATGTACAGTACGCATCTGGTGCTTATCATTGCACTTAGTGATATTTACAAGCAGAAAGTTGCATAACTAATAAATCTGTACACGTAACAATATACGCGGGAGTTAAGGAATATGCAGTATGGTCAGCTAATAATAATATATACATTATATACGCCTTGTGCGTGACCCGAGTTCGCCCCTTATCCTTGGTTTGGAACGAACCTGCATAATCCACCCCGCAGGTAGTGAAAACCCGCGCAGGGGTAACCCGAGCGGCAGGTATGGTAAATTACCCATCAAATACCTTGCACCGGTGGGATTCGTTTTAAAACACCTTATGCAACGATGGAGGATTTTTTTCACTACGCGTTTGCCTGATATCGGCCAAAATCGTGTACGCAATGAGGCTAGCGTATGCTGACAACCAGCATGCAATAATCTACGATGCTCATATTCAACTAAAAGAATCGTGAGTGGATGATGTGAAGCTAGAATCATTGGGTGTTTCTGATCATATACAACAGGTGCGTTTACCAGTCTACCGCCCACCCTGAGGATACCACCCTTATCAAGAAATGGGTTGAGCGATACTATAACTTTACGTTACACCAGAATCAGCTGATGCAGGAGTCTGTTTTTATTTGGAGCCTCCGTAGGCAGAGGATAGGCACAATATCTCGAAGCGTGTTTAAAGCAAAGCGGTTAATTAACTTGGTTAGAGCACGTTTATATGCTGGTTTTGTGATTAGTTATAAAAATGCGTAAGACGTTGAGCATTAACACAGTACATTTATATAAAGCGGTATAAGATATAAAATATATGTATGGACATGAATAACAGGTATTGTTTACTCTAATGCCTGGTGGAGGCGGTGTGGATTGCCACTGGGACTGGCCAGGGAAGGGATGCATTCCAACGTTTCAGTGACGGCACGTTTATTAGCCGAAGTGGGCGTCGTTTACACTAAACACGAGCACTCCACAGAAAGATCACGAACAAACACGACTCACAAAACACGCAACGAAAACTATGTACAAAATATGTACAGTGGGCGCTGGGCGCGAATGGCTCGAAGGACCAAAATGTTTAATCTTAACAAAACTGTGGGTCGCGGGGCGACAAAGATGCTGTTGGTGCGTGCGAGAGCGTGTGTATCGTAGTCAGGTGTTCTGAGGACTAACTGTCGAATTCTACGAAATCGAACGCTCGAGCGGTACAAAAACGTGTGACGCGCGTAACCGTTCTTGACGAACGGTGCGTCACCGTGTTTACACGCTCTCGCACGCACATTTAAATCATCGCGAAGCGGCGCGTTTAACCGCGGCTGCAACAGGTATATAAACCGAAGAAAGAAATACGTTTAGCAATAAACGTTAATAATACACAGAAATACAATAAGCGTTAGAGAAATAATATGAAATACGATAAATGTTCGTTATACGAAATATATATGTACGCGTAGTAAGCAATAATAAACGAAGAAATATGAACGCAGTAAGCGTGAATAAGACGAAGAGATATGAATGCAATAAGCGTTTAATCAAATAATATAAAAGACGGTAAACGTTCGAAATACAAAAAATATATATATATATATATATATATATATGTGTTAAGAGAATTCTGCATGCTAACGCCATCTCCTAGGCGTACCGTTAATTAGACAATGGCACCGGCCCGCTGACTCATGTGGAGCGTCGAAAACGGCCCCTTCCATCGCCTTACAACCGATGGAAGGGGGACTGCTTCTTCCTTCCAGGAAATCTGGCCGATTTCCTGGTTCGCTCTCTGTACGCGCTATTTGTCGACGAGCCGTCTACCAAGTCGCTTTGCTACCGTCCTTGCTTTCGGTTTGCATGGGGAATCGGACCGATTCCACGTGCTACACGTTTTGCTAAACCTAGATTAAGCCTACGGCGTAGGAAAGTTAGTGTTTGTCTCCTTGTTAAATTGAGCGTGCTTTCATCTTTATTGTACAAACTGTAAATAGTGTAAATTAATATTAAACTAGTGCTTAGAATTAAGGGTTATAAATTTAACGAAGCCCTCTCGCGAGTTCCCGTTCCTGCGACGTGCGCGTTCCGTTATTTTCTAAACAATATGTGTGTGCGCAATGAGCGTTAATAACGAAGAAATAATAAATGGTATGGAGGTGATATAAGTATAATAATGTGAAATAATAATGGCTTACGATATTTGCCGTAGAGCACTGAATTTAATGATGCAGTAAGCTAACACAGTAGAGATATCAAAAGCAACGTAACACTTCACGGGAGTGGTTTCCGTAGAAGAGAGCTCTGGCCTTTTGGGGCCTTGTATTTATACTATTTGCGGGATTATTAGGGGTGAAGAGTATGCGCGGTATGCACCTTGATTTATCTTTGAAGATGCGTCGCAATAACTTATTAATAGATTCGGTGTTTAGGGGTTTTATGTGGCCTTGTCTTGTACTGGTAATGGGTGAAGGGTATGCGCGGTGTGCACCATGGCACGTACGCCAAATATGCGTCGCAGTAATTATCACGTGTTGATCACGAAGGTAAATATGCGTCGCATTAACATTTCCGGGGTTTTTATGTGGGGATTTTGCAGCGGAATACTCAACCCGACGGATTTGGAGTATTTTAACGGGAAAAGGGGTATGATTGGATTAGAATCGATGGTCGTAGAGAGGGGGTCGGTGAGACGTGGTCTCGATTGGGCGAGTTTTTGGGGCGAGGGATTTGATTAGATTTACACATAGAGAGGAAATCGTGCCTCGTAGGCCGAAGAGGGGGAGGGGATTTCTGGATTGACCGTTTCGAGATGGGGACCGCTAAGGTGCATCGTCCAAACGATCAGTTGGGTTTGAAAAAGGGGTAAGGCTTAAATATGAGGGTTCTTGGTGGAGTTGTGGATGGATTTGCGAGGAAGTGGTGTTAAAATACCGCGCGAAAAATAGTGGGACATCACAAAACCCCTCCTAATTTCACGAGGACTACAACATATTCAAGTTTGAAGAAAATCCGAGACATCGAGGGAAAAAAGTGATCGATTTGGCGTGGAATGACCCGGTTAACAAGGTATAATATGTAAAACGTGATGTGGTATGCGATTTACTATGGACTCGTGATATGGTCGATCTCTACAGAAAGACAAAGTTCTTCTGCCGTTTATCTCGATCTCGTGCCTCCTCGCAGCCGCTTCACCCTCCTTCGTGGTGATCAGAAAATCGGGTCTTGCCCAATCAGCATCGTGCGGCCCCGCAATCACTCCTCCATTGCGACCTCAGTGTGCCTGTGTAGAGTGGTGTGTGTGGGCGTCAACTCCCCACGCCTCGGGGCAAAGTCCGGTACCGAGGTGGGAAAACCCTTAGGCCCCTGACGTCATCGGCAGCAACCCAAATGGCGATAACCATTGCGATGTTTGGACCCATGGTGTTTATGAGGCTCGGGTCGCGCTGGCCTGGCCTATCTCCCTTTCGAGTGACACGAGATCGAGAGCGCAATCTAAAGACTTCTTTGTGCAAAGATTTATGCTTCCGCTTCTAACTAAAAACCGACTTCAAAAAAAAAAAAAAATAAAATTGCACTAAAAAGTAAAAAATAATTCTTTCCCTTATTTAATCTACAACTCATATTTTTTAAGCCGGCGCCAGATTTACACAGTGCAAATGATGAGGCACCGACTTGAAAAATATGAGTCATAGATTAAATAAGGGAAAGAATTATTTTTTACTTTTTAGTCCAATTTTATTTATTTTTTTTAAGTCGGTTTTAATTTTTTTTTTAAATTTTGTTTATTTTTAACGTTTTAGTTTTATATATATTGACACAACATGCTGAGGAGATATGCGCGTACGTACATAAAATAATAATAATTAGGTGACAATAGTCTTTATTATTAACCATAACGGGCAAAATATTGGGCCAATGTTGATGCAGTGTAGGATGAGACCACCGGGGCATCGCCCCCTTTCGAATAAAAAAAAGATCATCAAAATGGGTCCATATGCTGAGGAGTTATGCGAGGACAAACATATAAATTATTATTATTAACCATAACTGGCAAAATATTGAGCCAATATTGATTTAGTCTCGGATGGGACCACCGGGGCATCGCCCCCTTTCGAATAAAAAAAAGATCATCAAAATGGGTCCATATGCTGAGGAGTTATGCGAGGACAAACATATAAATTATTATTATTAACCATAACTGGCAAAATATTGAGCCAATATTGATTTAGTCTCGGATGGGACCACCGGGGCATCGCCCTCTTTCGAATAAAGAAAAGATCCTCAAAATCGGTCCATATGCTGAGGAGTTATGAGGGGACAAACATATAAATTATTATTAACTATAACTGGTAAAATATTGGGCCAATATTGATTCCGCGTAGAATGGGACCAACGGGGCACCATCCTCTTTCGAATAAAAAAAAGATCATCAAAATCGGTCCATATGCTGAGGAGTTATGAGGGGACAAACATTAAAAAAAAAAACATACATACGGGTCGAATACATAACCTCCTCCTTTTTGAAGTCGGTTAAAAAAGCGGATGGGACCACTTTCTCCGACCAAGTGTCGCCAGCGGGTCAACTGTACAATGTAATTCTAAGCAGTACCGTTGAGAATAACATCCGATCAAGGACGCCAATTCGACTCGAAATTATTTTAGGAGCTATGCAGATTGCTCGGTGCTAAGCACATTCGGACATCTGCCTACCGTCCACGGGCTAACGGGATGGCGGAAAGGCTGCATGGGCAGTTGAAGGCAGCGATTATGTGTCACGACACTAGCAACTGGGTCGAAGTTCTACCCATTGTCTTATTAGGTATCCGAACGGCAATCAAGGAAGATTTGAAGGCAACGGCGGCCGAATTGGTTTATGGTATCGGGGTTCGTTTACCTGCAGAATTTTTTGTATCTAATGAGCGAGAGGCAAACTCGGGGTTTGTAGAACGTTTGAAAAAGCGTGTAAATGATGTAAAACCACGGCGGGTCAGTCGGCATGGCATGAGGAAAACTTTTGTATTTAAGGAGTGTTGAATGTCGCGCTTTCTCTTTTTGTTGTACGATTGGTTGATCGAATGATTATCGATCCTTATTGGCTTTTCCGTGGCGCTACAAACGCTTACGGTGCGTATCATAATTATTTATCTTGCTCTAGGTTTTGTCTCTCTGGCGTGTAAAGTTCTAGAGCTTCCTTTTACGAGAGTTTTATCGGCCACATTACTTTGTGTATAATCTAAAACAATTTCTGTTTCGAACTTTAACTGAATAAAGTCTTTATAGAATGTAGACATTTTTTTATGACGATAGTGTCGAGCGAAGAGAGATTAGCCAGGCAGTCGGCCGACCACTATGAGGGACTGTTAGTTTAGGGTTATGATTATAGGCCGTGCCATAAACAGGCAACGCAGCGAGCGATCATCGATGGCGTATTGGCGACGAGATGGCTGTGAGTCATGTAGCCGTTCAGGAGATTTTTGACTGCGTTTGAAGCAGTTCTCTGTTGGCGACCGACGAAAGACGTTGGCCGGAGGAACCGTCCCGTGCGAGATCATTATATAATAAAGCACTATTAATCTGATTTTCCTCAGTTATTGAGTGACCATCTGACCACGCTCTATTCGCGACTTGCCTTCCTATAACAATTACAAAAGGTTATGGGCCCAGACCACTTTAGGCTTAAGTGAGTTACTGTGCTATAATCCTATGGACGAGAAGAGTGCTGTGTTAAAGAGTGAGCACATTGAAAAGATCGCCACAGACGAAAAACCAGGAGACCTCGTGGATCAAATATCAGTACCAGTAAAGATGGCGGAATCAAGGGTCTACCAGATACATCGTTTTAATGGCCAAAATTTCCAATTGTGGCGACGCCAAATGGACATCTACATGACCGAAAAGAAACTCAAGCCATATATTTTAGGTTCGATTCCAATGCAGCTGAGAATACTTAAGCATGGGAGGACAAAGACACTGAAGCCCAAGCTTTCCTTATGAGAGGGCTCGAATTGGATCAACTAAAGCATCTCAACTCCTGCACGACTGCTGCACAAATGTGATCTAAACTAACAGACCATTCACTCGGAAAGGAGCGAGCAATCGGCACAGGTGCTGATGGAAAAATTCATCAACTCCAAGATGGACGATGAAGAGAATGTCGCAGACTGCATTACAAGAGTAACCCTATTAGCCCAAAGGCTGAAAGATATGAACCTTGAACAAAAGGAACCCATGGTAATTGCAAAAATCCTAAGTAGCTTATCCGTTAAATACGATAATGTGGTACGCTGTGCCTCGTGTTGAACAAAATATTGAACGCCTAACCGATCATTTAGTAAACGAGGAATCGCTCCTCAAACTCAGACCATTGAGTGTTGGGGACATGAGTCCACCTGGGGCTGCATATGCCATTTGCAGCGACAAAGGCAGAGGAACGTACCAGTACAACAAATCAAAACAGGCTGGCAAGTGCAATTACTACAATAAAGAAGGACATTGGACCAGAGACTGTTTCAAGAAGCAGAAAGACAAGCAAAACAGAACAAGTAGAGATGGTGGACTGTTACGTCCCTACTTCCTTATTTATGTGGGATTTGTAAGGAGTTTATATTTTGGATCCGCTTTCGAACTGGTCCTGGGACTTTTCGCTCTGGGATAGTTGAGAGTGATAAGGATGTAGATTAGGATACATTTTTATTCTATGTTTACCTTATTTTGGCCGCGGTGACGGCAGATCTATCGGGATTAACTTCCACTTAATTGGTCCGGTGTCCTCCTTGACTGACGCTGCCGCGACGGCTCCGAAAAGTTCGGCACTTGTTGCCGGCGTTTCTTGGTACTGTTTGTATAACTTCCTTAATTGGACACGTCGTCCCGCGCGGTGATTCCTCGGCATTCGTCTTTTGGAATTTTTGATACTAATTATTAATTGACCAACAATCACTTATCACCTTCCGCACCCGGTGCTACCGCGGGCAACGTTCTGCTCTTCAGCGGCACCATTGGCGGGGGCAATAGTGATTTATCCATATTTATTTAGGATTTCCCTAGTATTTAAATCTGTCGCGTCTATCACGGTTTACGCATAATCTCTGGTAAGACCGCGGGCAACGTTCTGCTCATAGATAATACCATTAATTAGCGCAACCCGTGACCTGTCAATAGGCATTTTCCGTAATTTAATGGGTTTTCCAAAAGATGAACGCTCGATTTGGAGGATGGGAATTTTTGGAGGAAACACTTCACTCACTTGTAAATATTAATAAAAACTTTTATTGTTACTAGAGAGTTTTTCACACTTTAAACGCTTCAATTCACTGAATGGTTTTTAATAATCAATTCAAATCCACACATTATAATAATTGAGCTCTGTGGGTGATCTATCCCTTTTTATAGGGCTGTCGATCACTCCTTCTTCAGGTTTGTCACATGACAAATAGGATGGTGGGAGATGATATCTCCCAATCATCTGCCGTGGGATCCACCTGAAGAATTCGCTCCGGCGCGTTATCCGAGAGTTTTATTTACCGCAGAATTTGAGCTATTTCTCATCTATTTCTGGCTCCTCTCCGTGACTTATAACGTTTTTCTGCCGTAATACGAAACTCTCAGCAGCGTCGATAATAGAACTCTTATTTTAATTCATACTTTAGATTTTTACGCTGTTGGGTTTTCGATGTGCTGTGTACGATTGATCTCCTACAGACCACATACTAAGGATTGAAGTTAATGTACATCGGTTCCGTATTGGAGCTCGAATTACGGGAAATAAAGGGAGGGCAAGCTTCGGGCGTTGATCAGGAGCGCAGATCCGTGAGGATGTCGGCAGCATTGGCTGATAGGGGCCTCCGTCCCACGCTGAACGTCAGCTGGTGTTGGCTGGGCCTTCCTAGTGTGTGTGTAGCCGGCTGGCCGCCACCTCCCGTAATAGCTGCTCTCCTGCTCCCTGTTGCCGTCCGTAGATTCATGGCTCGAGCTCTTCTTATCGCGAGTTTTGATTACAGTGCCTTATCGGCTATGCTTCGTATAATGTTTTATATATGTTTTTCATACGAGGTGGTTATAATACCTCAGAGTACGAAATAGTAAATATTGTAGGTTTTCAAAGGTTAATTAGTAGTAGACTCGACGTCGCGGGACGTGACAGGACATTCACTACTGATCCAGAGGGAAACACATCAGCAGCCAGCTGACCAGGACAGTAGTCCAGATGATGAAAGGTCACATCTATTTATTCTAAAATCCAGCCAAAATGTACCATTTGCACAATCCACAACGTCTCAAAACAAAATAAAGAACGTCTGGTATGCAGATTCGGGCGCTACCGACCATATGTCTTTCCAGAGGGAGTGGTTCAAAAACTTAGTTCCTTTCCTGAATGACACATGCCAAGTAAAAGTGGGAGATGTACGGAAAATGTTTGTGAAAGGAGTTGGGGACGTTGAAGTGAAAACGACGAACCCGAAACTGCCTCAAAATGTTCATATAATTAAAGACGTTCTATTTGTTCCAGATCATAGTCGAAATTTTATATCTGTCTTTAGATCGTCAGAAAAAGGCATGAAGATAGTTTTCGAAGAGGGCGCTCAACGTGTAAACTTTATGAAAGAAAACCAGGTTATAGCTCATGGGGTCCGCGACAATAGGTTATACAAAATGAACCTAGGGACAGTCAGGACTGGCGAATTTAACTCTGCGACGTCAGAGTCACTGATGTTGTGGCATGAACGTCTGGGATATGTCAATTTCAAAACGCTCAGGGAAATGAACTGCAAGGGTGTTGTCGATGACCTGAATATCAAGAATCCATCGGAAGAAGATCCATTTTGTGAGGGTTGTATCAATGGAAAACAGTATCGGTCAAGTTTCCCGAAGTCAGGAGCCAGACGAGCAACGGTTGCGAGTGAGACCTTCCATGTTGAGTTGTGCGGAAAAATGAACACCCCGTCAATTGGCGGTGCAAACTATTTTATGTTGTTACAGAATGATTTTTCCAGATTCTGTTATGTTTTTCCACTAAAGAACAAAACAGATGTGCTTCAGGCCCTCCAGAAATTTCACGTTGAGGTTGAAGCTGATGGGCATAGAATCAGAATATTAAGGTCTGATGGCGGCTTGGAATTCTGCAACGAACCTGTAAAGCAGTTTCTAATGAGTAAGGGAATCAGACATCAGATCTCAACTCCCAGGGCGCCTAAGCAGAATGATTTCATTGAGAGACAAAATAGAACGATCATTGAGAGCGCCAAGGCCATGTTGCATTAGAGGGAGCTGCCCCTGTATCTATGGGCCGAGGCAGTCTGTACGGCCGTATACCTGAAGAATAGGAATCGTCAGAAACGATCGGCGGAGCTACGCCTTCCGAAAAATGGTATGGGTCAAAGCCCTCAGTCGCCCACTTAAAAGTTTTTGGTAGCGAATGCTACATGCATGTTTCGAAAGAGTTGCGTACGAAGTGGGAAAAGAACTCCTCCAAATGCTACATGATTGGGTATCATGACGACAGTAAGGCATATAGAGTCTTTGACCCAGCAGGAAGAAGAGTACTAATTAGAAGAGACGTAATATTCAACGAAGACCGAAGCGGGACTCATGAAGTGGTCGAAAAGAAACTGACTAATGATCAAAAGGACCTTGAGACACCGCAAGATCAGCAACAACAAGGAGAGGAAGTACATCATTCCCCTGAGATCGACGCAAGCAAGAAGAAATAAATGCATACGAGATTGCTCACACCTCGAAGTCCATACAACACTAGAAAAACATCAAGATCGACTGAAGAATAGTCTGAGGAGATTGTAATAATGGCTGAAGTCTGTATAGCGCAGTTGGAGCCTACGAGCCTAGAGGACGCCATGAAAGCCCAAGATGTAGGGCTTGCAGCCAACTTCACTCCGAGCGACGGAGTGGGAGAAACGAGCAAGAAGCGCGCCAGATCGAACCGAGCCTTGGTCGAGTTAACGCACTGAGTACATGGTGCATGTCCAGCAAGAAGAAAGGCTATCATTGTTCAAGTTTACAAACCATTGTGCGTGGTCATTTAGTTCCTACCTTTTCCCTGGAAGGCGACAGGACGCAGCAGCAGTAGGGCTGCCCAGGACTCACGAACCTGTGAAAAACCCTACAAAGACTCGAGAAGATGGCTAGAAGCAATTGACGACAAACTGGATTCACTAGAAAAGAACGAGACCTGGGTTCTATTTCCACGAACTGAGGCCCAACACATCATTACGAACCGTTGGGTATTCAAGAGAAAGTACAAGGAGAATGGCGAGATCGAAAAATACCAGGCTAGACTAGTCGTGAGAGGTTGTTCGCAAAAATATGGGATAAACTATGAAGAAACTTCTGCACCAGTGGTGACACACGACTCCGTTAGGACCATATTGGCAATAGCAGCAGTTCAAGACCTAGAAATTTATCAGTTTGACGTAAAAACTGCTTTTCTTCATAGCGAACTCGAAGAGGAGATTTACATGGACAACCATACGGTTTTGAGAAAAACGATCAACTGGTGTGCTTACTTAAGAAAAGCCTCTATGGGTTGAAGCAATCCTCTCGGCAATGGAAGAAAAGGAACGTTGAATTTTTATTGAACAATGGGTTGAGACAATCCAAAGCTGATCGAGGTTGGGAAGAAGGAGGGTGGCAAGAGAGGGTGGGGGAGGTACTGGATGACGAGGGTGGTGGGGAAGAGTGGAGGAAAGGAGAGGAAAATGAGTGGAGGAACGGAAGAATAAGGAATGAGAGTGAATGGTGGCGTGCGGAGGCGCAGGTCAAAGGATATGGAAGCGGGGTGTAGGGGCGTGCGTGGCGGAGGGGATCGAGCGAGCGGGCGAGCGGGCGAGTGGTGGATGAGGGGCGTGTAGGTTTAAGGAATAGTTGTAAGGAATAGGTGTAAGGAATAGGTGTAAGGAATAGGTGTAAGGAATAGGTCTAAGGAATAGGTGTAAGGAATAGGTGTAAGGAATAGGTGTAAGGAATAGGTTAAGGAATAGGGTTAAGGAATAGGATTAAGGAATAGGTTAAGGAATAGGGTTAAGGAATAGGGTTAAGGAATAGGATTAAGGAATAGGTTAAGGAATAGGTTAAGAGGAGGTGGAGATGTATGGATTGTAATTTCCAAGGGGAAACAAATAAACATTATATACAGGGTGTCCCAAAAATGTCGCGTTTCCTTGAAAGGGGTGACTCAGGGGGTGATTTGAAACAACTTTTTCCTTAGCGAAAATATTGTCCGAAGCTTCGTTAAGGAGATATTAAGCAAAAACCCCGACCAATCAGAGCGCGCGCATTCCGCCTGAGTTCCCGCGGTAGCGTTGGCTACGAGGTAGGCGACCGCGCTTGTGCTACGAACGTACGAACAAGCAAGTCGGCATACATCGAAGGAAACCGCGTTACACATTTTTTTTTTAAAGCAGAATCTTAAATAAGAATAATTTGAAGTGAGAGGACAAGAAGTACATAAATTTCGTTTTTAAATAAGGCATAAACGAAAAGCTAACGTAACAGAAAATGTACGACAAGTGATCGTAATTCGTTATTGAGGTAAAAATCCGTAGTTTAAGAACGGCCAACACAACTAAATTTAAAAAATAATAGTAGGTGTATGAATAAATTCTTTCCGACTGGAATTTCTATCGCGGTGGTATTCAGAAGCTGCCAGAAAAATGGCAAAAGTAATGAACAATAATGGAAATTATTTCGATGATCGAGTTGTTTTCATATTTTTTAAATCGAACTGTTATTGTACCCTAAAATCGGAAAGAATTTATTTCTACACCTAATAATCACCAATAAATTAAAGAAAACTCACCCTTTCGGACATTCCTTTCCTTGCTTTCCTTCCCTTTCCGGAAACCTGTGTCACTGGGTCACTGTACCGATCCTGGTTATCGGTGGACGAAAAGATTTATGGTTGGGTAGCGCCCAGTGCTCAGCTGATCACACTGCGTCCGGGTTAATGTACCGAATATTCACTTCACTGCACGGCTACTAACACTGATGACTGAATTTATTTTTCACGGAACGTGTTGTTCCTACGTTATAAAAATTGGTGGCTGCGAAAGGGGCCAATTACTGTTAATTACTGGGACGAGATTACTACTATTACCCGGCGAAAAGAAAACTCGTGGCAGACTGTCTCGGGCTGTGCAGTCCGCTGCTGTGACGATTGGTCTAGTCACCTATTTGGGCACACTTTTAAAGACGGGGCACACGTATTTTGGTTATTGGCTGAAGTTGCCACATACATTGTCACGCCGCGTGACGAAGAGATCGAACGAAACACGAGATCGAGTGGGATAGAGCGATTTGACCAAGCGTAGCCTACGCTTTTGTTTTGACGATCGTCGGTCGGATCCGTATCTGATCGCTGCACAGCAGCGGACTGCACAGCCCGAGACAGTCTGCTACGAGTTTTCTTTTCGCCGGGTAATACAGTAATGCCTCGTTAGAATCACGACGATCGGGGCTGGCAGCGTGATACTAACGCGATGCGGACACCATTCGTAGCCGACGACAACTTCGTGTCGACTCTTTTGTTCTCTCGCAGGGTCTCGGATTCTCTCACTCTCGACTGAAGGATTCCAAGAAATGGTGGGGATAGTGAGCGTGATTATAACGCATGGTAAAAACGTGACACTAACGACGAATTACTGTAGTAGTAATCTCGTCCCAGTAATTAACAGTAATCGGCCCCTTTCGCGGCCACCAATTTTTATAACGTAGGAACAACACGTTCCGTGAAAAATAAATTCAGTCATCAGTGTTAGTAGCCGTGCAGTGATGTGAATATTCGGTACATTGTCCCTGCGATCAGCTGAGCACTGGACGCCGATGACCAGGATCGGTACAGTGGCCAGGTTTCCGAAAAGGGAAGGAAAGCAAGGAAAGGAATGTCCGAAAGGGTGAGTTTTCTTTAATTTATTGGTGATTATTAGGTGTGAAAATAAATTCTTTCCGATTTTAGGGTACAATAACAGTTCGATTTAAAAAATATGAAAACAACTCGATCATCGCAATAATTTCCATTATTGTTCATTACCTTTTGCCACTTTTCTGGCAGCTTCTGAATACCACCGCGATAGAAATTCCAGTCGGAAAGAATTTATTCATACACCTAATATTATTTTTTAAATTTAGTTGTGTTGGCCGTTCTTAAACTACGGATTTTTACCTCAATAACGAATTACGATCACTTGTCGTACATTTTCTGTTACGTTAGCTTTTCGTTTATGCCTTATTTAAAAACGAAATTTACGTACTTCTTGTCCTCTCACTTCAAATTATTCTTATTTAAGATTCTGCTTTAAAAAAAAAAAAATGTGTAACGCGGTTTCCTTCGATGCATGCCGACTTGCTTGTTCGTACGTTCGTAGCACAAGCGCGGTCGCCTACCTCGTAGCCAACGCTACCGCGGGAACTCAGGCGGAAGGCGCGCGCTCTGATTGGTCGGGGTTTTTGCTTAATATCTCCTTAACGAGCTGCGGACAATATTTTCGCTAAGGAAAAAGTTGTTTCAAATCACCCCGTGAGTCGCCCCTTTCAAGGAAACGCGACATTTTTGAGACAACCTGTATTTCACAGACTTGATGGTTTTAAAGGAACCGATAAATATAACGATTGCGAAAAATGACAGTTTCATACAAGCTGTAGGCATAGGAAACATAGAAGCGTTAAGTTATGTTAAGGGGGGTTTGCGCCTTGTTGGTCCGAAAAGTAGGTAATTCTTTGTGAATTTTTTGTACACAAACGGTTCGACAAATTAATTTGCGGTTTGGCAGGCTGTTTTATTGTATCTTGAACTATTGTTCTGAATTTTTGTGTGACAGTGAAGATGAAAACATGGCAGATACAGAGAGAGGGTTGAAAAATAATCGGGGGGACCTGGCGTTGATGAAAAGTATTGTAATGGTTATCCGAAACACAAAAAGGAAGATAGATTCTTAAACTATACGAATGGGGCTATGGGTGGTAGTAGATGCATTAAGAAATGTTAAAATGGCAGCCATTTAAAAAAGATGAAGCGCCCTGATTTGAGTCTGAGAAAGGTTTTGCCCAAACATCGGGAAAACTTCTCTGAATAAAAAAGGAACGGTAACAGATACGGCAATAAATCTACCACCACCCATAGCCACATTCGTATAGTTTAAGAATCTCTTTTCGTTTTTGCGTTTCGGATAACCCTTAAAGTACTTTTCGTCAACGCCAGGGCCACCCGATTATTTTTCAACGCTCTCTCTGTATCTGTCATGTTTTCTTTCTCACTGTCACACAAAAATTCAGAACAATAGTTCAAGATACAATAAAACAGCCTGCCAAACCAAAAATTAATTTGTCGAACCGTTTTTGTACAAAAAATTACCTATTTTTCGGCCCAACAAGGCGCAGTCTTAACGGCATTGGAATAAGTTGTAAAATTCAGAACGTACTCTATGTACCTAGTTTAAGGAAGAATCTTTTGTCGGTTAAAAAGTTAGAAATGTCGAACATTAAGGTAGTGTTTGAGGAAGGTTAAGTGCGGCTATTCAATGGTAATAATTTGATAGGGGTCTGAACCAGAGGTAATCTGTGTCAGATTAAATTTCAGACCTTGAAGAATGATTGCCTAAATGTAGAAATGGAAGATGACAATGTAACTCTATGGCATAGAAGATACGGTCACATTTGCTATTCAAATTTAGAGAAACTTATAAAAACCAAAATGGTCGACAGCTTGAATGAGTTAAGGATAAACAGAATTGAATTCTGTGAATCATGTGTTGGTGGAAAGATGACTAGACTGAAATTTGGCCAAAGAAGTAGAAGTAAAAGACTGTTAGAAATAGTACACTCAGATGTGTGTGGACCCATCTCTCCAACTTCATATGAGGGTAGTAGATACTTAGTAACATTTATAGATGACTTTTCAAGTTTTGTTTGCGTTTATGTAATGCAGAGTAAGAGCGAAGTGTCTAGTTGTTTTAGGGAGTATACAGAGATGGCACAATCTAAATTTGGACAAAATACCCATGTTAAGATGCGACAACGGTGGGGAATATATCTCACATGAGTTTAACCCTTTCGCACCGGACGGGACATATGCTGTCCCAGTCTGAAAAATTTTTGATATTACGGCTGGGACAACATATGTCCCAGTTACTGAAAAACATCTAGGACAGAAAATAACGCCAAGTTGGGCATCCAAACTGATTCTAAATTGTTGATGGTGCGCTGTTATGGGGACGTTTATGTGTCTCCAAGACCTTCAACCTTTTAGGCATAAAAGTTATTTTATCCAATAATCGCTTAGAGGAGAAATAACTGATCCCGGCAATGGGGCGCACTCGGACTGATTTTTCGCCGTATTGAAAGGGTTAAGAACAATTTTTTTTTTTTTTTTTTTTTTTTTTTTTTTTTTTAACGTGGAGAAATCCCTAACGGATACCCCGCCCCACAGCGGTCTGGAAAGCGGCGTTTTGTGGCCAAAAGTCAATTTTTCAACTTCAATGTTTACAGAAATTTTTTTTTCCTATGTATTGATAACCCCCGAAACCTTCAAACTCCAATCATATTATATATTTCAGGCAATTCTATAATCAGATATAGTGTTATAAAGTGTAAATCATGAAATTTTAAGTGAAACTAATTGTTGTAATTACTCATTATAGAACATCAAAATACGTGTTTATATCATACAGTTATATAGGTAAGGAAGTATATTTCAGTTATTTATATGTGTCATAGGCATTTTTTAGTCCATGAACAAATAGTGCAATGTTTATATGAATTTAAACTTTGAGAAGGCTTATAAAAAAATGATTAAGTGAAATTAACATCGGACTTTTTTACATGATAGCTTACACAATTGTTAACAAGAGCATGTTAATTTCAAGTGCAACCTCCTGCAACCTTCAATTTTATGCAGACTTTTAGAAATGACGCTCGAGGTGTTTGGGCGTCCCGTACGCGTGTATTTTTAATGTTTTATTTTTTTTAAGTCAAAGATAATGTTAGAGCTGAATCTTTTTTCTCTTTTTTCTCTAGTACGGCTATGATTTTTAATTTTGACTATAAAATACTGCTTTCCAGACCACAATGCGCACCAGATTGAATCCGCGATTTTGAATTTTGAATTTTTGGTGCCAAATTCGTTATCAGCGACCTCAAAAACCCTTAATCACCAAGTTTCAGAAAGATCAGAATTTTGGCCACAAAACGCCGCTTTCCAGACCACTGTGCGCCCCCCGGGAGAGGGACGGGGTTATGTGGGGCTTGCACCCACTAAAACTCCACGGTGGTCGTCCTCGGGCGCGGAGTCGCACGCTCGAGGGGGAGGACTTGTGCGAGAGCAAACTAGCGATACATTCGCTTGCCCCCCCCCCCCCCTCAGCGCAAATGCTGGCTCCGCGCTCAACAACGCGGGTCTTCCCAAAACTCCGGCGACGCGAGACGGACCACGCGTCCGCGACGCCACTTCTGGGGGGGTCGCATGATGTTGTAAGGGGATGAGGGTGCCCCCCGGCACCTCCACCCCGCGACTCCCCGCGGTCGAGCAGTGACCCGGACGCGGCCCGGCGGGGAGGCGGCACTAGGTCATATGGTCAATTGACCGCCGCACTCACCCTTTACCTGCTCGACCGCCTTCCTCGGGAGCGCGCTAAAAACGGCGCCAATGGCGCGGCTCCCGGGGGAGCAGCAGATGGTCGGCTGCTCCCCGGGGGGGGGGGGGGGGCTCTGACACGAGGACCCCCCCTGATGGTAACTCCGCCGTCGCGGCTAAGGCCGCCTCCTTCCCGAGGCGCCCTGAAAAGGGCGCCTCCGACCCGGGGTTGATGCCGACGGGGAGGCGGGGTTTCGCTCGAGCGAGCGAGCGTGCCAGTCGCTTAACCTAAAATTACGGTTTACGCAGGACTAGCAAATTTCGACATTAGTTTGTTTTATTCAGTACAAAATCTACTGTGGGTACCCGTAGGGGGTACCGGGAAGCAATAATATTATCCGGAACGTGCCGAATATTACCCAAATTGCAGAGGGCAGACAATATTAATCGTGTCTCAGGAGCGTCGTCGATGCCTGCATCATGGCGTCGCTCCCAACGCATTTTCAATCACAACGCAAAGGACAAAAGAGACCGGGAAATGCGGACGGAAAAAAGATGAGCTCACAGCCGCTCACCACAACAACCGATAAGGAATTCCAAAAAGTCCTTAAAGAGTTGGGAGCCAGAAAGCAGTGCACAGTGGCTCCTAACCTAACCGCTAAAAGGAAGAAGACAGAGGGCAGAAGCGGGCAGTTAAGCGGGGCGCAATGCACTCCCTCATCTTCTGGTCAGGAACAGGGTAAGGAACTGTGGATCACACCAAAAAAGCCTATTAGCCCACAGAATGTTGAGAGGAGAGGAGGACACGATCTCCAACCCCCACTCACAACCAATTCGACTTGCTATCCACGGCGGAAGAAATTGAAGGGCAAGATGCAGATATGGAGATCAGGGAAAGCGCGGATAGATACAGCCACGCTGTGAACAACTCCAGCACCCTTAATACACAAAAGGTTGGAGAACCCCTCTCAACAGACAAAGGGTAAGTCAAGACCCCCTCCTATTTACGGCATTGGTATATCCATCACGAGAATATTACAAGCTATGAAGAATGTGATACCACAAAACGAAATCACCTTAAAAGACATTGGTAGCGACACCACATCCATCAGCGTTAATATGATGGAATACTTCATCAAAATGAAGGAAATACTTGAAAACCTTAACATAAAGTTTTATTCCTATACTCCTATGCACCTCAAAAATAAATTGCTTGTACTAAAGGGCATACAGGGGGATTTTGATGAGAATGATATCACAGAGGAAATTAATAGTCTAGAAGTGCAAGAGATAAAAATAATGAAAATAACTAAAATCAAACTAGGACAGTTTGAAAACGCACCGACACACTTCTTAGTACAGTTATCGCCGGACAGCATAACGAGTAAGTTAACCAAATTTAGCAGAATAGCGTGTCAAAGAGTGTTTTGGGAACCGTACAGGAAAAACAAGGTATTCCAATGCAAGAACTGTCAGAGGGTGGGACACTCCAGTGCTAACTGCAGACTTGGATACAGATGCGTTAAATGCATAAGCATGGACCAGGCGAATGCAAGGTGGAAAAAAATGCAGGCACATCGCAAGCTGCCTGTATAAATTGCGGGGAACAAGGGCACCCCGCTAGCTATAGAAGATGCAAATACCTGAAAGTAGCTCAGGACATCATAACTGCAAAAAGATCACAGGTCAAAGTTAACGCTTCTCAAAAAAATCAATAGGATCAGCAGACGTGTCATACAGGGAATATCCTTCTCGCAAGCCACTCAAGGAGCAGCAAATCAGCGCCGTCCGGAACAAATACCAACACAGCAGGATTCTAACCTGGCAAGACGCGACCAATATGCACCACCCACATCTATCACACACAGGTATGTCAGCTCAGAGGGCAATTATCATCACCAGAATCCACTCGCACAAGGCCCCAATGCAGACCTACAAAGCATACTGCATACAGTCAAAAACGAAATCGTTAACGCAATATCTTCGCAGTTACTAGAAGTCAGAAGGCAAATAGATAATAATACTTACAAAATCGAACATCTATACAAATCTTTGAATGTGCAATGTCCCTAAACATCAAAGATTTAAAAATTATTGCATTAAACGTTAACTCCATTATAAGGCACACGCGCAGAGCTAACCTAAAAGAGTTTATAGAAACAACAAATCCGGATATCCTGCTACTCAGCGAGACTAAACTAAAAAAGAAGTACAAAGTGGTTTTTGAAGGGTACAATATGGCACGCAACGCCCGACCG
The DNA here is from genome assembly GCA_946251845.1 of Andrena fulva. Lineage (NCBI taxonomy): Eukaryota > Metazoa > Arthropoda > Insecta > Hymenoptera > Andrenidae > Andrena > Andrena fulva. Next base: position 15,284,570 of record OX276333.1, on the reverse strand, counting down.
GCCGAGATGCGCGGAGGCGGCACTGCACTGCTAATTAAGAAGGCTTTCAAATATGAGGAGATATTATACAGAAACACGGCTACCAAACCTTCGCTAGAAGCAACAATTATTAAAATTAAATGCGATCGCAGAAACCTGTTTATCGTCAGCATGTATGCCTCCAATAGCTCAGATGTTTCAATTCTGGGCGAGCTGAATGATCTACTCGACAGAATCAACGCAAGAGATCAAAGGAATTTCTTCGTCATAGCGGGAGATCTGAATGCACGCAGAAGAGAGTGGGGGGACACGGCTTCTAACACCAGAGGAGGATATATCAGAACATGGGAAGCAACACAGGCAATTAAATATAAATTTAAAATAATACCACCGGCAGAATCTACATTCCCGGCCGCAAACTCTTTCCTGGACGTATGCATCGCAGACACTAGGCTCACATTTAAAAACATGCGGAATAACAAACTAAAAACATACCATTATGATCACCGCGCAATAATTATAGAAATCTATCTAAACAACGATCTAGATATATCCATAGACAATATAGACCCAAAATCACAATACATATACAAGAAATGCAATTGGGTCAAGTTCAGACAAAAAATCAAAAAGAGTAACGTCACTACAATACCGGAGAACAGAAATCTAACAAATCTAGAAATTGATGCGCACCTCCTCTCTCTTGAGCACAACATCCGATCAGCATTGGAAGCACATTCTCCAAAATACAAGAGAAGAGACTACACGGACACTTACACCAACAATAAAATAAGGAAACTGATTAAGTACAAATCATACATCGTATCACAACTACACAGAACATACAAACTCGGATACACAATAGCACAAACCAACTTTCTCAAAGAACTACTGAAATCAATTAGGAAATACATAGAGACAGAAATGAAAATAAACATCAGTAGTTACTGGGAGAATAAGGAAAAGGAGGTGGATCACCAGAAAAACAACAATTTCTTCCCAAAAATCAACAAGTTATTCCGCAGCAAGCCTCACAACCAAATCGAATCAATCCAAATAGACATGCGGAATCAAGAATGGATAGACGAGTTAAACATCCCGGACGAACACATTATAAGAGACGGAAATATAATAACGGTGGCCGGAAATAAGAATATTGCAAATATCATGGGTAAACACTACCAAGCAGTGAACACCCCTTCAGTCAGTGACAACAGCAATAGACTACACAATCTGATAGAAGAGGACAGCACGAAACATAGAGAAGAGCTTCACCAATTCAGAAGGCAGCAGGAACATTTAACACAGTTCTCAAACGACAACAGAGCATCAGACCCGTTAAGCACTGAGTCGGGATACAACATATTCACCAGCGTTGATGAGATTACGAAAATAATCAGGAAAATTAAGGGGAAAACTTCGACCGGAATAGACGGGATTCCGAACATCGCGTTAAAAAATATACCTGATCAAATTGTAGCTAAATACGCAGTACTATTCAACAACATCATCAATAACTTACACTATCCGGATAAATGGTCGATAGCCATAGTAATCCCTATTCTAAAGAAGGATAAAGACCCTGACAAACCCGTTAGTTACAGGCCAATAAGTCTACTCCCCAACATCAGTAAAATTTTTGAGGCAGTCGTGAACTCAGCACTTTACCACCATTGTCGTAGAAGTAACACAATTCCGTCACAACAATTCGGTTTTAGATTCAAACATTCGACGACACACGCGATACATAAGTTATTAAATGACGTTCATGTCAGCATTAATGAAAAAAAAAATGGTTGGCGCATGCTTGATAGATATTGAGAAAGCATTCGACTCGGTGTGGATCGATGGGCTGATGTTCAAGTTGCGCCGGAAGAATTTTCCTAGGGATCTGTGCTTGCTTGTACGTGCAATGTTGTCAAATAGAAGGTTCGTGACGCAGATAGGGGGTACCACATCATCGCAAGAATTTGATATCTCGGACGGCCTTCTCCAGGGCACTGTGAACGCGCCGATTCTGTTTAACATTTACACCTCCGAAGTCCACAGTCTGTACAACATCAACCAAGACAGCAACGTTATTAGGTCATGCGCGTATGCGGATGACCTGATTGTGTATGTGGAGGGGAAAAAACCGACACAAATACAAGAGGTTCTACAGAAAACGGTAAATCATATTCAGAATCACTACAAAATTTGGAAACTAAAAATAAATCCGCTAAAATGCGAAACAATAGTGTTTCGAAAGCCTACCAGATTCCTGAGTAAAAATCAAAAGGGGGGATTGAAAAGATTCGGCATAGAAATCACAGATAGCACACTCAATGAAAGTATAAAAGTCCCGTATAAAGTTACAGTCAAGTACTTAGGCATTCAGATAGACAACTTGGTTAGGATGTCCAAACATGTGGACCTGCAAATTAACAAGGCGCGTAAGGCATTCTATAGCTGTGGTAGGTTATTTTACTCCAGAAATTTGAGCAATAGGGCGAAGATGATCTGCTACATGCTGTTAATCAGACCTATTATCACATACGCAGCTCCCACTTGGTTTAATGTAAACGCGGATACAATGGAGAAAATCAGAAGGTTCGAAAGACAGATAATTAGACACTGTATTTTTAAGCACAGATCGGCCCACTCTAATTTCAAAAAGTATATAAGCAACATAGAACTTTATAAGGAGTCGAACATAACTAGGATAGATAACTTTATATTGCAATTAATCAGGGACTATTATGCAACATCTATCGCTATCGAAGACAACGATATTATTAAAAAAATCTTAAAAGTAGATGACGACTACGCCGGGAATTCTTTGGCTACAGGTTACATACCCCCCCCCCCCCCAAGTATTCACCTTCCTGGATAAAAAAGGGTATACACAAAATTAACTAAATATACCTACAATCTTTCATTGGCCGAGACACAAGGCAAATAAGAAAATCACGTATGACCCAGGTGTGAATCCTACTAATTCCCCAAATACATTTAAGTACTCCACTAGTTTACCTCCAATTGACTACCACAGCACTGCAAGATTTAGAATTAAGTACTGGTGGTTAAACGTAAACTGTGAATGTATAGCGGCTCTAAGAAACAAAATTCTTAGACAGCGAAATAGGCAAGGAGTAAATAGCTAACGGCACTGAGAATAAATAAGCGACAGGTAATCAGACCTTGGGTAATATACCGTTTATTAAAAGCGACAGGCCTATGGCCTCTGTAAATATTCATGTACAGAAACTTAGACTAAGTAGATTTAAGTAGGTTAAGAGTAGTTTGTAAGACATAAGTGACCTTCTAGGTTTAGCGCCGGTTTTCCTAGAACATTAAGTACAAATGCTCTATCACTAAAGGTAGACGTAGCAATCTCCAAGTACAAATTTGCGATAATTAAAAAAAATAATAAGTTCCTATTAGTGTCTAAGCACGAGCACTTGTTTGAGACTGATGCTTTTTATGATGGTTGATAAGGTAACGTGGTGCCAACTTGGGCGGTGTTTATACCCTGAAACATATATGTAAATGTTATGTTGTTAATTATGGCTAAATAAACACATTTTTACAAAAAAAAAAAAAAAATGCCGACGGGGAGCGGGGGTGACGCACTAAATTACGTCACCGCCCTACCTCCCCCGGCCCCGGGTCATCTCCTCCTCCCGATCCTACCGGATCTCCGAGGGGCGGCTACGCGGGACGGATGCCCGGTGCGGATCCTGTCCCGCTCCGCCTCCTCCTTCTTCAACATTACCGCCTTCGCAAATGCGGAGACGGCCTTCCAGCACTCCCGATCTCCCGCCATCCGACGCACGACCGTCGGCAGCGAGAGATCGGGACCCAGCCGCGACTCGAGGACACGCCGCTCGTCCGACTACGACCGGCAAACCGCCAGCGTGTGGTCGGCCGTGTCCTCATCGCCCGAGTTGCAGCTGAAACACTGCGACGACTCCTCCCGCCCTATGCGACGCAGATAATTGCCGAAGCATCCAACTCCGGTCAATATCTGCGTCAGGCGGAAGGTGAGCCTGCCGTACCCACGCCCCACCCATTCGTTCATGATGGGTAGGAGCGCCCCGACAACGCGGCCCTCCCGATGTCGCGGGAGGGCTAACCACTCGAGCCACTTGGCTCCCATGCGTTGTCGGGCCTGGCCCCGCACCACTTCTGGTCCGATGGCATTCGGATCCCCAGCTTCGCGGAGATCCTGGACGGTGGAATAAACCTCCGCCTCCATCTCCGCGAGCAGATGGAAAGGGGGGGACCCAGCCAGAGCGGACAGTTCGGCGTGCGACACCGTGCGATACGCTCGCACGGCTCGGAGGACTGCGCGGCGATGAACTCTTGCCAAGAGTTCACGCCCAACGCGGCAGTCCTCCAGGTCGCCGGCCCATATAGGCGCGCCATACAGCGCCATGGACCGAACGACCGTCACATAGAGTCGCCGAACTCCCTCGTGTGGTCCACCCAGGTTGGGCATGATTCGCCCGAAGGCGAATACCTGCTTCTCCAACCTGGGGGTGAGGGTTTTGAAGTGGCGCGTGAATCGCCAGTAGGTATCCAGGGTCAGACCGAGATACTTCATCGAACGTCCGACCCTGATGCAGGCATCCCCGATCCTCAGGGACGCTCTGTTGGGGACACCGCTCCCAACCCTGTCCGCGAGCCACATCGCCTCGGTTTTGTCCAAGGCGACTCGCAGACCAAGCGTCCCGATCGAGGTGATGACGCGTCGCAGCGTTTCCTCGGCGAGGCTTATCGCCTCCTTCCAGTTCTGCCCAGCAGCTACCACCTCCAGTTCTGCCCGGCAGCTACTACCAATATCCCGATACTGAAGCAGACGATCGGTTCGCGCGAATCAAGGAACGTATTATATCGACCTATTCTAGCATGCCGCGCATCGTCGAAAACACTGAAAAAAATGTGTATTTTCCAACGCAAATGTACTTTTTACTTTTACATATCACTTGTACGCGTGTATTTATGGTCTATTACTATTGGTTTATATATTAAAGCAAGCAATAATACGATAATTACTGCTGTAAATAGCAACAATTATACTGCCGCGATAGGTAACGTGTTTCTAGATATTGCATAATTGTAATACACTATACAGGGTGTCCGCGGGAACAGAAAGCAGCTGGATATTTCCTTACGTATTTGAGATAGAAAAAAAATGTTTATATGGAATTGCTTGTTTCGAGGGAGCAAAGTTATTAGCCCAGACGATTTTTTTCTTAGATTATTATTTTAGAAGATACGATGGTCAAGTTGGGTTTTTTAAATGGAACTATATATTTTTTTAGAGATTACTAGATAGTGCGTGTTGCGGCCGCAAGAAGCGAGCCGCGTCGCGATTTCAAACGTGCGCCCGCTGACTCATCGCAACAGCTGATGAGTCAGCTGAGGCCCGTTGACATTGCGTTGTTGACGTCAACGATCTTTTCGGAGCGCTCGCCCGGCGACCGTTAGTTCGAAATCGATCTCTGCGAGGATAAGCACGAGCCCGCACAGTCGTTTTCTAGCGCCCTTTGCGCCGCCTTTTCGGCCAGTTCCATTTCTCGCGACCGCTGTCGCCGAGCGCCCACGCGCCCTTCTACTATATTCATTGTGCATTTGTGTCGTATCCGTGTTTTGTGACGTGCAGTGGTCAAAGTGGACCACTGCAAATAAAGTGTGCCAGTCAAAAGGGGAGTCACGGTGTCAGTTTGTTCTCCTTCCCGTCGAGCAACCCAGCGCCGGCATAAACCCGGACCTGGCGGAATCAGTGCGTTTTAAGACAAATTCAATAACAATGAAATTCAATAAATGATACACGTGAATTTCTTGTGCAGGTGTAGAAAGTTGGCCTCTAGGAGGAATGCTGGTTCTATTAGTCATGATATAATCTCCTGCCTATGACCCACCTTTTTTCACACTACCTAAACAAAGGGCGTTCGTATTTTCACTATTGGTCGCAATGGTAACTACTCTCAATCTCATAATATCGTGTGAGCAAAAACCAACAGGACACCGAGATAGCGAATGACTGAACGATGTTGAAAGTGATGGCGGAACTGTGGGAGGGAAGCCACGGCAGAGAACTTCTTCATTTCATTTGAAACACAATTTTCAGCAATCGGTGGACGTGACGTAGTAAACCCCTTCAAACATCTCAAGTAGTATGAAGTGTGAAGGCGTTGTTTCGGCTACTGACCCAACTGCCGGCGCTAGCTTTATTTAGATAAAGAAAGCACGATGTAGAAAAGGAGGCTAGTATTTTCCACTGTCTTCGATGAGCGCGCCTGGCAGAGCGTCGGCCCATTTCGTGCGCACGGCCTCATAAATTAGACCCTTTCAAGGGGACGAAAACCTCGTGCGCGGCGCGCAGTTGCACTAGTGGGACCCTGCCATTAGGGTGTCATATTTCGGACGAAGTCATTCGCCTGTATATCCCCCTCGCACTGCGCAGACGAGTTTTTTACCTTTTTCATAATGTTGCTCATCCGGGTTCCAAGGTGACCGACCGGCTGATTCGCCAGCGGTACACCTGGCCCAGTTTGCACAAAGACTTTGGTACTTGGTGCAAAAATTGTACTGATTGTCAACAGTCGAAGGTGTCTCGTCACGTCAAACACCTTCCGGCTCAATTTGTTGCTCCAGATAATCGATTCCATCATGTGCATGTGGACATTGTTGGGCCACTGCACGAAGACAACGGGTTCAGGTATATTTTGACTATGATTGACCGATTCTCCCGTTGGCCTAAGGCCGTACCAATCAGGGATATCGAAGCCAAAACGGTAGCTAGAGTCATGTACGACACATGGATAGCTCGATTTGGAGCCCCAAGAATAGTGACTACTGATCAAGGATCACAATTCGAAAGTCAGCTGTTTAATGCGCTCCTGTCTCTCATTGGGTGCCGCCGAATTCGGACAACGGCTTATCATCCAGCCTCTAACGGGTTAGTCGAGCGCTGGCACAGGTCAGTTAAAGCAGCGATCATGTGTCACACCGACAGCGGTGTATGGACACGAACCCTGTCTACTGTATTACTGGGTCTGCGTACCCAGGTGCGTCTCGACACCAACGCGTCGCCGTCCGATTATGTGTATGGTACCACTTTAAGAATTCCGGGTGAATTTTTCCTTCGTGACATCTGCGAGGCGGAGACGCAACCGTTTTTACAGGACTTCCGCGAATACATGCGACAAGTTCGTCCGGTTCCTGTCGCGCATAAATACAGAAAACGCTCATTCTTTTTTAAGGACCTTGCGTCGTGTACGCATGTATTTCTGCGTACTGGAGCGGTCAGGAGACCGCTTGAGCGTCCGTATATCGGTCCGCACAAGGTGCTTGGGCGCGAGTCCGAACGTTTCTATCAAATCGAAGTAAACGGTGCGACCCGCAGTGTGTCAACGGAGAACCTGAAACCAGCGTATTCCGGTCAGGAAGAGTCCGTTAACGTTCCTGGTGCCACCAACGGCACGTCCGTCCAACGTCCCGCTCTCAGGACGTACGCGCGCAAGCGTGTAACATTCATTTCACAATGATCTCAACTTGCGCAACATTACCAAAGATGTACAAACCAAAATTCATGTATATAGTAGTGATAAGAACATATGTATATATATTTTTTTTTTACTTATATGGAACTGTAAATAATAGCATGTAAGATATCGGTGACACTCGGGGGGGGGGGGGGATTACTGTAGGGAGTATGTTCCCTCTCTCTCTCTCGTGCCGATGTCCGTCGACTGCCGACGACTCACGAAGTATGACGAATGAGCTCGGGCTCTCTCGCCTGGTAACAGACAAGCGGTCGTGACTCTACTACGGCCTCTCGCATTAGCGAGACCTCGACATATACGTGTTGAGGAGAACGACGAGTTCCAGACACGCCACGCCATGTGCGTGCTCTTATATATGTGCATTAAATACAGCTATTTGTTCGTTCAATAGAGTGTCTTATTTAAACCGTGTCGACGTATATCTCCAGTAGAGTAGGGCTGCTTCTGTGCACATGGTACAAGTAATAAACTGTTATACAGGGTGTCCCAAAAATGTCGGTTTTCCTTGATAAGGGTGACTCAGGGGGTGATTTGAAACAACTTTTTCCTTAGCGAAAATATTGTCCGAAGCTTCGTTAAGGAGATATTAACCAAAAACCCCGACCAATCAGAGCGCACGCCTTCCGCCCAAGCTCCCGCGGTAGCGTTGGCTACGCGGTAGGCGACCGCGCTTGTGCTACGAACGTACGAACAAGCAAGTCGGCATGCATCGAAGGAAACCGCGTTACACAGTTTTTTTTTAAAGCAGAATCTTAAATAAGAATAATTTGAAGTGAGAGGACAAGAAGTACGTAAATTTCGTTTTTAAATAAGGCATAAACGAAGAGGTAACGTAACAGAAAATGTACGACAAGTGATCGTAATTCGTTATTGAGGTAAAAATCCGTAGTTTAACAACGGCCAACACAACTAAATTTAAAAAATAATATTAGGTGTATGAATAAATTCTTTCCGACTGGAATTTCTATCGCGGTGGTATTCAGAAGCTGACAGAAAAATGGCAAAAGGTAATTAACAATAATGGAAATTATTTCGATGATCGAGTTGTTTTCATATTTTTTAAATCGAACTGTTATTGTACCCTAAAATCGGAAAGAATTTATTTCTACACCTAATAATCACCAATAAATTAAACAAAACTCACCCTTTCGGACATTCCTTTCCTTGCTTCCCTTCCCTTTTCGGAAACCTGTGTCACTAGGCCACTGTACCGATCCTGGTCATCGGCGTCCAGTGCTCAGCTGATCGCAGGGTCAATGTACCGAATATTCACTTCACTGCACGGCTACTAACACTGTTCACTTAATTTATGTTTCACGGAACGTGTTGTTCTTACGTTATAAAAATTGGTGGCCCCGAAAGGAGCCGATTACTGTTAATTACTGGGACGAGATTACTACTATGACCCGGCGAAAAGAAGACTCGTGGCAGACGGTCTCGGGCTGTGCAGTTCGCTGCTGTGACGATTGGTCGCGTCACCTATTTGGGCACACTTTTACAGACGGGGCACACGTATTTTGGTTATTGGCTGAAGTTGCCACATACATTGTCGCACCGCGCGGCGAAGAGATCGAACGAAACACGAGATCGAGTGGGATAGAGCGATCTGACCGATGATCGTCAAAACAAAACAATAGCATAGGCTACAGATCGCTCTATCCCACTCGGTCTCGATGTGTTTCGTTCGATCTCTTCGCCGCGCGGTGCGACAATGCATGTGGCCCGCATATGATACCCGCAATAACTATTGTGGCCGGAAACGAAAGTCTCGAAGGAAAACATGCTTTGTTCAAAATTCAATCACGAAAGGAACGGAAAGCGGCTTACTCAAAAATAGTTTCGCTGGCGCGTGTAACGTCCGATTGCCAGGGACAACTGATCGTTACTGGTTCTCGAGAGGAAAGCGGCGTCCCCTCGAGTATAGGAATGGTGGGGTTTCATTATTACAGAGTAAAGGAGTAAAATCCAACTTAAACTTTAACAATGGCTTGTTTATTCAACAAATAATTATACTTTAAGGTAACAAATTATATTAACTACAGCTATGATTACAATGTTTTTTGGTTTTTATATTTTATGTATCTATATATATATATATATATGTGTCGTATTATGTACAAGATATGTATGTGTTGCAGTGTACAGCCGCTACCGTCTCCGGAGCGAGCTAAATGCCTTTGCAAGAGCGAGGTTCTATAACCTTTGAATGCACAACCGAAAAAGGAGCACCTGTATCTTGTCCACTGAAGACCAGCCGCTACCGTCTCCGGAGCGAGCTAAATCTTACTGGTCAGACCTTAGCTACCTCTACTTTTATGCACTCGCAAGCAGAGTGTTGACTGATGCACTGTGCTACGTACACCTCCTTTTATACCATAGTTTTGGCGGATTAGCGCACGCGCAGTGGTTTTCTCGCTTATTAACTTATATTTTAACTTATATTCTTAACAACGCTTATAATCAATTATTCCTAGTGTGTTTCGTAATATTCGTCTTTTTACCTTCGCTTAAATTATAATTTGTATGTAATAGTATGTACAGTGAGTCTACGCGTGTCATAATGTATCGCTGTTTTACCGACTGTCGGTAACACCGGGTTTGAGTCCGCGTGGGACGTTACAAGCGCGTTTCATAAACCATGCCGACCATCTGCACGCCAAATGTTCGTATTTGGTCGTGCCGATGGCCGCTACATCGCCCCCCTGCCAGTGCAAACGTTACTCTACGAAGTCATGATGCTAGTTACACTAAGTTATCAGCTAAGGTACACTAAATTTAAACTTGTAAGCTATTTACAAATCTACAACTACTTAACTATTTACACTAAAAATTTACTAGAAACCGACTTGTAAACGCGACGAAAATCTCACACGCCTACCGGAACGTGTCCGTACCGGTTCTTGCGCGGAAGTCAACGTAGTGTCGCTGGTACCTGGTTGCGGGGTACGAGATGACGTCTGCACTTGCGTCTGGGTTGACTCGTCATTATTTTCGAATAAGTACGCCGGTTTGAGTCTATCGATCGATATTGTCGTATCTTTTCCTTTAAACCGGACTACGTACGTTTTTTCAGAACGAGAAACGACGGGAAACGGTCCTTCGTAAGGGTTTTGCAAAGAAGCCCTTACAGCGTCGACACGTACGAAAACATGTGAAACGGTGACTAAATCCTTAAACACGAAAACTCTTTTCGCTCCGTGTCGTGATCCCGCAACCGGTCGTAGATCCCAAAACCATGCGCGAAGTTGCCCCACCAATTCTACCGGTTCCGCGTCGCCTCTCGTCGAATCGGCGAAGAATTCAGCAGGCAAACGTAAATTCTCGCCATACACTAATTCAGCGGCTGATGCTCCCGAATCTAAACGGTAAGCCGCTCTAATGCCTAATAAAACTACCGGTAGCGCGTCGGACCACCGTTCGTCACCGTGGCATTTGATCGCTGCTTTCAGCTGTCTGTGAAAGCGTTCTACCAAACCGTTCGCTGCCGGGTGATACACGGTAGTTCGTAAATGCGTAGTACCCAATAAAACATTAAGTTGCCTAAACAAATGCGACTCAAATTGTCTGCCTTGATCAGTGGTAACATGTAGAGGTGTACCGAAACATGCTACCCAACCAGCAACGAACGCTCTCGCGACTGTTTCGGCCTCGATATTATCAATCGGAAAAACTTCCAGCCATCGCGTAAAGCGGTCCACGCACGTCAGACAATACCTATTGCCTCGCGACATCGGCATAGGGCCCACTAGGTCGATATGTACATGTTCGAACCTAGTGGACGGCAACACAAAATTACCGACAGGATTGGATACGTGTTTGCTTACTTTAGCGCGTTGGCAACCGAGACAACTACGAGTCCATTCGCGACAATCTTTATCCATGGAAGGCCACACAAAACGTTGTTTAACTAAACCTACCGTGGCTTTAATCCCGGGATGTGAAAGTTCATGTGTGGACATGAATGCCTGTCGTCGGAAAGATTTCGTAACAAACGGTCTGACCCTACCTATAGAAATATCGCAATAAATTTCGGTGTCGCTGTTCAATAACTTGACCCGTTTGAGCTGTAATGAGGTACCAGACGCAGTAAGGAGTTCCTTCAACTCCTCGTCCAACACTTGCGACCGAGCTAAATCGTCATAATTTAGCGATGTGGTTACGGACTCTATTCTCGATAACGCGTCTGCTACCTCATTCTCTTTGCCACTAACATGCCGAATATCAGTCGTGAACTGGCCGATTAAATCTAAATACCTAAACTGCCTCGGTGTACATTTGTCCTGCTTTTGATTAAATGCATACACCAAAGGCTTATGGTCGGTGTACACTGTGAATGTTCGACCCTCTATCGCATGTCGAAATTGCTTCACAGCCGAATATATCGCTAATAATTCCCGGTCGTATGTACTATACTTTTGTTGTGTCTGCGACAAAGATTTCGTATGAAAAGCTAACGGTTGCCACGAATTTCCTTCTCGCTGCTGCAAAGTCGCGCCTAACGCAAAATCTGACGCATCTACCATAATCGCGAGCTGTAAACTGCTTGATGGATGTGCCAATAACGCAGCATCGGCTAGCGCATCTTTCAATTGTTGCAACGCGGTTTCCGTCTCAATCGACCATTGCACGGGGGCGTCGCCTTTAACTTTCACACCTCTTAGCAGCTGATTAAGCGGTGTTTGTAATTTCGCGGCTCTAGGTATGAATCTGCGATAGAAATTTATCATGCCTAAAAACCTGCGAAGTTCTTTAACCGTGCGTGGTTTGGGAAAGTCGATTATTGCCCGGACTTTACCGGTAAGCGGTTTCGTACCCTCCGCATTCACAGTGTACCCGAGAAATTTCACCTCTTTCGCGGCGAAAACGCATTTACTCGGTTTAATAACTATACCGTATTGATTTAAGCGTGACAAAAGCTGCCTCACGTGTTCTTTATGTTCAATCTCGTCCTTTGAGGCGACCAAAATATCGTCTAAATATGCATAGCAAAAGTCGAGGCCCCTCAAGACGGTATCGATGAACCGCTGAAACGTTTGCGCAGCGTTTCTCAAACCAAATGGCATGACTGTATATTCGAATAAACCGAAGGGCGTCGTCACCGCGGTCTTTGGAATGTCAGCCGGGTGTACCGGTATCTGGTGATACGCGCGCACCAGGTCTAATGTCGAAAATACAGTTTTACCGTTTAACATACGCGAAAAATCCTCAATATGGGGAATCGGGTAGCGGTCCGGTACCGTGCGAAAATTGAGATTGCGAAAATCACCGACTATCCTCTTTTCATCTTCCCCCTTCGCGACCATGTATAAGGCTGAAGCCTATTGGCTCTTCGAAGGACGTATGTAACCCAGACGAATGAGGATTTCAAATTCCGGTCGCGCGATCTTAAACGATTCCGGGGACAACCTACGCGGTTTACAAAATGTTGGCGGCCCGGGAGTAGTGTTAATATGGTGGACTACCTCGTGCTTAACCTCACGGCCTATTGTTGTCGGCCGCATGACGTCTGGAAACTCCGCCAGCAATTGGTGATAATATGAATCGCCGGTGATGGTCTTCACCGATTCAATGCTGTCCGTGGCTACTTTTCCAATAGCAAACAGGGACGTGGTCCGGTCCAGAAGGCGTCGAGCTTGCAGGTCCACCAGCAGCCCGTAGTAGCTGAGGAAGTCAGCTCCGATGATCGGCTTGGAGACGTCGGCGATTACGAACCTCCAGTTGAAAGCGCGGCGAAAACCCAGATTCAAGCTGAATGCTCCACGCCGTATGTGCTGATGACGGAGCCGTTAGCCGCAAACATTTCGTATGTTGACTTCGCGACTCGTCCTTTCACGCGCGTACGAGGATACACGCAAAGGTCCGAGCCCGTATCGACCAAGAATTGTTCCTTCGTTTCTTGATCGACAACGAAGAGGCGACTTGCCATCGGGCCGTCGCTGATAGCCGCATTCAGTGCCGACTCTTCTCGTTTCCCGCCGAATATTTGCACCCGGGACGGCACTTCGTTGCCTTGTCTCCGAATATCCGGTGGTACCAGCAGTGTTCCTTTGCTGCTGGCGAAAGAGAACGCCTACCACTACGCGACCCCGACCGCCGGCGAGATCCCCCGTCGAAACGATCGCGCGGACGTGCCCTCGATAACTCCGCTATTCTCAGCTCCATGCTTTCCAGGCGTTTTAACAAAACGTCTGAAACCGTGTCTTGTGTCACACTCGCCACTTGCCTTCGTCCCGTACCTTCATGAATCTGGTCACCGATTTCTGCCAATTTGCTCAACTCCAGGTCCGTTTGCGCTGTCACGATGGCGCGAGTCATGGCGGATAGTCGGCTGGCCCACAATGTTCGTAGAAAATCATCCGATACAGTGGTACCTGCCAGATTCCTCATATGCCGGAGGAACTGGGACGGAGTTCTGTCCCCAATCTCTTCCTGCTCCAGGAGCTGCCGAATCTGTGCAGATTGCGATGCAGACAACCGACGAACGAGTTCCCTCTTCAACGTTCCGTACTTATCGGTCGTCGGCGGAGAGTCGAAAATATCTTTAACTTCCAACGCGTACTTGGACTCTAATTGCGACATCGCGTAGTAAAACTTTGTAGTATCCACCGTAATACCATTTATCGCGAACTGAGCCTCTATTTGGTGGAACCACACGCCGGGTTGCTCTGGCCAGAACGGCGGAACGCGAATACTAACGCGATTCACTACCGGCGTCATGGTTGAAACCATAGGGGCGGTATTCGTAGCAGTAGTAGCAGCAGAATTTACATTGTCGGCTGCATCACTACCGATCGCAGAGGCTGCGTCTTCTACAGATGACATGATTTACTGTTCACGAAGCACTTCACTTGAAAAAAAAAATCAAAAACTCTTAGAACTTGTGATCACGTCGGGTGTCACCACTGAAGGAATGAAAGGTAAAACTCTGTTCCCTTATTAAAACACACAATAGTTCTAATTGAGTCTTTATTTCAATGTCTGACAAGATGTTAATACTTGTTGAGGTGTGGGCGAAGACTGGCGTCTGCCGGACGCACAATTTTCCGGCAAGACCCGCGCGACTGAAAACCCCTCTTAATTGGTTGACCCGATGCCGGTATCAACCAATCGGTACCGCTCAGGCCCAAAATCGCGCCACCTATTCTGCGCGTCTTCGACGCGCTTCCACCGTAACGGGGGTGAGACGGCCGGTCGCAGGCCGCCCGGCCCCGCATCGTGAGCCCTTCGGAAACACGGGGTTTATGATACCCGCAATAACTATTGAGGCCGTAACCGAAAGTCTCGAAGGAAAACATGCTTTGTTCAAAATTCAATCACGAAAGGAACAGAAAGCGGCTTACTCAAAAATAGTTTCGCTGGCGCGCGTGTCATAAACCATGCCGACCATCTGCACGCCAAATGTTCGTATTTGGTCGTGCCGATGGCCGCTCCAGCCTGTTGAATATTCATGCATCAAGAATATTCAACTGCGATGAAACCAACATTCAGTTGTGCCCAAAGTCGGATACAGTTCTAACAGAAAAAGGTGCCAAGTCCCTATATAAAGTGGTTGATGCCAATGAAAAAGAAAGCATGACAGTACTTTTCATGTACAATGCCAATGGAACTAGAGCACCTCCTATGCTCATGTATCCATACAAAGATAGAGTCCCGAAAAGAATTATTCAAAATGTTCCAAGTGGTTGGGGTATAGGGATATCTGAAAATGGTTGGATGACCACTGAAACTTTCTACGAATACATTACCAACGTCTTTTACCCATGGCTATTGGACCAGAGTGTGGAATTTCCAGTTATATTATATTTGGATGGACATTCATCGCACGTTACAGTGCCATTAGTTTCATTGTGTAGAAAACATAATTTAGAATTGATAGCACTCTTTCCAAATTCTACCCACATACTCCAACCACTTGACATTGCATTATTTCATCCCTTTAAGCAGATATGGAAAAAAACAGTTCAAAAATGGAAAATTGAAAATGATGAAATGAGATTTAAAAAGGAACACTTTGCTACAGTTTTGAAGATGACATTAGATTCTTTTACACAAGATAGTAAAATAATACAAAATGGATTTAGAGCTTCTGGTTTGATGCTTTTTAATCCTCAGGCTGTAGATTAAAATGTTCTACAGAAAAAAAGAAGAACAGATCTACAATAGAAAATGAGCAGTTTCTGTCAAATAAGTAAAGTTCAACCTACGGTTTCGTAGCCTTTGGACATTGCCAGGCGACGAAACGTCCTCTGTCTCAGGACTCGGGGTTTTCCCCGATTTTTGCACGCGATACGCGTTTCCTTCGGTTTGGGAAGGAACGCGACCGTTGAGGGCATTCGGTTAGAAGTAAGCGTCTTGAGCGGTTGTGCTTATCGTCCGCTCGACATTTTTTCTGCACAGAAGGTTTTGTGTTACATCCTCAAATAAACAATATTCTTTGTTGAGTTTATTAAGACGCGGAATTCATCACTCTCCTCACGTCTCCCACCTCAAGTTTACCCTTTTTATTTATGAAGGCGAACTAAAAAATTGTAATTTTTATTTTCGAGGACTATTTTTTAAACCATTAAGGCGGGGCATATACCGAGATATGCCAAAAAGATAAAGTTTTTTTCCTTGTTTTCAGTGTTTGATATGTCACGAATGTTTCCTGAAAATTGAAGATATATTCATTAGACATAACAGCATTAACATTTAGGGTTGGAAATAAAAAATACACATTTCTTTTAGTCATCATAAATAAGAAATGTTCGATATACATTTAAATTTTCAAAATTTAAAAACAAATCGGACATAAAATCTTGCACTTTTTAGGCAATAAAAAGGAAACTATGAATCAAATAAAAAATCCGCGCTGTCAAAAAACTGAGTAATAGTGTATCATATAGCAGTAGTAATACTATGCCGATTCTAACGCACTTTCAAGGTCATGTCTCTAAGTTACCAACAGCCGATAAGTTACCTACTATCGGTAAGGAAGGAAATATTAATTTTTAAGATCCTAATTTGAAATGGAAAAAATCCACCGCCGAAATATTTTTTTCACAAACCAATATTTTTTAAAAAAACCAATATTTTTTAAAAAAAACCAATATTTTTTTCACAAACCAATATTTTTTCCCAACGTGGAAACATCGAATCTTAAAATTAGATGGCGAGAGAAGGAGGAAGACGGGTAAATAAAATGGAGAAATGTTTTTTTCAATCCTAAGGATGCAGCATATCGCACAATCGCATGTAATTGGAGTCTCACCCTCACGTGTTGAATGTAATATAATACTTTTTGGAAGCGCCGAATCTTAGAATTATGCGTCATCAGAAACTGCGTCATATGATTTTGCGTGCTCGTTTTGTATGCAATGCATTCGAGGGAGAGGGTACGCCGAAAGAGTTAGGCAGAGATACCAAATCATGATATGGATATAAAAGCGAGCTCTAAACTATACAAAGCCTCAAATCGTTGCGACGTGTTGCGACGTGTTGCGCGGAAAAGATATTACATTTACATTCCATTTACGATCATGGAAGAATTCGCGCAAGTTGAACGCCAATTGTTGGATCAATCTGTACGATTGATTTCGCGAGATGAATACCTCGCGTGGGAAAAACGGTGCAACGAGTGTATCGAATCTTTAGAAGAACACAGCCGAGTGAAACGTCCTCGATTATCGATCGGTGTTCGGCAATCGCTGGTTGCTCGAATCGCGCGGCTCGAAGGATTGAAGTATTCGTTGCGCGGACGTTTCGTGCGTGAAGGTGCAGGACATTCGAGCACAGGACTTTTGTGGCGCGAAATAGACACTGCGTTCGATAGCCGCGTATTAACTGGTGCAGTGCTAAATTCGAATTACATCGAGCCGCGCAATTTCCTTCAAGATGCAGACACCATTGTGTTGAAGCATGTGCAGAATGCTTTGAGGAAACATCGAAACCTCAAAGTGAACACGGTGTTTAACGGCGAATTTGTGGCGGGTGACAAGCATGCTTGTAAAAGCATCAATACCCGAAACTGTGAACTCTTCCGCGCATCCGATCTGCAGGAGTGGTACCAGCGATGCGTCATCGAACCCACCCTGGCATCGTTGGAAGAGTTCCAGGAACGCGACAGCGGATGGGCATTGACGAGAATCCTGAATCTAACCATCAATGTCAACAAGTACAATCCGCTGCGCGCGGGATGTCATATCAAGTTACCGCGGAAATTGTCGCTAAAGAAGGCTACAATTAGTGTACAATCCGAGAGACAATGCATGTTTAGCGTGGGCAGTGGTCGCCGCTCTCCATCCTGCCGAACGAGACACCGCGCGTCCAAGTTCATACCCGCACTATGCTTCCGTATTAAATCTCCAAGGTATTGAGTTTCCAATGTCCCTGAAGCAAATTGGAAAGTTTGAGCGGCAGAACGAAATCTCCATCAACGTGTACAGTTTTGAGGAGCGATTGGAGAAGAACACCGAGAGGATAACTGTTGCGGTCTTTCCGCTGCGTCTCGCCAACCAAAAGAGGGATCGACACGTCAACCTGCTCTACACACCTGATCAAGAGCATGGCGATATAGGACACTTCGTGCTAATCAAGAACTTGTCCCGACTGGTGAGCATGCAGCTGAGCAAGCATGGGAAAAAGAAATTCATCTGCGACCGGTACGTATATAAACTTATGACATACGAAATGTCTCGCGAAAAAATTAAATAAAATTTTTTGTTTTTACAGATGCTTGCACTACTTTGGATCCATCGATAAGTTGGAGACCCATGCAGTGGACTGTGGGAATATGAACGATTGTGCCATTCTGCTGCCCAGCGAAGGCGACAATTTCCTCAGTTTCAAGAACCACTGCATGAAGGAGCGACATCAATTCGTGGTTTATGCAGATCTCGAGTGCATCATCGAGAAAACGGATGACAGCATGATGGGTGATAATAAATTACACGCGTACCAGCACCACAAAGTGCACAGCATTGCATATTATATACATTGTTCGTACGATACATCACTATCGATGTATCGATGTCGCCGCGACGCGGATTGTATTTCATGGTTCGTCGATGAACTAAAAAATTTTGCAGATTTTACCAAGCCCATTCTGGCCAATATACTTCTATGGAAAAGTTGACAAAAGACCAGTGGATGACATTTCGCAATACATCACATTGTCATATTTGCGAAGAGCCATTCGAGGCTGATGATGTACGAGTTCGCGATCATTGTCATATATCCGGGCGGTTTAGAGGACCAGCACATTCGAAATGCAATTTAAAATATAAAAATGCGTTTTACATCCCCATAGTTTTTCATAATTTATCCGGCTACGATTCACATTTCATTATCGAGGAAATAGCTGCCGCTTTCAAAGGTCACGTTGACGTATTGCCTATAACTAAGGAAAAGTATATTTTTTGCACAAAAAATGTCGAAGATCCGGCTGAATCAGACTCGCGAAATCATATTAAATTGCGATTCATCGATTCATATAAATTTCTCAATACCAGTCTCGACAAATTAGCATCTTTCCTTAACACAGATCAATTAAAAATTTTACGATCCCAATTTAAAACATTATCCATTGAAGATTTCAATTTATTAACGCGAAAAGGTGTCTTTCCATATGAATACCTTGATTGCTCAAACAAGTTGCAGGACCCATGCTTACCACCGCGCGAGTCATTCTACAGTTCGTTAACGGGTGAGACTGTATCCGAGAGCGATTACGCACGCGCCGAGACTGTCTGGCAACGTTTCGGGATTAGAACCTTGGGCGAATACAGCGACTTGTATTTGAAAACAGATGTATTGTTATTGGCAGATATTTTTGAAAATTTTCGCGAAAGTTGTATCAAGAGTTACGGATTAGATTCAGCGCATTATTATACATTACCTGGTTTCACGTGGGATGCCATGCTAAAACATACCAAAATTACATTCGAATTGCTCACCGACGTCGATATGGTCATGTTTATCGAACGCGGTATACGCGGGGGTTTAAGTCAATGTTCCGGAAGATACGCACATGCCAATAACAAGTACATGCCATCTTACGACACATCGGAACAATCTACCGTTCTGCCCGACGCGTACTAAACCACCTGGCAGCAGACAGGACAAGTTACTCGCGACATTATACGATAAGCAGCGTTACGTTATCCACTATCGCAACCTACAGCAGTGCACGCGTCACGGTCTTCGTATTACAAAGATACACCGCGTGCTTCAATTCGCTCAATCACCCTGGCCCCGCGATTACATCGAACTAAATACACGGTTCAGAACAGGTGCGACAAACGATTTTGAGAAAATTTTGTATAAATTGATGAACAACGCGGTATTTGGTAAAACTATGGAAAACGTGCGAAACCATGTGGACGTAAAACTTTTAACACATTGGGATGGACGATATGGCGCGGAGGCAATGATCGCTAAACCGAATTTCCACAGCAGAAGTGTTTTTTCAGAAAATTTAATAGCTGTTGAATTGCGAAAACTCGAGGTGAAATTCAACAAACAGATATACGTGGGTATGTGCATTCTGGACATATCAAAAATTTGTTTGTATGAATTTCACCACGAGTACATGTCTCCCCTACTCACTCAAAATTGCAAAATTCTGTATACCGACACTGACAGCCTCATTTATCACATTCAATGCGAAGATATCTACGAGACCATGAAACGCAATATCGATAGATTCGACACATCCGATTATCCCATCGACAATGCATATAATATGCCACGCCTAAATAAGAAGGTTCCGGGGTTGATGAAGGATGAAAATAACGGTGCGATAATGACCGAATTCGTAGGTCTTAGAGCGAAAATGTACGCACTCCGCGTAGATGGTAAAAAAGATACGAAAAAGGCGAAAGGCGTCAAGACCAACGTCATAGCCAGGACGATAACTTTTGACGACTACGCGGAGTGTTTGCAAAAGGAGATCGAAATGGTTCGCAGGCAATCATGCATTCGGTCTAAATTGCACAAAGTGTACACCATTTCGGAATCCAAAATCGCTCTAAGTCCATACGATGACAAGCGGTATATCGTACCCGATTCGGTCTACACTCTGCCCTGGGGACATTATAAAATTCCGTTGTAGAATAGAGATTATTGTATTTATTAACTTGTACTTATAAATATTGGAATTATTGCATAACAATAAAATTGTATATACATGTATAGAAGATACAATTGTATTTATTAACTCATCATTATAAATGATGGAATTATATTAAATAAATTATACATATGTATTTATTTTACCGATACATTATTTTTATTGAGTCATGTATTATTATTATTTTACAATACATTATTTTTATTTATCCATGAATTGTATGATTTATCAAACCCCAGCCACTTGACGTATATCTTATCACCCTTCCTACGCAACACTTTTTCCACCAGATACGCATCAGGATCGGTGACGCGCTGCAGCTCGTGTTCATAGAATCCTCCGGCGACTGGTTTTCCACGGGAATCGATGAGCAGATACGTTGCGGGATTAGTTGCCTGTATTTTGGCTATCTTGAACACCTCCGTTGTCCAATTCGGTATATAGCCTTTATCGAAGATGGTTTTAAATTTGCTCACGCGCACAAACGCGCCCAATTTGAATCTTGTTGGAGCTGCGATCTTTATGTTGCTGTATACGGTGGCTAGCAGCTTATCGGCGATCGCAGGGGTAACATCGCGAGGACACATTTTGATGGTTCTATGTTTTCGTGCGTTATCCTCTGCAAGTAGACGCGGTAGCGCATCGATCCATTTATAGGTTCCATTGAGCGTAAACATTTTCCACATGTTGTTCTTCAAAGTTCGATTGAAACGTTCCACGACGGAGGCCTTCATCACCGAATACGTCGAATAATGATTAATACTATGTTTCGTCAAGAGTTTCTGCACATCGGCGTTGTAAAATTCTTTTCCTTGATCGGTTTGTAAATTTTTCGGATATCGATCTCTAAATATCTTTGCAAACGCTTTAGTCACCTCAGCACCACTTTTAGTCTTGAGCGGCAACGCCCATGCATACTTACTCAACACATCGATGACGGTGAGTATGTAGTAGTGACCTTGGTTGAATCGCGAGTACGGACGCATTTCTACAACATCAGCTTGCCACAGATCATCGTATCCATGCACTATGACGCGCCTCCGTGGGAAATGTCTTCGAGCTGGAGCATGCAATTCCTCAACAAGTTGTCGCTTCTTGTGGCTGTGGTTTTCTTCTTTACTCTTGGATTTCGATAATGGTGGCATGTTTGGTCGCATAGGTGTCTTTGACACGAATGGTGCGATAGTTATCGTGCACATGCATTATGTGCTCCCACCCGCCCCGAGGAAATTCTGGTCATGTTTCTGCGGAATAGAATTCGACGCCTTTTGAACGCTGTTTTACAACATTAGCATATCTCTCTGAAGCACGATCAGTTTCCTCTCTAATTCTTCCTGCTGCTCTCTCAAAAGTTTAATACTCTTTTCCATGTATAGTTTATTGACAGCATCGGTGTCAGCCACCGGCTGAGCTACGCGTCGTATCTTGCGTGATTTTGCATCAAAGTCAGCACCGGTCACGCAAAGAGCGTTATCTTGCATATAATTTCGAAGCAAACCGCTCCATTTGTAGTCCATTCTAGCTGCTCCACTCTTCTCGAGCGACACTCCAAATTTGTTGATCGGCATCTCGATGCATACAGCGCACATCATAGGCGCGCGGCTTAATTTATAATGAGGCCTGCCTCACGGAGTTCCTCGATAATCGATAGAATTTCATTGTCGTGCGAGTTGTTACCCGCCTGACGCGACGCTTCTAGCAAACGGAATCGGTCCACCAGCTCGTTGGGATCGTCCCAGTGCACGTAATCGATCTTGTTATCGTTTGCCACCATGACTCGCGGTGTTGTTAGACCTTTCCCTGTCCTACTAACCGATACACGAGGGAGTAGCGGTGCAATTACATGTTTGTACTTGTATCCCTTGTTGCCCAATATGGGATTTTGAGCATCATGACCGCGTCTGTGTGCATTCGTCGTCAGCAGTATACTTTTGCAGAAGTAAAGTAGGCTCGAGTATCTACATCAAGACCTACAGTGAATATGTGATGCGCTCATACGATAAATCCTAGAAACCCAATTCCTAGTATAGCGTATACTATACCGATGTTGCCAAATGCTTCTTTTTTACCACTTTCATTATAAATAATATGTGAGATTAGTCCAAATCCTGGCAGAATTAAAATGTATACTTCGGGGTGTCCAAAGAATCAAAATAGATGTTGGTATAGAATGGGGTCTCCTCCACCTATGGGGTCGAAAAATAATGAATTTAAATTTCGATCTGATAAGAGTATTGTAATAGCTCCTGCTAGTACTGGTAATGAAATTAATAAAAGAATTGTTGTAATAAAGACTAATCATGGAAATAGAGGTATTTTGTCATAGTTTAGTGAAATATTTTTTATATTTAAAATTGTTACAATAAAATTGATTGCCCCTATAATTGATGAAATACCTGCAATATGAAGAGAGAAAACTGTTAGATCTATTGATGACGATGGGTGGTATGTATAAGATGATAGGGGTGGATAGATAGTTCATCCTGTTCCAGATCCCGAATTTAAAACTATTCTTATGATAATAACTAAGATTGCTGGTGGGAGTAGTCAAAATCTTATATTATTTATTCGTGGGAAAGCCATGTCGGGCGCTCCTAATATTAACGGTGTGAGTCAGTTTCCGAAACCTCCGATTATGAATGGTATAACTATGAAGAAAATTATAACGAAGGCGTGTGAGGTTACAATAGTGTTGTAGATTTGATCGTTACTAATTCAATTTCCTGGATTTCTTAATTCTATACGAATAATAAATCTTAGGGATGCTCCAATTATACCTGCTCATATTGCGAAAATAAAGTATAGTATGCCAATATTTTTGTGATTGGTTGAGTATAATCATGTTTTATAGTATATTAAAATTTATATACATATTAATATAATGTTAATTTTGAAGATTAAAAGTTTATTTTAACTTAAAATTTTAGTTCTATGCCTGATAAAAGGAGTAAATTGTAAATTTATTAATGAAGTTGATTTCTGGGACTAAGTTTCTATAGTTTAAGGAAAATATTGAATTGCAAGTTTAAAGATAATGTTAATGTTTAGAAGTTAATGTATGTGTATATAAATGATGTAAATAGTATGATGTGAATTACTATTATATTTTTTTGAGACTTTATTAACGGTATTTTTATGAATATTTTGTTAAAGTTGTTAAAATTGTAAATATTATTGTTTATAAAGTTTATGTATCTTCAGATTATAACAAATCTTGATAATATTACAATAATTGATATTAGTTTAAATTGAGTATTTATTATAATAAGATTTTCAATTAATGATCATTTTATTATAAATGTGGCTATTGGAGGGAAGTATGAATATGATACTATTATTAAAAAAAATATGATTTTTATTTTTTTGTTTATGTTGAACTCATATTTTAATGTATTAGTTATTTTATTTAATATAATTAATAAGTTTATTGTAATGATTGAGTATAAGATGAAGTATGATATGAATATGTAGAAATTTATATATATTATTAAAACTATTATTCTGGTTTGATGAATTGATGAGTAGGATATAATTAGTTTTAATGAATATTTATTAATTGTTATGATTGGTGAAATAATTATTCTTGTCAGAGTAATTAATAATATGAGGGTATTTATTTCAGTTATTAGATGTATGATGTTGAGTGGGATAAATTTTATAAGGGTTATTAGGATTCTTAGGTTTATATATCTAATTGATTTACTTATTAGGTTAAATCAGTAGTTGAATGGGAATATAGCAATTTTGATTATAACACTAATTACGATTAAGATATTTATATTGATTGAGGGGTTATATAATAATCCTACGAATATAATTGTTCTTCTAATGAATGAGATAATAAAATATATAATTCTGGAGTTGTAATTTTTTGCTATAATGATTATACTAATAAAAGATATTGTTGAAATTTCTAGGGTTATTCATAGAAGAATTTTATTTCTTATAATTAGATTGATTAAAATTATTAATGTAATGATTATGACTTGTATGCTAGTCTTATTTGTGAAATTAATAAGGTTATTATATATTTTAATGTAAGTGCATGTAAAATTTTGAATTTTAAAGTATTAAGGATATTAATAAATATAACCTAATTAATAATTTATTTATAGTTTAATATTAATATTCTTAAATAATATTATGAATTTTCTATTAATTATATAAAAAAAAGTTGAATTTCTATACTTAGGGTATGAACCTAAAAGCTTGATTAGCTTATTTATATGATATTCAAGATTGATTTATAGTAATAGTAAAAAATTACATGAGTATTTTATCAAAATATTCCTTTTATCAGGCATATTACTGAATGGTGGGATTGATTATTAATATTTAAATTTGAGGAGATTGGTATTCAAAATTACGTAACGGTTTGTGATTTGGTCGGAGGTTTCCAAAAAACTTAACGTTGAATTAAATTTGAATAGAATAGCTTCAAATTATGCACCAAAAAAATTAAGGTTGGTGGGAGGAGTATTTTTGTTTATCGGCATCGGTGTATGTGGTATCGTCGGGAATTCTCTTAAAAATCAGTTCGTAAAGACCGGGTGTTCCTCCGTATTTTACATCATCGATGACTATATTATCATCCTTGTCTATATCGAAAGCCTTATCCCCAAGCATCGTTCCACTACCACCAAAGTATATGCCATACACATAGTCCATGGTCATATCCCTATCACTACTTAGGATTGTGCTCATATATTTTTGACCCAGCGGACCGAAATGGTTGCGCAACGTTTCTCGTCCCTTGGATGTTTGGAGTTGATGCCAAACAGATGTTGCAAACGACTCATCGGCAGAAGTTTCGAAAACGTCGTCATCATTGGTTGCGACCGATTGTACAGTGGGAAATGTATTTATTAGTGTGGAAGAAACCATGGAATCGTTTGACGTGACATTCTGCCGTTTCCGCTTCGATTGAACTGGTGTGGAGGTTACGAGTGATTTTTTCGATGACACGTTTGGTCGTTTCCTCTTTGTTTTAGGCGTTAATGTTTCATTCCCTTCAGCGTCTGTGCTAATCAGCGGTGATGTGTCGTCAGCTTCTACCGCAGTAGTATTTTCCACCATATGTTTTAGGGGTTCGACAACAGGTTTAAAGTATCTCTCCAACGCGATATCTTCCTCCATCTTGCCGGTCTTCAAAGCCTGATATTTCTTGCGGATGGCTTGACTGATTTTTGCAATTTC
Organism: Andrena fulva; assembly: GCA_946251845.1. Classification (NCBI taxonomy): domain Eukaryota; kingdom Metazoa; phylum Arthropoda; class Insecta; order Hymenoptera; family Andrenidae; genus Andrena; species Andrena fulva. Next base: position 15,258,734 of record OX276333.1, on the reverse strand, counting down.
CTTCACTATTCTCTCGCGATCCTTAATCTCCAGACTATCGATATCAATCATCGTTGTACCGCAGACGTTGCTTTCCCACCGACGTGTCGACGACAAGTGACAATCTCATGGTATGGCAAACTCGTTAAATCCCTTTCTATAACGTCCATTGGACATCGTGCTATCCTTGTCTATTACCACGAAACCATACTCCCGCTGCCAACAATTATGACACAACGCGCAGAAATCTTCATAAGACATATCAGTGTTTACGTGATCGTTGTACACATGTTTCAAGTTGGTACCATCCTGCTTAAACAGAATCAGCAGATTCGCATTGTCGCGTATAAGATGTTTGGGAATCTTTGCATACGTCTGACAGAGATAGAAGCAGTCAACGTTCGAGTGGCGCCCCATTGCAAAGTATTCCCTTATCGTATCTTGCTTGTCACATGCAACGTCATCAAAGATAAAAATAGAATTCGGAAGCGATTCGCTCGGTGGGATGACGTCACTATTATTCGAAAACGTAAAGTAGCCAATTTCATCTATCGGAGTCAATAAATTCTCCAAATACAGATATTTTGGCTGTTGCAACGACTTGGAATACACGTACACGTTCTCGAAGCGAACGCCATGTGGACTTTCCAACAAGCTCATCAGCACGTTGGTCTTTCCACAATTTGATGGACCGCAAATGAGGCAGCGTATAGTGTTTGGTAGCATGCTGCCATGTATGCGTCTTGTTTTCGAGGACATCATTTGCGATTTATCATCGAAATTTGTCACGCGTATCGTTACAGGTTGTCGCACGAATCGCATCCTCTCCGCGAACTGTGAAAAATGATTTTGATACATCGAAGCGGCGACGCGCCATATTTATAGGTCCGCGCCGAAGCAAAACAGCTCAGTATTCAAAATGCTTCTGGTTCTGTCGGATAATTGTGATATTCGAGACCTAACCTCTGAGCAGCTGAAATATATACCAAAGATTATTCTACTGCGAGAGTTTAGCAGACACATTGATCAGTTGTGTATAATTCGAAGAAGTAGAAGCTGATAGCCAGTGAAAATTCACCATGGGCCCACATAGGATAAATTTTCTGAACGCTCTACGAGGTCAGTTGCTCACCAAACTCGACAGCTACAGGTCGTGGAGGAGTTTTTTTATTTTTTGTGTTGTACGTTTCATATTTTTTGTGCCAAAATGGGAGTATCAAGGATTGCGCCAGAGTGTGACCCCGAGGTATGTACAAAACAATATTTTTAACATTTATCGCGTTTAATCTTTGAAATCGAGCGAGCTCAAATCATACCGTCGTGTCAATATTAAATCGGGGGTTTCTATGCCTAGCGTTCGCCACCACCATCGCCTACGGAGTTGGCGGATTGGAGTCCGTGGCAGCCGTTGCCACCGCAATCACCGACGTGGTCAGCGGATTGGGGCTCGCCGCAGCCGTCGCCACCTTCGCCACCTTCGCCGCCATCGTCACCATCGCCGCCGTCGCCGCCACAAGTGGTATGTAGTAGTTTGCATTGTTTTATATGTTTAATGTATCAGTGTTATATCAACGTTTGTGTTTGTGATCTAGGACATGCCGCTGTACAATTTGGGAGTCTCGCTGGCGGAACTGGAGGCACTCCAGGTACAGATGCGACGGTCAGGGCCAGTGATTGGCCCCATGATGGCTGCGCGGGTGCGGCGACAGGAGCCCAATGTTGGTTCGCGGTGGGCCCCGTATTGGGTGCCGCGGCCTCCATCGCCCTCATCGCTCTCATCGTCCCCGTCACCCCCTCGTCACCGACTCCATAGTTTTTAATTTTTTACATTTTTATATTTATATTGTATTTTATATTCTTGATTTTTTAATTTTATATATTGTCTTTTTCTATATTCTTTTATATTGCATTTTTCTATTTTTCTCTTTTTGTATTTTTTCTATTTTTATTATTATATCGTATTTTATTTTTAAATTCTTTATTATATTCTATTTTTGTATTATTATATTATATTTTATATTTTTATATTTTTTCCCTTTTTTGTAATACAGGGTGTCCCAAAAATGTCGGTTTTCCTTGAAAGGGGTGATTCAGGGGGTGATTTGAAACAACTTTTTCCTTAGCGAAAATATTGTCCGAAGCTTCGTTAACGAGATATTAACCAAAAACCCCGACCAATCAGAGCGCGCGCCTTCCGCCCGAGTTCCCGCGGTAGCGTTGGCTACGCGGTAGGCGACCTCGCTTGTGCTACGAACGTACGAACAAGTAAGTCGGCATGCATCGAAGGAAACCGCGTTACACAGTTTTTTTTAAAGCAGAATCTTAAATAAGAATAACTTGAAGTGAGAGGACAAGAAGTACGTAAATTTCGTTTTTAAATAAGGCATAAACGAAAAGGTAACGTAACAGAAAATGTACGACAAGTGATCGTAATTCGTTATTGAGGTAAAAATCCCTAGTTTAACAACGGCCAACACAACTAAATTTAAAAAATAATATTAGGTGTATGAATAAATTCTTTCCGACTGGAATTTCTATCGCAGTGGTATTCAGAAGCTGTCAGAAAAATGGCAAAAGGTAATGAACAATAATGGAAATTATTGCGATGATCGAGTTGTTTTCATATTTTTTAAATCGAACTGTTATTGTACCCTAAAATCGAAAGAATTTATTTCTACACCTAATAATCACCAATAAATTAAACAAAACTCACCCTTTCGGACATTCCTTTCCTTGCTTCCCTTCCCTTTTCGGAAACCTGTGTCACTAGGCCACTGTACCGATCCTGGTCATCGGCGTCCAGTGCTCAGCTGATCGCAGGGTCAATGTACCGAATATTCACTTCACTGCACGGCTACTAACACTGTTCACTTAATTTATGTTTCACGGAACGTGTTGTTCTTATGTTATAAAAATTGGTGGCCCCGAGAGGGGCCGATTACTGTTAATTACTGGGACGAGATTACTACTATTACCCGGCGAAACGAAGACTCGTGGCAGACGGTCTCGGGCTGTGCAGTCCGCTGCTGTGACGATTGGTCGCGTCACCTATTTGGGCACACGTATTTTGGTTATTGGCTGAAGTTGCCACATGCAGGGATCGGCTGACTCCAGCTCTCGCTGACACGTACAGGACCGGTGGTAATGTGTGCGCGAATTGACTCCAGCTACGCGAGCTAGAGTCGGCCGAAACCACGCTAGCAGCGAGTCAACGTTGTAGTGACGTAAAAGCATGTGACGTCACATTCGCTTCGCGTTCTCGTCAATTCACGCACTCATTACCACCGCTCCTGTACGTGTCAGCGAGAGCTGGAGTCAGCCGATCCCTGGCCACATGCATTGTCGCACCGCGCGACGAAGAGATCGAACGAAACACATCGAGACCGAGTGGGATAGAGCGATATGTAGCCTACGCTATTGTTTTGTTTTGACGATCGTCGGTCAGATCGCTCTATCCCACTCGATCCCGTGTTTCGTTCGATCTCTTCGTCGCGCGGTGCGACAATGTATGTGGCAACTTCAGCCAATAACCAAAATACGTGTGCCCCGTCTGTAAAAGTGTGCCCAAATAGGTGACGCGACCAATCGTCACAGCAGCGGACTGCACAGCCCGAGACCGTCTGCCACGAGTCTTCGTTTCGCCGGGTAATAGTAGTAATCTCGTCCCAGTAATTAACAGTAATCGGCCCCTCTCGGGGCCACCAATCTTTATAACGTAAGAATACACACGTTCCGTGAAACATAAATTAAGTGAACAGTGTTAGTAGCCGTGCAGTGAAGTGAATATTCGGTACATTGACCCTGCGATCAACTGAGCACTGGACGCCGATGACCAGGATCGGTACAGTGGCCTACTGACACAGGTTTCCGAAAAGGGAAGGAAAGCAAGGAAAGGAATGTCCGAAAGGGTGAGTTTTGTTTAATTTATTGGTGATTATTAGGTGTAGAAATAAATTCTTTCCGATTTTAGGGTACAATAACAGTTCGATTTAAAAAATATGAAAACAACTCGATCATCGAAATAATTTCCATTATTGTTAATTACCTTTTGCCATTTTTCTGTCAGCTTCTGAATACCACCGCGATAAAAATTCCAGTCGGAAAGAATTTATTCATACACCTAATATTATTTTTTAAATTTAGTTGTGTTGGCCGTTGTTAAACTACGGATTTTTACCTCAATAACGAATTACGATCACTTGTCGTACATTTTCTGTTACGTTAGCTTTTCGTTTATGCCTTATTTAAAAACGAAATTTACGTACTTCTTGTCCTCTCACTTCAAATTATTCTTATTTAAGATTCTGCTTTAAAAAAAACTGTGTAACGCGGTTTCCTTCGATGCATGCTGACTTGCTTGTTCGTACGTTCGTAGCACAAGCGCGGTCGCCTACCTCGTAGCCAACGCTACCGCGGGGACTCGGGCGGAAGGCGCGCGCTCTGATTGGTCGGGGTTTTTGGTTAATATCTCCTTAACGGAGCTTCGGACAATATTTTCGCTAAGGAAAAAGTTGTTTCAAATCACCCCCTGAGTCACCCCTTTCAAGGAAAACCGACATTTTTGGGACACCCTGTATATATTTCTTAAACGCATATTATTTCTCCATTTTATTTACCGGTTTTCCTCCTCTCTCGCCATCTAATTTTAAGATTCGATGTTTCTACGTTGGGAAAAAATATTGGTTTGTGAAAAAAATATTGGTTTTTTGAAAAAAATATTGGTTTGTGAAAAAAATATTGGTTTGTGAAAAAAATATTGGTTTGTGAATAAAATATTTCGGCGGTGGATTTTTTCCATTTCAAATAAAAAATTAATATTTCCTTCCTTACCGACAGTAGGTAACTTATCGGCTGTTGGTAACTTACAGACATGACCTTGAAAGTGCGTTAGAATCAGCATAGTATTACTACTTATAGCCATGTAGAATTTGAAGTAAATCGGTTGAGTAGTTTTTGATTCATTTATTGGTACTTTTTTTTATTTTTATTATTTTATAATTAGGTATAGGGTAAACACACCAATAAATGAACACTTAAGGCTAATGAATGAACACTTTCATAAAATTATGTTTGCAGCGCGATTGATTCCACGTGCTTCAAAAATTGTTTGGATATGAAGCAAGAAATTCAAAGAAGTGTCTAATTAATTAGTTGCTTATTTTAATAACTTATTTTACTCATTTTAATATAAAATGTCCATTCACTGGTACGTGTTCATTTACTGGTACATCCACCCTATGAGGGAATTCTTCTCAGGCAGTCATATCGGCCGGTATCAAAATTATTGGTTCATTTTTAGTACATTTTAATAAAAGCTTTTTTTTAAAAAAAAATTTCACTACAAAGTATTTCATGCTTTTTAGTGAAAATATTGTATTGTCATCGGAATTACATATGTGTGCAAAATTTCAAGCCGATCGGATATGTTGAAGTGGGTCAAAATTAACATACAAGATTTCACCCTGACAATCTAACGAACTCACAACTGAAACTAAATAAAAGCTTGTAAAAAAATGAACCTAAAGAACTTGATTTATAATTCACACCATACTATACGAATACGTCAGTATTCGAATACATCAGTATTCGAATAGTATTCGAATACTTAAATATTCGAATAGTATTCGAATACTTGAATATTCGAATTATATTTGCCAAATAATTGAGCAACTGAAGTATTCGAATATTCGAGTACCGAAAATTCGACAAATAGTCCCAGCCCTAATTGGAACGGCCACCTTTAAGGCTGCCGTCTCAGCGGGCGTTGAATGTGTGCGTACGCTCACACAAGCTAGGAAAAGCGTGTACGTATACGCGTGTAGTAAACAAACCGTAAATTACAACTTTCGTCCTGGAATCGGCAAGAAGGAAGTTTTTGCGGGTATAGTTGCCTTCAGTAGACATTCGTGCAGGGTGGTCTGGTTCGTTTGAACACTAATAACCACCGTACGTTGAAATAATAATGAATTTATGACCCGAAAACTGACAGAATGAGGCTTCAAGGCTTCTCCGTTGGTGGCGCCACTGGTATGGTCGAGCCACGTAGCACCAACGTGACGTGTACGCAGGGCCGACGCGAGGTTAGCTGGCGCCTGTATGCAAGAAAATTTTTGGTGCCCCCAAATTTTTGCACTTGTTTTCTATTTAATATGTTTAAAAGAATTACATTTATATTTCGTTTATGTGGGGTGTTAGATTCCTTTATTATTAAGCGTACGATGTGGTTTTTTAGCGTCCCATTCGGCTGGCGCCCTTATGCGGTGCATGGTTCCGCCGGCCCTGCGTAAACGCGATGTAGTAAACAAACCGTAAATTACAACTTTCGTCCTGGAATCGGCAAGAAGGAAGTGTTTGCGGGTTTAGTTGCCTTCAGTAGACATTCGTGCAGGGTGGTCTGGTGCGATTAAACGCTAATAAGCACCGTATGTTGAAATAATAATGAATTTATGAATCGTGTACTAAGAACAGCCCGAAAAATGACAGAATGAAGCTTCAAGGCTTCTCCGTCACCGGCGCTAATGGTATATTCGTGCCTTGTACCATCAAAACCGGTGAAAGTCCAAACTAGCCGATAAAAGTAGGAAAGACATAGTTGCCGAGACGTATCGAGAGTCAGATCGCGCTGTTGCCGCATTTCCCCTATTACTATTTTGTCGTCATGAAGGCTTGAATGAGTCACGGCGAAGCGGCTAGAGAACAAAGATGGGCAAAGATAATATCTGGAAAACTCAAATAAAAGACACTATGTGATTATCCGTTATGAACCGAAGTGCCAAAAATAATCCGATTTATACTGTGTTTAAATTTATTTTCATCTGGAAAGTCTCATGAGTATATTATTGAAACGTCCTGGAGATTTTGTTCAAATTGAACTATGTTAGAGTCCATGTGAAAATAAAGAGGATTTAAATAATCATTTTGCCAAATTCGAAAGGTAATTTTCAAAAAATCGATGAAAGTTGAGTACTTTGAGGGTCTGTATTTATAAAACAATTTTGAATGTGACAAAATGTGACAACTTGAACCCCTCTTATTTTCACATGCACTATAACGTGTTTCAATTTGAACTAAATCTCAGACACTAAATCTCAAAGTGATCCGCTTGGCATGGAATGAACCGTACATATGATATTTTCCATTCTAATCGAAATGGATCGTAACCCACTTCCAACTATCGCGTTCTTTACGAAAACGACAAAAGCTTCTACATTCGGGACGCTAATCGCATTGCGATTACCGAAAATACACAATTTATCGAGAAATGATACTAAAACTTTGCAGGCGTTCGTAGTATATCACCATCGCAATTGCAGTACAAGAAAATAATTATTTTTTAGTGACTTTAGCACTATAGCGTTTAAGCAAACTGTTAAACTGTATACAGGAATAAAAGATATTTCTAAAAAAGTTTGAGCTGTGAAATGTAAATCCACAAACACTAAAAACTAGAAAATAAAAAATATATAAAAAAAATTTATTACAAATGCACTAAAAACTAAAAAAATAATTATTTTCTTGTACTACAATTTTGATGGTGTTAATATCACTTTAAATAATTCATTTTAAATAAAATCGTGGGGCACCATGTGCAACCAGAAGTTGAAGTATTAAAGTGATTCATATCGTGTTATGAAATATCGTGCCCTATGATTTTATTTAAAGTGAATTATGTGATATTAACCAGGGATCGAAAAAGTTCTGAAACTTTTCAATAGGTTCCATTTAAAACAAATGCCGCGGAACTTTTTTAAAAATGTTCTCACATTATAAGTTCTCAGAAGAACCGATAAAATAAAAGTTCTTGAAAATAAAAGTTCTAGTTGGAATGGAACTTATAAAATATAAGAATAAAAATTTCTGTATAACAGGAACAGATATTTTGTTCACCGATATTAAAAAAGTTCTCAATCGTTGTAACAAACACTAAATACTATTCAATGGATAGTACTACAAGAATATTAAATAATTCATACAGTTAAATTGATATTTTGAATTTGTTATTTATATGTAATACTTACCTACGTAGATGTTTTAGAATCGTTATAATAAAAGTTCCATGAAAACAAGTTATATTAGAACGTTTATTAAAAAAGTTTTCATAAGATAAAGAAAAGTACTAAACTATTAGGTACGAGTTTTATTTAACAATATAATTTTACGAGCAAAATATTGTCTAGGTTTGTAGAACTTAAATTACATCTATGGTCGTTTAATATGAACTTCAATAATTGAGTACTTTTCTTTATCTTTTGAAAACTTTTTTAATAAATGTTCTAATGTAATTTGTTTCCATGGAACTTTTATTATATAGGTTCTAAAATATCTGTTCCATGAGAACACTTTTTAAAGAAGTTCCTGAAGGTAGCATTTGTTTCATTAAAAATTCCACAGAAACAGATATTTTCCGAATCGAAACAAATAAGTTCTAACAGAATTTTTAAAAAACGAGGGTCCGAGAACTTTTTCGATCCCTGATATTAACACCATACATTTTTTTTTATATTATCTAAATAAAACACATGGCACTAGCAGTATGAAATTTTTTTTTTTATTTTGATTAGTTAGTAATTGATGAATATGTTATGCCCGCCCACCACGCTTCCTCTTCGTCTGCCGCCGCGGCCTCCCCGGCCTCTCCGGTTATCCCCGCCACGGCCGCGCTGGTATCTTAGCCGCCGGATTTCTCTCTTCATCTGAAACAGTACAATAAAAATTAAATTTTCTACTTCCATTTTCTACTACGCTCGAGACGAGATTCACTACAGCATAATTAAACAATTTTTAATTCTTCATCGAATCGATATGGCAGTAACACCAATGGATTTCTTATGTTTTATCGATGAAAATCATACTAAATTTCGCAAAGATCCGAAGGGAAATGGAGAACTTGAGATTCGTCATTTTTTAGTGCTATATTATGAGGCAGTGAGAGCGACAATCCATTGGTGTAACGGCAATATCGATTCGATGAATAATTAAAAATTCTTTAATTATGCTGTAGGACTACATTTCACGTTCGACCACGCGGTGTCGTTTCGTTTTTGCCGGGCTTTGCCGTCGCCGTTCATACCAAACAAACTTCAGAAAAACACACACATTCAACATAACTTGCCTTCGAAATTTGTTTCCTCATCCTCTTCGCATCCTCCTCCTTTTTCTTTTCCGCTTCCTCCTCCTTTTTCTTCTCCAATTCCTTCTTCTTTTTCTCCTCCTCCTCTTCCTTTCGTGTTTTGTCTTGCACCTCCTCTACATCCATGATCTGGAAATGAAATAATGAATGTATTATTTTATGGCAAATAGTAAGGATTGTACAACGTGATTCTCTCGCTAGAGTCCTAATAAACCGAGAGCTGGCTACATAGGGGTCAACGTGACTCAATGCAGTCACAGTTGTTATTTAAAAATGTTGGATTAGTGTTGCCGAATACGAAATCGGCGGTTTGCTGCGTCAGTCCGGGGAACTAACGCGGGGGTGGACGGTCTATTGGAATTTGTAATCTGTACGAATCCAATGATTCCACACCCTTCGCTGTAGATTAATATGTAGTATTTATTGCACTTGGAATACTGGTTTCGACTAGCAGCAGATCTGCTTGAAAATACATTTAGACTTATACGATATTTAATCAAGTTTAGACGACTCGCGGACGCGTTCACTCACACAGGCATTCTAGAACCTTCACCCTTCTCGCCACATCCAGCGCGTCACTCTCGTACCCTCGCATACCTGTGAATGCCCGCGACATTCAAACTTCAAACGATAGGGCCCAAATATATATATCCAACACTCCCACTTATTTGGCCCTATTTCCTTATACCGATTCCTTCTCTCAGGTTATTAAACCGGTCCCTGGGCAGTGGCTTTGTCAATACATCCGCCAGCTGTCGTTTCGTTTCTATATACTCTACCTCAATCACACCTCGCTCACGCAAGTCACGCACGATATGGAAACGAATGTCAATGTGTCTCGTTCGTTTATGATAGTCGGTGTTTTTCGCTAAACAGATAGCAGATTTGTTGTCGACATGCATAGTAACCGGTTTACACTTAAATCCTAACTCCGTGTAGAGCTGGCTCAACCAGATCACCTCTTTCGCTCCGGTAGCCAATGCTATATACTCCGACTCAGTTGTGGAAGTCGCCACAAGTCGCTGTCGCTGACTTGACCACGCAATCGCCCCATTGTTCAGCGTAAAAACAATGCCGCTTGTTGATTGTCGCGTGTCAAGGCACCCAGCATAATCTGCATCTGTATATCCCCTTAATTCAAGACTACTCCCACTGTTTCCATAAACTACCCCGTAATCTATCGTGCCTTTTAGATACCTAAATATACGCTTCACTGCCTGCCAATGCACTTCGCTGAAGTTATTCAGGAATTGGCTTGCTTTGTTTACTGCGTACTCAATGTCGGGCCTGCTGACCCTAGCTGCGAACAACAGCGGGCCCACCGCTTCCCGATACGGTGGCTCCCGGTCATTGATTTTCATTTTTCGATCATCCTCCGTCGGTTGCATTAGATGTGACCCTGGTTCAGCTGGAACACCTACAGGATGTACTTCTTCCATCTGAAACTTCTCGAGCATTCTTTTAATATATGCACTTTGTTTAATTTTTATGGAGCGCTTTTCCGGATCTCGCTCGATTTTAATTCCTACAAATTGTCTCGCATTTCCAATTGTGATCTCGAAATGCTCCTGCAAGTGTTCCAGAACCTTCGCGATAGCCAATCTCGAAACCGACAATAATAGTCCATCGTCGACATACAACGCTAGGTAGACTTTCTCGCAACTCACTTCTCCAATGAACACACACCGATCACTCTTGGTTGGGTGGAAGTTATACTGTTCTAAAAATTCTACAAATTTCGAGTTCCAGCACCGTGGTGCTTGCTTAAGTCCGTATAGGCTTTTCCTTAACCTACAAACAGCGTCAGGCCATTCTCTGTCCTCGAATCCTCTTGGCTGCTGCAGAAAGGTCTCTTCTTCTAATTCGCCATTTAGAAAAGCGGTCTTAACATCAAACTGAGCTATTTCCAGACCCTTTGAGGCAGCAGCAGCCAAGAGCATTCTAACCGATTCATATCGGACGACAGGCGCATACGTTTCAAAATAGTCAATACCCTCTCGTTGGGTGAACCCCTTCGCAACAAGTCTCGCTTTATAACGTTCTACATTCCCATTCGAGTCAAGTTTCTTGTTAAAGACCCATTTGGATCCAATGATCTTTCTGTTCTCCGGCGGTTTATCTAGTGTCCACGTTTTGTTTTTCTTTAGCGCTGCCATTTCGTCTTTCATGGCTGCTATCCACCGTTTGGATTCCGCACTCGCAACCGCACTTTCATACGTGAGCGGCACCGAGTCCACCACGTACGCGAACCCACAATCACCGTATCGGTCCGGTTCCCGTAACATTGCCCGATCGCGTAACTGTCGACTCGACGAAACCACTGATTCTTCTCGATCGTCATCTTCTTCTGGCTGATCTTCCTGATGACCTTCCCGTTGACCTTCTGGTGTTCTCGGTGCTTCCTCCTCTTCTTCGCTCGTCCCTGGGGAAATGTAGTTCCACAACGTCTGGTTGAAGGTGGCATCTTCCTTGTGTCTCTCCTGGAGAGATGTATGTCGATTCTTACTCTCGTCGAAGGTAACGTTGCAGCTGACGTGTACCTTCCTTGTGGCGCTATCCCAGAGTCTGTAGTTCCTCGACTCTCCTTCATATCCTATGAAGATCATCTTTTTACTTTTCTGGTCCAGCTTCTTTCGATGATCCTTCGGTATGTTTTTGTAAGCATCACATCCGAATATTCGTAGATGGCCCACTTCTGGTTTCTGGTTAAACCATTTTTCATAGGCTGTTACCTCGTCAACTTGTTTTGAGAGGGTTCTGTTGAGAACATAAGCTGCTGTCTTTATCGCCTCTGCCCACAACATTTGTGGAAGATTCCTTCCTAGTAGCATGGACCGGGCACTTTCCACTAATGTGCGCATCTCCCGTTCGGCCCGTCCATTTTGCTGTGAGACATATGGAGTCGATTTTTCGTGCACTATTCCTTTTTGTTTCAAAAAGTTGCTGAACTGTGTCGACCCATATTCCCCGCCATTGTCAGAACGAAGAACTTTTATTTGATTTCCCGTCTGTTTGGCTACTAGTGCTTCATATTCCTTAAATTTGTCTATTACTTCAGCTTTGTGGCGTAGGAAATAGACCGTCCGAAACCCAGTGCAGTCATCCTTGAACAATAAAAAGTACCTTGATCCACGCGGAGATTCCACACTCATTGGTCCGCACACATCTGTGTGGATCATTTCCCCTGCTCTGATCGTTTTTTCTCTCGTACTTGAACTGTGTGTAATTTGGGTCTGCTTACCCAAGGTGCATGCCTCACAAAAGAAATCAGTTCTGTCACCAATTTTCATTCCCATTGCAGCCTGACTTTTCTCCGTCTCCTTAATAGCTCTGACATTGATATGTCCTAACCTCTCATGCCAGGATTTTAGTGAGTTGTCTAGTGCGACACAACATTCTGCCGGCTTCTTCACTATAAACTGCATCTGGAACAGGTGACCGCATCGTACTCCCTCTGCGGACAGTGCTCCATCTCCTTCTCGCACCTCACACCGATCACCATACGTGTGAAATGAGAACCCTTTTTCCGTTATTGCTCCCACTGAGAATAGGTTCCGGTTCAACTCAGGCACAAAAAGTACATCTGTCATTCTTCTGTTCACTAGTCGGTCGTGGACTCTCACCTGAAGACTGACTTCTCCGATGCCAGCTGCTGGAAGCACTCTGTCCCCTGCTACCTTAACGAAACGCACCTTTCCTACTGGCCCCAGTTTCTCAAACAATTCCCTCTGAAACGTCATGTGCATGCTTGCACCAGAGTCTGCCAACCAAGCTGAGGCATCTCTGTCAGTGGTTCCCGAGTGAAAAGCTGAAATATCACACATATATACAGAGCCAGTTACTTCATTTGTTTTCTCCTCACTGTGGTTGCCACCACCATCCGCTATTCGTTTCTTGCACTCGCGGAACCAATGCCCCGTTTCATGACAGTAATTGCAGAGATGCTTCTTCTTTAGTTCTTCCATTTTGTTCCCTTTTTGCACCTTCTTCTTCTTAGTCGGTTGACTGCCCGTCCGCAGTTTCGGTCGGCTCTGCATCTTCATTTGCATTTCTGTAACCGTTATGCCGCGGGGTTACCGGTGGGACGGTGGAGGAACCGTATCGCCAGCTCAGGGCGGTGGTCCAGGGCCGCCGATCGAATGACTGAATACGTAGAGGTAAGGTAGAGTACGATAGTTTATTTCGACGTGAGTACAGGGTATCCCGGCCAGGTCTATGCTGGCAAACAGAGTATGTACGGCTTAAACCTAGACTTAGCCTACCGGCGCGGATCGCGTCGCGTACTTCGGAGCGTTGGTCGGCGGTGCGTATCGCGGCGCGTGTCGCGGCGCGTGTCGCGGCGCGTGTCGCGGCGCGTGTCGCGGCGCGTATCTCGGCGCGTATCCCGGTGATGGTCGATTCGGCGAGAGTGGAGAGGAAAGACGTTTTGACCCTTCGGTGTCCAGGCGGGCCAACCCTGCCAATGGACCCTGGTCGGAGAGTCGGGGGGTCCGGTCACCCAGTGGGCACAGCCCGCGGGTGAGTCGGCGACTGTAAGGACGCTCTCGAGAACAGAGATAACTCTGTTCGGGAGATCGATGGCGGTTATCGGTATTTCGTCCAGAGGATGGCTCACGCTGTCCTTCTGGGAACCGTGGAGGTGTGGAGGCGAAAAAATGCACAGAGACTCAGTCTGTGGACGCACGAGAACTGGTGCAAAACACGGGCGCTTGGCTTTCGCAAGAACGAGTGGTTCGGCACAAGAACGTGGAATCGCACAGGAGGTCTCCGGGAGAGGCGTACTTGTCAGCACTAACGCTCTAGGCGGTCTCTGCCAAATAGGCCTATGCCCCCGACCTGTATGTCCTCGTCCGCACATTTTCGGCAGCGAGAGAGTCTCTCGCTGTGAAACCCTCTCGCGCCAGTTCTCGGTATTGCGGACGAGTGGTGGGGGGCAAGACCGTTGGCCCAGCGCGGTACGCGCTACCTCGGTCGGGCGCGTGGTGGGGGGTAAGATCGTCGTCCCACCGGCGTAACTCGTTACATTTCTTTCACCTGTAATGCAAGTGACGACACCTCCCCATCGGTGGATGTCAAGCGTTTGTCTTCCCGAACGAGTCTTTCAATTAGTTTCTCCTTTGTTCTTTCCCCCTTTGGGGTGCTTTCCCATGCCATTGTAAAGGTGGAGAATTTTGACGGTAGACTGCTCAGGAGTTTCGACATCATCGCTGCGTCCGATGGCTTCTCCCCTGCTTCAATCAGCCTTTTGCAGATTGTTTCTAATTTCTCTATTTGGGTTGCCACTGGTTCACTGTCTAACATCTTAAACTCATAGTACTGCTGCCAGTAACGCTGCTTGGCATCCTCACTGGTGTCTGCATACAAGGTATGCAGCTTCTTCCACATGGCCGCCGGCGTCTCGCAATTTATGAGATTCGCATGAAGCGCTGTTTCCACCGAGCCGAGCAGAATCACCGATGCCTTCGATCTTCCTTTCTTCCACTCTTTCCACTCATTCACCTTTGTGTCTCTATCGGGCTGTACATCCTCTCCCTCAACAAACTCCATTAGTTCTTTTGCTTCCAGCAAGAACGACACCCCAAATTTCCATAACGGGAAATTTGACCCGTCGAGTTTGGTTAGGTTGAACATTTCCTTCTCTGCCATTTTTCCGAGAAATCAATGTCTACACTGTTGGATGATACCGAATTTCACACACAACTCAACGACAAACGAGCTCGAAAGACTACACAAGATTTTAATCTACAGCAAACACGTGTCGCAGTGGAAGCGTGCTGGGCCCATAACCTATTGGAATTTGTAATCTGTACGAATCCAATGATTCCACACCCTTCGCTGTAGATTAATATGTAGTATTTATTGCACTTGGAATACTGGTTTCGACTAGCAGCAGATCTGCTTGAAAATACATTTAGACTTATACGATATTTAATCAAGTTTAGACGACTCGCGGACGCGTTCACTCACACAGGCATTCTAGAACCTTCACCCTTCTCGCCACATCCAGCGCGTCACTCTCGTACCCTCGCATACCTGTGAATGCCCGCGACATTCAAACTTCAAACGATAGGGCCCAAATATATATATCCAACACGGTCAAACATGTAAAATTTCTAACGCAATAACGTCATTCTTGCAGTTCTGGAATTTCATATACTTATTGTTTACGCATTTAATGAACGCTATGCAAAATGGCAGACCTCCAAGTGGAGGATAAGACCATGGCAGACGTCGATGGAAAGCGCGACACGTGGCTTGCGCGCTAGTGCAAGGGAGAAGTATACACCTGTTTCTCCCTTGCACTATAGTGGGACTGCCGCCGGCCGCATATTGGAACGGCAGCCGTACGGCAGCCTGTATGGCCGTTCCAATATGCGGCCGGCGATTTCGCACATTGGAACGACGAGTCCGCATAATGGAACGACCCTACAGGCTGCCGTACGGCTGCCGTTCCAATATGCGGCCGGCGGCAGTCCCACTATAGTGCAAGGGAGAAACAGATGTATACTTCTCCCTTGCACTAGCGCGCAAGCCACGTGTCGCGCTTTCCATACAGGTCGTGGCTTTTCACGTGTGTCTAAATACACGTGTACACGGGACACGTGTAACGTGTATTTAAGGAATTAAAAATCCGTGTTCATAATACACGTGTACACGGATTATAAGTACACGGATGCATGGTCGCCAAATACCGCCTCGTAAAATACAACTAAGGGTGCGTTCCGTTATTCACTGCAAGTACTGGCAGTGCTGACAGTAGCGTTCCGATATGGATAGCAGTTCACTGCGAAAGCACTGCTACAGATGTATGACGTCACGAACTTCGACGTCACTTCCTGTTGTAACTGCTGCAGCCGGCCAGGTACAGCAGTCGCAGTGATCACGTGACCACACAACGATTTCAAAATGAATCCTGCAATTTTACCGAAAATGAGTTTTAAACTCTGCATCCGAATATGCAGAAACAATATCTTCTACGTAATTTCTGCGCCGTATTCTTGGTACTCCAGTTCGATTTAATCTTCTGCATATTTCTATTTCTAATTCATCGTCGCTGGAACTACTTGAGTCCTCTATATTTTCTTTAATTATATCCGTAAATAATAACGCAACTATTGTATTTTTGTTATTTCTTCCACTCATTTTGTAGGTTATTAGAACAATATTGGACACCAGATGACAGACGCTATGAGATGCTGAATGCAACCAACTGCAGCTGCGTTCCGTTTTACAATTTCGTAGCAGCTTCGAAATGCACGAAATTAAAACGGAACGCTGTTAGCAGCACACTCACATGACGTCATATAAGAAGTACTTGCAGTGAATAACGGAACGCACCCTAAATAGAAATGCATACTTTGTTGTCACGTCGGCGTGGCAACGTTCACGTTGCCCGTGAACAGAACTATATACACGGATATCCGTGAACAGAACTACACGGGTATCTGTGTATTAACAAGCTGGTAACAAAAAGAGGTGGACAACATCAATGCAAATTCATGCTTATATAGTGACATTTCAACTTCAGTGTGTTGTGTAAATTATATGTTTCTCTCTTTGTCCGTGTGGGGAATACTATTGGCGTTGTTAATAACCCATCGAATCTCATTAGGGCGAACAGCGATACACAATATTGAATGTAATGTAATGTTCGAATGTACAAATGTTCGAATGTAATTACATCAAATCATTTGCATCAAAATATTTAAGGCCTCCGCCTGCAGCCAATTGAGTTAATTTAAATTGTCATTTTATTATTATCCTATTTATGATAATTAATATACCATGTATAAATAAATTAAGTCTTGTTTTTGTCATTTTAGTTCTCGTTTTAATTTAATTTTTTTTAATGTTTTTTTAAGCAGTCGGGTTTTTAATTTTTTTAATTTTTTTTTTATTTTTTACTTTTCAGTTATGTTCAGCAATATTGTGTGGCAAGGACCGCAGGTACATATGTCGTGTACATATGTCAAGGTCAACAACGTCATTGGGACTGGGTCCCCTTTTGTCAATATTTACTGTTCCCATTATTTTTATCTCACAATTTTGAAAATTATATAGCCTATGACATTCGGAAGGTCAAGACCATTCTAAAGACACCACATTTGTCCAAATCGGTGTATCCGTACAGGCTCTAGAGCGTAACATGGACATACATACATAGCCTGATAAACACAATACCCTCCTTTGCGTGCCGCAGTCGGGTAAAAATTACACGGATTCAAGTTCGGATACGTTTACTACACGTGTCCACGTGTATGTAAATACACGTGAAATAGGGACCTCAGATATCGTTCAATGCGTAAACAATAAGTACTATTACCGCGCGAAAAGAAGACTCCTAGCAGGCGGGCTCGGACTGTGTCGTCCGCCGCTGTGACGATTGGTCGAGTCACCTATTTGGGCACACTTTTAAAGACGCGGCACACGTATTTTGGTTATTGGCTGAAGTAGGCACAAACATTGTCGCACCGCGCGACGAAGAGAGCGAACGAAACACATCGAGACCGAGTGGGATAGAGCGATCTGACCGACGATCGCCGAAGCAATAGCGTAGGCATCTCACAAGGAGAGTATTTTAGGTGTCCGCCTCCGATCATTTTGATTTTCGGATATGTTATAGAGGACCGAAAAATAAGAAATACGTGTTTTTTTATTTTTCCCCGTTTTCATATTTGGGGGGGTGAAAACTGCGTTCAAAGTTAGGGTTAAAAACTCATTTTTGTGGAATATCTCGAGAACTATTAGAGATAGGGGAATAGTGTCAATGGACGAATTTTGTGTCTTTGAATGCGAAATAGTGACTGACTCGCCAGATTTTCAAAAAGTCCACAAAAATGATTTTTCACCCCTAACTTTGAACGCAGTTTTCACCCCCCAAATATGAAAACGGGGAAAAATAAAAAAACACGTATTTTTCCGAGGCGGACACCTAAAATACTCTCCTTGTGAGATGCCTACGCTATTGCTTTGGCGATCGTCGGTCAGATCGCTCTATCCCACTCGGTCTCGATGCGTTTCGTTCGCTCTCTTCGTCGCGCGGTGCGACAATGTTTGTGCCTACTTCAGCCAATAACCAAAATACGTGTGCCGCGTCTTTAAAAGTGTGCCCAAATAGGTGACTCGACCAATCGTCACAGCGGCGGACGGCACAGTCCGAGCCCACCTGCTAGGAGTCTTCTTTTCGCGCGGTAATAGTATATGAAATTTCAGAACTGCAAGAATGACGTTATTGCGTTAGAAATTTTACGTGTTTGACCGTCCACTCCCGCGTTAGTTTCCCGGACTGACGCGGCAGACCGCCGATTTCGTATTCGGCAACACTAATCCAACATTTTTAACAACTGTGACTGCATTGAGTCACGTTGACCCCTATGTAGCCAGCTCTTAGAATATAAAGATAATGCCGCGAATAAACCTCGCCTCGCTGAGTTTCGTGGAAGTGACGAATTTCACGTTCCGCATTTCTCATCAGATCTTTGCGAAAATTGCGTCTACCGATTCTGTCGTCCGGATGAAAATGGCCCCAAGCTAATTCCGTTAAAAATAGTCCTATTTACATGACATAATTTTAATCGGGAGAACGCCAGGTATTCATTGGTGTCACTGCCGTATCGATTCGATGAAGAATAAAGAATATGCCGTAGTGAATAATCTCGTCGCGAGCGTCGAAATCCACGAAACTCAGCGAGGCGCGGCTTATTGGCGGCATTGCCTTTGAATACTCTAGCCAGAGAGTCACTCTGTATGATAGTATACAATATAATACTTACATTTTCCGGATTCACCATTTCTTTCGGACTGACTGGCAGGCAATGGCGAGCAGTGTTCACGGGAAATTCCCTCCGTAGCACGATACTCTCATCGCAGGGAGGGGGAAAGTAGTTAGGCTATGAGAGTTCTAGATCAAGTGTGGGCGAGGGGGTGAGGCGGGGCGGAGGGTACCGCGCGCTCTTCGGCGAGGGCGAGGGGGTGAGGTGGGGAGGGGGGTATCGCGCGCTCTTCGGCGAGGGTGAGGGGGTGAGGTGGGGAGGGGGGTACCGTGTTCGCTGGTGAGGGGGTGAGGCGGGGAGGGGGTACCAGGTTCGTGGGGAGGGGGATGACGTCACAGGGGAGGGGGATTTTCAAATTTCAAAATGGCGGTTGAGTTCGTGGGTGAGGGGGATGACGTCACAGGGGAGGGGGGATTTTCTAATTTCAAAATGGCGGTCGAGTTCGTGGGTGAGGGGGATAACATCGCAGGGGAGGGGGAGGATTTTCAAAATTTCAAGATGGCGTCGCGCGCATTTCGTATTGGCGCCATCTATGGGATGTTTAAGGTACTTTGGATCCACGTCGATATTTGGGCATGCGTTGATAAATTTCATAGATTTTTAGTACATTTCGTATTGGCGCCACCTGTTGGATGTTTAAGGTACTTTGAACACGAGTCGCCGCCGCGCAATCTCCGCACGCGTGTGGGATCGGGGCGCAGGCGCGACCGCGAGCGAATCGTGGAATTTCGAATTTCGTCTTCGATGCTGATTTCTGAGAAAGAGGGTGGTATAGAATTTCTGAGAAAAGATAATGAATCATGGCGGGCGATAGGATTAAACACGTTTTGATACCTATGTGCATACCATTCATGCAGGATGTTTATATCGTGACATAAACATACAACGATAATTATTATAAATCAATCGTCGCGGCAGCCCATGGAGTAAATATATAGCGATAAGTATTCGGTGGAGAGTTCCGAGTATTCATAGTTCCGAGTATTTAATTTATGTAGTAAACATAACATTGCACCGCGCCATGCAGTGTGTTTATATTTGAGCAGGATTGAACGCGTTTTGGCGCCTACGTGCATGCTCTTCATATTTGATTCGTGGAACCGATACAGTGCACGTGTAACGAAGAAACGAATTATACGGTGCGTTCACCCTAGTTCCGAGTATTTAATTTACGTAACCCCACCCTATTGACCGTAAGAGAATCCGGCGTTGCGTTCATGTAAACATCAGACGACTAAAACATAGAGCGATAATTATTCGAAGTGTAGGTTCGAATATTTTAATGATCGAGGAGGCTGTAAGTCAATCGTCGCGGTAGCCCATGGAGTAAACACGGCATTGTACCGTGTGTTTATATTGAGCCGTGGGAGCGATGCAGTGCACGTGCAATGAAGAAATGAATTTGACGTTGCGTTCACCTAAGCAACCAATGTAAACATAAAGCTATAGTTATTCGGGCTTGACCTCTGAGTATTTTGGTGATCGAGGTGGCTGTAAGTCAATCGTATTTGAATTTACCGCGTACTCTCTCTTTGATTCTTTTACGGCACACACATGTTTGCGTCACAACACAACCATGATCATCGCCATCACTAATGTGTTGTACATTCAGACATTGCCGTGTACGTGTATATGTACGTGAATCAGTATAAAGCGACGTTGGTCAGTCCTGTGGACTTCATTACACCACGTACGCTCGAGTGTTAAGTATCGTTAGCGTCAATTTTTTGTTCGATGAACATAGTTGCATATTGCATATCAAAATGTACAAACGCAGCTTAAACGACTCATCCTGCACATCCGCCAACGATGGTGGGTTTCCAAATAAACGTCAACAACAACAAGATCTTAATCAACAACTCGATATGAGGTACGTACTCGTTACCATACACTTTCCACTTACTTCATTCACTGTAAACGTATACGAACGAAGCATTAATTTTGTGTACATATTTCTTACAGTACTGGATCCGCAACACCAAAAACATTGAAAACGCCAAAACCGTTAATTGTACGGATCCTGGGGCGTGATTACCCGTTGACCGCGACAGCTTATAAACGTCTAATTATTGGAATACGCATTGGCATGGATTCGTGCAGCGTCGAGATGACCATAGCTGACGATAAAGGCAGCGAGTTGAGCTTTTCGATGTCCACGTGGAAGCTCCTACTGCAAAACAAGGCTGACATACTCCAACGATTACGCAGCAACGCAACATCGCCTCAAACCCACATCATAATTGATCATTTACGACTAGACTTCACGAGTATGCATGATGATCAACTTATTAAAATCACCGATAATCACGCTTACATATATATGACTGAAGTCACGTTGCGTAAATTATTCGCGTACGAACATTGCATTGAACATATGTTCACCTGGCTAACTGAAAATATGTACTCTGTAAGTAGTAAATACGCTGCCTTCGTAGACGTTCTACGTAGCGCTACCGCACCGACAGATTATGTGAAATTAATTTCCGAAAGCGACCACTTCGAACAGCATTCTTTGATCGATTGCGAATTGATCGCGTTAGGAATGCAATCCATGCTGCGTGATGTAAAGCACGTACCACTATAGTACATACATATATGTTTTAATAATAAATGTATAACAATTTTTAAATAAATAAAATATATTTTTATTAAAAAAAACTGTGTTTATTCATGTACACCAATGCATATATACTTGTATTATAGAATCAGTATTCACGTAAAAAGCGTATTCGTATGGGAGGGGTATTCTTGCTCGTGGGTAAAGATAGCATTCGTCGCAGTCGTTGCGCTCATCACCGTCGCTATAGAAACAAAAAAAATAATACATATTAGTCTATCTGTATATGACGTATAAAGTAGATGCAATGCGTGTATAGGGCTTACATTAGACGACGTTACGTATATAATTTCATATTTTCTGGACGTTCTCCAACGCGCAAACACCATCGTTGTTGTGAAATGTACATCGAAGAGCACCCGTTGAAGACATAGACTTCAGGTTAGGAACGTCGGGGTCCGCGGTGTTAGGGATGATCCCACAATAATCATCGTCAACGTCGTAGCCGCCGTCGTTTTCGACGGTTCGAGCGTTGTTGTTGCTGCTGCTGCTGTTGTTCGGTTGTTGTTGTTGTTGTTGTTGTTGTTGCTCCTTCAGTTCGTATAAATCGCAGACATCTACAGTTACAGTTCTACAGTTTGCTGATTTCCTCAATTTTGAGTGCTCCTTTCGTGTTCGCGCACGGCATCTGGATGAATTAAGTACAAAACTAAGTCGGTGACCGCAGTGTGTTTCTGTTTCTGGTGCTCTCCGGTGTTTTGCGGTGCACTCTGCGTTGCATATCACTCAGGCGGCTTTGCAAGGTTCTCGCAACTGCTTCTTCTGTGATCTCGTGGCCATGTCATTTAAGTGTAAAGGGTGCAAATCGGCCGTAGCGAACCCACTTACGTGCTCCGATTGTGGTGCTACCACCCACTACGCGGACTCTTGCCTGGGCCGCTCTGGACACCCCTGGCATAGCGGTCAGCTGCTTAATTGTAGAACACCCATCGTGCCATCTACAGTGCCGAACTCGCCGTCGTCGCAGGTCACTCCTGGAGGCTCTTCTCTACTATCACTCGATAATATCAAAGATCTCTTCCATCGCGAATTTGCTGTCTTTCGCAAGGAAATGATGGCCGAGTTCAGATCCGACATTAACGAGGTTCGGAGCTCGGTGTCCGTCTTAACGGAGCGAGTGCTCCGTATTGAGGAGCGCCTCTCGTCCCCGGCTAGTGCACCACTGGATCTGGGCCCCTCTATTGATGAAGTTATGGCGGAATTAGTGGAAAGAGAGAAGAGATCCGCCAACCTCATGGTATTCGGGCTGGCTGAGGACTCCACTTCTCCGGCACACCAAGCTGCTCTAAAGGATGCGGAGGCCGTTCGTGCGGTCCTCACCCAGATTCGTCCCTCAAACTATGATGACATCAAGACGCGCAGGATTGGAAAACCCAATGGAGCTTCTTCTAGGCCGCTGTGTGTGACACTCAAGTCAGCGGATTCTGTGAAGGACGTGTTAAGGAACAAATCCTCCTACTCCGGCCATGTAAAAATTGCAGACGACAAAACACCCCTTCAACGGTCAATCCTGAAGCAGCTCAGAGATCACCTCAGCGAGCTGCACGCTAATGGTGATACCAACAAGACAATTCGCTATATTAACGGCGTCCCTAAGATCGTTTCGCCTTCGTCCTCGCGTCATGCAAAAAACTAACACTCGATCTTACTATTTACTATCAAAACGTGCGTGGTCTTCGTACCAAACTGGGTGATTTGGCTCAGGCCGTGGCGTGCAGCAGCACTCAATTCGATGTAATAATTTTAGTAGAGACGTGGTTGAACAGCGATATTATGACTGAAGAACTTGGCCTAACCAATTATTCAGTTTTCCGTTTTGACAGGAAGCAGAGAACCAGCGACTGTTCTAGAGGAGGCGGGGTACTGATTGCTGTCAAGAGGTCCTTGCAGTGCTCGCCGGGGTCCGCGGTGTTAGGGATGATCCCACAATAATCATCGTCAACGTCGTAGCCGCCGTCGTTTTCGACGGTTCGAGCGTTGTTGTTGCTGCTGCTGCTGTTGTTCGGTTGTTGTTGTTGTTGTTGTTGTTGCTCCTTCAGTTCGTATAAATCGCAGACATCCTCAACGATTATGTCAGGTAGTAGTTGCAGCATCCAGGTTTTCTTTTCCACACCTTTCACGACGACGAAGTCAATGTTCGTGAGTACACTGGTCAGCAACCCAGGAAGTTTGGAGTATGGAACGTAACCGTCAGACCAGCGAAGCCCGTGATGATGCTTCGCGAGCCAGGACGCTTGACGGTTCTCGCACGATTTCAGATGCCCCCAGACGTACGGTGGTTCGAAGATCCAATGGCTGATCATAGGCGTTTTATCGTTGTTACTGTGTCTGCGAATCGCGAGCTCTTTGACAACGAACTCACAATTGGCATTGAAACCTTGAAGATCGACAATTGCGAACATTATTTTACGATTAGGTAGCAGTGTCGGCGGTGGCGTCTGAACAGCAACTGAGAACTTGGACGTCGTCGTTTTCACAGTAGCAGAAGCGGCAGTAGTATTCGTTGATCGTTCACACATACGCATACTATGTTAGTTTACGTACCACGTTAGTCAAAGGTCCGTATTCTACTATACGATCGTGTATGATCATACAGTACGCTGTAGTATTAGCGGGTACATTTTCGTTGCACTCGAAATCTATTCGCACATCCACCGTAGCGCTCTTCAACGATTCGTTTTGCCTAGAACAATCTATGACCGCGATAGGCGCGTATTGAAAGAATTCGATCGCGTTCAGTAATGGTTCTCCGTGTCCGTAGTACGATCGACCAAATTTCGCGTACATATCGTACAGGAGCGCGTATTTAAACTTATCGAAATCCAAGTTCAAATCATCGTACGGGTACGTCTCGGAATTTAGGTATAATCGAACGTTCGTGAGTTTACACGCGTCGAATCTACTCGCAGTTCTATCAAGACGATTCTTTCGATCGGTTTGCATGGCGAATATCACGTATCGAGGTTTCTCGATTTGCGACGTAGCTTTCACGGTCCACGTATGTTTCGTTGTCGCTTGCAGCAACGGGTACTCGTACAAGTCCCACGATCTGAAACTCATCGCGATCGGTCGGCCACTTTCCAGGATACGTAGCATCGATAGTTTATTCACTTCCTCCAAAGCGACGTGGGGCATACGCCACTGCACCTTGCGTATGTCTAGTTTCGGCCTCGCAGTGACCGAGGTACCGTACATCGCGTTCGCATCGACTCGTGATCGAATAAGGATCAGCTCGTGCCGCGCGTTCATCACGATGTGCTTGTAATCCTCGCAGAATCCTAACAGAACGTTCAATGGTACGCAGAAATTGAAAGCGCCCGAATGAAAAATGTCTTTATCGTACGCGATGGTATGATCCCAACCGGCATTCGCGAGCACTTTGCTTCTATCGACCGACAACGAAATGTAATTTTTCAACGCGGTAGCGATTCCCGGATTTCGGCAACGATCGATCTCAACACCGTTCAATTCGTAGCGAATCTCATCGAACATGAACGCGACGCAATTATTGTCGAGAACAGCACTCGCCGACGTTGCCTGGCCTTTCGCGTCATGCGTCGTTAACGTGCCACGACCTTCGATGTATAGAAAACTTTCGCACGGAAGCGTGTACAGATCTTGCTGCTGTATGGGGATTCTTATCTCGTCGCTATTATCGAACGTCGTGTTGGCGTACGGATTGTACGTGTGTAACTCGATTTTCGTGATACGATTATCAAAGGTTGGCGTATTCGCCACGTCCAGAATAAAAGACATCGCGGTTGCGTGTCACTCACAGCTTGTCTAATGGGCGACGATGAAACCTAGCGATCGTAGAAAACGCGCGTTTCTACGAGTCAATGACTTTCTTGCGCTTCTTACCGGTCCTCTTCTTATCGCTCCACCCGCCTTTATTCTGCTACTTTTGCCCGCCGATAAAGGGTTGCGCCGATGACGCGACACAGAGACGTTAGGAGTAGCAGCGGCAGCTATGATTGATGATTCGTATGTATGATCTAACACTAACATACTACACACGCGCGCACACGTGTAGTTACGCTAGCCTATCGCGCGGACGTCGTTGAACGTGCAAACGAATCGTTATTTCTTCTCCGCGGAAATCTATAGGGCGCTCGTGTTGATCGGCGATGCACAACGTTAGATCGTGTATTGCTCGTGCAACGATCGGCAGGTAAATGACGTGTCGCGGGGTTTCCGATATCTTATATCCCGGTGGCACGCGAGGTGAAAATTCATGGATCGTGTGTACCGGCTTGTCGTTGCTGTACGCACCGGTAGTGACGTTGCACGTTACTCTGATCACGTTAACGTTTATAATGTTCACGGGTACGTCGGACTCGTGCCAGGTTCTTGGTGATAAAACGCGATTCGGGGAAAATCCTAGCAACGAGCCCACATTGTTTGGTTGCGTAAAGTCCACGGCGAACGAGCAGTACAGCTCGCTTTTCATGGTGTTGTTGTTAGCTCGCAGCATTAGAGGATACTTGTCGGCATCATTCTCATTTGCATCGTTGTTATCGATACTTCGGGGATGTCGATCGAGTAATCGCTGCTTCAGGTGCTCGGCGATAGCGTCTAATTCGTATGAACCGTGAGGGATCGCAATGTATTCATGAGCGACGTCGACGATGTTGTTCTCGGTGTTGTAGTCGGCGATGTAGTAGAATTTATCGTTGCTCGAGTCAATGTTCGGTATCGTGTGAAACGTCTCCAAGTCCGCGAGTCCTAATTCATAGTGACCATCGCTCAAATCTATCGGAGGAAAATAGTTTACCGTGAGCACGCTGCTACGACCCGTTAACGTTAGCGTGAACGACATATCGATTACACTCGCGAGACGGAGAGCGAGAAAGTGACGCGCGCGTTCGAATACTCGTCAATTTATCGTCAAATTATGTTTCTTTATTATAGGATATATGAAGCATCATTATGTATGGATACATCGTAGCATAATCTTAGTACATAGGCCATAATTCCATAGATTTTTGATGCAAAAATTGTGCGCATAAGGGACCGCAATTCATCTCGTCGAAACGTTGAAAACGATCGTGATTGTACGTGATCGTTGTTCCGCGTCCGAAATAGTAAATCAATTCCGTGGGAGGTCGCAGATTCCCGAAACTATCAAAGTACTGTACTCGTAGCCCGCGTTTCGCGTACGCGACCCAGTGCGTACCGGCGCCTCGATTCTCGTCAAGATTCGCGATACCACATTCGTTGGCTAGTACGCGCGTAGGAAGCGTGTCGCGCATAAACACCCCTCGAAAGAACGGTACGCTAGCGCACTCGCGCTCTAATTGCAGATTCGTCATAGGTTGTTGCGTTATCGCTGCCACCGTCGCCACGCGGCTATTCGATCGACGTTTTTTTTTTCTTTGAGTGCTGTCGTCGTTGGCGTCGGCGTCTAGGATTCATGCCAGCGCCTCGCTTGTACGGTGTCAGATGCATTCCACGCCCTTCCATAGCCCGATGACGACGCAACGTCTCCTCCAGCTGTTTTCGAGAGGCCCTCGAATCGTTGACCGCTTTGGTTATACCAGCCGCTCCACCGGCCAATGCTCCGATAGCCGATAACGCAGGCAGCACGAACGGAAGAAATGGAAGAAATCCACCGCGTTTAGCCACTCGTAGATTACGATGTCGTCGTCGCCGTTGCGGATGTTTTCCTCCAGAATTTCTCTTTTTCCTTCCAGACTTTCTCTGTTTACGTCTCGTCCTTCTCATACCCATGCCGAGTTTGGTGTTAGCCTTCATCGTTGCCCACACTCCAGTCGCTGCGGCTTTTTCGCCAAAGGTCGCGTCTTTCGCGAACACTCGTTCTCGCGCTCGTTCGGCTAACGCGCGATCCGCCTCGTGTCGTCCCGCCAAATCCTTGCGACGAGAGTACGCGATATCGTGGTCGCGGCACGCAGCGTCCAGCGGGTTCACACCTTCGTCGCCACGAGCCAATCGCTTTAGCAAACGCGTCCCAGGTCCGCAAAACTGATAACCCGGGACGTGTAGTTCGAACGGTAAGCGGTTTATGATTCCGTTCACGAGACCCAATCCGATCTTCTTATTCTTTCGATTCAGCCCTAGTCCATGAGACACCGCGGCCGTTGATGCGATCATACACCTGCGTTAGAATAATCAGGAAAGCTACTACAATAATAAACGTGTACTCGCGCTCCACCGATCAGAGTGGTTGTGGCATGCGCGACGCGTGCCACGAATATAAATAGTAGTCCCTCGTCATGCGATTCGCGAAACAGCCGGGCGTTATTCGCGTGACCGCGAACAGAATGCTCGACGATGATAGGGATGCGAGTCGATCGAACAGACACGGCCCGTTGCTGCCGAACAGCGTGCGAGGCGTGATTTGCGGGCCGTCCGGTTGCGGAAAAACGAACGTACTTCTGAGCATGTTAGAGCCCGAACGGTTTACGTTTCGAGAATGTGTACGTGTACTCGAAATCGTTGCATCAGCCAAAGTATCGATATCTGGAGCAGGTGTTGTCGCTCGTCGACGGAATCGAATACTTTCCCTACTCGGACAACGCCGAGATCGTCCCACCAAGAGACGCTCGACCTGACTCGATCTTCGTGTTCGATGACGTGGCGTGCGACGAACAGAACGCGATCCGCGAATATTTCTCCATGGGTCGACACGCGAATGTGGACTGCTTTTATTTGTATCAGTCGTACGCTAGAATACCTAAACATTTGATCAGGGACAACGTGAATTTTCTTATGCTGTTCAAACAAGACGGTACGAACTTGCGTCGCGTGTACAACGATCACGTGAATACAGACATGACGTTCGAGTCGTTCAACGACTTGTGCGCGAGATGTTGGCGTCGACGATACGATTTCGTGGTGATCGATAAGGATAGTTCCATGTACGAAGGGCGATATCGAAGAGGATTTAACGAGTTCGTCGTACCTCGCGGACATTAGTAAACCGCGTGTCGTTCATCGAGCAACACGAAATGTCTAACGAATCGACGACGACAACGACTGCGTTAACCTCGAGTAACGTCGACGCGAAAACAACGCCGACGTTATCGACAAAAGGGAGCTAAATGTCAAAAAGGAGGGAAACGTCGGGGTGTGGATTCGAAGGTGAACGCGAAGGTAGAAATCGCCAAAGTCAGCGACGTTATACGTAAAAAGTGCTTGGCCTTGAAAATTGGTAAAATGGCTACGGAAGCGGCTGTGGAGGTGAGCACGCGCCCCATCGTCGAACCGCTGAAACGATTAATCGAGAACACATCCGCGTTGAAAACACGCTCAACGCCTCGATCGCGACCTGTGAAGAGAGAATACGAATATGGTCAACACCAATCATCGAAGCGACTTCGAACTGCTACCGCGACTACATCCATGGAACGTTTGAATAACCTTCCATCATCTAGCGACAATGACGACGCTAACAACGATAACGACAGCGACGTCGACACTGACAGCGACAACGACAATGATATCGACGTCAACAACGTTGATGATGATGATGATGTTGACGATGTTGTTGACGATGTTGTTGTTGACGATGATGTTGTTGACGATGATGAGGGCGATGAAAACAGTGAAAAAATTCAGGATGATGAGCCGCCAACAAGGGTTAGCGATTTGGATGCGCTGCGTAGCCCCGTCGATGATGTCACTGTGTATGTACGGAATGCCAAAGGACCCATGTCGCGAGAATACCTACGACTGTTCTTCACAGACACCAAGAAACGCATCGATAACGTATACGGCGTATACTTGGGGTCTGACGAAGACCTAATGATCGGCGATTCCGTGCTCACCATCGACCCGAACAGCGACGACGTTCGCGTGAACGGAACTCGATACGCGGGGACTCGGGGCTTGTACGAATTGCTGTTCATGCGAATACCCAACGATCGCACGTACACGGACGCGGATCTTCGCTCGTACCGTCGCATCTTGTTGGCTACTAGTGCGCACAAGCGAAATCATTCGCCCAGCAAGCGTACGCTGGGTAACAAGGGGTACAAGTATACGAAAATCGTGTCCTCGGTGATCGGCGGGGTGCGGACACCGGGTACACCGCGTACACCGCGGACGCCGCGGACACCGCGTACACCGCGGACGCCGCGGGCACGCATCAAGGTCGAGGATTACCCATCGACTATTCGATGACTGTCACCGATAACGCGGTATACTGGGACGATCCGAATGAATTAGTCGATAGACTCGGGCTGCTCACGGCATCGCGCGCGGCTGGACACACGGGTCACGATAATGAAATCACATCTATCGTGGAGGAACTTCGCGAGGACGGATTCATCTTAAATTGAACATTCCGGTGATCGTAGCATCAGTAGCGTTCGAGCACGCACGCATCGTTATGTCGGTGAATAAGTTTGGTACCTCGTTACGCAATAATACCAACAACAACAACAATAACATGAACGAAGCAACGATGACTACGACGAGACTATTGTCCTCGGTGGACGAGCGCATTACGCGAAAATTCGAAATAGCTCTCGCGAACGCACGGTTGGACGCCGAGCATCAACGATCTCAACTCGAGACGCGAGTACAACGAACTATGTCGGATATCGTTACCGCTCAATTGTCTCGGCTAGAGGATAACTTAAATAACGCGATGGAACGACGCTTCGATCATTTGAAAGATAGACTCGAAGAGTTTACGACTGCGACAGAGGGTCTGCGACAACGACGACGACGATGATCCCCGACAGTAATAACAACAACAACAACAACAACAACAACAACAACAACGGCTACGGCTCTGAAACGTCTAATAATAACGAGCGATCGCGAAAGACGTGCACCGATTGCATTTTGCTAGCACTCGAGGAACTCGTACTATTTCTAACGTCCTTGGAACGTCGCGATCATTCCCCGTGAAGCATGAGCAAGGAGAGAGTACAATTGGTGAACGAATTACACGCCCCCGTGAGACGCAATTTCCCGCGGCGAAACGTCGTGATTCGCGGCTACGATGATTTGTGGCAGGCTAATTTGGTGGAGATGCGTCCGTACGCGAAGCAAAATCGAGGATATCACTATATATTAACGATCATCGACGCGTTTAGCAAGTACGCTTGGGCCTTACCCGTGAAAACGAAAAGCGGACGCGACGTGACCGCGGCGTTCGCGACCGTGCTGCGGCAGAGCGATAGATGCCCGCGAAATTTACAAACCGACATGGGAAAGGAGTTCTACAACGCGGAGTTTCAACGATGCGCGAAGACCCGCGGGATCAACCACTACTCCACGTATAGCGTGATGAAAGCGTCGATCGTTGAACGTTTCAATCGCACGCTGAAAAACCTAATGTGGAAACAATTCTCCTTGAACGCGTCCTATCGCTGGGTCGACCTGTTACCTACGCTCGTACGCACCTACAATCATAGCAAACATCGAACGATCAACGCTCGACCCGTTCACGTGACCCCCGCGACGCGTTTGTCGTTTGCCGCGAACGAGCCCCTACCCCCCTCCGCATCGAAAGGTGTTGGACGGCGCGCCAAATTCATCATAGGTGACAAGGTACGCGTGAGCAAGTTCAAGCCCCTCTTCGAGAAGGGGTACACTCCGAACTGGTCGACCGAAGTGTTCGAAATCGTAACCGTACAACGAACGCGCCCGGTGACGTACATTCTGCGCGATTCCGCGGGAGAGCCGATCTCGGGTGGATTCTACGAGTACGAATTGCATTCGGTCGCGAATCCGGACGTCTATCTGGTGGAGAAGATTATTCGTCGCAACGGTAGCCAGTTGTTGGTTAAGTGGCTCGGATTCGATTCGTCGCGGAACTCGTGGATACGCGACAAGGATATTCTATGATTATAAGCGCGCTCTATGTTACTGGAATAAACGAATACATATAAATAAATAAATACATTTCTCATTTATTCAATTACTCCTCTACTACTCGTATTTCAATACAATTAATCTTAATAAAAAGAATTAAAAATATATATACATATAATTTACACTTTAATACATTTATACATTCAAACATTCAATACATTCAGGGCTCGAGGGACTCGTCGGACTCAAGCTCGAGGAGCTCGTGAGTGTCGAGTTCGGAGATACGATAATGTCCCCACGGAAGGGTGCTCACCCGATCGGCCAGAATACAACGTTTATCATCGAATGGGCTGAGAGCGTTCTTTTCCTCGCTCACCGAATACACCACGTGCAGCCTAGATCTTATATTATTCTGGCGAACCGCTTTCTCGGTGAGATTGCGAAGACAACGAATGTAATCGTCGAATTGTACATCATTCGCGACCACGTGTCTCCGCACACCCTTCACTTTTTTAATCTCGCACGTAGCCCTCGCTGCAGCGTTAAAAGTCCTAGTCGCATACATTTTAGACCGCAATCCGACGAACTCGGTCATCAAGGCTCCGTTATTCTCATTCTCGTGGCGACGAAAGTGTGAACCCGCTGGACGCTGCGTGCCGCAACCACGATATCGCGTACTCTCGTCGCAAGGATTTGGCGGGACGACACGAGGCGGATCCAAATCGCTAACCCTTGTTGGCGGCTCATCATCCTGAATTTTTTCACTGTTTTCATCGCCCTCATCATCGTCAACAACATCATCGTCAACAACAACATCGTCAACAACATCGTCAACATCATCATCATCATCAACGTTGTTGACGTCGATATCATTGTCGTTGTCGCTGTCAGTGTCGACGTCGCTGTCGTTATCGTTGTTAGCGTCGTCATTGTCGCTAGATGATGGAAGGTTATTCAAACGTTCCATGGATGTAGTCGCGGTAGCAGTTCGAAGTCGCTTCGATGATTGGTGTTGACCATATTCGTATTCTCTCTTCACAGGTCGCGATCGAGGCGTTGAGCGTGTTTTCAACGCGGATGTGTTCTCGATTAATCGTTTCAGCGGTTCGACGATGGGGCGCGTGCTCACCTCCACAGCCGCTTCCGTAGCCATTTTACCAATTTTCAAGGCCAAGCACTTTTTACGTATAACGTCGCTGACTTTGGCGATTTCTACCTTCGCGTTCACCTTCGAATCCACACCCCGACGTTTCCCTCCTTTTTGACATTTAGCTCCCTTTTGTCGATAACGTCGGCGTTGTTTTCGCGTCGACGTTACTCGAGGTTAACGCAGTCGTTGTCGTCGTCGATTCGTTAGACATTTCGTGTTGCTCGATGAACGACACGCGGTTTACTAATGTCCGCGAGGTACGACGAACTCGTTAAATCCTCTTCGATATCGCCCTTCGTACATGGAACTATCCTTATCGATCACCACGAAATCGTATCGTCGACGCCAACATCTCGCGCACAAGTCGTTGAACGACTCGAACGTCATGTCTGTATTCACGTGATCGTTGTACACGCGACGCAAGTTCGTACCGTCTTGTTTGAACAGCATAAGAAAATTCACGTTGTCCCTGATCAAATGTTTAGGTATTCTAGCGTACGACTGATACAAATAAAAGCAGTCCACATTCGCGTGTCGACCCATGGAGAAATATTCGCGGATCGCGTTCTGTTCGTCGCACGCCACGTCATCGAACACGAAGATCGAGTCAGGTCGAGCGTCTCTTGGTGGGACGATCTCGGCGTTGTCCGAGTAGGGAAAGTATTCGATTCCGTCGACGAGCGACAACACCTGCTCCAGATATCGATACTTTGGCTGATGCAACGATTTCGAGTACACGTACACATTCTCGAAACGTAAACCGTTCGGGCTCTAACATGCTCAGAAGTACGTTCGTTTTTCCGCAACCGGACGGCCCGCAAATCACGCCTCGCACGCTGTTCGGCAGCAACGGGCCGTGTCTGTTCGATCGACTCGCATCCCTATCATCGTCGAGCATTCTGTTCGCGGTCACGCGAATAACGCCCGGCTGTTTCGCGAATCGCATGACGAGGGACTACTATTTATATTCGTGGCACGCGTCGCGCATGCCACAACCACTCTGATCGGTGGAGCGCGAGTACACGTTTATTATTGTAGTAGCTTTCCTGATTATTCTAACGCAGGTGTATGATCGCATCAACGGCCGCGGTGTCTCATGGACTAGGGCTGAATCGAAAGAATAAGAAGATCGGATTGGGTCTCGTGAACGGAATCATAAACCGCTTACCGTTCGAACTACACGTCCCGGGTTATCAGTTTTGCGGACCTGGGACGCGTTTGCTAAAGCGATTGGCTCGTGGCGACGAAGGTGTGAACCCGCTGGACGCTGCGTGCCGCGACCACGATATCGCGTACTCTCGTCGCAAGGATTTGGCGGGACGACACGAGGCGGATCGCGCGTTAGCCGAACGAGCGCGAGAACGAGTGTTCGCGAAAGACGCGACCTTTGGCGAAAAAGCCGCAGCGACTGGAGTGTGGGCAACGATGAAGGCTAACACCAAACTCGGCATGGGTATGAGAAGGACGAGACGTAAACAGAGAAAGTCTGGAAGGAAAAAGAGAAATTCTGGAGGAAAACATCCGCAACGGCGACGACGACATCGTAATCTACGAGTGGCTAAACGCGGTGGATTTCTTCCATTTCTTCCGTTCGTGCTGCCTGCGTTATCGGCTATCGGAGCATTGGCCGGTGGAGCGGCTGGTATAACCAAAGCGGTCAACGATTCGAGGGCCTCTCGAAAACAGCTGGAGGAGACGTTGCGTCGTCATCGGGCTATGGAAGGGCGTGGAATGCATCTGACACCGTACAAGCGAGGCGCTGGCATGAATCCTAGACGCCGACGCCAACGACGACAGCACTCAAAGAAAAAAAAAACGTCGATCGAATAGCCGCGTGGCGACGGTGGCAGCGATAACGCAACAACCTATGACGAATCTGCAATTAGAGCGCGAGTGCGCTAGCGTACCGTTCTTTCGAGGGGTGTTTATGCGCGACACGCTTCCTACGCGCGTACTAGCCAACGAATGTGGTATCGCGAATCTTGACGAGAATCGAGGCGCCGGTACGCACTGGGTCGCGTACGCGAAACGCGGGCTACGAGTACAGTACTTTGATAGTTTCGGGAATCTGCGACCTCCCACGGAATTGATTTACTATTTCGGACGCGGAACAACGATCACGTACAATCACGATCGTTTTCAACGTTTCGACGAGATGAATTGCGGTCCCTTATGCGCACAATTTTTGCATCAAAAATCTATGGAATTATGGCCTATGTACTAAGATTATGCTACGATGTATCCATACATAATGATGCTTCATATATCCTATAATAAAGAAACATAATTTGACGATAAATTGACGAGTATTCGAACGCGCGCGTCACTTTCTCGCTCTCCGTCTCGCGAGTGTAATCGATATGTCGTTCACGCTAACGTTAACGGGTCGTAGCAGCGTGCTCACGGTAAACTATTTTCCTCCGATAGATTTGAGCGATGGTCACTATGAATTAGGACTCGCGGACTTGGAGACGTTTCACACGATACCGAACATTGACTCGAGCAACGATAAATTCTACTACATCGCCGACTACAACACCGAGAACAACATCGTCGACGTCGCTCATGAATACATTGCGATCCCTCACGGTTCATACGAATTAGACGCTATCGCCGAGCACCTGAAGCAGCGATTACTCGATCGACATCCCCGAAGTATCGATAACAACGATGCAAATGAGAATGATGCCGACAAGTATCCTCTAATGCTGCGAGCTAACAACAACACCATGAAAAGCGAGCTGTACTGCTCGTTCGCCGTGGACTTTACGCAACCAAACAATGTGGGCTCGTTGCTAGGATTTTCCCCGAATCGCGTTTTATCACCAAGAACCTGGCACGAGTCCGACGTACCCGTGAACATTATAAACGTTAACGTGATCAGAGTAACGTGCAACGTCACTACCGGTGCGTACAGCAACGACAAGCCGGTACACACGATCCATGAATTTTCACCTCGCGTGCCACCGGGATATAAGATATCGGAAACCCCGCGACACGTCATTTACCTGCCGATCGTTGCACGAGCAATACACGATCTAACGTTGTGCATCGCCGATCAACACGAGCGCCCTATAGATTTCCGCGGAGAAGAAATAACGATTCGTTTGCACGTTCAACGACGTCCGCGCGATAGGCTAGCGTAACTACACGTGTGCGCGCGTGTGTAGTATGTTAGTGTTAGATCATACATACGAATCATCAATCATAGCTGCCGCTGCTACTCCTAACGTCTCTGTGTCGCGTCATCGGCGCAACCCTTTATCGGCGGGCAAAAGTAGCAGAATAAAGGCGGGTGGAGCGATAAGAAGAGGACCGGTAAGAAGCGCAAGAAAGTCATTGACTCGTAGAAACGCGCGTTTTCTACGATCGCTAGGTTTCATCGTCGCCCATTAGACAAGCTGTGAGTGACACGCAACCGCGATGTCTTTTATTCTGGACGTGGCGAATACGCCAACCTTTGATAATCGTATCACGAAAATCGAGTTACACACGTACAATCCGTACGCCAACACGACGTTCGATAATAGCGACGAGATAAGAATCCCCATACAGCAGCAAGATCTGTACACGCTTCCGTGCGAAAGTTTTCTATACATCGAAGGTCGTGGCACGTTAACGACGCATGACGCGAAAGGCCAGGCAACGTCGGCGAGTGCTGTTCTCGACAATAATTGCGTCGCGTTCATGTTCGATGAGATTCGCTACGAATTGAACGGTGTTGAGATCGATCGTTGCCGAAATCCGGGAATCGCTACCGCGTTGAAAAATTACATTTCGTTGTCGGTCGATAGAAGCAAAGTGCTCGCGAATGCCGGTTGGGATCATACCATCGCGTACGATAAAGACATTTTTCATTCGGGCGCTTTCAATTTCTGCGTACCATTGAACGTTCTGTTAGGATTCTGCGAGGATTACAAGCACATCGTGATGAACGCGCGGCACGAGCTGATCCTTATTCGATCACGAGTCGATGCGAACGCGATGTACGGTACCTCGGTCACTGCGAGGCCGAAACTAGACATACGCAAGGTGCAGTGGCGTATGCCCCACGTCGCTTTGGAGGAAGTGAATAAACTATCGATGCTACGTATCCTGGAAAGTGGCCGACCGATCGCGATGAGTTTCAGATCGTGGGACTTGTACGAGTACCCGTTGCTGCAAGCGACAACGAAACATACGTGGACCGTGAAAGCTACGTCGCAAATCGAGAAACCTCGATACGTGATATTCGCCATGCAAACCGATCGAAAGAATCGTCTTGATAGAACTGCGAGTAGATTCGACGCGTGTAAACTCACGAACGTTCGATTATACCTAAATTCCGAGACGTACCCGTACGATGATTTGAACTTGGATTTCGATAAGTTTAAATACGCGCTCCTGTACGATATGTACGCGAAATTTGGTCGATCGTACTACGGACACGGAGAACCATTACTGAACGCGATCGAATTCTTTCAATACGCGCCTATCGCGGTCATAGATTGTTCTAGGCAAAACGAATCGTTGAAGAGCGCTACGGTGGATGTGCGAATAGATTTCGAGTGCAACGAAAATGTACCCGCTAATACTACAGCGTACTGTATGATCATACACGATCGTATAGTAGAATACGGACCTTTGACTAACGTGGTACGTAAACTAACATAGTATGCGTATGTGTGAACGATCAACGAATACTACTGCCGCTTCTGCTACTGTGAAAACGACGACGTCCAAGTTCTCAGTTGCTGTTCAGACGCCACCGCCGACACTGCTACCTAATCGTAAAATAATGTTCGCAATTGTCGATCTTCAAGGTTTCAATGCCAATTGTGAGTTCGTTGTCAAAGAGCTCGCGATTCGCAGACACAGTAACAACGATAAAACGCCTATGATCAGCCATTGGATCTTCGAACCACCGTACGTCTGGGGGCATCTGAAATCGTGCGAGAACCGTCAAGCGTCCTGGCTCGCGAAGCATCATCACGGGCTTCGCTGGTCTGACGGTTACGTTCCATACTCCAAACTTCCTGGGTTGCTGACCAGTGTACTCACGAACATTATTATTATTATTATTATTTATTCATTTTACGGGGCAAGCCCATTGAAAACAAAGCATATGCATATAATGTCTGTATAGGCAGAACAGCAGTAATGAGTGCGCAAGCGATTGATGTGGAAACAGTAATAGCGGTTATAATAATTTCGAGGTAACAGAGAGTACGTCGCGTAGGTATACATAGATATAGATAGCCTCGGTTAGCTAATGCCACTGGAAGCCAGGGCTCTCTGAATATTGGTTTTGAAGCAAGAGAGGGAAACAGTAAAGAAATCAATGTCACCATGGTGTCTATTGGCGATATCGCATATTCTGTGAAAGGGATCCGCGTGTCCGACCCAGGAGGAGTAGTCTGGAGAGTTAAAAAGGGGTGCTCGCCTAGTAGCGCGCATGGGAACATTGAAGTTGACTAGTGCCACGACACTGGGGTTGTCAACCAACCCGTTCAGAATCCTGTATAAGAGGGATAAGTCCGTAACCCTCCTCCTGAGCTCCAGAGTTCGGATACCCAATCTGTCCATGATCGGAGTATAGTCGTGATCAGAACGGGCAAGAGGCTGGCCAGTCTTATATGCTAAAAAACGCAAGAATCTATGCTGAACCCTCTCAAGCTGTACTTTATATTTGTCCCAACGCGGTGCCCAGATAACTGACGCGTATTCAAGATGAGACCGCACTAGGGTGTTGTACAAGTAACGTAGCGTGGTGGGGTTCGCGGAATCCGCGCAGCTTCTGGTCAAGAACCCTAGGACTTTGTTTGAGACTGCCACGATGTGTTGGATGTGCTGCGTGAAAGAAAACGAAGAGTCGATAAGGACTCCGAGGTCGCGAGTAACATCAACGCTTGATAGCTGAGTCCCAGCGATTTCATAGGGAAAAAGCAACGGATTTTTGCAACGGGACAGCCTCAGTACGTGACATTTGCTAATATTTAGCTCCATGTGGTTCAGCAAACACCACTCAGAGAGCCTGTCCAGGTCCGACTGAAGGCTTAAGGAATCCGAGAGGCTCGAAACGCACTTGTAAATCTTGAGATCGTCGGCGAACAGCAGAAACTCACTATTTAGAAGGACCTGGCGAATGTCATCGATGAATAGTAAAAACAGTAAAGGTCCCAGATGGGATCCTTGAGGAACTCCCGATGAGGCAAAAATCTCCCGAGAGAGAACATCCCCGACTCTGACACGCTGGACACGCCCAGATAAATACGAAAAGAGCCATCTTAACAGGCTACCTCTAAACCCGATACCGGAGAGTTTATCGATAAGTAGAAAGTGGTCAACCCTATCGAAGGCCTTCTTGAAGTCAGTGTAGATGACATCTACCTGCAACTTCCTATCCAATCCCCTGGACACGAAGTTGCAGAATACAGCCAAGTTGGTGACGGTAGACCTGCCCGATAAAAAACCATGCTGCTCGAAGGATAAGACGTTCTTAGTCAGAGCGCTGAGTTTCTTGGTGACAATAGCTTCGAACAGCTTACCCATAACATTGAGCATCGAGATAGGCCTGTAATTCGAGATGTCGGACCTCGCGCCGGTCTTATAGATTGGAGTGATAGTACTAGATTTCCAGGCTGAAGGGAAGTGTCCATCGGTCAGAGATCGGTTAAAGATTAGCCAAAGCGGACGAGATAAAATAAATTTGCATTCCTTTAGGAAGAAAGGGGGGATTCCGTCATCGCCGGGATCCTTATGAATGCTTAAGTTATCAATTTCATCGAAAACCTCACCAATACTGACATTCAGGCCAGATAGGTCAAGCGGTGAGTTAATGCCTTCGGGTGCAATGAGCCTAGGACAGGTTGACGAGTAAACCGACTCGAAATATTTTGCAAAGAGGTCAGCAATCTCAGAGTTATCAGAAGCGGTCGTGTTGTCTAGGTGCATGGATCCAGGAAGGCCATGGGCAGAGCGTTTAGAGTTAATAAATTTCCAAAAGACTTTAATGTTACTTTGAATAGAAGCTTCCGTGGATGCAACGTAATCCCGATAACACGACCTAGAGAGAGATTTACAATCGGATCTAAGGCGGCTAAAGGTTACATAATCGAGTGAGTCATTACTATTTTTATAGGCAAGGTGCGCTGCCTTCTTAGCCTTGATAAGCGCAGTTAGCTCCTTAGTGAACCAAATCGGGTACTTAGAGGTGTAAGCTTTCGTTACTGGCACGAAGGTTTGTATCGCATGAAAGACATGATAATAGAGAAAGGAGACAGATTGTTCTGTTGACATGTCTTTTAAGCTACCGTCCCAGTCAACCGCATTGAGGTACCCTATTATTTGTGGATAGTCTCCCTTGTTAAAATTGAATCTACTGGGTACGGAGCGGCAAGCAGTCTGAGAAGTACTGAGCTGGAGATTCACGAGCAAGGCAGGATGATAGGGATCGAGTGGTAAGAGGTGCTCGGAAGTCAATGCCAGAGAGGCTCCATTAAAATTAGAGAAAATAAGATCCAGCAACTGTCCGCGAGAATTTGGGCACGAGTTAATTTGTCGAAGATTGTGTAAGTGACAGGACTCCTTGATAAGAACATGACTCGATAGTTCATCTCCAGAAGCGGCCCGTGGAGGGACGGCAGATGCAGCTGCCGGGGATAGATTGCCCCAAGAGAACCTAGGAAGGTTGTAGTCACCGAATAATAATGTATTGGCAAGCGGGAATTGCCTGTAAACGTCGTCGACACTGGTACAGTACTCGGAATACTTCAATGGTTTAGACGCCGGGGGAATATAAACAGCTCCCAGTATAAGAGAGTGAGGCAATGCACTGATTCTGACAAAGACCTGTTCGACGAGGTCGCCAGAGATATAAACACGCGAGCACTGCAAGGACCTCTTGACAGCAATCAGTACCCCGCCTCCTCTAGAACAGTCGCTGGTTCTCTGCTTCCTGTCAAAACGGAAAACTGAATAATTGGTTAGGCCAAGTTCTTCAGTCATAATATCGCTGTTCAACCACGTCTCTACTAAAATTATTACATCGAATTGAGTGCTGCTGCACGCCACGGCCTGAGCCAAATCACCCAGTTTGGTACGAAGACCACGCACGTTTTGATAGTAAATAGTAAGATCGAGTGTTAGTTTTTTGCATGACGCGAGGACGAAGGCGAAACGATCTTAGGGACGCCGTTAATATAGCGAATTGTCTTGTTGGTATCACTGTGACGTAGCGTCCCAGCGCGAGGAATCGAGCGCGCGGCGGTGCGACCGGGAGTGAGCGAGAAACCGATCACACGCGGGCGACCGCGACCGAACCCGACCGAACTCGCCCGAAGCGTGCCGGTCCCGCGACGCGTCAGCGCGATGACGCTCACTCCCCACTGCGCCGCTAGATCGCGTCGGTTTCTCGCTGCTGGGAATTTCCGAGAATCGGGACATATGCCGCGATGATTCCGAGGCAAGGGAGTTCCAGTGGGGATACGGACCCCCACCACCAGACTTGCCTGGATGTTGCCCGGTGCAAACTACGGTGAAACGACTCCGTATATCCGCCGATCACCAGATCGCCTCCTATCCCATTTCCGACACCGTTCCGGTAAAGAGACGCAGGACGTTGCCCGGTCTCTTTCCCGCTCCTCGTGTTGAACAGAGACGCCCGGATGCTGCCCGGTCTCTACCGACACTTGTCCCGTTAAAGAGACGCAGGACGTTGCCCGGTCTCTTTCCCGCTCCTCGTGTTGAATAGAGACGCCCGGATGCTGCCCGGTCTCTACCGACACTTGTCCCGTTAAAGAGACGCAGGACGTTGCCCGGTCTCTTTCCCGCTCCTCGTGTTGGACAGAGACGCCCGGATGCTGCCCGGTCTCTACCGACACTTGTCCCGATAAGGAGACGCAGGACGTTGCCCGGTCTCTCTCCCGCTCCTCGTGTTGAATAGAGACGCCCGGATGCTGCCCGGTCTCTACCGACACTTGTCCCGTTAAAGAGACGCAGGACGTTGCCCGGTCTCTTTCCCGCTCCTCGTGTTGAATAGAGACGCCCGGATGCTGCCCGGTCTCTACCGACACTTGTCCCGTTAAAGAGACGCAGGACGTTGCCCGGTCTCTTTCCCGCTCCTCGTGTTGAATAGAGACGCCCGGATGCTGCCCGGTCTCTACCGACACTTGTCCCGTTAAAGAGACGCAGGACGTTGCCCGGTCTCTTTCCCGCTCCTCGTGTTGAATAGAGACGCCCGGATGCTGCCCGGTCTCTACCGACACTTGTCCCGTTAAAGAGACGCAGGACGTTGCCCGGTCTCTCTCGCCCCCTTACCGTCCCGCTACGGCGACACCAGGCGCGGAGCGACCGAATTGTTCCGTTAAGCGGACGCACGAACATAGACCGAACGACGCCGAACCGCGAACCGCGCCGCCGCGCACCGACGGCTTGACCGCGATTAACGCGAAGCACCCCGCGTCTAAGTATATGTATATAGTGTAAATAATTGTTAATGAATAAATCTAATTTAACCGAACACGGAAGGACTTCACTAAACCCTGGTAAAGCCGACTGAGACCGTCCTTCCGCCCGGAGTGACGACCGTCACAAATTGGCGCCCGAACAGGGACTCGAAAGAAAAATTGAATAACCGATGAGCTCCGCGCTCACGCGGTTATACCACCTGAATAAGGCCGAACTTGTCGAAGCTCTCGAGGCCGCGGGCGAAAGTACCACAGGATCGTTCGACCAATTACGCACCCGGCTCCGACAGTACTTGGCGAGCACCGCCAAAATGAGCACCGCCAACGAGACGACCACCACCAGCGCCCAGACACCGGCAATAGTAATCACGGAGCCCGAAGCCACCGCCGCACCGTCACCTGTCGCCACGGCCATGGACCGCGTCCGAAAATGGGGGTGCCATTTCGACGGCACCAAGGACGCCCGCGACTTCCTAGAGCGAATAGTGGAACTGCAAGAGGGATACGGCCTCACGAAGGAGCAACTCCTCCGATGCATGCCAGAACTCCTCCGGGGACAAGCCCTCCTCTGGCACCGCAGCAACAGCCCGGAATGGACCACATGGGCGGACTTCGAAAAAAGCTTCCGCCTATATTATATACCAACCACCAGCCAATACGAATTGGAGGAAGAAATCCTGAAGCGCAAACAAAAACCAGGGGAACGAGCTAGTGAATACATCACCGGCATCAGGACCCTGATGAGACGACACGGCAGCTACCCACCGGACCGGCAGCTCGACCTGGTGCACCGAAATCTGCTGCCCGAATACCGGCAATACATCCGTAGGAAGGAATGCACGGACATAACAACCCTCCTCGAGACAGCCATCGAGTTCGAGGCTATCGAGGGGGATAAGAAAACCAACGCCCTCAGCACCGGGTCCGCCCCGGGCAAACAGCAGCCCGTTCGACCTGCACTTTCAACCGTCGCGACCAATTACAGCCGCGAGAGCTGCTGCTGGCGCTGCGGACAACGGGGACACCGTCGACAGGACTGCCGGCAACCGTCGCGCCTGTTCTGTTCACGCTGCGGACAGGACGGCCGACTTTCTCGCGACTGCCCGTGCCAACCACCGTCGGGAAATGGCACGGGGCCCGGAACCCAGGGGACCGCCCGACCACCGGCCAGTTCCGCGCCCCAGTAAACCTGCCGGACCAAGCCACGCGGCCGTTTGCCACCATCATC
The DNA here is from genome assembly GCA_946251845.1 of Andrena fulva. NCBI lineage: Eukaryota > Metazoa > Arthropoda > Insecta > Hymenoptera > Andrenidae > Andrena > Andrena fulva. Next base: position 15,215,625 of record OX276333.1, on the reverse strand, counting down.
CTGCACGGCCGAAGATACCGAGCCCTCCTGGACACGGGAGCCACAGGATCGTACATGCGCCAGGACGTGGCAAACCATTGCCTCCGCCATGGCAGCACCCTCACTCCGACGCGCTGTCGAGCCCGTTTGGCGGACGGCTCCGTGGCACCCCTCGCCGGGGACCTACGAACCCCGGCCCGGGTAGAACGACAGAAGATGACCCACCAGTACGCCGTCCTCCCAGCGCTCGCACACCCGGTGATCCTCGGAATGGACGCCCTGAAAAAGCTAAGGGTCCGTATGACCCTCGGACAGAGGACCCTAATCCCCGACGCCGCCACCATCGAACACACTCACGGGGTGACAGCGTGCACACCGACACAGGCCGAAGCCCTACAGGCACTTCTGGACCAAGAGCTGCCGAAATTCCAGGACCTCCAAGGGACTACACAGCTCGCGGAACACACGATCCGTCTCAAATCGACCGCGCCGCTGAAACAGCGTTACACGCCACGGAACCCGGCCATGCAACAGATAATAGACGAGGAAGTGAGCAAGATGCTGGCCGAAGGCATTATCGAGCCTTCACGAAGTCCATGGAGCTCGCCCGTCGTCCTTGTCCGCAAGAAGAATGGGAAAAGACGATTCTGCATCGATTTCCGCCGCGTAAACCAGGTCACCGAAAAGGACGCCTACCCACTTCCTCAGGTAGAGGCTACCCTCAGCAAGCTTCGGGAGGCCCGATATATATCCACCATCGACTTGGCGAACGGATACTGGCAGGTACCCCTCGCCCCCGAAAGCAGACCGATAACCGCCTTCACCGTACCAGGCCGAGGGCTCTACCAGTTCCGGGTCATGCCATTCGGGCTGCATTCCGCACCCGCCACCTTCCAACGCCTACTCGACCGAGTCATCGGGCCCGAATTGGAGCCACGGGCATTTGCGTACCTAGACGACATCATCGTACTAGGGCGCACGTTCGAGGAACATTTACAGAACTTGCGCGAGGTCCTGCACCGGCTACAAGACGCCAACCTCCGCATTAACCCGGAGAAGTGCGACTTCTGCCGTACCAAACTCAAATACCTAGGACACATGGTAACCGCACAGGGGGTCAAGACCGACCCCGATAAATTGCAGGCCATCCTGGGCATCCCGGCCCCCACCAACCTCCGCGAACTCCGCCGATTTCTGGGGATGGTGTCGTGGTATCGACGATTCATCACACATTTCGCCGACACCACTGCACCACTCACCAAGCTACTTCAGAAGAAGAGGAAGTGGACGTGGGGCCCCGAAGAGGACACGGCTTTCCGCACCCTCCAACAACAATTGGCCGCCGCACCAGTACTGGCCTGCCCGGATTTTGCCAAGCCGTTTACGCTGCAAACCGACGCTAGCGAAGAAGGCCTGGGAGTCGTACTCACCCAGGAGACGGACAACGAAGAGCACGTCATCGCCTACGCCAGCCGCACACTGAACCCCGCCGAACGAAACTACTCCACCACAGAAAAGGAATGCCTGGCGGTGGTGTGGGGGATCAGGAAAATGCGACCGTACCTCGAAGGCTACCGCTTCACGGTCCTGACCGATCACCAGGCCCTGAAATGGCTGCAGAGCATCGACGACCCGTCCGGCCGCCTCGCACGCTGGAGCTTGGAGCTCCAGCAGTACGATTTCCAGGTGCAGTACCGCAAAGGAGCCACGAATCTGGTCGCCGACGCGCTCTCCAGACGACCAGAAGACCTGCACACGACCGACGAACCCCCAGCGTGCCCATGGTACACCCGCATCCGAGAACAGATCCTGCGCGAACCCAGCAAGTATCCGGAATACCGTATCGTGGGGGAGCAAGTGTACCGGAGATTCCCCGACCTCAGCGGACGACCGACCAACCCCGAGACCGAGTGGAAGTTGTGTGTGCCCCGACCGATGCGCACCTCCGTACTCGCCGAAAATCACGACGTCCCCACCGCCGGACACCTGGGTACCACCAAAACCGCCGCCAGACTGGCCGAAAGGTATTACTGGCCGGGGATGTTCCGCGAAGCGGCTAAGTACGTGCAACAGTGCGCATCGTGCAAACGATACAAGATCCAGCAACAGGCACCTGCAGGGCAGATGCACACAACGCCCGTCACCCGTCCTTGGGAAGTGGTCTCCGCAGACCTCGTCGGTCCGCTCCCCCGGTCCAGCAAGGGACACACCACGCTGTGTGTCTTTCAAGACAAGTTTTCGAAGTGGGTCGAGGTCCAGCCCCTCCGACAAGCGACCGCCCCCGCCGTCACCAGGGCCCTCAAGGACACCGTATTCATGCGACACGGATGCCCCCGGACTGTGATAACCGACAACGGCCGCCAGTTCGAAAGCCGGGAATTCGGGAAGCTTCTGAAGGACGCTGGCAGCGAGCACCGGAAAACGCCACCCTACTCTCCACAGTGCAACCCCGTCGAGCGGGTGAATCGCGTACTCAAAACAATGATCGCGCAGTACACGGCCGACAACCACCGGCACTGGGATCGATGGATACACGAACTAGTGTTCGCATATAATACCGCCAAACACGAGAGTACCAGTTTCACGCCAGCGTTCCTGGTCTACGGACGGGAACTAAACCCACCGGCCGCCCTCTACCGTCCACCAGAAGACGACCCACCGGACCTCGACCACACCGATACCCGATTCCGGAGACAACAGATCGACGACCTACAGGACGCCATCGCATTGGCCCGTCGGAACCAGGCACGAGCCTTCGAAAGCCAGAGTAAACATTACAACTTGCGTCGGCGAGATTGGCGACCCGAGATCGGAACCTACGTAATGCGGCGAGAACACCACATATCCAACGCCGCACAAGGTTTCGCCGCGAAGCTAGCACCGAAATTCGCAGGCCCGTACCGGGTCGTCCGGTTCCAGGGGCCAAATATCGTCGTGCTCAAGGACGAACGCAACCGCAGCAGCCGGGCCCACCTGAAGGATGTTAAACCCTGCACCGAAACAATCAACACCGACGCACCGACCAGGGGACAAAACGACGACCCCGGAAGCGATACCGGCACGAGCCAGGCCGAGGACCACGCAGGAGCTCAGTCGCACCATGGACGACATACTAGAAGTCCACGTGCAAGCACCGGCCAGCCCCCGAATGCGGCAGCGGTTCCGAGAGTTGTTCGGGGATTCTTCAGAGGAGGAATCGCCCCCGCCAAGCAGCCGCCGTGCACCGTCCTTGCCACCAACACCGGGCAAGGACCTACCGTGGGTCCCAGCACGGACCCCATCGCCGGCAAGGCCGTCCACGAGCGGGTGGAAACCTCCACCCCCCAAGACGCGGCCCCCGGCACGACCGGAGCCCGCGGCCAAACCACCGCAGCCACGGGCCAAGAAGCCAAAGATCGCTCCCTGGAAGGGCCCAGCGAGCAGGCCGCCACCAGCAGCGGCCACCACCGAGCCATCGATAGCACGGGAAAAGCCGCCACCAGCCAGGACAGTGACGCCGCCCAGGAAAACGGCCCGACGCCCAGCGACGCCGACGCGCCGGCCGCCAACACCCGAGGCCGGCCCAGCGGAAAAAAGGGCCCGCCGCACTCCGAAGACAGGGCGATCCGCCCCGGCCAAGAAGGCACCGCCACCTGCCCCGGAACCCCGACCCCCAGCCCGGCCGGACGAACCCCCGCGGCCGAATCCCAGCCGCACCGATACCACACCCGAGCCTTCGTGCGCCGCCCTGACCCCCAAGGACCCGGAGGAGACAACCGACGACAAGGGCTGGACCGTCGTCAATCTCGAGCACCTCCGAGAGGGACAACGTTTCCGCGTGCGCCAGGACGGGCGCACGATCCAGCTCCGCCGCATAGCCCCGTCCCTAATTAAATTTAAGTTAGGTTAAGGTAGGATAAGTTTAGGTTAAGGTAGAATAAGGGTGACGGGTAGCCGCGAGGCATAAGTTAGTACATAAGCATTGCGAAATAAAACCGGAGTTCAACCCGAGATGCGAGCAATTACCCGATTATTACGTCGCATCTCTCTCCGAAGAAAGAGGGGGATGTGACGTAGCGTCCCAGCGCGAGGAATCGAGCGCGCGGCGGTGCGACCGGGAGTGAGCGAGAAACCGATCACACGCGGGCGACCGCGACCGAACCCGACCGAACTCGCCCGAAGCGTGCCGGTCCCGCGACGCGTCAGCGCGATGACGCTCACTCCCCACTGCGCCGCTAGATCGCGTCGGTTTCTCGCTGCTGGGAATTTCCGAGAATCGGGACATATGCCGCGATGATTCCGAGGCAAGGGAGTTCCAGTGGGGATACGGACCCCCACCACCAGACTTGCCTGGATGTTGCCCGGTGCAAACTACGGTGAAACGACTCCGTATATCCGCCGATCACCAGATCGCCTCCTATCCCATTTCCGACACCGTTCCGGTAAAGAGACGCAGGACGTTGCCCGGTCTCTTTCCCGCTCCTCGTGTTGAACAGAGACGCCCGGATGCTGCCCGGTCTCTACCGACACTTGTCCCGTTAAAGAGACGCAGGACGTTGCCCGGTCTCTTTCCCGCTCCTCGTGTTGGACAGAGACGCCCGGATGCTGCCCGGTCTCTACCGACACTTGTCCCGATAAGGAGACGCAGGACGTTGCCCGGTCTCTCTCCCGCTCCTCGTGTTGAATAGAGACGCCCGGATGCTGCCCGGTCTCTACCGACACTTGTCCCGTTAAAGAGACGCAGGACGTTGCCCGGTCTCTTTCCCGCTCCTCGTGTTGAATAGAGACGCCCGGATGCTGCCCGGTCTCTACCGACACTTGTCCCGTTAAAGAGACGCAGGACGTTGCCCGGTCTCTTTCCCGCTCCTCGTGTTGAATAGAGACGCCCGGATGCTGCCCGGTCTCTACCGACACTTGTCCCGTTAACGAGACGCAGGACGCTGCCCGGTCTCGCTCCCGCTCCTCGTGTTGGACAGAGACGCCCGGATGCTGCCCGGTCTCTACCGACGCTTGTCCCGTTAAAGAGACGCAGGACGTTGCCCGGTCTCTCTCGCCCCCTTACCGTCCCGCTACGGCGACACCAGGCGCGGAGCGACCGAATTGTTCCGTTAAGCGGACGCACGAACATAGACCGAACGACGCCGTACCGCGAACCGCGCCGCCGCGCACCGACGGCTTGACCGCGATTAACGCGAAGCACCCCGCGTCTAAGTATATGTATATAGTGTAAATAATTGTTAATGAATAAATCTAATTTAACCGAACACGGAAGGACTTCACTAAACCCTGGTAAAGCCGACTGAGACCGTCCTTCCGCCCGGAGTGACGACCGTCACATCACCATTAGCGTGCAGCTCGCTGAGGTGATCTCTGAGCTGCTTCAGGTTTGACCGCTGAAGGGGTGTTTTGTCGTCTGCAATTTTTACATGGCCGGAGTAGGAGGATTTGTTCCTTAACACGTCCTTCACAGAATCCGCTGACTTGAGTGTCACACACAGCGGCCTAGAAGAAGCTCCATTGGGTTTTCCAATCCTGCGCGTCTTGATGTCATCATAGTTTGAGGGACGAATCTGGGTGAGGACCGCACGAACGGCCTCCGCATCCTTTAGAGCAGCTTGGTGTGCCGGAGAAGTGGAGTCCTCAGCCAGCCCGAATACCATGAGGTTGGCGGATCTCTTCTCTCTTTCCACTAATTCCGCCATAACTTCATCAATAGAGGGGCCCAGATCCAGTGGTGCACTAGCCGGGGACGAGAGGCGCTCCTCAATACGGAGCACTCGCTCCGTTAAGACGGACACCGAGCTCCGAACCTCGTTAATGTCGGATCTGAACTCGGCCATCATTTCCTTGCGAAAGACAGCAAATTCGCGATGGAAGAGATCTTTGATATTATCGAGTGATAGTAGAGAAGAGCCTCCAGGAGTGACCTGCGACGACGGCGAGTTCGGCACTGTAGATGGCACGATGGGTGTTCTACAATTAAGCAGCTGACCGCTATGCCAGGGGTGTCCAGAGCGGCCCAGGCAAGAGTCCGCGTAGTGGGTGGTAGCACCACAATCGGAGCACGTAAGTGGGTTCGCTACGGCCGATTTGCACCCTTTACACTTAAATGACATGGCCACGAGATCACAGAAGAAGCAGTTGCGAGAACCTTGCAAAGCCGCCTGAGTGATATGCAACGCAGAGTGCACCGCAAAACACCGGAGAGCACCAGAAACAGAAACACACTGCGGTCACCGACTTAGTTTTGTACTTAATTCATCCAGATGCCGTGCGCGAACACGAAAGGAGCACTCAAAATTGAGGAAATCAGCAAACTGTAGAACTGTAACTGTAGATGTCTGCGATTTATACGAACTGAAGGAGCAACAACAACAACAACAACAACAACAACCGAACAACAGCAGCAGCAGCAACAACAACGCTCGAACCGTCGAAAACGACGGCGGCTACGACGTTGACGATGATTATTGTGGGATCATCCCTAACACCGCGGACCCCGACGTTCCTAACCTGAAGTCTATGTCTTCAACGGGTGCTCTTCGATGTACATTTCACAACAACGATGGTGTTTGCGCGTTGGAGAACGTCCAGAAAATATGAAATTATATACGTAACGTCGTCTAATGTAAGCCCTATACACGCATTGCATCTACTTTATACGTCATATACAGATAGACTAATATGTATTATTTTTTTTGTTTCTATAGCGACGGTGATGAGCGCAACGACTGCGACGAATGCTATCTTTACCCACGAGCAAGAATACCCCTCCCATACGAATACGCTTTTTACGTGAATACTGATTCTATAATACAAGTATATATGCATTGGTGTACATGAATAAACACAGTTTTTTTTAATAAAAATATATTTTATTTATTTAAAAATTGTTATACATTTATTATTAAAACATATATGTATGTACTATAGTGGTACGTGCTTTACATCACGCAGCATGGATTGCATTCCTAACGCGATCAATTCGCAATCGATCAAAGAATGCTGTTCGAAGTGGTCGCTTTCGGAAATTAATTTCACATAATCTGTCGGTGCGGTAGCGCTACGTAGAACGTCTACGAAGGCAGCGTATTTACTACTTACAGAGTACATATTTTCAGTTAGCCAGGTGAACATATGTTCAATGCAATGTTCGTACGCGAATAATTTACGCAACGTGACTTCAGTCATATATATGTAAGCGTGATTATCGGTGATTTTAATAAGTTGATCATCATGCATACTCGTGAAGTCTAGTCGTAAATGATCAATTATGATGTGGGTTTGAGGCGATGTTGCGTTGCTGCGTAATCGTTGGAGTATGTCAGCCTTGTTTTGCAGTAGGAGCTTCCACGTGGACATCGAAAAGCTCAACTCGCTGCCTTTATCGTCAGCTATGGTCATCTCGACGCTGCACGAATCCATGCCAATGCGTATTCCAATAATTAGACGTTTATAAGCTGTCGCGGTCAACGGGTAATCACGCCCCAGGATCCGTACAATTAACGGTTTTGGCGTTTTCAATGTTTTTGGTGTTGCGGATCCAGTACTGTAAGAAATATGTACACAAAATTAATGCTTCGTTCGTATACGTTTACAGTGAATGAAGTAAGTGGAAAGTGTATGGTAACGAGTACGTACCTCATATCGAGTTGTTGATTAAGATCTTGTTGTTGTTGACGTTTATTTGGAAACCCACCATCGTTGGCGGATGTGCAGGATGAGTCGTTTAAGCTGCGTTTGTACATTTTGATATGCAATATGCAACTATGTTCATCGAACAAAAAATTGACGCTAACGATACTTAACACTCGAGCGTACGTGGTGTAATGAAGTCCACAGGACTGACCAACGTCGCTTTATACTGATTCACGTACATATACACGTACACGGCAATGTCTGAATGTACAACACATTAGTGATGGCGATGATCATGGTTGTGTTGTGACGCAAACATGTGTGTGCCGTAAAAGAATCAAAGAGAGAGTACGCGGTAAATTCAAATACGATTGACTTACAGCCACCTCGATCACCAAAATACTCAGAGGTCAAGCCCGAATAACTATAGCTTTATGTTTACATTGGTTGCTTAGGTGAACGCAACGTCAAATTCATTTCTTCATTGCACGTGCACTGCATCGCTCCCACGGCTCAATATAAACACACGGTACAATGCCGTGTTTACTCCATGGGCTACCGCGACGATTGACTTACAGCCTCCTCGATCATTAAAATATTCGAACCTACACTTCGAATAATTATCGCTCTATGTTTTAGTCGTCTGATGTTTACATGAACGCAACGCCGGATTCTCTTACGGTCAATAGGGTGGGGTTACGTAAATTAAATACTCGGAACTAGGGTGAACGCACCGTATAATTCGTTTCTTCGTTACACGTGCACTGTATCGGTTCCACGAATCAAATATGAAGAGCATGCACGTAGGCGCCAAAACGCGTTCAATCCTGCTCAAATATAAACACACTGCATGGCGCGGTGCAATGTTATGTTTACTACATAAATTAAATACTCGGAACTATGAATACTCGGAACTCTCCACCGAATACTTATCGCTATATATTTACTCCATGGGCTGCCGCGACGATTGATTTATAATAATTATCGTTGTATGTTTATGTCACGATATAAACATCCTGCATGAATGGTATGCACATAGGTATCAAAACGTGTTCAATCCTATCGCCCGCCATGATTCATTATCTTTTCTCAGAAATTCTATACCACCCTCTTTCTCAGAAATCAGCATCGAAGACGAAATTCGAAATTCCACGATTCGCTCGCGGTCGCGCCTGCGCCCCGATCCCACACGCGTGCGGAGATTGCGCGGCGGCGACTCGTGTTCAAAGTACCTTAAACATCCAACAGGTGGCGCCAATACGAAATGTACTAAAAATCTATGAAATTTATCAACGCATGCCCAAATATCGACGTGGATCCAAAGTACCTTAAACATCCCATAGATGGCGCCAATACGAAATGCGCGCGACGCCATCTTGAAATTTTGAAAATCCTCCCCCTCCCCTGCGATGTTATCCCCCTCACCCACGAACTCGACCGCCATTTTGAAATTAGAAAATCCCTCCTCCCCTGTGACGTCATCCCCCTCACCTACGAACTCAACCGCCATTTTGAAATTTGAAAATCCCCCTCCCCTGTGACGTCATCCCCCTCCCCACGAACCTGGTACCCCCTCCCCGCCTCACCCCCTCACCTGCGAACACGGTACCCCCCTCCCCACCTCACCCCCTCACCCTCGCCGAAGAGCGCGCGATACCCCCCTCCCCACCTCACCCCCTCGCCCTCGCCGAAGAGCGCGCGGTACCCCCCCGCCCCGCCTCACCCCCTCGCCCACACTTGATCCAGAACTCTCATAGCCTAACTACTGGGGAACGCAGGGATTGGCTGACTCCAGCTCGCGCTGACACGTACAGGAGCGGTGGTAATGTGTGCATGAACTGTGCCTGCGTCAGTCCCGCACACATAACCACCGCTCCTGTAGGTGTGTCCCCCTCCATTGCCTAAGGTTGACTGCCTCGAAACTGTCGCCAACATCACGCGAGAGAGAAAGACATTGTGCGAGCATGAGAATCTATACTTCACTCTCTCGCACCAGTTCGCACGATGTCTTTCTCTCTCGCACCATGTTAGGCGTCAAGCATCATTTGTTTCAGCATCACAGACGAATCTTCTAATTCACGTTTCACGTTCACGGTTCGCGTTTACGTTTTTTTATAACGGGCAGAAGGATTTTTAGTTCTGTTGTATTGTGTTTGTGTTTGTGTTTGCGTTGTGTTTGTTGGTTTAGTGTAAGATGAGTGACACCCTAAATCTGAATATGCAGGATGTGCAAGAAGATATGGATATTAAATCTCCGTTTCGTCCGCGAAAATTATGTCCGTCCGCAAGGAGAGTTTCGAAACGGAAGGTACATCGCGAAAAGAGAAGGACCTTCACCCTTCAGAAGAAACTGGAAAGGGCCAAAACGGCAGACGACACTGCCGTAGGACAACATTCAAATGAAGTGGCCGATGAACGTATGGTAGAGGAACCATCAACATCCGATGGACGAAATCATACGTCCCAAGAGATAATGCACTCACCATCCGATGAAGACACTGATACGGCCAGTTCGGGAGAAATTGAAGAGGCGGTGGATGAACTGACAACCGAAATACCAAAAGGCATGGATGTAGAAAGTAACGAAGAAGAAAACTTCGTTGTAGAAAAAGTTGCGAAGAGCGAGTCGCAAGTACAATCGCGTCTCCTAAATAGCAACGATATAATGAATTTAAAAAATGTGCTTGCTCAATTACAGAAAATAGGTAATCATGCAAAACATAGGGAAGACTGTGGCATTGAACACCTACGAGTAACTGGTGCGACACGGTGTGGCTTCAAGAGCATCTTCAGCGTAATGTGCACTTTATGCCATTACAAAGCTGAAATCCGCAATCAATCGGACGAAGCCGGAGAAGTGGATAGCAATCAGGGCGCCGTTAATGCAACAATTTTATGTGGAGGCAGTTATGCCCAGTTGGAACATACTTTTGCAGGAGTGAACATACGTTGCATGTCGAAGAAAGACTTCGTGAAGAATCAAGATGAATTCATCAAGTCTGCAATTGCCGCTGCAGAAGAAGAGATGTTAGCAGCGGCTGAAGAAGAAAAACGTTTGGCCATTGAAAGAGGTGACCTTCTTCCCGGATCAGGGACTCCTCACATCCCCGTTGTGGCCGACGGAAGCTGGATGAAGAGATCCTACCGCAGTGGATGTTACGATTCTGCGTCTGGAGTCGGCGTGATAGTTGGCTATCACACGAAAAAAGTTTTATTTTACGGCGTTCGAAATAAAGTTTGCAGAATTTGTCGGATTGCTGCGAAAAACGAGAAAGAACCCCGAAAGCACACATGTTTCAAAAATTGGAACACATCTCGAGCATCGACTGCTATGGAAAGCGATGCTATAGTAGAAGGATTCAACACAAGAGTAGAAAAACGTGGGCTCGTTTATTCTACTCTCATCGCTGATGGGGACAGCAGCGTGTATAAGAAGATTATTGATGCTGACCCATATAAGAGACAGATTCGCGTAAAAAAAATTGAATGCACGAATCATTTGTTGCGAAACTTCTGCACAAAAATGAAAGCGATTGTGAAGAAGACTACACCTGGACCATTGAGGCAAGTTGTGGAAAGTAGTATTCGCCGGATGCGCACGGACATCGTAAAAGCCGCAAAGTTTAGATACAATCAGAATGTATCAATCGAAGAGAAAACAAAGAATTTGTATGGCGACATACAGAATATTCCGAGCCACGTGTTTGGTGAACACAAAGAGTGCGCACAACTGGAATATTTCTGCAATGGAAAGAATGAAGAGAATGAAAGAAACATCGTTGCAGAATTGATGAATATTGGAGTGTACCAGGACGTAAAAGAAATACTTCGTCCACTGTTAGCTCATGCGGAGAGCTTACTCTATAACACCAATAATAACGCTGTGGAAAGTTTGAACGCAATAATTGCCAAGAACATTGGCGGAAAAAGATTAAATTTCGCCGAAAGAGGGTCGTATACAGGAAGATGTGCTGCTGCTGTCGTGGAGTACAACAGTAACCAAGTGCACTCGCGATTGAATGCGGCAATGAAGAAGGAAACGCCCGAGGTTGTGCGCCAAATGGAAGAAAAGAAGAAGAAAGAAAAGGAAAAGAGAGCTGCAAAGCAGAAGGAAACGAAGGCTGCGCGATATCTACGCAAGCAATTGCCCTCGCAGAAAGATTCTGATTATGGGCAAAATGCACAGAAACCAGACATGCCATTCGAAATGTATGAACTGGAGCGGGAGAAGCATATGCAAATGCTCAGTGAGTGGCAAGGCAAAAGACATGCTATTGAAGACGAAACCATCGGACAAGCGAAGAACCGCAGATGGTTGCAGTATAAGTCCAAATTGTTGACAGCATCCAATTTTGGACAAGTGTGCCGTCGCCGACCTGACACGCTTTGCGCAAATGCAGTGAAGTCATTTCTGTATCCGAGGATAATTAGTGCACCCGCGGTGGAATACGGGAAAGAATGCGAGAAAATTGCTCGCGAAGAATTGAAGAAGCAATACACAGATATTGCAGAATGTGGAATTTTCATCGACAGCAGCATCCCCTTCTTAGGAGCTTCACCGGATGGAATCATCGGTCAAGAGGGTATTGTGGAAATCAAATGCCCCAAATCAGCGGAGAACTTTTCGCCGGAAGAAGCTATGGAAAAAATTACCGCTGTCCGACGCATGTTCACACGTAAAACAGGTATTTCAATGAACAAAACGCATCACTATTTTTATCAAGTACAAGGCCAGTTACATATTACTGACCGAAAGTACTGTATATTTTGCATTTGGACCCCGAAGGGTCTGAAATCTATAAAAGTAGAGAGAGATGATGCGTTTTGGAAAAGAGAAATGGAGCCAAAACTAGTTCAATTTTATTTAGAATGCATGCTACCCGAATTAATAAATAGTCGGCACAATAGATGCATGCCTATTCGGGAGCCTCAATTTATATTAGCTGAAAGAGCGACAGAAAAACCGAAAAGCTTGAAAAAGCGAAAAAGGTCTCCCTCCGAAAATAGTAAAAATATTGCATCGGTCCGGCGTCGCACCGCACTGTAAAGTGCAGGGCCACTGACTGTGTCAGTGGTCACAAGTGCCAGCAATGGCACTTTTCCTCGCGGATCGTACGATCACGCGAGTCGACCGACGCCGCCGTAACTTTCGCAAGAAAGTGACGAGAGAAATAATAAATTTAATTCACCCTTTAATTTTTTCAGACACATTTCTAAGTTCACAGGAGCAGACAGACAGAAGACAGACGCAAGGTGGAAGAAAAGATACAGATGCGGATCTACGTTACAAATTATTTGCATACGTAAGGGTGCCGAGTCAACTTTGTAGGAGGGCCAGCGGGAAAATAGTCAAACAAACTGAATTGGTATGATCGGCTTTATTCAGCAGTGACTCTGTCACTGGTTCCAATACGACAACCTCTGTCCTCTCCGCATTCACGCTCTTATAACACCGTGCACCCTCACTCACGCACACACACATTCATCCGTAGCCGTAGTCTTCACGGCGACACACCATCAGTGATGCCAGAATTGTGGGACGTGGGAGTAGGGATCGGCTGACTCCAGCTCTCGCTGACACGTACAGGAGCGGTGGTAATGTGTGCGTGAATTGACTCCAGCTACGCGAGCTAGAGTCGGCCGAAGCTACGCTAGCAGCGAGTCAACGTTGTAGTGACGTAAAAGCATGTGACGTCACATTCGCTTCGCGTGTTCGTCAATTCACGCACACATTACCACCGCTCCTGTACGTGTCAGCGAGAGCTGGAGTCAGCCGATCCCTGGCCATGACCTACTGTCGTCCCCTACTTTGCCCCATCGCACTACACACAAGCATATCCCTACTTTTGTCCGTGTGCATCGCCTGTACGGTTCTGTCCTCCAACAAACCACATTGCCGAAACCCGAGGGTATGAGTCGCAATCAGGAGATCGGCAGTTCAAATCCCAGTACAACAATCTTACTTTTTTTTTTTAATTATTCTCTAATTTCAATCAATTATACTTTAATTTGGTTTCCTAACTTCTCAGTAGAATAAAAAAACTTGAAAATTATTAATCTGCAAAGCATTTTTTGTTAATAATGCAATACGCGTTACCGAAAACCACTGCAGCGGACCGTAGGACAGAAATAAACACACAATTGAAATTATAAATATGATTATAATTGTACAGGAAAAAATATAAATATTCCTATAAACTTATCTTTTTTTGTTGAAAAATAATAATTTCGCCGGCAGAAATGCACTGGAAGGTGGGAAACATATGATGCAGTGAGAGCGACAATGGACCAACACACAATAAAAAAAAATTTTATTCCCCATTATATATGATTAGTAGAGCCTATTGGAATACATTATTACTACTAACTCAATTTCGAAAAGAATGTGGGTTAGTCTGTTGTTGCTCTCACTGCCTCATATGTAAGCCACTATAACATAATTATCATTTGTGTATTCACAAAATGTGCTATCAAACCGCGTCCCGGGCACCGCGTCCCAGGTAAGCATTTGTCCCACGTCCCACGATTCTGGCATCACTGCACACCATGCGGCCACCTCTGAGGCCCTGGCGCCCGAATCTCTTGTCACGCCGCTATCGCCTAAACAAGAGCCCGCCTGCCCGGGGCGCATGTGTGCATCAGCTGACCCCGCCGGTCCAACGCTTACAGGTTTGGTCAAAAGATGCCATGCTGATTCATACGGGCGTCGCAGGTATGCATTATGTTCGACGAAATATTGAAACAAACTTTTACTTTTATACCCAACTTACCGAAATGTCTGCGATCATTTCTTACAGGCGGACTTTTTATAAAATTACTGCGCAAATGGTGTATGGGACATTAATGCCAGGGCCAATGGAGTACCATATTTCAGGTAATGTTTGACACTTTATAAATCTGCGGTAAAATTTTGTACGCTTATAAAACAACAATTAATTATGCTGTAGTGAATCTCGTCTCGAGCGTAGTAGAAAATGGAAGTAGAAAATTTAATTTTTATTGTACTGTTTCAGATGAAGAGAGAAATACGGCGGCTGCGATACCAGCGCGGGCGTAGCGGGGAGAATAGGAGAGGCCGGGGAGACCACGGCGGCAGACGGGGAGGAAGCGTGGGGGGGCGGGCACAATATTTTTATCAATTATTAAATAATAAAAAAAATAAAAAAAAATATTTCATACTGATTAGTGCCATGTGTGTTATTTAGAAAATATATATAAAAAAAATTTTTATGGTGTTAATATTACATAATTCACTTTAAATAGAATCATAGGGCACGCTATTTCATAACACGATATGAATCACTTTAATACTTCAACTTCTGGTTGCACATGGTGCCCCACGATTTTATTTAAAGTGAATTATTTAAAGTGATATTAACACCAACAAGATTGTAGTACAAGAAAATAATGATTTTTTAGATTTTAGTGCATTTTTAATAAATTTTTTTATATATTTTTTTATTTTCTAGTTTTCAGTGTTTGTGGATTTACATTTCACACCTCAAACTTTTTTAGAAATATCTTTTATTGCTGTATACAATTTAACAGTTTGCTTAAACGCTATAGTGTTAAAGTCACTAAAAAATAATTATTTTCTTGTACTGCAATTGCGATGGTGATATACTACGAACGCCTGCAAAGTTTTAGTTTCACTATTCGTACATAGGTGACGGATTATTTCTCGATAAATTGTGTATTTTCGGTAATCGCGATGCCACTATAGTGTCCCGAACGCAGCTGCTTTTTGTCGTTTTCGTAAAGAACGCGAGTGGCTGATTTCATGTCGTTAGGATTTGTGGTTATGGGTTATATTTATTGATGATTGGGTTATTTTCTCACCCCCTCGGGGTTAATTTTTTTTTAAATATTGTATTGTCATTCAATCTATGCACGCCTGAAAAGTTTCAAGACAATTGGATAGTTGGAAGTGGGTTAGATTTGAGTTGCCAGATTTGAACCATACAAACATACAAACAAACAAACAAACAGAGGATCGAAGTTGAATAATGATTACGTTATTAAATTTGTATTTAAACAACAGACAATTCTTGTTGATAAAAAAGATAATTTGATGTATAGCTAGATAAAAAAGAAAGTGTCATGTTTTTCGAAGAATTAGGTAGGTATATCATTCATAAACTTCATTACGATCGGTGTGTTACACTTCGATGATGTACCTTATTCAAATTGTATGCTTTGAAATCACACATTGATTATACAAAATATTACATCTCTCTACGTATAAATGGAAAATATTGATACGCAAATTAGTATTGTTTCATCGACATGTTTCCTAACTTCACTACCCAACCTCTCTATCTTTCATTATTGCTATCCTCTTTTACGTTCGGCGAGGCTCTGACGCTAGACGCAGCTCTCGTGCCGTGATCCTTCAAGCTTGCAAAGACTTCCCGATAGAAAGAGAGATCTCTGTGGCAACAGCGCGGCAGAGACAGAGAGAACAGGAGATGCGGCAACTATGCGTCAAAGATTCATTTACACAGAGTACCTGAAGATGTCACCTCTGTAGAAGTTCTTTTTACCGGCCGCATTAGTTTCATTAGGGTCCGTCTGTTTACTGGGGACGCTTCGATCGATTCGGACCCTAACAAACTTGAGACGGCAGCCTTAAGGTCGAGTTTCCTAGCCGCGATCGGCGGCTGCGGCCGGCGGCGGTCCCACTAGCACAACGGAGACACAGATGCATACTTCTCACGACTAGTGCAATGGAGAAGTATGCATCTGTGTCTCCGTTGCGCTAGTGGGACCGCCGCCGGCCGCAGCCGCCGATCGCGGCTAGGAAACTCGACCTTAAAGGTGGCCGTTCCAATGGGCGGCTGCAGCCGCCAGCGACCGCGGCTGGCGGCTACAGCCGCAAGCGACTGCGACTGGCGTCGTCGGAAATGGTATTTTCTATACCTAAGCGTCAACGCCATGGCCCCACCAGTGCAACGACGCGCCGCACAGGACCTTTTCGAGCACTTGAAAAAAGGGTCTATTGTCGTATCAGGTCTCGAGGACCGTCGAAGACAGTGAAAGACTAGCCTTTTTTTATATGTACATCGTGCTCTGTTTATCTGCCGGATTGAAGAAGTCAATGACATTTGGGTGTTTCTTTTATGATATCGGAATGAAATTTGTAGCAAAAAATAGGATAAACCTATTCCTTTCTAGTGATATATAATTTAATATTTTTTACATCTATTAATTTGTTTTTCTATTTTTTAACTCAATCGTGATAAAAAATTGAAAACTGTTTTTTTGGTACTTTATTAGTGTTTTAAGTCGCACGTTGGGGAAACATTCGGTTTTCAAGTTATAAGGAAAAGTCGAATAGTAAGGGAAGTAGCCGAATATCGTTTTGTTTAAATTAATGATCAGTCATTTGCGATAAAAATCATCTTTTATTAGTAATTCATTAACCCTCGGAGACCACATTAACCCTCGACTTTGCGAGGACTCCTGGCAAGGCTAGCCTCGCCGAGTGGAAAGTCAGGAAACTGTTTCCCTCGGCCATGGAAACCATCCTCGACTTTCCAAAGCAGCCTTGCGTGCGAGGCGACTGTCGTTTTTTTTTTTTGACATAATCAAAGGTGCCTCGCGGCCGCAAGAGCAAAAATCGCATGTTGGGGAAATATATCTTAAAACTATAATCGAAGAAAAAATTCATCTGCGCTAGTAAATTTGCCCCCACGTACTATGCAATTGCATATAAATAATTTTTTTTATCTCCAATACGTTAGGAAATATCCAGCTATTTACTGTTCCCGCGGACACCCGCGGGTTAATAAAAAATCACGCTTTTGTTCACCGCGAATAATATCTGAATTCTTAAAGACGGCAAAGTTACGTTCTTGATTATCCTTTGAATATCTGGCAACCAGATGTTGTCGAAGCCGTCTTTGAAAATACCAAATTGCCGGCCATAAACGATAAATGAATTTTCGCTCCGCTCACAACTGCTCCTTCCAGAGGCTGCTTCCTTTCGGATAATTGAGGACACAACATAAAGGCAAAATACAGAACACAATATAAAGGTCCAAAATATAATAAAAGCGGCCTTTTCGTTAATCCGTATATTGCTCTGTCAGCGGATGGCAGGTACAGGTAAATGGTCCGTAAGCACTGTTGTCCGTCGTCGAAGTGCGGGACAATACGATCATAAACCGCGACTCTAATGAGACGTTCTGGCCGATTAACCTGGCTAGTTCTTTGGAAACATCTGGTTCCATTAGGCCCGAAATATACTAAAATTTTACACCTGAGGTTCCCTACGCGTAGCGAGTTCAATATAGTGTATTTAGTTTTTACTAAAAAGTCGAAATTGAAGAATTCTACGTATCCGTATTCACGGTTTGGTCTTTAGTTTACGTTGACAAATTTACGCCAAAATGGACCAACAATTTATAAGGAGTAAAAAATACTCATAAAAAGTAATTTTAATATACAGGGTGTCCCAAAAATGTCGGACTTCCTTGAAAGGGGTTACTCAGGGGGTGATTTGAAACAACTTTTTCCTTAGCGAAAATATTGTCCGAAGCTTCGTTAAGGAGATATTAACCAAAAACCCCGACCAATCAGAGCACGCGCCTTCCGCCTGAGTTCCCGCGGTAGCGTTGGCTACGAGGTAGGCGACCGCGCTTGTGCTATGAACGTACGAACAAGCAAGTCGGCATGCATCGAAGGAAACCGCGTTACACATTTTTTTTTTTAAAGCAGAATCTTAAATAAGAATAATTTGAAGTGAGAGGACAAGAAGTACGTAAATTTCGTTTTTAAATAAGGCATAAACGAAAAGCTAACGTAACAGAAAATGTACGACAAGTGATCGTAATTCGTTATTGAGGTAAAAATCCGTAGTTTAACAACGGCCAACACAACTAAATTTAAAAAATAATATTAAGTGTATGAATAAATTCTTTCCGACTGAAATTTCTATCGCGGTGGTATTCAGAAGCTGCCAGAAAAATGGCAAAAGGTAATTAACAATAATGGAAATTATTTCGATGATCGAGTTGTTTTCATATTTTTTAAATCGAACCGTTATTGTACCCTAAAATCGGAAAGAATTTATTTTCACACCTAATAATCACCAATAAATTAAATAAAACTCACCCTTTCGGACATTCCTTTCCTTGCTTTCCTTCCCTTTTCGGAAACCTGTGTCACTGGGTCACTGTACCGATCCTTTGTTATCGGTGGACGAAAAGATTTATGGTTGGGTAGCGCCCAGTGCTCAGCTGATCACACTGCGTCCGGGTTAATGTACCGAATATTCACTTCACTGCACGGCTACTAACACTGATCACTGAATTTATTTTTCACGGAACGTGTTGTTCCTACGTTATAAAAATTGGTGGCTGCGAAAGGGGCCGATTACTGTTAATTACTGGGACGAGATTACTACTATTACCCGGCGAAAAGAAATTGCGTGGCAGACTGTCTCGGGCTGTGCAGTCCGCTGCTGTGACGATTGGTCGAGTCACCTATTTGGGCACACTTTTAAAGACGGGACACACGTATTTTGGTTATTGGCTGAAGTTGCCACATACATTGTCGCACCGCGCGACGAAGAGATCGAACGAAATACGAGATCGAGTGGGATAGAGCGATTTGACCAAGCGTAGCCTACGCTTTTGTTTTGACGATCGTCGGTCGGATCCGTATCTGATCGCTGCACAGCAGCGGACTGCACAGCCCGAGACAGTCTGCCACGAGTTTTCTTTTCGCCGGGTAATAGTAGTAATCTCGTCCCAGTAATTAACAGTAATCGGCCCCTTTCGCAGCCACCAATTTTTATAACGTAGGAACAACACGTTCCGTGAAAAATAAATTCAGTGATCAGTGTTAGTAGCCGTGCAGTGAAGTGAATATTCGGTACATTAACCCGGACGCAGTGTGATCAGCTGAGCACTGGGCGCTACCCAACCATAAATCTTTTCGTCCACCGATAACCAGGATCGGTACAGTGACCCAGTGACACAGGTTTCCGAAAAGGGAAGGAAAGCAAGGAAAGGAATGTCCGAAAGGGTGAGTTTTATTTAATTTATTGGTGATTATTAGGTGTGAAAATAAATTCTTTCCGATTTTAGGGTACAATAACGGTTCGATTTAAAAAATATGAAAACAACTCGATCATCGAAATAATTTCCATTATTGTTAATTACCTTTTGCCATTTTTCTGGCAGCTTCTGAATACCACCGCGATAGAAATTCCAGTCGGAAAGAATTTATTCATACACTTAATATTATTTTTTAAATTTAGTTGTGTTGGCCGTTGTTAAACTACGGATTTTTACTTCAATAACGAATTACGATCACTTGTCGTACATTTTCTGTTACGTTAGCTTTTCGTTTATGCCTTATTTAAAAACGAAATTTACGTACTTCTTGTCCTCACTTCAAATTATTCTTATTTAAGATTCTGCTTTAAAAAAAAAATGTGTAACGCGGTTTTCTTCGATGCATGCCGACTTGCTTGTTCGTACGTTCGTAGCACAAGCGCGGTCGCCTACCTCGTAGCCAACGCTACCGCGGGAACTCAGGCGGAAGGCGCGCGTTCTGATTGGTCGGGGTTTTTGCTTAATATCTCCTTAACGAAGCTTCGGACAATATTTTCGCTAAGGAAAAAGTTGTTTCAAATCACCCCCTGAGTCACCCCTTTCAAGGAAACGCGACATTTTTGGGACACCCTGTATAGATGCCGCATGGTACCCGGTGACGAGGACAACACCTCGCAGTGCCTCACCGAATTTTATGGCTTTCGACCCTCGGAAGAGTTCGAATATTATTAAAAAGTCAGAAATGTCCAGGATTTCCGTATTTCCCACCAGATCTTTGCGAAAACGACGTCAATGGATTCCTTATGTTTCACCGATGAAACTGACACCACGAACGACGTAATTCGGACCATATGAAGGAAATTCCATGAAAATTTAATTTATATCATTTCAAGTTGTTTTCGTTAATAATAGTCCGATTTACATGAAATTTCGTATGATTTTTATCGGAGAAACATCAGGAATCCATTAGTGTCACTTCCATATCGATACGATAAAGAATAAAAAATTATTTTATTTCGGAAACAGGTATGAATCCTCGGCCGTAGACCCTTTCAAGTACGCTCGAACCAAAGTGGGACCCTGAACGCTGCGCGGCCGGAGTCTGGCCGCCGCCGCGGGCCACCGGCCGCCGCCGCCGATCGCGGCTTGGAAAGTCTACCTTAAAGGTGGCCGTTTCAATGGGCGGCTGCAGCCGCCAGCGACCGCGGCTGGCGGCTACAGCCGCAAGCGACTGCAACTGGCGTCGTCGGAAATGGTATTTTCTATACCTAAGCGTCAACGCCATGGCCCCACCAGTGCAACGACGCGCCGCACAGGACCTTTTCGAGCACTTGAAAAAAGGGTCTATTGTCGTATCAGGTCTCGAGGACCGTCGAAGACCGTGAAAGACTAGCCTTTTTTTATATGTACATCGTGCTCTGTTTATCTGCCGGATTGAAGAAGTCAATGACATTTGGGTGTTTCTTTTAAGATATCGGAATGAAATTTGTGGCAAAAAATAGGATAAACCTATTCCTTTCTAGTGATATATAATTTAATATTTTTTACATCTATTAATTTGTTTTTTCTATTTTTTAACTCAATCGTGATAAAAAATTGAAAACTGTTTTTTTGGTACTTTATTAGTGTTTTAAGTCGCACGTTGGGGAAACATTCGGTTTTCAAGTTATAAGGAAAAGTCGAATAGTAAGGGAAGTAGCCGAATATCGTTTTGTTTAAATTAATGATCAGTCATTTGCGATAAAAATCATCTTTTATTAGTAATTCATTAACCCTCGGAGACCACATTAACCCTCGACTTTGCGAGGACTCCTGGCAAGGTTAGCCTCGCCGAGTGGAAAGTCAGGAAACTGTTTCCCTCGGCCATGGAAACACTCCTCGACTTTCCAAAGCAGCCTTGCGTGCGAGGCGACTGTCGTTTTTTTTTTTGACATAATCAAAGGTGCCTCGCGGCCGCAAGAGCAAAAATCGCATGTTGGGGAAATATATCTTAAAACAATAATCGAAGAAAAAATTCATCTGCGCTAGTAAATTTGCCTCCACGTACTATGCAATTGCATATAAATAATTTTTTTTATCTCCAATACGTTAGGAAATATCCAGCTGTTTACTGTTCCCGCGGACACCCGCGGGTTAATAAAAAATCACGCTTTTGTTCACCGCGAATAATATCTGAATTCTTAAAGACGGCAAAGTTACGTTCTTGATTATCCTTTGAATATCTGGCAACCAGATGTTGTCGAAGCCGTCTTTGAAAATACCAAATTGCCGGCCATAAACGATAAATGAATTTTCGCTCCGCTCACAACTGCTCCTTCCAGAGGCTGCTTCCTTTCGGATAATTGAGGACACAACATAAAGGCAAAATACAGAACACAATATAAAGGTCCAAAATATAATAAAAGCGGCCTTTTCGTTAATCCGTATATTGCTCTGTCAGCGGATGGCAGGTACAGGTAAATAGTCCGTAAGCACTGTTGTCCGTCGTCGAAGTGCGGGACAATACGATCATAAACCGCGACTCTAATGAGACGTTCTGGCCGATTAACCTGGCTAGTTCTTTGGAAACATCTGGTTCCATTAGGCCCGAAATATACTAAAATTTTACACCTGAGGTTCCCTACGCGTAGCGAGTTCAATATAGTGTATTTAGTTTTTACTAAAAAGTCGAAATTGAAGAATTCTACGTATCCGTATTCACGGTTTGGTCTTTAGTTTACGTTGACAAATTTACGCCAAAATGGACCAGCAATTTATAAGGAGTAAAAAATACTCATAAAAAGTAATTTTAATATATAACATTTGATATATTACGAATCTGATTGCGTGACTGGATTCGTTATAAAAAAGTACATCAGTTTCGCCTAACAGATTATTCTATATGGTGCATATTTTCCGAGATATTGGGGCAAACGTGTTTTTCACCTCCAGATATGGATGATTGCGGATAAATGAAAATACGTGTCAAATATTTAATGTTTCAATAATTTGTGGAATTGCCTTTTGACTTGATAATAGTTACACCCTTCTTGGTATGAAATTTACTTAGTTGCATATTATAGCAGGTTGTATTTTGCTCTATTACTACACACATACACCATTTCAAGTGCTCGAAACCAAGTGGGATCCCGAACGCTGCGCGGCTAGGAAATTCGGCCTAGCGCGAGGCTGTTTCGCAAAGTGATCATAATCGCGGTATGCAATTTCCAGATATCCAACTCCGCGAGGCGTGCCTCGCGAGGAATCCTCGCAAAGTCGATACGCACCTTATGGCCCACCTTTTCTAGTACCCAATACGTCAGCGGGTGCTTCTGTTTTGATATTGCAACGCGTGTTTATACTCGAGAGATAAGTGATCATCAGGTCGGCGCATACGTTCGTTCGCTTTATTGATACAAAGTGTTTATGACAGATATAAGAGAGTTCCTATTCTTTGGCAATACGGCGCACAGTGGTCCGACGCATAGAGGAGAAAGTGGAAAAAACTCATAACTTCAGCATTTCTCAATATTTTTTAATTATTTCTGTTTCATATTCTGCCTCAATGTAATTTTGTCCACTAAAAAAGTTGTAGAGAATTAAAATATATGTTTTTTTTTAAAAAAAAATTGTTAATTTTTTTTTGAATTTTTTAATTTATTTTTTAACTTACAATAATCGTTTTTTGAACGGATTTTATACTTGTACAATGTTTAGACAAAGTTGTCGAAACAAAGTACGTAAAATGATCGTTTTAATTCTTCAATAAGCATTTTGCATACGGTACAGACGGTGATAGACGGTAAAATTTTTTAATGGGAATTGTACCTCAAAATATGTACTTTCAAACCTTTCAAGTGTCGTTGCGGAGGTAGACGGAGGTACCTGAAAAAAATGGTGATTTCTAAAACACCTCGGTATTCTTTGAGATATTGCTATATTCTGACAACAGTTTCAATTCTGCCTCTTTTTGTCCTACACTATGTAAAAATGAGTAATAAAACTACTCCGGAAAAAACAGGTCCACTTAGTGATATGTAGAAATTTTGGCCATACTTCTTTAGTGCCAGTTTTTCCGCACTTGTAATTGGTTTTAGAGGCTAAGTGACAGGAAATGACCAATACATAACCGATAAAAAAACATACCTAAAAAAACAATACGAAATTGTGACATGTTTCTTTTAGGTTTTTTTCGCCTTTAAACCACTGTACGGCGTCAGGCCGCTTGCTGTATCTAAACTCTCTCTTCATTCAAACAAGCAATCCTTTGAAGAATTTCCATATACAGTAATTCGTCGTTATTGTCCCGTTTTTACCATGCGTAATAGTCCCGCTCACTATCCCCACCATTTCTTGGAATCCTTCAGTCGAGAGTGAGAGAACGAAAGAGTCGACGGCAACCGTTTCGTTCCCTCTCACTCGCTCTTCGAATTTCTCGGCCGGACGGAATCGTGTCCACATCGCGACGTACGCCCGCCGCCAGCCCCGATCGTCGGGTTTATATCGACGAATTACTGTATTTTTATACTACATAAAAAGGCGAATTGAATAACAATAACAGAATTTATCATTTGAAGTATCTGATGTTAAAATAATTTTAAATGTATTCACAAAGTAAAAGAATTGAATGTGTTTCCAAAACATGGTTTGTTATAATTGGAAATATATTTATACAATATTTTTAGAAAACACTTTGTATCAATATATTGATACACGCTTTGTTATAATTGGCAAATTTACCAGTTCATCTAGGTGCCAGAAAATTGACAAAAAAAATATAAATATTGAAGAAAAATGTTTTCCTTTCAAGGCTGGCGTTCCAATGTGCGGCCGGCGACTACGGCCGGCAACGGTCCCACTTGTGCAAGGGAGAAGTATGCATCTGTTTCTCCCTTGCACTAGTGGGACCGTCGCCGGTCGCAGTCGCCGGCCGCACATTGGAACGCCAGCCTTGAAAAGTATGAAATATATTTATATTTGTAATAAACACTTTCTATCAATAAAGCGAACGAACGTATGCACCGACCTAATAATGCCTATTTTATATGATTAGTAGAGCCTATTGGAATACGCTATTGGTACTAACTCAATTTCTAAAAGAATGTGGTCTAGTCCGTTGTTTGCTCTCTGCCTCAATTAATTAATTTGCATGGACTGAAAGCCCGTTTCGTTAATAGTAGTGGGATTTAAATATTTTTTTGTCAATTTAATCGGGAGAATGCAAGGAATCCATTGGTATCATTTTCATATTGCTACGATGAAAAATAACGAAACTCCGTTTCTGTATACATAAAATGAGATTATATTGCAATGAGAATATTTTGAGCTTACAATT
The DNA here is from genome assembly GCA_946251845.1 of Andrena fulva. Taxonomy (NCBI): domain Eukaryota; kingdom Metazoa; phylum Arthropoda; class Insecta; order Hymenoptera; family Andrenidae; genus Andrena; species Andrena fulva. The sequence goes on along the minus strand of OX276333.1, from coordinate 15,190,653 downwards.
CTTCATATATTTATTAAAATCTTTATTTCTGGCTTCTTAGGTCGCTTCACCTAATTAGCCGATTGGAAGGTTACCCAAATATTGTATAATTTCGTAAGAATGTATTAACACTTTGTGAACAGTACCTATCTATTACATTGGTACCAGAATAACATGGATACAGGTTTGCAGATATTTCTGCACTTTCCATAGTAATTTATCAAATTTTTTTATTTTTATTGAAATTGTTGACGTTATTTTTTTAAATAACAGCAAACTTTGTTATGAGTTGTATATTAACACTTTTTTTATGAACTTGCTCAATAATATTCAGCATTTTCAACGCGAAAGATGGAATGTTGCATTTTTCCCCTATTTCTTGGGATTCAGGCCCACTGTACGATATAGAATACAGGTGATTACTCCATTATTGGAAAATATTGTCAAATCTTGTTTTCGCAGTTGCAAGAACAAATATATGTTGATTACACAAGTTCGCGGAAGGTAACTAAAAAGCCGACAATTACTGATATTTTTTCAATGGGTTTCTTATGGAAAAATAACTGTATATAACGAATTATTTGCTATTACTTTGCAGAATCGATACTAATCATTTCTGACCCCTTTAACTTTACTTTAACAAACTTTAAAAGACACGATTTAAAATTCTGCACAAAACAAAAAATTTGACATGTGTTTACACGCAGATCAGATGTAGCCGTCATGATATTTTTACCTTTTTTTATAAGAGCTCATATTATTAGTTTACAAGAAATATGTATATAAAAAAACATAATTCCATAAGTTATGAATTCTGACTTCTTTCCTTATTTCTGGATAATCTGTCCGAATGTGACGATGAATCGCAGCAGAGCGGCTAGAGTCGCTAGACTGCTTCTGGAGGAGTAGAGCGGCAGCCGCTGTGCGACTAGGAGATTCTGCCGTTATGGCGGAAAACAGACACTCGTAGCATTGTGTTGTGTCTTGAGTAGCCTAGGCTGCTCATGAACCTGGCGCGCATAGGTTATAGCAATCCTGGCGCGGCCGCAGCAGTCGCAGCCGCTCATAGGAGTTGAGATGAATGCTTTCCATTGTACCAGTGTACGCGGCTACAGCCGCAGTCGCCAGCCGCGGAACGTTCCAATGGGCGGCTGCAGCCGCCAGCGACCGCGGCTGGCGACTGCGGCTGTAGCCGCGTACACTGGTACAATGGAAAGCATTCATCTCAACTCCTATGGGCGGCTGCGACCAGTGATGCCAGAATCGGGACCGGAGTTCTCGAGAATTTCCCCCACCACGCATGCACACTACGCCGGAGCTGCGTGTCGGTGAGCTCGGCGCTTCGGACAACGTCGAGAAGACGAGAGAGAAAACGAATGTGTGTCTTTCTCTCTCGCTCTTGAAACGCTGTGATCCAAGGAGAGGTGCAAGCGACACGCGGCCGTGCGCGATCTTCTCGAGTGCCTCGAGATACACTTTTCACTTTCTGACATATGTATAATACTCTTGTAATGAAAAAAAATTGAAAAAAATTTTGTTACGGAAATCACGCTTTAAGACCTCCTGATCACGTTTTGACTATTTAGAAAAGAGCTTTTTTTTTTAAATATCTCATATATTTGTTAACACGATTACGTTTAAACGGCAAAATGGATTTCAATGAAACTTTATATTTAAATGGTTCTTCGATTTTTCAGATATACGAACTAAATTCTACATAAAAAAAGTTAAATAAAGTTCTTCTGTAACTTCTTTAACAAAGAAAAATGTACATTCATAATTTCTTGTTTTCATTTTAAATTTCCGTAGTTTTTATTTGAGCTGTTTCTATTTTTCAAACCTTAAAATGATTTTTTTTATTAAAAGATGAATATTTTAATACTGTAAATTAGTGAACTTTGTTAAAATTAGAATCCACTCTTGGCCATGGATTCAGTAAAATTAATAGATTTTTCAAGAGGCGATAATCAAATCGCATTTAATAGTATTCATTTAGGTCCGGATTGTGACACTTTTCTTTGTCAATTAGTTGCAGAAGGCAAACCCGATGTTGTCCAAACCGTTCGAGAAAATTGTATTAAGTTTTACATAACGGCTGCAAACGAAATTTGTAATCGATTGCCAATCGATGACGAATTTCTGAGCAAGTTATGTGTTTTTGAGCCTCATTTGGCATTAGTAGATAATGACAGAGACACTTCCTTTAAAAGTGTTCTCTTTATTGCTCAGAAATTGGGCGGTTTCGACGAAGACGGTTTGCAAAACGAATGGTCGACATTGTACCTGAATTTTGCAAATGCAGACAAGCAGATGCTTTGTACAATAGCTTTCGATGATGTTTGGAAAACGGTGTTGTTAACGCGAAACGATCAAGGCTCATTTAAATATGCATGTTTGCAGGAATTATTAAATTCCATTAGAAGTCTTCCAAATTCAAACGCCGATGCTGAAAGATCGTTTTCCATGCTTCCCGACATAAAGAACAAGAAACGAAACCGACTTTGTTCGACCATCGTCAATGCCATTTGCGTAACGAAATCGGCATTAAAGGCGCACGGGGAAACAGCTCAGACCATGGAGGTAGATGACAAACATCTTTCTCTCATGTCATCTGAGAATTTATATGCAACTTTTGCGAAGAAGCAAAAGAGTAGTTTACGTTTACATGCCGTTGATGGCCTCGCGGATTTTCCTTCTACGTCGGGTAATGCAAATTGGTGATGTCCAGAATATTATCAATTTCATCCATTTTCTATTTCATTCGATTTTTGGACATCGCGAATATGTAAATAGTTGTTCGATTTACCTCACGCAATTCTTGTTCTATCCTTGCAATAAATTCGCTTGCTTGCTGTACATATGATTTATAGAGAGAACTTCAAGATAATTGTACAAATAAATGTATATTCTTAATTATATTCATTTTATATGTAACAATTATCTCGAAATTCTGTCGCATGTATTATAGTAAATTCCTCTGATTGCTTTCTATCCTTTGGAAATGTAAACAATTGTAGCATTATTTCAGTCTTACATTTCGTCAATATATCGAACCCAATTGATATATTTACGTGCTGCCTTTCTTTTCTATTTTAGTAATGTTTTTATACATTTTAGTGTACAACATGTATCGCGATGTTAGCTTTGCATAACCAATTGTTTACATTTCGCTCCCGATGGAAGAGACCACCACTTTCCCGTAGTTTCCATCGAGCGGTACCGTGCACGCTGCGCGTAATTAATTTGTAAACAGTGTGTGATTCTTTGTCGCAACTTGATATGATTATCGAAAAATCAAGCGAGAAATGTGCTTACGTATAGATTTTAGATTTTAGATCATACCCTGAAAAAATATTTTTTATCGAAGGCTGCTACAGCGTGCATGGCACTGGCCAAGAGTGGATTCTAATTTTAACAAAGTTCACTAATTTACAGTATTAAAATATTCATCTTTTAATAAAAAAAATCATTTTAAGGTTTGAAAAATAGAAACAGCTCAAATAAAAACTACGGAAATTTAAAATGAAAACAAGAAATTATGAACTTTATTTAACTTTTTTTTATGTAGAATTTAGTTCGTATATCTGAAAAATCGAAGAACCATTTAAATATAAAGTTTCATTGAAATCCATTTTGCCGTTTAAACGTAATCGTGTTAACAAATATATGAGATATTTAAAAAAAAAAGCTCTTTTCTAAATAGTCAAAACGTGATCAGGAGGTCTTAAAGCGTGATTTCCGTAACAAAATTTTTTTCAATTTTTTTTCATTACAAGAGTATTATACATATGTCAGAAAGTGAAAAGTGTATCTCGAGGCACTCGAGAAGATCGCGCACGGCCGCGTGTCGCTTGCACCTCTCCTTGGATCACAGCGTTTCAAGAGCGAGAGAGAAAGACACACATTCGTTTTCTCTCTCGTCTTCTCGACGTTGTCCGAAGCGCCGAGCTCACCGACACGCAGCTCCGGCGTAGTGTGCATGCGTGGTGGGGGAAATTCTCGAGAACTCCGGTCCCGATTCTGGCATCACTGGTCGCAGCCGCCCATAGGAGTTGAGATGAATGCTTTCCATTGTACCAGTGTACGCGGCTACAGCCGCAGTCGCCAGCCGCGGTCGCTGGCGGCTGCAGCCGCCCATTGGAACGTTCCGCGGCTGGCGACTGCGGCTGTAGCCGCGTACACTGGTACAATGGAAAGCATTCATCTCAACTCCTATGAGCGGCTGCGACTGCTGCGGCCGCGCCAGGATTGCTATAACCTATGCGCGCCAGGTTCATGAGCAGCCTAGGCTACTCAAGACACAACACAATGCTACGAGTGTCTGTTTTCCGCCATAACGGCAGAATCTCCTAGTCGCACAGCGGCTGCCGCTCTACTCCTCCAGAAGCAGTCTAGCGACTCTAGCCGCTCTGCTGCGATTCATCGTCACATTCGGACAGATTATCCAGAAATAAGGAAAGAAGTCAGAATTCATAACTTATGGAATTATGTTTTTTTATATACATATTTCTTGTAAACTAATAATATGAGCTCTTATAAAAAAAGGTAAAAATATCATGACGGCTACATCTGATCTGCGTGTAAACACATGTCAAATTTTTTGTTTTGTGCAGAATTTTAAATCGTGTCTTTTAAAGTTTGTTAAAGTAAAGTTAAAGGGGTCAGAAATGATTAGTATCGATTCTGCAAAGTAATAGCAAATAATTCGTTATATACAGTTATTTTTCCATAAGAAACCCATTGAAAAAATATCAGTAATTGTCGGCTTTTTAGTTACCTTCCGCGAACTTGTGTAATCAACATATATTTGTTCTTGCAACTGCGAAAACAAGATTTGACAATATTTTCCAATAATGGAGTAATCACCTGTATTCTATATCGTACAGTGGGCCTGAATCCCAAGAAATAGGGGAAAAATGCAACATTCCATCTTTCGCGTTGAAAATGCTGAATATTATTGAGCAAGTTCATAAAAAAAGTGTTAATATACAACTCATAACAAAGTTTGCTGTTATTTAAAAAAATAACGTCAACAATTTCAATAAAAATAAAAAAATTTGATAAATTACTATGGAAAGTGCAGAAATATCTGCAAACCTGTATCCATGTTATTCTGGTACCAATGTAATAGATAGGTACTGTTCACAAAGTGTTAATACATTCTTACGAAATTATACAATATTTGGGTAACCTTCCAATCGGCTAATTAGGTGAAGCGACCTAAGAAGCCAGAAATAAAGATTTTAATAAATATATGAAGAATTGTAAGCTCAAAATATTCTCATTGCAATATAATCTCATTTTATGTATACAGAAACGGAGTTTCGTTATTTTTCATCGTAGCAATATGAAAATGATACCAATGGATTCCTTGCATTCTCCCGATTAAATTGACAAAAAAATATTTAAATCCCACTACTATTAACGAAACGGGCTTTCAGTCCATGCAAATTAATTAATTGAGGCAGAGAGCAAACAACGGACTAGACCACATTCTTTTAGAAATTGAGTTAGTACCAATAGCGTATTCCAATAGGCTCTACTAATCATATAAAATAGGCATTATTAGGTCGGTGCATACGTTCGTTCGCTTTATTGATAGAAAGTGTTTATTACAAATATAAATATATTTCATACTTTTCAAGGCTGGCGTTCCAATGTGCGGCCGGCGACTGCGACCGGCGACGGTCCCACTAGTGCAAGGGAGAAACAGATGCATACTTCTCCCTTGCACAAGTGGGACCGTTGCCGGCCGTAGTCGCCGGCCGCACATTGGAACGCCAGCCTTGAAAGGAAAACATTTTTCTTCAATATTTATATTTTTTTTGTCAATTTTCTGGCACCTAGATGAACTGGTAAATTTGCCAATTATAACAAAGCGTGTATCAATATATTGATACAAAGTGTTTTCTAAAAATATTGTATAAATATATTTCCAATTATAACAAACCATGTTTTGGAAACACATTCAATTCTTTTACTTTGTGAATACATTTAAAATTATTTTAACATCAGATACTTCAAATGATAAATTCTGTTATTGTTATTCAATTCGCCTTTTTATGTAGTATAAAAATACAGTAATTCGTCGATATAAACCCGACGATCGGGGCTGGCGGCGGGCGTACGTCGTGATGTGGACACGATTCCGTCCGGCCGAGAAATTCGAAGAGCGAGTGAGAGGGAACGAAACGGTTGCCGTCGACTCTTTCGTTCTCTCACTCTCGACTGAAGGATTCCAAGAAATGGTGGGGATAGTGAGCGGGACTATTACGCATGGTAAAAACGGGACAATAACGACGAATTACTGTATATGGAAATTCTTCAAAGGATTGCTTGTTTGAATGAAGAGAGAGTTTAGATACAGCAAGCGGCCTGACGCCGTACAGTGGTTTAAAGGCGAAAAAAACCTAAAAGAAACATGTCACAATTTCGTATTGTTTTTTTAGGTATGTTTTTTTATCGGTTATGTATTGGTCATTTCCTGTCACTTAGCCTCTAAAACCAATTACAAGTGCGGAAAAACTGGCACTAAAGAAGTATGGCCAAAATTTCTACATATCACTAAGTGGACCTGTTTTTTCCGGAGTAGTTTTATTACTCATTTTTACATAGTGTAGGACAAAAAGAGGCAGAATTGAAACTGTTGTCAGAATATAGCAATATCTCAAAGAATACCGAGGTGTTTTAGAAATCACCATTTTTTTCAGGTACCTCCGTCTACCTCCGCAACGACACTTGAAATGTTTGAAAGTACATATTTTGAGGTACAATTCCCATTAAAAAATTTTACCGTCTATCACCGTCTGTACCGTATGCAAAATGCTTATTGAAGAATTAAAACGATCATTTTACGTACTTTGTTTCGACAACTTTGTCTAAACATTGTACAAGTATAAAATCCGTTCAAAAAACGATTATTGTAAGTTAAAAAATAAATTAAAAAATTCAAAAAAAAATTAACAATTTTTTTTAAAAAAAAAACATATATTTTAATTCTCTACAACTTTTTTAGTGGACAAAATTACATTGAGGCAGAATATGAAACAGAAATAATTAAAAAATATTGAGAAATGCTGAAGTTATGAGTTTTTTCCACTTTCTCCTCTATGCGTCGGACCACTGTGCGCCGTATTGCCAAAGAATAGGAACTCTCTTATATCTGTCATAAACACTTTGTATCAATAAAGCGAACGAACGTATGCGCCGACCTGATGATCACTTATCTCTCGAGTATAAACACGCGTTGCAATATCAAAACAGAAGCACCCGCTGACGTATTGGGTACTAGAAAAGGTGGGCCATAAGGTGCGTATCGACTTTGCGAGGATTCCTCGCGAGGCACGCCTCGCGGAGTTGGATATCTGGAAATTGCATACCGCGATTATGATCACTTTGCGAAACAGCCTCGCGCTAGGCCGAATTTCCTAGCCGCGCAGCGTTCGGGATCCCACTTGGTTTCGAGCACTTGAAATGGTGTATGTGTGTAGTAATAGAGCAAAATACAACCTGCTATAATATGCAACTAAGTAAATTTCATACCAAGAAGGGTGTAACTATTATCAAGTCAAAAGGCAATTCCACAAATTATTGAAACATTAAATATTTGACACGTATTTTCTTTTATCCGCAATCATCCATATCTGGAGGTGAAAAACACGTTTGCCCCAATATCTCGGAAAATATGCACCATATAGAATAATCTGTTAGGCGAAACTGATGTACTTTTTTATAACGAATCCAGTCACGCAATCAGATTCGTAATATATCAAATGTTATATATTAAAATTACTTTTTATGAGTATTTTTTACTCCTTATAAATTGCTGGTCCATTTTGGCGTAAATTTGTCAACGTAAACTAAAGACCAAACCGTGAATACGGATACGTAGAATTCTTCAATTTCGACTTTTTAGTAAAAACTAAATACACTATATTGAACTCGCTACGCGTAGGGAACCTCAGGTGTAAAATTTTAGTATATTTCGGGCCTAATGGAACCAGATGTTTCCAAAGAACTAGCCAGGTTAATCGGCCAGAACGTCTCATTAGAGTCGCGGTTTATGATCGTATTGTCCCGCACTTCGACGACGGACAACAGTGCTTACGGACTATTTACCTGTACCTGCCATCCGCTGACAGAGCAATATACGGATTAACGAAAAGGCCGCTTTTATTATATTTTGGACCTTTATATTGTGTTCTGTATTTTGCCTTTATGTTGTGTCCTCAATTATCCGAAAGGAAGCAGCCTCTGGAAGGAGCAGTTGTGAGCGGAGCGAAAATTCATTTATCGTTTATGGCCGGCAATTTGGTATTTTCAAAGACGGCTTCGACAACATCTGGTTGCCAGATATTCAAAGGATAATCAAGAACGTAACTTTGCCGTCTTTAAGAATTCAGATATTATTCGCGGTGAACAAAAGCGTGATTTTTTATTAACCCGCGGGTGTCCGCGGGAACAGTAAACAGCTGGATATTTCCTAACGTATTGGAGATAAAAAAAATTATTTATATGCAATTGCATAGTACGTGGGGGCAAATTTACTAGCGCAGATGAATTTTTTCTTCGATTATTGTTTTAAGATATATTTCCCCAACATGCGATTTTTGCTCTTGCGGCCGCGAGGCACCTTTGATTATGTCAAAAAAAAAAACGACAGTCGCCTCGCACGCAAGGCTGCTTTGGAAAGTCGAGGATGGTTTCCATGGCCGAGGGAAACAGTTTCCTGACTTTCCACTCGGCGAGGCTAACCTTGCCAGGAGTCCTCGCAAAGTCGAGGGTTAATGTGGTCTCCGAGGGTTAATGAATTACTAATAAAAGATGATTTTTATCGCAAATGACTGATCATTAATTTAAACAAAACGATATTCGGCTACTTCCCTTACTATTCGACTTTTCCTTATAACTTGAAAACCGAATGTTTCCCCAACGTGCGACTTAAAACACTAATAAAGTACCAAAAAAACAGTTTTCAATTTTTTATCACGATTGAGTTAAAAAATAGAAAAAACAAATTAATAGATGTAAAAAATATTAAATTATATATCACTAGAAAGGAATAGGTTTATCCTATTTTTTGCCACAAATTTCATTCCGATATCTTAAAAGAAACACCCAAATGTCATTGACTTCTTCAATCCGGCAGATAAACAGAGCACGATGTACATATAAAAAAAGGCTAGTCTTTCACGGTCTTCGACGGTCCTCGAGACCTGATACGACAATAGACCCTTTTTTCAAGTGCTCGAAAAGGTCCTGTGCGGCGCGTCGTTGCACTGGTGGGGCCATGGCGTTGACGCTTAGGTATAGAAAATACCATTTCCGACGACGCCAGTTGCAGTCGCTTGCGGCTGTAGCCGCCAGCCGCGGTCGCTGGCGGCTGCAGCCGCCCATTGAAACGGCCACCTTTAAGGTAGACTTTCCAAGCCGCGATCGGCGGCGGCGGCCGGTGGCCCGCGGCGGCGGCCAGACTCCGGCCGCGCAGCGTTCAGGGTCCCACTTTGGTTCGAGCGTACTTGAAAGGGTCTACGGCCGAGGATTCATACCTGTTTCCGAAATAAAATAATTTTTTATTCTTTATCGTATCGATATGGAAGTGACACTAATGGATTCCTGATGTTTCTCCGATAAAAATCATACGAAATTTCATGTAAATCGGACTATTATTAACGAAAACAACTTGAAATGATATAAATTAAATTTTCATGGAATTTCCTTCATATGGTCCGAATTACGTCGTTCGTGGTGTCAGTTTCATCGGTGAAACATAAGGAATCCATTGACGTCGTTTTCGCAAAGATCTGGTGGGAAATACGGAAATCCTGGACATTTCTGACTTTTTAATAATATTCGAACTCTTCCGAGGGTCGAAAGCCATAAAATTCGGTGAGGCACTGCGAGGTGTTGTCCTCGTCACCGGGTACCATGCGGCATCTATACAGGGTGTCCCAAAAATGTCGCGTTTCCTTGAAAGGGGTGACTCAGGGGGTGATTTGAAACAACTTTTTCCTTAGCGAAAATATTGTCCGAAGCTTCGTTAAGGAGATATTAAGCAAAAACCCCGACCAATCAGAACGCGCGCCTTCCGCCTGAGTTCCCGCGGTAGCGTTGGCTACGAGGTAGGCGACCGCGCTTGTGCTACGAACGTACGAACAAGCAAGTCGGCATGCATCGAAGAAAACCGCGTTACACATTTTTTTTTTAAAGCAGAATCTTAAATAAGAATAATTTGAAGTGAGGACAAGAAGTACGTAAATTTCGTTTTTAAATAAGGCATAAACGAAAAGCTAACGTAACAGAAAATGTACGACAAGTGATCGTAATTCGTTATTGAGGTAAAAATCCGTAGTTTAAGAACGGCCAACACAACTAAATTTAAAAAATAATATTAGGTGTATGAATAAATTCTTTCCGACTGGAATTTCTATCGCGGTGGTATTCAGAAGCTGCCAGAAAAATGGCAAAAGGTAATGGACAATAATGGAAATTATTGCGATGATCGAGTTGTTTTCATATTTTTTAAATCGAACTGTTATTGTACCCTAAAATCGGAAAGAATTTATTTTCACACCTAATAATCACCAATAAATTAAAGAAAACTCACCCTTTCGGACATTCCTTTCCTTGCTTTCCTTCCCTTTCCGGAAACCTGTGTCACTGTGGGTCACTGTACCGATCCTGGTTATCGGTGGACGAAAAGATTTATGGTTGGGTAGCGCCCAGTGCTCAGCTGATCACACTGCGTCCGGGTTAATGTACCGAATATTCACTTCACTGCACGGCTACTAACACTGATCACTGAATTTATTTTTCACGGAACGTGTTGTTCCTACGTTATAAAAATTGGTGGCTGCGAAAGGGGCCGATTACTGTTAATTACTGGGACGAGATTATTACTATTACCCGGCGAAAAGAAAACTCGTGGCAGACTGTCTCGGGCTGTGCAGTCCGCTGCTGTGACGATTGGTCGAGTCACCTATTTGGGCACACTTTTAAAGACGGGGCACACGTATTTTGGTTAGTGGCTGAAGTTGCCACATACATTGTCACACCGCGCGACGAAGAGATCGAACGAAACACGAGATCGAGTGGGATAGAGCGATTTGACCAAGCGTAGCCTACGCTTTTGTTTTGACGATCGTCGGTCGGATCCGTATCTGATCGCTGCACAGCAGCGGACTGCACAGCCCGAGACAGTCTGCCACGAGTTTTCTTTTCGCCGAGTAATAGTAGTAATCTCGTCCCAGTAATTAACAGTAATCGGCCCCTTTCGCGGCCACCAATTTTTATAACGTAGGAACAACACGTTCCGTGAAAAATAAATTCAGTGATCAGTGTTAGTAGCCGTGCAGTGAAGTGAATATTCGGTACATTGACCCTGCGATCAGCTGAGCACTGGACGCCGATGACCAGGATCGGTACAGTGGCCTAGTGACACAGGTTTCCGAAAAGGGAAGGAAAGCAAGGAGAGGAATGTCCGAAAAGGTGAGTTTTCTTTAATTTATTGGTGATTATTAGGTGTGAAAATAAATTCTTTCCGATTTTAGGGTACAATAACAGTTCGATTTAAAAAATATGAAAACAACTCGATCATCGCAATAATTTCCATTATTGTTCATTACCTTTTGCCATTTTTCTGGCAGCTTCTGAATACCACCGCGATAGAAATTCCAGTCGGAAAGAATTTATTCATACACCTAATATTATTTTTTAAATTTAGTTGTGTTGGCCGTTGTTAAACTACGGATTTTTACCTCAATAACGAATTACGATCACTTGTCGTACATTTTCTGTTACGTTAGCTTTTCGTTTATGCCTTATTTACAAACGAAATTTACGTACTTCTTGTCCTCTCACTTGAAATTATTCTTATTTAAGATTCTGCTTTAAAAAAAAATGTGTAACGCGGTTTCCTTCGATGCATGCCGACTTGCTTGTTCGTACGTTCGTAGCACAAGCGCGGTCGCCTACCTCGTAGCCAACGCTACCGCGGGAACTCAGGCGGAAGGCGCGCGCTCTGATTGGTCGGGGTTTTTGCTTAATATCTCCTTAACGAAGCTTCGGACAATATTTTCGCTAAGGAAAAAGTTGTTTCAAATCACCCCGTGAGTCACCCCTTTCAAGGAAACGCCACATTTTTGGGACACCCTGTAGAGATGTGTCAAAGGACGGGCGGCGCTGGAGAATCACCCTGTATGTAGTAGTACAGTAAAATATGTACAACCTGCTATAACATCCAACTAAATAAATCCCATACCAAGAAGCCTCGAAGGTATTATAAAATCAAAAGGCAATCCCACAAATTATTAAAACATTAAATATTTATTTTATTTCCATAGTTTATTGATCCTTTATTTAACTGTACGAATATTTACTGCGGGTCTATTTCTGCACGTTTATCTGTTTTTATTCATATTTTTGTAAATGTTAAAGGGAATAAAAATTTGTTTGTACAAGATCTATTCTACAAACATTTAAGAATATTTATTAATCATCTTTTTCTGTTAAAATGTAGTACTGACATGGATATACAAAGTTTTACTTTAAATTGGTCGCTATACAAATACTTTTTACACTGACTATATTGTATAAGTACCGAGGCCTCCAACGAGGTAGGTAAATGACAAACAACGGCGGTCGTTTCGTCGAACCCTATTCCACCGTCCTAGGGACATAAGCCAGTTCGTTCAGCTAAGTTTTATTTAGCAATTAAAAATTATTATCCACCAAGTCCATCATCAATACGCCTCGTACAGAGACACAGGAAGAAAAGGATAGTCCGCTGCCTGCGTGTGGTCCCGCCTGTATCGTCCTCCTTTCAAATTAAAGACGGATCCCTTATCTCTTGGGTATAAACACGCGTTGGGAGATCAAAACAAAAGCATGCGCTGACGTATTGGTTGCGAGAGAAGGTAAGCCATAGGGAGGAGATTATATTATAACCAATCGGTCCTGCATTCCTTTGAAACAGCAGCTTTTCACCTCTGTCCAGTAATATCTCCTTCCTATGGCCCACCTTCTCTCGTACCGAATACGTCAGCGCGTGCTTCTGTTTTGATATTCCAACGCGTGTTTATACACGAGAGATAAGTGCTTTCTCTCAAATTTTGTAGGGAGGATGATGCAGGCGGGAACACGCGCAAACGGCCGACTACCCCGTTTCTTCCTGTGTCTCACCACGAGACGTACTGATACTTCTTCAGAGTGATTTCGTTTCCTACTCCATTGTTGGGGAAACATTTTTCGATCTAACCTATGAACATCTTCTTATTTTGTTCGTGGAGGAAAATGCCACATCTGATTCGAAAAAGTTAATCAGGCTGATCGACCAAAGCGTCTCGCCAGAGTCGCGGTTTATGACCATATTGTCTCGCGAGTCGGCGTGGCGGTTAATAGCAGTACCTACGTCCGGGTCCGAACCCACGGACAGAGCAATAGACGGATTAACTCAGTGTTAGAATGAAGAATGCCTAAAATTATTAAAAACGGCACTACGTTCTTGTCTGCCCTTTAGAAATGCTGGCAAACAGATGTTGTCGAAACGGTCTTGGGAAAATATGAAATTATCGGTCGAAAACAACGAATGAATTCTCGCTTGGCTCCGATCCCGTTTTTGTCCCAACGCACAGTGGGCGTCAATTCCAAGAATAGAGAAAAAATTCAAGATTCCACTTTTTCCAATCAAAATGTCGAATCTTATGATACTACTTTATAAAACACTAGTACTGGATCTGAAGAAATCGATAAAAAGTTTAAAACACCTTCGTTTGTATTGCAATGAGAATATTTTGAGCGTACAATCTTTTCTTTACTTTTGAAAACCTTTATTTCTGGCATCTTGAGGCTCTTCACACAATTAGCCGATTGGAAGGTTGCCCCAATATTGCATAATTTCGTAGGAATGTATTAACCAGAGGTCTCTATTTCACGTGTATTTACATACACGTGTACACGTGTAGTAAACGTATCCGAACTTCAATCCGTGTCATTTTTAATACACGGATACCCGTGTATTTCTGTTCACGGATACCCGTGTAGTTCTGTTCACGGATATTCGTGTAGTTCTGTTCACGGACGACATGAACGTTGTCATGCCGACTTGACAACAAAGTATGTATTTCTATTTATAGTTGATTGTACGAGGCGGTATTTGGCGACCATGCATCCGTGTACTTATAATCCGTGTACACGTGTATTAAGAACACGGATTTTTAATTCCTTAATACACGTTACACGTTGTTGGGGTTATTGAATAAAAACAACCTGCCACGCACAATTGTTGTGAAACAAGTAATAACTGTATTTATTAAGATATCGTTGAATTAAAAGAAAAATACGCAGTATTCGTATTCACGCGTGGCACGTGGTGACGCCATGAACACAGGTACGTGAAGACCGTAACGTTATAGAAAACAAAAGGAACGGCGGCGACGACGCCTCAGTGTAAAAACAAAAACGCAGCAACTCCTGTTGCTGACCACAGTGCATGGCAAAGCCGAATACACCGGGTGTATCAATTCTAACACTCCCACTTATTCGGTTTTGCTAACCACATTCATACTTTGACGCAAATAACAGAATTGTTGTTTAGCTAACGGCTTCGTAAAAATATCCGCCATTTGCTCATTAGTTCGGACATACTGAATATCAATTTCACCTCGCTCACTCACTTCTCGTACAAAGTGATATCGCACGTCTATGTGTTTCGATCTTTTATGATACTCAGGATTATTGGCAAGTTTGATAGCCGATTGGTTATCAACATACAATTTTACAGCTTCGCATCTTAGTCCTAATTCTAATACTATTCTACGCAGCCAAATTGCTTCTTTGGTACCATGCGCTAAAGCTATGTATTCAGCTTCAGTGGTTGAAAGTGAGACTACGGGTTGTCTTTGACTAGACCAAGTTACAGGGCCACCGTTTAACAGAAACACAAAACCGCTAGTGGACCTCCTTGTATCCAGACAACCAGCGTAGTCCGCGTCTGTAAACCCGGTTAATACACCTTCAGACCCTTTTCTCCCATAAACTATTCCATAGTCTATTGTACCTTTCAAGTAACGCAAGATTTTCTTTACCGCTTGCCAATGTTCGTGTCCATAATTTGTTGCGAACTGACTTACATGAATTACAGCATATTCTATATCTGGACGGCTAACTCTTGCGGCGAAGAGAAGTGAGCCAACTGCTTCTCGATATGGCACATTACGCATATTCAAATTACAATTTTCGCTTTTAGGAGACTGAATTCTACTTAAATGCAGTCCCGGTTCCGCAGGAATACTTGAAGGGTACGCTTCTTCCATATTAAATTTCTTCAATATTCTATTTATATAATCCGATTGACTAATCTTTATAGTGCGATTTTCACGATCACGTGAAATTTCAAGTCCGACGAATTGATTCGCTAGCTCAATCGTAATTTCAAACGCTCCCTGCAAATATTCCAACACCTCATCTATCGCAGTTTGCGATTTCGAGAGCAACAGTCCATCGTCGACATACAGTGCTAAAAACACTACTACTTTATTTACAGTTCCACTAAAAATGCACTTATCGCTCTCGTAGTGCTGAAAGTTGAACTTTTCTAAGAATCCAACAAACTTTGAATTCCAGCATCGTGGAGACTGTTTTAAGCCATACAAACTTTGCTGCAATTTGCAAACTAATTGAGACTGCTCTGCATTTTCAAAACCTTGGGGTTGATCCATGTACAACTCTTCTTCGAGGTCTCCGTGGAGAAACGCTGTTTTGACGTCAAACTTAGATATTTCTAAGTCGTCCCTCGCTACCATGGCCGAAAGTATTCGGATCGACTCATATCGGACCACCGGTGCATATGTGTCCGAATAATCAATGCCCTCACGCTGAGCATACCCTTTTGCCACCAAGCGTGCCTTATACCTCTCTCTTTTACCTTTTTCATTTGTCTTAATGGCATAGACCCACTTGCATCCAATCGCTCGTCTTCCGGGCGGCAGTGTTTCCAGCTTCCACGTTCTATTTTCTCGCAGAGCAGCTATCTCTTCTTTCATTGCTAGTTTCCATTTATTTGCTTCTTCACATGAAATTGCATCTTCATAAGACAAAGGTATAGCCTCAGCTACATAGGCAGTAGGATCATACCGGTTAGGCCCTCGCAGTTTACTCCTGTCTCGTAGTTGACGCGGTTCCTCCTGATTGCTGCCTCCATCAGGATTCTCTACCGCCGCGTGTCGATCCTCAGCCTGTGGTTCACAAAGTTCTTCCTCTCGTTCTGGCTGTTCTGCTTCAAGTGGTTCATTATGTTCTCCAAAGCTTAGATCAAAATAAAATAGATTATTTGTCTCCTCGATCACATCATCGTCACACGCGGTTTCCGCACAGTCAACTTCACTACTTATTTGTATCTTACGAGCAGTTTTGTCCCATAATCGGTAATTCTTAGACTCACCATCGTAACCGACAAACACTACCTTTTTGCTTCTCGCATCGAATTTCGAACGCTTTTCTTTAGGGACATGTAAGTACGCACTACTTCCAAACACACGCAAATGGTTAATTTCCGGCTTACGTCCATACCATCTCTCAAACGCTGTCTTACCATCGCTTTGCTTTGAAACAGTTCTATTCAAAACATAACACGCGGTGTTTACCGCCTCGGCCCACAACATTTTCGGAACATTTTTGGCAATCAGCATTGACCGCGCGCTCGCAACAATTGTCCGCATCTCACGCTCAGCTCGACCATTTTGTTCATGCACATAAGGTGATGAGAGTTCGTGTACAATTCCTCTCGTACCCAAAAATTCACGAAATTGTGTCGCAACGTATTCAGTCCCATTATCGGAACGTAATATCTTAATTTGATTGCCGGTTTGTTTTGATACTAACGCTTCAAATTTCTTAAATTTATCAAAAACTTCCGATTTTTGTCGCATAAAGCACACCGTACGGAAACCGGAACATTCATCCTTGAACAATAAGAAATATTTCGAACCGCTCGGAGACTCAATATTTACCGGACCACACACGTCAGTGTGGATCATTTCACCTGGTTTAAAAGATTTTTCCCGCTTACTCGACGGATGCGACTTACGAGTCTGTTTCGCTAGCACACACGTCTCACAAAAGAATTCGGACCGATCACTTATCTTTAACCCGTTTACAGCATCCAGTCTCTCCGTATCTTTAATAGTGTTTACATTTATATGGCCGAGCCTTTCATGCCACAACTTCAAGGAATTTGCCTGCGCTACATTGCATTCAGTGAGTTTTCTCGTTTCAAATAACATTCGGAAAAGGTTACCATGACGGACTCCCTTTGCCGAAATCTCACCATTACTTTCGCGAAGCTCACAGCAATCCTTAAAATAGTGAAACGAGAAACCTCTGGTATTCACCGCTCCCACTGAAAACAAATTCCGCTTCAGATCAGGCACATACAGTACATTCGATAACTGTCGATCAAACAGTTTTCCATTAACCGATGCCACGACATCTACAATACCGATACCGGCCGTCGGCAGCGCCTTATTGTCCGCTATCTTCACACTATGAACCTCTTTCGACGGTTCGAGCAGACGGAAAAAGTCGCGTCGTGACGTCATGTGCATGGTCGCGCCCGAATCCGCGATCCACACATCCGATTCGTCCACTGGTTCCACAGCCAACGCAGATGCCTCACACACATATGTGGACGCTGTAGCCGTAGACTTCCCTCCTTCGGTCTTTTCTTCTTTCGTTGTGTGATTCTTCTGATTTGCCTGCCTTTTCTTACACTCAAGGGCCCAATGCCCCTTTTCGTTGCAATAATTGCACTTGGTCTTCTTCTTCAGCTCCTCCAGCTTCTTCTTCTTATTTTGTTGCATCCCTTTATGGTCTTTTTGTTTGTTGGTTATGCGTAACGCATTTGCTTGGAGGGCGAGAGATGAGGTGGCCTCTTCTGTTTCCGTGAGACGCTTGTCTTCGCGTAGGATTCTTGCAGTCAGATTTTCCTTCTTACGATCTGCCTGCGCAGTGCACTCCCACGCCATTGTGAAAGCCGAAAATCTAACAGGCAGACTGCTCAGTAGTTTGGTTATTATAGAAGGTTCAGACAACTTCTCACCTGCGTCTTCCAACCTTCTGCAGATGCTCTCAAATTTTTCGAGCTCCGTCGCCATACTTGCATCACTTTTTATTTGGAAATCATAGTACTGTTTCCAGGCACTTTGTTTCTCATCCTCGCTTGTATCACCGTACAGAGAAATCAGTTTTTCCCAGATTGCTTTCGGCGATGTGCAATTGATCAAATTTGCATGTAGTGGCTTCTCAACGGAAGACAGCAAAATCACGGCTGCTCGCGATTTATTCTTCTTCCAGAGCTTCCAATCAAGCGGCTTCGCTTCTCTGTCGGGCTCCGTGTCTGTACCTTCCACATATTTGGCCAGTTCTTGCGCTTCTAACAGGAACGACACGCTGAATTTCCACATCGGAAAATTTTTGCCGTCCAGCTTCGTTAGATTAAGAACGTCCTTTTCCGCCATTCTAGTACGACACTCTTACTACCGACAAAATAAAAAAAACCGCACTGACGCGCAATCACACGAGAACACCTCGGCAAACAGATCAGAAAAACCCTTAATGGCGTCACGTTTTTACACTTCCTGCGCAGTGGAAGCGTGCTGGGCCCATAACCTGTTGGGGTTATTGAATAAAAACAACCTGCCACGCACAATTGTTGTGAAACAAGTAATAACTGTATTTATTAAGATATCGTTGAATTAAAAGAAAAATACGCAGTATTCGTATTCACGCGTGGCACGTGGTGACGCCATGAACACAGGTACGTGAAGACCGTAACGTTATAGAAAACAAAAGGAACGGCGGCGACGACGCCTCAGTGTAAAAACAAAAACGCAGCAACTCCTGTTGCTGACCACAGTGCATGGCAAAGCCGAATACACCGGGTGTATCAATTCTAACACACGTGTCCCGTGTACACGTGTATTTAGATACACGTGAAAAGCCACGACCTCTAGTATTAACACTTTGTGAACAGTATTTGGTATATAGGATAACATGGATACAAGTTTGCAAATATTTCTGCACTTTCCATAGTATGTAGGTACATTTATTAAATTGTTCTAGTTTTATTGTAATTATTGACATTATTTTTTTAAATAACGTCAATCCTCCGTATGAGTTGTATATTAATACTTTTTTTATGAACTTCCTTAATTATATTCGGCAGTTTCAGTGTGTTTGCGATTCGAGCAGTAGTTACTTTCACCGCCGCTCTCATCTCACCGCAGCACCTCACGGGCAGCGGAACACGATGGCAGATCTACAATCGATAGCCGAATCAGATCTGGCCGTCCGCGCGATCACCCAATCAGAGCTCGCTTCCGCTTGGCGCGTCGAGAAGTTTCTGGAAGACGCCAAGGCGGGAACGATCTGCAAGCCATGGTTCACTCTTGTTCAAACCAACTACCGGAGTAGACGCGACGTATTGCTCAAAACGTTTAAGGGGGTAGTGAACTATTTCAGCTTCAAAAAATCGATTTTTTTTTTACTGATTCTGAAAGTCTTATCCTTTATGAACATTTTAAACAAAATGTCATGAAGAAATTCAAATAATTGTAGAAGTTATAGCAGCGAACGTAACTGAGTGCGCGGCCTCGCAGAGCGGTATTGGCATAGGGGACTTAACTTTGAAGCCGTTTTTCTCGAAACACCATTTTCAGACACGGTGTACATCATAACTCTTGAACCAATGAATATTTTCACTTGAAATTTTTACTGGACGTGTAGAATTCCTTCTTCTACAGAGTGGAATTCCCGCATCAACATTGGATGTTTATAAAACATTTTATAACTGATTAAAGACGATTTTTTTCCGTAAAAATGTCGAGGAAAAATTGATTCGTGCGTAACTTCCACAATTTTTGTTCAAATTCATCGCCAAAGTTCCACTCTGTACATTTTGGTGTATAAAGTACTCACCCCAAAGCATTTTGCTTTCAATTGATTGGCTCACCTGAATCGATGTACACCACCTGCAGCGGTGCGCCGTACAAGGCTATCTTCAACGATTAATAACTTCGACAATTTTATACATTCCAACGATTTATTTTTTGGTAATTACTCGCAAACGTGCCCTCAATAGATTGTGAAAAGCAGGACTATAACGATTATTTGGTATGAACGTAATTTAGCGTTAAAGAAACTATCGATTTTACGTATCTAATAGTCCACTACCCCCTTAACACGTAACTCGTAATTATCTCAGTTCAATCGTGCTCTACTGTGCTCAGTTAAAATCACCTGCTCAACCAATTCATTGCTCTCGTCTCAATTATCACGCGATCATCGGTTCAATCGCCGACGGCGTGCGACCGCGTGGTGCGTGGCACACTCTCAACTAGTTTGTATTAATCAGAGCTCAGCACAACGTGCATCGTCTCACTGCTCACGTAATTCTCTCAAGTGTTTATAATTCTCACTGTGTTTTATAATAAAGCCTACGATCATTTTACTCAATATACTGTGTTGTGTGCACCTCTTCACTGTCGATTCCTAACCTCACTTTTCACCAGCGTGCTCAACTATCAATTTCCCAAACACAGTGCGAAAAATATGATGTTGTTGAATTTTCCCCTATTTCTTGGGATTCAGCCTCACTGTGCGACATAGAATACAGGTAATTACTCCATGATTGGTAAATATTGCCAAATCTTGTTTTCGCAGTTGCAAAGCCACATATATGTCGATTATAAAACAAAAAATATATTAGCTCGGAAGTTCCCGGAGGGAAACTAAAAAGCCGATAATTGCTGATATTTCTTCAATGGGTTTCATATGGAAAATAACCTAACTAATTATTTGCTATTGCTTACCAAAAACGATACTACTCATTTCGTTTCCCAAAAAATTTGTGTCTTTTATATCATCAAAATTTAAAAGTCTCGATTCAAAATTTTCCACAAGAAAAAAAAATGCAAACATTGACACGTGTTTACACACAGATCAGAAGTAGTCACCACGATATTTTTCCCTTCTTCAGGACCTCATATTATTTGCTTACAAGAAATATTTTGTCCCACTGTGCCGCTGGATCGCCGCGCGGCCGCGGCTAGGACTCCGTTTGGAGGAGTCAAGCTATTTGCCGCCGTGGCTAGCCGCGCGGCTAGTAGATTCCGCCATCATGGCGGAAAACAGACACTCATCGCATTGTGTTGGGTCTCGAGTAGCCCAGGTTGCTGCTGTAGCAGACGCGCGGCCGCGGCCGCTCGAAAACGCGGCCAAGAAAACGGATGCATGCTTCTCCATAAGAGCGGTGCTTAAAATTTGGCCGCCGGCCGCCGCTGATCGCGGCTTGGAAAGTCTACCTTAAGGGGACTAGGCAGTCGTTTTTCGTGAGAAATAGACTCTGTCCTTTATTTATTTGTAAACAAATGAAAGCACATCCAGATATATGCTTTTACCCAAAGTTTATTACTACCATACAGATTGAAAAAAAAGTAATAAGAAATATATATGTGCTTTAAAAATGGCGCTGCCGACGGGTAAACATTTTAACGTTTTTCTGTCGTTTTGCTTTAATATCGGTGTTAAAATGTGACGTAATCCGATTTCAAAGGCGAGATTCTTGTTTGTTGGATTCATAGTTTCCGCCCAAACCTATAAAAACAACAATTAAATCAAAATCATGCGATTGGTGGCTGAAAAACGGCGATTTTTCCGAGAAAAATTCGTTCTTATTTGTGCGCTGCAAAAATCCAGTGACTCTTCAATTTTTTTATAAAAATCTCGAATTTTTACGGATCATATCAGAGGTTTGGGGCGAAATGGCACATGTTTTACACATCCTGTAATTTTTTTCAAGTCGATCTGAACCTCCATTCGTTCGCAATCAGGAAAAAACCAAGAGAAAAAAAGATTCGAGAAAATCGCGTTTAAAGTTTCTGGGCAAAGGCGACGCAATAAGTTACCGCTTGATCTTTTTAGCTGCCAAATCAACAATTTTGCGAATTTTAATATAACCCAAACGGCATTTTATTCAGAAAAGATAGTACTTTCGGAAAATGCAATAAAAAATCGATTTTTCGACTGCCTAGTCCCCTTAAGGGCATTCCCGGCGCGTGCCGTTTCTCGGTGTGTCGGAACGGAGACACACTTCGCTTTACCTGATAGGCCGAGCGCGATTCGCGTTGAGCTGGACGCGGAGACGAAGGCGCGAACTCTCGACGGCACGACTGTCCGTCTTTACATCCTAAATCGAACTGCCCTCTAGATCCCTCGCGGCTGAGGGACGAGCCTCACACACACCATCTTAATCCATTGTGGAAAACTGCCCCATCGGCACCTGTCGATCGCTCCTTATTTCGTAGTCGTGAGGCCCGGGCCAGCAACTGTCACGTCGAGCTTACCGGGATCGCTTCGCGCTTCGGCACAACGTAACTGCCACGCGCGGGGCGATTCTGCTGAATCGCCGATGCGAAGGAAAGCGGCGCGCGGACAGCAAGCCCGGGACGAAGCGATAGGGGCATGTAACACCTTCATAAATAAAAAGTGATCGAAAAGGATTTAAACTTTCAAATTTTGAAAAATAAAAATGTTTTTTTTTTTTAGTTATTCGGACTTTTTTCGAAAACCGTTTTTCACGCGACAAAAAGTAATAGAACATAAAAGATGCTCCTTGTCTGGATCTACAACTTTTGTTTGACATATTTTTTTATGTAATCAATAATTTGAAGGATATTATATAAAATCGACTTTGTGAGCCGTTAAATAATTATTTAAATATTCAAGGGCCCAGGGGCACCTTTTCCCGTTATCTGATCGGGCTCAAACTTTACACAGATTGTTTTCATTATTTGGAACTATTCTGGGGGTGCTGCAAAGAAAATTCAATAGTCGAAAATAAGAGCCACCCTAGTCCACACCCCCCTATACGTCCTCGTTAAGTTCGTTAAATGACGAAGGAAGTTCCTATTTACAAATTGGGACGCCCTGAGGGCGTGCTGTGCCAACATCCTTAGAACGTTTTCCGAATGTCCGAAAGTAAAGTTAAATACGTCCAAAGGGCGTCTTAAAGTCGGTTTGCAGACGTCGTAAAAGCGTCTTAAAGACGTCTTCATCAGGTCTGGAGTTAGGACAAGAAGAAAACAAATTTGGCGATGATGGGAATCGAACCCAGACTTCCAGCTTATGAAACAACCGCTTGTTGCAACATATAGGTATATAACTATTATTAATTGTTTATAAAAAATGCACATTGACGCGAAATATTCTACAGAATATCATCATTGGACCTTGTTGGGTACTGCGCAGCATCGCCAGAGGGCGCTGCGGCGCATGGTGGAGGCTCGCCAGTGAAAGATGGCCCCTAGCCTATACGAGCAACGCGTATACTTGTACCCTTTGCAATGTTACTATTAAAGTTAGTTGTCTTGTTACTTCTGTGTTCACTACAGTCTTAATTGCACCTTCCTCGTCTCCTCGAAGGACCCAACAACTGGCGCTGCGACTTTTATTCTCCTAAACCTGTGTCTTTGAGAGAGAATCGCGAAGCGTGTTCATCATGGAGGAAACCACTGAACAAATTAAGGCCCTTACTGCAGCCATTCAGGGTCTGCTACAACTACAACTTAATCAGAAGGACGCAGAGCAGGCCAGTGGCTCATCCCAAGCAGCGACAGCACCTGATACGTACAATCAGTTAAGTGCTCGTATTGAGAAATACGCTTACGGCACCGGTGATGAGGTAAAGCCGTTCAAAAAATGGCTGCTGCGCTACGAGTTTACTCTTCGCACGAAGGCGGCATCCTTACCGTCGGAAATGCAGACGCGCCTCGTGCTCGACAAACTCGGGCAGTCAGAGTTCGATCGACTAGTGGATCACGTCGCTCCCACGGATCCATTCAAGATGGCCCAGAGTGATCTTCTGGCCAAATTGGGCGAACTCTTTCGCGACAAAGTTCCGATTACACGTCGCTGGATCGAAATTTGGAATTATCAGTACGATAAGGCAATCCCGATCACTAGTGATGGACGTGATACCAGTCTTTCTTATGAGTTTCAAGTAGTTCGATACCCAAAGTACTCGTTTGGAAGGTTCGATACGTATCGAAATTGTAAGTACTTGGTATCGACATTTGATACCAGTAGGAGCTAAAATGAGTACTCAGTGGAATTGGTATCACGGGAACAGTAAAGTATCGATACTATTCGAACCTGAATCAAGCATGCATAGGTATCGAAACAGTAATGAGTACTTTAGGTATCGAAAAGAATCGATTCCCAAATGATACTTACAAAAGTCTTGGTCCTTTAAACTCGACTGCGTTCGGGTTCGACGTTGAGCATACAAAGTCTAGCGATAAGGGACCCCTGAATAGTTCGACAAGGAAAGAGAATGAATATAACGAGAGAAAGCGAAATAGACGTACAGGGTGATCCTCTCGCAACGCTAGTCAAACAAACTGGAGCCCGGCACCACGTGAGGAAAACGAGACCCCTCCAAGTGGTTAGTACACCTACCCATTAAGAAGTGAGAAATCTTTCAGTTCCGCATTTCTCATCAGATCTCTGCGAAAACGACGCTAACCGATAGCTTATGTTTCTCCGATGAAAATAACTCCAAGAACGACGAAATTCGGACCATAATCAAGGAAATTACTTGAAAAATTCATTTCCATAATCTCCACCTAACTTCGTTAAAAATAGTCTGATTTACATGATATTTGGTATAATTTTCATTGGAAAAACATAAGAAATCCATCGGTATCACTTGCATATCCATACGATAAAGAATATAGGAAGCAGTTATTCTGAAACAGGTATGAATCCTCGGCCGACCGCAACGAAAGGAGGTTGGCGCCTCACATTGGGGGTGAAATATTCATTTCAGCGTATTAAGAAATTCTTTATTCTGCATCGTATCGATATGGAAGTGATACCGATGGATTTCTTATGTTTTTCCAATGAAATTTATTCCAAATATCATGTAAATCGGACTATTTTTAACGAAGTTAGGTGGCGATTATGGAAATGAATTTTTTAAGTAATTTCCTTCATTATGGTCCGAATTACGTCGTTCTTTGTGTTATTTTCATCGGCGAAACATAAGGAATCTATTGGCGTCGTTTTCGCAAAGATCTGATGAGAAATGCGGAACCACGACATTTCTCAATTCTTAATGAGTATTCCAACCATTTCGAGGGTCGAAAGTTGCAACACTCGGTGAGGCATCGCCGGGAGGGGCGGGGGGGGGGGGGGGGGTTGTCCACTTTGGGAAACGATTCTTTCCAAGTACTCATTACTGTTTCGATACCTATGCATGCTTGATTCGGGTTCGAATAGTATCGATACTTAAGTCCAACCAACCAAGATGATGATACCTACAAGGATTGAACCTTTCGAGTAGGTATCATTTAGGTATCGATACCTTCTTATACATACGGTACTCATACGTGCTTGTGATACCATGATACTTCACCGTTAGGTATCGATACTGCTTGAGCGGTATCACGCCCATCACTACCGATCACGGAACACATCGATCGCATCAACCGCCATGCCGCCGAGTTCGAGCGATCCAAATTGACCGACGACAGCCTCCGTATACTCCTGCTCTTACAATCATTTTGCTACGCAAGCGACAACGATGAGCTAAAAAAGATAGCTCTCCGTGTCGTCGAGAAAAATCCGGAGGCCTCGCTCAAGGACGTTGTCGCAGAGCTCGAAGCATACCTCAACGTCTCTTCGAGCATGAAAATCCTCGAGAACCCGGTGAAGAATACGCCACCTTCGGTTCTGAAAGTGGCGCAACCGAAGCGCCACAACGCGTCCAACACTTCGAAGTTTCCTACAAGCCAGCCCCAACCTCAAACTTACACTAAGTGCTGTGGTTGTGGTGCTGCTCACCACAGATGGAAGTGCGGATTTCGGGACGCGGTGTGTAACAAGTGTTCTAAAAAGGGACACATCGCGGCGGTATGTCGCAAAACAGTGGAAACCTGTCGCAAGAAGCAAAAGTGTCGTGACACAGTCTTTCTCCGCGATCGGTAAACGTCGGCGACGTTACGCGTCGACGGCCATACGCGGCAAAGTGTTGAACTTACAATATGAAACCGGGTCAGACATCACGGTTATCGGCAGGGACGCGTGGGCCCGCCTCGGGTCCCCGAAACATACCGGCAGCGACATGGTCGAACACGCTGGCGGAAGTGAGCTCGGGATACTCGGCCGTTTCCGTAGCCCGATTCAGGCGTTCAGTCGCGAGGGTGAGATCGACACCGACGTCGCTACCCGAAACGGGATAAACTTATTCGGCTTAAACGCCATCGACGGCCTCGATCTTTGGTCTGTGCCGCTATCCGAGATATTTTCAAACAAGTGTGCCTAAAATATGCGGTGCGCTTCTTCTCCTAGCCCTGTTATCGCGGCTTCGGACATTAAGACATCGGCCGATAACTCGTCGCCCGGAACGGTCGCGGCTGGGGGTAATCGGGACGTCGTGCCGCCTCATGGCGTCTATCGCAATGATATCAAGTGCTTCCCCAATTTGTTCGCGAGTGAACTCAGCAGGTGTCGTGACTTTAAAGTGAAGTTTAGCCTTATAGACAACGCGCGAGCGGTCCAAATCCGATGCCGTCAAATTCCGTTCGCCATGGAAAAACTCCTCGAGGATGAGCTCCAGCGACTCGAGGCAAACGATATCATCGAGCGCGCCGAATCGTCGGAATGGACCTCACCTATCGTATTAGTCAAGAAGCATGACGGTAGAATACGCGTGTGTGCTGATTTTTCCACGGAGTGAACGCCGCGTTGACGGACAATAGACGTCCTTTGCCCAGTGTAGAGTACAGGGTGATTCTGGAGCTCCGCCGGACAATGGATGCCCCAGGTACCCCGTGGCGAGGACAAGCCCCCGCAGTGCCTCGCCGAATTTTATGGGTTTCGACCCTCGAAGGGGTTAGAGTGCCTATTAAGAAGCTAGAAATCTTCGATTTCCGCATTTCTCATCAGATCTTTGCGAAAACGACGCCAATTGATTCCTTATGTTTCGCCGATGAAACTGACCTCAAGAACGACGTAATTCGGAAAATAATTAAGGAAATTGCATGAAAAATTAATTTCCATAACCTCAAGCTAATTTCGTTAATAATAGTCCGATTTACATGAAATTTGGTATGATTTTCATCGGAAAAACATAAGGAATCCATCGGCATCACTTCCATATCGATACGATAAAGACTAAAGAATTATTTTATTCTGAAACAGGTATGAATCCTCGGTCGACCCCGGCAAATCGTGGTCTACCCCCCCCCCCCCCGCAGTCGAGGGTGAAAACGTGAAATATTCATTTCAGCGTATTAAAAAATTCTTTATTCTTTATCGTATCGAAATGGAAGTTACACCAATAGATTCCTAATGTACAAGTAGTCCGATTTACATGACATTTGGTATGATTTTCATCAGAAAAACATAAGGAATCTATTGGTGTAACTTCCATTTCGATACGATAGAGAATAAAGAATTTTTTAATACGCTGAAATGAATATTTCACGTTTTCACCCTCGACTGCGGGGGGTAGACCACGATTTGCCGGGGTCGACCGAGGATTCATACCTGTTTCAGAGTAAAATAATTCTTTACTCTTTATCGTATCGATATGGAAGTGATGCCGATGGATTCCTTATGTTTTTCCGATGAAAATCATACCAAATTTCATGTAAATCGGACTATTATTAACGAAATTAGCTTGAGTTTATGGAAATTAATTTTTCATGCAATTTCCTTAATTATTTTCCGAATTACGTCGTTCTTGGGGTCAGTTTCATCGGCGAAACATAAGGAATCAATTGGCGTCGTTTTCGCAAAGATCTGATGAGAAATGCGGAAATCGAAGATTTCTAACTTCTTAATAGGCACTCCAACCCCTTCGAGGGTCGAAAGCCCTAAAATTCGGTGGGGCACTGCGGGGGCTTGACCTCGCCACGGGGTACCAGGACGCATCCATTGTCCGGCGGAGCTCCAGAATCACCCTGTATATTATGACAAAGTTGAACGGTGGCCGTTTCTTCAGTTTCATCGATCTCAGAGACGCGTTCCTCCAGCTCGAGATCGACGAGGCCCATCGGGAGATTACGACAATTACAATGCCAAAAGGGTTATTCCGCTTCAAACGCCTACCCTTTGGTATTACAACGGCACCGGCGATATTCCAACAGGCAATGGACAATACGCTTTCCGGGCTCGAGGGAGTTCACGCCTACTTGGATGACGTCGTGGTCATGGGCTCTAGTCGTCAAGAACACGACGAACGCCTTCATAAAACTCTTCGACGCCTGGAAGACAAGGGTTGAAGACTCAGCGCCAAGAAATGCGGTTTCGCGAAATTAAATACCTCGGCCTGATAGTAAACAGCCATGGCATATCAGCTGATCCGGAGGCAACACGTGCCATCGCAAATATGCCGAATCCGAGAAATGCGTCGGAAGTACAGTCTTCTGGGAATGGTAAACCATTATGGAAAATTCATTCCCCATCTGCGCGAAATCAAGATGCCCCTAGAAGATCTCACGCGTAAAAACCGTCCATGGACATGGAATCGGCAGCATGACACTGCCGTAACGCAAATAAAAAAGGTCATGCTTAGTCCACTCTTGCTGGAACATTACGATCCTTCGAAAACTCTGGTTGTGGCAGCAGACGCATGCTCCACTAGAATCGGAGCGGTGCTGTTTCAACGTGACTCGAACGGCCACGAACGAGCCGTGTATCACATGAGCCGTAGTCTTACGGATTCGCAGCGGAATTACTCGCAGTTGGAGAAGGAGGCCCTCTCACTCGTCACAGCTGTGGAGCGATTCCACAAATTCGTGTGGGGCAGAAGGTTTATTCTCCAGACCGACCACAAACCTCTTGTGGCTCCGCTCCAAACAGAAAACACCAGGGGTCTTAAGCCTACTACAGCAGCACGACTTAAACGGTGGGCCCTGCGACTTCTTAGTTACGATTTCAAGATCGAGTACATCCGTACACAGGACTTCGGACAAGCAGACGCCCTATCACGCCTGATTGAAAGATTTCGTCAGGACAATGCAGAAGAACTTCAGGTAGCCAGCATTAAGGGGGTGGAAACGGAACTCCTCCAGGTGAGGAATCTCTGCATCAATTCCTTCGGGAAAGAGCTCTGCAATAAGCTGAAGAACGCAACCAGGAAAGATGAACTCCTGAACTCTGTGTTCCAAGCCATCAGGGAAAGTTGGAACACAACCGAGGACTCAGTGGCCATGCGGCATTTCAAGAGGCGGTCAGAGCAGCTCACCATCATCGACGACACTCTGCTATTCGACGATAGAGTGGTCATTCCCGAGAGGCTGAAACCAACCATTTTAGCCACTCTCCACAAGGGGCACCCGGGAATCCGACGTATGAAGCAGCTCGCACGTGAGTACACGTACTGGCCGAAGATGTCAGGCCGAGGACATAGAGCGCCTCGTCTGTCAGTGCGATTCCTGCGCCATCATGCAGAAGCTGCCACGGAAAGTACCGCTCGATCCATGGCCCATCCGGTCACGTCCATTGGAGCGGGTTCACATCGACTTTGCAGGCCCTATTAACGGTCAATACGTGCTGGTGTTCGTGGATGCCTACTCCAAATTCTTGGACGTGGCACTCACATCCACGATTTCCGCGAGCCGCACCGTTGAGCTGTGCCGCGAAATCTTCGCAAGGTACGGGCCCCCGGACATCGTCCTGACGGACCACGGTATGCAGTTCACTTTGGAGACATTTGCCACTTTCTGCAGAGAGCTACACTGCACATGTCTGCTGTAAACCATCCTCAATCCAACGGCCAGGATGAAAGGATGGTCGACACAATCGAGGGCCATAGCCAAGGATCTCTCCAAGTGGAGGAGGCAGCTGTTCGATTTTCTTTATAGTTACAGGTACACGCCCTCCTCAGCAACTTCTGGCGGAAAATCTCCGGCGGAAATTCTGTTTGGCAGGCGAATGAACTCCCGCCACGAATGAACTCCATTCACGAAGCTGCTGCCGGGGCCCACAGTTGACGAAGCTACCACGTCCGACTTTGTCCTTGGCAAACAACGAGTCATGGAGAAGCAGTTCGCCAAACACCATGGCGCGCGTCCACGGCGTCTCTCGGTGGGAGACCGGGTGATGGTCTTGACCAAGAAAAACAAACGCGAACGTGGCAACATTTGCAAGGTCCTGGCCGAGACGCGTTATTCAGTACGTCTCGACGATGCACAGTGGGACGAAACGTAGACATCTCTGGACATGGCCGTATCTTTGTTAAAAAACATCCAATTTTGATGGAACTTAGCTTATTTTAAAGGCAAATGATCATACTTTCCGACAGTGAACATAAAAATTGCTAAAAAAATTGTTTGCATTCTCTAGCATTTGACAAACATCAACAAATTTTTTCAGTTTGGCACACTCTTCTTTGGGGGCGGATTTTACCCCCTGGACATCCATTTCGATAAATGTGATTCAACGAGTCGAAAAGTAGAAAGTTCAAACTTTAAAATGGTTTTTGTTTCATCAACTTTGGATGAATTTTAACAAAGTTATAAGACTTTGAAAATTTAGCAAATTTTAAAATAGTTTTGTCTGGTTTTCGGTGCAAATATAAAGGGCTTCAGGAGATGAACTATTGTTTTCTGAAAAAATGAATATGAGAAAGGAAGGTAAAACAGACAGTGGGACGAAATGTATAAATTGCTGGACATTTAAACTTCTTATATGTGACGTATCATATCTTTATCAAAATTGGCATAAATATTACACATATAAACTATTTTATTGTTGTCATGTTTTGTTAATCTTGAACTAATAACCGGTCAAAACAAAGATATCGAAGATAAATACGTATAGTGATATTAATAAGAAAAGTTGCTTACAAAAGTAGTTAATGTTCACCGAAGTATTTTTGTTATTAAATAAAGAAGACAATGAAGAATTAATTTAGAAGAATTAATGGACATGCAGAACACACCAGAATGTGATGTAGACACGGACAGTCAATCCGGCAAGCCTTAAGAAGGATCTACATAGAAGCAGTATTTATATGACACGGAAATTACTACAGATATTGAAAAGTTTGTTTTCTTGTCTCAATTTATGCATAGTATTTTATATAAATATTACGTTTGATCATAATTTCGACTGCCTAAATCTATTTCTAAAATATATATTTATTTTTAAGAAAATAAGAAAGCGATGCGATGCTTCGCCGTTTATTTATTAAGGTTTAACTAACTTTAATAATAATAACCTAATTTTATGAATTATCGTTCGCTATATCATATTTATATTCATTTCCATAAAGACATCATAAAGACATAATCAATCGGATACAAGAAAAGGAATGTCTAGATCAGGGGTGTCGAACAGGCGGCTCGCGAGCCGCAGTGGCTCCTTCCCCGCTTCGCCTATTCCGGAGAGCCGCAGGAGAACGACCCCCTCCATACCTACTTCACTCTGATGCATTTCTCCTCCGGCGCCGCACAAGCCCTACCACCAGTAGGCTAGTCACCACTACAAATCAACATCTATATAAGACTTTTAGCCTTCAAGCGGACTTTACCCGTGACATACGTATATTTATGTCCATGCAAATTGATATATGCCTACATACTTACTTGATTTCTAGTAGAAATGTTTTACTAATGCGAACATTGTGGCTGTGTCATATTATCGACAAGGGATTGTATATCCACTGATATGTTTGATGTTGCTATTCGCATCAATGAGGATAGAGAATCGTCCGTCAACGTCGAGCGATATTTGGATTTAATATGTTTCATGGTTGAAAATGCAGCCTCACATTTATATGTGGATCCAAACATCGAACAGATTTTTAATCCTAAATTGACTAGTTTAGGATATTTTTTTTCCTGTAATAATTTGAAAAAATCCAGCCCACAGTCGTTTCTGCTTAATAGAAATGGGTCTGCTTGTAAATTACAAAGTTCCAGGCGGTATTCCAATTTCTGTTCTTCGATTGTGCATCCTTTCGGGTTATTAAAAATTAGGAGGTCCTGCTTCAAAGTGTCGAAATCAGCAAATCTATTATTAAATTCTTTTTCTATTTCAAATAATATTGGTAGAAATGTGGTGAAATTTGCGTCTTTATGCTCATCAGCAATTTCTTTGCATGCTGAAAAATGGTGCAACTCCGATATTTTTAATTCGGCTATAAATAGTTGCATTTGATTTTTAAAACCGTTAATGTGGCCAATCAAATCAGAAATTGTTTGATCCTGTGTTTGCAATTTTATATTCAAAGAATTTAAATGATCTGTGATGTCCGTTAAAAATGCTAATTCGCACAGAAACTTAACGTCTTTGAATTTTTCCACCATAGCAGTTTCCACTTTTGTTTCTTTTTTTAAAAATTGTGGTATTTCTTTCCTCAAAGCAAAAAAGCGCTCTAAAGTTTTTCCTGCACTCAACCAACGCACTTGACTATGTAAAAGTAAATCATTATAAGCAGCGTCCACATTTTCAAGGAAAGTTTTAAATTTCCGGCGTGACAGTGATCGGTTTCCACCTCTAATTAAATTTACAATTTTGGTCACGATCTTCATCGTCGAATTTAGTGTTATAATTTTTCCGCACAGTGCTTCCTGATGAATTATACAATGGAATGTAGGGCAAGTAATTCCATTTTTTGTTAATTGTCCTCTCAACCCTTTGTCGCGCCCTACCATTGCTGGTGCACCATCAGTTACAATTGCAGTACACTTCGAAAATCCACCGTAGTCTTCCACTTTTTCGCGAAACGCTTTAAATATGTCCGTTCCTTGTGTAGTAGAACGTAGCGGTACGATTGCTAAAAGTTCTTCACTGATACAAAACTGATTGTCTATCGAGCGAACAAAAATAGATAATTGACTGATATCGGTAACATCAGTGCTTTCATCTAAACATAATGAAAAGTAACGACAGTCTTTTAATAAAGTTTTTAGTTTCTCTGAAATATGGTCACTAATTTCACCCACTCGAGACGAAATAGTTTGCCGCGACAATGACACTGTTTTGAAACATTCCACTGTACTTTCTTTTCCGAACGCTTTCGCCATTTCGATTGCACATTTCTTTATTAATTCACCGTCTGAAAAACACTTCTTTGCACGTGCAATTTCTAATGCGACAGAATACGAAGCTGCAACGCTTTGCTGCTGGGACGTTTGCGATTTAATTTCCTCTTCATTTGTATATTGAATTTTTAAATTTCTACATACTTCTGCTCGACGTTCTGCGGAATATGTATCGTACGTTTCTGCATGAGACATAGTATAATTTCGAGAAAGGTTGCTCTTCTTCATATTTGCAAGCTTTACATTGCAAAGTAAACATAGAGGCTGTCGTCCACAATCAATGAAAAAAAATTCGTTTTCCCAATTCTCGTGAAATAAACGATTTTCTTCACTAATTTTTCTTTTTCTGTTCGCCATGATGCAATCACAATAACAATATAACAAAACAAACAAAACAATAACACAATAACGAAAAATAGCAAAAATACCGATAAAACAAAAAATTGATAGAACGATAAAGACACACTGTGTGTTAGCAGCTAACTGAGTTAGCTCGACGTCAAACGACTTACTATGCGCTGTTACAGACTGCAGTAGGTACAGCCTTTTTCCCTATCATAAAATTTTTGGGAAAATCCAGCATTCCAGGTATAAGTACCTACCACTTTCCATCAAGGAAAGAAGTCGTGAAAATATACAAAGAAGCTCTGGGATTCTTACTAATATCAATAGAAACAGTCAGCAATTTGAAAACCGGTTCCAAACAAACAGTTCCATTTATAATGAGTAAAAGTGAATGTAAATAGGAGTGTTTTAAATTATTATCAGAAAAAAGTATCCAACGCTTGTGCATTTGAACTTAAAAGGGGGAACACCATTGTGACGACCGGAAAAATAAGCCATTTTTAAGAATCTTTGTCAGGAATAATTTACAGTATTCGCATAAAATTTTTATTACCTACTTTTATAAAAATTTTATATGAAAACTGTAAATTATTCCTAAAAGAAATTCTTAAAAATGGCTTATTTTTCCGGCCGTCACAATGGTGTTCCCCTTAAAAATGCGGGATAAGAAACGTTTCGTGTTCATATTTTGGTTTCACCGACTATACATGTAGTCTTGTTTGCTCGTGGTGGGAGGGGATCGGTTCACTGACAATGAGCGTTGGTCTCGAGCTACTCCTGGAGAAAAAGTAGTGGGGGAACTGGCTAACCGGGCGCCCGAGCCGTGCGGCTCGCGGAGTGGGGAAGTTCGCCACCCCTGGTCTAGATACATATTTACTCGTTTCGTCCCACATGCATACACAATTTAATTAATTCTGCTCAAGGGCGCAAGTTGGCGCAACTGGAAATTGGATTTTCTAAAACTAGAATGTTTAGTGATTATATGGGTATTTTTTTTCTGGACAAATTTGGACAGTTTTCTAAATCGACAAAAAAAAATTTTTTTTGAGAGGTTAAAACATAAATAAAATCATTAAATTTTTTTTTTTCACATAAATAACTTCTTAACAATCAACCCCAATGTGTAGTATAGTGGTAGAAATTTTTTTCATTATTCTAATACTAATTATTTACATTCATATGACAGCCGTCTCCAGAAGTGAACGTGTTTGCTGTTAAAAATTCGGGATTTAAAATGTTTAAAAATTTTTTTTTTTCATAATTTCGTATCCAGTAGTACTCAAGGATAATGCTTATACAGGGTGTCCCAAAAATGCTGCGGTTCCTTAAAGGGGGTGATTCGGGGGGTGATTGCAAACAACTTTTTCCTTTGCGAAAATGCCCTCCGAGGTTTCGTTAACGAGATATTAATAAAAAGCACCGACCAATCAGAGCGCGAGCCTTCCGCTGGAGGTCCCACCGCTAGCGTGGCCGCGCGCCGAGCCGCGCTGCGACTACGAACAAGCAAGGCGGCATGCATCGAAGGAAATTGCGTAGAATGGGAAATGAAAAAGACGTAACAAAAAATCGAACCTTTTGCCATGGTTTGTTTGCCATTTAAAGTGAATAATGAATAAAGGATAAATGGATGAAAATCACGTGTAACGTAAAAAGACGAATACACATTTTTTTTAGAAGATTCGAAAATAATAATTATTTGAAGTGGGAGGATAAGGAATACGTAAAATTCCTTGTGTTAATAACATATCCACGAAAAGGTAATGTAACAGGAAATTAACGAAAAGTGATCGTAGTTCGTTATTGTGATAAAAATCCGTAACTCAATAACGACCAGCACTGTTGCTGATAACGAATAAGTCTGTTTAAAAAGCCCGAATAAATATTTTCGTACGAGAATTTTCAGAATTATCGCCGGAAATAAGCCACAGCTTGCGTTAAATTTAAAAATGAATGATCACCATTAAAGTAACTAAAACTCACCCTTGTAGAAAATTCACCTGCAACTTGAAAACTTGTGTCACTGGGTCACTGAACCGATCCTGGTCATCGATGGACGAGCCCAGTGCACAGCTGATCCCAGGTATACGACACTACCCAAAGTTAAGGGTCGCAATGTCAGGTGCGTCCAGGTCAACGTACCGAATATTCACTTCACTGCACGGCTACTAACACTGGTCACTTAATTTATTTTTCATGGAACGTGTTGCTCCTACGTTCTAAAAATTGGTGGCCCCCTTCGGGGCCGATTGTTGTCAATTCAATAACTGCTCCACGTGACCACCCCCATTGTCGATGCATGCTTCAGCGCGGAGAATTCTAGCGCAAATTCTCGCGCAGCAGCACTTGCGTCCCCGTTGTTCCGAGCGTACACCGAGAACATCGCGTAATATTCTTGGGCCGTGAACATTTCTGCGACGTGATTGCTAGCTGACTGACAGGATTTTTTCCAAGTAACTTCCTCTACCCCCAAGTAGCTTCTCTCGTTCCATTATGAGTTAACCCCCACCAGGACAAGAGGTTTTAGGTAAAAAGAAGC
Organism: Andrena fulva; assembly: GCA_946251845.1. Classification (NCBI taxonomy): domain Eukaryota; kingdom Metazoa; phylum Arthropoda; class Insecta; order Hymenoptera; family Andrenidae; genus Andrena; species Andrena fulva. The sequence goes on along the minus strand of OX276333.1, from coordinate 15,154,683 downwards.
CATCGCATTTTCGAAACACACGTGCTTTGCAGAAGGGCAACGAAAACTTTCACAAAAGCCCGCGCTCCGTCCTTTTACTGCCAATGTACCCATTGCTTCGAGATAGAAAGCAGACACCACGTGTTTCGGTTCGAAAGAGTCCGAAGGAATGAGAAACAGAAAGTCTTCGAGTTGCTATAAAGAAGAAAATGCATACCTTTCCTGTTTCCCTTTGCCGGTACCCTGAGTCACGTCTGCTACGAGGCGGAACCAGCTAAGTCATAAATTACCCAAAACTGTAGGAAACCGTTCTCTACCGCCGACTCGTGGGACAATACGGTCATAAACCGCGATCCTAGCGAAATGCTCTGGCCGAATGTTTGGGAACTAGCAATTAAAAAGTATTATTCAACATCAATACGGCTCGCGAAGAGACACAGGAAGAAAGAGGGCATGTAGTTCGCTGACTACGCGTAGTCCCGCCTGGTTCGTCCTATCTTCAAATTAAAGACGGATCCCTTATCTCTCGAGTATTAACACGCGCTCGAATTTCAAAACAAAAGCACGCGTCGACGTATTCCGTGCGAGAGAAGGTGGGCATGAAGTCCGATTGGCCCTAATTTAACCAATCTGCCCTGCATCCCTCCCAAACGGCCACTGTCCTGAAGAGGCCCTCTTCACAGCGATATCTCCTCCCCAAGGCCCACCTTCTCTCGCACGGAATACGTCGACGCATGCTTTTGTTTTGAAATTCGAACGCGTGTTTAGACACGAGAGATAAGTAGGCCCAAATGGTTGGTTCAGGACCAATCGAACTTCAAGCCTGCCTTCTCTCGCACGGAATACGTCGACGCGTGCTTTTGTTTTGAAATTCGAGCGCGTGTTTAGACACGAGAGATAAGCAGGCCCGATTGGTTAGTTTTGGACCAATCGAACTTCACGCCTGCCTTCTCTCGCACGGAATACGTCGACGCGTGCTTTTGTTTTGAAATTCGAGCGCGTGTTAATACTCGACAGATAAGGGATCCGTCTTTAATTTGGAGATAGGAAGAACCAGGCGGGACTACGCGCAGTCAGCGAACTACATGCCCTCTTTCTTCCTGTATCTCTTCGCGAGCCGTCTTGATGTTGAATAATACTTTTTAATTGCTAGTTACCAAACATTCGGCCAGAGCATTTCGCTAGGATCGCGGTTTATGACCGTATTGTCCCGCTAGTCGACGGTAGACAACGGTTTCCTACAGTTTTGGATAATTTATGGCTTAGTTGGTTCCGCCTCGTAGCAGACGTGAACTCAGGGTATCGGAAAAGGGAAACAGCAAACAGGATTTTTTTCTTTATAGCAACTCGAAGACTTTCTGTTTCTCTTCTCTTCGGACCCTTTCGAACCGAAACACGTGGTCTCTGCTGCCTACCTCGAAGCAATGGGTACATTGGCAGTAAAAGGACGGAACGCGGACTTTTGTAAAAACGTTGCACATCTGCGAAGCACATGTGTTTCGAAAATGTGCTGGCTTCTTTTTACCTGAAGCCTCTTGGCCTGGTGGGGGTCAACTCATAATGGAACGAGAGAAACTATTTGGGGGTAGAAGAAATCGCTTGGAAAAAATCTTGTCAGTCAGCAGTCAGCAATCACGTCGCAGACAAATGTTCTCTGCTCAAGAGTATTACGCGATGTTCTGTGTGTACCCCCCGAACAACGAGGACGCAAGTGCTGCAGCGTGAGAATTTGCGCGGGAATTACCCACGGCTCCGAACGCCAAGTAAAAATTCATTTCCACCAATTTTTATAACGTAGGAGCAACACGTTCCATGAAAAATAAATTAAGCGACCAGTGTTAGTAGCCGTGCAGTGAAGTGAATATTCGGTACGTTGACCTGGACGCACCTGACATTGCGACCCTTAACTTTGGGTAGTGTCGTATACCTGGGATCAGCTGTGCACTGGGCTCGTCCATCGATGACCAGGATCGGTTCAGTGACCCAGTGACACAAGTTTTCAAGTTGCAGGTGAATTTTCTACAAGGGTGAGTTTTAGTTACTTTAATGGTGATAATTCATTTTTAAATTTAACGCAAGCTATGGCTTATTTCCGGCGATAATTCTCAAAATTCTCATACGAAAATATTTATTCGGGCTTTTTAAACGGACTTATTCGTTATCAGCAACAGTGCTGGCCGTTATTGAGTTACGGATTTTTATCACAATAACGAACTACGATCACTTTTCGTTAATTTCCTGTTACATTACCTTTTCGTGGATATGTTATTAACACAAGGAATTTTACGTATTCCTTATCCTCCCACTTCAAATAATTATTATTTTCGAATCTTCTAAAAAAAATGTGTATTCGTCTTTTTACGTTACACGTGATTTTCATCCATTTATCCTTTATTCATTATTCACTTTAAATGGCAAACAAACCATGGCAAAAGGTTCGACTTTTGTGTTACGTCTTTTTCATTTGCCATTCTACGCAATTTCCTTCGATGCATGCCGCCTTGCTTGTTCGTAGTCGCAGCGCGGCTCGGCGCGCGGCCACGCTAGCGGTGGGACCTCCAGCGGAAGGCTCGCGCTCTGATTGGTCGGTGCTTTTTATTAATATCTCGTTAACGAAACCTCGGAGGGCATTTTCGCAAAGGAAAAAGTTGTTTGCAATCACCCCCCGAATCACCCCCTTTAAGGAACCGCAGCATTTTTGGGACACCCTGTATAATTATATCGATAAAAATAGGTACTTCATATTTTCGTCAATGTCCGGGAATTTGCACGCGTCGTCCCACTGTGCGATGGTAGAATCGTCGACCGCCACATCAATCGGATCTGGAAGGGTGGTACGGATACCCCAAACTCACCAAGGGAAGATGTGGATGACTGGTCAGTCCTTCAACCTCCCTCAGTCCAGGGTCCTGAACCTCCGGGGGAGCCTCCAGCGGAACCTCCAGTGGAGCTTCCCGTAGGTCGCAGCTTGGACCCAGCCTCCAACTCCTGTACCACATGGTAACCTTAGGAGGAAGATGTTGGGTATTGCGCAGCATCGCCAGAGGGCGCTCCGGCGCATGGTGGAGGCCCGCGTGAATCTGGGGCTCGCCAGTGAAACATGGCCCCTAGCCTATACGAGCAACGCGTATACTTGTACCCTTTGCAATGTTACTATTAAAGTTAGTTGTCTTGTTACTTCTGTCTTCACTACAGTCTTAATTGCACCATCCTCGTCTCCTCGAAGGACCCAACAGACATCTAAACTCATTGTTTAAAATTTCACGTTCGTCTTAAGACATGTTTTCACGACGTCTTAAGGGGGTATTACACATAAAAATTCGATCTTTTTTTAATTTTCTAATAGTTTCGGATTTTGAAAATATGTCCTTAAAATATTAAGTTGAATTTAGTAGATCTCCCAGAGTTATTGGAGCTTAAGGCCGCAGCGTGGCACGTACTTGTTCCCTCGACCCTTGTATCTAAAGAGGCTATGCCTGCCAGTAGAGAAGAGAGGTGTTGCAGCCGCGGTTAAACGCGCCGCTTCGCGATGATTTAAATGTGCGTGCGAGAGCGTGTAAACACGGTGACGCACCGTTCGTCACACGTTTTTGTACCGCTCGAGCGTTCGATTTCGAAGAATTCAACGGTTAGTCCTCAGAACACCTGACTACGATACACACGCTCTCGCACGCACCAACAGCATCTTTGTCGCCCCGCGACCCACAGTTTTGTTAAGATTAAACATTTTGGTCCTTCGAGCCATTCGCGCCCAGCGCCCACTGTACATATTTTGTACATAGTTTTCGTTGCGTGTTTTGTGAGTCGTGTTTGTTCGTGATCTTTCTGTGGAGTGCTCGTGTTTAGTGTAAACGACGCCCACTTCGGCTAATAAACGTGCCGTCACTGAAACGTTGGAGTGCATCCCTTCCCTGGCCAGTCCCAGTGGCAATCCACACCGCCTTCACCAGGCATTAGAGTAAACAAGAGGGCTGCCCAACATAAGTTCTTTGAAGCTGAGGAAGGTTTCCTCTACGGTCCTGGTATAGCAGGCTAGGGGTAAGTTACAGAAATGAGTCGTTATCTACCGTAACTTCAGTCGTATAGGTCGTAACGGCATGAAGAAGTTTAAATGCGTTTTTTTTTTCGATACAAATTTTTTAGATCGGGCGCACATTTTTCTCAAAAACTATTGGACCGATTAAGCTAAAATTTGACACACATTCAAAGTGAATGTGTACCTATAGCCCGTAGTAGAATTATATCAATAGTTTCAATACAACCCCTCCCCCCCCCCCCCCTCCACTCCTTGTTTTAGTTCAAGAAAAGTCGAAAAAATCAAACATCAATTTTTAAACAGCTGCGATTTCGGTAACAATGTTCAGACTTGGTTAGGAGAGCTAGGGGCGATAACTACACTCATATAGATTTAAAAAATCTTTGGTTCTTTCGTTTTAGATGACTAGGACGGCCGCAATTCGTGCCCCCGATGGGACCGGAGTTTGATGACATGACCTGCGCTTCGGCGTGTCACTTGGACAATTTTCAATATAATGCATTGCAAAAATTTGTGTTGATAGTTCAAACTAAATATGTGTGTGAAACCCCTGCCCTATAGGTGCGATAGGTTTATCAGAATTAATTTCCAAATATCACCTTCAAAAACAAGTGTTTAGGGTGTAATACCCCCTGAAGACAGACATCTTTAAGACGTCTTGTGCTATCTAGGAACATTTCAGCGTTTTAGCGTCGTCATTGCACAAAAAACAGCGCACAGACCAGGTTTAATAGTAAGACTGTTTTGCAACCTAACCTTAATCATCTATAAAACCTACAAGGCGGTTATTCTTCGAACATCCGAAATTTAGTTCTTTTAAACATTCACAAGACTTTCGAGACGAATGTTTTCGGGACATTCGAAATGTAGTCGTGCAAAACAATCACGAGACTTACAGGATTGTTAGATGTTTCTGGAATCTATTAGATTTGCGAGACTTACGTCCCTAGAACATTCTAAATTTAAGTCTTGTGAACATTCGTAAGACTTAAGAAACGAACGTTCCTAGAACATACGAAATTCAAGGCGTACGAACATCCTCGGTATGTTCAAAATGGACGTAGGTAGTTTGGATAGAAACTGTATATTAAACGGACGTCTTGGGATGTACGGTGCTATGTGGGATATTTAACAAATTCGAAACCAGTAAAATGGTGACTTAAACCTTAAACTTTCCCTCGTTTCACAAACACTACATCCTATTTCAATTTCGTCGAAATCTCTTACATCAAGCGCATAATTGGATCGATTTGCCGTGGAATGACCCCCAACAGAAGTAAGCCTGAAAAATGCCCCACATTTTTTACAACGCTCTGTACATTGTCACAAAAACCCCTGGTGACGGGAGAACCCCATTGAATCTCGTCGCTCTGCATGAGATTATGCGGTCCAAATATTTGAAAAACGCCTCGTGCGCATGCATACTTGGTGGGGTAGGCACATTAAAGTTGTGAATTCGCCATGTAAGTAAATAGTGGCACCAATCAAGGCAGGAAAACAGGGTCCCATACCAAATGCCACTTTAGAATTGTACGGATCCTATATTAGGCTTAGTGGCAACTGAATGAGAGTCAAAGTACTTCAGATGGCCCTGAGTGGGGCTCAAGTTCTTATCTTCTTACATTTCTTCATTTACAATCTGTACCATTGTGAAATACGTGTACAGTGACTTGCAAAGGTACAGTGACTAACTTGGGACCCAATCAAGTGGTGTATAAAGTGACATTTCTCAGTGTGCAAATCCTCAAATGTATTCTTCATCATCTACTATACAGGGTGTCCCAAAAATGTCGGTTTTCCTTGAAAGGGGTGACTCAGGGGGTGATTTGAAACAACTTTTTCCTTAGCGAAAATATTGTCCGAAGCTTCGTTAAGGAGATATTAAGCAAAAACCCCGACCAATCAGAGCGCGCGCCTTCCGCCTGAGTTCCCGCGGTAGCGTTGGCTACGAGGTAGGCGACCGCGCTTGTGCTACGAACGTACGAACAAGCAAGTCGGCATGCATCGAAGGAAACCGCGTTACACATTTTTTTTTTAAAGCAGAATCTTAAATAAGAATAATTTGAAGTGAGAGAACAAGAAGTACGTAAATTTCGTTTTTAAATAAGGCATAAACGAAAAGCTAACGTAACAGAAAATGTACGACAAGTGATCGTAATTCGTTATTGAGGTAAAAATCCGTAGTTTAAGAACGGCCAACACAACTAAATTTAAAAAATAATATTAGGTGTATGAATAAATTCTTTCCGACTTGAATTTCTATCGCGGTGGTATTCAGAAGCTGCCAGAAAAATGGCAAAAGGTAATGAACAATAATGGAAATTATTGCGATGATCGAGTTGTTTTCATATTTTTTAAATCGAACTGTTATTGTACCCTAAAATCGGAAAGAATTTATTTTCACACCTAATAATCACCAATAAATTAAAGAAAACTCACCCTTTCGGACATTCCTTTCCTTGCTTTCCTTCCCTTTTCGGAAACCTGGCCACTGTACCGATCCTGGTCATCGGCGTCCAGTGCTCAGCTGATCGCAGGGTCAATGTACCGAATATTCACTTCACTGAATACTAACACTGATCACTGAATTTATTTTTCACGGAACGTGTTGTTCCTACGTTATAAAAATTGGTGGCCGCGAAAGGGGCCGATTACTGTTAATTACTGGGACGAGATTACTACTACAGTAATTCGTCGTTAGTGTCACGTTTTTACCATGCGTTATAATCACGCTCACTATCCCCACCATTTCTTGGAATCCTTCAGTCGAGAGTGAGAGAATCCGAGAACGTGCGAGAGAACAAAAGAGTCGACACGAAGTTGTCGTCGGCTACGAATGGTATCCGCATCGCGTTAGTATCACGCTGCCAGCCCCGATCGTCGTGATTCTAACGAGGCATTACTGTATTACCCGGCGAAAAGAAAACTCGTGGCAGACTGTCTCGGGCTGTGCAGTCCGCTGCTGTGCAGCGATCAGATACGGATCCGACCGACGATCGTCAAAACAAAAGCGTAGGCTACGCTTGGTCAAATCGCTCTATCCCACTCGATCTCGTGTTTCGTTCGATCTCTTCGTCGCGGGGCGTGACAATGTATGTGGCAACTTCAGCCAATAACCAAAATACGTGTGCCCCGTCTTTAAAAGTGTGCCCAAATAGGTGACTCGACCAATCGTCACAGCAGCGGACTGCACAGCCCGAGACAGTCTGCCACGAGTTTTCTTTTCACCGGGTAATAGTAGTAATCTTGTCCCAGTAATTAACAGTAATCGGCCCCTTTCGCAGCCACCAATTTTTATAACGTAGGAACAACACGTTCCGTGAAAAATAAATTCAGTGATCAGTGTTAGTAGCCGTGCAGTGAAGTGAATATTCGGTACATTAACCCGGACGCAGTGTGATCAGCTGAGCACTGGGCGCTACCCAACCATAAATCTTTTCGTCCACCGATAACCAGGATCGGTACAGTGACCCAGTGACACAGGTTTCCGGAAAGGGAAGGAAAGCAAGGAAAGGAATGCCCGAAAGGGTGAGTTTTCTTTAATTTATTGGTGATTATTAGGTGTGAAAATAAATTCTTTCCGATTTTAGGGTACAATAACAGTTCGATTTAAAAAATATGAAAACAACTCGATCATCGCAATAATTTCCATTATTGTTCATTACCTTTTGCCATTTTTCTGGCAGCTTCTGAATACCACCGCGATAGAAATTCCAGTCGGAAAGAATTTATTCATACACCTAATATTATTTTTTAAATTTAGTTGTGTTGGCCGTTGTTAAACTACGGATTTTTACCTCAATAACGAATTACGATCACTTGTCGTACATTTTCTGTTACGTTAGCTTTTCGTTTATGCCTTATTTAAAAACGAAATTTACGTACTTCTTGTCGTCTCACTTCAAATTATTCTTATTTAAGATTCTGCTTTAAAAAAAAAATGTGTAACGCGGTTTCCTTCGATGCATGCCGACTTGCTTGTTCGTACGTTCGTAGCACAAGCAGGGATTGTAACCGCCGCCTAACCCTAACCCGAACCCGGTTAACCGAGCGAAGGTTACTGTAACCCGTAGTAACCCCGAAGGAACGGCTCCCAAAGAGTACAGAGAGCCGGTTAACCCGCTCGGAGCGGGTTACAAGTGACATACGACATTCTACGTCCAAAATCCGACTATGGTCGCTCCGCGCTCGTCCACCGCTGCGATGCAACTGCAATTTTAACAAGAACCGGGTTACATGCAATGACGTCAATCACTTGCAGGGTTTTGTTTCTCGATCTAATTTGTAATCTCTCGAGGAAAAATGTGATGAATTTTCTTGAATTATACCCACGACATTACATGCAAATCGTTTCTTGGTCAAATTGCATCACCGTGGTGGATGAATAGCCTATAACAAATGTAACAATCCTGTAGAAGTTCGAAAGGTAATTTATTTATTTATAATAAAAATAATATTTTGTAACACAACTATTATATACGAAATTTACTGATTTGTAAGAAAATAGTATGCAAGTGTTAAAATGAAAACACAATGTTTATACTATACGGTCGTGAAACATATACACAGCATGTATACAGAAATAAGTACATACAAAAGAACTAGCACATTGTATATACAATATATATAAAATAAGTAACGTGTGTGCATACACAAAACATAAAAAATGAATACTACACATATATACAATATACACAAATTTCTACATCTGAATCAAGTAATAGGGGATTCAAGTGGTATGTATGGTCAACCGATTGTAGTAGCGGAGCGTAGCGGCTGGCTTACCTGAAACGGGGCGTACTATTGTCCTTAACAACTCAATGTGACGTTAATATTAAAGACTCCAGGGAGGGAGCTTAGTTTGTAGGTAGAATTTCAAAGAATACTGTCATTTTTCAAATTTAGAAACATGTCACCCTCGAGGAGAAATTTGCAAAATAAAAATTTGTTTATAATTTGACGGTACATAAATAATTTTACAATTTCAAAAAAATATTATTCAAATAGACAAAATCTTCTGCATTAAAATTGAAAAGGAATGAACCTAATGCGATAGATAGTTTTTAAAATAAAAATTCATAAGTACAGGTCGATTTCACAAAAATAGGGAAACACTTCGCCCTCTACCGGATTAGGGTAACCCGCTCCGAGAGCGGGTTAACCGGGTAACTCTGTGCCTAGATGCCTCGGGTTACCCGGTTATGTAAATTAGTCTACGGTACTGAGAACCGAACCGGCCTAGGGTTACGGTTACAATCCCTGAGCACAAGCGCGGTCGCCTACCTCGTAGCCAACGCTACCGCGGGAACTCAGGCGGAAGGCGCGCGCTCTGATTGGTCGGGGTTTTTGCATAATATCTCCTTAACGAAGCTTCGGACAATATTTTCGCTAAGGAAAAAGTTGTTTCAAATCACCCCCTGAGTCACCCCTGTCAAGGAAAACCGACATTTTTGGGACACCCTGTATGTAGAGCTGTACTTATTTTGTCACATTCCCACATACATCAGGACCTGGCAATAGTAACGTTCACAAAGTATGAATGCAACCCTAAGTTCTTGACTTGCCAGCAAGACATTCAAGAGTCCCACCAAATATTTCCCCTGCTCCTTTTACGTTACTATATCTCTGCAGGGCACTATAGGCCTGTCCGTTTATGTCCGTAGTTGGCCGGCGTTTGGCGAACAACTGCGGCTGCAAGTTCATCGAGACCTCCTCTGGGCTGGCCCACCATGTGGACGAGCTACTGGTCGGCATCCTGGCGCAAATCAAACTCAATCCTCAGCGGCACCGAGACCAAGCGACCAGACGGAAACGTAGCAAGCACCGCAGGCGGATCCTCAAGCACCTGCTAGGTTTCAAGAGGAAAACCAAGAGCTGCGAGAACCTCTTCGTTCTCTAACGTTTTTCCAAGGTGCGGGGGGGGGGGGCGATTTGTTTTCTATTAACCGAATCGATTATGTATTCTCCGTAAGATAAGGCGCGCAAACGCAATACTGTCGATGGTACCAGAAACAGTGAAGTCTTACGTTAGATTAGCTGTAAGTTAGAGTTATAAGTCGTAAGTTAGTAGTACGGTCATAAATGGAAGCACGTTTTAATTGTTGGGTGAAATGGTTGAAATGAAAGGTATAAGGGGAGAGGCTCACGAAGAGACCACATGAAACGTTACGCCCGAATTTGAATGCAACCTTGTAAATAGGTAGAGAAGCTATAAATATATCATCCATACTTGGTCTTTCATAGCGCTTCACTAGTTACCTTGTTAAGTGCTCACGATTTTAAACTTCTTTCAAGCAAGAAAGCACTAGGTAGTGTGGCAGCCAATCTATGATCTAGAAATCCGGAGTGGAAGGTTCATTTTAGCAGACCATTACTTTTGTGTTTAGTTTCGCTTGAATTTTGTACAGTAAAGAGTATTTTATAATTATTCATTTCACATTTAAATTCACGTTTTTATCATTTGGAAACAAAATATACAAGAAATTCGTGAAAGTATCACTGTGATCCTTCCTTACGCGATCATTATTATTAAATATTTCGTGAACTATTAGGTAAGTGTTCATGCGTAGAACTAACCACAGCCCTAATATTTTTTGGCTCTTTATCTAGCTACAAAGTTTCGTGAAAATCGGCGAGCAACACTTCATATGCTCTCCTTCTGAGACTTTAAACAGGACTCCATTCTAAATTGGACACTTGAGACTTACTTCCAGCGCTGTCCAGCGAAGGGGTCTCTCACGCACCTGCCTCACCTTCCAACCATTCCTTCCCCACACAATATTCCCCGGAAATAAATCTTGATTACAATATACGCGTGATGCGTAGCGTTCAAGCTTCGTTGGTGACGGAGACGCTAGTCTGTCATGGTCGCCCCTTGAGCATCGCGCGGTATATACTATTACTCCACAGAAATAAGGCTCATGCCAGGCGGTGCAGATCGCCGCTGTGACGATTGGTTTTTGTCACCGATTGGTGCACACTCGTAAAGACAAGGCACACATATTTTTGTTATTTGCGGAATCGGCCACATCTACTTACTACAATGTAACAGACGGAGGTACAGGTGGAGCTAGCGGCGGACTGCACCGCCTGCCAGGAGCCTACTTCCTATGCTGTAATATACAGGGTGTCCCAAAAATGTCGCGTTTCCTTGAAAGGGGTAACTCAGGGGGTGATTTGAAACAACTTTTTCCTTAGCGAAAATATTGTCCGAAGCTTCGTTAAGGAGATATTAAGCAAAAACCCCGACCAATCAGAGCGCGCGCCTTCCGCCTGAGTTCCCGCGGTAGCGTTGGCTACGAGGTAGGCGACCGCGCTTGTGCTACGAACGTACGAACAAGCAAGTCGGCATGCATCGAAGGAAACCGCGTTACACATTTTTTTTTTAAGCAGAATCTTAAATAAGAATAATTTGAAGTGAGAGGACAAGAAGTACGTAAATTTCGTTTTTAAATAAGGCATAAACGAAAAGCTAACGTAACAGAAAATGTACGACAAGTGATCGTAATTCGTTAATGAGGTAAAAATCCGTAGTTTAAGAACGGCCAACACAACTAAATTTAAAAAATAATATTAGGTGTATGAATAAATTCTTTCCGACTGGAATTTCTATCGCGGTGGTATTCAGAAGCTGCCAGAAAAATGGCAAAAGGTAATGAACAATAATGGAAATTATTACGATGATCGAGTTGTTTTCATATTTTTAAATCGAACTGTTATTGTACCCTAAAATCGGAAAGAATTTATTTTCACACCTAATAATCACCAATAAATTAAAGAAAACTCACCCTTTCGGACATTCCTTTCCTTGCTTTCCTTCCCTTTCCGGAAACCTGTGTCACTGGGTCACTGTACCGATCCTGGTTATCGGTGGACGAAAAGATTTATGGTTGGGTAGCGCCCAGTTCTCAGCTGATCACACTGCGTCCGGGTTAATGTACCGAATATTCACTTCACTGCACGGCTACTAACACTGATCACTGAATTTATTTTTCACGGAACGTGTTGTTCCTACGTTATAAAAATTGGTGGCTGCGAAAGGGGCCGATTACTGTTAATTACTGGGACGAGATTACTACTATTACCCGGCGAAAAGAAAACTCGTGGCAGACTGTCTCGGGCTGTGCAGTCCGCTGCTGTGACGATTGGTCGAGTCACCTATTTGGGCACACTTTTAAAGACGGGGCACACGTATTTTGGTTATTGGCTGAAGTTGCCACATACATTGTCACACCGCGCGACGAAGAGATCGAACGAAACACGAGATCGAGTGGGATAGAGCGATTTGACCAAGCGTAGCCTACGCTTTTGTTTTGACGATCGTCGGTCGGATCCGTATCTGATCGCTGCACAGCAGCGGACTGCACAGCCCGAGACAGTCTGCCACGAGTTTTCTTTTCGCCGGGTAATAGTAGTAATCTCGTCCCAGTAATTAACAGTAATCGGCCCCTTTCGCGGCCACCAATTTTTATAACGTAGGAACAACACGTTCCGTGAAAAATAAATTCAGTGATCAGTGTTAGTAGCCGTGCAGTGAAGTGAATATTCGGTACATTGACCCTGCGATCAGCTGAGCACTGGACGCCGATGACCAGGATCGGTACAGTGGCCTAGTGACACAGGTTTCCGAAAAGGGAAGGAAAGCAAGGAAAGGAATGTCCGATAGGGTGAGTTTTCTTTAATTTATTGATGATTATTAGGTGTGAAAATAAATTCTTTCCGATTTTAGGGTACAATAACAGTTCGATTTAAAAAATATGAAAACAACTCGATTATCGCAATAATTTCCATTATTGTTCATTACCTTTTGCCATTTTTCTGGCAGCTTCTGAATACCACCGCGATAGAAATTCCAGTCGGAAAGAATTTATTCATACACCTAATATTATTTTTTAAATTTAGTTGTGTTGGCCGTTGTTAAACTACGGATTTTTACCTCAATAACGAATTACAATCACTTGTCGTACATTTTCTGTTACGTTAGCTTTTCGTTTATGCTTTATTTAAAAACGAAATTTACGTACTTCTTGTCCTCTCACTTCAAATTATTCTTATTTAAGATTCTGCTTTAAAAAAAAAACTGTGTAACGCGGTTTTCTTCGATGCATGCCGACTTGCTTGTTCGTACGTTCGTAGCACAAGCGCGGTCGCCTACCTCGTAGCCAACGCTACCGCGGGAACTCAGGCGGAAGGCGCGCGCTCTGATTGGTCGGGGTTTTTGCTTAATATCTCCTTAACGAAGCTTCAGACAATATTTTCGCTAAGGAAAAAGTTGTTTGAAATCACCCCCTGAGTCACCCCTTTCAAGGAAACGCGACATTTTTGGGACACCCTGTATATGTATATTAGGGTGGCTCTTATTTACTCTTGGTCAAATTTTATTTCAAGATTTTCTTCGCGGCACCCTCCAGAATAGTTCCAAATAATAAAAAACAAATCTGTGTAAAGTTTGAGCCCGGTGGAATAACGGGAAATGGTGCCCCTGGGCCCTTGAACATTTAAATAATTATTTAACAGCGCACAAAGTCGATTTTATATAATATCCTCCAAGTTATTGATTTCATCAAAAAATATGTCAAACTAATGTTGTAGATCCAGACAAGGAGCATCTTTTATGTTGTATTACTTTTTCTCGTATGACAAACGATTTATGAAAAAAAAAAACGAAAAACCTTAAAAAAAAAATTATTTTCCTTGAAAGTTTAAAATTTTTGTTCCTTCTCGAACAATTTTTAATTATGAAGACAAAAAAAATGTAATTTTTATCTTCGAGAACTAGTTTTTAAAAATTTAAGGGGGGGGGGGGCATATACAGATCGCGCAATATAACTTTACTTCCGAGTGGCGGCTGGGTTGGCGGTGACTCGGCCGTGCGTGCGAGAGAATCCGACGACTGCTGACGACGGTCGGACTCAACCGCCGCTCGGAGGCAAAATTATATTGCGCGATCTGTACCGAGATATGCCAAAAAGATAAAATTTATTTTTTAATATTTTCAGTGTTTGATATGTCAAGAATGTTTCCTGCAAAATAAGGGACCGAAATTCGCAAAAATATCGAACATATAGGCATCAGAAGCGAGGTATTCAACTGCATTTTTCTCGAAATCATGATTTTCAAACGTGTTACCCACGATTACTAAAAAACTACTCAACCGATTTACTTCAAATTTTGCATGACTATATTATACACAATTACTCAGTTTTTTGACAGGGGGATTTTTTATTTGGATTCATAGTTTCTTTTTTATTGCCTAAAAAGTGCAAGATTTCATGTCCGATTAGTGGTGGAAAACTATCGATGGTACTATCGATAGTTATCGATGGTCCTCACTATCGAAAACTATCGATAGTTTATTTTCACTATCGATAGTTATCGGTATCGAAAATCGTAGGTTAGTAATCCGTGCAGTTCTGATTTTGCTCCAGAACTGCTCCTAAAGCTGATAGAGCATTAAACTTGAAAAAATCATTTTTATCCCAGAGAAATGATATCTAATTAGCATAATAATATCCAAAAACATCGACATCTATTAGAAAAACATCGGTGGTTTGAATGTACATATCGATCTTCAAATATCGATTGTAAAAACATCGATGTATCGTCATCATCTCTACTTGAAGTTCAAATTTTATTGTAAATTATTGGCCGGTATTCACAAACGTGTCTTAAGATTAAGCAAATGCTTAAGCATGCGGCATCCTCTACTAACCCTAGTAGCTAGTAAAGCTCGGCAGCCGAACAAGCAGCGCACACGGACAGGAGTAGGGATATGCTTGTGTGCAGTGCGATGGGAAGAAAGTGGGGGACGACGGTAGGCCATAGTGGGAGACGACGGTAGGTCATAGTGGGGGTAAGGATTTGTCCCACGTCCCACGATTCTGGCATCACTGCTTTAGACGGCTGTGTGCTATCTGGGTACAAATATGTATTGGCTCATACCACCACTACCGATAACTATCGATAACTATCGATGGTTGATGGTCCAACTATCGGAAACTATCGATAGTGCCGACTATCGATAGTTCTCAACCACTATGTCCGATTTTTTTTTAAATTTTGAAAATTTAAATGTATCTCGAACATTTCTTATTTATGAAGACTAAGACGACGTGCGTTACGAAAAGTAGCACGTTTCAATTTTCTTACGAAAAGTAGCACGTTTGCCTTCGTTCTCACGAAAACTATCACGTTTCGGTTTTCGCTGCGAAAACTAGCACATTTGAGCGGTTTGCCACGAAAAATAGCATGTTTCGTCTTTCGCTGCGAAAATTAGCACGTTTGAGCGGTTTGTCACGAAAACTATCACGTTTCGGTTTTCGCTACGAAAACTAGCACGTTTGAGCGGTTTGCCACGAAAAATAACATGTTTCGTCTTTCGCTGCGAAAACTAGCACGTTAGAGCGGTTTGCCACGAAAAGTAGCTTGTTCGCGTTTACCCCGCGTTCGCAATTCCCGCACCCTCCCTTACTTAAATTATGTAGATTAAAATTTTCATATGTGTTGTCTTTTGCAGATTAGATGGAATTATTATTTATTAAACAATATTTTCAACAGTTGAATTCTTTTAAACTGCCCACGCGCTGAAACGCAATAGTTTCTGCAGTCTGCAGTATAATCCAAAACGAGCTATTCTTCGTGGCCAAACCGGATAATATGTTTTCGCCATAAATTCCCAAACGTGCTATTATTCGTGGCGAAACAGTATATCGTGCTAGTTTTCGTCGCAACAGTACGAAATGTGCTATTCTTCGTGGCGAGGCAGTCAAATGTGTTAGTCTTCGCGGCAGAAGACCAAACGTGCTAATATTCGTCAGAAACGATGGAACGTGCTTCTTTTCGTGGCAAACCAAAACGTGCTACTTTTCGTAAGAAAATTGAAACGTGCTACTTTTCGTAACGCACGTCGAAGAGAAATGTGCATTTTATATTTTCAATCCTAAAGTTTAATGCTGTTACGTCCCTGTCATCAATGAGCATACTTCATTTCTAATGTCTATACCTATCTTCGATATTTTTGCGAATTTGGGTTCCTTATTTTCAGGAAACATTCTTGACATATCAAGAAAATATCACTGAAAATATTAAAAAAAAAATTTATCTTTGGCATATATCGGTATATACCCCACCCCCCTTAAATGCTTAAAACCATTTTTAGGTAATAGCATCCGCACTACGCGTGTATAGACAATACGTCACGCCGTACGGGTGGGACGCGCGAAGTGCGGACCTCTCTATATTTAAACCCTATTATCTAAAAAATGGTTGGAAGCACGAAAAGATTATATATGCAGTAATTGTAGAAAATTGAATGCTCTTTTAATATTATTTTAAAAAAATTTCTATAGGGCTTACCATTTTTGAGAAATCCTTCAAATTCAAACCATTGATGAATTCTAAACTTTAAGGCCTGGCCGGCACCCTTTCCTGTTGTCCGATTATAATAATATTTTTCAGAGACTATTTTTTTATGAAATGAGGGGGTGGGAGCAAAAAATCGCAGGTTGAAAATAAGGGCCATCCTAATGAACATACATACATATCCCTGATCCGCGGGTCCTGCCTTGGACAGCGCTGCATGCTTCTGTCTTACCTCGCCTAATTAACAACTTCACTATTTTTTTATCGTCAAAATTATAAGAGTCCTGTCAGCTAGGGAACAGCGTTCTGGTCGTAGAATATTGAGGAACACTAGGGGGGGGGGGGGCAGGGCCGCTTAACAAATTTGGGCGCCCTGGGCTAAAAAGATTTGGCGCCCTAACCCTTCAGGTACCTACTCTATACACCGTACAGACTACAGTTTCTTCCTAATCGTTGCAAGGCGGTACATCGTATAGACTTAACGATTGGCGTGGCTCTTCTCTCATAAAAAATTTGAAAAAAAAAAAGCATTTCAACATACTTGATTCTTAAGCGCCCTTGGGATATAGCCCATTTAGCCAAATGGTTAAGGAGGCCCTGGGGGTGTGTGATGTCGTCCATCCTGGCCGATGCCAAGACAGGTGGACTTCTTTGATTATGTGAATTGAAGAATCGAGGAATGCAAGCACGATCCCCTTTCGAAAAAATCCCTGGTAAATTCATGGGACAATTCTTGTGAAATTTTTCTACGGAGTACAAGGAGTGCGGCAATTGAACGAATAATTTCAATTTCGAGCAACATGGCGGGCCTCAATCGATGCCACGTGTGTGAAACAGTATTGCAACACTGCGAAGAATAATTTAAATGTTACTGATTTAAGCATTAGAAGATAAGTAACCGAAAGGAGTAACTTCACCGTGTCATATTAGGAGTTTGCTTTATCCGTGATGTGAGTTTCTGTGTTGGATCGTTTTGTAACGCTTGGTCTTACAACTATGTCACGTGTAATGTCCATTATTCATGTTGAATAAGTATTGTGAGGAAATTTTTGGTAGATACTTTAGTTTTAAACCGTCTTCGAAAGCACAGAAAAATAAAAGGAAAAGAATTATTAAGAATGTAGATATTGGGTCACGAAAATATTTATACATTTTCAATTGAAATTATTGGCAAATTAAATATGTGTAAGGATGGCTGAGGTTGAACGGGAAATTGAATAAACAGGTTTTAAAACAAATACTTTAATAAAAAGAAATAGCCTTTTCTAATGCAGACACGAAGTGGACCCGATGGCAACCGATCACAGAATGAATCTTCCAACCTCGAGCCGACTCGCACTTTGTCCTTACTTCTAGCGACCCTGTCATAAACGGTCGCATCGTCTTCGCCCGCGTATTCGGCGAGTCAAGCGCACTCGCCGAACCGACCATACGCTGACCAGGCGTAGTGTTGTGTATGTAATGCACTAGACACATCTTAGTCTGATATTAGTTTATTAATATTACATAAGTTGGAAATAGTATGAGAATAAGTAACCTAAACGGTATGCACATGTCACGGGGACTGAAGCGACTGCTGGTCGTGCACGAGCACGACTCAACCCAAAAAACCTATTCGCGCGAGAGATGGCGTAACGCGATTCCGATCGCTTAAGGCGCGTTCTCAATATGCAACATTTCCTCCCTCCTTTGGAATTTACAAGCAAGAGTGGGAGGCAGTACAAGTAAACATGGGGTTGATTAGAAAAATTTAAGTGGAGGAAAATCTTTCGATTGGTTTCCGTGTACGCGTTGATATTCGTGGTACCTGAGCCTGAGCAGGGGCTGCGATCCGCTCCCGCGGCAGACTCGGTCCCGCTTGTTCCGGTGCAGGTGCAACACAGAGTTGCTGCGGAGGCGCAGGTTGCTCTGCATTATCCCGATGTGGCAGTCTCTCAGGCGAGCGTGCAACAGCAAAGGGATCTGCATGGTCCTGGTAAAAGCGAATTCGACGAGATCGCTCGGGTGTATCTTCGGGTGTTGGAACATCGTTGACAACTCGCTGCTGCGACTCGCTTTCTGTGAAAGCTCTTATTTGATTGACATGGCGTCTGAAAGATTTGCCACGGTGGTCAATTTCGTAGAGGAGATCTCCAAGGCGTGTGACGATTGTGCCTGGAATCCACCTGTCCATCCGGGCATTGCCGGATACAAAGTACACCTGTTGTAGCGGCTGAAAAGTGCGAGATATCGGCTTAAACTCGGCTTGCCGTCTTCCTGTGGTTCTCGTCTGTGTGGTTTCGGGTTGCACAAGATCAAGGCGTGTGCGCAGGTTGCGTCCTAAGAAAAGCTGCGCAGGAGGGAACCCCGTTGTAGAATGCGGAGCCTTCCTATATTGCCTTAAAAATTCGTTAAGTCTTCTTGTAGAGTGCTTCGCTTGGTGCTCATTTTTTGTAGCGCGTCCTTCGTCGTCTGCACGTATCTTTCCGCTTGGCCGTTAGTTGCCGGATGATACGGAGCTGACAATTTGTGGTATTTCACACCACTCGTTTGAAGGAACGTCTTGAATTCAGCAGAGGTAAACTGGGTCCCGTTATCCGAGACTACGGTGACTGGAGCCCCATATGCAGCGAACAGTTCGTCCAAGATTGCGATCGTCGCGTAGCTTGTCGTTGAGTTTGTGGTCTTAACTTCAACCCACTTGCTGTAGGCATCGACAATGATGAGTAGCATCATTCCAGCAACCGGCCCTGCATAGTCTATGTGTATCCGTTTCCAGGGACCTTTTGGATACTCCCAGTGATGGTTGCGGGTTTTGGGCAGAGCGTGCGCATGTTTGGCACATTCGACGCACGATTTCGCGATGCGCTCGATGTCTGCGTCAATACCTGGCCAATACACAAATGATCGAGCCATGCCCTTCATTTTGACGATTCCTATGTGCGCTGTGTGTAAATCATTCAGGATAATTTGCCTGAGCGAGGAAGGCACAACTACTCTGTGTTCAAAAACCAAGCAATTCGAGGCCAGGCTGTAGTTGGCTTCCGGTGCCTTGTATCCAGCACGAACGAGGCTTTGCCCTGTCTCGAGGAGTTGAAGGATTTTGCCCAAGTGAGGATCCTTCCGAGTATCTTGAGCGATGTGGTCTGCGCGGACTGGAAGCTGCTTTATTTGTGATAGGATAAATAAATCGAATTCATCCGGGTCGGCTATTTCTTCCCCTTCTCCAACACGGATGTTGTGTATGGAATCCGATGTTGTATGCACTGGTAAGCGAGAGCAGTAATCCGCATTTGCATTTGCTTTAGTCGTCTTGAATACTACATCGTAATTAAAATGTGCCAGATAATCAGCATAATTGGCCATGCGACTAATACATAAAACGGGTAACGAATTTTCTGGATGCAGTATCTGTGTTAGCGGTTTGTGATCTGTAATCAGTGTGAAATGGCGAGCGTACAAGTAATAAAAGAATTTTTGTACTGCCCACATAATTGCAAGGGCCTCCTTGTCAATTATGGGATACCGCTGCTCGGTCGCTGTCATTGTGCGACTGGCGTATGCGATCGGTCGTTCCTTTCCATTGCTGAGACGGTGCGATAGAACTGCGCCTAGGCCTGTCTTGCTGGCGTCCGTTGCGAGCAGCAGTGGCAGTGACGGATCGTATGGAATAAGAACTTGTGGTGAGATCAGGATGTTCTTAAGTTCCACATACGCCTGGTCAGCGATTGGCGTCCATTTGAATGGTTCGACGAGAATCATGTCTCGGAGTGGACGAGCTTTGGTAGCTAAATCTGGAATAAATGAACTATAATAAGTAGCTTTGCCAATGAAAGGTTCCAGTTCTTCTCGTGTCGATGGTTTGGGTGCGTCGCGTATCGCTTCAATGTGCTTGTCTGACTTGTGCACACCCTGAGCATTGATTTTGTGTCCCAAGAATTCGACAGTGGTGGCTGCGAAAACACACTTCTTGCGATTAAGTCGAAGCCCGTGCTGTTCAAGGCGCCCCAAAACTGCATCGAGAGCTAGGATCAGGCCATCGAATGTATCTGCGAATACAAGGATGTCATCAAAAAAGTTCAGTACGCTATCAAGACCCTGGACAACCGTTTCCAAGCGGCGTTGCCATATTGCTGGAATATTTGCTGCTCCGTAGACCGCGCGCGTAGGGCGAATCAAACCATGTGTTGGTGTATTTAGTGTTAGCGCGTGGCTAAATTCCTCATCGACTGGCAGGTGTGTGTACGCATCTGTGACATCCAGATGACAAAAGAACTTTGCTCCCTTTATTTTGTTAAAAAGGTGTTCCGGCTTCGGGATTGGATGTTCGTCAATAATCATACGAGGATTAAGCGTAGGCTTGTAGTTCCCGGTGATACGCATTTTACCGTTTTCTTTCATAACTACGTGCGTTGTAGAAGCCCATTCCGAATACTCAACTTTGACATAATGACCCGATGCGATTTTACTGTCGATTTCCTTGGCGTATCTGTCACGCAGAGCCAAAGGTATTTCGCGCGCTCGCGCAAAAACAGGTGTTGCTCCCGGTTTGAAGTGTACCTTTACAAGAGGTCCAGCGAGCTTGCCAGCGGTTTGGCTAAAAAGACAGTTAAATCTCACCAATAACTGGTCCAGTCGAGCATCCTGCTCCGGAGAGAGACGAGGGGGGTTCACGCTCAGACCATGAATTCCCTCAGAGCCAAAAATGTCCATCCACTTGATATCGTGGACAAATTGGCTAATCCACTCTAATCCGAACAGAGGATCATATTCGTCATTGACGACGTAAACATAAAGCTCCCTTGTTGTGGTTCAGAGCGTGACATCGACCAGGAGACGTCCGATGCACTTGACCGGGTGACGCGAATAACTTACAAACTGCCTGTCCGTTGGTTGCAATTTGTAGAAACCTGGTTTAATCGTGCGCAGCGTCTTGTTGCTTATGATACCAGTGGGTGCTCCGGTGTCGAGTTCCATTGCTAGCCCTCGGCCGTCTATTTGTACACTAAGCATCTTCTTGCTGCTTGTCTTGATTGTGTTTATTTCTTCAAGCTTGTTGAGGTGCATTATGTTGTCCACTTGTTCTGCTGGTTGTTCCTTCTTTTCGTTATGATCGATTGTTTGCGACCTTTTATTCGATCTGCACACTTTGGCGATGTGTCCCTTTCTTTTGCATGTATAGCATTCAGCGTCTCGGTATGGGCACTGACCACGCATGCATGTGTGGCGCTCCACATCCATTGCAGGTATAGAACTTGTTCCGATCCTCTCGTTCGCTTCTGTGTGGTGCCCCGCGCGACACGCTACGCGATGACTGTGGCCGTCCGCGACCTCGCGAGAGCGACCTGCGGCGGAAGAGATTCTTACTATGTTTTAATTGCAGTGGTGTAGACATTAATGCATGTGCTGCCTCGGGTACAGCAGGCTGACTATTAGTTTTCACTGTATCCGCTGTGTGGCGTGTCGCTTCGAGCGTGTGTGCGATTTCGTACGCAGCCGTGAATGTGTCCGGCTTCTTTCCAATGATTTCATCGCACATGTCACGATCGTCGAGGCCATGCAGGAGCTGCTCAATGAGCATTCTGTCTAAATATTCTCCGTAGTCGCAATGCGCGGCGCCCTGTCTCAAACGCAGCGCGAAACCAGCAATACTCTCGCCCTTCTGTTGCTTTATTTGTCGAAACTTCACACTTTCAGCGTACTTGTTTTTGGCGCTGTCGAAGTGAGCGATGAGTGACATGCGAATCTCAGCGTATGTGAGTGCTTCAGGTTCACGTGGATTGACGAGAAATTTGAGCGCATTATTTAACTCGGCGCCCATATATACACATGCTGCTCGTCAGAAATCTTGCTTAGTTGCAATGACCAGTCGAAGCGTTTGAAATACTCTTCAACGGTTATTCCCTCCGACGGACGGTACTCCTTGCAAGAAAATGGCGGTGGCTTCGGCTGGACCGGCCGCGTCGTAAGCTGTGCGCCGTCGGCACCCGTTGGAGTCGTCGCAGCGGCTACACCCGCAAGCAACGCTTTGAGAGCATTCGTAAGCATGCTCGTCATCGCCTCAAGCAGCTCTGGTGTCACTTCCGTCGTCATCGTGGGTCTCCTGCACGTGGAGATTCTTGCACGTTTTCTTTTTTTTCACGCTTCATTGTCTTACTTCGAGAATTTCACTTCCCCGCACATGTATTGAGGCTTGAATTCGACCTTTCTGACACCAATGTTGTGTATGTAATGCACTAGACACATCTTAGTCTGATATTAGTTTATTAATATTACATAAGTTGGAAATAGTATGAGAATAAGTAACCTAAACGGTATGCACATGTCACGGGGACTGAAGCGACTGCCGGTCGTGCACGAGCACGACTCAACCCAAAAAACCTATTCGCGCGAGAGATGGCGCAACGCGATTCCGATCGCTTAAGGCGCGTTCTCAATATGCAACACGTAGGGAAAAACCCCAGGCCCGAACCTAGTTCAGGGCCGCAGCCTACAATTCGGCCATCCTGACAGTTAATCGCCCCGATTAACCATCTCATAGACACACTATTACAACCATTTACGTTACTGACAGTCACAACGCTTAACATAAACAGACAAACACGCAAATACAAAACATAATCCTACTTAGTACAAAATAAGAAACAAAGAAAATAATTAACCTAACTATCGCTAACACTCAAAACATTACAATAACGTATTTACACATTACTATTCAGGAGCCAACCACTGACGTATGTTCGAAGCCGCCCAAGTTCCCAGATACGGTACCTGAGAAACTTGAAATCCTTCTATATCCTTAATTACGTAACGGTCATTTCTTAAAACTTTGGACACCTCATAAGGACCCTTGTACTCTGGCATCAGCTTCGAGGCACCGCTAGAATTATCGAAATTCCTTAACATAACCCTATCACCTATCTTATATACATTCGCTAACTTCCGCTTCTTGTCGTAAAGCCGTTTATTCGCAGCAAACTTTTGATCCGATTTCTTCTGCATTAAAATCGCACCAAAACCTATCGCGCTGGCATCGCAGTGTAACTCGGTAGTATCACGCGGACAATAAATGCTTAAGGTAGGAGCATGCATTAGGCAATCCTTCAACTTGTCAAATTGTGATAACCTGCGCGGGGAGTGGTGAAACGGCTTCTCATCAAGCAGAATGAGCTTCATCACATTTTCCGTCTGAGGGTGTTCAGGTCTAACAGGTATTTCGTAATGTTTATAAAATAAACGGCGAGTTCGCTCTCGAACATCGTGCGGAATTTGCTCATTGATAACTAAACTCGACGCCCGACTTCCGTCACCGACAATAACGTCAACATTCCTAATTTGCCTAACCTCCTCGTGAATCCTCAACGAAATTTTCGCAAGCTTCATAAAATCTCTTCCTAAAATCAGTGAACTCCGCATAGTTCCTTCTGTGACCACGTGCAGCTTAACATTATATTTAACACCATAAAAAGTAACCATAACTTCAACACACCCAACGATTTGCATTAAACTATCGTTTAACCCGGAAAACTTATAAATTTTTTCTGCCGGTCGTATAAAACTACGCGGTATATACCTTTCTTTAATAAAACTGATGGGGCTACCCGAATCTAACAACGCCCTTAAATTAATCGGGTTAAAATTACTTCTACTATCGCTCAACACTAAAGTTACAGTAGGAAAAAAATTATCTTCCTCATCCTGGGGAAAAGTCACGTAACTGACATCGCCTTGTGACGTCGATGGCCGACACTGGTCGCTCCTATGCCCCATGACTCCGCACTTAAAGCAGGAGCCTTGTTCCCTCTTTGGCTTCTCGCAGTCGGACGCATAATGGCCCATCCCATTGCAATTGTAGCAACGCACCCCCGTTGTACTCTTCACGTCCTGCTGCTTCCTGGTGCCCTGGGCTGCCGCTGGATCCTCCTCCTTGCGCTGCACTGTCCTCGGCCGTCGTCCATCTTCCGGCAACATCGACCTAGCATACGCCTGCACTAGCTCTTCCACATTCCGAAACTGTCTCACGTTCGCCGTCGACCTTATACTCGCATCAGGAATGCCCTCAATGAGATAATCGATCATTTCATTATCTGCTATTGGCACTCGATTTCCTAAAACCAACTTGTCATGAACGTAATCGGAAAACGTTTCCCTGACCTTCCAGACTCTCCGTTCAAAATCACGCCTAAGCGACAAAACATTCGGACGCTGTCCAAACGCGGCCAATAACCCATCAAGTAACTGTTGGTACGTAAGGTCCACACAATCTGGCTTGGAATGATACCATTTCAAGGTCTTTCCCTTGAGCTTGTGGCATATCAGGGCCTTAGCCACATGACCATCGAGCTCGTGCAGCTCAATTAATTTTTTAATTTGGCCCACCCAAGTCTCTGCCTCAGAATTGTTGCCGTCGAAGTCCCCGGCCATCTCCTTGATGTCCTTCCAAGTCACTTCCCGTGACCGTGACGACGATGAGCTCCTCGTCGAAGGTGTTAGACGAGCCAACTCCAACTCTGTACGCAACAAACGTATTTCCAACTCGGCTACACGTCTCTCTCTCCTCAGCAACTCCAACTCGGAAGGAACCCTGTCCCCGTGCTGAGCGTCTGGTGGTAACGTCTCACTGGCATCCTCGCCGTCCGTCGCTGGTTCCCGATAAACTGTTGCTGTGGGAGCGTTCAATTGTAGCTCCGATTCCGGAACACCACTTTCCAGCAACCGATTCAATAACTCGGACTTCGTTCCCGATGCTGTCAAATTTTTTGACCGACATAAGTCTTTGAGTTTAGCAACCGTAACAGAACTCATGATTCTGGATTTTGCCCTGACTAACTAATGGATATCACTTCACGTCCAGTCTCTAACGTCGCAGAATCGTACCCCGCAACCGTATGTCGCGTACACAACCGATGAATTTGATTAGTAGAACTTATTCTACTTTCACACAAAACTGTCTTCACACTCTTAACGGAGGATTTCACGAAATTTCACGCGTGCCGAATTCTAATTCTGAAACCTGTCACTGATTCTAATCCCGATCCCACTTCTGATTTGTAAGGATGGCTGAGGTTGAACGGGAAATTGAATAAACAGGTTTTAAAACAAATACTTTAATAAAAAGAAATAGTCTTTTCTAATGCAGACACGAAGTGGACCCGATGGCAACCGATCACAGAATGAATCTTCCAACCTCGAGCCGACTCGCACTTTGTCCTTACTTCTAGCGACCCTGTCATAAACGGTCGCATCGTCTTCGCCCGCGTATTCGGCGAGTCAAGCGCACTCGCCGAACCGACCATACGCTGACCAGGCGTAGTGTTGTGTATGTAATGCACTAGACACATCTTAGTCTGATATTAGTTTATTAATATTACATAAGTTGGAAATAGTATGAGAATAAGTAACCTAAACGGTATGCACATGTCACGGGGACTGAATATGAACCTGCGATTTGTGACCTCATTTTACTTCCTCAAACGCGTTTCTTGAGGAAGCCATTTTTTTGTAGGACACACTGACTAGCAGAACCCTTCTCATCTTTTCATGACAGAGTTTATAAGAAAAAAGTACAACAGTGAAGGAAACTTGAAGAACCAAATGTATAAGAGTATAATAATTCCTAGATTTATTGAAATAATGATTTTAACGAATTTCACAGATACGATTGAACATGACTGATTCACATGCAGAAACATAGAAGGGGTTAAAATAGAATGATAGAGCTGAAATTCAAATTGCTTGGATTTGAACAGTATTTCGCGATCCACTATGGAGCAAGATCCTTCGTGAAATATTACAATAATCTTAATCGTTCATACAAAGTATTAACTTAAGGATTAAAGAACACAGATTTAATTTCGTTAGGAAAATAAAGGCAATTCTGCTTATCCCATCGCTACTTGCAGGAGTAGAGAGGATTAAGAGATATCGAATCTCGAAGTTAGAGGTGATATACATTAGAGATGTATGTATTTGTTATATTTCTATCTTGGTCCTTTTTTACAATTTAGACAGTATATGTTGGTTATAAATGTAGTTTATTATAAATGATTATACATGTTCTTACAAAACTATTCTATAAGATAAAAATACTGTTAGCTGACGGTTAGAAAGCATGCTCTCTTATGACTAACGGAAACGGGGAGGACGCTCCCCGCTCGGCAAATACAGCGCCGTTTGTATGTTGTGGCGCGGTATATGAACATGTGTCAAGCGTGTCAAACCTCAGCAATATCCCACTTTTGGCACCTATATGTTATTACGTTACCCGAGCAGTCTTAATCTCGTTACATGCGGTGTCATTACATTGTATGGCAATCCTTTCGTCAACATATCGGCCACATTGTCGTTAGACGAGACGTATCTTAACTTTATCAATCCATCTTCGCATCTTTCTCTCGTTATGTAGTACGCGATGTCAATATCTCTTGAACTTGACCTTTCTACTCTATTCAACGCAAAATCAATTGCCGACTTATTGTCGCATCTAATGACATATGGTTTACACGGTAATTCAACAGTTAGTGCGTTTCGCATCTCGACGAACATCATATCCATACTCGTAACTGCCTTTACAGCATTCGCTAACGCTACGTACTCGGACTCCATTGTTGATGTGGATATTGACTTCTATTTGTTACTTTTCCATGAAACAGCATTTGTGCCTAAGAATACCACCATACCACTGTAAGAGTGTCTATCGTCGAGATTTGCCGCCCAATCTGCGTCACTAAATATCTCTACTTCATTGTCGCCCGAGCAATACGTTAAGGCTTTATTTTTCGTTGTACCTAAGTATTTTAAAACTCTTTTAGCTTGCAGCCAATGCATCCTACTTGGGTTTGAAACGAATTGCGATAACTAACAAGTGATATATAGTATGTCCGGTCGCGTTGCCTGTGCTATGTACATTAAAGACCCAAGGAGTTGCCTATATGCTACGTTTTCCATTTCCTCTATTTCAAACTCAGTCGATGGACTATCTAGTCTCGACAACTTTATACCTAATTCGATCGGTGTTTTTTGTACCTTTAAAATCATTCACATTGTACTCTTTTAACAGTTTTTCTATATATAACTGTTGGGATAATCTTATACTTTCCTTATTATAGTCTATTTTTATGCCTAATAAATATGATACTACTCCTAATCTCTTGTTTCATACTGTGATATTATTAATTTCTTAACTAACTCTAATTTTTTAGTATTGCTAGTAAATATCACAATATCATCTACATATACAGGGTGTCCCAAAAATGTCGGATTTCCTTGAAAGGGGTGACTCAGGTGGTGATTTGAAACAACTTTTTCCTTAGCGAAAATATTGTCCGAAGCTTCGTTAAGGATATATTAACAAAAAACCCCGACCAATCAGAGCGCGCGCCTTCCGCCCGAGCTCCCGCGGTAGCGTTGGCTGCGCGGTAGGCGACTGCGCTTGTGCTACGAACGTACGAACAAGCATGTTGGCATGCATCGAAGGAAACCGCGTTACACAGTTTTTTTTTTTTAAGCAGAATCTTAAATAAGAATTATTTGAAGTGAGAGGACAAGAAGTACGTAAATATTCGTTTTTAAATAAGGCATAAACGAAAAGGTAATGTAACAGAAAATGTACAAGTAATCGTAATTCGTTATTGAGGTAAAAATCCGTAGTTTAATAATGGCCAACACAACTAAATTTAAAAAATAATATTAGGTGTTTGAATAAATTATTTCCGACTAGATTTACATAATAAGTACAAAGCTACCGAATTTCTATCGCGGTGGAATTCAGAAGCTGCCAGAAAAATGGCAAAAGGTAATGAACAATAATGGAAATTATTGCGATGATCGAGTTGTTTTCATATTTTTTAAATCGAACTGTTATTGTACCCTAAAATCGGAAAGAATTTATTTCTACACCTAATAATCACCAATAAATTAAACAAAACTCACCCTTTCGGACATTCCTTTTCCTTGCTTTCCTTCCATTTTCGGAAACCTGGCCACTGTACCGATCCTGGTCATCGGCGTCCAGTGCTCAGCTGATCGCAGGGTCAATGTACCGAATATTCACTTCACTGCACGGCTACTAACACTGATCACTGAATTTATTTTTCACGGAACGTGTTGTTCCTACGTTATAAAAATTGGTGGCCGCGAAAGGGGCCGATTACTGTTAATTACTGGGACGAGATTACTACTATTACCCGGCGAAAAGAAAACTCGTGGCAGACTGTCTCGGGCTGTGCAGTCCGCTGCTGTGACGATTGGTCGAGTCACCTATTTGGGCACACTTTTAAAGACGGGGCACACGTATTTTGGTTATTGGTTTCGTTTCGTTTCGTTTCGTTTCGTTTCGTTTCGTTTCGTTTCGTTTCGTTTCGTTTCGTTTCGTTTCGTTTCGTTTCGTTTCGTTTCGTTTCGTTTCGTTTCGTTTCGTTTCGTTTCGTTTCGTTTCGTTTCGTTTCGTTTCGTTTCGTTTCGTTTCGTTTCGTTTCGTTTCGTTTCGTTTCGTTTCGTTTCGTTTCGTTTCGTTTCGTTTCGTTTCGTTTCGTTTCGTTTCGTTTCGTTTCGTTTCGTTTCGTTTCGTTTCGTTTCGTTTCGTTTCGTTTCGTTTCGTTTCGTTTCGTTTCGTTTCGTTTCGTTTCGTTTCGTTTCGTTTCGTTTCGTTTCGTTTCGTTTCGTTTCGTTTCGTTTCGTTTCGTTTCGTTTCGTTTCGTTTCGTTTCGTTTCGTTTCGTTTCGTTTCGTTTCGTTTCGTTTCGTTTCGTTTCGTTTCGTTTCGTTTCGTTTCGTTTCGTTTCGTTTCGTTTCGTTTCGTTTCGTTTCGTTTCGTTTCGTTTCGTTTCGTTTCGTTTCGTTTCGTTTCGTTTCGTTTCGTTTCGTTTCGTTTCGTTTCGTTTCGTTTCGTTTCGTTTCGTTTCGTTTCGTTTCGTTTCGTTTCGTTTCGTTTCGTTTCGTTTCGTTTCGTTTCGTTTCGTTTCGTTTCGTTTCGTTTCGTTTCGTTTCGTTTCGTTTCGTTTCGTTTCGTTTCGTTTCGTTTCGTTTCGTTTCGTTTCGTTTCGTTTCGTTTCGTTTCGTTTCGTTTCGTTTCGTTTCGTTTCGTTTCGTTTCGTTTCGTTTCGTTTCGTTTCGTTTCGTTTCGTTTCGTTTCGTTTCGTTTCGTTTCGTTTCGTTTCGTTTCGTTTCGTTTCGTTTCGTTTCGTTTCGTTTCGTTTCGTTTCGTTTCGTTTCGTTTCGTTTCGTTTCGTTTCGTTTCGTTTCGTTTCGTTTCGTTTCGTTTCGTTTCGTTTCGTTTCGTTTCGTTTCGTTTCGTTTCGTTTCGTTTCGTTTCGTTTCGTTTCGTTTCGTTTCGTTTCGTTTCGTTTCGTTTCGTTTCGTTTCGTTTCGTTTCGTTTCGTTTCGTTTCGTTTCGTTTCGTTTCGTTTCGTTTCGTTTCGTTTCGTTTCGTTTCGTTTCGTTTCGTTTCGTTTCGTTTCGTTTCGTTTCGTTTCGTTTCGTTTCGTTTCGTTTCGTTTCGTTTCGTTTCGTTTCGTTTCGTTTCGTTTCGTTTCGTTTCGTTTCGTTTCGTTTCGTTTCGTTTCGTTTCGTTTCGTTTCGTTTCGTTTCGTTTCGTTTCGTTTCGTTTCGTTTCGTTTCGTTTCGTTTCGTTTCGTTTCGTTTCGTTTCGTTTCGTTTCGTTTCGTTTCGTTTCGTTTCGTTTCGTTTCGTTTCGTTTCGTTTCGTTTCGTTTCGTTTCGTTTCGTTTCGTTTCGTTTCGTTTCGTTTCGTTTCGTTTCGTTTCGTTTCGTTTCGTTTCGTTTCGTTTCGTTTCGTTTCGTTTCGTTTCGTTTCGTTTCGTTTCGTTTCGTTTCGTTTCGTTTCGTTTCGTTTCGTTTCGTTTCGTTTCGTTTCGTTTCGTTTCGTTTCGTTTCGTTTCGTTTCGTTTCGTTTCGTTTCGTTTCGTTTCGTTTCGTTTCGTTTCGTTTCGTTTCGTTTCGTTTCGTTTCGTTTCGTTTCGTTTCGTTTCGTTTCGTTTCGTTTCGTTTCGTTTCGTTTCGTTTCGTTTCGTTTCGTTTCGTTTCGTTTCGTTTCGTTTCGTTTCGTTTCGTTTCGTTTCGTTTCGTTTCGTTTCGTTTCGTTTCGTTTCGTTTCGTTTCGTTTCGTTTCGTTTCGTTTCGTTTCGTTTCGTTTCGTTTCGTTTCGTTTCGTTTCGTTTCGTTTCGTTTCGTTTCGTTTCGTTTCGTTTCGTTTCGTTTCGTTTCGTTTCGTTTCGTTTCGTTTCGTTTCGTTTCGTTTCGTTTCGTTTCGTTTCGTTTCGTTTCGTTTCGTTTCGTTTCGTTTCGTTTCGTTTCGTTTCGTTTCGTTTCGTTTCGTTTCGTTTCGTTTCGTTTCGTTTCGTTTCGTTTCGTTTCGTTTCGTTTCGTTTCGTTTTATTGTGCGTCGGGGGCCGAAAGCCATAAGTGGAAGACTGTACAATTCTTTCTGATGCTTTCGACGATGCGCGCAACCATTCGCATGCGCGGCTTCATGTTGCACGGGGTACCTGGTTGCGCGCCGAACCATAAAAATCGACCCTTATTAATGGTGTTCGCAGCGCGCATTGCACATGTTTAACCGCGCCTTTACATGAATGTATACAATGAAAGCAGCCGCCAAAAAGACAGTAACGATTAATCATTATTTATCAACAATGTAATCAATTTTCTTCATTTGCAAATTATTATTATTATTATTATTATTATTATTAATCGACGGGAGAACCCTTTAGAATACAAATTATTACAAATTATTACATATAAATACAGAGAACAATGAGTAAATAACGCATGATACATGGCATGAAATATGACAGACAACTGAAAATAGAGAGTACAAAAACAAAACAAAAACAAAAACAAAAACAGAAACAGAAATATTAACAAAACCGTCTACAAGCGGCAACATCACCACGGACAGCGATAACGCAAAATAAGATAAATTAAGTAGGTGGCAGTCTACTAAGCAACTGGCCCCTGAACGTGGCGAGGGAGGCTGAGAATAAATCCAATTCCGCTGGACACTGGTTTAACTCGTCCATAGCGCGATTTATGGGATCGAGAGTATAATGGTGATATTCAGGGACGCGCGGAACAAAGAGAGGTCTCGGACGCAGTGACCGTTGCGGAGCTTGTAAACAGATCAGTGACACGAGCACGTGACAGTTTATATGTCCGTGAAAAACTTTATATAAAAATAATATGTCCGAACGGACACGGCGGACGCTCAAGGTGGTAAGTCCCGTCTTTCGCAAGGCTGAACTATAATCGTGATCATCAAACCGCATTGGGCAACCTGACACCCTCATGGCAAGCCTGAGGAACTTGTGCTGGACCCTTTCAGTTGCACTGGCGTACAACTTATGTTTGGGGCTCCAAATAACCGATGCATATTCAATCTGCGGCCTTACAAGTGCGACATATAACAATTTTAATGTCCTAATCCTTTTGAAGTGTTTAGCAAAACGGGCGATAAACCCGAGGGTTTTCATTGCCTTACAAGTGATGTTGCGATAGTGATTACGAAAGTCAAGACCGCCCATAAACGTAACACCGAGGTCTAAGACTTCCTTTACCGCAGTTAAATTGGTATCGCTCAGTGTATACGTCGAAGGAATTCCATTTACAGCCCTATGTGATCTCAATAATACACATTTCGCGGTATTTAGCCTCATCTTGTTGGCGGCACACCACTGCTCGAACCTACTGAGGTCAGACTGCAACAGAGCCACATCGAAAGCCCCACTTATAGTACGGAAAATTTTCAAGTCGTCCGCGTACATTAAAAATTTACTGTTTCGGAGAATCGCGCCGAGGTCATTGATAAAGAGCAGGAACAGGAGTGGACCCAGGTGCGATCCTTGCGGGACCCCCGAGGTCACATTGACTGGGTACGATAACTGTTCCCCCACTCTAACAACCTGCTCACGGCCTTCAAGGTAACTAGCAATCCAAGAAAGAAGCGGCCCGTTAATCCCTATTGAGGCTAGTTTCTGATGCAGGATACCGTGATCTACTGAGTCAAAAGCCTTACGGAAATCGGTATATACAGTGTCCACTTGGAGTCCCGCATCAAGTGTAGCAGAGACGAAGCAGTGGTATACCGCCAAGTTGGTTGCCGTCGACCTCCCGGGGACAAACCCATGCTGTTCGTCACAAATAACGTTCGTGAGGCATGGTGTTAATTGCTCCGTAACAATTTCTTCGAAGATCTTAGGCAAGACAGATAATTTGCATATCGGCCTATAATTGCTTACGTCAGAGCGGTCGCCTGCCTTGAAAACTGGTGTAACTAACGCGGTCTTCCAGGCTGCCGGGAACGACCCCCTAGATAATGAGGAGTTAAAAATATGCCAGAGGGGCCTAGCCAGAATGAAGCTGCACTCCCTCAACAACCTCGGGGGGATCCCGTCGTACCCTGGGCCTTTCGACACATCAAGCGACTTAAGCTTGGTAAAGATATGACTTATAGAGATGGATAACGAGTGAATATTAACATCACCAAACAAGGACGGAGCAGGATTACAGACAGGTACCGCCCCGGCCGGAGGACTATATACTGAGCCAAAGAAGTCGGCAAAAAGATTTGCCGCTGTCGTGTGCGTTGAAACATAATCACCATCGAGGTGCACCTTTTCAGGAATTCCATGGCCAACCCGCTTAGCATTAACAAATTTCCAGAAACTGGATACATCTTCTAGCACCGCATTTTCTACGCCATCTATATAAGTACGATGATCACGCGATAAAGCCAGCTTGCACTTCGAACGGAGACTGGAAAAATTTATGTAATCACTATACGCCCCGGACCGTTTGAAGGCTCTGTGCGCCCTTTTCTTTAGTCGGATCAGGGATCTTAAACTAGGGGAAAACCACCGCGGAAATGTGGATCGGGCGACAGACCTGACCGGAATAAAGGCCTGTATTGCATGGTTGATGTGGCCATATAACCGCTCAAGAGCAACACTTGGCTCCATATCACCAGTCTCATTATCCCAATCAATTGAATTGAGATATTCACACACTCTGGGGTAATCCCCCCGCTTAAAATCCCTGTATACAAAGTTTTCGCCACTAAGGTCAGGACCCGATGCTAAACCGCTAAACATTGCGTACAAAGGTGGGTGATAAGCATCTGGCTCGATAAGGGCATCAATGACTCGGTCAACAGTGACGTTAGGACAAGAAACGAAGATAAGATCGAGCATCGCGTCAAATTGATTAAAAACCGTGTTAACTTGGGTGAGATTGCAGTACCCTGCACAGCCAAGGAGGAGGTCAATAGCAGCCGATTCATTTGCCGATACCCCCAATCTTCTAAAGCACGCCTGATCCGTGTCATTGTACCATACTGCATGCGGGAGATTAAAGTCGCCATACAAACAGAACGTGTCTTCGCTGAACTTCTGAAATAGTTCCGTGACTGTGTCAACATGACTGGCGTAAAGTGAAGGCTGGGAAGCAGGCGGTATATACACGGCCCCCAGTAAAAAATGTTTATTATTATGCAAGCGGGCTCTGACAAACACTTGTTCGACCTCAGAACAGCTGATTGTGACAGAGCATGAAGGCAACGAATTCTTGACCGCGATAAGGACACCGCCGCCTCTGGAACAACAGCTAGTTCGCAAGGATCTATCGCACCTATACACCGTATAATTGCGCAGCCCAAGTTCGATCGAGGATATCGCCGACGTAAGCCAGGTTTCAACGAGAATGATAATATCATAAGGCACTGCCGATGTTAGTACTGAGTTTATAAGAGTGTCCAGCTTAGTTCGCAGACCACGGACGTTTTGAAAGTAAACTAAAGGGTTCGAAATTAGTTTTTTTGAGAGGCGTCTTTACGTGCACTACCCTGCACGATCCTAGGAACACCACGAATGTATCTTATGGTCATCCGAGTCTCTCCCTGCTCATGGAGGTCACGAAGCTTCGCCCTGAGCTGCGAAAGCGTCCCACGTTGTTGCCTTGTCTTATCGTCAGAGATTTTATATGGACCTTTGTACCGATGTTTCCCCTGGAGTACCTTCTTGACTTCAGCTGCTGAGTCGAACCGGACGCAGAGAGGCCTGCAGGGCGTTTTACCCGGTTTACCGAGGCGATGTACAACCAGATCCTGGGTATTGAGGGGGCAAATCTCGCTTAGAACCCCGCGAACAGCTTCCACCTCTGCAGATCGAATAAGTTCCTCCGAGGATTCCCGAGGCTCCGGCAAACCGAAAATAATGATGTTTTTTGCCCTCCGATCCCTTTCGTTCAATTCGTCGATGAGGTCATCTGTTGAGGGTGTGGACTGTTGCTCCGCATAGATGGCTGGATTGTCTTCCAGCGCCTTAACCCTTTCCGTTAGCGAGATAATATCGGACCTCATCACCCCCACTTCAGCTTTTATGCTGGTTAAAATGTCCTCACGAAAAGCAGCAAGCTTCGAATCGATAAGACTGCCGACTATGTCCCTAATCATATCGGCTGAGGGCAAGGAAGAGAGCGACTGGAGTGTGGCCGTCGGTATGGCAGCCAGTGATTGTGCCGGCGAAGCCATACTGGGCTGGCTAGCGGCGGTTTGAGAGGATGGGGAACCGGTCCGGCAATTTAAAAGACTCTTGTCTAGCCAAGGATGTCCCGATCGACTTAGACAAGAGGGTCCTGGATGACAGATCACCTTACATCCCGGACAGGTGACTGGGTTGGCAACCACGGCCGAACAGCCCTTACATTTCTTGTATCCTGCCGGCATTTCAAACAGTGACAGAGTCAAACACTTCGACACAATTTAGAATAAAAAGTCCAGTACAGCACTACCAGCAAAGTTCGAGTTGGATAGCTCTAATCCCGATTATACGTTAGAGCTTATCGTTGTTTGTAAAAGCGGCACGCCACAGGGTTATAAAATTCCACAAAGTATAACGGTCCAAGACAGATTCAACTGACACACCACAGTCAGACACGTGTTACCGCTCGCGTAAACAAAACAGAACCTGTCACCTCGGCGACTGATTGTAGACTGACTATGCACTGAAAACTTGATTTTAAATTATCCACCAAGGAAAGCTGTCGGAAAAGAGACATGAAGAAATTTCTGTGTTTAGAAAACATTCATTGATGATTCATAGTGAGTGAAGCGTGAATATCGTTTCCAACGGTCTCTTTATTGATTCGTGTATATTGTATATAAAATGTGAAAATTATGTTCTCCTTTTTTGTAAAATATTAGACACCCCACTGTTGTTATTGTATAAAATTTTCAGGATTCGTTGTAAACTAGACTTGAATTTAAGCAACTAAAATGTTGGTACTGCATCGAACGAATCTATCGAAACGTACTTACTTGCCATTATTTTTAAGCTTCGATTCGAGGTGTCGTAAAAGATCTGAATAAAGTTCTTGTGTAAATGGAAGTGGTCGTTTATTCGAAACACAAGCAGCGAATGTACAATGTACTTTACAATAAATGCAGTTATATTTCATAGTGGAACTTGGTCAAGATTTAACAGCCCTCAGCAGTAAGGACCTAGAAACAAATTTTACATTAAATACATTCCTTAACAGGCTCAAATTTTTATATATTATTTTTGTTTCAAACACAGACACATTTCCCCCTAGATATGCACATGCACCACTACGCTTAAATATTATTTATACATGTATCCCTTCCTACATTTTTTAAACAATACTCGTGCTTCTGGATCTGTAGAAACGATTCAATTAGTGTGCAAATCTGAACTAAAACGTATCTGTCTATGTTATTTTCATGATGACCAATTTTGTACATTTATGACCACTAGATGAGAATTCTACATATTCAAGTGGAATATTAATCAAATGATTGAAGCCCAAAGCTCTCGCCTCCACAAACTTAAAGCGAAATTTGCGAAATTGAACAGAAATTCAGAGGTGGAATTGCGTTTCGGACTTACTTGGATAACATGGCAATGGGCAACAAGGAGGGCAGCAAGGTTTTGGTGGTGGAGGAGGCAGAGGACACTTTGGCGGCGGGGGTGCAGGCAGAGGAGAGGGACAACAGGGACCAGGACACATGGACGGATAACAACAGGGTGGTGGTGGACAAGGGGGTGGTGGGGGCGGCATTACAGATGGCAATTCTTCGATTCGCGGTGGTAACAAGATTTTACACGTGGGTGGAGGCAGTAGAATCGGGCACTTACTGGAAAAGAGATATAGGTGTACCGAGCAGTAGTGGCGATTGCAAAAGGCGTGTGCCCAAAGACAAGCATCCTATAAAATGAAGGTTTGTGATAGCCGTGATGAGATTTCAGATTTAGCAGAATATTTGACGTCGAGGCATTACTGTTAGTAATAGGGGAAGGCGGGGTAATTCCGGCCACATAAGCAGTAAATGCTATAAAATTTGAAGAAGTTACACATTTGTTAGTTTTTTTATATGAATTGATAGTTTGAAGTGTCTAGTTTGTATTAATATGACCGAGAAAGCATAAATTTACGTTGTAACAAAATTGGGAGCAATAACACAAAAATAGTCATTTGACCGGAATTACCCCACTAAGGTCGGGGCCAGATATATTGGCCGGTGAATTCGTTTTCGCGAGCAACGATCGAGGAGAAATCAACCACCACCATATGACGATTGTGGATTTGTCAGTTGGAGTTGCGAGGCCCCCGAAGGGTATGGTGGGGTAACGGGAACGCTGCTCGGCTCCGCCTGAACCTAGCTGTTTGGCTGTTATTTATTCTTAGCGTAATAGTTGTGTGCGTTACGAAGCTATGCGTAGACCAATACGAGATGAAGTTATCGAGAAGGAATCAATGTTCTGACTAGGTATGGGATCAAGTTCAATATGTACTGATGAATCCGAGTCAATTCCAATACAAAAGTTTCACTTCATGGGATTCGAATACTACTCATAAGAGCTGGCGTTTCATTCTATATACTTCCAAAGTACTTGGGTTATAGAAGCCGGTTTCGAACCTCAGAAAAAGTAGCGGCAGAGTTCAGAATGTACTTCTAAGTACTTCGACGTTTGAAAGAATCGAATCTCGTAAAAGTAGTATTTGAACCCTGAAAGATAAAAATCTACATAGCTGAGATTTACCAATATCGTACCACTTAAGATATTTTTCGTTGTATTTCGTATTTGGTACTAGATTGAACGCAAATTAATATTGGATATTGAAGCTTGATGTTTTAGGCATAGTCTTTAGTTAAAAAATTGTACATAACCTGTACATATAACATATAACTTAAGTTTTCAAATCGTTCTGGTACGATTGCAGTTGTATTCAGTACCTCATTTTAACGAAACTAGCTCGTGATTACCTGTGGACCATGGGAATCTCCGTCCCATCAGAAAGAATATTTTTGAAGGCAGGAAATGTCGTTATAGTAAAAAACGAAATAGGTTGAAGCTATAATAAATTGTCAATCAAATATTATTCCTCAATCCTTACAAATGTTAAGAATATTTTGTGTATTTGCCAAATAAATTAATTGTTAATGATAATAAAGTTAACTAAATGTAATGTGGAATACTTGTACATAGGTAATTTTCACAAAAAACAAATCACACACTCGCACCGAATAGAAAACTCCTGGTTAAAGTAGGTAATCATAAAGGATCCGAATCTATAAATGATCAGGGTTCGATTATACTTGCAAGTACCGCTGACGTTTCTCAAAGTACTTATAGAGAGTTCAAACCTTTCCCGTCAAGGTTCGAGTCTACTTGAAAGTAGTGTTTTTTTTTCCGAAGTACTCGTGAACTGTTCGAAACTATACAGTCAGATTTGAACCTACTTCCAATATACTTGATCCCATCACTAGTTCTGACCAATAAAGCTCCTGAATTTTTTCGGAGCTAACGCACACCTATTCTGATGTGTGTATTTCTACGCTGACAGCTCGGTTTGACCTACACGACAGAAGCTTGGCACTATCCCCACCACTTCTGGCTCACTGTTGTTCTGTGAAGGCGAGAGCGAGATGGAACGAGAGTGAGTCAGAAAACGTTGAGAAAAGGAGCACCGAGGCAGGAAAACGGTGTGGTGGGAGAATACCCCTCACGAAACTCACCGGCCAATATATCTGGCCCCGACCTTAGTGTAGGCCATTGTTTTTCTTTATAAAAGAGATAGGAAAACTTTTATATTTATAAACAATTGTATTTTTTTTTATTTTAAAATTAATTTGAAGATATATCACAAGTGTATTCTTCAGGGGTATCCCATCCTGAACATTCTTCATGTGCCCATTGACCACATACTGTGCACCGGAACCACATTTCATCACCTTTTCCGAATTCTTTGCAAAAGGAGCACAGATCGTGCTCTACTCTTTCGTCACAAAATTCTTTTATATGTACGTGGCATCTACGCCAGAAAAATAGCAATGTTAAAAGCTGGCTGGAATTACCCCTCACTTTTGGCCGGTATTACCCCACACCTCATGTTCAGATATTTGAAGTAATGCCCTGAATCTAGAGACGCGGTAGCGTCTCGACGCCAAGTACAGGAAAGACACCCTGTATATGTCGACTGTCGCTACCGCTATCATTTACTCGTCGCCGGGCTAATCCAACCTAACCTGAAACTTATTTCATTAATATCTCATTACGCCTGCAATATTTTCTAAATTTAAAGGCATTTTTCTTATGTAAACCGCATATAAGCTTTCGAATAAGACCAAATTTCAATAAAATCTGTCCACGCATAACAGAGATATCATAATATCGTCTCATGGATCTGTCAGAAACGGTAAGATTTTCTTCTGATTCTGATTCTTCAAGCCAAATTTTCGTCAACATAATACGTATACGCGTTACACGCACACCTTCAGCCAAAAGAAACTAGTGTATGTATGATCGGCGTCCGCCATTGTACATAACCTACCAAGTGTCAAACCGTCATAACCTGCCAAGTGTCAAATAATGTGAGTGGTCCAAATTTGAAATGTCAGGAGCTTTTACACTAAATAGGAGACTGAATTATTGTCTCAATTAACAAGGTAAGTCGCGAAAATTTTTTTAATAGATTTCTTATGTAAAGTCGCAGACTTGGAAGTTGTCCGGAGAAGTTGTCGACAAAGAAGTATCTTCTTTCGCATAAGTTTCTGGAAATTTGTACCATGCATGTACAAAATAATATATTGTAGTAAAAAATTGCATTGCATTTAAATTGCCAGATACTTGTATTTTTGTATATACCAGCAATTTTGTTTTTATGTAAAGCTTATTATATTATAGAAACGAAGGGGACGCACAGGACTTCGATAAAAATGAAGGGGACGCACAGGCTTGTATAGTAGAATTGAAGGGGACGCACAGGCTTGGATGGATAGAAATGAAGAGAATGCACAGGCTTGGAGGTTGTCCGGAGAAGATTAGATAGAGCATCTTGTTTCGCACAAGTTTCTGGAAATTTGTCAAATAAGGTAAATCGACAAAACTTGTCAAATTAGCGTAGCATTAAGAATTAAGATTAAGCATATTATGGCGTACCGCTTGCAATGTAGAGTCAGTCACATTAGTCAAGAAAGTACGTTGAAAATACATCTCCCTTGATACTTTCCAATCTTTTGTGAAAGACATTCGTAAAACTCTAATTAATCATACGCTCTCACCTCCTTTAGACAGATTATGCAGTCTCTACAATTACTATAGCAAAAGGCCACTCTATTTCTATATTTCTATATATAAATTCTACGTTAAGTCGTATAATTAAAAAAAATGTGGCTTTCATATTATATATTTACAGAAAATCGAAGCAGAAGGTGATGCACTGTGATCTACGCCAGACTATGTACGCACAAATTTGCAGGTAGAGTTTTGCATACGTATATATTTACAGATAATAGAAGCAGAAGGTGATGCACTGTGATCTACGCCAGACTATGTATGCACAAATTTGCAGGTAGAGTTTTGCATACGTAATTATTCATTCAATGACCTTGAGCATATGTGATAAATTATAAATAATTAATAAATGTGTCCTATTTTTCAGTTAACGATGCAGACGAAGAGTTGACAGATAATAGAAGCAGAAGGTGATGCACTGTGATCTACGCCAGACTATGTACGCACAAATTTGCAGGTAGGGTTTTGCATACGTAATTATTCATTCAATGATCTTGAGCATGTGTGATAAATTATAAATAATTAATAAATGTGTCCTATTTTTCAGTTAACGATGCAGACGAAGAGAATTATTTCAACAGCTGAAAGGGAAAGTTACTGAAAATGAAATAAAAAGAGTAAATGAAATGTAGGGGAGACCGGGGCTAGTTGACTAATTTTTTACATTTCTAATTTTTATAAATAGACCATTAGTATTTTGTTGACTTACTGCATACCAAAAGTTTCGAAATTTCATTAGGTATACAGGCATAATTTTGAAAATCGTTTTAATTGAGTCTAGGTTGTAGTTTTTATTGTATTTAGAGTAGTGAGACGAATAAGTCAACAGACCCCGGCTACGGGGTTAGTTGACAAATATGATGGGGTCAGTTGACTTAAGGGGACCTTCCGGTCTAGAGCCCAAAAAAATAGGTGATTTTCAGGAATTAATTAAAGGAAAACTACTATATATAATTTAATGGGACTTTTTGCATTGTATTAAGGATGTCTTAAGTTATAGAAATATATTTTTTGTTGTATAATTAATCATTGCAGACGGCCCGGGGGAGTCGTTAAAGTCAAGGCGTCAAAAAATTGATCCAAATCGGTGGGACCTGTATCTCCAAAAGTTATTATCCGATTCGACTGAAACTTATTTTATTTTGAAGATTATACTTCTGGCTAGGGGGAACTAGAAAATATTAAAAAAATGACATTTTTTTTAGAAAATAACGACACTTGAAGTTTGAAATCACTTTTCCCTGGACTTTTCGTCCTTTCAACGCCTTTGAAAATTATAAATTTTCAATTTTTTGTAATTTTTCTAGTTCCCCCCCCCCCCCCCTAGCCAGAAGTATATTCTTCAAAATAAAAAAAGGTTCAGTCGGATCGGATAATAACTTTTGGAGATAGAGGTCCCACCGTTTTGAGAACACTGTTTCGAGAAAAACGCGTTTAAAGATTTACGTGAGCGCCGAGTGCCCGGTTGTTGCCCATGCATTTGCCGCTACTCAAATGCCTATAACTTCTGGAATTTTACGAATTTCAACAAATCCTTTTAAACACGTATTCCTAAAAGGTTGAACATTCGAAAAATGAAATAAAAAAAAAATCGACTTTTAGACCGGAAGGTCCCCTTAACATTTACTTTTCAGTTTTAACCCTTTGCATGCGAAAGGTGTATATAAACACTGTCACAGTACATCAATATAATGTGAAAAACGTATATATACGCTGCCAAATCCATCAATATAGTATACGAAACGCGTACATATGTATACTACGACCAATAAAATTTTTTATTTTTTTTTACTCCTCCACAGTGTTATTTTTTTTTATTAATTATCATGGTCTAAGATACTGTAATTATTTTGTACTGGTTTGTTATGGTCTATTTGGAAGGCCTGAGAGTTTGGAGGGAGGATAGGGTGTAAAACTGGTAGGGGTGAGTTTGGAAGGATTTGTGGTGGGGGAAGTGGACTTGAGCAGCTAAACTCTTTGCCTCGACTGCATCTTGAGGATAAAAAATGGAATTATTAGTAGTATTCCTATGCTTAGTCAAGTAACCCCGTCCGACATTGTTAACATGTTAAGGGTCGTACGTACAAAACCTCCACGCACCGGATAAAATAAAATACTATTATAGTCAAGGTATCACGTTTCCACAAAATATTCATGAAATGACATCAAGCAGTACTTAGTGGACAAGAATTCATAAATAGTCGAAACGAAAATATTTACTTCCAGCCGACCTTTTTAGATTTTTCATTCTCACTGACAGAACACGCAAGTTTTTGTCACGGCGACACATTAAGTGGCAAGCTGGTCATTCATATGCTCCAATATTGCGAATCGCAGCATAATTTATTCCATAATACAAGAATTAAAGGGAATTAGTCAACTAACCTCGTTAGTCAACTAGCCCCGGTCTCCCCTACTGTACACAAAGTACTATACATGTAAAATACATATAGATCAGCAATGCAGTGCACATGGTTTCATTTCGTAGTTGTTAAACTTACGTAGAATTTATCCTTAATCAAAAAATAAATAAAGTACACTCGCTGAGCTGCTTTGCGCTATTACGAGTATTCCAAGTATATACCTTATCCTCTAACGTCACTAGATAGGCTGCAGGGCGCCATAAACACGTAAACGTGTGACGAAGATAGATCAGAATTTATAATTTATTGGGATTTCCTTACTTTTTCCTTATTTTTAGCACACGTGGCAGTCAACTTCAAAAAAGTAAAAAAATTACGCCAAGTACATGAATTATCTTTGTAAAAAGAAGTGAGATCCCCATAAAAAACTTTCAAAAAGTAAAAAAATTACGCCAAGTACATGAATTATCTTTGTAAAAAGAAGTGAGATCCCCATAAAAAACTTTCAAAAAGTAAAAAAATTACAAAAAAAGATAATAATATAAATCACAAAAAAATAGAAGAAAATATGAATTATCTTTGTAAAAAGAAGTGAGATCCCCATAAAAAACTTTCAAAAAGTAAAAAAATCACAAAAAATAAAAGATAATAATATAAATCACAAAAAAATAGAAGGAAATATATAATATCACAAAAAATAGAAGAAAATATACAATATAAAAAAAGATGTGAAATCAAAATGAGCTGCAAGTACATAAAGGTGCTTTCCAACTGCCCTTAAGATGACACAACTACATAGACACAGCTAAAATGTTGTGTTCATACATTCCATTACTCATATCGCGGGCATTTTAATTATCCCATCAAAAAGAATCCCAATTAAAAACATTGTCGTAAATTAATTAATAGCTTTACAAAATTAATATACAAAATTGCGCCAATTATACCAATGGCTATTTATAAAAAGAAAAATGTATTAAATAATATTAAGCAGATATATTTTTATAGAAATAAATATTTCAATACCAATAAATATTTTATTCAAAATACTTGGCGCTGCTCACCGCATTGGTGTTGCTAAACTGAATACATGTGTATAAATTGCATTAATCTTTTTCTTTCTTTCTTGTGCGTGCATTCGTGAATGTGTGTATGTGTGCGTGTGCATATGCTACGTATGATATTAGAATTAAATATATGTAGAATAAATCTGACTGCGTTTCTAATATGTATATGATTATGTATTTTAGATTGTAAGGGAGTTATTGTAAATTATTAATTTACTATTAATAAGACAATTAACATTTTTTCGGTTTCGCAGCGCCAAGTATTTTGAATAAAATATTTATTGGTATTGAAATATTTATTTCTATAAAAATATATCTGCTTAATATTATTTAATACATTTTTCTTTTTATAAATAGCCATTGGTATAATTGGCGCAATTTTGTATATTAATTTTGTAAAGCTATTAATTAATTTACGACAATGTTTTTAATTGGGATTCTTTTTGATGGGATAATTAAAATGCCCGCGATATGAGTAATGGAATGTATGAACACAACATTTTAGCTGTGTCTATGTAGTTGTGTCATCTTAAGGGCAGTTGGAAAGCACCTTTATGTACTTGCAGCTCATTTTGATTTCACATCTTTTTTTATATTGTATATTTTCTTCTATTTTTTGTGATATTATATATTTCCTTCTATTTTTTTGTGATTTATATTATTATCTTTTATTTTTTGTGATTTTTTTACTTTTTGAAAGTTTTTTATGGGGATCTCACTTCTTTTTACAAAGATAATTCATATTTTCTTCTATTTTTTTGTGATTTATATTATTATCTTTTTTTGTAATTTTTTTACTTTTTGAAAGTTTTTTATGGGGATCTCACTTCTTTTTACAAAGATAATTCATGTACTTGGCGTAATTTTTTTACTTTTTGAAAGTTTTTTATGGGGATTGAATTTACATATCACCAAAAACCAAATGTGAGTTTGAAAGTAGAAACATTCCTCTATTTAATGAGATTAATATTAATAATTCATATCTATTCCATGTACTAACTTACCTTGCTTAACAATCGACCACTGTTATAAGATTACGGTGCGAAATGAACATTCCCGGTTTTGTTTGAAATAAAAGACTGCTATCGTCTTGGAAACCATGAATCTTAACTCGCCGCATCATTAACAGGTAGCAGTACCATACCCAGATAGCACTCGACGTCTATGAGCCGTCTTTAAGACGTCTGTTTCAAACATTCAAAACATCTTAAAGACGTCTACTATTTTCTGAAAGACGTCTATAGACATTTTTGAATGTCCTGAGTCAGGAAACCGTACGTCTTTAAGA
The DNA here is from genome assembly GCA_946251845.1 of Andrena fulva. Classification (NCBI taxonomy): domain Eukaryota; kingdom Metazoa; phylum Arthropoda; class Insecta; order Hymenoptera; family Andrenidae; genus Andrena; species Andrena fulva. Next base: position 15,110,007 of record OX276333.1, on the reverse strand, counting down.
CGCCTTTTAAACGCCTTGTAGACGTCTATAAGACGTCTTTAAGTGGTCGTGAAGACGTTCTAAAGACGTCCATTTCAGACTTTCACGACGCCTCAAAGACGTCTTCGTAAGGTCTTGATTAGGCCTACTGCAGCTCTTTAAAGAGATATTAGAGATATTAAGCGTGACTTGATTCGTGTTTATTGATTCGTGTTAATGAAATTAAGAATTTTGAAAAAAGAAGCCCGTCGAGTAGCTGCTCTTGTCCTCATTTGAGAGAGTCAATTTTCATGCTGCTCAATATTTTCGTTTCTTCATAAAAAAGAAGAACGTCTGGCAATAGCGAATGATCGAGACATTTTTTGGCATATTCAAGTTCAAGTCGAAAATATAAATTTCCTTCTGCAAAAAACGCCGGTACTAGAGAGTGACGGTATATGATCTGCCCGGCTCTCTTATAGGCATGACTGCTGTATCCCACCTGCGAGAAGCGCTCGGCCCGGTCGCCGCCTGGCGGTCGCGTACTATCCATGCGTCTTTAAGACATCTAAACGAAGTCGTTTAAAAAACGTCTTGGCATGGACGTCTTAGAGACGTCCTAAACACTTACTCGGACAGACGTCTTAGAAATGTCTCCGCACAGACGTCTTAAAGACGTCTTAATATGGTCTAAGACGTTCAGACCAAAAACAGACGTAAAATGGACGTCTAGAAGACGTCGTGTGCTATCTGGGTAATAATACAAATAAAACTAATTGGTATTAAGTAAACGAAATAAATTGTTATTGAGTTTGATTATATTCTGAAAACCACTTACATACTTCCTTAAAACATTAAACCGTACCAATGCGATTTGGACGTAACAAAAAGACGTTTTAAACACGTTCAGAAGAGGTGCAAAGTAACAAAACATGATGTAAGGCGTTCAGGCCAAAAATGGATTTTTCTAAGAAGTCGTGTGCTATGTGGGATTTGATGTGTGTGTGTGTGTGTGTGTGTCAAGCGTCGTATCCCAGCACACGACGTCTTTAAGACGTCCCTTTTACGTTTATTTTTGGTCTGAACGTCTTAGACCATATTAAGACATCTTTAAGACGTCTGCGCGGAGACATTTTTAAGACGTCTCAACACAGTCGTCTTAGAAATGTCTCCGCACAGACACCTTAAAGACGTATCAACACAGTCGTTTAAAAGACATCCTGTTACAGACGCCTTAAAGACGTCTGTAGACAGACGTCTTAGAAATGTATCCGCGCAGACGTCTTAAAGACGTCTTAATATGGTCTAAGACGTTCAGACCAAAAACAGACGTAAAATGGACGTCTTAAAGACGTCGTGTGCTATCTGGGATACAGAGTCAAGTTACGCGGTTTTTATTTAAAGAAATAGAAGTGGCCGGAATTACCCCGCTTTCCCCTACACTACGCGAACTCTCGCCCCCCCCCCCCCCCTCAACCATTTTATGTCCCATACAAACCTCACAATTCCCTCCCATAGGACACGCAACATTGCAGAAAAATCTAAGTAACATTTCCATTGCAATGTATCCAGACAAGATTCAAAATATTGCACGAAATATTTCGAAGATGTTACTGTAACATCTCTATACTTCTTTGCAAGATTGCAGCAATGATTCTGCAACATTTCTAGCAGTAGTGTCGAAAATATAAGTTGCAATTATATTATTATATATTGCTGTAATAATGTATAATATATTAATATCATTATCACAACAAAACGAAAATGGGTTTACGCTGTAATGGCAGTAAGACAAAAAGCGCAGGAGGGGATTCGAACCGAAGACCGTAGTATCATAGTCGAATCTAGAGACGCGGCAGCGTCTCGACGCCAAGTACAGGAAAGACACCCTGTATATGTCGACTGTCGCTACCGCTATCATTTACTCGAGAAACGGCTATTCCAACCTAACCTGAAACTTATTTCATTAATATCTCATGACGCCTGCAATATTTTCTAAATTTGAAGGCATTTTTCTTATGTAAACCGCATATAAGCTTTCGAATAAGACCTGTTTGGGATTGGCCACGGTGATGCGGCCAATCGGGGCCGTGCTCGTTGCCGCGAAGAGCGCGATATTTCGAACGCGTTTTTCGTTACCTATGCCGCGGCTGGATGATCGCGGTGAGGACTGGTCGGGCCATCTCGGGGCTGGCACCTGGACTAATTAGCCATTGTCTTCCCCGCCTAATTAGCTTTGTCTCGCGGCACCAACGTGGGCCGTGTTGATTGGCTAGGTGTCGGCGCCCGAATCGGTGGCCCGGCCCGTGCCGTTGCTACGATCGCTCTCTCGCATGTAAGTCGCGTCCCGAGAAACACGTCCGTGTTGACTTCAACGCTTTCGCAAAGAGCTATCGGTGCTCCGATATTATCAAATCTAGTTTACTTAGCTGATTTCTACTCCGCGCACTTGTGCGGTTGTTACTTAAATTAAAAATAGTGTGTGTCTTTAATTATTAATAAGAAGTTCGTTTATTGTGACGCGCATACTTTACAAGTTAAGACTACTATTAACTGTTAAAGGATAGAAGTCGCGTGAGGAAATATTCTCGCGCGTTAAGAACCCAAGAACGTAGGTGCTCCGCGTTTCTTGCTTGAACAACCAAATTTCAATAAAATCTGTCCACGCATAACAGAGATATCATAATATCGTCTCTTGAATCTGTCAGAAACGGTAAGATTTTTCTTGTGATACTCCAGTCAAATTTTCGTCAACATAATACGTATACGCGTTACACGCACACCTTCAGCCAAAAGAAACTAGTGTGTATGTTTCGTTCGTCGACTGCCGGGATCTATGTGTACTATTTTATAACCTACCAAGTGTCAATCCATCATAACCTGCCAAGTGTCAAATAAGGTAAGTTGTCCAAATTTGAAATGTCACGAGTTTTTACACTACATGGGAGACTGAATTATTGTCTCAATTAACTAGGTGGGTCGCCAAATATTTTTAATAGATTTTTTATGTAGAGTCGCAGACTTGGAAGTTGTCCGGAGAAGGTTCGACAGAGAAGCATCTTCTTTCGCATAAGTTTCTGGAAATTTGTACCATGCATGTACAAAATATATATTATATTTAAATTGACAGATATTTTTATTATACCAGCAAATTATTTTTAATTTAGAGTTTTTATGTAAAGCTTATAGAAATGAAGGGGACGCACAGGACTTAGATAAAAATGAAGGGGACGCACAGGCTTGGATAGAACTGAAGGGAACGCACAGGACTTGGATAAAAATGAAGGGGGCGCACAGGCTTGGAGGTTGTCCGGAGACGATTAGATAGATAGACAGAACATCTTGTTTCGCACAAGTTTCTGGAAATTTGTCAAATAAGGTAAACCTACACTACAAAATTTGTCAAACGACGTAGCATTAAGAATTATTAAGAAAATAGATTATGGTGGACTGCTTGCAATGTAGAGTCAGTCACATTAGTGAAGAAAGTACGTTGAAAATACATCTCGCTTGATACTTTCCAATCTTTTGTGAAAGACATTCGTAAAACTCTAATTAATCATACGCTCTCACCTCCTTTAGACACATTATGCAGTCTCTACAATTACTATAGCAAAAGGCCACTCTATTTCTATATTTCTATATATATATAAATTCTACGTTAAGTCGTATATTTACAGATTTACAGATACTCGAAGCAGAAGATGATGCAGTGTGATCTACGTCAAACTCTGTACGCACAAATTTGCAGGTAGGGTTTTGCATACGTAATAATTCATTCAATGATCTTGAGCATGTGTGATAAATTGTAAATAATTAATAAATGTGTCCTATTTTTCAGTTAACGATGCAGACGAAGAGAATTATTTCAACAGCTGAAAGGGAAAGTTACTGAAAATGAAAAACTCAAAAACCTCTCGAGTAATATCCTTACTTTTATTATCAATAAATTCTTTTAATATATCTGCTATCTCTGTTAGCCAAAACCTTGAGCAATATTTTACATATTTTCTCTCGATATGAACGTTGTCGCTAGCGCTAAGCGATTATGAAACCCTTTTTATACAGGGTGTCCCAAAAATGTCGGTTTTCCTTGAAAGGGGTGACTCAGGGGGTGATTTGAAACAACTTTTTCCTTAGCGAAAATATTGTCCGAAGCTTCGTTAAGGAGATATTAAGCAAAAACCCCGACCAATCAGAGCGCGCGCCTTCCGCCTGAGTTCCCGCGGTAGCGTTGGCTACGAGGTAGGCGACCGCGCTTGTGCTACGAACGTACGAACAAGCAAGTCGGCATGCATCGAAGGAAACCGCGTTACACATTTTTTTTTTAAAGCAGAATCTTAAATAAGAATAATTTGAAGTGAGAGGACAAGAAGTACGTAAATTTCGTTTTTAAATAAGGCATAAACGAAAAGCTAACGTAACAGAAAATGTACGACAAGTGATCGTAATTCGTTATTGAGGTAAAAATCCGTAGTTTAACAACGGCCAACACAACTAAATTTAAAAAATAATATTAGGTGTATGAATAAATTCTTTCCGACTGGAATTTCTATCGCGGTGGTATTCAGAAGCTGCCAGAAAAATGGCAAAAGGTAATGAACAATAATGGAAATTATTGCGATGATCGAGTTGTTTTCATATTTTTTAAATCGAACTGTTATTTTACCCTAAAATCGGAAAGAATTTATTTTCACACCTAATAATCACCAATAAATTAAAGAAAACTCACCCTCTCGGACATTCCTTTCCTTGCTTTCCTTCCCTTTTCGGAAACCTGGCCACTGTACCGATCCTGGTCATCGGCGTCCAGTGCTCAGCTGATCGCAGGGTCAATGTACCGAATATTCACTTCACTGCACGGCTACTAACACTGATCACTGAATTTATTTTTCACGGAACGTATTGTTCCAACGTTATAAAATTTGGTGGCCGCGAAAGGGGCCGATTACTGTTAATTACTGGGACGAGATTACTACTACAGTAATTCGTCGTTAGTGTCACGTTTTTACCATGCGTTATAATCACGCTCACTATCCCTACCATTTCTTGGAATCCTTCAGTCGAGAGTGAGAGAATCCGAGAACGTGCGAGAGAACAAAAGAGTCGACACGAAGTTGTCGTCGGCTACGAATGGTGTCCGCATCGCGTTAGTACAGCGGTGGCCACATCGGGCCATTTGGGAGTAAGGCCTCCATGCTGTTTACCGTAGCCGCGCGGAAGGGGAGCTCGAAAGCCAATGGTAACGTGGGCGCGCCACGGATAGGGAAAACTGTAAGTGCGTAGGTAGTAGCGTGCGGCGCAGGTTCGTGCTCGTAGGATAGGCTTGAATGACTGGGTTCCTTGAGGGCCCCAACGGGACCCCTTGTACACTGTCCACTGGAGGTTCGCTCGGGCCCCCAAGAATCCCAGTCATTCAAGCCTATCGTACGGGCATGAGGTTGCCCCGCACACTACTACAGTTTTCCCTATCCGTGACGCGCCCACGTTACCATTGGCTTTCGAGCTCCCCTTCCGCGCGGCTACGGTAAACAGCATGGAGGCCTTACTCCCAAATGGCCCGATGTGGCCACCGCTGCGTTAGTATCACGCTGCCAGCCCCGATCGTCGTGATTCTAACGAGGCATTACTGTATTACCCGGCGAAAAGAAAACTCGTGGCAGACTGTCTCGGGCTGTGCAGTCCGCTGCTGTGCAGCGATCAGATACGGATCCGACCGACGATCGTCAAAATAAAAGCGTAGGCTACGCTTGGTCAAATCGCTCTATCCCACTCGATCTCGTGTTTCGTTCGATCTCTTCGTCGCGCGGCGTGACAATGTATGTGGCAACTTCAGCCAATAACCAAAATACGTGTGCCCCGTCTTTAAAAGTGTGCCCAAATAGGTGACTCGACCAATCGTCACAGCAGCGGACTGCACAGCCCGAGACAGTCTGCCACGAGTTTTCTTTTCGCCGGGTAATAGTAGTAATCTCGTCCCAGTAATTAACAGTAATCGGCCCCTTTCGCAGCCATCAATTTTTATAACGTAGGAACAACACGTTCCGTGAAAAATAAATTCAGTGATCAGTGTTAGTAGCCGTGCAGTGAAGTGAATATTCGGTACATTAACCCGGACGCAGTGTGATCAGCTGAGCACTGGGCGCTACCCAACCATAAATCTTTTCGTCCACCGATAACCAGGATCGGTACAGTGACCCAGTGACACAGGTTTCCGGAAAGGGAAGGAAAGCAAGGAAAGGAATGTCCGAAAGGGTGAGTTTTCTTTAATTTATTGGTGATTATTAGGTGTGAAAATAAATTCTTTCCGATTTTAGGGTACAATAACAGTTCGATTTAAAAAATATGAAAACAACTCGATCATCGCAATAATTTCCATTATTGTTCATTACCTTTTGCCATTTTTCTGGCAGCTTCTGAATACCACCGCGATAGAAATTCCAGTCGGAAAGAATTTATTCATACACCTAATATTATTTTTTAAATTTAGTTGTGTTGGCCGTTCTTAAACTACGGATTTTTACCTCAATAACGAATTACGATCACTTGTCGTACATTTTCTGTTACGTTAGCTTTTCGTTTATGCCTTATTTAAAAACGAAATTTACGTACTTCTTGTCCTCTCACTTCAAATTATTCTTATTTAAGATTCTGCTTTAAAAAAAAAAATGTGTAACGCGGTTTCCTTCGATGCATGCCGACTTGCTTGTTCGTACGTTCGTAGCACAAGCGCGGTCGCCAACCTCGTAGCCAACGCTACCGCGGGAACTCAGGCGGAAGGCGCGCGCTCTGATTGGTCGGGGTTTTTGCTTAATATCTCCTTAACGAAGCTTCGGACAATATTTTCGCTAAGGAAAAAGTTGTTTCAAATCACCCCCTGAGTCACCCCTTTCAAGGAAAACCGACATTTTTGGGACACCCTGTATAAAATCTTTAATTTCTTCTAGATTCTTTTTGTGCGTTGTAATTTCTCGACTAATAATGGCTCTTATGTGCTTTTTTGTATTGTTATACTCTTTTGCTTCTGGATTTATACATTCTTTAACGAGATTTTGGCTACGTGTCCTATCTGTACAACCTTTATACTTATTCCTTTTAATAAACGCTATATTTTTAATTTCTACACTATTGTTGTGCACAAGCAACGCCCAAGCACACGCATTATCTAGAGGCGCGGTAGCGTCTCGACGCCATACACACTACCATACATTATACATATTATATTACTCAAGAACGTTTCGAGACGTTTCTAAGCTATGTGAGTCGCGAGGCAACCGCGAATCTACGAAATCAGCAAAAATGCGAGCACTTCGCCGTGACCATGTACGATAACGCGAAGCGGCGGCACCTACTTGTATACCTCAGTCTAGTTTTAGTTGTTTTTGAATAAAGACTTTAAGTTTAAACAAATATGGTGTAGTTCACCCGGTGGATTCTCATCCTTTAATCACTCACGAACCCACGATTACGTCAGATCCCGTACCAGCCTTGCGAGCCATCACGCAGGGCACGACACTATAGTATTGAACTCTTTTTTCTTTTAATTAAGAAAGATCGCCGTATTTAATGGCATTTGGTACAAAAGTAAAGAAGTTCTTGTGACAGTGAAATAAATAAATTACCATTTTGAATATTTTAGCTCAAAGTTATGATTTTAAAAATCCGGAAGAAGCGTATCATATTTTTTTATGTTCTTCCTACAAAATACTTTTCTGTATATGATGACCCCATAAAAAACTTTCAAAAAGTAAAAAAAGTTACGCCAAGTACATGAATTATCTTTGTAAAAAGAAGTGAGATCCCCATAAAAAACTTTCAAAAAGAAAAAAAATTACGCCAAGTACATGAATTATCTTTGTAAAAAGAAGTGAGATCCCCATAAAAAACTTTCAAAAAGTAAAAAAATTACGCCAAGTACATGAAACAAATAAATCACAAAAAATAAAAGATAATAATATAAATCACAAAAAAAATAGAAGAAAATATATAAATCACAAAAATAGAAGAAAATATATATACCACAAAAAATAGAAGATAATAATAAAAGATAATAATATAAATCACAAAAAAATAGAAGAAAATATATAAATCACAAAAAAATAGAAGAAAATATATATCACAAAAAATAGAAGAAAATATACAATATAAAAAAAGATGTGAAATCAAAATGAGCTGCAAGTACATAAAGGTACATTCCAACTGCCCTTAAGATGACACAACTACATAGACACAGCTAAATGCTGTGTTCATACATTCCAGTACTCATATCGCGGACATTTTAATTATCCCATCAAAAAGAATCCCAATTAAACACATTGTCGTAAATTAATTAATAGCTTTACAAAATTATTATACAAAATTGCGCCAATTATAACAATGGCTATTTATAAAAAGAAAAAATGTATTAAATAATATTAAGCAGATATATTTTTATAGAAATAAATATTTCAATACCAATAAATATTTTATTCAAAATACTTGGCGCTGCGAAACCGAAAAAATGTTAATTGTCTTATTAATAGTAAATTAATAATTTACAATAACTCACTTACAATCTAAAATACATAAGCATATACATATTAGAAACGCAGTCAGATTTATTCTACATATATTTAATTCTAATATCATACGTAGCATATGCACACGCACACATACACACATTCTCGAATGCACGCACAAGAAAGAAAGAAAAAGATTAATGCAATTTATACATATGTATTCAGTTTAGCAACACCAATTCGGTGAGCAGCGCCAAGTATTTTGAATAAAATATTTATTGGTATTGAAATATTTATTTCTATAAAAATATATCTGCTTAATATTATTTAATACATTTTTTCTTTTTATAAATAGCCATTGGTATAATTGGCGCAATTTTGTATAATAATTTTGTAAAGCTATTAATTAATTTACGACAATGTTTTTAATTGGGATTCTTTTTGATGGGATAATTAAAATGTCCGCGATATGAGTACTGGAATGTATGAACACAGCATTTTAGCTGTGTCTATGTAGTTGTGTCATCTTAAGGGCAGTTGGAAAGTACCTTTATGTACTTGCAGCTCATTTTGATTTCACATCTTTTTTTATATTGTATATTTTCTTCTATTTTTTGTGATATATATTTTCTTCTATTTTTTTTGTGATTTATATATTTTCTTCTATTTTTTGTGATTTATATTATTATCTTTTATTATTATCTTCTATTTTTTGTGATATATATATTTTCTTCTATTTTTTTGTGATTTATATATTTTCTTCTATTTTTTTTGTGATTTATATTATTATCTTTTATTTTTTGTGATTTATTTGTTTCATGTACTTGGCGTAATTTTTTTACTTTTTGAAAGTTTTTACTTTATTGCCGCAGTTACAACTACCTATTGATTGATAACATAGTCCAACAAAATGAAACTTTTTTTCTGTTCCGCAATATCCACTGGGTGATTCTTGTAGAGTTTTTCGCCCTGAACACGAATCCGCAAACCGTTTATCGCCATCACCCTCAGTTTTTGAGGAATTCGGTTTTGAAGAAAACTGCAAATTTTCAACTGTGAACATCTTTTGTGTCGAAACGGTAATAGTTATTCGGTTGCTCGTTGCGTCAAATTATTCTACGAACCCTCCCGAATACAACGATATCAGTTATTATTGCATTATGATCATTTAAATTTGTTTAAACAATGATCAAAGGGAAAATGACACCCGAAATGCACCCATTTTTGAAGTTATCTTTCAATTTATTTCCAAAACTAAGAGTCTTAGAAAAAATCTAACTACTCCACGCGATGCAGCAGACATTTTTCCTCTGGAAAGCATCAACAGAAGTGGTAAGTCACGTTTTGTTTTCAATACAGAAGCGAAATAGTTTGGCAAAACGCGCGGTGCCAACAGTGGTACTCAGGCGCGTTAAGGCTGCCGTCTCATTTTTGTTATGGTCCGAATCGATCGAAGCGCCCCTTGTAAACAGACGGACCCTAATGAAACTAATGCGGCCGGTAAAAAGAACTTCTACAGAGGTGACATCTTCAGATACTCTGTGTAGACGAATTTTTTACGCATAGTTGCCGCATCTTCTGTTCTCTCTGTCTCTGCCGCGCTGTTGCCAAAGCTCTTTCTATCGAGAAGTCTTGAAGGAATAGGTACGGTACGAGAGCTGCGTCTAGCGTCAGAGCTTCGCTGAACGTAAAAGAGGATAGCAATAATGAAAGATAGAGAGGTTGGGTAGTGAAGTTAGGAAACATGTCAATGAAACAATACTAATTTGCGAATCAATATCCTTTTACTTATACGTAGAAGGATGTAATATCTTGTATAATCAATGTGCAATTTCAGACCATACAATATGAATAAGGGACATCACCGAAGTGTAACACGCCAATCGTAATGAAATTTATGAATAATATAATTCTTCGAAAAACATATGACACTTTCTTTTTTGGCTGCACTTCCGAAAGGGACCGGTGGCCGATCGAGATGAGGTTTTGTGGGAGGGGTGGGGAGGGGGTGTGAACCCTAAATCTAAAATTGTAGTTTCGGGTATTTATTGGTTTCCGAAATATTAATAAAAAATTGTTAATTATTTTGGAATTTTTTTGGACGTTGGTGCTGGCCTCCCTACCCGGGAGCCCTTCCGTTACCCTATTTTTTATTTTTGAAATTTTGTACCCACAGTCTCATTTTTAGCATCGCCAAACTCACATCGGTTTGCTACCATGCTTTACGCGCCCGCGCGCCCTCCGCACTAATCTAGCCCCAACCGGTGGCCGATCGAGATGAAACTTGGTGGGTATTACGAGGGTTATGGACAGACCCGAAATATAAAATTATAGTTTCGGCAATTAATGCGTTCAAAAGATACTGGGGTAATTGTGCATAAACGGATACACTTTACCGATTTTTTTTTAATCACTTTACCACGGTCCCCCCTATTAACAATATTTCTGTTGACTTATACCGACACAACGCATTCCACTTCCCAACTTGTCCCGGGTATTAGTATTGGTGGGGGGTAGAGTAGCGCGTGGTAGCGCGGGAGGCGCGGGCCCGCTTGCGGGCCCGTAAAGCATGGGTAGCGAACCGAGGTGAGTTTGGCGATGCTAAAAATGAGACTGAGATTACAAAATTTAAAAAATAAAAAATAGCGGGACGGAAGGGCTCACGGATAGGGAGGCCTGCACCAACGTCAAAAAAAAATTTCTAAAAAATTAACAATTTTTTATTAATATTTCGGAAACCAATAAATACCCGAAGCTACAATTTTAGATTTAGGGTTCACACCCCCTCCCCGCCCCTCCCACAAAACCTCATCTCGATCGGCCACCGGTCCCTTTCGGAAGTTATCCTCTTTTTTTATATAGCTATACATCAAATTATCTTTTCTACCAATAAAAATTATCTGTTGCTTAAATACAAATTTAATAACGTAATCATTTTTTAAACGATTTTATTCAGCTTTGATCCTCTGTTTGTTGTATGTTTGTTTGTCTGGTTCAAATCTGGCAACTCAAATTTAACCCACCCCCTACTATCCAATTGTCTTGAAACTTTGCAGGCGAGCGTGGTTTGGATGACAATATAATATTTTAAAAAAAAATTAACCCCGAGAGGGTAAAAAAATTACCCAATCATCGATAAATATAACCCATAACCACAAATCCAAACGACTTGAAATCAACCATCTATATCAGCGGTGCACAGGACCCCCAATTCCGGGCGCGAGCGCACATTCGAGCTCATTCCGGGAGAAGCGAGTCCGCCAACGGAGTGGGGAGCAGCCTGAGTAGTGGGAGCGGAGCGTCAAAGGCTGCCGCAGGGGTCTCCAGAGTTTGACGCTCCGAAAATAAGGCACATTTTGGGGAATTTTTGAAAGGAAAGTATTGAGTATTATAATTCCAATCTTTGTACTTTTATTAATTGAAATTTGAAAAATGTGTTCAAATTTTTGTATGCAATAATAGTAATTTGGTTCAAAGTTATAATGGTAGTAGTAAGAGGGGTTTGAAAAAAACGTTTGTTGTTGGCGAGCATAATTTTGGCTGTCGTAATATGTACATCTGAAACAAAAAACGTACAATTTTTCTTAATCTATATGAGTGTGGTTATGGTATGAACTTTAGTTCATGTTGAATGAATAATGTTGAAAAGCACAAAAATTGTTGTATTTCAAATGAAAACATTAATTTTTTGGAAAAGCATATGTTAGTTTTTGTGTTGCAAAATTGGATTTTTGCAAATAATTCATTCTAGTTCACACGATAACCACACAGATTAAGAAAAATTTTGCGCTTTTTGTTTCCGATGACTGCGACAGCCACAATCATGTTCGCCAGCTACAAACTTTTTTAAACCCTTCTTACTGCTATCATTATAAATTTGAACAAAATTATTATTATTGCATACAAAAATTTAAACATTTTTCAAATCTCAATTAACCCTCCGTATCCTGTGCCTGAGTCAATTTTAACCCACTGCTTGAGGTCGCTAACACACACACGGTGATGGAACTGTGTATGTAAGCCGCGGTCAAGCGATTATTTAGCTGTCGGAGGTGTCATAAAAGCATAAACTGGGCCTTTCCAGTGACCGTGTTGGGGCAACAATGGGAAGCTCGAGACAATACCATATTTTCCTTGGAGAAAACAAAATGGGCATACGGCCTCTGCAGTCATAGAATTTTCCACCACGAGACCTTATACCGAGGAGTGGGGAATGAAAATACCACGGTCGAGCTCGAAGGCGCACCGACTGCCCTAGGGCAGACTTATAGCGAATTCGGTACCTCGAACTGACTTTTCTGGCACCCGTGCGGAATCAGTGCGAGATACCGAATTCGCTATTAGTGTGTACCCCTGGTGTATTACTTACTTCATACCAAACAACTTTGTACGAAACGTGGCAATTGTCAGAATGTTATTCCGTTTGGGTCCGAATATTTTTGGGGTTGTCACATTTTGCCACATTCAAAATTGTTTTATAAATACAGACCCTCAAAGTACACAACTTTCCTCGATCTTTTGAAAATTATCTTTCGTATTTGGCAAAATGATATTTAAATCCTCCATATTTTCAAATGAACTGTAACATATTTCAATTTGAACAAAATCCCAAGAGTTTATCCAGATATTATCTTTGCCCATCTCTGTTCTCCAGCCGCTTCGCCGTGATTCATTCAAGCCTCCCTGACGACAAAATAGTAATAGGGGAAATGCGGCAACAGCGCGATGCGACTCTCCATACGTATCGGCAACTATGTATTTCCTACATTTATCGGCTAGCTTGGACTTCCACCGGTTCTGATGTTACATGGGGCGAATATACCATAAGCGCCGGTGGCGGAGAATCCTTGAAGCCTCATTCTGCCATTTCTCGAGTCTGACTCAGTACACGATTCATAAATTCATTATTATTTCAACGTACGGTGGTCTGGTGCGTTCAAACGCACCAGACCACCCTGCACGAATGTCTACTGGAGGCAACTATACCCGCAAAAACTACCTTTTTGCCGATTCCAGGACGAAAGTTGGTTGAAACGGTTTGTTTTCTACATTGCGTATACGCATACGCTGGTGCTACGTGGCTCGACTATACCAGTGGCGCCACCAACGGAGAAGCCTTGAAGCCTCATTCTGTCAGTTTTTCGTTATTATTTCAACGTACGGTGCTTATTAGCATTCAAACGCACCAGACCACCCTGCACTGATGTCTACTGGAGGCAACTATACCCTCAAAAACTTCCTTCTTGCCGATTCCAGGACGAAAGTTGGTTGAAACGGTTTCGCGTATACGTACACGCTTTTCCTAGCTTGTGTGAGCGTACGCACACATTCAAGGCCCGGTGAGACGGCAGCCTTAAGCGATTGTGTTAGGCTGAGCGGCAGTGGACCGCGCGCCGCCGTTGACTACCACGGTCGACACCGCGCGTTTTGCCAAACTCTTTCGCTTCTGTATTGAAAACAAAACGTGACTTACCAGTTTTGTTGATGAGTTCGGAAGGAAAAATGTCTGCTACATCGCGTGGAATGGTCAGATTTTTTCCCAGACCCTTAGTTTTGGAAATAAATTGAAAGATATCTTCAAAAATGGGTGCATTTCGGGTGTCATTTCCCCTTTGATCGTTGTTTAAACAAATTTAAATGATCATAATGCAATAATAACTTATATCGTTGTATTCGGGAGGGTTCGTAGAATAATTTGACGCAACGAGCAACCGAATAACTATTACCGTTTCGACACTAAAATTGTTCAAAGTTGAAAATTTGCAGCTTTTTTCAAAATCGATTTTATCAAATACTGAGTGTGATAGAACATTTCTGCTTGCGGATTCGTGTTCAGGGCGAAAACCTCTACAAGAATCACCCAGCGGATATTGCAGACCAAAAATCGTGATGGACAGTGTAATATATAGCTTAAGGCGGGGTGCCTAGTGATGGGACTCCCGAGTCGGTTTCCAGCGCTTCGAATCGGTCTTGAATGTCAGGCGACTACTTCGAAGCGCTTCGAACATGATTCGAAGCTTAAAAGTCTTGAAAAGTCTTGGTCGGCTTCGAAGTCTTGATGGGCTTCGAAGTCTCGAATCTCTTGGCTCGAAACCTCGGTAGGTACCCCGTGGTGAGGACAAATTTTATGGCTTTCCACCCTCGAAGAGGTTCGAACACCATTAAAAAGTGAGAAATGTCTAGGATTTCCGAATTTCTCATCAGATCTTTGCGAAAACGACGCCAATCGATTCCTTATGTTTCGCCGATGAAACTAACACAAAGAACGACGTAATTCGGACCATAATGAAGGAAATTCCATGAAAAATCGAATTATATCATTTGAAGCTGCCTTCGTTAAAAATAGTTCGATTTACTTGAAATTTGATATGATTTTCATCGAAAAACATAAGGAATCCATCGTTGTCACTTCCATATCGATACGATAAAGAATAAAGAATTATTTTATTTCTGAAACAGGTATGAATCCTCGGTCGACTGCAGGCTGCGGTCCGCAGCGATTCCAGGTCGGCGCCCTGCTGTCGAGGGTGAAAATGTGAAGTATTCATTTCAGCGTATTAAGAAATTCTTTATTCTTTATCGTATGGATATGGAAGTGATACCGATGGATTCCTTATGTTTTTCCGATGAAAATCATATCAAATTTCATGTAAATCGGACTATTTTTAACGAAGGCAGCTTCAAATGATATAATTCGATTTTTCATGGAATTTCCTTCATTATGGTCCGAATTGCGTCGTTCTTGGTGTTAGTTTCATCGGCGAAACATAAGGAATCGATTGGCGTCATTTTCGCAAAGATCTGATGAGAAATTCGGAAATCCTAGACATTTCTCACTTTTTAATGGTATTCAAATCCCTTCGGGGGTCGAAAGCCATAAAATTTGTCCTCGCCACGGGGTACCTACCGAGGTTCGAACCAAGAGTTTCGAGACTTCGAAGCCGATCACTACTTCGAATTCGTTCAGACTTCGAAGCCGACCAAGACTTTTCAAGAGCTTCGAATCATGTTCGAAGCGCTTCGAAGTTTTCGTCATATATATAGATTCGAAGCGCTTCGAAGCGCTTCAGATCCCATCGTTAGGGGTGCCACTAGTGCAACGGCGCGCCGCGCACGTTTTTTTCGACGCGCAAGGCCGATTTGTTGCAGAAAGACGTTCCCACTGGTGCAACTGCGTGCCGCGCACGGGTCAGATTTACGAGTTTCTCGGATTTTCGAGCAGTTTAGAGCACTTGAAAGGGTCGACTTTTACGAGGACGCGCGCGTCGAAAGCGATCGTGTGCGCGCTATGCCGTGATTTCTCTGCCACGCGAGCACGCGAATGCACGCCGCGCATCGTCGAAAAGACTGAAAAAAATGTGTATTTTCCAACGCAAATGTACTTTTTACTTTTACATATCATTTGTACGCGTGTATTTATGGTCTATTACTATTGGTTTATATATTAAAGCAAGCAATAACACGATAATTACTGCTGTAAATAGCAACAATTATACTGCCGCGATAGGTAACGTGTTTCTAGATATTGCATAATTGTAATACACTATACAGGGTGTCCGCGGGAACAGAAAGCAGCTGGATATTTCCTTACGTATTTGAGATAGAAAAAAAATGTTTATATGGAATTGCTTGTTTCGAGGGAGCAAAGTTATTAGCCCAGACGATTTTTTTCTTAGATTATTATTTTAAAAGATACGATGGTCAAGTTGGGTTTTTTAAATGGAACTATATATTTTTTTTAGAGATTACTAGATAGTGCGTTTTAAGACAAATTCAATAACAATGAAATTCAATAAATGATACACGTGAATTTCTTGTGCTATGATATAATCTCCTGCCTATGACCTACCTTTTTTCACACTACCTAAACAAAGGGCGTTCGTATTTTCATTATTGGTCGCAATGGTAACTACTCTCAATCTCATAATATCAGGTGAGCAAAAACCAACAGGACACCGAGATAGCGAATGACTGAGCGATGTTGAAAGTGATGGCGGAACTGTGGGAGGGAAGCCACGGCAGAGAACTTCTTCATTTCATTTGAAACACAATTTTCAGCAATCGGTGACCGCGACGTAGTAAACCCCTTCAAACATCTCAAGTAGTATGAAGTGTGAAGGCGTTGTTTCGGCTACTGACTAGAGCTGTACGAGTACTTGAATATTCGGGTAGCTTGAAATCCGAACCAATCCGGGACTCGGTTTCCGAGCCGAGCCAGGTACCCGAAAGAACCGAGCGGCTCGGATGGAACCAAGTACTTGAATTTTTTTCAAGCGGCCCGAATGAACCGTGCGGATTGGATAGAACCGAGCGGCTCGGATAGAACCGAGTACTTGAATTTTTCCAAGCGGCCCGAAAGAAACCGGGCGGATTGGATAGAACCAAGCGGATTGAATTTTTTCCAAGCGGCCCGAAAGAAACCGGGCGGATTGGATAGAACCAAGCGGCCCGAAAGAAACCGGGCGGCTTGGAAAGAAACGTGCGGTCCGAAAGAAGTTCGAGCAGATCGAAAACTATTTGTCCGATTTATTTCAAACTTGGTACACATATTCTTAATGGTATTATCTAAACTGTATGGTATCATTTTTTATGCGATAACCCATTCGTATATAATAAATGTTTTAAGTTTGCCTTGTTAGGTAAAAAATGAATAGTGATATTTACCTTGCTCTCATTTGTACAATAAATTTTTTCTTCTCAAATCCGTATGCTACCTTGTAGATATTTGATTAATGAACACTAGAATCATGGTCTTTCTGATGTTAGATAAACCTGGGCATAATAAGGCCCCCGGACTCGATAGAGTCCCGTCGGGGGTCGTGGCCTGCGTGGCCAGGGCTAATAAAGAACTGATACGCGAGATGGTGTCCGACACACTGGCGCGGGGTGTAATCCCGGCTTCGTGGAAGATGGCAAGAGTCATCTTGATCCCGAAGCCGGGTAAGGATCTCCTAAGCCCGAGGGCCTATAGGCCGATCTCCATATCAAAGGCCTGGGAGTACGTCATGAAGGAGATTCTGGAATTCCAGCTCGGCAGGGACCCTTTTCACCCGAACCAGTTCGGTTTTCGCCGTGGTGTCGGCACTATGGAGGCGGCCACCGAGGTAGCTCGGTTCGCCGATGTCTCCAGGGCCAGAAATCGAATCTGCCTCCTCCTCTCGTTCGACGTTCAGAACGCGTTCAACACCCTTCGTTGGGACGTCGTTCTGGACGAGTTGAGTAGGAGAGGGGTAGATAGACATGTTCGGGCGCTCCTTGCGGACTATTTTAACAATCGCGGGATCACGGTGCACTCCTACGAGGGCATCGTGGTCCGTGCTATATTCGCCGGGGTTCCACAAGGGTCCGTTTTAGGGCCCTTTTTTTGGAACCTCGTGTACTCCTCATCGAGTTGAACCGCCTCATCGCGGAGCTGGGCGGGGGCGGGGCGGTGCGTGCGATTGCGTATGCAGACGACCTCGCCCTTTTGTTTTCGGGCAAGGACCTCTCCCAGGTCAGGGCACAGATGGCTTTCCTGCTGCCGAGGATTGGAGCCTGGTTTAGGAAAACCGGCCTTTCCTTGGCAGCGGAGAAAACGGAGGCCATCCTCCTGACTGGCCACAGGATCCAGAGGACGGTCAGTCTTCGGATCCTGGATGCCGATGTCATCACGGCAGCCAGGGTCCGGTATTTGGGGGTAGTTTTTGACTGCCTCCGTAATTATCGGACCCATTTGGAGGAGGTCTCTGCGAGGGCGGATAGGGTCTCGGGAGCGCTTTCGGCGCTCCTCCCTAACACCAGGGGCCCATCCGTCTACGCCCGGAGGCTTTATTACTCGGTGTGGGAGTCGGTCATTTTATACGGATCGCCGGTCTGGGCCGTGGCGCTGGATAAGGAGGGGCCGCGTGCCATCCTCCGTCGTTCTCAGCGCACGGCCCCGATCCGATGTACGGCGGCATATAGGACTGTGTCCTTCGCCTCGCTCTGCGTTTTAGCAGGGCGAATGCCGCTGTACATCAAGGCCAAAATGGGGCGCGCGATTTTTTGCGCTAAAGCACGGGACAGGGATAACCCCACCCTTGGCGGCGATCCGGAAATTTTAAAGACGTGGGCCCACCTCCACAAAGCAGCTGCGTTGTCAGCTACTATGGAGGAGTGGCAGGCCGAGTGGGATGGGTCCCCACCCACCGGGTGGGTGAGACGCCTTATCCCTGCGGTCAGTACCTTCGTCGACGCCTCGGGCCCCTCAGTAATTTCGGACTACTGGTCCATGCAATTGCTGAGTGGGCACGGGTGCTTCCAACGATTCAAACATCGAATCGGGAAGGTACCCTCCGAGGCGTGTCTGGACTGCGGGGCGGCCCGGGATGATGCGGAGCACGTGCTCACCGCATGCCCGGTGCTCGCCCCCCAGCGCGAGGTGCTGGCCGCCGGCCTGGAGGCACCAGTGGAAGTTTCCACGTTGGTGTCCCTTGCCACGTCCTCCCCGGAGAAGTGGGCCGCTTTCAGGGAGTTTGCGGCCTCCGTCATGGGGGACCGCCAGGCAGCGGATGCAGAGGCCGACCGCCTCCTGCGAGCTGGGCGCGGACGTTTGGCCCGTGAGGCCGCGGCCAATAGGGCTCGCAACGCGTCTCAGACTCGGCAGGAAGAGAAAGAGGGTCGGCCCCCGCTGATAGCGACGGAGGGGAGTAAACCCCTACCAGCGGTGTCCCCATGACGGGATCCGCCCGCGTGATTTTATATAGTCTTTAGGGTTTTATTTTACTATATTATATATTTTAATCTAGCTCTAAAACATTTATTGGCGTAGAATTAAGTTTTATTCCGCGGCACGCGGCACCCCGGTAGACACGGGGTGCACCGTCGGACGACGGGGGCGTCCACCCTGTACTCAGGGTGGCAGCCCAGTTGGTGGCCTCCCCCCTCCCAAATAATACTTTGGGAGTGGGGGGTGTTAGCGGGGCCTCATCAGACATGATAGCGGCGCCCGACGGACTACATCAGAAGTTCCGGGCGCCGCCATGAGGCCCCAGGTGGAGACCACCAGAGGGGGTTTTTAGTGGGTATCCCGCCTAGTTATAGGCGGGGAGTCCCACATAACCCCGACATTAAACGTCGGGGTATGCGTAATGCATTTTCCCCCTCTCCAAAAAAAAAAAAAAAAAAAAAAAAGATAAACCTGGGCATCATAATTTGATACATCGCTCGGGCGCGTAATATTTATACAACATATGCCTTAATACATGCTCTGCACATAAGAATTAACGCGCAGTTGCACTAGTGGGACCCTGCCTTTACGCTTACATTATGGAACTCTTCCAGCGTGCAAAACTTTAAACTTCGATTTCTCAAAAACGGAGGCTCATTTTGATAATCGTCATTAGAGTTTTGTAACGCTAGGTGTACTATTACTGCGCGGGAAGAAGGCTCCTGGCAGGCGGTGCAGTCCACCGCTAGCTCCGCCTGAACTTCCGTCTGTGTACTTTGAAGTAGGTAAATGTGGCCGATTCCGCCAATAACAAAAACACGTGTGCCCTGTCTTTATGAGTGTGCAACAATCTGTGACAAAAACCAATCGTCACAGCGGCGGACTGCATCGCCCGTGACCGCCCGTCAGGAGTCTTCTTTCCACGCAGTAATAGTACATACTAGAGATGTACCGACTAGTGGCCGACTGGTCGGTTAAGCCGACTATCCGGCCACTTTTGTAGTCGGCGACTAGTCGGCGAATAGTCGGCAAAAAAGCCGATTGATCGGCTCCCTTTTTGTGAATATTTGTCCATTTTTCGTTTTCCTTTTCTAACAAGTTTTATAACTTTGCTATTAGAGATGTACTGAATAGTGGTCGACTAGTCGGTTAAGCCGACTATCCGGCCACTTTTGTAGTCGGCGACTAGTCGACGACTAGTCGGCTTCTTGGGGGCCGATTAATCAGCTAGTCGGCTAGTCGACCAAAACCCTAGTCGGTATATCTCTAGTACATACTTATACTACAGCTTCCACCGAGTGTCAGTCTAAATATAAAAATGTATAGTATTCCATTTAAAAAAAATTAAATTGATCTTCAAATCTCGTCAACAATTTGCTGTAGAAAAAAGTATTTACACAATATAATATCCCCCTCTGTACCAAACAATTCTCACAATAACAATTTTTTCATATCTTTAACGGCTGACGAGATATTCTAGCGTATCCAGTTACAGGAAACACACTGTAGAATTCACGCTACGTCATGCACCTACATATTTGTCGAAGTGCTTCAGAATATTGCTGCAATGTTTTCGCAATATTTTCGATGCCGCATTGCATGGTAATAATTTCGCAATGTTGCAGAAATATTGCAATGTTGTCTCACTATTGCAATATCGTAGCAATGTTTCTGTAATATTAAGTGCTGTGGTTTTACCCGTGATAGATCATTCAGATCGTTCGTGTCTTGTTAGGTTTGCACGTGATGTGCCGACTATAGAGCTTTACTCGAAGGACCATCCCTTTGTTGGATAAGGGAAAATAATTGTACACAAGTCTAAGTCTAATGAACGTATTGCGTTTATATTGACAGCTAAGTAGTTTCTATCTGCCTGCGAGGCGTACATCCTTTACCAAAGAAAACTACGAAGCCCAATCATTGGCTGTTAACGAAAACTGGGGTGAGAAAATCACGATTACTATTGGTCGCCTGAAAAAAGTCGGTGAAAGCAAGACCGTGGTGGGAAGACGTCGCTGGCGGAGGCAACTCGACTTTCCCCAACGCATGGACATAGGAATATAGGGACGGAGGAATAGTTGCGTGGGGTGAACTCCTTGCGGGAGGGGCGACGAGGTAACATACGCCTTGTTTCGTATTTCTGTGATCGCTTCTGATTGGTGCAGGCAGAACAGTGATTCGCGATTTTCGTGATCTGATTGGTGGAGAGCATAACTGTTCTTTGCACGCGCCACATAACCCCAATTTCTAATTTCGTTCGAAACATTCTCAAGTCCTCACTGTTCTTATAGAATCTCAGTTGTATATTTTAAACCAATGTAATCGTTCTTGATTTATTTAAATTAACGAATATTTCTTCACTTTAGTGAAAAAGTATAATGTATATGTGAATACTTTAGCCAATCAAATCCGTGCGTGCATACATTCACTATTTATGAATGTATATACAAAGAGGAGATATAATAAGAGGCGTCACTCCGGGCGGAACCTTTGAAGTCCTTACTTGACCTTGGCATTTAAATTGGTTGTCTATTCGAGCGGGATATTCAAATCGACTAAATGAACCTTACCGCAATTTGCTGATTATTGCCGAAGTTTACAGATCATTGCCGAAGTTTACCGATCATTGCCGAATGGGCATTTAAATTGGCTAGGTATATAGGGTAGATGTTCCAATTACCGTGCCTTTATCCTTAAAGAAGCTTTAATTGTTTAAAAATGCAACCTACTCGTTTGTAACACATACATTAATAGTTTAACTTAATTAAAAAAATTTCTTTCCACATTTATGTATGCGAGTTTTTTGTACGACTTCTTTAAGTATAAAGGCACAGTAATAGGTACATGGTACTGTAATTGGGACTTCTACCCTATTCGCTGAATTAGCACGTTTTGACTGTAACACAAGTTATTTTGAAGTATTTTATAAAAAATAATTCAATCAGGATTAAGAATTACGATCACAGTATTCACAGTGAACAAATTCACTCGAGGTAAATAAAAAAATCACGACCACCGTCGTGATTTACGTTAAATCACGAACGTGATCGTGAGTCCGCGATCACGGTGATAAATCCACTGTTAGTGATTTTGCACTCCATCCCTTCACATGCTGTATGGGTTGGTATCAGGGTGGCGAACTCTGGTTTCGATCTGTAGCCATGTAGCATGTAGAGGAGTGGGGGTAGATCCCCCACCATTATACCCCCAACCCACCGTCGAACCAATCAACGCCAAATGAAAATTTTGTGGGGAGTTGCCACGAGAGGCGCTCCCGGCGCCTCCTTGGATCGTGTGACGTCGAGAGGCGGGAGACGGGCATTGTGTCCCACGCTCTGAGACGAGATAGTCACCACGTGAATAAAGAATCGTTATTGTTAGATGTGTAGCCTCCTTGGAATCTTTAATCCTCACTGTTGTAACGGATAGTAAGCAGGAGTGGGCCTGCGTGGACGATATTCCCTAAAACACCACATTGGTAACCCCACATTGGTGACCCCGAATATAAGATACACGCCATAGTGCGCATCGACCGCGTGCGGAAACTGGACGTTTTGCACGCGACCAGCGGAAATCCAAAGGATCCGGGGAAGCTACGGTAACAACCAACGGGTCCTAGGAACGACAACGACACAGGGCGTGAAAGTCCGACAACACCCGGGAAACCGGAAGCGAAACAACCAACCAGGGCCATAACCACGTGGCGAGGCACATTACGCATCGTTCCAACATTGCGGTTCCGGGCGGACAACACGACCATAGCAGCGGGGCTAGAAGAGTCTGAACAGGAAGGAAACGTGCGTGAAGCCAACGTCACCGGCGCCTATCGTATCCAACGTGCGTGAAGCCAACGTCACCGGCGCCTATCATCTCAACAGCACCAGCTCGAGCAGCGCGTCGACGTCCTAGAAGATAGATCGACAGGGTATCAGCGGTGAGACGAGGCAGCAATCCCTAGAATAATAACTTAGCGCGGGGAAAAACGCGCGAAGATTGGCAATATGCCCGAACGCGACAGAGCGGTTGAGGATTCGGAACGCGCCGAAACGGCAGAAGCCGCGCTCGCGACCGCGTTAATCCAATTAGAAGCAGTGACAAAAACTCGGGTGGACGCGTACCGGATACCAAAAATTCCGTCATTTTTTCGCGATGACCCGGCGTTGTGGTTCATTCAAGTCGAAGCGTCACTGCGAAACGCGCGAATCACGGCCGACGAAACAAAAGCGGACTCGGTGTTAGCAGCATTGGACTACGAGGTGATTGCATGCGTTAAGGACTTAATTACTGCATCACCGCCGACCAAGGACATGTATGTAAAGATAAAAGAAAGGATAATTGCGACTTATTCTGCCTCTTCCGAGAGCCGTTTGCGAAAGCTACTCAAAGGACAGGTTATAACAGACGGCAAACCGTCGCAAATCTTGTGCCGATTGCGCAATTTAAACGACGGTCGATGCGACGACGCGATTATAAAAACAATATTTTTAGAACACCTTCCTGGTCAGTGTCGGGCGATTCTGGCCTCTGCGGACTTAAAAGATCTGCAAAAAGTGGCTGAAATGGCGGACCAGATTGTGGAAACCACGAATTTATCCTCGCAATACGTCGCGGCCGCGTACACGAAACCATGCGAGTGCGATGCTAAAATTGACAAGTTAACCGCGGAAATCGCGGCGCTCAGCGCCAAGGTCGAACGTGTCGCGAGACCTGGACGTTCCCAATCGAAGGGAGCCGTTGGTCGTTCCAAAAGCAAGGACCGGTCGGGATTGTGCTGGCCGCACAAAACGTTCGGTGCGAAGGCAAGATTGTGCAAGGGCTCGAAGGAATCGCCTTGCTCCTGGCCACAAAATACGGTTTCGGGGGGCTAGTGCGATCTTCTATCTCAGAGGCAGGGATAGAAGGTCAAACATCCATACGCCTTCACGTACGAGACCGCTGCACTGGGAAGATTTACTTAGTCGACTCGGGCGCAGAAATTTCTCTAACTCCGGTGGATGACGCGTCCAAGAGACAGCCCGGTAGTTTGAAGCTGTTCGCGGCGAACGAAACGCCAATTGACACGTATGGAGAATCACTTTGCACTTTGCATATCGGCTTACGTCCACTTACGTGGAACTTTTGTGTAGCAGCAGTACCGTTTCCAATAATCGGGGCCGATCTGCTGAATCATTACGGTTTACTGGTCGACGTGCGGGGCAGGAAGCTCATAGATCCGGGCATGAACACATTTACTCGGGGAATAGTAAAAACGGCTCCGGTACAGTCCATAAGCCCGGTGAATCCATCGCGAAAGTACGCGAGAATTATCGCCGACTTTCCGGAGATTGTCGGATTGGAACAACCGATTCCACAGGATCATTGGGGGGTGTTCCACCATATACTTACGAACGGTCCTCCCGTTGCGGGACGTCCCAGACGACTGTCCCCAGAGAAATTAAAAGCGGCAAAGGCCGAATTCAAGCGGTTGATCGAGCTCGGGATATGTAGACCATCGAGCAGTTCGTGGTCGAGCCCCATTCATATGACGCGTAAAAAGGATGGGAAATGGAGGATATGCGGGGATTTTCGTGGCGTAAACTCGATTACGACACCAGATAACTTCCCGACGCCTCATCTTCACGACTTTTCCGCGAATTTACATGGTAAAAAGATCTTTACGAAAATCGACCTCCACCGGGCATATCAACAATTGCCCGTCGCTCCCGAGGACGTACAGAAGACAGCGGTCACAACACCGTTCGGGTTGTTCGAGTTTATACGGATGCCGTTCGGATTGTCAAACGCGGGTCGGACGTTTCAACGATATATATATCGCGCGTTGGGGGATCTCGACGTCGTATTCGCATACATTGACGACATATTGATCGCGTCGACAACTGCCGAGGAGCACGAAAGCCATGTACGCATCGTGTTTCAGCGTCTGAAAGAATTTCACCTCCGCATTAATTTGGAGAAGTGCGAATTTGGCAAATCGGAATTAGAATTCCTAGGTCACGTAGTAAATAGTGAGGGTTGCAGACCTCTTCCAGAGAAAGTTCTGGCGGTGTCGAGTTTCCCCAAGCCGCGAACGATCGTCGAGCTTCGACGCTTCTTGGGGATGGTAAATTTCTATCGCCGTAATCTACCTCACGCCGCCATGGCCCAAGCACCTCTAAACGAGTTTCTCCGCGACTCGAAGAAAAACGATAAACGCGAGGTGCGCTGGACGCCCGGGGCGGAGGAGGCGTTCGCTAAGGTGAAGGACGACCTGGCGGGGGCGGCCCTGTTGGCCCATCCGTCACTCAGCGCGGAGACGCGCGTGGTTTGCGACGCGTCGGATATCGCGATGGGCGCGGTGATTGAGCAACGCGAAGAGAACTCTTGGAGGCCACTCGCATTCTTTTCACAAAAGTTTAGTCCGGCGCAAACAAGGTACAGCGCGTATGACCGTGAACTGACCGCGGTGTTCGAAGCGATAAAATACTTCAAACATTACTTGAAGGGTCGCGAGTTTAAGGTGGTAACGGACCACAAGCCCTTAATATATGCATTTAGGCAACGCGCCGATAAGGCGTCGCCTCGGCAGACGCGTCAACTATCGTACATCTCTCAATTTACGACGAATATCGAGCACATTCCGGGCGCGGACAATGTAGTAGCAGACTCGCTATCTCGAATCGAGGCATTGCGACTTCCAGTGGAGTTCGAATTGAACGAGCTGGCTGCGCAACAGGAGGCCGACGAGGAACTCAAGAAGATTCGCGACGCGAAGGACTTCCCGCTGACGATGAGGCGAATCCAGTGGGGTCCGAGTAATACGTCATTATATTGTGAAATGACAGGCGAAGCGATACGTCCATTCATTCCGAGCGTGCTGCGATCACGTGTATTTAACATGTTTCACCAGCCCGCCCACCCGAGCGCGAGAGTGACCGATAGGGTCATACGACAGCGATATGTGTGGCCAAATATGCACCGAGATATCGCTCGGTGGTGTAGGGACTGTCTACACTGCCAGCGGTCGAAGGTGTCGCGTCACGTGACGTTGGTGCCCGCAAAGTTCGTCGCGCCGGACGGGCGTTTTGAGCATGTTCATATGGACTTAATTGGTCCACTGCCTGAATGTAACGGATACAAGTACTGTCTGACCGTGGTGGACAGATTTTCGCGATGGCCGGAGGCAATTCCATTGCGGGATATCGAGGCGTTGACGGTGGCGCGAGCGTTCGTGGACAATTGGATATCGCGTTACGGATCTCCAAGGGTATTGACGACCGACCAGGGAAGCCAGTTTGAGTCACGACTATTCTCTGCGTTGTTAAAGTTGATCGGTTGCGAGCGTGTTCGTACAACGGCGTACCATCCAGCCGCAAACGGATTAATCGAGCGGTGGCACAGAAGCCTAAAAGCCGCGATCATGTGCCATTCGGATAGGGAATGGACGGGGGTACTCTCGACGGTGATGTTGGGATTACGTGCCCATGTTCGTCTACATACCGGTGCGTCGCCGGCAGAATACTTGTTCGGTACAACGCTACGGATTCCCGGTGAATTCGTATTGCCAGACGACTTCAGCCCCGATCCGCAGATATTCTTGGAGGAATTCCGCGAGTACATGAGACGGGTCAGGCCCGTGCCGGTCGAACACCGACATAGAAGGCGTGCGTTTGTATATAAAAATTTGCACTCGTGCACGCACGTATTTATGCGCGTCGGGGGCTTGAAGAAGGCCTTGGAGCAGCCATACACCGGGCCACACAAAGTAATCGAGCGCGTCTCGGACCGTGTGTTTAAGATCGAGATAAACGGAGCACCGCGGAGCGTAACGATCGAAAATTTAAAACCGGCTTATTTCGTGCCGGAGGATTTCGGCGAGGTGACCGCGGGCCAGATGCAGTCCGCGAGCGCGCCGGGTGCTGGGCATCAAGCGTTAAGAACGTACGAACGAAAAAAAAAGTGACGTTTGCGCCCGACGACAAAAGTACAAACAAGTGAAACTTGAGAAAACCAAAGACTGTATAAAAAAATCTTGTGATACTCAATGTAAGTGCAACAGCACACGATAAGCAATGTGATATAAGAGGTAAGAGATTATGCGTTGTCACTCGGGGGGGAGTATGTGGGGAGTTGCCACGAGAGGCGCTCCCGGCGCCTCCTTGGATCGTGTGACGTCGAGAGGCGGGAGACGGGCATTGTGTCCCACGCTCTGAGACGAGATAGTCACCACGTGAATAAAGAATCGTTATTGTTAGATGTGTAGCCTCCTTGGAATCTTTAATCCTCACTGTTGTAACGGATAGTAAGCAGGAGTGGGCCTGCGTGGACGATATTCCCTAAAACACCACATTGGTAACCCCACAATTTGCCGACGCCAGCGCCAACTAGTGAGACCGCGGCTAACCATCGCTGGGGAATCTGTTGTCGACGCTGATTGGCCGAGGTCTCACTCGTCGACAACCTTAGAGCATATAAACATGGAGGAAGCATGCAGTAGGCGAAAATGTAGAGGGCGATAGAAAGAGAAAGATATACATGTGGGACACCCCCTCTCTTTCTAACGCCAGGGGCGCCGCCTGGCGCTAGAAAGAGAGGGGGTGTCCCACATGTATATCTTTCTCTTTCTATCGCCCTCTACATTTTCGCCTATTGCATGCTTCCTCCATGTTTATATGCTCTAAGTCGACAACCGATTCCCCAGCGACGCTGGTTAGCCGCGGTCTCACTAGTTGGCGCTGGCGTCGGCAAATTTTCATCTTGGCGTTGATTGGTTCGACGGTCGGTTGGGGGTATAATGGTGGGGGATCTACCCCCACTCTCCGATAGGCGAAATGCTTACGATCAACCGGCCAGCGGGACACCCTGCTGTATACCAGGAATATAATGTGTGCATGCATATAAATAGTGGGATGAATTCAACACTTAGGAACAATAATATAAGTTTATATAAACATATGTTGAATTTCGTTTTGCCACGTTTTGCTTCACACTTACAGCGAAATTAGCGTTCCCGAAATTTTGCCACGAATTCTAATTAATTTTATTCGAAGGTTTATGAAAAATGGTAGATACTTTATACATAAGCATGTTGAAACTATGTCAGTTCAATCTCTTGATGAGAACACTATTAGTTGCGTATCAGAATATAAGTTTGCTAGAATTCGGAAATTTATGAACTAACTATAATATCGTTTTTAAGTGTTGAATTCATCCCTCAAGTGGGTCCCACGTATTAAGTTATACACTGTGTACTCGTTATCAATAAAAAAAAAATTTATTCTGTACAATTGTTACTTTAAAATTTATAAATAAAAAGCTCCCTATTACAGTTTTATACAAGCTGCCATTTAACATCAGGAGCAAATGCAATATTTTTAAGTTTGATGGAACGATTGCAGTTATTGAAAGGAAATTAAATACGAAGACTTTGTAAATCATCAAGGATAATAGCGTGCTAATCGATGGTTGCGTTAGGGCAAATGAAGTAACAGATTCGACATTTATTTACATTGTTATGCATTAAAATATTTTAAAGGATTATTTAAACTATGAAACGCAAATCTGTCACTTGTGTTTTTAAAACAATAAAATAGGTATATAGTCAGATCCAAATGTAACAGAGCAAAAGTTATCTATGACAAGGCTTTGGAAAATGAAAAAATAAAGGATAATGATCAAAGGGAAATGTACAAACCAGCAATCGATCGCGCAAACTAGATATTTCAGTTCCTCCATATCGTTCCAACATGATTCCCCTTTTTTGGTACTGCGGTTACAGCTCATTTTGAATTGAAAATAGGAAATATGCCACTGCGTCTTAATTTACGTTTGTACTATATTCCAAATTGAGCATTTGCTATGGTCTCCTTAAAACTTGATTAATATTCAATTGAATTTCTTTATGTTATTTATCGAAATATAATTTTGTATTTCCGTTGAAAACCAAAGGGGACAACCTGGGAATAATTGTAAAAAGAGTCAAAAACATGTGTTAAAGAAACTGTAGTCATTTGTTTGTTTTTTACTATTATCAAGATTTTTACCTATTACAATACATGTGAACTTTTCCTCTGAGAAACCTTTTTTTTCACCGGAAATTTATATGGATCGAAAGCACGTATCAAATAACATGCAAAAATAACAATTTTGAGTTTAGGAATCTATTCGTTGAAGAAATTACGCCTTCAGAAATTGTTCAATAATTTTTATTTAAAATCTTTTATTTTATTGCAACTTTTTGTCAATCTTGTAAAAAGGAAAATTTTTTGTTACAATATCTCGTAGTTGCGTGTATAACATAATATTTCCCATTGTCAAATGTGATATCCAAGAATTGTTTCATACATAATACTAATATGCATTTACTAAAAAAATAAGAATTATGTACAGTGGTAAGTCTGATAATGAATTTTCAACCAAAGAAACTTTTATTTGATTTCGTCGAGGGTTTTAATTAACAATATCTCAAATAATACTAAGCATTTTTTACAAAAATTTGACTCATTTAGTGGAATCAATAAATACTGTTAAAGTCTATATAATCATCTGCCAGAAAAGAAGAGTACTTATCGAAAATTATTGATAGGAGTAGCCTCAATTCTACCCAAAAAAATTCGTCCCATTTTCCTTCACCCTGCAGGTTGGAAAAATAATTTGGTGAATAAAATTTATGAAAAAAATTTTTAATGCAGTAGTACTCCTTTCATAAATACAGGACCGACAACTATATCTTTTTGGGCACCAATGTTTAAATGGGCTTTGGTGATCGCAGGAATAAGGGACCTTAATCGACCCTCCAAGTACAATTTCTCTTACTCAAACTGCAAGTCTTATGATCAGCGGTGCTATATGGTCCAGGTATTTGTACACGTGTCGATATTGATATTGGAATATTGAGATACGCTAGTAATTACACCAAAGAGCTATAACTTTATAAGAGGGCTTCGATACGAAATGAAGTAGGGCGAGAAATGATATTTCAAACAGAAGGTAAATAGTTAAAAACTTAAGAGTAAATGTCATCGGCGCACAGATTCGGTCAATAGACTGAATCTGTGCGCCGATAACATTTACTCTTAAGGGGGAACACCACTGTGACGGCCGGAAAAGTAGGCCATTTTTAATAATTTTTTTCAGGAATAATTTAGTTTTCATAGAAAATTTTTATTACCTACCTTTAGTACGCTGTCTTAAGAGACTATACAAAAAAAATAGAAGAACATCTATTAATTTTAATATATTAATTAATCTTCTAGACCCCCCATGCGAGCTGGTCGAATGTGTAATTATTGGAAGGCAGATCCGAAATCAAATTTCATTTTTTTTTTATAAACTATATGAGTGTAGTTTCCGTTGTGCGTACCGATTTCTTAATCAAATTATTTTTGTAAAAATGGTGCGCTTTAGAAGAAAATTTTCGAAAATCCGCGAATAAGATGGACAGTTTTTCGAGCGTATTTAAAAAAATTGATTTTCAATCAAAGAATCCGTACGCACAACGCAAACTACACTCATATAGTTTATAACAAAAAATTAAATTTAATTTCGGACCTGCTGTTCCATAGTTACACATTCGATCAGCTCGCGTGGGAAGATCTAGAAGATTAATTAATATATTAAAATTTATGCATGTTTTTCTATTTATTTTATTTGTATAGTCTCTTAAGACAGCGTACTAAAGATAGATAATAAAAATTTTGTATGAAAACTGTAAATTATTCTTTAAAAAAAATTCTTAAAAATGGCTTACATTTCCGGCCGTCACAGTGGTGTTACCCCTTAAGTTTTTAAAAATTCTCTAAGGTCGAAATTCTAAATTATTTTATTTAGAAGGTAAATAGAATATCATGAAAACAAGGGGTTAGAAAAATATACTGTTGCACGTGTTTATTTTAAAATATTATTTCACAGTAACGCTAACTATTCGAATGTCATCATAAGGCTTGTCAGTTTTTGGATTAGTTTTCACTTGGCTGATGTTTTGTACAACTTCCATTCCCTTTACTACTCTTCCAAATACCGTGTGCTTATTATCCAACCAAGGCTGCAAGAAGTATTAAATTACAATTACAAAACTCTGAACCCTCGTCGCGTTGAAGTGTAATAAAACTTATGGCACAAAAGAATCTGGCTTACAGTTGGCATTAAAGTAATGAAAAACTGACTGCCGTTTGTGTTTGGTCCTGCATTGGCCATACTTAAAGTGTACGGTCTATCGTGTTTTAAATGTGGCCTAAATTCATCTTCAAATTCACCTGCCCATATACTTTCCCCACCGGTACCAGTTCCAGTGGGATCGCCAGTCTGGATCATAAACCCTTTGATTACCCTATGAAACACGTGTCCATTGTAATAACCATTCTTCGAATGGACACAGAAATTCTCCACTGTTTTTGAAACTTCTTTCCCGAATAGATTCAGATGAATGTCTCCAAGAGTTGTATGAATAATTGCAGTATCAAAAATCTTTTGCACATTGGCAGCCTCGGTAGAAGAAATGATATCCTCTTTAGACGGTCTTTCATTGAAAACATCTCTGTCGCATTCTTGACTTTTGGTGTCCTCCGGCTCCCTTCTTGTAAACATATAAAATCTATTCTTTTTATAAGCTGTACAAAATAGGGTGGGATCGGGACGATTCATTTCCAGTGTTGGATTTTCCGAGGCTTCCATTTCAACGGTCAGAGCAGCTGTAGTTCTCCTTGCTTTTCCCTTTGTTTTTTTAAAGTACGCAGAAATTATTTCAAAGAAAAATTTAGCTACAGTGGTATAGGAATACTGTGCATTTCTGTTGCATAAATACCTGGAATAGGGCTAGCTGCATAGGACGAATATTTTCAGGTTTTCCCATGATTCTAATACATCGATTTGTATACAAATTTACAAGCTTTACACCTAACATCGTGCTGTATAAAATCATGTAACCAGATTCATCAAAAGTTATGTTTCCCAAATTTGTCTCAGTTTTATCCAGCTCCCTTTCAACGGCCATTCTGAAAAATTCATTACTATCACAAAACTGACACTCCAATCTTCAATGTGGATTTACTTTTAAAAGAAATTATACCTTCGCCCAAATTCCATATTAGGTAGTTGCTGCGTCATTTGTTGCAATTCAGAAAACCTTTGCAGCGTTTCATCCAATACCCTATATAATTTTCCAGTACGAAAATTGAAAACTCTAACTTTCCTATCTCCACTGAGGGAAGCGAACTTCTTGCCATCTGGTGACACTGCTAATCCACACGGATAAGTCTTATTTTTCGCAAATTCAAATAAATCTGTGTCCAGCTTCGAGTCAAATGTAACACATTTGGGAAACCTGTATTCCATTTTAGGTCCTGTCCAATATTCCAAAATTCCTGCTTTATCCACGGAAATGCATGTTTCGTACACAGGATTGTACTGCAGGCAATTAGAATTTGTAGAAGTATTGTTAGGCAAAATACATGGAGTACAATACTTATGATAACTTTTCTTACTTTCATAGCAACAACAGGTTTAGTATGTAGTTTCTCAAACACGTGTAATGGTATCTCCGATCCTTGCCCATCGTAAATGAATATTTTATTCGAGTCTTGAGCAGAGATTGCGACAGCGGATATGGCATCACCGGGTGAATATATCCACTCGCAACAAAGTGGCAGAAAATCTAGCTTTATCATATTAATCATATCTGAAAGAAAATTTCAACTTATCGAATGATTAAAAAGTAAGTAAACATCAGAAAGTATTAGAATGCGCAATCACTATCCAATACTTACCAAAATTGATAACATCGAAAATTTTAATTGTTTTATCTAAGCTAACTGTACACGCATGAACACCATTGCAACTAGCAGCCATAGACTGTATAGCCATCAGGTGCGCACGAAAATGTTTCACAAATTCTATGAGCTCTTCTTGCTTCTTCCAAAATTTAACGTGTCCATCGTAACTACCAGTTACCACATAATTCGATCTGTATTAATACATGGGAACAAATTAAATCAGAATTACTGTTGGCGCATGACAGGAAATAACAGATTAATAAATATAATAATGATTACTGACTTTGTCACTAAGATATGAGTAATTACGTCTCTGTGCATATAAGATTTTTCATAACACTCGCAACATGGTAAGTTGTCTATATACACTTGCTCGTATTCTAGAACTAAAATATACAATGGAAAATTCAATGAAATGAATTTGTTGCATTAAGATAAATATATGAAATGTTATATAGAAGAAACTTTTGTCTAACTCGTCGAGACTACTAAGTTTAAGTAGCAATATTACAAGATATGAAACTGCAAGCATTGATATCAAACATTTAAAATGCGCAACCAGACTCAATAAATAATGCAACGAATAGAGATAAATTCGATAATACTATTTTCTTAAATACATCTGTACACCGTATAATCGTGATACAAACTAACTATAGAGTGTCATATTAAGTGAAAGAAAATGAGAAACTAGTTGGAGCGCATATGAGTTTTATTTAATAGTTTCGTGTACAAAAATATCGAAACATCACAGTAGACTTAACAGATATAGGTTATATGTATGAACCTTTCTGTTTCTTTTGAGGTACAGCTTCTGAAGGTAGTGGCCCTACCCAATCATCCTCGTTATCACTTTCACCGTGTTCTCTTTTATTACTCGACATTATTATAGAAAGAAAAAAGAAAACTACGTTCCGAGAAATACCGACTTTGTTTGGGATTAAGGTTAGGGATGTTCGATTCCGATTCGATTCTTCAGAAAATCGAATCTTCTTTTGGTCAAAAAATCGATTTTTTTAATTGATTCTCTGCTGTTCGATTTTTTTGAGAATCGATTCTTTACACGAAGTATCGATTCAGCGATTCTGTTGCGGTTTCCGCTGGTATTGTTGCGTGTTTTCGCGGTGATTTTTAAAATAGAACGCGGGTTGGTGCCCGTGGGGTGCTAAAGCACCCTGCTCGTCGGAGTGCGCGGGTATTATGAAATAAATCAAACTATTTGCTCTGGTAAAACTTGTATATATATATATTTTAAAACTTTAGCGATTGCATTTATGCGTGAGAACAGAATTTTTCCGTCAGAATCTTCCGTCAGAATCGTTCTGACTTCTCGGAGTCCTCCGTCGTTGCTCCTTCCCTCCTCGAACGTGGTGCCCCTTCCATCCTTGGGCGTCCTCCCAGTCCTTAGGCCAATCAGGGTAAAGGATGAGCCAGATTCAAAGGGTAGGCTGTGCCGTGGCTGTCCGTCCGCCCCCGCGAATCGACGTCCATCTTTCCTTCTAATTCCGGGTGGTGGTGGAAACTCTGTGGAAGCGCGCTTTTCCGTTACACAGCGGGGTGCCCACGTGGGAAGAGAAAGTTAGGCTCTGCTCCGAGGATCGAGCGTACAACCCTTGAAAGAAATTTATGACTTCCCGCGCGTCGCCAACACTTCAAGAGTCAATTGACACTGCTAAAGACTAACAAAGGACAAGGCCTTTTCAAGAGATTACGTGACTTAGAAGAAACTCGCGATTCGTTTCGGGTCTGTTTATTGATGTCCTCTTCCTGTTTTCGAACTCTGCCTAAGATCTTTCCCACGTATGCCACCCGCATCGCACATCCTTAATAATACTTTCTTAATCATACGCAAACATCTACTTTCAAACTTCGCTCCTAATTTACCTATCGATAATATACATTTCCGTGGCTACGTTCGTGTGGTCACGCAACAGTATAAATATGTGTGACTGCGTGAAGTTAGTTATAAGACATAGGAATATCGAGGTTAGATGTAGAGCGAAATTCAAAATCCTTTTGTACTGAAAGATAGATATATTATAATTAGATTCGAAGCGTACGAGAACCTAGGGGTGCATTCAGTAATTCTCAAAACTACAGTTAGGCCAAGCGAGGATAATAAATAGCTTAACTTTTCCTTCCACATCTGCGTGCCAAATTTCAATGAAGGGGCAGCTGCTCGTCTTGTAAAACCATTTAAAACTCTGCTTTCCCTTTCAATAATTGCCGATGTCCTGTTAGGATAAAAACTCAGCTCGGGGGAGGCTGAAAGTCATAAAGTCATAAACTTTGCGCCGGTGACGCCGTCTTGACCCTGAGGGTTGCGCTTACCTAGCTGTTAGAAATGTATGTACTGTACGCAGCCTATGTAAAGTATATGTAATCGGAAAGCGTGCCTCGACCAAAGAGGAGGTATAATAAGAGGCGTCACTCGACAAGGACAGAGATAACCTAGGGAAATCACTAGACAACCAATTTAAATGCCCATTCGGCAATGATCGCTAAGCTTCGGCAATGATCGCTAAGCTTCGGCAATGATCGGTCAACTTCGGCAATAATCAGCCAATTGCGGTAAGGTACATTTAGTCGATTTGAATATCCCGCTCGAAATAGACAACCAATTTAAATGCCAAGGTCAAGCAAGGACTTCAAAGGTTCCGCCCGGAGTGACGCCTCTTATTATACCTACTCTTTGCCTCGACCACCAGCCGAGAGTGGAGGGAAGCGCGAAGGAAGGGCCAAGGACGGAGAGATAGCAGAAGGACAACCCACTAGCGAAGCTTGAGGGACAACACCGTCTTGATTGGGCGAAGGGATCCGAGGAGGGAGTCAGAAGAACACGCCGAAATTGGAGGAGTAGGGCGCTCGGAGGTGACAAGCGAGGAGTTAATTTGTAGGAAGACAGATCGAACTTGTTAGCAGAGTAGTCAACCTCTAGCTAATTATTAAATCCAAACATAGAATTTATTCTAAAGAGTTTCACTTTATTTCCATCTCATCATTGAAATTCCCGCGCCACTCGTGAGCTGAGTGCTTCAGCGCTCCACGGGCACGGACCAGCCGCCTACTTAGAAATCCCCACAGAATCGCGCAACAATTCATAGGCTGTTGCGCGATCTATTGGAGATTGTTGCGGTTTCCGCTGGTGTAAATATGTGTGATTGGAAAGGTACGAGAATATGGGTGCGTTCCACTTGCGCCCAAATCGCCCGCAATGCCCGCGATTTTCATTAAGGTGGGTTCTCCTATACGCGACTGGACACAACGTCAAGAATTTCAAAGTCGATTTTCTCGAAACTGAAGCGCGATATAAAAACAGTTACTCTTTCTTTTCGACGTATAACAAGTAAATAAGTCGAAAAAGAGGAATAAGATTTTTTGATATTGTGCTTCATTTTCAAGAAAATCGACTTTGAAATTCTTGACGTTGTGTCCAGTCGCGTATAGGAGAACCCACCTTAATGAAAATCGCGGGCGTTGCGGGCGATTTGGGCGCAAGTGGAACGCACCCTTAATATACTGTTGCGTGGCCGTCTGGGAAAAAGGCTCCTCTCCAGGGAATTCAGGCGCAGGACGAATGCCCGTGGAGCGCAAAAGCGCTCTGCTCCTTGGACGCGGATTTTTAAAGATAATATAAAGAAAACGATAATAATAAAGACGATTATGTAAGATAGAACAATTGGAACACAAATAACTGATAACTTTAATGAACTCAATAAACGAATTTAAACGATACAAATTTATATTTAACAAGATTTATTATCGCACGTCCGTTCACTTTCGCTCTCGGGATTCAATTGAAGTTTTCAAAGGCAAACGCTTTTACATCTTTTGTTCATTACAAGATGTCCTTAAAATCTAAGAGCCAATAAAATATTTATTAACTAAATTCCTATTGGTTAATCTATTTCCTTCACAATTATTGATTTTTAGAATCAAGCGTTTAACAACATTGCTCTGGAATTTTATCTAGGAGAAGGGATCAAAGTGCAGTTCATTTATTCAAACACCCGTTTCCAAGCGGGTATTGATTAATTTATAAACTTGAAGTTTTCTCATTAGAAGAATCTCTAACTATTTTCAAACCCTTCGGGCTTGTGCGAACTTCGCTTTGTTTCCCTTTCCTATTACACTCGTGTGATCCGTTTCGAACTTCGCGCTTCTAAAGTTTGTGTTGAACGCCGCTAGAGCGAGGATCGCAACTCGCAACAATACTACTACTAGGTTAGTAGAGGATGCCGCATGCTTAAGCATTTGCTTAAGAATAAGTAGCGACTATGAATACCGGCGTTGCTTAAGACTAAGATCGTCTTAAGCATTTGCTTAAGTCCTCGCCTAGTTTCATATTCGGCAAATAAGCATCACCTTAAGCATTTACTCAAGTATTTACTTTGTTAAGTAATCCTTATTGAATCATGTTTCATAGTCAGCTCTTAAGATGATCTTAAGAACGTAAGTATTCATAGTCGAGTAAGAACTTCTTATTGGAGGATAAAGCGATCTTATTCTCGCAAAGTGAGGTTAGATTTTCAAGTCAAGGTTTTAGTGGACTTAAGACGGGAGTCGGTTGTTATTTCGGGGTTTTATTTTTCGAACCGTGACGGCAGAACGGTCACTCCGAGAAATCAGCAGGCAGTAGGTTAGTAAGAAAGAGCTTTGAAAAGGAAAAGTGTATCATTTTAAAGAAGTTTATTTTGTACCTTACAATCATAAGGGTAATCATCTATATACTATTTCTGTTTTTTTTTTTTCAAATATTATAGTACTACTAAAGGAACGTTAAATAATCTTGGAATCAATCTTCCTGCTTGTCCCAATCTATTGCGCCATCCACGTGGCCTATGAAACGCAACAAATTCCAAAACAGTTACCATGGAATTAATGAATGTCGACACTGACATTGAAAGTATAGAAAGTCTGAGCGACAATGAAGATGAATATGATCTTGTGTGGACTGTGAGACTTCCTAAACGTTATATTCGTGATGGGCAAAACCCCTTTGAATTCTATAATGAAGAAGAATTTAAAAAACGTTATAGATTTAATAAAGATTCAGTACTTCATGGGATTTTACCGAAAATAGAAGAAGGTCTGGCATAAATTAATAAACGTGGCCTGCCCATCGTTCCACACTTTCAGCTACTTGTAGCTCTACGGTACTATGCGAGTGCAAGTTTTCAGGTAATTTTAAAAATACGATATCTTATTTCTACTATCTGAAATATTGATAATTAAACTTCTAAGAAATTTAAAGACTGTAGTTGGCGACACCATGCAAATATCTCAAGCAACAATTTCCAGAATTGTGTTCAGAGTAAGCTGCTTGCTGGCAAGTTTACTTTTTGAATATATAAAATTCCCAATCGATCCTCGGGCACGTGACGAGAATCGTAGACTGTTTTGTGAACTTGGGAAAGGAAATGGTGCAATTGGGTTACCCGGCATTGATGGGGCCATCGATTGTACGCATATTAGATTAGTCTCAACAAGACTACGAAATATTAATGAAGTGTTTAGAAATAGGAAAGGATATTTTTCACTCAATTGAAATATATTACAGTTAATCGATTAAGTGAGTGAATACGTCATTTTGTAGTCTACAAATTTCTTACTTTATTATTTTTTTTAAATTATGATCTTTGTTGTAGGTTGTCGTTGGCCCACACATGCAGATTCTGGATATTGTGCCACAATGGCCCGGTAGTGCCCATGACAGTCGCATTTTTCAGAATTCTGCACTGTACATGCGATACACAGAAAGGGAATTGGACGGTATGCTGGTTGGTGACAGAGGATATCCATGTCTACCATTCCTAATGACGCCTCTTGCAAATCCACAAACGGATGAAGAATTGACGTAAGTATCTTTTGTGGAATTATCAAGTTTTTTACTACAAAAAAAAGTTATATTAATTGAAAATTATATTATTGCAGGTATAACAATATCCAAAGTCGGACCAGGATAATTGTAGAACGTACATTTGGTATGTGGAAGCGCAGATTCGCATGCCTATCTCGAGGGTTGGGAACTAAACTTCTGTGCTCTACTTCCATTACTGTAGCTTGTGCAGTATTGCACAATATGTCCCTAATTTTTAAGGATGTATTGCTCGAGGATGATGATGAGTTTGTGGATGATGCAGAAGTACCTGTACATGCAGCGCAAGGTGTACAGGATATAAATGGATTTGTCGCTCGCGAGGCACTCATTAACCGGTTGTTTCAGTAACCGTATTTTTACTGTGTTTTTGGCAAGGTACGGTCTCTGGTGAAAAACAAAAAATAAATATGGTTGAACGTAATTTAAATGTATTTATTAAAATACACTCTGCTCAGTAAAGTAAGACAAAACGGAGTATTCGCTCGTGCAAACAACATAGACCTCGACCCATACTCACAGTTATATGTATATGCAGATTGTTCAGAAAAATATACATGAAATAAAATAAGTATGCGATTCCATACAAAAACAACAAATCAATGCACTTGTACTTTCTTAATTGTTATTTCAAACGTGCCACGCAGAGATGTGGAAGAAGTCGTATAGGCACTACGTGTTCCTCGCGTACTCTATTAACGCAATGCCATTATTGACAGTAAAATAAAACTGTTATATATATACTGTATGGTAGTGTTTTATTATACAATACAGCATGTATTATGCATGAGCACTTAATAGATATAATGAACGTAAATATAATAATAAGTACAAATTAAAAGTGTGTATTGCCTTTCTGTATTGCCTCCAGCTCTAATTTGTATTTTTCTTTTAAAAATTCTATTTCTAACTTTCGTTTCAAGTCTTCGTGTTCAAACTTAGCTCTATTGAAACGTTGTTCTTCTTCTATAATGTCTTTAATTCTTTTAATTTTTAATTCTTCTAATTCGCCTCTTCTGTTTTTTCTATTATTCTGTGTAATATCTGAAAAGAACAGAACTAAAGAACAATGAAAGTATTTTCATTAAGAGAAACTTTGGTTTCAATGTTTTTACCAATGTTGTTGATTGCATTTTGAATTATTTGATCCGTGTCTCGACTCATGGACTGTTCATTGAGACCATTCTCCAATTCTGAACTATTGACTACTCTTATTGCATCATCCAGACTTTCTACTACATTTTCTGATAGTTCTCCATTGAAAACCGCTTCTCGTAAATCTGAAATATTATAATATTTATGATATATTTAAGCTAATGTCATCATCATTGTATCAATATATAAAGTTACAGTAACTAACTCTTTACTGTTTCTTCGTCCCTTACATCCGAGGAGAAGAGCACAGGAGCCATAGCCATTAAATGTGGCGTAATTTGGGCTATATCGGGATCGATTTCAACAGTTTTTTCGGGTGGACCACCCCCTGTTCTCATTAATGCCTGTTTCTCTTTGGTAATAGCATCTCTTTGTACGCTCTTCTGGTTGGCCCACATTTTTTTCAACTGTTGTACATTTCTCTGCAATGATTAAATAAAATAATGTATAAAGTGCTTTGTTAATAAAGAATTAATAACTTTACTTATACCCAGATAGCACACAGACGTCCTAGGATAGTTTTAGACGCTGTGTGCTACCTGGGTATATATTGTACACGTACAGGGTGTTTTGCTGCAGGTGTCGGAGAATATAAGAGGTGATTCTAGACATTAAATTAACAAAAAAGAAACAAGCATAATGAAATTGTGGTTGAGCCTTCATTTATTAGTTATAATTGTTCTCCCAAGCAGAATATTCCACGTCTTTAAACACTTATAACTAATAATTGAAGACCTTACCGCAATTTTTTTATTCTTGATTTTCATCTTACAATTAGTTTAGTGCCTCGAATTGCCACTTACATTCTCCTGAACTGACACCTAGAAACACTCTGCATATTAATAACTTTCCTTTGCTTCGATACTTCATTTTCTGCTGGACTTTCATCGCAATTTTCAAATACAAACTAATAATAATGCAAAGAAACTAATTTCTTACCCGTCCAGTAATTAGATTCGATGTATTATATCTTTCGGCAATCTCTCGCCAGGCCTCCTCTTTATCTTTTAAAGTAGTCGTATCACTCTTTTTTTTTCTATAATATGAGCGAATTCTTTTAAAATATTTAAAAAGAGACGTTTTTCTACATCTGTATAATGCTTTTTTGCGCTCATCTTTATATTATTCAACTTTATTACGTCTGTACAATAGGGACCGCGTAGTTGAAAAAATAACGCGCTACACAGAGTACGCGAGGAACCCCCTTGTGGCGGTGCGGGAAAAGAAACACAAGATGTACTTTCAATATCATTCCTGATTGGGTAATTCCGCTCGGCTACACGGGAAAGTTTCCGACGTTTGCCGAACGCAATATAAGAATTGCTTAAGCATTTGCTTGACTAAGCACGGCTTAAGCACCATTTTCTTGACTAAGCAAATCTTAAGTTCGGACTATGAAAACATGACTTCTTAAGCTTAGCTTATTCGAATAAGGCTGACTTTGTCAAGACATTCTTAAGCACATGCTTAAGTAACGACTCTGAATACCGCCCTAAATGGCGTTGTTTCGCCGCCCCCCCCCCCCCCCCCCCCTCGCCCCTCACCACGCTGCGCTAGGTTACGTCTGTCTTCGTTGCACTCAGTAATCAGTTCAATTCAGTTGCACGTGGCCGCCATTTGCCGCCATTCACTGCCATTGTATCTGATTGTCAGCAATCATCAGCAATTGTCAGTGTGTAACGTTCCCAAATGGAGCGTTGCCGTTAGTTACAGGAGATTCTACAAGTAGAGCGGTTTACTCGTAGAATGATGGGATTGGTTGAATTTTATATACAATAAAAGTTATTAATTAAAAAAACGTGTACTTTTAAATTCTGAATTGTTTGAGCTTAAAAGACTTGCACATCTGTTTTCCGGATATTCGAGAACAAAACTTTTTTTGCTTTTTCCATCTCCGGGTTTATATTCGAATCTCCGGGTTGGAATGTGTGGCACTGCGGGATTTATATGGTGATAAGGTGGCAACCCTGCTCGTGACGCTAGGTCGATAAAATATAGAACGAAAGTTAGTCAACTTCCCAGATAGCACAGGACGTTTTAAAAACGTCCATTTTACGTCCATTTTAGGTCTGAACGTCCACGGCTTGATTTGTGAAAATGGACGTTCTTAAAACGTTTTCTGGACCTTTTCTGGACGTTTTATGAACGCAAAACGCCCAGAAAACGTTTTAAAAACGTACTTTACGGACGTTTTAAAAACGTACTTTACGGACGTTTTAAAAACGTCCTTTTCCGGACGTTTTAAAAACGTAGTTTCCGGACGTTTTAAAAACGTACTTTTCCGGACGTTTTAAAAACGTACTTTTCCGGACGTTTTAAAAATGTCCGAAACAGGCGTTCAAAAGAGGCTGTGCGCCATCTGAGAAATGTCGTTAGATTAGGATACATTAGTTGAAGGAAACCAGGGATTGTAACCACTGTCTAACCCAACCATCCACGAAATATGGATAGATCGTACAGGTAAAGCCTAATTAAATCTACATACATATATACATAAGTATACATACTGGTACATATAAATGTTTATGAACATTTGCTGAAAGAAACAATGGAAAACCAAAAACACAGAGGCATTTGTTTAAATGATTCTGACCGAATGTTTGCAAACCGGTTTTAT
This sequence comes from Andrena fulva, assembly GCA_946251845.1. NCBI lineage: Eukaryota > Metazoa > Arthropoda > Insecta > Hymenoptera > Andrenidae > Andrena > Andrena fulva. The sequence continues at coordinate 15,067,469 of OX276333.1, read as the reverse complement.
ACAGTTTTTATATTGTTTTCATACAGTTTTTATACAGCTTTCATAACGTTTTTGTACAGTTTTTGTATATTTGTTTCAGTATTTGCGGTCAAAGGTATGTAGTTCTAGGTTAGGGTTTGAATAATTTTTCAATTTTAGGTTAACGTCGTTGATGCCCAATGGATATTGTATTGCTATTTAGTTGGCCTCGGCAGAAAAGGGAAAGAAGATTTCCATAAATTAAACGTAGCAACGGTTTTAATATATGTAACTATCACCTTTATTTTACTGTTCCCAATATTGATTACTGTAAAATTCAATGTATTTTCTGTATATTCGACCTCCTACTAACATGTTCTTGTATCTATTGTAAGTGCATATAATCTGTATTATTTCTGAATTAAATAAATGAAATAAATTGTTATCGAGTTTGATCTCATTTTGAAAACCATTTACTTGCTTAAATTTTTATTAAATCGAACCAGCCCCGTCGAACGTCCTGAAAACGTCCTAAAAACGTTTTAAAAACGTCCAGAAAAGGTCCTGAAGACGTTTTAAAAACGTTTTAAAAACGTCCAGAAAACGTTTTAAAAACGTCCAGAAAACGTTTTAAAAACGTCCAGAAAAGGTCCTGCAAAACGTTTTAAAAACGTCCAGAAAACGTCCTGAAAACGTTTTAAAAACGTACTGGTTTGTGAACATGGACGTGTTTAGGACCTTTTCTGGACCTTTTCTGGACGTTTTTAAAACGTCTTTGTGCTATCTGGGTTAATATCGCTTTGTCGAGTTAATAAATTATAATTTGACGCTCGGTCGAAAAGAAATAGTATTTGACACGTAGTCGATATAGAATTGTAATTAGACGCTTGGTCGAAAATAAATAGTAATTAACGCATAGTCGATGTAGAAAAATATAACGTAATGATACGATACTAAATCCTTAATTGGGTATAAGATCGCGACGCTAAGTCGGAATAGAAAAATGACACTTGGTCGAGTTTGAATGTTTAAGTTGAGAGAAGAGTATTCTTTCTCTCGTGCTTTGAAGGTGCTTCCAGTTGCCTATCAGCTGGCCCACGCTTTCTAGGATTGGTGCTGAAGGGCTAGTGAAAGCGGCTTCAGTTGTAGATTCCACGTTGCTTAGGTGCCTATTTAAGCAGCCTAAGATGGGAGCCGGGGGGCTAGTTAAAGCGTCCTCGGTTGGAGTTAGAATATAGGCGAATCTTCCTCTCGTGCTTTGAAGATGGTTCCGGTGCCTATCAGCTGGCCCACGCTTACTTGGTTTGTAGCTGAGGGGCTAATAAAAGCGGCCTCCTATGGAAGTTGAGGAACTGGCTAAAGCGGCTTCAGAGGAACTTGAGGGGCTATTTAGGGGCTTTAGAGCGGCCTCCTATGGAAGGTTCGGTGTCAGGACCAAGTCTGCTCTCTGCTGCTGGCGCGCCTATATTTATACTCATCCGTGAAACCTTGCCCGCTCCAATCACTTGGTGCGCGATCTAGCGCACCAATTGGATTTCACATCCGGTTCGCGCCACTCGCGCACTACACTCGATTTATTCGGCGTCCGGTTGATCGTACGTTTAACGTGTTGCGCGATTTCGTGGGGATTTCTATAAGACTGGTGGGTCCGTGCCCGTGGAGGGCTGAAGCACTCAGCTCACGAGTTTGCGCGGGAATTTCAATGTAGGAAATTAATAAATATAAGACGTCTGAATATTTCAATGTTTGAAGTTTTAATATGTAGCTCGACGTTAGCTGTTCTACTCGCAAGTTCGATCTGTCTCCCTACAAATTAACTCCTCGCTTGTCACCTCCGAGCGCCCTACTCCTCCAATTTCGGCGTGTTCTTCTGACTCCCTCCTCGGATCCCTTCGCCCAATCAAGACGGTGTTGTCCCTCAAGCTTCGCTAGTGGGTTGTCCTTCCGCCATCTCTCCGTCCTTGGCCCTTCCTTCGCGTTTCCCTCCACTCTCGGCTGGTGGTCGAGGCACGCTTTCCGTTTACATACGTACTTTACATAGGCTGCGTACAGTACATACATTTCTAAGAGGTAGGTAAGCGCAACCCCCCCAGGGTCAAGACGACGTCGCTGGCGCAAGGTTTATGACTTTATGACTTTCAGCCTCCCCCGAGCTGAGTTTTTACCCTAACAGGACATCGGCAATTATTGAAAGGGAAAGCAGAGTTTTAAATGGTTTTACAAGACGAGCAGCTGCCCCTTCATCGAAATTTGGCACGCAGATGTGGAAGGAAAAGTTAAGCTATTTATTATCCTCGCTTGGCCTAACTGTAGTTTTGAGAATTACTGAATGCACCCCTAGGTTCTCGTACGCTTTCTGAGTTCAGGTATCAGCTACTAATATTGTACGAGCACGTCTGAAAAACTGGCATAATAAAACCCTCGAGAAGCACAACGCGCTCTACGTGCTTACGAGTCCTGGCAATAAACTCTTCCTCGTCCCCGTTCCAATCTCGTTTAAAACCTTCCAGATGTGTTGTTCGTTTCAAGCCCGCATGCCTACAATAAATCTTTCCGCTACAAAGGATTTTGAATTACGCTCTACATTTAATGTCGATATCTCTATGTCTTATAGCTAACTTCACACAGTCACACATATTTATACCAGCGGAAACCGCAACAAACGCATGCGTACTCGATTTGTTCGCGTTCCGCACTCGATTCACTTGCTTGGTCGAATGACGCTACGCATGCGTTCACTTCACTTAGTTCTTTCGCTGGTCACTAGATTGCATTCATCTGTTACGATCTCATGTGGTAACACATGAGTATAGTCTAACGTTAGATGGCTCTGCATGTTCAAATTTAGATGCGCCAAATTTAAATGTTAAACGAAGTAACTGAAATCATGAACAAAGCATTCCAAGGAATACTACGTAGAAACGCTCGTTAATAGTATTGATTAAATATGGGTTTCGGTTGCTCCGTTATTAAATCATAGATATCATGTAAAACGCTCGTTCTTAATGAACAGGGAACCAATCAAATGATTTGTTAGATAATCAATTAAGAAACTGTCATTTTAATTGGATAACTTTATTAACAAAAACATGTACACTTTTCAATCCTGAACGACGGCATCTTTGTTCGTTCATTCGTTGATCAACGACCAAAGCTATTAGACGTACAATTTATCTTAGAAATACTAAACCAAGTTACAACAAGAACGAGTCTGAGTCAAATTATTTAAACCTAATTAACACTGGAAGAAGTGGAGAGTTGCAGTGAGAGGCGAGCGTGAGCAGAGCGCATTAGCGCTCCACGGGCAGCGAACTCATCCCCATCCGCATCCGCATCCGCATCCGCACCAACATCCTAACTTCAACATCCCTGTTACAACTCGTAACAATTTTTGGTGACAGCGGTGGGATCGTCTAAAATTTGCCGGCTCACAGGCGCTAAAAATTGAACAGTCATCGGTCAGTTTGTGCATCCCTATTTCCTGGGTTTTTGGGCACGGTTTCCCCGAGGAACAAGGGTAAATACCAGAGGAGAGTGGTTTCGGACGTCCGTGCTAATTTCCCCGGAATCACACGCACTTGGCCAAGGAATCCATTTTGACGAAGCTGTTTGAAACTGCGGAGCCGCCATTCAACGTCCATCCGTCGCTGTTTGGAGCTGCATTGAGCAACGGGGACATCACAACTTCATACGCAAAACGGAGAATCCACGAGGGAACCAGCATCCAAGAGATCTTTCTACGGAGCCAGGAGCAGCCGTCGCTGGACGCGTCAGCAGATCTTCGGAGCGGGGAAGTCGAGCGAACCAGCAGCCACTCGAACGAGTCCAGTTTAATTCGTTAGTCTACGTCATTGAACCTGTGAGATCAAATTAATATTTTATATTTTAATATCGCCGTTAGAATCGTTATAATTGTTATTTTAAAATGCCGCCGTTCGCACGAAAATTTGTAAAAGCTCACAAGAACCGTCTGAGTAGTGGTAATTGCTTCGTAGTGGAAGATGTAGTGGCAGTATCTAACTTAGGTGCCTCCGGCTCCACTGCCACATCTCTAGATGTAGTGCCGTTTCAAAGTTCCACTCCTTTGGGAAGTAACGTATCCGATTCGAGTAACGATACTGGGTCCATTGACAATAATGCATCGGACTTTTCGCGTGGGCCGTCGGACGGAGCTTCACGTATGCCACTCAAAATGGTCGCTGATTTTATTCCTTACTTCGACGGGAAACCGGGATCTGTAAGCAAGTTTATAAATCAGTGTAGACTAGCCGACTCTCTCGTAAAAAGGGAAGACAAATATTATTTACTGGCAATCATGCGCAACAAGATGCAAATTCGCGATTATAATAGAATCGTTGGGGACGCGATGCTGAACACGGTGGAGGAATTAATTAACCTAATGAAGGTTGCGTATAAAGACAGCTTTAACGTCAAAGCCGCGTTGGATGATTTGAGAAACATTGAGCGTAAAAACGGGGAAAGCATAGAAGAGTTCGGTGCTAGAGTGCATGAAATTCTTGATAATGGGATAGAGATAGCCCTGGAAAAGTCAAACCCAGATCAGGTTAAGGGTGTCAAATCAGTATTGGAGGAAGAAGCAGTATCGGGATTTTTGGGAGGGTTACATGACGACGCGATGATGATGTCCATCATTAACCAGGATGTGGAAGGATTAACAGATGCTATTCGTTTAGCCACTAGGTGTACTAGACAGAAGAAAAATGTGAATAATAGTGTGAGCCATAGATTGTCCGCAAATAGGTCTGCGGTGTTCGCGGTAAATTCGAATGAAAATATTAGATGTTTTAATTGTAATCAATTTGGCCATTATCGGTCAAATTGCCCGCTGGTAAGCAATGACAAGTATGCCCCCTCAACTAGTAATTTCAAAAGGTGCAATTTCTGCAGGAAGACATGTCACCTTGAAGCCCAATGTTATAAAAGGGGTTCTCAACCTTCACAAAACTCGGTTGCATTCGCGACTCCCGAGGATCAGCGTAACTCAAATCACGGTAGAGAACGGCGGAACTTTAATTTTAAAAGGAATCGGCGCTATTCACCTAATAGGGATGACCGGAGAAATTTTAATTCGGGACAAAATCAACGCGATTCTTCCTCCCGGGCGGACCAGTGTGACCCAACGTCTTTAAAGGCTCACCAAAATTTAAACTCGAAGGGGAGTCGGCAAAAAGGCGCGGTGCCGACCAAACCCCTCATTGCACGCGCCGAGTCTATCGTGTCTGCCACAGACTTGGTATAATCGATGCCGCTCGACCACCGGTTGTCTCCCTCGAGAACGATCGTTTTTCTCAGGGCTCCGCTAAATTTCTGGTGGACACCGGTTCACAATTGAATCTAATAAAACGCGCAGGATTAGCCCCAGATTTACAAATTAATAGCGAAAGGGTCTACGAACTTACGGGAATTGGTGCAGGGATGATCAAAACGCAGGGCGAGGTAGTTATCGTAATCCATAATACTCCCATTCATTTCCAAATAGTAAGCGATGATTTCTCCCTTAAATGTGACGGGCTCCTAGGAATCTCATTTCTGCAAAAACAAGAGGCAACTTTTGAATTTAAAGAAAATTTATCTAGTGTGTTAAAATTTGGTAAAGGGGAACCCTCCTCCGGTGTTAATTTCCCACTCAATTTACCCCCTCGAACTAGAACCTTAATCACAATACCTACAAAGGGTGACAACCCCTCAGGTTATGTACGAAAATTAGACGCCGGACCTGGCGTTTTTATAGGCGAATGTCTGGCTAGTCAACGGAATGGCTCTGTAAAACTATACGCTATAAATACTACATGTGACCATATCGTCCTAACGGTACCTCCTATTGAGTTGGAAGAATTCGATTCTAAGCCCTTTCCTGGTTCATCACAAACAATCAATTCCGACTCCGATGCTGACAAATCCAAGGATCGCGCTCAAAGATTAGCTCAGTTGATTAAGCTGCTCGAACTAGACCATTTAAACGAGATTGAAAAGAGTAGTATTTTAGAAGTTATAAACAGATTCGTATACCAGTTTTATCTTCCGATGGACAATTTAGGATCAACAAACGTTACGCAGCACACCATAACTACTACCGCCGAAGTCCCGATTAAAACCAAACAGTACAGATACCCTTTAGTCCATAAAGATGAGATAAATAAACAGGTAGATTCTTTACTAAGCAGCAAAATAATACAGCCCTCATGTTCACCGTATAATTCACCGGTATGGATAGTTCCAAAAAAATCTGACTCGTCGGGAAAACCTAAGTGGCGAATGGTCATTGATTATCGTAAGTTGAATGAAGTAACCGTGTCCGACGCCTACCCATTACCCAATATTACCGAGATTTTAGATCAATTGGGGGGGGCTAAGTATTTTAGCACCTTAGACTTAGCCTCTGGGTTCCACCAGATACCCATTGATCCGTTATCTAAACCGAAAACTGCCTTTTCAACCCCACACGGTCATTTTGAGTTCAATAGAATGCCGTTCGGTTTAAAGAATGCGCCCGCAACTTTTCAAAGGGTAATGGATTTGATACTAACCGGGTTACAAGGTATCGAACTTTTCGTCTATATGGACGACATTGTTATTTACGCGGATTCACTTGAGGAACATAATCGGAAATTAAAAGTACTTTTAGCGCGACTACAAAATTCTGGGTTAACTTTACAGCCACAAAAATGTCGATTTTTACAAAAGGAGATAGTTTACCTGGGTCATGTAATTTCGAGCGCGGGGGTGAAACCGGATCCCGGAAAAATCTCAGCCGTTAAGCAATTTCCTATACCTAAAACAAAGAAAAATGTGAAACAATTCTTGGGGCTCGTGGGCTATTATAGGAGATTCATCCCCAATATGGCTAAAATTGCCAAACCCTTGACTAGCTTACTAAAGAAAGATATTCCTTTTCGTTGGACGACAGTAGTTCAAAGGTCTTTTGAGCAGTTGAGAGATATAATTTGCTTGGAGCCACTGCTGCAGTACCCCGATTTCACAAAGCCTTTCATAGTAACTACTGATGCTTCGGACTATGCTGTAGGTGCTGTGTTGAGTCAGGGTATAGTAGGTAGTGATCTTCCAATTTCTTATGCTTCACGAACTCTGAACGCCGCTGAAATGAATTATTCCACAATCGAAAAAGAGTTGTTGGCTGTGTTATTTGGAGTAGAACATTTCCGGCCTTACCTGTACGGCCAACAATTTACCTTGATTACTGATCATCGTCCTCTAGTGTGGCTGCATAACGCTAAAGATCCCACATCAAAATTAATGAGATGGCGAATTCGTCTAAATGAGTGTGAAAGTTCATGGTTGCTTTTGCGTTGGTATGAATGTGTGTTGGTATGAATGTGGAGTGAGTTGGCAACAATGGTGAAGCGACTAGCGTTCTATCGGAAAGAGAAACGGGTACGAAAAGCACATGTATCCGACGATACCAAAGTAATGAGACTGAATGAAACAAAAGTGTGATATTGATAGACTAACAGTATGTAGTCAAAGTTAAAGACTTATATATTTTTCAAGTATTAAACCAATTCTTATTCTTCTTCAAGATATTCTTTTATTATTATCCACTACAAAGGTTATGGGCCCAGACACCCACGTGGTCGAAAATTAAAAGACGAAAAAATACGAAGAATAAGCAATGTTGACGAACACGCACTTAAATTATCTGCCTCAATTTGATGGGGTAAACTTCTCAAATTGGAAGTTTCGAGTACTGGCAATATTGGAAGACAAAGGGGTCAAAAAGGTAGTGGTAGACCCAGATGAACAAAGTGCAAACTATAGTAAAGAAGACAGTACTGCTAAAGCAATAATAATACAATGTATAACTGATAAACACCTGGAATATGTGAAAGACAAGCAACATGCAAAAGACATGTTGGAAGCCTTACAAAATGTTTTTGAAAGGAAAAGTGTTTTCACAAAGTTATATATAAAGAAAAAACTGCTTTCGTTAAAATTGAAAGACAACGAAAGACTGGAACAGCACTTCGTCAAGTTCGACTCATTGATAAGAGATCTTGAAGCAGCATCGGGAACAAAGTTCGAAGAAGATGATAAGGTATGTCATCTGTTATTAACGGTTCCCTCAAGTTACGACAACGTAGTAACTGCTATTGAAACGATAACTACGAAAGTCACGCTAGATTTCGTTAAAACAAGACTGTTGGAATATGAATTGAAAAAAGAGAACTCTTCTGGATCAAGCTTCGAAGGGGAAACCAGTTTCCTTGTGTGCTACGGCTGTGGAAAGAAGGGACACAAGAAATTTGATTGTCCAAGCAGATTCAGGGAAAATAAATACCCTGCAAGGAGAGGGAAAACACACTCAAGCAATAGAGGAAAGATCGATCATGCTAGATTAGCAACTGACGACGGTGGCATTACGTTCTTGGCGATGAATGAGAATCATCGCTGTCTAAGAGTAGAAGAAGAAGTAAAAACAGTAACTTTCTTCGTAGACTCAGGCGCTTCAGAACACTTAGTGACGGAAGAACTAGAAAAATACATGGTGTCCATTAAGAAGATCGATCATGAAGCGCTAATTAAAGTAGCAAATGGTGAAACATTAAAGACAAATAAAAAGGGAACACTGCCGCTATATTACAAAGGTGGAAAAATATGGTTGGAGGCACTTATAGTAAAGGATTTGAGTCACAACCTCATTTCAGTCAATCAATTGACAGCCAGGAAGTTCAAACTAATATTTGTAAACGATGTTGCAAAAATAATTGGCAACGGTTTGAACACCACACTAAATAAAACCGGGAAATCATACCGAATGAGTTTTGAAATAAGAAGAGTAGAAAATAATGCACTCTTAGGAGCACAAGACCCATCTCTGTGGCATAGAAGATTGGGTCATCTAAACAGGAAAAGTTTAATAAGGATGAAACTGCCTGTCGAAGAAGAAGATTGCGAAATGTGCATCAAGGGTAAGTTCACAAGAACACCGTACAAAAGATGTCTATTTCCTCGCTCGCACAGGAAGGGAGAGTTGTTACACACAGACTTATGTGGACCAATCACTCCCGCCACAATTAATGGTGAAAGATATTTCCAGACCATCACTGATGACTTCACACATTTCACAGAAGTATACCTGTTAAAAACAAAAGACGAGGCCGTTGGAAACATTACAAGTTATGTACATCGGTTTGAAGCCAAATTTGGAACAAAAATATATAAAATACGGTGTGATAATGGAAAGGAGTTTGTCAACGACAAATTAAAAGAATTCTGTCAAAGGAAAGGTATAAAAATGCAAACTACCATCCCATATACACCACAACAGAATGGAGTTAGTGAGAGACTAAACAGAACATTACTTGATAAAGCAAGAATAATGATTGCCGAAAGCGAAACACAAAAGGAATTATGGGGAGAAGCTGTAAGAGCAGCTGCATATGTTCTGAATAGATCTCCAACGCAAGCTTTACAAGGAGATATACCAGCAAAAAGATGGCTTGGTTGTCTGAATCTGGACAAAGTCAGAGTATTTGGATGCAAGGCCTGGACATACTTGTTGCCCAAATCAGGGAAATTAGAAGAAAGGGCGATAGAGGCCAAAATGATTGGATACTGTGACAATGGGTACAGACTATGGATACCTTCACAAGGAAAAATTATCAGGGCACGAGATGTAAAATTCGACGAAAGACGAACAGGAGTTAGTAACAAAGTAGAAAATGATCAAACAAACGTAACCATAAAGGTAAACGAAGAAAAAGATAAAGAGGAAGAATATACACAAGAAGAAACTCAGAAAGAAGTCAAACATGAAGAAGAAGTCACAAATGAAGAAGAGCTAAATCATGAGGACGTACCAAATAGACCTCAAAGAATAAGAAAAACACCAGCTTACTTGGACGACTACCAGCTGTATGCAGCCTATTGCATGTATGCAGACTGCGATCCAAAGACTTTCAATGAAGCTATAGACCAAGAAGAATGGGAAACCGCAATAAATAAGGAACTGGAATCCCACAATAAATTGGGAACCTGGGAAAAATCGAAGTTACCAGAAGGTAAGCGGGCAATGGACACAAAATGGGTGTTCAAAACAAAGGATAACGGCCTAAAGAAAGCTAGGCTAGTGGCAAAAGGCTATCAACAATACGGAGAAGAAAGTATGTATGCACCAGTAGCAAGACTCTCGACAATAAGAATGGTCCTTTCATTGGCAGTGCACAATGATTGGGAAATAAAGCAGCTAGATGTACCAACAGCGTTTCTGAATGGGAAATTAAAAACGGAAGTGTATATAAAGCCACCTGAAGGAATACAAGAAAAGGAAGGCATTGTATACAGACTAAAGCGAGCACTCTACGGTTTAAAGGAGGCTCCAAGGTGCTGGAACGAAACATTTAATGCTTTCGTTGCAAAACAAGGATTCAGTAGATCAAAAAGCGATTTCTGTCTGTACAAAAGGAACAAAACTATCATGATAATTTATGTCGACGACATCCTGATTACTGGGGAGCGGATCAAGGAAACTGCTGAATTATTAAAAAAGGAATTCGGTACGAGAGACCTGGGAGAACTCAAGGAATTCCTAGGGATGGAAGTCACTCGAGGAGACAACTACTTGAAAATATCACAGAAGAAGCAAATAAATAAACTTCTGAAGATCTTCGGAATGGAAGATAGTAAAGGAGCAAAAACTCCAATGGAGGCAAATTTTTCGGTTGATCCTGAGGCTGAAATTATAAAGGTGCCCTATCGAGAAATAATAGGAGGACTAATGTATATTTCCATGGGCACACGACCAGACATCACGTATGCAGTGTCCTATTTAAGCAGGTTCTTGGACAAACCAAGTCAAGATACTTGGGTAGCTGCAAAAAGAATCTTAAGATACCTTAAGGAGACAATAGGACTGTGCTTGACGTATACTAAACATAACTCTAAAAGTTTAATTGGATTTTCAGATTCTGATTGGGGAGGAGAAGTTGAAGACAGGAAAAGCGTAACTGGAGGAGCAATATTCTTGAACAATGATCTGGTAGAATGGATTTCGAGAAAGCAACAATGCGTAGCCTTGTCTTCGACCGAAGCAGAATATATAGCTTCAGCACTAGTGAGCTCCGAGTTGATGGTGATAAAAAGATTGGCAGATGACTTATGCGATAAGGAGATGAAGCCAAAATTATTAATGGACAATCAAGGTGCAATTAGTATTGCCAAAAATAGTGAAAATAGCAAACGTAGTAGACATATAGAGATAAAATATCATTGTATTAAGGACTTAGTAGAGAGAAAACTAATAGAATTAGAATATGTTCAAACTGGCAATAACTGCGCTGACATTCTGACAAAATCATTATCTTCGAAACTGTTAGCAAGACATCGAGAAAGATTATGCGTAACATGTTGACAACTTTGTTTATCATAGTACAAACATATGTATATAAGCTAAAGTTGAGAAAGGGTGTGAAAGTTCATGGTTGCTTTTGCGTTGGTATGAATGTGTGTTGGTATGAATGTGGAGTGAGTTGGCAACAATGGTGAAGCGACTAGCGTTCTATCGGAAAGAGAAACGGGTACGAAAAGCACATGTATCCGACGATACCAAAGTAATGAGACTGAATGAAACAAAAGTGTGATATTGATAGACTAACAGTATGTAGTCAAAGTTAAAGACTTATATATTTTTCAAGTATTAAACCAATTCTTATTCTTCTTCAAGATATTCTTTTATTATTATCCACTACAATGAGTACGATTATAATATAGTCTACAAACCGGGAAAAGCCAATTCTAACGCAGATGCACTCTCGCGAAACCCTGTTGATCCTTGCCAAAGCATCGTCCCTCGATCACCAAACGCGCTGACTGACGATACGATCCATTCTGTAGATCCGGAGAGGGTGCTTGTCTGTGCAGACATGACACCGTTTCCAGATTCTATGGCAGAGGAAACAGACGACAAGAATACTAGTAATGAAATAGAAGTAATGGTAGCATCTGTCTTCTTGGCGCGCGAGAAGATAGAAGCTGATAATTCTGAGGCATTGAATTTGGAAACTGATATGTTAGAACCACTTACATGTGAAAAAGAAGTTGAGAATTTTAGAGGGTTTTCCCAGTCGGACATGGTGTCGCCGTTTCGACCCTCCTGTCGGCTAACGTTGACTCCAAGCCTCTGGATCGCGCTTCAGGAGACTAGGGCGGCGGCCTGTGTTCGATATGAGCCCGGGGCTCGCAGTGCTCAGAGGAGACCTTGTGACTCGTCGACCCCTGCGGTGACTTGCATGGGGCTCCAGAGTGTTGATCGTCAAGGTAGAGGGGCACCTTGTTGTTGTTGTTGTTGTTGTTCGAGGAGAAAAGAGTTACAAAAAGAAATTGTTATGCCTGGAAGTGGAAATCCAGAGGCTGAAATGTCTGAAGTTGACATACCGAATTGTTCTGCGATCAAAGCTGCACGGGAACCCCTCGTTAGAAAGACCTCAGTAGATTCTGAAATAAATGAGCCACGTAATGTAGAGATTAGTGAAGTTATGGCTAATAATACGAACATAAATAGACAAACAATTCACCTTTCCCTACTGCCAACCATCCTGTATGTAAAGGATCATTTATATATGCGGAGGGGCAATATTGCTCATTTCTTACCACTTAATAGTAATATTACTTCCAAGGTTACAATTGATTTGTTAAAAAGAAATAGATTTACTTTACAACAGATGCGACAATATCGGCTTGAGGTTGGCGATGCTATGGCACTTCCTGGTGATCAATCTTCTATTTTCTTCTTATTTTTCAAGGATAACTCTGCGGAAAGTTTAAATTTTGGTTATATTGAATCTTCTCTAAGGGCACTTAAAAACCTTATAAATTCATTAGGTACATGGACTTTTAGTATTTCAAAGGATCCTGATAGTTTTAATAATTTCGAATGGAATCAAGTAGAAGATTTATTTAAACTAGTTTTCACTGATACTAAATTTGAAATCACTGTATGCACGAGCGAAGTAATAATCCCAATTAAGTCTAATCGTCTAAAAATAATCAAAGAATCTCACGAGTCTTCAATTGGAGGTCATAGAGGTATCGGGAAACTCCAAAAGTGCATGAGGGAGCATTATTATTGACCAGGAATGATGAAAGAAATTTCAGAATTTGTCCGTTCTTGTCCCACCTGTCAGAGAGATAAGATTCATTCTATGAAAGTTAAACAACCCATGTGCATCACTGACACACCAAGGCGAGCATTTGAAAAGGTCCAAATGGACATTGTAGGGCCTTTACCTTTAACTAAAAACGGGAATAAATATTTACTTACCCTGCAGGATAACCTGACTAAATACTCTGATGCCATTCCGTTAACTAACATAGAGGCGACAACTGTAGCAGTGGCCTTGGCCGAACAATTTATAAGTAGGTTTGGTTGTCCGAGGGTCATACACACTGATCAGGGAAGAAACTTTGTCGGTCAGGTGATGAAAAGATTCTGTCAAATATTCCGGATACAAAGGATAACCTCCACCGCGTTCCACCCTCAGTCTTTAGGTTCCCTTGAAAGAGCACATAGGGTCTTCGTTGATTATTTGAGGCACTATTGTACAAAAGGTGATTGGGACGAGTGGATTCGATTTAGTATGTTTTCGTACAATACTTCAGTCCATGAAGCCACGGGGTTTACACCACACGAATTGGTTTTTGGGGTGAGAGCAGTAATTCCATCTGAATTTGCCAAAGAAAGGGTACCGCGCACCTTCGTCCAGTACCTCGACGATCTTTTTGTTAAAATCACCACTACCCAGACACTTGCTGCCGAAAACTTGCAACGGGCTAAAGAGAGAAGCAAAAGATATTACGACCGTGAGGCAAACCCTCGTAAATTTAACGTAGGCGACGATGTGTACTTACTAAAAGAACCACGAACCAAATTAGATTGTCATTGGCTAGGTCCTTACAAGATCTGTAGAGTAATCAACGATTTAACCGTTGAAATAATATTGGATGCTAATAAATTTAAAATTGTACATACAAATAAATTAAAATTAGCATATATCAGGCAGGGTACGTCAACTGATGATATATAATCCTAAATTCATAAGTTATAAATGTTTTAAGCGAGCTTTGAAGTTTAAATTAAATTTAAATTGTATTCGTTCTTATTATTATGTTATGTTCAGATTACGAAAAGAGTGTTTTGGTCTTGGAAATTGATATTGTAAGTGTACTACGAACTAAAGAATTATAGATTTAGAAAAGTTGTTTCATGGAAACACCTTTTCTCTGTAAGGGTGAAGGAATGTTACGATCTCATGTGGTAACACATGAGTATAGTCTAACGTTAGATGGCTCTGCATGTTCAAATTTAGATGCGCCAAATTTAAATGTTAAACGAAGTAACTGAAATCATGAACAAAGCATTCCAAGGAATACTACGTAGAAACGCTCGTTAATAGTATTGATTAAATATGGGTTTCGGTTGCTCCGTTATTAAATCATAGATATCATGTAAAACGCTCGTTCTTAATGAACAGGGAACCAATCAAATGATTTGTTAGATAATCAATTAAGAAACTGTCATTTTAATTGGATAACTTTATTAACAAAAACATGTACACTTTTCAATCCTGAACGACGGCATCTTTGTTCGTTCATTCGTTGATCAACGACCAAAGCTATTAGACGTACAATTTATCTTAGAAATACTAAACCAAGTTACAACAAGAACGAGTCTGAGTCAATTTATTTAAACCTAATTAACACTGGAAGAAGTGGAGAGTTGCAGTGAGAGGCGAGCGTGAGCAGAGCGCATTAGCGCTCCACGGGCAGCGAACTCATCCGCATCCGCATCCGCATCCGCACCAACATCCTAACTTCAACATCCCTCCCTGATAACCAGATCTGGGACGCAGAGCCTGACGTCAGATCCGTAGTCATCTGTGACCGCATTCGGCTGCGTTCTGAGGTACAGGGCCTGACATCAGGACCTGACGTCAGATGGGCAGCAGATCCGCAGCAGATTCTGTCGTTCGCCTGACACGTATAATAGCGCCATCTGAGATTCAGAATTGGCAAACAATTCCCTACGCGTGACGTCACATGCACGTGGCTACGCACCAACACATACGATTGCTATAGGTGTGTCCCCCCACCCATTCTACTGCGCGCAGGGAATTAGTAATCAGCAGTTTTGGAGCTGATTATATTCACATAACCTACGAGGTTTATTAAATAATAAGTTTTCAATTTATATGAAGATATTTATTTTCAAAAACTAGGGGCACATATACATAATTAACCCTGAAAACAAATACAATATTAGTGTAAAATTGGAATGATACTGGGAATGTACCAATCCATGAGTATTTTATTAAACGGCGCTGAAAAGTGCCGATTGATGTTCATTGTGAACGTCGAGAGTGTTCGCGTTTTAATAAATTAAAATGGGCACTGAAAAGTACCGTTTGGTTTCTTCGCCACTGTAAAAGGAGACACGTCTCGACTTTTAATGGGCACATCCTTCCTTCACACGTCAGCTTCTTCGGGCTGCTGGTCGTCCGTCCACAAATGGCGGCGCATTGGAGATGCAGTCGGGGCTGCCGTCGCGCGTGGACCATTCCTCCTGCTCCGAACCCTCTCCTTGGCGGCTCGAAGCGCCTGCTGCATCAGCCGCTGAAAGTCCGATCGGAGCGGCTTGATGTAATGAGGGTTCTCCGACACTGCTTCTGAAAAAATAATGCACGCAAAGTACGTTAGCATACTTATGCATAAAAACATGGAAATGCTTATTGCTTCGTACCGTAGATCGCCATCATGATCCGGGTGTTATATAACGGCCTTTGGCCTGTTCGGCCGAACCACGTGAACGACCGTGTCACGTCGTCGACCAGCACTTCCTTCAGGCAAAGGCCGACCGCTTCCTTCAGGCAGTACCCACCCACGTATTTTAAATATTGAATCTAAACAAAGTAAGTAAAGATTGATGTAAGTATGTATCATATAAAATTAAATAAGAGCATAATTTCATTTTCGCTTACAACGTTGGAATAACTGTCGTCATCGATGTTCTCAAAACAGTCCACCTCCTCCGGTGACGATAGCGGAATGACAGCTGGTTTCTGTGGTGGACCGTTATGGGTGGGCTGCACGTGTCGGAGAATACTTCCCAACAGAGTATTCATTCTTCTGCAAACAGAACGGATGGAGACGTAACGTATTAATAAACACGATGCATGCGATACTTACTTTAGCTCCGCCTCGACACGCGCCGTTCGATCTTCCAGGCTCCTGCGAACATGAACATTTATAATAGAAAACTACACACTATTAATATTTTTATAACAAAAAAAAAAGAAACATGTAAATTTACCCATTAGCAGAAGGTTGGATCCGCAGTGTATGGTGCTGCAACGACTCATTTTGGATGACTGTGGCGCGTGCAGATGTTGTCCCTGGATCGTGATGATCCATGAATGCTGCGGGGGCAGTGAAGTGTTCAAGTGAACTGGCAGCAGAAGTGTTCTGAAACATAAAAACGTTACTTGGGTTAGTCGTAGAAAAACCCTTTGACGTTGTTGGAACGTTTTCTTCCTGCAGGATCATCCTCAAATCGTGGATGTCCTGCTCGACTCCCTGTTCCGGTGCGGATGACGTCTTTTTCTTTCTCGGAGCTTCCTCCTCCGAAGAAGTCGTCTGATATCTCGCTGGTTTGGAGACCACACGCTTCTCTCGCTGCGACATGTCAACCTGTGAGCAAAAGTACATATTACAATACTTAGCAAAGGCGTGTTAGCTGTTTTTCCTTTTTTACATGCATACATGCAATATTAACCTAACCCAAACCTCAAGACGAACCCAGGTAATGTATTACTCAATAATCCAAGTATAACTCAACAAAGGTTATAACAGTATAAAACGTGAAAAAATGACCTATGAAGAAATATTCGAACCAAACGATAAAATAACTCATCACCAGAGATTAGCAAGGATACGTGTAAATATAATATTACTTATGAAGAGCAATACAAAAGGAAACTACAGTACAAAAGAAGAAAATGTAAATATTATAGAGCATGCCACTCACCAGAAAAATAATCGTAACTTACCAAAAACAAGAGACGAGACGAGACTAGAAAGGGAAGAGATAATTTTTTTTTTTTTTTTTTTTTTTTTTTTTACATGGTGGAAATCCCTAACGGATACCTCACCCCCCACGGCAGGGGTGAGATTATGTGGGGCTTGCACCCACTAAAACCACCATGGTGACCGCCCGACGCGAGAAGCTACACAAGGGAGGGGGACTGGCAGCGAGATACATCTAGCGAAAATAAAGGTGGAACAATTTAAATACTATGGATCTTACGGCTTCTCGCTGTGCGTAATAACAGCAACGATATACCTACGGGGTTCTGAGGGGTTTGTGTCAGTGGACATACTACAGCGAAAAGGCATTCTGTAACATTTTCCACGAACCTGATCGGGGGAGATATATAAAATTTCAGGGCTCAATGTGGTGCATTTATATATGCCAAGAGCCGAAGACTCTATGCCGACATCATAAAAATTATCGACTTCTAAGAATTTTTTAATACCCAAACGATACGAGTCTTTGTCCATGTCAATATTGAAAATTATGCAGATCGAGCCATCGTCTGAGATGCAACAATTATCGCGTACATTTGTGCCTAGACATATGTTATTGAATTCTATCTTACGGTACTGAGAACAATTGGTGTCGTTATTAAGGGGCCTAGATACGTGAATAGAAAAATCGACATTACGATGAATGTTTGTGCCATGAGATTGTATCTCCCTCATCCTGTTGGAAAATTGTTGGAGAGGAAGAGAGGGCTTATTAAGAAATTTTTTAAAAATGGACATGTTGTTTTCATAGGGAAAAGCAGAACATGAATCTAAATTACCAAAACGTCTGACGTCGTTGGCTAAGTGAAGAAGACCATGGACGTTATAACTGTTAAAAGTCGGGCCGTATAGTTGTTCGTTACGAAGAACAAATTTCTCCAAAGCTGACTCCGCGAATCTCAAGTGTGGACTCGATGGAGATTCTGAAACCAAAATCCTTATGGCCGCATGTAAAATTAAGAAGTGCTTGTATATTTCATCGTTAAGTACACCATACAGTACAACTGGCCCTGTATATAGAAGAAACTGACGAAACTCGGTCGCCTTATATTTACAATATTCCTCAATAACTCTGGGACGTCTGGCAAAGTCCAAGGGACAATATCTTGCGAGACTGTTGAGTCTCGTAGATATCACAGAAATGTTCAGTGCGGGCAATTTTGAGAGAAATGTAAAGCTTCCAGATACCCATGCGGACAAAAGTTTCTTCATTACGCCCAAGCATACAAGATGCATATACTCGAACGGAACTTGTGAAACCATTCCCATCGGTAGCGATGCCAATGGGCTTGGACCTTGTTTGTGGTGGTTCTCGTGTAACCGTTTAGGGTATTCCTCATCGGTACGAGGAGAATGACCTATACCATCGAAGGCATAATGTTTACCGTTCAGGGTACCGAAAACCATACATTTGGAACAGGGATATTGAGACATATGTCCAAAATGATTCAACACAAATGCTCGAGCTGGTGCGTCAGCTATGAAACATCTCAGACGTATGGGCAACTTACTGGCATGAAAATTTATACCTCCATTGGACATGATCGCTTCGACGTCTGCAATAAATTTCTCTAAGAAAATATTGGGGTCGCGTGGTTTATGACGTCCTTTATAGATTCCTACAACTATCGGTTTCATACGGGGAATATTTGAAACCCTACATTGGATGGGCCAGAACTGAATGGAACCTTTGTCCACACGACATCCGTCGGTATGAAAATCTAATTCTAACTCTCTAACAAAAGATACGGACAAAGTATTTGGGAGACTTCTAACAATTTCTGTTTCCAGATCGAAATGAATATATTCTCCTGGTTCCACAACGAATGTAACAGCAGGATTACGCGGCGTATCGAGAAGTGTTCTAACATCCTGAGGCAACTGGGAAAAACAGGAATGCGTTCGAAGGAGAGATAATATATTATTTCCTTGAACGTGTGTTAAATTGCTGTCTACGAAACAAGACGCTAATCTTTGGCGAAAAGATGACTCGGAGGAGGTAGCACACGACAATGAAACTCGATCGTGGGTAGTAGAAACGCGTGACGTGGAAGTAGAAGAACCGGCGTCTTCTACATTTATATCGCGCCTAGCACTGAATCTGTCGGGGATTAAATGAACAGGAACGGACGAATTACAACCTGCAGATGTGCTGGGAGCATCTTGCACGTTAGAGGTATTCCCCGCTTCTTTACTGACGGTGTTACGTTCAGAACGGTATCGCTCGCGTAGATTACGTATTTCGCGCATAACCCTACGTTTTTGCCTCGCCGATAGTGCGTGTCCGGGTTTCCGCGACGTTGACAATTTGAAATTATTAAATTTCATAATTACTTACGGCTTCTGGATGCTTGGTATAGATTTTCGTAAAGCACTGGAAATTCTTCGGTTCTGTCGTCGATGACTGCCACCTCAGAATGAACGAGAATTTGAAACAAACGCGATCTAGGAAGTAGAGTCCCGACCAATCACGAATTTCCGCCAGGCGGTGCAGCCAATCCGAGCGTTCGATTTCAAAGCACAAAGGATACCACGTCGGACAAAGGGTACCACGAGGTAATATTTTGGCGGTACAGTGGGCTACGCTCGGATTGGCTGCACCGCCTGGCGGAAATTCGTGATTGGTCGGGACTCTACTTCCTAGATCGCGTTTGTTTCAAATTCTCGTTCATTCTGAGGTGGCAGTCATCGACGACAGAACCGAAGAATTTCCAGTGCTTTACGAAAATCTATACCAAGCATCCAGAAGCCGTAAGTAATTATGAAATTTAATAATTTCAAATTGTCAACGTCGCGGAAACCCGGACACGCACTATCGGCGAGGCAAAAACGTAGGGTTATGCGCGAAATACGTAATCTACGCGAGCGATACCGTTCTGAACGTAACACCGTCAGTAAAGAAGCGGGGAATACCTCTAACGTGCAAGATGCTCCCAGCACATCTGCAGGTTGTAATTCGTCCGTTCCTGTTCATTTAATCCCCGACAGATTCAGTGCTAGGCGCGATATAAATGTAGAAGACGCCGGTTCTTCTACTTCCACGTCACGCGTTTCTACTACCCACGATCGAGTTTCATTGTCGTGTGCTACCTCCTCCGAGTCATCTTTTCGCCAAAGATTAGCGTCTTGTTTCGTAGACAGCAATTTAACACACGTTCAAGGAAATAATATATTATCTCTCCTTCGAACGCATTCCTGTTTTTCCCAGTTGCCTCAGGATGTTAGAACACTTCTCGATACGCCGCGTAATCCTGCTGTTACATTCGTTGTGGAACCAGGAGAATATATTCATTTCGATCTGGAAACAGAAATTGTTAGAAGTCTCCCAAATACTTTGTCCGTATCTTTTGTTAGAGAGTTAGAATTAGATTTTCATACCGACGGATGTCGTGTGGACAAAGGTTCCATTCAGTTCTGGCCCATCCAATGTAGGGTTTCAAATATTCCCCGTATGAAACCGATAGTTGTAGGAATCTATAAAGGACGTCATAAACCACGCGACCCCAATATTTTCTTAGAGAAATTTATTGCAGACGTCGAAGCGATCATGTCCAATGGAGGTATAAATTTTCATGCCAGTAAGTTGCCCATACGTCTGAGATGTTTCATAGCTGACGCACCAGCTCGAGCATTTGTGTTGAATCATTTTGGACATATGTCTCAATATCCCTGTTCCAAATGTATGGTTTTCGGTACCCTGAACGGTAAACATTATGCCTTCGATGGTATAGGTCATTCTCCTCGTACCGATGAGGAATACCCTAAACGGTTACACGAGAACCACCACAAACAAGGTCCAAGCCCATTGGCATCGCTACCGATGGGAATGGTTTCACAAGTTCCGTTCGAGTATATGCATCTTGTATGCTTGGGCGTAATGAAGAAACTTTTGTCCGCATGGGTATCTGGAAGCTTTACATTTCTCTCAAAATTGCCCGCACTGAACATTTCTGTGATATCTACGAGACTCAACAGTCTCGCAAGATATTGTCCCTTGGACTTTGCCAGACGTCCCAGAGTTATTGAGGAATATTGTAAATATAAGGCGACCGAGTTTCGTCAGTTTCTTCTATATACAGGGCCAGTTGTACTGTATGGTGTACTTAACGATGAAATATACAAGCACTTCTTAATTTTACATGCGGCCATAAGGATTTTGGTTTCAGAATCTCCATCGAGTCCACACTTGAGATTCGCGGAGTCAGCTTTGGAGAAATTTGTTCTTCGTAACGAACAACTATACGGCCCGACTTTTAACAGTTATAACGTCCATGGTCTTCTTCACTTAGCCAACGACGTCAGACGTTTTGGTAATTTAGATTCATGTTCTGCTTTTCCCTATGAAAACAACATGTCCATTTTTAAAAAATTTCTTAATAAGCCC
Organism: Andrena fulva; assembly: GCA_946251845.1. NCBI lineage: Eukaryota > Metazoa > Arthropoda > Insecta > Hymenoptera > Andrenidae > Andrena > Andrena fulva. Next base: position 15,046,012 of record OX276333.1, on the reverse strand, counting down.
TCTCTTCCTCTCCAACAATTTTCCAACAGGATGAGGGAGATACAATCTCATGGCACAAACATTCATCGTAATGTCGATTTTTCTATTCACGTATCTAGGCCCCTTAATAACGACACCAATTGTTCTCAGTACCGTAAGATAGAATTCAATAACATATGTCTAGGCACAAATGTACGCGATAATTGTTGCATCTCAGACGATGGCTCGATCTGCATAATTTTCAATATTGACATGGACAAAGACTCGTATCGTTTGGGTATTAAAAAATTCTTAGAAGTCGATAATTTTTATGATGTCGGCATAGAGTCTTCGGCTCTTGGCATATATAAATGCACCACATTGAGCCCTGAAATTTTATATATCTCCCCCGATCAGGTTCGTGGAAAATGTTACAGAATGCCTTTTCGCTGTAGTATGTCCACTGACACAAACCCCTCAGAACCCCGTAGGTATATCGTTGCTGTTATTACGCACAGCGAGAAGCCGTAAGATCCATAGTATTTAAATTGTTCCACCTTTATTTTCGCTAGATGTATCTCGCTGCCAGTCCCCCTCCCTTGTGTAGCTTCTCGCGTCGGGCGGTCACCATGGTGGTTTTAGTGGGTGCAAGCCCCACATAATCTCACCCCTGCCGTGGGGGGTGAGGTATCCGTTAGGGATTTCCACCATGTAAAAAAAAAAAAAAAAAAAAAAAAAATTATCTCTTCCCTTTCTAGTCTCGTCTCGTCTCTTGTTTTTGGTAAGTTACGATTATTTTTCTGGTGAGTGGCATGCTCTATAATATTTACATTTTCTTCTTTTGTACTGTAGTTTCCTTTTGTATTGCTCTTCATAAGTAATATTATATTTACACGTATCCTTGCTAATCTCTGGTGATGAGTTATTTTATCGTTTGGTTCGAATATTTCTTCATAGGTCATTTTTTCACGTTTTATACTGTTATAACCTTTGTTGAGTTATACTTGGATTATTGAGTAATACATTACCTGGGTTCGTCTTGAGGTTTGGGTTAGGTTAATATTGCATGTATGCATGTAAAAAAGGAAAAACAGCTAACACGCCTTTGCTAAGTATTGTAATATGTACTTTTGCTCACAGGTTGACATGTCGCAGCGAGAGAAGCGTGTGGTCTCCAAACCAGCGAGATATCAGACGACTTCTTCGGAGGAGGAAGCTCCGAGAAAGAAAAAGACGTCATCCGCACCGGAACAGGGAGTCGAGCAGGACATCCACGATTTGAGGATGATCCTGCAGGAAGAAAACGTTCCAACAACGTCAAAGGGTTTTTCTACGACTAACCCAAGTAACGTTTTTATGTTTCAGAACACTTCTGCTGCCAGTTCACTTGAACACTTCACTGCCCCCGCAGCATTCATGGATCATCACGATCCAGGGACAACATCTGCACGCGCCACAGTCATCCAAAATGAGTCGTTGCAGCACCATACACTGCGGATCCAACCTTCTGCTAATGGGTAAATTTACATGTTTCTTTTTTTTTTGTTATAAAAATATTAATAGTGTGTAGTTTTCTATTATAAATGTTCATGTTCGCAGGAGCCTGGAAGATCGAACGGCGCGTGTCGAGGCGGAGCTAAAGTAAGTATCGCATGCATCGTGTTTATTAATACGTTACGTCTCCATCCGTTCTGTTTGCAGAAGAATGAATACTCTGTTGGGAAGTATTCTCCGACACGTGCAGCCCACCCATAACGGTCCACCACAGAAACCAGCTGTCATTCCGCTATCGTCACCGGAGGAGGTGGACTGTTTTGAGAACATCGATGACGACAGTTATTCCAACGTTGTAAGCGAAAATGAAATTATGCTCTTATTTAATTTTATATGATACATACTTACATCAATCTTTACTTACTTTGTTTAGATTCAATATTTAAAATACGTGGGTGGGTACTGCCTGAAGGAAGCGGTCGGCCTTTGCCTGAAGGAAGTGCTGGTCGACGACGTGACACGGTCGTTCACGTGGTTCGGCCGAACAGGCCAAAGGCCGTTATATAACACCCGGATCATGATGGCGATCTACGGTACGAAGCAATAAGCATTTCCATGTTTTTATGCATAAGTATGCTAACGTACTTTGCGTGCATTATTTTTTCAGAAGCAGTGTCGGAGAACCCTCATTACATCAAGCCGCTCCGATCGGACTTTCAGCGGCTGATGCAGCAGGCGCTTCGAGCCGCCAAGGAGAGGGTTCGGAGCAGGAGGAATGGTCCACGCGCGACGGCAGCCCCGACTGCATCTCCAATGCGCCGCCATTTGTGGACGGACGACCAGCAGCCCGAAGAAGCTGACGTGTGAAGGAAGGATGTGCCCATTAAAAGTCGAGACGTGTCTCCTTTTACAGTGGCGAAGAAACCAAACGGTACTTTTCAGTGCCCATTTTAATTTATTAAAACGCGAACACTCTCGACGTTCACAATGAACATCAATCGGCACTTTTCAGCGCCGTTTAATAAAATACTCATGGATTGGTACATTCCCAGTATCATTCCAATTTTACACTAATATTGTATTTGTTTTCAGGGTTAATTATGTATATGTGCCCCTAGTTTTTGAAAATAAATATCTTCATATAAATTGAAAACTTATTATTTAATAAACCTCGTAGGTTATGTGAATATAATCAGCTCCAAAACTGCTGATTACTAATTCCCTGCGCGCAGTAGAATGGGTGGGGGGACACACCTATAGCAATCGTATGTGTTGGTGCGTAGCCACGTGCATGTGACGTCACGCGTAGAGAATTGTTTGCCAATTCTGAATCTCAGATGGCGCTATTATACGTGTCAGGCGAACGACAGAATCTGCTGCGGATCTGCTGCCCATCTGACGTCAGGTCCTGATGTCAGGCCCTGTACCTCAGAACGCAGCCGAATGCGGTCACAGATGACTACGGATCTGACGTCAGGCTCTGCGCTCTCACGGCAGACCCTGCTGCCAATCTGACGTCAGATTGCAGTCATCTGGTTATCAGGGCTGTTACAACTCGTAACACATCCATACGTGCATTCGTGTCAATACAAATGTTTAGGTATATGATATAGTATAACATAGAATAATGAGACCTAATATAATAAGGGCGGTATTCACAGTCGCGTCTTGAGATCAAGACCATCTCAAGCATTTGCTCAAGATGCCGCCTAGATTCATAGTTGCGGCTTAAGGTTGTGTCTTGAGCATTTGCTTGAGGAAAATCTTTTTCAAATAAGTAAATCCTTGTATGACGTCACATGTGTCAAAATAGACGGTAAAGCGAGGTTATATTTTCAAGACGACGTTTTACATGTCTTGAGACCGTCTTGAGATTCCACCAGAAGAATGTCCGAAGTAGAGGGGGAACATCTACGGCAGTGGCCGTATGTGTGCGTGACGGGCCATCACGCATGTAACAGGGTGATCCTGGAGCAACTGGACCTTTGAGAAAGAATTGCGATATTTCAAAATTGATCTTTGTTAAGTTTATACTAAAAATGGGAATACTTTTCAATTTCGGTTTTAAATTTTTAATTAAATTGGTACTACAAAACGTTAAAAAGCGAGAAGGGTATATATTTTTCTTTACCACCATCCCATAATTGTTTCATAAAAACAACATTCTTTATTCTATATATCGTATCTAATTTCCTTGATTATGCTCCGAATTACGTTGTTCCTGAAATCATTATAAACCAGCGCGAGGGATTATCCTCGTCATTCCGGAGTCTCTCTGATAAACTGTTCCCCCGGGATTGTTATAATATAACCTCGACGCTCACACGCATTACAGTTTAATGGTTGGGTTTATATATTAGTTCATTACATAAATCAATATAAATCAATTTTACATCTAATTTCCTTGATTATGCTCCGAATTACGTTTTTCCTGAAATCCTAAAGCACCGCGAGGGGTTATCCTCGCCATTCCCGGAGACTCTCCGATAAACTGTCCCCCGGCATCGCTATAATATAACCTCGACGGTCATACGCATCACTCACGTTCGAGTATCCTACTCCGTCGTCCACCAAAGAACGAACGGAATATCCTTCATCATTGGTTGTTCTAACAGAATTATTCCGAAAGTTTCCGAACGTGAATGAGCAAATGCTTGAGTAAATGCTTTATAAAGTAAATGGATACGTCATATCAGCAATAGCTTATTCCAAGCAAATGCTTAAGATCATCTTGAGCAACGACTATGAATACCTAATGTCTTCAGGCAAACAAGATCTTCTTCTAGAAGATGATCTCAAGCATTTGCTCAAGACGCGACTGTGAATACCGCCCTAAAAGAAGAAAATTTTTATGGCGGCTCGTCGCGGAACGTTACAAGTGATATTTTTGTGGGTAAAGTGCAGTAAATTGTATTCATTGTAAATCTCATGTAATTACCAAATACGGTGTTTTTTTTACATTGTAACAAACAATTAATTGAAAACCCAATACCTCGTAACGCCTCATAACCTATGATAACCTATATATGAGGCGCGGTTTGGAAATCCACGAGGTTATGACAGCAAGTCATATGAAACATGTATTTTCACTTCAATTTTTCAAAAAGGAATAACATGGACTGTAATCTCGATATATAATAAAAAAATTCTTTAAAACAATTTCATTACCTTTTTCTTATTCATAAAACATACTTTTATGAATAAGAACTTAATAAAATGAAGAGACCAATAGAAAAATAAGCAGAAATACATAATTAGTTATTACAAATAGTTACTGTAACAACTAATTGTGTATTTCTGTATGTTTTTCTATTGGTCTCTTCATTTTATTAAGTTCTTTAATTACATATCATCACATTATCTGAATAATATCTCCATCATCTGAACGGCCATCTATTATCTTACCTTGGGGTTCTGAGTATACACTAGATGGCGTCACTGGCGTCTATCCTGTGGGGTTATCCATAAGAAATCCGCTTCAATCGCGTGTAACCTTATTCCCCTTTATATAGTTTCACCCCTTTTTATCCCTTACTAACGATTGCGTAAGGCGATTATCAAATAATAATTACTCAAGAGGTATATACTGGTTAATAATAGGAAAATATATATTTCTTTGTACACTGCGTAACGACGCCTAACGTACACGCTCAGTCGGGTCTCTACAGTCTTCTGTTCCCTTATATATAAAAATCGCGGGAACACGAGTGGCGCTGGCGGGCGCCGCTAGGGATTTTTATCACCTAAAACGGACGCGTCTTGTTGCAGTCCTGGCGTCGACTGTCGTCACAATCCTTCTGCACTCTAGGGCCGGTATTCATAGTCGTTGCTTAAGACTAAGATCGTCTTAAGCATTTGCTTAAGTCCCCGTCTAGTTTCATAGTCGACAAATAAGCATCGTCTTAAGGGGGTAGACACGTCACGTGACCTGGCCGATTCGGCAGGTCGGTATTACAGCAGGTTTTTTCTGCACAGAAATGGTAATACCGATAGATCGACGACTGCCCGGTGAACGCGAGAGGGAGCTGTTTGCTATTTCCGTATTCTATTCTGAATAAGGAAATAAATTCCTTGCTGTTGCGTTGTACTTGTAAATATTTAAACGGAAGGTCTGCTGGTAGAGCAAACGTAGACAATTCATTGTACATTTTAATTACTTAAAATGTACTTATGCTATAATATGTTACGTTGGCCGTAACGAGTTATAAGTGAAAAGAAAAAATAGATGAGCGGATGTCCCCAGAAAACGAAGTTTGTTATGTTAGGTTAGACATTTTTTATTAGCAAAACGCTGAAGCAAAACATGAAAGTTATACACTTATTATAAGATAATTAAACGTACCATGCAGAAAGCAGTTATGAACAAACATTATAGAATAAAATTGTGTTGGATGTTGAATTGGGGCTAATGAAAATGCGCAGGATGGATGCGCGTGATTATTATGTGGTCCCCTCCGCAAAGTGACAGAAAATATAACCTATGTATCTGTTATATGACAATACATGTTTAGCGGCAATTTCGTTCTTTTGCGCTACATTTGTGAACTTTTTATCATCCTTCCGAAACATTATTATTACGCCGCAATAGTATCTTTAGGAAATCGGGTCTAGCGTATAGGTTATATTTTCTGTCAGTTCAAGGACAGAAAATCTGCCCCTCAAAGTGACAGAAAATATCTAGAGACGCGGTAGCGTCTCGACGCCAAGTACAGGAAAGACACCCTGTATATGTCGACTGTCGCTACCGCTTATCATTTACTCGTCGCCGGGCTATTCCAACCTAACCTGAAACTTATTTCATTAATATCTCATCACGCCTGCGATATTTTCAAAATTTAAAGGCATTTTTCTTATGTAAACCGCATATAAGCTTTCGAATAAGACCAAATTTCAATAAAATCTGTCCACGCATAACAGAGATATCATAATATCGTCTCATGGATCTGTCAGGAACGGTAAGATTTTCTTCTGATTCTGATTCTTCAAGCCAAATTTTCGTCAACATAATACGTATACGCGTTACACGCACACCTTCAGCCAAAAGAAACTAGTGTATGTATGATCGGCGTCCGCCATGTTTATAACCTACCAAGTGTCAAACGTCATAACCTGCCAAGTGTCAAATAATGTAAGTGGTCCAAATTTGAAATGTCAGGAGCTTTTACACTAAATAGGAGACTGAATTATTGTCTCAATTAACAAGGTAAGTCGCCAAAATTTTTTTAATAGATTTCTTATGTAGAGTCGCAGACTTGGAAGTTGTCCGGAGAAGTTGTCGACAAAGAAGTACTTCTTTCGCATAAGTTTCTGGAAATTTGTACCATGCATGTACAAAATAATATATTGTAGTAAAAAATTGCATTGCATTTAAATTGCCAGATACTTGTATTTTTGTATATACCAGCAATTTAGTTTTTATGTAAAGCTTATTATATTATAGAAACGAAGGGGACGCACAGGACTTCGATAAAAATGAAGGGGACGCACAGGCTTGGATAGTAGAATTGAAGGGGACGCACAGGCTTGGATGGATAGAAATGAAGAGAATGCACAGGCTTGGAGGTTGTCCGGAGAAGATTAGATAGAGCATCTTGTTTCGCACAAGTTTCTATTATATTATAGAAATGAAGGGGACGCACAGGACTTCGATAAAAATGAAGGGGACGCACAGGCTTGGATAGTAGAATTGAAGGGGACGCACAGGCTTGGATGGATAGAAATGAAGAGAATGCACAGGCTTGGAGGTTGTCCGGAGAAGATTAGATAGAGCATCTTGTTTCGCACAAGTTTCTATTATATTATAGAAATGAAGGGGACGCACAGGACTTCGATAAAAATGAAGGGGACGCACAGGCTTGGATAGTAGAATTGAAGGGGACGCACACGACTTGGTTATAAAATTGAAGGGGACGCACAGGCTTGGAGGTTGTCCGGAGAAGATTAGACGGAGAAGATTAGATAGATAGACAGAGCATCTTGTTTCGCACAAGTTTCTGGAAATTTGTCAAATAAGGTAAATCTACAAAATTTGTCAAACGACGTAGCATTAAGAATTAAGATTAAGAATATTATGGCGTACCGCTTGCAATGTAGAGTCAGTCACATTAGTCAAGAAAGTACGCTAAAAACACATCTCCCTTGATGCTTTTCAATCTTTTGTGAAAGACATTCGTAATACTTTAATATAAAATCCACAGTAGTTGCCACGCTATTCATTAGTTCATTAATTTTTTCGATTCCCGTTATTTCAATTCACCAATAAACATTCTAAATTAATTTTATTCCAACACCAATGAATTGTGCGTTAAAATATTGGTTCTCTACGTTCATTTTCGCTTAATTATTACCATTAGGATTTAATTTAAATTTCCTGCAATAAGTTCTACGTTAAGTTGTAGTATATAACTAAAATGTGGCTTTATAAATATATTATATATATTTACAGATAATAGAAGCAGAAGGTGATGCACTGTGATCTACGCCAGACTATGTACGCACAAATTTGCAGGTAGAGTTTTGCATACGTAATTATTCATTCAATGATCTTGAGCATGTGTGATAAATTATAAATAAATAATTATTAAATGTGTCCTATTTTTCAGTTAACGATACAGACGAAGAGTTGACAGATAATAGAAACAGAAGGTGATGCACTGTGATCTACGCCAGACTATGTACGCACAAATTTGCAGGTAGGGTTTTGCATACGTAATTATTCATTCAATGATCTTGAGCATGTGTGATAAATTATAAATAATTAATAAATGTGTCCTATTTTTTAGTTAACGATACAGACGAAGAGTTGACAGGTAATAGAAACAGAAGGTGATGCACTGTGATCTACGCCAGACTATGTACGCACAAATTTGCAGGTAGGGTTTTGCATACGTAATTATTCATTCAATGATCTTGAGCATGTGTGATAAATTATAAATAATTAATAAATGTGTCCTATTTTTCAGTTAACGATGCAGACGAAGAGAATTATTTCAACAGCTGAAAGGGAAAGTTACTGAAAATGAAATAAATGTAAATAAAAAGAGTAAATGAAATGTACTGTACACAAAGTACTATACATGTCAGCAATGCAGTGCACATGGTTTCATTTCGTAGTTGTTAAACTTACGTAGAATTTATCCTTAATCAAAAAATAAATAAATTACACTCGCTGAGCTGCTTTGCGCTATTACGAGTATTCCAAGTATATACCTTATCCTCTAACGTCACTAGATAGGCTGCAGGGCGCCATAAACACGTAAACGTGTGACGAAGGTAGATCAGAATTTATAATTTATTGGGATTTCCTTACTTTTTCCTTATTTTTAGCACACGTGGCAGTCAACTTCAAAAAAGTAAAAAAATTACGCCAAGTACATGAATTATCTTTGTAAAAAGAAGTGAGATCCCCATAAAAAACTTTCAAAAAGTAAAAAAATTACGCCAAGTACATGAATTATCTTTGTAAAAAGAAGTGAGATCCCCATAAAAAAACTTTCAAAAAGTAAAAAAATTACGCCAAGTACATGAATTATCTTCGTAAAAAGAAGTGAGATCCCCATAAAAAACTTTCAAAAAGTAAAAAAATCACAAAAAAAAGATAATAATATAAATCACAAAAAATAGAAGAAAATATGAATTATCTTTGTAAAAAGAAGTGAGATCCCCATAAAAAACTTTCAAAAAGTAAAAAAATCACAAAACAAAAAATAATAATAAAATAGAAGAAAATATATAAATCACAAAAAAATAGAAGAAAATATATATCACAAAAAATAGAAGATAATAATAAAAGATAATAATATAAATCACAAAAAAAAGAAGAAAATATATCACAAAAAATAAAAGATAATAATATAAATTCCCCCAAAAAATAGAAGAAAATATATAATATCACAAAAAAAAGAAGATAATAATATAAATCCCCCCAAAAATAGAAGAAAATGTACAATATAAAAAAAGATGTGAAATCAAAATGAGCTGCAAGTACATAATGGTGCTTTCCAACTGCCCTTAAGATGACACAACTATATAGACACAGCTTAAATGCTGTGTGCATACATTCCATTACTCATATCGCGGACATTTTAATTAACCCATCAAAAAGAATCCCAATTAAAAACATTGTCGTAAATTAATTAATAGCTTTACAAAATTAATAATCAAAATGGCGCCTATTATAACAATGGCTACTTATACAAAAAAATGTATTAAATAATATTAAGCAGATATATTTTTATTCAAATAAATATTTTAATACGAATAAATATTTTATTTTATTCAAAATACTTGGCGCTGCTCACCGAATTGGTGTTGCTAAACTGAATACATATGTATAAATTGCATTAATCTTTTTCTTTCTTTCTTGTGCGTGCGTTCGTGAATGTGTGTATGTGTGCGTGTGCATATGCTACGTATGATATTACAGTTAAATATATATATGTAGAATAAATCTGACTGCATTTGTAATATGTATTGTAATATGTATATGTTTATGTATTTTAGATTGTAAGGGAGTTATTGTAAATTATTAATTAATACTAAGACAATTGATATTTTTTCGGTTTCGCAGCGCCAAGTATTTTGAATAAAATAAAATATTTATTCGTATTAAAATATTTATTTGAATAAAAATATATCTGCTTAATATTATTTAATACATTTTTTTGTATAAGTAGCCATTGTTATAATAGGCGCAATTTTGATTATTAATTTTGTAAAGCTATTAATTAATTTACGACAATGTTTTTAATTGGGATTCTTTTTGATGGGTTAATTAAAATGTCCGCGATATGAGTAATGGAATGTATGCACACAGCATTTTAGCTGTGTCTATATAGTTGTGTCATCTTAAGGGCAGTTGGAAAGCACCATTATGTACTTGCAGCTCATTTTGATTTCACATCTTTTTTTATATTGTACATTTTCTTCTATTTTTGGGGGGATTTATATTATTATCTTCTTTTTTTTGTGATAACCTATACGCTAGACCCGATTTCCTAAAGATACTGTTGCGGCGAAATAATAATGTTTAGGAAGAATGATAAAAAGTTCACAAATGTAGCGTAAAAGAACGAAATAGCCAATAAACATTTATTGTCATATAACATATACATAGGTTATATTTTCTGTCACTTTGAGGGGCCAACCATATAATATTCACGCGCATCCAGCCTGCGCATTTTCAGTAGCGGATTTGAGATGCGGATTTTCTGTCCTCGAAGTGACAGAAAATATAACCTATATGCTTCATGACAATAAATGTTTATTATCTATTTCGTTCTTTTACGCTACATTTGTGAACTTTTTATCATCCTTCCTAAACATTATTATTACGCCGCAATAGTATCTTTAGGAAATCGGGTCTAGCGTATAGGTTATATTTTCTGTCACTTTGAGGAGCAGATTTTCTGTCCTTGAACTGACAGAAAATATAACCTATACGCTAGACCCGATTTCCTAAAGATACTATTGCGGCGTAATAATAATGTTTAGGAAGGAGGATAAAAAGTTCACAAATGCAGCGCAAAAGAACGAAATTGCCGCTAAACATGTATTGTCATATAACATATACATAGGTTATATTTTCTATCATGGAAGGGGTACTTGCTCCACCCTGCATTTTTGGCACTTGCAACGATATTCCTGAACCCAGTGTACATATGTACACCCTGGTTTGATCTGTAAAAATAAATGAATTTAATAAAAATTACTTTTTGTGTTTATACCACTTGAATGTAAAAACTGATACTTACACTTTCTGGGACGAATATATGCGTCCTGTTCCTCTCTTTCTCATTAGGATTGGTGGTATACATTTGCGTAGAGTATGTACTTCCGGGAATACTTTTTGGCGTACAGAATTGTGTACAGGAAAGAATTTTTGATTATCCTGTGCATATACTTTTGACGTATCATCGACTTTATTAGTGAAGAATTCATATTTCGTTCTACAATATTATCCTTTCCCATTTGCCTGGCGGTGAAGGAACACCCCGCAAGTATGCGCGGGCACGCCCCGCGTTTTCAAACCTTTGCGCATTCGAACTTTTACGCGGGCCGATGACGTGCCGCTCGGTGGTTGGTGCAAGTGAAATACAAAATATTGAGGGAGCGAGAAAGGCAGTTTGGGCCCTGTCCACCCTTGAGGGTAGCAAAGGCTGGATCGTCAGAAAAAAGCGACTGTCGAGCAGGACACATCGTAAGTACTTTCACGCCTACTACCCCTGTCTTTTTCACTAAGTATATGTGCCGGTTATTATAAAAGTGGTCCAAGTCCAAATTTTTCGTTTGTTACATTTCACTTCTTTTTTACGTATTATATCAACATGATACATAATAAACGTAAAGTTCAATTTCTTTTTTTTTAATATCGACTGACGCCACTTTTATAATAACTGACACGCTTCTACATTTTACTTTCAACCCAACACTGTATTTAGACATATTCCGGGTGAAGTTACATTACCGTCATATGTAGTATTGTTGTAATTTTTTGTGCTAAATCTATCGTGTGAACTGTGATTGTTCGAGTGTCCGCGTGTTTCTCAAGCTGCGTATCGCCATTGCGAGGCTGCCTCGCATGGCACACCTCGCGGAGTGGAGAGTCTGGAGACTACCTCGACCATGATTACTTTACGAGGCATAAACCGTCGATTTTTCGACGTGTTCAAAGGGGCCTCGCGCCCCCAAGGTAAAAAATCGCATGGCTCTGGAGACGCAAATATCATGCTGGAGGTAGCGCGAGACTTTCGTACGAGTCTCCAGACTCTCCACTCCGCGAAGCGTGCCTCGCGCGGCATCCTTACAATGTCGATACGCAGCTTCACACTCAGAGATTCGCGTATTCATTCTCACGTAAAATAGGAAAGTTACGTTATAATTTACCCGCGAAATGTCTAGAAAAGGTTCTATTCGGGTGCAATATAGGCTTCCTTCAGTTGAAAGTGAAGACAAGTGATGAAAAAAGTTTCTAAACATCAGAATTGGAAAAATTGGAAATTTTGAGATCACAAATGTTGGAAATTTAAAAATACAAATATTTTGAAACTTGATAACCTCACAATTACAAATTTTGGAAATGTTTGAATTTCAAAGCTTTCGAACTTGGAAATTCCAGCATTTAGAAATCTGAAGATTCTTCTCCTGCGCTAAATCTTGGCTAAAGGAAGCCTATATTGTACCCGAATGTACCAAATTGATAAACGTGTACTCTTCTACTGCACTTTCAAATCCATTTTTACGTTCAATAGTTTCACTGTTTCTTCGACTCATTTTTAGATGACTGGAAAAGAAAATACGCAAGGAGAGGGGGGGGGGGGCGGACTCCGGAACTGACTCCGTCCCGACAACGGACTCCGTCCCGACAACGGGCTCCGTCCCAAAGACGGAGTCCGTCCCGACAACGGACTCCGGAACCGAGTCCGTCCCGACGACGGAGTCGGTCCAGAAGATCCAGCAGCGGCCGGACTCCGTCCCGACGACGGAGTCGGTCCAGAAGTTGCAGCAGCGGCCGAACTCCGTCGTCGGGACGGAGGTCCCGAGAAATTGCGGTGTTGTACCGGGAACTTGTATTAAAGTACAAGAAAGAGGTATGTAGATACGTAGGCGATCTCACGCAAAACAATCTTTTTTTAATTTCTTACATTCTCATGAAAGTGTGAAAACGTCAAGACATTATTGCAATGTTTATTTTTCATATTACAGAACAGCGAACTGAAAAAGAAGCTGCGGGAGATGCAGCATGGCAGAGGAGGAAGAGGAGGAAGAGGAGGAAGAGGAGGAAGAGGAGGAAGAGGAGGAAGAGGAGGAAGAGGCGGAAGAGGAGGAAGAGGAGGAAGAGGAGCCAATACTATCGTATATTTTAATCAATAGTTTGTAAAAATATTAGAAATAAATTTATTTTGGTAAATTTTCATTTCTTTCTGCTGAAATTCCTTTTCACTGAACCCTGGATTTCACCAGCCGATCGTGTTGTAATTTAAACTTTACGCTTCAAACAAAAACGTTTTCCTATTTTACAATATAGGAGATAGGACCGTAAAGAATTACAAAAAGAATCAGGGAGTCAACTGTTCACTGATTTCGAGACTTTTCCTTATTACATGTTTTATACAATAGTCAAAAGAATAAAAAAGAGTAATAATAAGAGCAATAATTGCAAATAATTGCTGTAACTTCCACATTCTGAAAATATAATACCAGTAAACCAATATTTCCAGTATTAGTAAAAAGTTCCAATCTCTCTTTTTTTATTTTAAATAATGTGGCCATATATAATTATAACATAAATTCGACAGCGATTTCAAGTGATGTATGTGTTACGGTAAAAGCGTTAATTTAGTAAATGTATACAATTCCCAGCAGTTCCTAGTAAATGTATGCCTAAAATGCATATAACCTAACCTCTAATCGTACGAAAATGTATACATTGACTGCATCACGCTTTTACTGTGGCACGTGCAGCGTGCGTCGCTAGCCGGTTACAGCGTAAACATTTCGCCTAATAGAGAGTGGGGGTAGATCCCTCACCATTATACCCCCACTCTCTATTAGGCGAAATGTTTACGCTGTAACCGGCTAGCGACGCACGCTGGGCACGTGTATCCAGCTAACGCTTCAGTTTTGCTATTATTCCACGCTGGCAGTCCTCCCGAGTAAGCGCCATCTCGTATCCACTAGCTGAACTAAATTTGTCACGTGACTTGCTCTGCTTATCGCCAATATGGCGGAACTCGTACTTGGGAATGCAGTCACGCGGATACGTTGTTTGTCCTTATATGAGCACATTTTGGGCTGGGTGAGGTCTCATTCGAAAGAGGAAGACTCGATACAGCGCGCTCTGGTCATCGTTTGAGTCACAAAACACTTTTTTTTTTCAACGTTTGCTCTACTTTGTACACTCGTATTATTAGATAATAACACAATCTCGTCGAACCATGACCAGAGCGCGCTGCACTGAACCTTCCTCTTTCGAATGAGACCTCACCCAGCCCCAAATGTGCTCATATAAAGACAAACAACGTATCCTATAAAACCCATATTTCGGACCAATTTAGTGTCGATTACAGAGCGCTGTTTTACCCGTGTCTACCCCCTTAAGGGGGTAGACACGTCACGTGACCTGGCCGATTCGGCAGGTCGGTATTACAGCAGATTTTTCTGCACAGAAATGGTAATACCCATAGATACGCGGCTGCTGGTGCACGCGAGAGGGAGCTGTTTACTATTTCCGTATTCTATTCTGAATAAGGAAATAAATTCTCAGCTATTGCGTTGTACATGTAAATATTTAAATGGAATGTCTGCTGATAGAGCAAACGTAGAAAATTCATTGTACATACATTTTAATTACTTAAAATGTGTTTATGCTACAATATGCTACGTTGGCAGTAAGGAAATATATAAGTGAAAAGGAAAAATAGATGAGGGGATATCCCCAGAAAATGAAGTATGTTAGGTTAGACATTTTTTTATTAGCAAAACACTGAAACAGAACATGAAATACGCTTATTACAAGATAATTAAACGTCTTATGCAGAAAGCAGTTATGAACAAACATTATAGTATAAAATTGTGTTGGATGTTGAATTGGGGCTAATGAAAATGCGCAGGATGGATGCGCGTGATTATTATGTGGTCCCCTCCTCAAAGTGATAGAAAATATAACCTATGTATCTGTTATATGACAATACATGTTTAGCGGCAATTTCGTTCTTTTGCGCTATATTTGTGAACTTTTTATCATCCTTGCGAAACATTATAATTACGCCGCAATAGTATCTTTAGGAAATCGGGTCTAGCGTATAGGTTAACTTCAAAAAAGTAAAAAAATTACGCCAAGTACATCAAATCAAGTAAATCACAAAACATAGAAGATAATAATAAATATAAAATTAAAAAAAGAAGTGAAATCAAAATGAGCTGCCAGTACATAAAGATGCTTTCCAACTGCGCTTTAGATGACACAACTACATATGCCCAGTTAAAATTCCAATTCATAATGGCTATTTATACAAAGAAAAAATGTATTAAATAATATTAAGCACATATATTTTTACGCAAATAAATATTTAAATACGAATAAATATTTTATTCAAAATACTTGGCGCTGCGCCCCGAATTGGTGTTGCTAAACTGAATACATATGTATAAATTGCATTAATCTTCTTCTTTCTTTCTTGTGCGTGAGTTCGTGAATGTGTGTATGTGTGCGTTTGCATATGCTACGTATGATATTAGAGTTAAGTATATGTAGAATAAATCTGACTGCGTTTGTAATATGTATATGTATATGTTTATGTATTTTAGATTGTACGGGAGTTATTGTAAATTATTAATTAATACTAAGACAATTAACATTTTTTCGGTTTCGCAGCGCCAACTATTTTGAATAAAATATTTATTCGTATTTAAATATTTATTTGCGTAAAAATATATGTGCTTAATATTATTTAATACATTTTTTCTTTGTATAAATAGCCATTATGAGAAATGGAATTTTAGCTGTACATATGTAGTTGTGTCATCTAAAGCGCAGTTGGAAAACATCTTTATGTACTGGCAGCTCATTTTGATTTCACTTCTTTTTTTAATTTTATATTTATTATTATCTTCTATGTTTTGTGATTTACTTGATTTGATGTACTTGGCGTAATTTTTTTACTTTTTTGAAGTTTTTGTGGGGATATCACTTCTTTTTTATAGTGATTTATAGAGAGCTACCGCGTCTCTAGATAAAGGTAAAGGGTGCAAGGGTAAAGGGTGCAAGGGTAAAGGGTGCAAGGGTAAAGGGTGCAAGGGTAAAGGGTGCAAGGGTAAAGGGTGCAAGGGTAAAGGGTGCAAGGGTAAAGGGTGCAAGGGTAAAGGGTGCAAGGGTAAAGGGTGCAAGGGTAAAGGGTGCAAGGGTAAAGGGTGCAAGGGTAAAGGGTGCAAGGGTAAAGGGTGCAAGGGTAAAGGGTGCAAGGGTAAAGGGTGCAAGGGTAAAGGGTGCAAGGGTAAAGGGTGCAAGGGTAAAGGGTGCAAGGGTAAAGGGTGCAAGGGTAAAGGGTGCAAGGGTAAAGGGTGCAAGGGTAAAGGGTGCAAGGGTAAAGGGTGCAAGGGTAAAGGGTGCAAGGGTAAAGGGTGCAAGGGTAAAGGGTGCAAGGGTAAAGGGTGCAAGGGTAAAGGGTGCAAGGGTAAAGGGTGCAAGGGTAAAGGGTGCAAGGGTAA
Source organism: Andrena fulva (assembly GCA_946251845.1). Classification (NCBI taxonomy): domain Eukaryota; kingdom Metazoa; phylum Arthropoda; class Insecta; order Hymenoptera; family Andrenidae; genus Andrena; species Andrena fulva. The sequence continues at coordinate 15,029,353 of OX276333.1, read as the reverse complement.
AGGGTGCAAGGGTAAAGGGTGCAAGGGTAAAGGGTGCAAGGGTAAAGGGTGCAAGGGTAAAGGGTGCAAGGGTAAAGGGTGCAAGGGTAAAGGGTGCAAGGGTAAAGGGTGCAAGGGTAAAGGGTGCAAGGGTAAAGGGTGCAAGGGTAAAGGGTGCAAGGGTAAAGGGTGCAAGGGTAAAGGGTGCAAGGGTAAAGGGTGCAAGGGTAAAGGGTGCAAGGGTAAAGGGTGCAAGGGTAAAGGGTGCAAGGGTAAAGGGTGCAAGGGTAAAGGGTGCAAGGGTAAAGGGTGCAAGGGTAAAGGGTGCAAGGGTAAAGGGTGCAAGGGTAAAGGGTGCAAGGGTAAAGGGTGCAAGGGTAAAGGGTGCAAGGGTAAAGGGTGCAAGGGTAAAGGGTGCAAGGGTAAAGGGTGCAAGGGTAAAGGGTGCAAGGGTAAAGGGTGCAAGGGTAAAGGGTGCAAGGGTAAAGGGTGCAAGGGTAAAGGGTGCAAGGGTAAAGGGTGCAAGGGTAAAGGGTGCAAGGGTAAAGGGTGCAAGGGTAAAGGGTGCAAGGGTAAAGGGTGCAAGGGTAAAGGGTGCAAGGGTAAAGGGTGCAAGGGTAAAGGGTGCAAGGGTAAAGGGTGCAAGGGTAAAGGGTGCAAGGGTAAAGGGTGCAAGGGTAAAGGGTGCAAGGGTGAAGGGTGCAAGGGTAAAGGGTGTAAGGGTAAAGGGTATAAGGGTAAATGGTAAAAGGTGTGACGAAGTCACGTCACGCGCCGCGCAGGCGTACGACGCCGCGCCGATAAGCCCAATGCACGCCGCGGCCGCTAGGCGGCCGCGAAGCCGCGAGCTGCCTCGCGGGCGAAGATGTACAGGCTCGCGATATAAGGACCGCGGCGAGCGAAACTGACAGCTCTTGTTCCGCACGAAATTAGCCGCTACCGCCGCCGTACCGTACGCCAAGACGCTCATATTTTTGATCTCCGTGAGGTGTGCACGCGTCGACCGATCGTCACGCTGTGCCATTAACCAGCCTCTCTCCTAAATAGGCCGAGAGAAATCTTGTGCTTTACCTTGCCTGTAAGGTGTCTCCGCGCCGCTATCGGCCAGAGCCCTATTGTACACGGAACGCCACTATACGACTCTCGTACGATCGTGCCTGGTAAGGCCCTTCCGAGCAGAACGTTCCACAACCTCCGCATCCCCGATCCCCCAGCTCTTCGCCAGCGCCGCCGCCGCGAGAACTACGCCGCCGCGATTTTTCCGAGTCGAGTCTCCGCACCCGCAACCGTCACGCGGAAGAGATTGTAAAACATAATTACAGCTGAATAAACATTGTTATTGTTTAACACGCCTTTACTCATTTGACGAACCCGGCCTTACCGACTGAGTCGGCAATGAACTCCTTCTCCGTCCCACCGGCGACCGCCTCACCCGCCGAAGACGGTCACAAAGGTGTAACGGTATATAAGGGTATATAAAGGTATAAGGGTATAAGGGTATAAGGGTATAAGGGTATAAGGGTATAAGGGTATACGGGTATATAAGGGTGTAAGGGCATAAGGATGTAAGGATGTAAGGATATAAGGGTATATAAGAGTATAAGGGTATATAAGGGTGTAAAGTTATAAAGGTATAGAAGGGTGTATATATAAGAGTATAAGGGTGTAAGGGAATATATATGAGTATAAGGGTATAAGGGTATAACGGTATATAAGGGTGTAAGGGTATAAGGGTAGGTAGATAAGAGTATATATAAGGATATATACTCTGCGGAATGATCCCGAGAGTCGACGAACGAAACATGTGTGCGAAACTAATAGGTGTGTGTGTATACGTATTATGTCAACGACGACAAATTTTCGACTGAAGAAGAAAAATTTTCTCTTACCATTTCTGACAATTTCATGAGACGATATTACGATATCTCTAGCATGCGTGGACCGATTTTTTCGGAATTGGTCTTATTCGAAAGCTTATATGCGGTTTACATAAGGAAAATGCCTTTAAATTTAAAAAATATTGCAGGGGTGATGAGATATTAATGAAATAAGTTTCAGAATAGCCTGGCGACGAGTAAAGGATAGCGGTAGCGACAGTCGACATATATATGCAGGGTCTCGGAACATGGATAAACGGCAGGGGCAGTCGATCGACATTTATACAGGGTGTTTTATACAGGGTGCCTTTCATGTATACAGGGTGTCTTTCTTGTACTTGGCGTCGAGACGCTACCGCGTCTCCAGATTCGAATAAGGCCGACTTTGTCAAGAAATTCTTTAGCACATGCTTAAGCAATGACTATGAATACCGCCCTTATGTCGGTATTCATAGTCGCTACTTATTCTTAAGCAAATGCTTAAGCATGCGGCATCCTCTACTAACCTAGTAGCTAGTAAAGGATGCCGAATGCTTAAGCATTTGCTTAAGAATAAGTTGCGACTATGAATACCGGCGTTAAGCATTGGAGTGTCCATGCCACGGTGTAATAGACAGGTGTTCCGACTCTGTACCTTTTACTCCAGCGATTTTGTGTGCCGATTTCTGTTTAATTCCCCTGACCGTCGCGAGAGGCGACGTGACTTAGAAGGCATATACATATGTATTAATGAGATTGTAGTAGTAGAGATTTTAGTGGTATTACTGGGCTTGCCAGATACAACAGGCCACGCATGCGCGTGATGATCCCGTGACGTCAAACCAATCGACGCCAAGGTAGGTGTTCCCTACGGTGTAACAGAACGTAGTGTTCCCCCTCCAGTTCGCGTAGGTTCCCCCTCCACTACGAGTATGAAGTCATTTACGCGCAGCGTGAATTGCATATTTATATGGTAAAATGGTTAATAAATGTTGTATTTGCAAATATCGTGTTTGAAATTTTGAGAATAATCCTCGAATCACGTTATTTAAAGCACCTACAGACGAAAAACTTTATAAGAAATGGGAAGCAGTATTTATTACTGTTGGTTGTTTGCTTAAAAAAAGTAGTTGTATTTGTGAAAATCATTTTTTAAAGAAAGATATTATAAAAGAGCGCGTAATAAAAGATGTTAGTGGAAATGTATTGTTTCAGGTAAGTCAATGTGAAATTATGAAATTGAAATTATATATACAGTCGTATTTTATAGTAATTATATCCTTAATTTGTAGAGAAGCCTCAAGAGACGAAGACTTGCGCTCAATGCTATTCCTGTTTTCTTTAACACCTCTATTAAACATGTACAAATTAACGAAGGTAAATATCTAGAGACGCGGTAGCGTCTCGACGCCAAGTACAGGAAAGACACCCTGTATATGTCGACTGTCGCTACCGCTTATCTAGAGACGCGGTAGCGTCTCGACGCCAAGTACAGGAAAGACACCCTGTATATGTCGACTGTCGCTACCGCTTATCATTTACTCGTCGCCGGGCTATTCCAACCTAACCTGAAACTTATTTCATTAATATCTCATCACGCCTGCGATATTTTCAAAATTTAAAGGCATTTTTCTTATGTAAACCGCATATAAGCTTTCGAATAAGACCAAATTTCAATAAAATCTGTCCACGCATAACAGAGATATCATAATATCGTCTCATGGATCTGTCAGGAACGGTAAGATTTTCTTCTGATTCTGATTCTTCAAGCCAAATTTTCGTCAACATAATACGTATACGCGTTACACGCACACCTTCAGCCAAAAGAAACTAGTGTATGTATGATCGGCGTCCGCCATGTTTATAACCTACCAAGTGTCAAACGTCATAACCTGCCAAGTGTCAAATAATGTAAGTGGTCCAAATTTGAAATGTCAGGAGCTTTTACACTAAATAGGAGACTGAATTATTGTCTCAATTAACAAGGTAAGTCGCCAAAATTTTTTTAATAGATTTCTTATGTAGAGTCGCAGACTTGGAAGTTGTCCGGAGAAGTTGTCGACAAAGAAGTACTTCTTTCGCATAAGTTTCTGGAAATTTGTACCATGCATGTACAAAATAATATATTGTAGTAAAAAATTGCATTGCATTTAAATTGCCAGATACTTGTATTTTTGTATATACCAGCAATTTAGTTTTTATGTAAAGCTTATTATATTATAGAAACGAAGGGGACGCACAGGACTTCGATAAAAATGAAGGGGACGCACAGGCTTGGATAGTAGAATTGAAGGGGACGCACAGGCTTGGATGGATAGAAATGAAGAGAATGCACAGGCTTGGAGGTTGTCCGGAGAAGATTAGATAGAGCATCTTGTTTCGCACAAGTTTCTATTATATTATAGAAATGAAGGGGACGCACAGGACTTCGATAAAAATGAAGGGGACGCACAGGCTTGGATAGTAGAATTGAAGGGGACGCACAGGCTTGGATGGATAGAAATGAAGAGAATGCACAGGCTTGGAGGTTGTCCGGAGAAGATTAGATAGAGCATCTTGTTTCGCACAAGTTTCTATTATATTATAGAAATGAAGGGGACGCACAGGACTTCGATAAAAATGAAGGGGACGCACAGGCTTGGATAGTAGAATTGAAGGGGACGCACACGACTTGGTTATAAAATTGAAGGGGACGCACAGGCTTGGAGGTTGTCCGGAGAAGATTAGACGGAGAAGATTAGATAGATAGACAGAGCATCTTGTTTCGCACAAGTTTCTGGAAATTTGTCAAATAAGGTAAATCTACAAAATTTGTCAAACGACGTAGCATTAAGAATTAAGATTAAGAATATTATGGCGTACCGCTTGCAATGTAGAGTCAGTCACATTAGTCAAGAAAGTACGCTAAAAACACATCTCCCTTGATGCTTTTCAATCTTTTGTGAAAGACATTCGTAATACTTTAATATAAAATCCACAGTAGTTGCCACGCTATTCATTAGTTCATTAATTTTTTCGATTCCCGTTATTTCAATTCACCAATAAACATTCTAAATTAATTTTATTCCAACACCAATGAATTGTGCGTTAAAATATTGGTTCTCTACGTTCATTTTCGCTTAATTATTACCATTAGGATTTAATTTAAATTTCCTGCAATAAGTTCTACGTTAAGTTGTAGTATATAACTAAAATGTGGCTTTATAAATATATTATATATATTTACAGATAATAGAAGCAGAAGGTGATGCACTGTGATCTACGCCAGACTATGTACGCACAAATTTGCAGGTAGAGTTTTGCATACGTAATTATTCATTCAATGATCTTGAGCATGTGTGATAAATTATAAATAAATAATTATTAAATGTGTCCTATTTTTCAGTTAACGATACAGACGAAGAGTTGACAGATAATAGAAACAGAAGGTGATGCACTGTGATCTACGCCAGACTATGTACGCACAAATTTGCAGGTAGGGTTTTGCATACGTAATTATTCATTCAATGATCTTGAGCATGTGTGATAAATTATAAATAATTAATAAATGTGTCCTATTTTTCAGTTAACGATACAGACGAAGAGTTGACAGGTAATAGAAACAGAAGGTGATGCACTGTGATCTACGCCAGACTATGTACGCACAAATTTGCAGGTAGGGTTTTGCATACGTAATTATTCATTCAATGATCTTGAGCATGTGTGATAAATTATAAATAATTAATAAATGTGTCCTATTTTTCAGTTAACGATGCAGACGAAGAGAATTATTTCAACAGCTGAAAGGGAAAGTTACTGAAAATGAAATAAATGTAAATAAAAAGAGTAAATGAAATGTACTGTACACAAAGTACTATACATGTCAGCAATGCAGTGCACATGGTTTCATTTCGTAGTTGTTAAACTTACGTAGAATTTATCCTTAATCAAAAAATAAATAAATTACACTCGCTGAGCTGCTTTGCGCTATTACGAGTATTCCAAGTATATACCTTATCCTCTAACGTCACTAGATAGGCTGCAGGGCGCCATAAACACGTAAACGTGTGACGAAGGTAGATCAGAATTTATAATTTATTGGGATTTCCTTACTTTTTCCTTATTTTTAGCACACGTGGCAGTCAACTTCAAAAAAGTAAAAAAATTACGCCAAGTACATGAATTATCTTTGTAAAAAGAAGTGAGATCCCCATAAAAAACTTTCAAAAAGTAAAAAAATTACGCCAAGTACATGAATTATCTTTGTAAAAAGAAGTGAGATCCCCATAAAAAAACTTTCAAAAAGTAAAAAAATTACGCCAAGTACATGAATTATCTTCGTAAAAAGAAGTGAGATCCCCATAAAAAACTTTCAAAAAGTAAAAAAATCACAAAAAAAAGATAATAATATAAATCACAAAAAATAGAAGAAAATATGAATTATCTTTGTAAAAAGAAGTGAGATCCCCATAAAAAACTTTCAAAAAGTAAAAAAATCACAAAACAAAAAATAATAATAAAATAGAAGAAAATATATAAATCACAAAAAAATAGAAGAAAATATATATCACAAAAAATAGAAGATAATAATAAAAGATAATAATATAAATCACAAAAAAAAGAAGAAAATATATCACAAAAAATAAAAGATAATAATATAAATTCCCCCAAAAAATAGAAGAAAATATATAATATCACAAAAAAAAGAAGATAATAATATAAATCCCCCCAAAAATAGAAGAAAATGTACAATATAAAAAAAGATGTGAAATCAAAATGAGCTGCAAGTACATAATGGTGCTTTCCAACTGCCCTTAAGATGACACAACTATATAGACACAGCTTAAATGCTGTGTGCATACATTCCATTACTCATATCGCGGACATTTTAATTAACCCATCAAAAAGAATCCCAATTAAAAACATTGTCGTAAATTAATTAATAGCTTTACAAAATTAATAATCAAAATTGCGCCTATTATAACAATGGCTACTTATACAAAAAAATGTATTAAATAATATTAAGCAGATATATTTTTATTCAAATAAATATTTTAATACGAATAAATATTTTATTTTATTCAAAATACTTGGCGCTGCTCACCGAATTGGTGTTGCTAAACTGAATACATATGTATAAATTGCATTAATCTTTTTCTTTCTTTCTTGTGCGTGCGTTCGTGAATGTGTGTATGTGTGCGTGTGCATATGCTACGTATGATATTACAGTTAAATATATATATGTAGAATAAATCTGACTGCATTTGTAATATGTATTGTAATATGTATATGTTTATGTATTTTAGATTGTAAGGGAGTTATTGTAAATTATTAATTAATACTAAGACAATTGATATTTTTTCGGTTTCGCAGCGCCAAGTATTTTGAATAAAATAAAATATTTATTCGTATTAAAATATTTATTTGAATAAAAATATATCTGCTTAATATTATTTAATACATTTTTTTGTATAAGTAGCCATTGTTATAATAGGCGCAATTTTGATTATTAATTTTGTAAAGCTATTAATTAATTTACGACAATGTTTTTAATTGGGATTCTTTTTGATGGGTTAATTAAAATGTCCGCGATATGAGTAATGGAATGTATGCACACAGCATTTAAGCTGTGTCTATATAGTTGTGTCATCTTAAGGGCAGTTGGAAAGCACCATTATGTACTTGCAGCTCATTTTGATTTCACATCTTTTTTTATATTGTACATTTTCTTCTATTTTTGGGGGGATTTATATTATTATCTTCTTTTTTTTGTGATATATATTTTCTTCTATTTTTTGGGGGAATTTATATTATTATCTTTTATTTTTTGTGATATATTTTCTTCTTTTTTTTGTGATTTATATTATTATCTTTTATTATTATCTTCTATTTTTTGTGATATATATTTTCTTCTATTTTTTTGTGATTTATATATTTTCTTCTATTTTATTATTATTTTTTGTTTTGTGATTTTTTTACTTTTTGAAAGTTTTTTATGGGGATCTCACTTCTTTTTACAAAGATAATTCATATTTTCTTCTATTTTTTGTGATTTATATTATTATCTTTTTTTTGTGATTTTTTTACTTTTTGAAAGTTTTTTATGGGGATCTCACTTCTTTTTACGAAGATAATTCATGTACTTGGCGTAATTTTTTTACTTTTTGAAAGTTTTTTTATGGTTATATAGGCAACTCAACCACGAATCCTGAGCCTCCACCTGCAGTTATACAGGTAAATGTTGATAGCATATGATTTCACGTGACGTGACATTAATATACTTAGAACCAGTTGCTCGGCTGCCCCCTATCCCTGCGAAGGGAGTGGGGGGCTGGATCGGCCCGGGTCGATCTAGGTTGAGCACCGACCGAGCGCGTCTCCAGGTGGCGGATAGGAGAACGACCGGAGTATGCGGCGGCTCCTCCCCTGCCCGGGGTGGCCTTCCTTACGGGGGCTAGGCCGGGACGGGGGGCGGGGCCGGTGTGCGCGACGGTTAGCAGGAGCTATAAGCCGACCCCGGGGCCTAACAACCTCGCGTGGAAGGCGAAGGCCCTTCCGCGGACCAGCTCCCCAATCCAAGGTGGAAGTCATCGTGCCGAGGGATAAAGGGTACCGGGGATCGGTACCCCGAACGATACCCTTGGGGGGGATAGGGCGACCCCCCATTGTAATAGCCCGACCGCAGGAAGCATCTCTAATATTCCTGGGGTGCGTATGTGCCTGCTCATGGATGCATGTATGAGTGTGAGCACGGCTGGGTGGCTTGGGATCCCGCCTTAGACCTGCGAGTGTGTGTGTATGGATGGTGGAGAGGCTGGTGTGTGTGAATGAATGTGAATGGGAATGGAAGGTAGGAGTAAGTAGTGATGTGCGGTATGAGTGAATGGTGGAGGTACGAAGGAGGACGGGGTGAAGGGGGTGAATGGCATGAGTGAATGTACACCGTTGGATGGTGACGGTGGCTTGAGGGCCCTACAGGGACTGGCTGTTGGGGGCCCGGCCGGCTTCCCGGCTGTAATCCAGTTGGGGCATAATACCTAGGCCCGTAGTATGGGGAAATCCGCCGGGCGGTAGGGCCGTCGCCCTTAAGACACTGAATGCAGATATGTCTCAATTTAGCCGTGCCTCGGATGTAACTGCGGCGATTTCTGATGTAAAGGCAGACTCCACGCGCGTAGTCGGCAGCGCTGTTGGAAGGAAGGTGACCGACAACACCGAGCTGAAGCGGCGGGCCGGTGCCACCGGGGCGATTGCCCCGGAACATGCTACAGCTGCTCGACCAGGCGATGTTAACTTGGGCGACGACGTTGGAATCGAATGGATTGAGGTGGAGAACCTTAAGGGTAGGGGCTGCGGGCAGCCCACCCCGAAGAAGGAGGCCCTGAGGCCCAGCACCATCGGGGAGCTCTTCGTGGGAGTCCTATCCCAGGCCGGGAACACAAAGGTAGGTTCGGAGAAGGGAGGGTCCCGCGGACTCGAGTCGTGGTTGGTCCCTGAGACTCCCTCCCCCAAAACGAAAGTGGCCAGCATCCCTGGGCCTCAGGAGGAGGGGGTGACAACCCTCCAGATGTCGGACCTAAGGGCGGGGGCGGAGAAGCCCCTGGCCCACAAGCCGGAAATGATGCCCCGTAGCCCGAAGAAGAAGATCACCAGGGACGCGGGGACCCAATATGACCCACCGGAGGGCAGCGGAAGGATGGAGCAGGCAGGGCCAAAAACCAAGGCTAAGAGGCAGCGGACATCCCCGATGGGGGACGAGGACGGAGTCCGACAAGACAGGAAGAGGACCTGCGCGGAGGAAGGTGACGGCGTCCCTATCCCTACCCCCACGGGGCAGACCCCCCCCCCCCCCCCCCCGAGAAGGAGCCACGGACTGGGTCTGGCGTTGCGTCGGAGGACGGGCAAGCCACGGGACCACCCGCAGTCCCCCCTCCCGACGCCCCCCACTCCCAGCCCCGTGACCAGGGGACACAGTGGCAACCCGTCCTAACGAAGGGGCAGACCAAAAGGGCACGACAGGAGCAGAGGAGGAGGGACCTCCAATCCCAGAAGTCCTTCTTGGTCTCTTCCCCCGCGCGAGCTGAGGGGGGACGACCCCAACAACGACAGCAGCAGCAGCAGCAGCAGCAGCAACAACAACAGCAGCTAAAACCCCAGGAGAACGGTGGGTTCCCCCCGCAGTGGCCGCAGTTGGCTCAGCCTCGGGGTTATCAACCCATGTGGGGGCCCCTGCAGCAGCAGCGACAGCAACAACAACAGCTAGTATACCAGCAGCACCCGGGCGCTGCACAGACGCAGGCGCAACAGCATCGACAGCAACTGCAACAGACGCGACAGCTGAAGGGGCCGCTGCAGGAGCAGCAAGGGCACCAGGGACAACAACAACAACAGGGGTTGCAACACCCGGTAGGGGGCCTGTGGGCGGCCGACCCCCGTAATGGCCCGGCGGCCCCCGCCAAGCCGAAGCCCCCCCCCCCCCCCGACGAGGAAGAGACGCGAGGCCGTGTTGGTAAAGGTCCCCCCCTCTGCCTCCTATATCGAGACGTACAAGATCCTGCTGTCGAAGGGCAGGGAGACCCTGGCCGGGGTCAAGGGGGTAAGGAAAACCAGGCTGGGGCACATCCTCCTTGAGGTGGAAAAAGGAGCCAGCTTGGAGGCTATCGCAACCAATATTAGGTTAAAGATCGACTCGGGGCTGAGTTGTTCCCCGCTCCGGGCCAAAACGGCTGTGGAAATTAGGGGCCTCGATCCGGTGGTGGAAGGTCCAGAGATCTTGCGAGACCTCGGGGCTGCCCTGAAACTGCCACCGGATAATCTGACCCTGAAGCTCCTAAGACTAGGACAAGGGGGAACACAGACGGCGGTGGTGGATGTACCCACCAACGACATGAAGTGCGGCCCGGAGGGGGTAAGATTTAGGACGGGCCTCACCTGGGTATGGGCCAGGCTTCTACCGAAACTGACAAGGTGCTACAGGTGCCACCTGCTCGGGCACATGGCGAGGGATTGTAGCGCGGGGGGGGGGGGGGGTAACGAGACCTGCAGAAGATGCGGAGCAGGAGACCACCTAATTGGGGGATGCCCCAACCCCCCCAAGTGCGCTATATGTGCCAGAGAGGGCGCCACCGGGACTAGGGCTGCGCACGTAACCGCGTCCCTGGCCTGCCCCCATAACAGTGCGAGACCCAGGACGGAGGATAGGGGACATAACGTAGCAGCTCTAAATGGCCCTTAGGGTTTGGCAGATCAACCTGAATAGGTGTAGGCTAGCCCAATATAACATGGAACACAATGTGTCTCTCCTGAAAGTGGACGTGGTAATTATATCCGAACCATACCGGCAGCTGGAGTTCTGGTACAACGACGCGACCGGTGACTCATCAATCTGGGTCACCGGGTTTAATGGCCACTTCCCCACTCTGTCTCGCCCCCTGAGTGCCGATGGAATCGTTGCGGTGGCCTGGGAGGGCAGGCCGCTTATTAGTTGCTACTGCTCCCCCAGGAATAAACTGGCGCAATTTGCCACGTACCTCGATACCCTGGAGGGGATCCTGGTCGAGGCTAGGCTCCCGGGGATGGGGGTTATCCTCGCGGGGGACCTAAACGCGAGATCCGCGGCTTGGGGGGGGGGGGGGGAGGGGGAAGTGGATAGGAAGGGTGGGGAACTCCTGGAGCTGCTCGGGAGACATGGACTCGTCCCATTCAAGATCCCGGATAAATATACCCACACGTTCGAACGGAATAAACGGAGGTCCTTCATCGACATAATGTCGGTTGACCCAGTAACGGCCCGGGGAATTAAGAGTGAAGTCCTGAGGAGGGGCACCTTCTCGGACCACCTCTATGTGGCTCACAGTATCAGGAAGGTGGGGCGTATTGCCGCCCCCCCCCCCCACATGGCCACGGTTTTCCACCAAGGATATGGATGCCGACGCTATCATCCGGACATACGAGTCCCTTACTCAACCCCGACCCAGCCCCCGGGTGGACCCTCCAGGCGGCCTAAATGGTGTGGGAGAGCCCGAAGAGCCCAGGGCCGATAGGCTCCAAAGGGTAATGGAGGAAGTGACGAGGTCTGAACTCCCTATGAAAACACTCCCTCGGGGCACCCGTAGACCCAACGGCTGGTGGAACGAGGAGATTGCCGAAGCAAGGCGGAATGCATTCCGGACTAGAAGATGGGCGCAGAGGAGGAGGAAGAAGGGGTCCCCTGATGCCGAGGAGGCGGGGGAGGCCTACGCCGCCACGCGGAAGAATGTGCAGCGCTTGATCTGGAAGGCCAAGGAGGCCCAATGGAGGGAATTATATTCCCTAGTAGACCGCGACCCATGGGGAAAGCCGTACAAGGTCGTCATGACGAAATTAAAGGGCCACACCCATAAGATGGTGCCAACACCGACCCAAGTCCAGAGGATCATAGAGCACCTGTTCGTTGTGTCCCCGCCCTCCCCCCGCCTGACCCCGGCGACCCCCAGGAGAACGCCGGCTGGTGGCAGAGTGGTAGCGGGGGACATGGAAAGATCTATTGAGGCTATAGATGAGAGGCGGATTAGGGAGGCCGTGGACAAGATCAAGGTCAATAAGGCCCCGGGACTTGACTCGGTCCCCACCGCAGTGGTGGCTTGCGTGTCCAGGGCCTTCCAACATGACCTCCTGGAGGCGTTTAGGGACACGGTGCGGAGGGGAGCCACCCCCCCCCGGCCTGGAAAAGGGCCAGGGTTGTGTTAATTCCAAAGCCGGGGAAGGACCCCATGTCCCCCGGGGCATATCGGCCCATTAGTGTGCTCCCAGCCTTGAGTAAGGTATGGGAGCATGTGATGAAAGAGGTTATAGAGGATCAGATAGGCCGTGACCCGTTCCACCCGATGCAGTTCGGCTTTAGGAGGGGGACGGGGACTATCGAGGCCGCCACAGAGGTGATGCGCTTTGCAGCGGGATGCGTAGGCACCACAAAGAAAAGGCTCTGCGTCCTGGTCACGGTGGACGTGAAGAACGCGTTCAACTCGCTCCGCTGAGATCTAATCTTGGAGGAGCTCAAGAGGAGGGGCGCGGCGCAGGCGGTGATCGAGGTGGTGCGGGGATACTTCTCTGACCGATGGGCCACCGTGCATACCCCGTTCGCCCAAATTAGTACCCCGATCGAGGCAGGCGTCCCCCCAGGGGTCGGCCCTCGGACCGTTCCTCTGGAATATCGTCTACGACGGTCTTATTAAGGCCCTGGAAGGGGGCAGATTTACCAGGGCTATAGCCTACGCGGACGACCTGGCGGTAGTGTTCTCCGCTAGAGACACCACCCAACTGGAGAATATGATGGAGAGTACGATGGGAAAGGTCCAGCGATGGTTCGCGTCCGCGGGCCTAGAGATAGCCACCGACAAGACGGAGGTGGTGGTACTGGCATCCTGGATCCTGGCAGGGCTACGAAGTGAGAAGATTCGGGACTTTGGAATAGTGGGGACCACCGTCACTTCGGCCCACTCTCTAAAGTATCTCGGAATCACGCTCGATTGCAGAAGAAGATTTAGGATGCACATTGCGGAGGCGACGAGTCGGGGATACAGGGTGCTGGGGGCTCTTGCTGCCCTGATCCCGAATACGAGAGGGCCCTCCCGACACGCGAGACGCCTTTATTATTCGGTTTGGGAGTCCATCGTCCTATACGCGGCCCCGGTCTGGGCGAGGGCCCTGATCATTAAAGTAAATAGGACCCTCCTGAGGAGGGTACAAAAAGTGGCGCTGGTAAGATCTACCACAGCGTATAGGACGGTGGTGTTACGTGCGGGCGATGATTTTAATTATGACCGAGCGGATTCGTCAATTCTTTAACGTAACGCTTAACAAAATTTAGATAGATTTCAATAAAAATTCAGGATTGTTTTGGGATTCGTATTTGCTGCAACCAATACAGGTTGACCCGTTGGGGAAGTGGTATTTTCGTAGACAGGTTCGAATAAAATGAGCCGATATTTAAGCAAATATTACCATGTATTACAAAATAATGAAAAATTAGGAAATGTTTAAAAGGTGGTACAAAAACGGGAATTTACATGGTTTTGAAATAGAGTAATTTAGCGTGTGTCTTAGAGAACGAGCATTGATCGAGGGGAATCCCCGCAACTCACTATGTGAGTTGGATCAATAATTACGTAGATCTAGTCTTTCCATACGAACGATTTAGGAAAATATCGCAATATAATTTTACAAGAAAACAAAGTTTAGCAACAACGCAGTGCACGCCCTCAAACGGGGAATATCACAATGATAGAGGGAAAACCCACAACACTCTAAAGAGGTTGGATCATTGGTTCATCCCGTACAATAATATAATTTGAAGGACTTACCGATTCGGCGCAAAGCTTATTAAAATTTTAAAAGAGGTATTCACGGTCTTTCTCTCTCTCTCTGTCTTTGTCCTGGGGCGCTGCGGCAAGAGGTTGACGCGCAGCACAGGCGTGGAGCACAAATCACACCGAGCAGTTCACTGACATTATAATGTTCACAGTGTTTGAATATTTAAATTTTTAAATGTTGGGAATATAAGTGATTTAATGAAAATGTAAACGGTTAAACTGATTAAAGTTTGAACAGACAGTCTCTACGGGGGACTGAGTCCTTTCACGATCACTGAGATGCACTGAAACTCCGGCTCAAAGACTAGTTTATTGAACAGTGATGTCCCTCGGACAGAGCGACTACGCACTAAGCGACTTAACGGCCGACTGCCCTAAATAGTAAATTTTGAATAAAATGATAAGTAATTATATATTAACTACGAGGGAACTGAGTCTTTCCACGATCACTAGGACGCACTGGAACTCTGGCTCAAGCGCTTATTAATAAAAATAGCGATGTCCCTCGGACAGAACAACTGCGCACCACGCGACTTGCTAGCTGACTGCCCTAAATAGTAAATTTTGAATAAAATGATAAGTAATTATATATTAACTACGAGGGAACTGAGTCTTTCCACGATCACTAGGACGCACTGGAACTCTGGCTCAAGCGCTTATTAATAAAAATAGCGATGTCCCTCGGACAGAACAACTGCGCACCACGCGACTTGCTAGCTGACTGCCCTGAGCGTTTGCAGGGTAGGCCCGAGCACTCGGGTCTTTGCACAAAGAGCGCCAAAATTGCTGACTCTGCACCTCATGCACACGGGCCCAACCGTCGTCGCCCGGAACGTTCCCAGCATCCAAGTTGTTATCGCGCCCGGCGTTCTAAGAACGTTGACGCTGTGGGAAGCATGGAAGAACGCAGTGGCGTAACGGCTCGTATAAAATTATTATTATAATACGGTTTATAAATCATTGACAACTGATCGAGGGAAACTCCCACAACACTCAATGGTAGGATCAGATGTCAATGATGGTGTGGCAAAATTTAACAGGTAAGAAAAATATAAAATGGTCTACTACCATGCTTTGAAAGGCTTATCACCACGCATTCTAAGAACGTCGACAGCGTTGAAAGATTGCTGACAATATTTTCCGTGGGAATATACCGTGGCGTGACAGGCTTTGAATCTGAATAAGTTATTACTATAAAAAGCTATGGTTAATAAATCATTGACAATTGTTCGAGGGATATCCCGTAACACACCTAGGTAGTTGGATCAATTGTCAATGTCTTAGATTGAGTTTCAAAAATTTTAAAATTGATCGGCACGTAACACCCCTCCCCCCTTGGAATCATCGTCCTCGATGATAATTAGGCGTAAGGACATTTGGAGTGCCGTGTATAATTTAAGAAAACGTGGAGTAGCTGCCTGTCACGCCTGCGGGACATCGCGCTCGTTCCGCCGACACGAATTTCAATTCGGTGGTTGTGAGGATCGCCACGCAGGGCGGAGTATACGCATTCTATAAAAGGGCGTCCTATATGTACGCAGCCCTCCAGATCCATTCTTTCTATGCTGGCGCTGTTTCTGACGAGACCGCAAACGTCCTCGTCTGTTATTCCCTGATTGTCCCTACAGGTCAACTCCCTGAGCGAAGGCAAGTCTTTAAGGAATTGGGCACCGACGTCCGGATACAGTAGGCTCATCTGTAGTTCAGTGCAGTGGTTGAGATTGCCGAGCGCTTCGAGGCTGCCGATGAAGGTACCATCCACCCAGCCGATGTTCGGGCGTTAACGGCCGTTACATCCAGCTCTTCCAGTGTAGGGCAGTTCTTGGCGATCAGGGCCAACAGCTGAGGTCGCAGATCTTCGGCGGCCAACTCGTCATCTAGAATTACGGATTTTAAGAAAGGGGCACACCGCGCTGTTACCCAATAGAAGACGTCAGTTCTTATTCGCCTCCATCCCTGCATTCCGGGCCATCGCCAATCGTCGAGGTTGAGTTTTAGTATTTTCCGGAAGGAATCATGTACTCCGGCCCTCCAAGTCCTCGACACCTGTTCCATGCGGGCGCGATCGGCAAAAGGCAAGAACGCCGCTATCCGCGCAATCACCTCCACAGGCAGGGGCGCTGAGCGAACCGGCTCGTACCCTGGAAATGGGTTGTCCCGCTCAGGAACGGAATTAGATGGCCGACTTGAAGACGGCAGGTTGAAGCCATGCCATGCGTCGGCGACCATGATCCGGAGCTTCCTCTTGTGCAGGATGATCGGTTGAGTTGTTGCGTCGGTCGCTACCTCAGCTGCTTGCCGCGGAGTGGTGAACGTCACGAAAGCCACGTTCCCGCTGGGCTGAACTCTTAGGACAGCGTGTTCGGCTCCGTGAGGGCGAAAGATTTCTAATAAATCTTTTTGCTTTGTGAATCGCGCCAGGCGGCACACAAAAATACGTCGAGAGTTCCCGTGGTTGCTGCTGGCTGGTTCCAACATCTCTAATTGTTGACAAGCAAATAATAACAAGTAATGACAAGCAGAAAATATATATATATATATATATATATACGTGGTTATTGATCGAGGGTTTCCCCGTAACACACATAGTGGTTGGATCAATTACCAATGTCTTAGATTGAATTACAAAAAATTTTTAAATTAATCAATTAACGTCCTTAAGCGATTAATTTAGTGCGGATTAATCCACGATTGCCCTTTGACATGGCAATGACGAAGTGGCGGGTAGATCTGGTGGGCGATCAGGCGCTGTCTTCTTTGGCGCTTCCGCATCCTCCAGTGAAGTCTCAGGCTTCCTCTTCCTACAAGGCATTGGGAACCGCACTCTCTTGACGCTACCCCGTAAGTAGTAAACTTCAAAAAAGTAAAAAAATTACGCCAAGTACATCAAATCAAGTAAATCACAAAACATAGAAGATAATAATAAATATAAAATTAAAAAAAGAAGTGAAATCAAAATGAGCTGCCAGTACATAAAGATGTTTTCCAACTGCGCTTTAGATGACACAACTACATATGTACAGCTAAAATTCCATTTCTCATAATGGCTATTTATACAAAGAAAAAATGTATTAAATAATATTAAGCACATATATTTTTACGCAAATAAATATTTAAATACGAATAAATATTTTATTCAAAATAGTTGGCGCTGCGAAACCGAAAAAATGTTAATTGTCTTAGTATTAATTAATAATTTACAATAACTCCCGTACAATCTAAAATACATAAACATATACATATACATATTACAAACGCAGTCAGATTTATTCTACATATACTTAACTCTAATATCATACGTAGCATATGCAAACGCACACATACACACATTCACGAACTCACGCACAAGAAAGAAAGAAGAAGATTAATGCAATTTATACATATGTATTCAGTTTAGCAACACCAATTCGGGGCGCAGCGCCAAGTATTTTGAATAAAATATTTATTCGTATTTAAATATTTATTTGCGTAAAAATATATGTGCTTAATATTATTTAATACATTTTTTCTTTGTATAAATAGCCATTATGAATTGGAATTTTAACTGGGCATATGTAGTTGTGTCATCTAAAGCGCAGTTGGAAAGCATCTTTATGTACTGGCAGCTCATTTTGATTTCACTTCTTTTTTTAATTTTATATTTATTATTATCTTCTATGTTTTGTGATTTACTTGATTTGATGTACTTGGCGTAATTTTTTTACTTTTTTGAAGTTAACCTATACGCTAGACCCGATTTCCTAAAGATACTATTGCGGCGTAATTATAATGTTTCGCAAGGATGATAAAAAGTTCACAAATATAGCGCAAAAGAACGAAATTGCCGCTAAACATGTATTGTCATATAACAGATACATAGGTTATATTTTCTATCACATTGAGGAGGGGACCACATAATAATCACGCGCATCCATCCTGCGCATTTTCATTAGCCCCAATTCAACATCCAACACAATTTTATACTATAATGTTTGTTCATAACTGCTTTCTGCATAAGACGTTTAATTATCTTGTAATAAGCGTATTTCATGTTCTGTTTCAGTGTTTTGCTAATAAAAAAATGTCTAACCTAACATACTTCATTTTCTGGGGATATCCCCTCATCTATTTTTCCTTTTCACTTATATATTTCCTTACTGCCAACGTAGCATATTGTAGCATAAACACATTTTAAGTAATTAAAATGTATGTACAATGAATTTTCTACGTTTGCTCTATCAGCAGACATTCCATTTAAATATTTACATGTACAACGCAATAGCTGAGAATTTATTTCCTTATTCAGAATAGAATACGGAAATAGTAAACAGCTCCCTCTCGCGTGCACCAGCAGCCGCGTATCTATGGGTATTACCATTTCTGTGCAGAAAAATCTGCTGTAATACCGACCTGCCGAATCGGCCAGGTCACGTGACGTGTCTACCCCCTTAAGGGGGTAGACACGGGTAAAACAGCGCTCTGTAATCGACACTAAATTGGTCCGAAATATGGGTTTTATAGGATACGTTGTTTGTCTTTATATGAGCACATTTGGGGCTGGGTGAGGTCTCATTCGAAAGAGGAAGGTTCAGTGCAGCGCGCTCTGGTCATGGTTCGACGAGATTGTGTTATTATCTAATAATACGAGTGTACAAAGTAGTGCAAACGTTGAAAAAAAAAAAGTGTTTTGTGACTCAAACGATGACCAGAGCGCGCTGTATCGAGTCTTCCTCTTTCGAATGAGACCTCACCCAGCCCAAAATGTGCTCATATAAGGACAAACAACGTATCCGCGTGACTGCATTCCCAAGTACGAGTTCCGCCATATTGGCGATAAGCAGAGCAAGTCACGTGACAAATTTAGTTCAGCTAGTGGATACGAGATGGCGCTTACTCGGGAGGACTGCCAGCGTGGAATAATAGCAAAACTGAAGCGTTAGCTGGATACACGTGCCCAGCGTGCGTCGCTAGCCGGTTACAGCGTAAACATTTCGCCTAATAGAGAGTGGGGGTATAATGGTGAGGGATCTACCCCCACTCTCTATTAGGCGGAATGTTTACGCTGTAACCGGCTAGCGACGCACGCTGCACGTGCCACAGTAAAAGCGTGATGCAGTCAATGTATACATTTTCGTACGATTAGAGGTTAGGTTATATGCATTTTAGGCATACATTTACTAGGAACTGCTGGGAATTGTATACATTTACTAAATTAACGCTTTTACCGTAACACATACATCACTTGAAATCGCTGTCGAATTTATGTTATAATTATATATGGCCACATTATTTAAAATAAAAAAAGAGAGATTGGAACTTTTTACTAATACTGGAAATATTGGTTTACTGGTATTATATTTTCAGAATGTGGAAGTTACAGCAATTATTTGCAATTATTGCTCTTATTATTACTCTTTTTTATTCTTTTGACTATTGTATAAAACATGTAATAAGGAAAAGTCTCGAAATCAGTGAACAGTTGACTCCCTGATTCTTTTTGTAATTCTTTACGGTCCTATCTCCTATATTGTAAAATAGGAAAACGTTTTTGTTTGAAGCGTAAAGTTTAAATTACAACACGATCGGCTGGTGAAATCCAGGGTTCAGTGAAAAGGAATTTCAGCAGAAAGAAATGAAAATTTACCAAAATAAATTTATTTCTAATATTTTTACAAACTATTGATTAAAATATACGATAGTATTGGCTCCTCTTCCTCCTCTTCCTCCTCTTCCGCCTCTTCCTCCTCTTCCTCCTCTTCCTCCTCTTCCTCCTCTTCCTCCTCTTCCTCCTCTTCCTCCTCTTCCTCCTCTGCCATGCTGCATCTCCCGCAGCTTCTTTTTCAGTTCGCTGTTCTGTAATATGAAAAATAAACATTGCAATAATGTCTTGACGTTTTCACACTTTCATGAGAATGTAAGAAATTAAAAAAAGATTGTTTTGCGTGAGATCGCCTACGTATCTACATACCTCTTTCTTGTACTTTAATACAAGTTCCCGGTACAACACCGCAATTTCTCGGGACCTCCGTCCCGACGACGGAGTTCGGCCGCTGCTGCAACTTCTGGACCGACTCCGTCGTCGGGACGGAGTCCGGCCGCTGCTGGATCTTCTGGACCGACTCCGTCGTCGGGACGGACTCGGTTCCGGAGTCCGTTGTCGGGACGGACTCCGTCTTTGGGACGGAGCCCGTTGTCGGGACGGAGTCCGTTGTCGGGACGGAGTCAGTTCCGGAGTCCGCCCCCCCCCCTCTCCTTGCGTATTTTCTTTTCCAGTCATCTAAAAATGAGTCGAAGAAACAGTGAAACTATTGAACGTAAAAATGGATTTGAAAGTGCAGTAGAAGAGTACACGTTTATCAATTTGGTACATTCGGGTACAATATAGGCTTCCTTTAGCCAAGATTTAGCGCAGGAGAAGAATCTTCAGATTTCTAAATGCTGGAATTTCCAAGTTCGAAAGCTTTGAAATTCAAACATTTCCAAAATTTGTAATTGTGAGGTTATCAAGTTTCAAAATATTTGTATTTTTAAATTTCCAACATTTGTGATCTCAAAATTTCCAATTTTTCCAATTCTGATGTTTAGAAACTTTTTTCATCACTTGTCTTCACTTTCAACTGAAGGAAGCCTATATTGCACCCGAATAGAACCTTTTCTAGACATTTCGCGGGTAAATTATAACGTAACTTTCCTATTTTACGTGAGAATGAATACGCGAATCTCTGAGTGTGAAGCTGCGTATCGACATTGTAAGGATGCCGCGCGAGGCACGCTTCGCGGAGTGGAGAGTCTGGAGACTCGTACGAAAGTCTCGCGCTACCTCCAGCATGATATTTGCGTCTCCAGAGCCATGCGATTTTTTACCTTGGGGGCGCGAGGCCCCTTTGAACACGTCGAAAAATCGACGGTTTATGCCTCGTAAAGTAATCATGGTCGAGGTAGTCTCCAGACTCTCCACTCCGCGAGGTGTGCCATGCGAGGCAGCCTCGCAATGGCGATACGCAGCTTGAGAAACACGCGGACACTC
This sequence comes from Andrena fulva, assembly GCA_946251845.1. Lineage (NCBI taxonomy): Eukaryota > Metazoa > Arthropoda > Insecta > Hymenoptera > Andrenidae > Andrena > Andrena fulva. The sequence goes on along the minus strand of OX276333.1, from coordinate 15,008,183 downwards.
GAACAATCACAGTTCACACGATAGATTTAGCACAAAAAATTACAACAATACTACATATGACGGTAATGTAACTTCACCCGGAATATGTCTAAATACAGTGTTGGGTTGAAAGTAAAATGTAGAAGCGTGTCAGTTATTATAAAAGTGGCGTCAGTCGATATTAAAAAAAAAGAAATTGAACTTTACGTTTATTATGTATCATGTTGATATAATACGTAAAAAAGAAGTGAAATGTAACAAACGAAAAATTTGGACTTGGACCACTTTTATAATAACCGGCACATATACTTAGTGAAAAAGACAGGGGTAGTAGGCGTGAAAGTACTTACGATGTGTCCTGCTCGACAGTCGCTTTTTTCTGACGATCCAGCCTTTGCTACCCTCAAGGGTGGACAGGGCCCAAACTGCCTTTCTCGCTCCCTCAATATTTTGTATTTCACTTGCACCAACCACCGAGCGGCACGTCATCGGCCCGCGTAAAAGTTCGAATGCGCAAAGGTTTGAAAACGCGGGGCGTGCCCGCGCATCTTGCGGGGTGTTCCTTCACCGCCAGGCAAATGGGAAAGGATAATATTGTAGAACGAAATATGAATTCTTCACTAATAAAGTCGATGATACGTCAAAAGTATATGCACAGGATAATCAAAAATTCTTTCCTGTACACAATTCTGTACGCCAAAAAGTATTCCCGGAAGTACATACTCTACGCAAATGTATACCACCAATCCTAATGAGAAAGAGAGGAACAGGACGCATATATTCGTCCCAGAAAGTGTAAGTATCAGTTTTTACATTCAAGTGGTATAAACACAAAAAGTAATTTTTATTAAATTCATTTATTTTTACAGATCAAACCAGGGTGTACATATGTACACTGGGTTCAGGAATATCGTTGCAAGTGCCAAAAATGCAGGGTGGAGCAAGTACCCCTTCCATGATAGAAAATATAACCTATGTATATGTTATATGACAATACATGTTTAGCGGCAATTTCGTTCTTTTGCGCTGCATTTGTGAACTTTTTATCCTCCTTCCTAAACATTATTATTACGCCGCAATAGTATCTTTAGGAAATCGGGTCTAGCGTATAGGTTATATTTTCTGTCAGTTCAAGGACAGAAAATCTGCTCCTCAAAGTGACAGAAAATATAACCTATACGCTAGACCCGATTTCCTAAAGATACTATTGCGGCGTAATAATAATGTTTAGGAAGGATGATAAAAAGTTCACAAATGTAGCGTAAAAGAACGAAATAGATAATAAACATTTATTGTCATGAAGCATATAGGTTATATTTTCTGTCACTTCGAGGACAGAAAATCCGCATCTCAAATCCGCTACTGAAAATGCGCAGGCTGGATGCGCGTGAATATTATATGGTTGGCCCCTCAAAGTGACAGAAAATATAACCTATGTATATGTTATATGACAATAAATGTTTATTGGCTATTTCGTTCTTTTACGCTACATTTGTGAACTTTTTATCATTCTTCCTAAACATTATTATTTCGCCGCAACAGTATCTTTAGGAAATCGGGTCTAGCGTATAGGTTATCACAAAAAAAAGAAGATAATAATATAAATCCCCCCAAAAATAGAAGAAAATGTACAATATAAAAAAAAATGTGAAATCAAAATGAGCTGCAAGTACATAATGGTGCTTTCCAACTGCCCTTAAGATGACACAACTATATAGACACAGCTAAAATGCTGTGTGCATACATTCCATTACTCATATCGCGGACATTTTAATTAACCCATCAAAAAGAATCCCAATTAAAAACATTGTCGTAAATTAATTAATAGCTTTACAAAATTAATAATCAAAATTGCGCCTATTATAACAATGGCTACTTATACAAAAAAATGTATTAAATAATATTAAGCAGATATATTTTTATTCAAATAAATATTTTAATACGAATAAATATTTTATTTTATTCAAAATACTTGGCGCTGCGAAACCGAAAAAATATCAATTGTCTTAGTATTAATTAATAATTTACAATAACTCCCTTACAATCTAAAATACATAAACATATACATATTACAATACATATTACAAATGCAGTCAGATTTATTCTACATATATATATTTAACTGTAATATCATACGTAGCATATGCACACGCACACATACACACATTCACGAACGCACGCACAAGAAAGAAAGAAAAAGATTAATGCAATTTATACATATGTATTCAGTTTAGCAACACCAATTCGGTGAGCAGCGCCAAGTATTTTGAATAAAATAAAATATTTATTCGTATTAAAATATTTATTTGAATAAAAATATATCTGCTTAATATTATTTAATACATTTTTTTGTATAAGTAGCCATTGTTATAATAGGCGCAATTTTGATTATTAATTTTGTAAAGCTATTAATTAATTTACGACAATGTTTTTAATTGGGATTCTTTTTGATGGGTTAATTAAAATGTCCGCGATATGAGTAATGGAATGTATGCACACAGCATTTAAGCTGTGTCTATATAGTTGTGTCATCTTAAGGGCAGTTGGAAAGCACCATTATGTACTTGCAGCTCATTTTGATTTCACATCTTTTTTTATATTGTACATTTTCTTCTATTTTTGGGGGGATTTATATTATTATCTTCTTTTTTTTGTGATATTATATATTTTCTTCTATTTTTTGGGGGAATTTATATTATTATCTTTTATTTTTTGTGATATATTTTCTTCTTTTTTTTGTGATTTATATTATTATCTTTTATTATTATCTTCTATTTTTTGTGATATATATTTTCTTCTATTTTTTGTGATTTATATATTTTCTTCTATTTTATTATTATTTTTTGTTTTGTGATTTTTTTACTTTTTGAAAGTTTTTTATGGGGATCTCACTTCTTTTTACAAAGATAATTCATATTTTCTTCTATTTTTTGTGATTTATATTATTATCTTTTTTTTGTGATTTTTTTACTTTTTGAAAGTTTTTTATGGGGATCTCACTTCTTTTTACGAAGATAATTCATGTACTTGGCGTAATTTTTTTACTTTTTGAAAGTTTTTTTATGGGGATCTCACTTCTTTTTACAAAGATAATTCATGTACTTGGCGTAATTTTTTTACTTTTTGAAAGTTTTTTATGGGGATCTCACTTCTTTTTACAAAGATAATTCATGTACTTGGCGTAATTTTTTTACTTTTTTGAAGTTGACTGCCACGTGTGCTAAAAATAAGGAAAAAGTAAGGAAATCCCAATAAATTATAAATTCTGATCTACCTTCGTCACACGTTTACGTGTTTATGGCGCCCTGCAGCCTATCTAGTGACGTTAGAGGATAAGGTATATACTTGGAATACTCGTAATAGCGCAAAGCAGCTCAGCGAGTGTAATTTATTTATTTTTTGATTAAGGATAAATTCTACGTAAGTTTAACAACTACGAAATGAAACCATGTGCACTGCATTGCTGACATGTATAGTACTTTGTGTACAGTACATTTCATTTACTCTTTTTATTTACATTTATTTCATTTTCAGTAACTTTCCCTTTCAGCTGTTGAAATAATTCTCTTCGTCTGCATCGTTAACTGAAAAATAGGACACATTTATTAATTATTTATAATTTATCACACATGCTCAAGATCATTGAATGAATAATTACGTATGCAAAACCCTACCTGCAAATTTGTGCGTACATAGTCTGGCGTAGATCACAGTGCATCACCTTCTGTTTCTATTACCTGTCAACTCTTCGTCTGTATCGTTAACTAAAAAATAGGACACATTTATTAATTATTTATAATTTATCACACATGCTCAAGATCATTGAATGAATAATTACGTATGCAAAACCCTACCTGCAAATTTGTGCGTACATAGTCTGGCGTAGATCACAGTGCATCACCTTCTGTTTCTATTATCTGTCAACTCTTCGTCTGTATCGTTAACTGAAAAATAGGACACATTTAATAATTATTTATTTATAATTTATCACACATGCTCAAGATCATTGAATGAATAATTACGTATGCAAAACTCTACCTGCAAATTTGTGCGTACATAGTCTGGCGTAGATCACAGTGCATCACCTTCTGCTTCTATTATCTGTAAATATATATAATATATTTATAAAGCCACATTTTAGTTATATACTACAACTTAACGTAGAACTTATTGCAGGAAATTTAAATTAAATCCTAATGGTAATAATTAAGCGAAAATGAACGTAGAGAACCAATATTTTAACGCACAATTCATTGGTGTTGGAATAAAATTAATTTAGAATGTTTATTGGTGAATTGAAATAACGGGAATCGAAAAAATTAATGAACTAATGAATAGCGTGGCAACTACTGTGGATTTTATATTAAAGTATTACGAATGTCTTTCACAAAAGATTGAAAAGCATCAAGGGAGATGTGTTTTTAGCGTACTTTCTTGACTAATGTGACTGACTCTACATTGCAAGCGGTACGCCATAATATTCTTAATCTTAATTCTTAATGCTACGTCGTTTGACAAATTTTGTAGATTTACCTTATTTGACAAATTTCCAGAAACTTGTGCGAAACAAGATGCTCTGTCTATCTATCTAATCTTCTCCGTCTAATCTTCTCCGGACAACCTCCAAGCCTGTGCGTCCCCTTCAATTTTATAACCAAGTCGTGTGCGTCCCCTTCAATTCTACTATCCAAGCCTGTGCGTCCCCTTCATTTTTATCGAAGTCCTGTGCGTCCCCTTCATTTCTATAATATAATAGAAACTTGTGCGAAACAAGATGCTCTATCTAATCTTCTCCGGACAACCTCCAAGCCTGTGCATTCTCTTCATTTCTATCCATCCAAGCCTGTGCGTCCCCTTCAATTCTACTATCCAAGCCTGTGCGTCCCCTTCATTTTTATCGAAGTCCTGTGCGTCCCCTTCATTTCTATAATATAATAGAAACTTGTGCGAAACAAGATGCTCTATCTAATCTTCTCCGGACAACCTCCAAGCCTGTGCATTCTCTTCATTTCTATCCATCCAAGCCTGTGCGTCCCCTTCAATTCTACTATCCAAGCCTGTGCGTCCCCTTCATTTTTATCGAAGTCCTGTGCGTCCCCTTCGTTTCTATAATATAATAAGCTTTACATAAAAACTAAATTGCTGGTATATACAAAAATACAAGTATCTGGCAATTTAAATGCAATGCAATTTTTTACTACAATATATTATTTTGTACATGCATGGTACAAATTTCCAGAAACTTATGCGAAAGAAGTACTTCTTTGTCGACAACTTCTCCGGACAACTTCCAAGTCTGCGACTCTACATAAGAAATCTATTAAAAAAATTTTGGCGACTTACCTTGTTAATTGAGACAATAATTCAGTCTCCTATTTAGTGTAAAAGCTCCTGACATTTCAAATTTGGACCACTTACATTATTTGACACTTGGCAGGTTATGACGTTTGACACTTGGTAGGTTATAAACATGGCGGACGCCGATCATACATACACTAGTTTCTTTTGGCTGAAGGTGTGCGTGTAACGCGTATACGTATTATGTTGACGAAAATTTGGCTTGAAGAATCAGAATCAGAAGAAAATCTTACCGTTCCTGACAGATCCATGAGACGATATTATGATATCTCTGTTATGCGTGGACAGATTTTATTGAAATTTGGTCTTATTCGAAAGCTTATATGCGGTTTACATAAGAAAAATGCCTTTAAATTTTGAAAATATCGCAGGCGTGATGAGATATTAATGAAATAAGTTTCAGGTTAGGTTGGAATAGCCCGGCGACGAGTAAATGATAAGCGGTAGCGACAGTCGACATATACAGGGTGTCTTTCCTGTACTTGGCGTCGAGACGCTACCGCGTCTCTAGATAGCAGAGTTCCCAGTGCGAATGAACTCTTGATGTTTCATGTGTTCTCCGATGGTTTGCGGAGGTTAGCGTGATCCAGGTCATCACAGAGAGAAGAGTTACCAATTTTCTTAATTTAATTTAACTCTATTCTACGCTTAGATCGGAAACTGAGGCCTAATCATTTTGGTGGTGTAGTAATAGTTTATCAGCATGCTTTACAAATCGTTCGCCAGATTTCTTTTGTAGTATAATATTATTCTTTTCCAAAATTCCAACAATTTTGTAAGGACCGTGATAACGACTGCCAAATTTTCCTTTCCTGACTTCCACTAAAACGCGTGCCATGTCTCCAATTTTACCCTGGAATGGTCGCGCTTTTTCATCATAGTATAATTTCGATTTATGTTTAGCCGATATCAAATTCTGTGCAGCCAAAGTCTGCATTTCTGTTAATCGCGTTAACAAATCTCGGAGATAGCCATTATACGTTAATAAAGACTCATCTGTAGGAAATGCACTAGGACAGCGTGCTATTTCGCCAAATACTAATTCGTGTGGGGTGAAATTTGTTGCCTCGTGAACAGACGTGTTATACGAAAATATTGCAAATGGTACTATTTTATCCCAATCATCGAAATCATTTAGATAATGTTTTATATATTCAGTTAAGACTATATGACTACGCTCTAAAGCACCATTTGTTTGCGGACGGTAGCCGGAAGTAGTTACATGATTGATTTTGAAAACTTTTGCCAATTCTTTTAATACTTTATTAATGAAACTAGTACCTTGATCAGTTAAAATTGCTCGTGGAGCCCCATATTGCAAAACCAGATGCGTGACCAGCGCATGAGCCACAGTTTCTGCTTTTATATCTGGTACAGGAACTGCGATGCAGTATTTGGTAAGATTATCTTGCATAGTCAAAATGTGCCGATTCCCGCTAGGAGTCAATGGAAGAGGTCCCACAGTATCTAATGATATTTTATCAAATGGTTTTAATGGTGTATCGGTTATGAGCATCGGCTCACGAGTTTTTGTCCTAACAAGTTTGTTTTCCTGACAACTATTGCATGTTCTAATGAAATTTTGAATGTCGTTACGCATCGATGGCCAATAAAATCTTTCGCGAATCCTTTGATATGTTTTTGTTACGCCTTTATGGCCTCCTATTAAGCTTTCATGCAATTCCGAAATAATTTTCAAACGGAGTTCCTCGGGCGGTACTTGTATGTTTCCGGTACACAGAGTTACTTTGATATCACTATCCGCAAAAATATTTAATAAGATACCAGCTAGTGTACCCTGCGGAAGTGTATCAGTAAATTCACCGGATTTCGAAATTCTAAAAGTTTTTATGCCTGATTGTAAAAGTGTATTTCTTAAATTTTTCAACGCATTACCTAATTTTGCGATGGAAGTATCATCATAATGCTTGTCTTTAATTACTACACTAAAAATTTTGTATTTACCTCGCGGCGTAACGAGTACTTGGCCTTCCTTTGGCTTTGTATTCCGCAGATTTTCTATGCTTATGGCCCCTATATCTGCGAGTAATTTACTTATTGGGGTTACCAATTCCACACCGGAAGAAATAAAATGAACGTAATTTTCGCGAATGTTCGTTAAACTGTTTCGAGTAAAATTAATATTCCCTCCGCGCGCGCTTCGGGAGAAAGTCGGTGAAGCTACTATGTCGGGGAGGATACTTTCTGTTATTTGAATTCCTGGTCGATATTGGTCAATTTTGTTGTAGTCCATTGATTCATGAGCCAATGGACGTTTAGGAGTAGAAAGCGGATCGGAAAGTTTTGTTCCTGGTTTTGAATAAGTGGATTGTGAATAAGGGGTAGATAATGCAAGTGGTCTGTTGGACGGTAACGGGGTTGGTATCATGGATCGGCGCGGTGGACGGTGAATTAAGGTATTATCCAATCCTGAGGCAGTGTTCAGTTCTTCTTCTTCTTGTATGGATTCCAAAAGTGGTCTCCTTATTTCGGATCTCGAAGGTACTACCTCGGCGCTTGTCGCTTCAGCACTATCTTGTCCTTGCGTTTTATATTGAGCCCACAAGTCTTCTGCGCGTTTATCCAATTCCTCCCGGAATGAATTTCCTGTATCTGATTCTGGCTCATCGGATGATTTTTGAAGAATGTCGCTATGCTCCTGCAGTGATTGGTCAAAACGGTGAAAAGTTTCCTGAAGTTCCTGTAGCCTAATGGGTTGAGTAGTGTCGAGGCAGGACTCGTTATCATCGCTATCATTGGATGGAGGTGCAACCTCTATTGTTATGCCTTCGGCAGGTGTTGCAGCCGCGGCAGCTTCATCCTCTGTAGTATCCAAAACCTCGGATAGTTCTTCTTTAGAAAAGGTGCGTTGAAACTCTTGGACCAATATCGGTGATTTGAGGCTAGGTAACACGCTTTTTCGACCTCGGAATACTGGTGGACCGAGCACCTCAGTAGGCGGTTCTTCTTCGGAATTTTGCGAGGATTCAGTGGTAGGTAATTCCGCGTAATTAATAGGAGTTTTAGGTATGACAGTTGGAACCGTAGAACGTGTTCTTGTTGCAATAGCACTTTTATCTAATGGAATTGTAGGTTTAGTTTTCTTGACAATTGGCTTAGCTACAGATTTTGATTTTACAGGTACGGATCTAGAAGTGCTTGGTGTTGATAACCTTCTATCAGCGGGAGGTTTCTTAATAGGCAAAATTTTGGAAATCCTAGTATTACATTCCGAATCGCTATCAGATGTATCCTTTGAACTGGAATCGGAGCTACTAGTAATTTCTGTAACCGGGTTTCGAGACAATGCATCAGCATTGGAATTTAGACGTCCAGGTTTATGTACAAATTCATATTCGTAATCATGCAATTTTAATCTCCATCGTACTAATCGTTGTCCCGGATCTTTTATCGAGTCTATCCATTTTAGAGGTTCGTGATCACTAACCAAAGTAAATTTTCTACCGTAAAGGTATGGTCGAAAATTTAATATTGCAAAAAGAACTGCTAGACATTCCTTTTCTGTGGTAAAATAATTTTGTTCCGGCTTCGTTAAATTTCTCGAAAGGTAAGCTACCGGCAAATCGTGTCCGTCCACATTTTGACTGAGTACGGCGCCTATTGCGTAATCAGATGCATCAGTAGTTAATGTGAATGGTTTATCGAAATCAGGATATTGCAGTATGGGGCTCTTGCACAGCGCTTTTCGTAGGATTTGGAAACTCTTTTTATGTTCTCTCCCCCATACAAATTTAGCGTTCTTTTGTAATAATTCTGTAAGAGGCTTGGCCTTGGCTGCAAAATCTTTGATAAATCGGCGATAATAACCGGCGAGTCCAAGAAATTGTCGTATATTCTTTTGATTTTTAGGACGTGGAAAATGTTTTACCGCAGATATTTTCTTTGGATCTGGTCTTAATCCAGAACGACTAATAATATGGCCTAGATATGTGACTTCAGTTCTCAGAAATTCGCATTTATCTGGCTGAAGGGTTAATTTTGCATCATTTAATCGAGTGAATAAACGTCGGACTTTCTTTTCATGATCTTCCAAATTTTTCGCATAAACAACAATGTCATCGAGGTAGACAAATACCTCCACACCCTGTAGTCCGCGCAATACCTGATCCATCAGCCTTTGAAACGTCGCGGGAGCATTCTTGAGCCCTTCGGGCATACGAATATATTCGTAATGACCATTAGGCGTAGTGAAAGCTGTTTTAGCACGGTCTCGTGGATCCATTTCGATTTGTTGGAATCCACTGGCGAGATCAAAGGTGGAAAAGTATCTCGCCTCGCCTAAATGATCTAGAATATCCGTGATGTTAGGCAAGGGGTATGCATCACCTATTGTTTTTTCGTTAAGATTCCGAAAATCAATTACCAATCTCCACCTTAGGTTTCCCTCGGAATCAGGTTTCTTTGGTACTATCCAGAGCGGTGAATTGTATGGAGAATTTGAAAGTCCAATAATTTCTTCTGCTAATTTACTAGAAATTTGACGAGCTATTTATTTTTGATGAACTCGTGGAAACCGATATTGCCTAGTGTTAATGGGCAAATCATCTGTTGTAGGAATTCGATGTTGTACCAAAGGTGTGGATTCTAATTTATCACCTGGTAGACGAAATCGTTCAGGAAATTCCTCGATTAATTTAATTACGTGATCTTTTTCTTCATCATTTAAATGATCTAAACGCAATTTTGATAAAATTTTGGTTACACGGTCCAGTGATACCGGTGACTCCTGCTGTTCAGAGTCAGAATCGAAGTATTCACGTTCTTCAGGAAAATTATGATATTTGAACGGTAAAATTTCTTGAGGCGGTATTTCTATTTGAATGTCCTTGTCCAAGGTATTAATTGCGAGAACATGGCACACGTGGTTTGTAATTTTTACGACTGCTTCCCCAATATAAATTCCATCTATTGTTTTAACTAATGGAAGATATCCTTCTTTCAAATCACAGTCGATGGTGTCTATAGCGATTGCTTGTCGGGTACGACTACTAATACGATAAACACGCGGTGTACTATTTTTCGGGGGTACTTCCTCTGGAGGAGCCTCGCTAATAAAATGGATCGGTCGAATTGGTTGACTTTGTGTAACTATAGTATTATGTGCAAAAGAAATTTCGGCTTTTTCTTGTCTCAAATAGGCTTTTCCTAAAATACCGTCACTATATATCGGAAAATTTGGTCTAACTACATGAAATAGGACTGGTTGACCCAAAATTGCCACTATTGTGGTTCCAATCGTTTCCGCTTTTTCAGCCGTAATTCCTCTCATTTCGACGGAATCGCGTACGTCGACGGTTACATCCTCGTGCAATGCGTTTAATTTTATTACATTTATGTCCGAACCCGTATCAATCAAAAATGTTGCAGTTTTATATCGTAATTGTTCCGCGGTCAATTTTACAACAGGCGATTCATCGTTACAACCCAAATTTAATACTGATGATCCTTTTCCAAAAATCTTACCGTCGGACGACGCTCTGAGCTTTGATTGTTCAACGGGCGACGCTCGGGGTTTTGGTAACTCGTCGTCGCGTCTGTTCGAGGAGTTACGCGGGAGTTTAAATCCGAATTATTACGTGCTTCTGACGAATTTTGATTCGGCGAATATGATCGATTTTGATTCGGCGAATACGGTCGATTTTGGTCCGGCGAATACGATCTGGACTCACGAAATCCCACGGAATTCCTCGAATAGGAATTCGAATTTGGAAAACTAGGTTGAAAATTTGAATTAGAATTATGAGGTGCGACTTGCGTCGCCTGGGGAATTGGACTCGTGCTCCGTGCCAATTGTGGAGCCGTCGGAGTTTGTGCGTACGGCGAATTTGACGGAAAACGCGGATCCTGTGGATACGATGGATAATACGGTGGATAAGGCATTTGATAAAAAGGTGGGTAAGGCATGTAGGGGTACGGGGAATAAGCAGGGTACCCATGTTCTGGATATCTACTCGATTCCGTGTTACTTCGCGGTGGTTTAAGAATACTTGTTGGAAATTTTGAATAATCTGAATTTCCAGTCGCGTTTGGACTCGGGCTTCGCAAACGAGAGTCACCGAAATTTTGATTTCGCGAATCGCGATAGGTGAATAAGCTTTGACGGGAATTACTTTGAACAGGGGAATCTGAACGGGGATTTAAACGCGAATCATCCTGTCTTGAAAGAAACAGTCTGTTTGGATCTCCAGTCGGTATTACTCCATACCTCATTCGCGTCTCGACTCGCGTCGCATGTTTTAACGCGTCTTCTAGAGTTTTTGGATCGCGCGCGTCTACGGCCCTGGCTATCTCATCCGGCAAGCCCCGAATAAATGCTTCTAACGCGCATTCTTTAATCGGGCGCAACATCTTATCTGCGTCCGCGCCGTACGAGTCTTCCAGCGCGAGACGCGCCCCGCTAACCAAGATATTAAGCCGATCATGGAAATCATTTACAGTTTCGTTTCTATGCATACGGATGCTCTCAATTTCATGATGGTAATAAGGATAATTTTTCCAGGGAGCGAATCTAGCTTTCAAATGTTTAATTAATTCATTTACAGTATTAAAAGTTTTCCCAAAAGTACTATCGCGTGCAGCTCCTTGTAATTTTCCAAGAACTGCTTTAACGAACGGTCCTTCCGACGCAGGTGGTACGAAAACGGCACCGTTTTGCACATCTTGTAAGAAATCTTTCAAAGGTATATTTTTCCCGTTAAAGAAAGGAATATTCAGCGTCCCGTGCTGTAAAGCAAAGCATTCCGCCATAGACGTCATCATCGCGTTTGTTACTGATAAATTCGCGGATGACGCGTTTGCAGACGCACTGGCGTTAGCAGCTTCCATTTTGCTAAATTTTAATTAGTTCAAAGAATATACACAAAATATATAAATAAGCAGAGTATATATAAGCTGAAAATAATCTAGAAGGCGATATCACGGAATTTTCCTAAAACTTTCAAGCAAACACAACAAATGCAAGGCGTACCGATTGAATCACATATCTAGAGACGCGGTAGCGTCTCGACGCCAAGTACAGGAAAAAGACACCCTGTATATGTCGACTGTCGCTACCACTATCATTTACTCGTCCCCCGGCTATTCCAACCTAACCTGAAACTTATTTCATTAATATCTCATGACGCCTGCAATATTTTCTAAATTTAAAGGCATTTTTCTCATATAAACCGCATATAAGCTTTCGAATGAGACCAAATTCAATAAAATCGGTCCACGCATGACGGAGATATCGTAATATTGTCTCATGGATCAGTCGGAAACGGGAAGTTTTCTTCTGATTCTTCAACAAAATTTTTGTCGACATAATACGTATATACGCGTTACACGCACACCTTCAGCCAAAAGATACTAGTGTATGTTTCGTTCGTCGACTCTCGGGATCATGACGCCTCTCGCGACGGCCAGGGGAATTAAACAGATACTATTGAATTATAACCTAACAAGTGTCAAATATGAAAAGTTGTCAAAATTTTATGAAATGTCACTAGTTTTTACACCACATAAGACTGAATTATTGTCTCAATTAACAAGGTAAGTCGCCAAAATTTTTTAATAGACTTTTTATGTAGAGTCACAGACTTGGAAGTTGTGCGGAGAAGGTTCGATTCGACTGAGAAGCATCTACTTTCGCATAACTTTCTGAAAATTTGTACCATGCATGTACAAAATAATATATATATATTTTTATATATATTTTTATACCAGTAAACTATTTGTAATTTCGAGTTTTTATGTAAAGCTTACTTATATATATATAGAAATGAAGGGGACGCAGAGGCTTGGATAAAAATGAAGGGGCCGCAGAGGCTTGGATAGATGAAGGGGACGCAGAGGCTTGGATAGATGAAGGGGACGCAGAGGCTTGAATAGAAAAATAGAAATGAAGGGGACGCACAGGCTTGGACAGAAATGAAGGGGCCGCACAGGCTTGGATAGAAATGAAGCATCTTCTTTTTCACAAGTTTCTGGAAATTTCCCAAATTAGGTAAATCGACAAACTTGGTCAAAAGACATAGCATTAAGAATTAAGAAAATTATGGCAGACTGCTTTCAACGTAGAGCAAGTCACATTAGTGAAGAAAGTACGCTGAAAACACATCTCCCTTGATACTTTTCAATCTTTTGTGAAAGACATTCGTAATACTTTAAAATCCACAGTAGTTGCCACGCTATTCATTAATTTTATTAGTTTCCTATTAACAAGTTTCAATTCACTAATAAATATACTAAATTAATTTTATTCCAACACCAATAAATTATGCGTTAAAAATATTGGATCTCTTCGTTCATTTTCCCTGAATTTTACCATTAGCATTTAAATTTCCTGCATCAACACTTTCTGCCATACACCCTCACCTCCTTTGGACACATTTTGTAGTCTCTACACTTACCATTGCAAAGGGCCACTCTATTTCTATATAATAATTATTAAGTTTTGCGTTAAGTTGTAACTAAAATATGTGGTCTTTATATATCCCTGATAACCAGATCTGGGACGCAGAGCCTGACGTCAGATCCGTAGTCATCTGTGACCGCATTCGGCTGCGTTCTGAGGTACAGGGCCTGACATCAGGACCTGACGTCAGATGGGCAGCAGATCCGCAGCAGATTCTGCCGTTCGCCTGACACGTATAATAGCGCCATCTGAGATTCAGAATTGGCAACCAATTCCCTACGCGTGACGTCACATGCACGTGGCTACACACCAACACATACGATTGCTATAGGTGTATCCCCCCACCCATTCTACTGCGCGCAGGGAATTAGTAATCAGCAGTTTTGGAGCTGATTATATTCACATAACCTACGAGGTTTATTAAATAATAAGTTTTCAATTTATATGTAGATATTTATTTTCAAAAACCAGTGGCACATATACATAATTAACCCTGAAAACAAATACAATATTAGTGTAAAATTGGAATGATACTGGGAATGTACCAATCCATGAGTATTTTATTAAACGGGCGCTGAAAAGTGCCGATTGATGTTCATTGTGAACGTCGAGAGTGTTCGCGATTTAATAAATTAAAATAGGCACTGAAAAGTACCGTTTGGTTTCTTCGCCACTGTAAAAGGAGACACGTCTCGACTTTTAATGGGCACATCCTTCCTTCACACGTCAGCTTCTTCGGGCTGCTGGTCGTCCGTCCACAAATGGCGGCGCATTCGAGATGCAGTCGAGGCTGCCGTCGCGCGTGGACCATTCCTCCTGCTCCGAACCCTCTCCTTGGCGGCTCGAAGCGCCTGCTGCATCAGCCGCTGAAAGTCCGATCGGAGCGGCTTGATCTAATGAGGGTTCTCCGACACTGCTTCTGAAAAAATAATGCACGCAAAGTACGTTAGCATACTTATGCATAAAAACATGGAAATGCTTATTGCTTCGTACCGTAGATCGCCATCATGATCCGGGTGTTATATAACGGCCTTTGGCCTGTTCGGCCGAACCACGTGAACGACCGTGTCACGTCGTCGACCAGCACTTCCTTCAGGCAAAGGCCGACCGCTTCCTTCAGGCAGTACCCACCCACGTATTTTAAATATTGAATCTAAACAAAGTAAGTAAAGATTGATGTAAGTACGTATCATATAAAATTAAATAAGAGCATAATTTCATTTTCGCTTACAACGTTGGAATAACTGTCGTCATCGATGTTCTCGAAACAGTCCACCTCCTCCGGTGACGATAGCGGAATGACAGCTGGTTTCTGTGGTGGACCGTTATGGGTGGGCTGCACGTGTCGGAGAATACTTCCCAACAGAGTATTCATTCTTCTGCAAACAGAACGGATGGAGACGTAACGTATTAATAAACACGATGCATGCGATACTTACTTTAGCTCCGCCTCGACACGCGCCGTTCGATCTTCCAGGCTCCTGCGAACATGAACATTTATAATAGAAAACTACACACTATTAATATTTTTATAACAAAAAAAAAGAAACATGTAAATTTACCCATTAGCAGAAGGTTGGATCCGCAGTGTATGGTGCTGCAACGACTCATTTTGGATGACTGTGGCGCGTGCAGATGTTGTCCCTGGTTCCACAACGAATGTAACAGCAGGATTACGCGGCGTATCGAGAAGTGTTCTAACATCCTGAGGCAACTGGGAAAAACAGGAATGCGTTCGAAGGAGAGATAATATATTATTTCCTTGAACGTGTGTTAAATTGCTGTCTACGAAACAAGACGCTAATCTTTGGCGAAAAGATGACTCGGAGGAGGTAGCACACGACAATGAAACTCGATCGTGGGTAGTAGAAACGCGTGACGTGGAAGTAGAAGAACCGGCGTCTTCTACATTTATATCGCGCCTAGCACTGAATCTGTCGGGGATTAAATGAACAGGAACGGACGAATTACAACCTGCAGATGTGCTGGGAGCATCTTGCACGTTAGAGGTATTCCCCGCTTCTTTACTGACGGTGTTACGTTCAGAACGGTATCGCTCGCGTAGATTACGTATTTCGCGCATAACCCTACGTTTTTGCCTCGCCGATAGTGCGTGTCCGGGTCTCCGCGACGTTGACAATTTGAAATTATTAAATTTCATAATTACTTACGGCTTCTAGATGCTTGGTATAGATTTTCGTAAAGCACTGGAAATTCTTCGGTTCTGTCGTCGATGACTGTCACCTCAGAATGAACGAGAATTTGAAACAAACGCGATCTAGGAAGTAGAGTCCCGACCAATCACGAATTTCCGCCAGGCGGTGCAGCCAATCAGAGCGTAGCCCACTGTACCGCCAAAATATTACCTCGTGGTACCCTTTGTCCGACGTGGTATCCTTTGTGCTTTGAAATCGAACGCTCGGATTGGCTGACAAACGCGATCTAGGAAGTAGAGTCCCGACCAATCACGAATTTCCGCCAGGCGGTGCAGCCAATCCGAGCGTTCGATTTCAAAGCACAAAGGATACCACGTCGGACAAAGGGTACCACGAGGTAATATTTTGGCGGTACAGTGGGCTACGCTCGGATTGGCTGCACCGCCTGGCGGAAATTCGTGATTGGTCGGGACTCTACTTCCTAGATCGCGTTTGTTTCAAATTCTCGTTCATTCTGAGGTGACAGTCATCGACGACAGAACCGAAGAATTTCCAGTGCTTTACGAAAATCTATACCAAGCATCTAGAAGCCGTAAGTAATTATGAAATTTAATAATTTCAAATTGTCAACGTCGCGGAGACCCGGACACGCACTATCGGCGAGGCAAAAACGTAGGGTTATGCGCGAAATACGTAATCTACGCGAGCGATACCGTTCTGAACGTAACACCGTCAGTAAAGAAGCGGGGAATACCTCTAACGTGCAAGATGCTCCCAGCACATCTGCAGGTTGTAATTCGTCCGTTCCTGTTCATTTAATCCCCGACAGATTCAGTGCTAGGCGCGATATAAATGTAGAAGACGCCGGTTCTTCTACTTCCACGTCACGCGTTTCTACTACCCACGATCGAGTTTCATTGTCGTGTGCTACCTCCTCCGAGTCATCTTTTCGCCAAAGATTAGCGTCTTGTTTCGTAGACAGCAATTTAACACACGTTCAAGGAAATAATATATTATCTCTCCTTCGAACGCATTCCTGTTTTTCCCAGTTGCCTCAGGATGTTAGAACACTTCTCGATACGCCGCGTAATCCTGCTGTTACATTCGTTGTGGAACCAGGGACAACATCTGCACGCGCCACAGTCATCCAAAATGAGTCGTTGCAGCACCATACACTGCGGATCCAACCTTCTGCTAATGGGTAAATTTACATGTTTCTTTTTTTTTTGTTATAAAAATATTAATAGTGTGTAGTTTTCTATTATAAATGTTCATGTTCGCAGGAGCCTGGAAGATCGAACGGCGCGTGTCGAGGCGGAGCTAAAGTAAGTATCGCATGCATCGTGTTTATTAATACGTTACGTCTCCATCCGTTCTGTTTGCAGAAAAATGAATACTCTGTTGGGAAGTATTCTCCGACACGTGCAGCCCACCCATAACGGTCCACCACAGAAACCAGCTGTCATTCCGCTATCGTCACCGGAGGAGGTGGACTGTTTCGAGAACATCGATGACGACAGTTATTCCAACGTTGTAAGCGAAAATGAAATTATGCTCTTATTTAATTTTATATGATACGTACTTACATCAATCTTTAGTTACTTTGTTTAGATTCAATATTTAAAATACGTGGGTGGATACTGCCTGAAGGAAGCGGTCAGCCTTTGCCTGAAGGAAGTGCTGGTCGACGACGTGACACGGTCGTTCACGTGGTTCGGCCGAACAGGCCAAAGGCCGTTATATAACACCCGGATCATGATGGCGATCTACGGTACGAAGCAATAAGCATTTCCATGTTTTTATGCATAAGTATGCTAACGTACTTTGCGTGCATTATTTTTTCAGAAGCAGTGTCGGAGAACCCTCATTACATCAAGCCGCTCCGATCGGACTTTCAGCGGCTGATGCAGCAGGCGCGTCGAGCCGCCAAGGAGAGGGTTCGGAGCAGGAGGAATGGTCCACGCGCGACGGCAGCCTCGACTGCATCTCGAATGCGCCGCCATTTGTGGACGGACGACCAGCAGCCCGAAGAAGCTGACGTGTGAAGGAAGGATGTGCCCATTAAAAGTCGAGACGTGTCTCCTTTTACAGTGGCGAAGAAACCAAACGGTACTTTTCAGTGCCTATTTTAATTTATTAAAACGCGAACACTCTCGACGTTCACAATGAACATCAATCGGCACTTTTCAGCGCCCGTTTAATAAAATACTCATGGATTGGTACATTCCCAGTATCATTCCAATTTTACACTAATATTGTATTTGTTTTCAGGGTTAATTATGTATATGTGCCACTGGTTTTTGAAAATAAATATCTACATATAAATTGAAAACTTATTATTTAATAAACCTCGTAGGTTATGTGAATATAATCAGCTCCAAAACTTCTAATTCCCTGCGCGCAGTAGAATGGGTGGGGGGATACCCCTATAGCAATCGTATGTGTTGGTGCGTAGCCACGTGCATGTGACGTCACGCGTAGGGAATTGTTTGCCAATTCTGAATCTCAGATGGCGCTATTATACGTGTCAGGCGAACGACAGAATCTGCTGCGGATCTGCTGCCCATCTGACGTCAGGTCCTGATGTCAGGCCCTGTACCTCAGACCGCAGCCGAATGCGGTCACAGATGACTACGGATCTGACGTCAGGCTCTGCGCTCTCACGGCAGACCCTGCTGCCAATCTGACGTCAGATTGCAGTCATCTGGTTATCAGGGTATTATATATATATTATAAATTTACAGATATTTTATTTGATATATTTATAGATATTTTATTTTATATATTTACAGATAATCGAAGCAGAAGATGATGGATGCAGGTGTGATACACGTCAGAGAAAAAAATTTAATGTGACATAGTAGATTATATATTAATTAAACGATTTTATTCAGCTTCGATCCTATCTTTGCTTCTTGTACGTTTGGTTCATATCTGAAAACTCAAAAATTTAATAAACGATTTTATTCAGCTTCGATCCTTTGTTTGCTTCTTGTACGTTTGGTTCATATCTGAAAACTCAAATTTAAACCAATTCCACCAATTCATTAAATCTTGAAGCATTGCAGGTGTGCGTAGTTTCGATCACAATACAATATATTTAAAAAGAAAATAACTCCGAGTGGGTGAAAAAATTATCCACTTATCATCAATAATTAAACACTACAAAATGTGTGAAATCTCCACAAAATTACTTTTTTTCAAAAAAGGTACAAAAAAGAGTGCCAAGTATACGCGCGCAAAGAACGGTAAATTAATAATAATAATCCCATTTAAATTTTATCTAACGATGCACACAAAGATAATTATTATTATTATTTATTATTTTATTATTATTACAATATCTGAAAGAGAAAGTAACACGGTTCGGTTTGCTGCACAAGCAAATGAGATAAGGACATTTTCATGAATAAAAAATGTATTTTATTATAATTATTATATTATTATATTATATATATATACAGACATATATATACAGACACGCGGCAGCGTCTCGACGCCAAGTACATGAATTATTAATATTATTTTTTATCTACAGACACGCGGCAGCGTCTCGACGCCAAGTACATGATTTGACTATTAAAACGATTTAAAAAAGAAAATTATATCTACAGACATTATTTTATATCTACCGACACGCGGCAGCGTCTCGAAGCCAAGTACACGATTTGATTGATATTAAAAAAGAAAATTGAAAAATTTAAAAAGAAAATTTAAAAATTTAAAAAATGGACTATTCTATATGTATATGTATATCCCCTTAAAAAAACTTCGAAAAAGTAAAAAAAAAAACGCCAAGTACATGAAACAAATAAATCATAAAAAATAGAAGATAATAATATAAATCAGAAAAAAATAGAAGATAATATACAATGTAAAAATATATAAATAAAAATATTAAAATTTAAAATTTAAAAGTTTAAAAGTTTAATTTAAAAGTTTAAAAATTAAAAATGATGGCCGCCACGGCCACGGTCACGGTCACGGCCACGACTACGACGGCCACGACTACGACGGCCACGGCCACGGCCACGGCTACGGCCACGGCCACGGCCCATCACCAGGGCCTGGATGGTCGCCGCCTGGGCCCTGAGGCTGGTGGCCTGGGTCCGGACTGCGTCCATTATCGCCCAGTGGTCTCTATTTGCCCGGACCCTCCACCCGCTCCTCTCATGCCGGGCTACATATCCAGCTGTAATTAGTAAAAAAATAAATATTAGTAAAATATTTTTTAATTAAAACACCTTTTGAACGTTTAGATATATAGACTAAAGTGAACAATTTTTATAGTGTTTAAAGATAAAAAGATATCTAATTAAAGACCAGAATTATCTAATTAAAGACCAGAATTAATATCTTTTCTCATGAAAGTGTCAGGAAATTTTGTTAAAACACTGCGGCACAAGATATATGATTTATTATTATATATATTCTAATGTTATCCAGAATAAAAAATTGTTCATTTAAACCTATTATATATATATTATGTGATGTATTTACCGTTGGTCGTGGCCGGCCTCTCATTATATTGGGCCGCCCGCGCCGTAGTCGATGGCCCCGGCGGCGGTGCCGTAGTCGATGGCCCCGGCGGCGGTGCCGTAGTCGATGGCCGCGGCGGCTGTTTATTTTCGGACGGTGGCGGTTGGCTGCTGCGGCAATTTTCCGCAGCAGCTAGAATAATAGCGTTTTCGGTCATGTCTGGAAAAGTAAATTTGAATAAATGCATATAAATTTAAATTATTATTTTTAATTTTTCTGTAATTTTATCGTTAATAAAAAACTTACCATCTAATTGCTCCTGGGCTTCCGCTTGTTTCTATAAAATTTAATAATAAACAGTTAATTAGCAAAAAAGATCTAGATATAACTATTTGTAACTAGTAGTAAAATAAGAAGATATTGGACATGTTGAAGCATATATTCTAACTTATAACGCCAACGATTAGAAATATCAAACATATCTGATCTTAGTGGAACGTAAACCGCAACATTTTGAAAGTCTTTGGTGGGCACTTTGTCTATGTTAAGTATTCGTGGACGTAGACCATAATAATTGTATAACAAGTAATAATACGACAAGAAGATATATTGGATACATAGAAGCAGATTTTAACTCAGATGTGTTTCATATTTCTAATCGTTGGCGTTACAAGTTAAAATATTATGCTTCAACGTGTCAAATATCTTCTTGTTGTTTTACTTGCTATACAATTATTACGGTCTACTTCCACTTTTATACTTAACATAGGCAAGGTGCCTACCCAAGGCTTTCAAAATGTTGTAGCTTACATGCACATTCTTTAGTTTTATTCATAACTTTTATTCGTGGGAATTTATTCGTTAGTTTTATTCGTGACAAAGAAAAATAATAAAAATTCAGATTTCCTCCGAACTAGATGCTCCATGACAAAGGATCATGTGACGAATATAAATTTCACAAATCACGAATAAATTTCTCACGAATAAACGTAACGAATAATAATAAATTCTCACAAATAAAACTAATGAATATAATAACGATAACTCAGCTATGAGCATATATGAAAATAGTATTGTTTTATATTATTATTACTTATTACTTACACTTTCTTCTTTCGAACGATCCATCTTCGTTTGTTTGTTCTACTGATCTACTGATCGTCTGAAGGCAGGGATCCGGCTGGCTCTCGCTATGCTGATGGTGGGGGAAACACCTACAGGAGCGGTGGTTATGTGTGCATGAACTGCGCCTGCGTCAGTCGCACGCATATAATTTCGCTCCTGTAGGTGTTTCCCCCTCCATCAGCGTAGCTTAAGCCGCCGATCCCTGTCTGAAGGCGCGAAGAAGAACCACAACAAGTTGAAGGTGGCCCAGATGCCAGTTGAACATTCGAAACATTCCAAACATTCGACGATGAAAGAGCACTTTTTTTAGTAAATATTTAGTAAATATCGATCTGTCGATCGAAATTCTTCATTACCAGGGCTTGAAACGCTTCCGAAAATAATTGTTTGAAACTGTTATATATAATGGTTTTGATTAAAACGGTTATGGAGAACCTTTATTTGGTTTTTGGAATAACTGTTATGAAGAACCGAAATTTCCAACTATTATCTATTTTTCGGTTATATATCGATTCCGAAACGGTTCCAGAATCAATTCTTGTATCGATTTTTCCCTAATTAATATCATTAATAATTATTGTTGTCTGCAGATTACTGTAACATGTGCATATTTTTTACAAAATCCTTATAGAAACAGCAGAAACTATTAACTTCCTATTCTGAATAATATAGTGTGTGCGCGCGCGCGCGCGCGCGTGTGTGTGTGTGTGTGTGTGTGTGTGTAAATGTAAAAAATATATGTAGCTGATTTATTTATTTCAACGCTTTATTATTAGAAATCCGTGATATATATAATAAATGTTTCTCCTTCGATATTGTAACACTTTTCAAGCCTTGTTCATTACGTTTCGCGTTAAGTAACATTACGTTTTCTTGTCATTTATAAAATAATATAAAGCGAACATTAACAGCTCAATACAAAAATTTAAACATTTTTCAAATCTCAATTAATCCTCCGTATTCTGTGCCTGAGTCAATTTTACGTTTTCTTGTCATTTATAAAATAATATAAAGCGAACATTAACAGCTCAATACAAAAATTTAAACATTTTTCAAATCTCAATTAATCCTCCGTATCCTGTGCCTGAGTCAATTTTACGTTTTCTTGTCATTTATAAAATAATATAAAGCGAACATTAACAGCTCAACACAAAAATTTAAACATTTTTCAAATCTCAATTAATCCTCCGTATCCTGTGCCTGAGTCAATTTTAATAACCCACCACTTGAGGTCGCTAACGCACACAGTGACGGAGCTGTGTATGTAAGCCGCGGCCAAGCGATCATTTAGCTGTCGGGGGTGTCATAAAAGCATAAACTGGGCCTTTCCGGTGACCGTGTTGGGGCAACAATGGGGAGCTCGAGACAATACCATATTTTCCTTGGAGAAAACAGAATGGGCATACGGCCTCTGCAGTCATAGAGTTCTCCACCACGAGACTTTATACCGATGAGTGAGGAGTGAGCATACCACGGTCGAGCTCGAGGGCGCACCGAGTGCCCTAGGGCACATTTAGTGTGCATCCCTGGACTAGGGTTGCCGGAGAACATTTTGTTACGGCGATTTTCTTGGATGTTTCGTGGAGGGGGAACACCTACAGGGAGGGTGGTAATGTGTGTGTGAGACGCCATGATGGGAGCCGAACCGACACCACGGTCAATCAGCGTCGCCGGGAAATATGTTGTGGCGTCTTGTATGTTCACGCTTCGAAAATGCTTTGCAAATTAACAGTTTTTAATATAAGCCTTTAGTCTTCTGAGAATATAGAAAGAGAAATTAGAGAATAAATAAAGAAAAAAAGTAGAATATCGGCACCGGGATTTGAACTCTGGACTTTTTGCTTGCGTCGCAAGCGCTTCGATGTCGGGAAAACGAATTCTCGCCGAGAGCGCCGGCCAGGCAGCGCGTGCGGCACACGGATAGGGGGACGGACGGGTATGTTTGTGTGGTGCGGTACAGGCGCTAGGAGGGGGTACGCTTAGTCGTGGAGTGGTGGTAGCACCCGTGGGCGAAATCCCTCGGTTCTGGCATCACTGCCCTCATTCGACTTTATGAATTCATGGTCGGTCAAACGCACCGATCTTTTTTCATGCTGTCAGTTCATTGCATAATATAAGGATATTACTCTGGGAAACATTTCATATCTAAGTGTCTTCGTGTAAGTGTACTTCAATATTATTTAATTTTAATTAAGCTGTGCGTCAAATAATGGTTTGCGCAGATATTTGTTTAGTGTTTATTACAAATTTTTCGTTTTTTATAGGTTGGGATATTAAAAAAATAAGTAAAGTACACTCGCTCAGCTGCTTTGCGCTATTCCGAGTAAGCTTTACCGGCTGCATCGCGCCTTATCTTATAACATCACTCGATAGGCTGCATTGCGCCGTGTCTCGAGTGTATAACAACTTTCAATAAAGTTGGAATATTAAAAAAATAAGTAAAGTACACTCGCTCAGCTGCTTTGCGCTATTCCGTGTAAGCTTTACCGGCTGCATCGCGCCTTATCTTATAACATCACTCGATAGGCTGCATTGCGCCGTGTCTCGAGTATAATAACAACTTTCAATAAAGTTGGAATATTCAAAAAATAAGTAAAGTACACTCGCTCAGGTGCTTTGCGCTATTCCGAGTAAGCTTTACCGGCTGCATCGCGCCTTATCTTATGACATCACTCGATAGGCTGCTATGCGCCGTGTCTCGAGTATAATAACAACTTTCAATAAAGTTGGAATATTAAAAAAATAAGTAAAGTACACTCGCTCAGGTTGCTTTGCGCTATTCCGAGTAAGCTTTACCGGCTGCATCGCGCCTTATCTTATGACATCACTCGATAGGCTGCATTGCGCCGTGTCTCGAGTATAATAACAACTTTCAATAAAGTTGGAATATTAAAAAAATAAGTAAAGTACACTCACTCAGGTGTTTTGCGCTATTCCGAGTAAGCTTTACCGGCTGCATCGCGCCTTATCTTTTGACATCACTCGATAGGCTGCATTGCGCCGTGTCTCGAGTATAACAACTTTCAATAAAGTTGGGCGTCCGCGATCGCATAACCGCCACGCTTATACAGGGTGTCCGCGCGTAGAGTGAACAGCTGGATATCTCCTAAACGATTGGAGATAAAAATATAAAAAAAATATGTAAATTAATGGTTCGATGGGGCTGCTTAATTCGCCGCGACGGATTTTTTTTTCGATTATTATTTTAAAAGATACGATGGTCAAGTTCGGTTTTTCAAATGGCACTAACTTTTTTGAAGTCCTGGGTTGATAGTGCGTTCCAATACGAATTCAATAAGCTTTAATGTATACACTTGATTTCCACTGGTTTTTGAGATATTGCGCTTGCAAATTTGCTGATTTTCACTTGAAAAAAACCTCTGGAATAGCAAGGACCGGGGACGGTCGTGCTGGCCCCACGGGTGGCATTGCCTGTTGTAACAGATACCTACCTGCCAAAGGTCCACGCAGACCCAGGCTGGACAATTCTTTTCCGTCAGAAATGCTACTTAGGTAGGTACATCTGCGGTATCGAGAAGCGCACCGTTACTTTTATTTCACACTTGCTTCTACGCTCGGATGGCCGGTTATTTTGGGGGGGGGGGGGGGGGTGCAAGTTCGATTGGTTAGGTTAGGAGGTGTGAAAGTTCCTAGACTAAATTTCAACCATTGGGAGCAGATTGCATTAGAACCAATCGGATTTGCATCCCTCACAAACGGCTGCTCTCTTGAAGAGGCCCTCTTCACGGTAATATCCCCTCCCCAATGCCCACCTTCTCTCGCGCGGAATACGTCAACGCATGCTTTAGGTTTTGATGTTGAAGCTCGTGTTTATACTCGAGATGACCACGCGTCGACAGCGGGCTACCCCTTTTCTTCCTGTGTCTCTCCACGAGGAGTATTGCCGGTAGATTGTAGGAGCGTAGATGTCGGGATGCCATTTATTGAATTCAGGAGACGATAGAAACACTTTATTACAAAACACACATGTACTATAATTAAAGTAAATCGTATTCCTCTCGGGCAGGAGTACTGACAATGATCGAACTTACGCTCAACTTCGCGCAGACCGATTACACGCGGGGTAGTCGGGTGTCACACACTGCACAAATGATACAGGGTAATTCTGGAGCAACGCCCGTCAAGGAGATGCGGCCTGGTACCCCGTGACGAGGACAGCCTTCGCAGTGCCTCGCCCGATTTTTATGGCTTTTTCCGGAAAAAGGTACGAATCCTGGGCCGAACGTAACGAATTGAAGGGTTTCGACCCTCGAAGGGTTTGGAATATCATTAAGAAGTGAAAAATGTACAGGATTTCAAATGTTTGCTTCTTTTCTTCATCGTATCGAGAAGGAAGTGACGCCAATGGATTCCTTATGCTTTTCCGATGAAACTGACACCAAGAACGACGTAATTCGGAAAATAATGAAGCAAATGAACAATTCATTTCCATAACCTCAAGCTACTTTCGTTAATAATAGGCCGATTTACGTGAAATTTGGTATGATTTTCATCGGAAAAACATAAGGAATCCAGTGGTGCCACTATCATATCGATACGATAAAGAATAAAGAATTAGTTTATTTCCTAAACAGATACAGGGTAATTCTGGAGGTACGCCCGTCACCCCGTGGCGAGGACAACACACCGCAGTGCCCATCAAATTTTATGGCTTTTTCCGGAAAAAGGTACGAATCCTGGGCCGAACGTAACGAATTGAGGTCGACCCACCGCAGTTGAGGGTGAAAATGTGAAATATTAATTTCAGCGTAGTTAGAAATGCTTCATTCTTTAATGCATCGATATGAAAGTGGCATCAATGGATTCCTTATGTTTTTCCGATGAAAATCATATCAAATTTCACGTAAATCTGACTATTATTAACGAAATTAGCTTGAGGTTATGGAAATGAATTGTTCATTTACATCATTATTTTCCGAATTACGTCGTTCTTGGTGTCAGTTTCATCGGAAAAGCATAAGGAATCCATTGGCGTCACTTCCTTCTCGATACGATGAAGAAAAGAAGCAAACATTTGAAATCCTGTACATTTTTCACTTCTTAATGATATTCCAAACCCTTCGAGGGTCGAAACCCTTCAATTCGGTACGTTGGGCACAGGATTCGTACCTTTTTCCGGAAAAAGCCATAAAAATCGATGGGCACTGCGGGGTGTGTTCCTCGCTACGGGGTGACGGGCGTAGCTCCAGAATTATCTGTTTAAGACATAAACTAATTCTTTATTCTTTATCGTATGGATATGGGAGTGTCGCCGATGGATTCCTTGGAGTTTTCCGATGGAAATCATTACAAATGTCGTGTAAATCCGACAACTTTTGCATATGGAATACAAATAGCTTGTGTCAAAGTAATCCGATTAGCGTGATATTTGGTATGATTTTCATCAGAAAAACATAAGGAATCCATTGGCGTCACTTCCCTTTCGACACGATGAAGAAAAGAATTTCTTAATACGCTGTAATGGATATTTCACCCTCGACTACGGGGGCTCGACCCCAAATTCGTTACGTTGGGTCCCAGGATTCATACCTTTTTCCGGAAAAAGCCATAAAAATCGGGCGAGGCACTGCGAAGGCTGTCCTCGCCACGGGGTACCAGGCCGCATCTCCTTGACGGGCGTTGCTCCAGAATTACCCTGTATCATTTGTGCAGTGTGTGACACCCGACTACCCCGCGTGTAATCGGTCTGCGCGAAGTTGGGCGTAAGTTCGATCATTGTCAGTATTCCTGCCCGAGAGGAATACGATTTACTTTAATTATAGTACATGTATGTTTTGTAATAAAGTGTTTCTATCGTCTCCTGAATTCAATAACTGGCATCCCGACATCTACGCTCCTACAATCCACCGGCAATACTCCTCGTGGAGAGACACAGGAAGAAAAGGGGTAGCCCGCTGTCGACGCGTGGTCATCTCGAGTATAAACACGAGCTTCAACATCAAAACCTAAAGTATGCGTTGACGTATTCCGCGCGAGAGAAGGTGGGCATTGGGGAGGGGATATTACCGTGAAGAGGGCCTCTTCAAGAGACCAGCCGTTTGTGAGGGATGCAAATCCGATTGGTTCTAATGCAATCTGCTCCCAATGGTTGAAATTTAGTCTAGCAACTTTCACACCTCCTAACCTAACCAATCGAACTTGCACCCCCCCCCCCCCCAAATAACTGGCCATCCGAGCGTAGAAGCAAGTGCGAAATAAAAGTAACGGTGCGCTTCTCGATACCGCAGATGTACCTACCTAAGTAGCATTTTTGACGGAAAAGAATTGTCCAGCCTTGGGGTCTGCGTAGACCTTTGGCAGGTAGGTATCTGTTACAACAGGCAATGCCACCCGTGGGGCCAGCACGACCGTCCCCGGTCCTTGCTATTCCAGAGGTTTTTTTCAAGTGAAAATCAGCAAATTTGCAAGCGCAATATCTCAAAAACCAGTGGAAATCAAGTGTATACATTAAAGCTTATTGAATTCGTATTGGAACGCACTATCAACCCAGGACTTCAAAAAAGTTAGTGCCATTTGAAAAACCGAACTTGACCATCGTATCTTTTAAAATAATAATCGAAAAAAAAATCCGTCGCGGCGAATTAAGCAGCCCCATCGAACCATTAATTTACATATTTTTTTTATATTTTTATCTCCAATAGTTTTGGAGATATCCAGCTGTTCACTCTACGCGCGGACACCCTGTATATTATTGAATCTTTAAACCATCTTATATCGTTTGTATACTACAATAGAGTCATATACAATCGAATAGTGTACTAGAAATATAAATATACAAGTATAATAATTCGTCATGTCTATAATTAATAGTATTATTAATATGTTACCGCTCAGTTATAATGATATGCAAATTATCATTAGAGGCGAATGGTTAACAGATGATCATATCGAATATTTTCATAAATTATTACAAGCTAACTCTACTTATAAACCACGCGAGACATGGAGAGTTCAGTTCCCTGCTACAATTGAACCAGTTCCTGAAAATCAGGATCACATACAGATTTTGCACAAATGCGATAATTTTAAAACCAATGCAGGGGGGCATTGGGTTTGTAGCTTTTATAAATATAATGAAAGAAGAGTTTATATTTATGATTCGCTGAATTCCTTGAAGTTGCATCGTCATCATAAAATTTATCTTGAGAAATTATACCCTTTTTTGAACAAACATGACGGTACAATTGACGAAGAATTTATTGAATTTCCACATGTGCAAGCTCAACCTAACGGTCGGGATTGCGGAGTTTTTGCGATTGCATTTGCTGTCTCGTTATTATTGAAAATATTACCAGACAAAGTAACGTACACTCATGCGTTGATGCGTCAACATTTGATCCAAATGTTTGAATCTAATCGTATAGAACATTTTCCATGCATTCAGGATCATCAACAATTAACACGTTGTGTGCACGAATATGAATCTGCAATTGCTAGTACAATTAAAATTAATAAAAATCCCTCTTGTGGAAATGATCCTCCATTTAAAATCGGTCAAAGTTACATTACTAACGAAACAGATAATAAAAAAATAACCCCAGTTCAAAATGTAGTATTTAGTGACAAAGAAGTCACCATATATACAAAAAATATCGAAGTCTCGAAGTCAAAACTCAGCAATGTATACGTACCATGTAATAGGAGAGAATACAAGTCTAATTATTATAAAAAGCGTAAAGAGGAAATTAGTTTAAAACGAAAAGCTGCTTATAAAGCAAAGAAAGGGGAGTGTAACATGATGAAAAAAGACAAAGATTGTAAGAAAAGAAGAGAATATTATTATGATTATTATAACGTACATAAAGAAAGTATTAAAAAAAAGGCAAAAATACAATATGTCGCGAATAAAGAAGTAAAATGCGAAAAGTGAAAAAATTATTATCAGATAAATAAAGAAGCTATAATCAAAAAGGCAAAAGTGGATTATGACGCAAATAAAGAAGTGGCATGCGAAAAGCGAAAAAAATACTATCAGCTAATTAAAGAAGTTATCACCAAAAAGCGGAAGGTATATTATGATGATGAAATACGTAAAGAAGATAAAGTAGGAAAACGTCATGCGGCTCTGAAAATAATAAAAAAGTATCGTTATATTGCTGTAACAAATAACAATATAGCGACCAAAAATAACAAAGAAACTTATATTAGAAAACTTTCAAAAATTATTAATATGCCGTGCGGAGAAGCAAGTAGAATGGAAGCTGAGCGTATAATAAAATGGTGTTTTCATATTAGGCAAAAGTACATTTTGGAAATGAGGAAACTGTTGAAAGATTGTAAACAAAAAGTGGAAGTTTCCTTAACGCGCGCAGCAGAATGTTTAGAAGTTGATGACAGGATTAATGCTTTGTGTGGACAATCCAGACATACATCTTCTTCAGAATCATATTTTGCGGAAAGTTCGTACCATACTTTCAGCGGTTCTGAATCAATCATAGTGAATTCGGAAGGGAAAGCTATAAACGTTCTACCTGCATTGCAATCGAAGAAGACGACAAAAGCATGGCATTGTAGTTATCTTTGTAAAACAAAAAATGTTGAAATTCTGAATAATTTACAGGATTTCTTCAAACGATTGTTAGAATGCTCATTAAAAAAGATACATAAGTTGAACAACCATATCAGTAGCTGTTCTAATAAAGTGCATGCTGAAAAAGTTGGTCATTTTCATGGTTGTTACATAAACCCTAAACTATGTAAGTCCAATTTTTTAGCCTTTGAGATTTTGGCACCTAACTTTCCGGATTTGCGAAATTTGAAGAGAATGATATACAGAATAGCGTACATTTATAAAGACCTATTACATAATTTAGACAAAGCATTAAACGATAGTGATCTTGAAACACTTGAACGAATAACACTGCAAGCTCGGAAAGAAGCTGAAGCGTTGCACAAAAATAATACTGAAATAAACTTGAACGAAGAAGAGATTATATCTCGATATTATTTAGCATTTAGAGCTTTCACAAAGCGGTCTATGGACACACCACGCATCCCGTGTGTTTCCTGCGAGAAACTCTGTTTTAAAAGAGAGGTTCTTAAGTTTGATATTTCTAAAAGAACATATAAGGGAAATGTAATGCAAACATTGTTAAATCATATTGGATACAAAGTTGGTGACATGCATTTTATTTGCCGATATTGTCACGATAAAATTCGCAAGGATTCCATACCACCAAAATGTATTTTAAATAAGCTTGATGTACGTTCAGTTCCAGAAATAGCAGTGTTGAACGATTACGAACGAATTCTCATTCAAAGAGCTAAACCGTTTCAAACGATTGTGAGAATGGATACAGTGATGCGTAAAAAAAATATGCCACATAAATATATGTTTCCAAAAGTAAAGGGGAGAACATTTCACCTTCCATTGCCGTTACAAGAAAATTTAAAAAAAATCTGTCCTTCGACTGAACCTTTAAATCAAAATCATGAATTATACATATTGGTGCGGGGCGTTCCAACGAAATCTAAAATAGTTTGGGAAAAGTTAGTTGACTTGAAGAAAGTATGGAGTGCCTTGGTATGGTTGAAAGCCAATAATCTAGAGACGCGGTAGCGTCTCGACGCCAAGTACAGGAAAAAGACACCCTGTATATGTCGACTGTCGCTACCACTATCATTTACTCGTCCCCCGGCTATTCCAACCTAACCTGAAACTTATTTCATTAATATCTCATCACGCCTGCAATATTTTCTAAATTTAAAAGCATTTTTCTCATATAAACCGCATATAAGCTTTCGAATGAGACCAAATTCAATAAAATCGGTCCACGCATGACGGAGATATCGTAATATTGTCTCATGGATCAGTCGGAAACGGGAAGTTTTCTTCTGATTCTTCAACCAAATTTTTGTCGACATAATACGTATATACGCGTTACACGCACACCTTCAGCCAAAAGAAACTAGTGTATGTTTCGTTCGTCGACTCTCGGGATCATGACGCCTCTCGCGACGGCCAGGGGAATTAAACAGATACTATTGAATTATAACCTACCAAGTGTCATCATCGCTTTATAACCTACCAAGTGTCAAATATGAAAAGTTGTCAAAATTTTCTGAAATGTCACTAGTTTTTACACCACATAAGACTGAATTATTGTCTCAATTAACAAGGTAAGTCGCCAAAATTTTTTAATAGACTTTTTATGTAGAGTCACAGACTTGGAAGTTGTGCGGAGAAGGTTCGATTCGACAGAGAAGCATCTTCTTTCGCATAACTTTCTGAAAATTTGTACCATGCATGTACAAAATATAATATATATATATTTTTATACCAGTAAACTATTTGTAATTTCGAGTTTTTATGTAAAGCTTAATATATATATATATAGAAATGAAGGGGACGCAGAGGCTTGGATAAAAATGAAGGGGCCGCAGAGGCTTGGATAGATGAAGGGGACGCAGAGGCTTGAATAGAAAAATAGAAATGAAGGGGACCCACAGGCTTGGATAGAAATGAAGGGGCCGCACAGGCTTGGATAGAAATGAAGGGGACGCAGAGGCTTGAATAGAAAAATAGAAATGAAGGGGACGCACAGGCTTGGATAGAAATGAAGGGGCCGCACAGGCTTGGAGGTTGTCCGGAGAAGGTTATTAGATAGGCAGAGAAGCATCTTCATTCGCACAAGTTTCTGGAAATTTGTCGCATAAGGTAAAAAATAAGGTAAATGGACAAAATTTAGTTTAAATTTAGCAATGTGGAGCAAGTCACATTAGTGAACAAAGTACGCTGAAGACACATCTCCCTTGATACTTTTCAATTCAATCTTTTTTTGTGAA
The DNA here is from genome assembly GCA_946251845.1 of Andrena fulva. Lineage (NCBI taxonomy): Eukaryota > Metazoa > Arthropoda > Insecta > Hymenoptera > Andrenidae > Andrena > Andrena fulva. The sequence continues at coordinate 14,975,864 of OX276333.1, read as the reverse complement.
AGACATTCGCAATACGTTAAAATCCACAGTAGTTGCCACGCTATTCATTAATTTTATTAGTTTCCTATTAACAAGATTTCAATTCACCAATAAACATACTAAATTAATTTTATTCCAACACCAATAAATTGTGCGTTAAAAATATTGGATCTTTTCGTTCATTTTCGCTAAATTACCATTAGCATTTAAATTTCCTGCAACAAGACTTTCTACCATACGCTCTCACCTCCTTTGGACACATTATGCAGTTTCTACACTTACTGTAGCAAAAGGCCACTCTATTTCTATATTTCTATATAAGTTCTACGTTAAGTCGTATAACTAAAAAAAATGTGGCTTTCATATATTTACAGATAATCTGAGGAGAAGATGATGTAGTGTGATCTACGTCAGACTATGTACGCACAAATTTGAAGGTAGGGTTTTGCATATGCAATTATTCATTCACTTATGTTGACATATGAGCACGTATGATAATTTATAAATAATAAGTAAATGTGTCCTATTTCAGTTAACGATGCAGACGAAGATAATTATTTCAACAGCTGAAAGAGAAAGTAATTCTGCTGCACGAGCAAATGAAATAAGCACATTTTCATGTATATGTATAAAATAAAAAATTTATTTCTTTAAAATTATTATAATATTTATGTTATTATATAAATATATTATGGGGATTATTTTTATTACTCACGGCCGCCACGGCCCCGGTAATAATATGATATTAAAAATTATTTGAAGCCATTCCCTATGGAAATTATCTTTGTAAAAAGAAGTGAGATCCCCATAAAAAGTTAAAAAAAGTAAAAAAAATACGCCAAAGTACATGAAATCAAATAAGTCACAAAAAATAGAAGATAATATAATATTAAAAATTATCTGAAGTCATTCCCTATGCAAATTATCTTTGTAAAAAGAAGTGATATCCCCATAAAAACTTGAAAAAAGTAAAAAAATTACGCCTAGTACACGAAATCAAATAAATCACAAAAATATAAGATAATTGCTTAAAAGATGTGAAATCAAAATGTGCTGCAAGTACATAAAGGTGCTTTCCCGCAGCGTGCAATTATTATTTCTCATTATTATTATTATTCAAACCTTGGAGAAAAACCGACGAATTGAAAAATGGTTTTAACACATATGCGGAGGCTTTTTTGTCGCTAGAATCACAATTGACAGAAGCAGTTCAATATTACGAACGAATAACGGATATTCAAGAAGCGCGTGATCATATAAAGGAAGAAATTGAAAAGAAGGTGTTGAATACTGTGGAACAAGAAGAAAATGATCAAGGCGATCACCCAATAGAGTGTGTTCCCGTTGAAACTGTTGGTGCAATGAAAGATTTTAAAGACGCGGGAAAGAAATTTGACTGTGGTGATCTTCAAGAAATGATTTCGGAATTGAACCATGATCAGAAGCGGATATTTGATATAGTTACTGAGTCCTTGACGTCTAACGATAACATTCTCAGACTTTATGTGAGTGGAGAAGGTGGCACTGGGAAAAGTTTTTTAATAAAAACTATCAGACACTGGATCAAGGAGAGAAGCGGAAAAGACACAGCAGTAACTGCTCCTACTGGAATCGCAGCTTTTAATATTGATGGTCTTACCATACACCGATTATTCCAATTACCCGTAGAACATGGACACACAGCTCAGTATAGACAACTAAGCGATGCAGCCCTTCAAATTGTACGAGATCAACTCATAAATGTTGCTTTAGTAATCATCGATGAAATTTTGATGGTTTCTAACGTAACTTTTCTGTACATACATCTACGACTTACAGAAATATTTGATATTGCAGATTCCGATGATGCTTGGTTCGCAAAAATACCTATTCTACTATTTGGTGACTTACTACAACTTCCTCCTGTTCACGAAGCACCTGCTTTTATACAATTATGCAATAAGAGTATGGAGAAAAATGTTGGAGGATTAGGTTCTTATAATTTATGGTCTGCCTTGTTTAGCTATGACGAATTGACGATAAACATGCGACAGCAGGGTGATAATATTTACAAAGACATCTTGTCGAGAATTCGCACCGGAGTAGTGACCGTTTCGGATACGAAGCTGTTAGAATCGAGGAAATTAAATTTCAAAGCGACAAATTGTAATGACCGATTAAAGGAATTAAGTGATTACATGCTTAATGTGGGATCTAATACGGTGTGTTTACTTCCCACATGTGTTCAGTGTGATGTTTTGAACGCTGCAATGCTGACTCGATTTCCATCCGAAGAAATCCATTTGATTGCTCGTGATACAACGAATTGTGCACCGTACTTGAAAAAAAAGGTGTCAAAGGTACTGAACAATAATGACGATGATAGCTCCCGAACGGCGGGACTTGCAAGAGTCGTAATTGTTAAAGTAGGAGTGCAAATCATGATTAGAAGAAATATTGATGTTACGCTAGGTCTTGTCAACGGTACCATTGCTAAACTTGTTTCAGTTACACGAGGTGTTGATAATGACGTTGAAAAATTGAAAATTATATTACCCACGGGGCAAGAACATATAATAGAACGGGTAAGTGTTAAATTTGAAGTAATGGATAGAGCGTTCGTTATTAGAAAACAATTTCCGATTTGCCTCAGCTACGGTATAACTATTCACAAAAGTCAAGGACTAAGCCTGCAGAATGCTGTCATAGAAGCAGGTAACTCAATATTTACTTGCGGACAAATTTACGTTGCTCTTTCTCGGGTGACCACATTACAAGGACTGCATCTTATCAATTATGATCCATCTTCCGTAAAGGCACAAGAATCGGCTATAATAGAGTACAATAGATTGCGAAAAAAATATCGACCTGATCTTATGACTATTTCAATTTCTAAAAACCGCGTTCTCAATGTTCGTGATGCTGTTTGGGCAGTACCTAATTATAACATATCCGAATGTCAGGATACTAATGATCACATCGTGGATACCACTCAATACTACGTAAGAGGTCTCCCGAATTCTGATGGTGTGTCTTGTTATGCGAATGCCACGATCCAATGCATGTTATATTGTTCGTCCATAAGAGAAAACTTATTTTCGACTGAAAAAGCTGATCATATTATAAAAGTCTTTATGGACCAATATAAATCGGATCAAAATCCAAACATAATATCATTACGGCAATTCGCAGGTGAAAAATACGCTTACAATCAGCTACATGATGCAGCTGAGTTTATTACCTCTCTTTGTGATCATGAGATTCTTCTTAAGAATGCAGTACAACACGAAATAACAACGGTATTAAGATGTTTAGCGTGTAATTACACAAGTACTACTATTAGTACAAATTGTGTGGTACATCTTGCACTGCCCAAGATGTTAAAAAAAAAATCATTTGAATTTCAAGATATAATAAAACACAATTTCACAGGATGGAAAAATATGAAAGATCCTTGCAATAATTGTGATAATTCAAGTTCAAACACAATGAAGAAAATTGATATAACTGCTTGCAAACAAATTCTTATTGCAAAATTACATTTGTTCGATCACGATAGTAGTGGAACAACGAAAGTGGAAAATTTCCACATCAAAGCAATACCTACTACTAAAATACAAATGGTAGATCACTGTTATAAACTTAAGGCAGCGATTTTCCACCACGGTAAAAGTATTGCCGATGGTCATTACACGTGTACGGTAAGGGGTAAGGGCACAACGTGGGTATCCGTTGATAATTTACGAGTAGAAAAACAAGCTTGGCCACGAAATGCTAAAAATGCATACATATTTTTCTTCGAAAGGTGTTAATTGTGGTTGTTATTATTACAGTTCAATGTTAAATACGTTCAGTCCCATAAGCTGCTTCGCGCAACATGTACTGTACACAAAGTACTGTGTACAAACAGGGTCATCCGTTAAAACTGCAACCAGCCCGGCGTTCGGAGGGTTGCAACAGCAGTGATGCCCAGACTTCGAAAATTTAGGATGGTCTCTTTCAAATTAACATCGCAAACAGCTATTCGGAATTTCCCGGTCCAGGTAAGCGAGCCGCGCGCTCCGCTTTTATGATCGGTTTACCACTCGCACCCCAGATTACTGTAATGAGGTTTCAAAACAATGTCGACTGGTCTCGTACCCGTCTTAATTTAAAAAATATTTTAACTACAACAGGGTTGACCGTGGCGCTATATACCTACCCCTGTACGGAGAGATTGTTCGCCGCCTGCGTGTAAAAGCCACAATGATGGCGCATCGTTACAAAAAATGACACATTAACGGAAGCCGGTACAGGCGTGGCGTTGAGTAGCTAAAAGGTTAAACCATTCAGACACAAAAATTGTAGAAAAAAATTCAAACACCGCTACAATCAAAGATACGTCCCATTAGTTATTTTACCCCTTACGTCCGATTTATGCATGCACTGCATTAAGGATAAAATTATAACAAAGAAAACCAGAACAATAGATTCTGAGGTCTGCAGAACTAACACATAATTGAATAAAAATTTAATTTCTCAATTTATGAAAATAGTGATAGAATACAACTACCCGAAAATTTTAGGATGGTCTCTTTCAAATTAACGTCGCAAAGGGCTATTCGGAATTTCCCGGCTCAGGTAAGCGAGCCGCGCGCTCCGCTTTTATGATGATCGGTTTACCCTCGCACCCCACATTACTGTAATAAGGTTTCAAAACAATGTCGACTAGTCTCGTACCCGTCCCAATTTAAAAAATTTTAGCTACGACAGGGTTGACCCCGGTGCGACTTAACGCCACGCCTATACCGGCCTTCGTTAATGTCATTTATTGGAACGATGCGCCATTATTGTAGTTTTTGCACGCATGTGGCGAAAAATCTCTCCGTACAGGGGTATAGCGTCACGGTCAACTCTGTCGTAGCTAAAATTTTTGAAATTGGGACGGGTACGAGACCCGTCGACATTGTTTTCAAACCTCATTATTATTACAGTAAACCGATCATAAAAGCGGAGCGCGCGGCTCGCTTACCTGGGCCGGGAAATTCCGAATAGCCCTTTGCGACGTTAATTTGAAAGAGACCATCCTAAAATTTTCGAAGCTGGGACATGGCTGCTGTCCAGCGGTCGCTGGTAGCTCTTCGAACACCGGGCCCGTGCATGGTTGTAGTGGAATGCGTTCGTGAGGCAATGTTCACATTTTATTACCTGTTCGTATGAGCGTTGCTTTTAAGAGACCCTGTACGTATAATACATCACAAAAAATAGGAGATAATAATATATGATATTTATCTTTATAAAAAGAAGTGAGATCCCCTTAAAAAAACTTCGAAAAAGTAAAAAAAAAACGCCAAGTACATGAAACAAATAAATCATAAAAAATAGAAGATAATAATATAAATCAGAAAAAAAAATAGAAGATAATATACAATGTAAAAAAAGATGTGAAATCAAAATGAGCTGCCAGTACATAAAGGTGTTCTCAAACTGCGCTTAAGATGACACAACTACATACACACAGCTAAAATGCTGAGTTCATACATTCCATTATTACTCATATCGCGGACATTTTAATTTTTTTAATTAACCCATCAAAAAGAATCCCATTTAAAAACATTGTCGTAAATTAATACGAATAAATATTTTATTCAAAATACTTGGCGCTGCGAAACCGAAAAAATGTTAATTGTCTTAGTATTAAAATTTTTACAATACCTCCCTTACAATCTAAAATACATAAACATATACGTATACATATTACAAATGCAGTCAGATTTATTCTACATATATTTAACTTTAATATCATACGTAGCATATGCACACACACACATACGCACATTCACGAACGCACGCACAAGAAAGAAAGAAAAAGGTTATTGCATTAATGCAATTTATACATATGTATTCGGTTTAGCAACACCAATTCGGAGAGCAGCGCCAAGTATTTTGAATAAAATATTTATTCGTATTAATACAATTATAAAAACAATTTTAATAACGATTTTAATAACAATTTTAACGGTGGTTCTTCATTCAACAGTTTCGTCTCTGATATTGATAACAACAATTGGTTTAAAAATCTCACTGATGTAGAAATTCCAACGAATGTAAAGAAAGTATTAATGTTAGGACCAAAACATGCCCTTTGTGTCCCGAGGAATTTTATCACCTCTCCCAAATTCATCTCTTCAGTTGAGTCAGGTTTAATGAAAATTAATGATGAAAACACACTAACCACAACCAGAATTAGAATGGTTAACAAAATTTTAAATTTCACCACTAATCATAAAAGAATTATCAATCCATTACTTTCTGAATCTGAAATCATTGAAACAAAAAAATTTTTTCAAGAAAATAATAACCTATTAGTCCTAAAATCCGATAAAGGGAACACCACTGTATTAGTAAACAAAGATTTTTATATCTCTGAGGTAACGAAAATGTTGAATGATGAAACCACATATATAGTCAGTAGATTTGAATACACATGTACCTTTGAGAGGAGATCCAACTCCATCATTTCTAATATGGTTAAGAAACAGCATATAAGTGAAGGGGTGGGCAAACTTTTGAAGACCTACAATTCCGTTGTACCTAGAGCATACGCCCTTCCAAAAACGCATAAAGAAACCCTCTCTTGGAGAATTATCGTTTCCTCCATTGGTGGCCCTACATATAAACTATCGAAGTTCCTTGCGGACATACTTTCTAAAATAGTAGGGAAATCTTCATATCACACAGTGGATAGTTGGCAATTCTGCAATGAAATTAGGAATATCCAACTTCCGGAAGAATCAATGCGTCTAGTGTCTTTAGATGTAGTGTCTCTTTTCACTAATGTTCCCATCGATTTAGCCATACAGGTTTTGGATCATCGCTGGACAGAAATTCAACAGCACACAAAAATTGATCGTGATGGATTCCTCCAAGCTGTTAAATTTGTTTTGGAAGCTAACATCTTTTTGTTTAATGGGATCTTCTACAAGCAAGTTTTTGGAACGGCAATGGGCTCCCCAATTTCTCCGGTCATTGCCAATATAGTAATGGAAAGGTTGGAGACTGTTTCCCTCTCAAAGGTACCATTTCAACTTTCTTTCTATAAAAGATACGTTGATGACATTATCATCTGCATCAATCTAGAGAATCTACAAACATTGTTGGACACTTTTAACAGTTTTCACACTAGATTACAATTCACCTGTGAGATTGAGAAGGATTGTTGTCTGAGTTTTCTTGACACAACCGTCATTAGGTCTAACAATAAACTCATTACGAACTGGTATCATAAACCAAGTTGGTCGGGGAGATACATCAATTTTTTCTCTGCTCATCCCATGCAGCACAAAGTAGGGTTGATAAAGGGATTAATAGATCGTGCTGTTTTACTTGCTGACCCTGAATTTCGACAAGCTAATTTGCTTCTTGTTAAAGACACGCTGAAACGTAATGGTTACCCTGGAGAAATGGTCTCGGCTATTATAAGGGAACGCATTTTCGAGATTTACCATCCGTCATTAGTTGAAAAGCGTAAAGAAGAAAAAGCTAAAAAAACTGGACCAATTAGCTGGAGAAATACAGTGGTTATACCTTTTGTCAATAGCATTTCAAATGATATAAGAAGAATCTTCAGGAAAGTAGGAATTCATACCACTTTTAATTTACCATTTTACACTAAACGTTTATTTCCTCCGATCAAAGACAAAATATCATTGCTCAAAAATTCGAATATTGTGTACTCTATCCCTTGCATGGGGTGTAGGCATGTGTACATTGGACAGACGTCTAGACTTTTGGAGAAACGTATCAGTGAACATAAGAGGAATATTTTCTTACCTCCCCTCCAACACACTGCATTAACAAGGCACTCTTTGGAGTTCGATCATAGATTTGACTACGACAATGTCAAAGTCGTTGATAGAGAAACTAAATTAAATCAGAGAATTCTTTTAGAAACATTGCACATGATTAAACAACCTAGCGTAAATCTGAGGTATGAAACACCTAAAATACAGGATTACTACGCAACCTTATTGAAACAATAAGGCCGATATGACGCAATTTTTTTCTATTAGAAATTCCGATTTTCCATAACGTCTATGTTTCGAGCATCAATACATACATACTGTTTCAATGGTATGTAACGTTTGAGTGATAGATTATTTTACCACATAAATGATTAATTTTGTTAACTTTGCGGTGTCTTGGTGAGGTCTCGGACTTTCGTACGTTTAATCTTATTTCAAAATATTCAACGGTTTCGTTGGGACATTGTTAGGACCATACGTTGCCTTCCCCTCTGGATGTCCTGGTGTATACTGTTTACCTCAGTCACCGTCCAACCGACTCGTACGCCGCACGCGTCTATCAGCGTGCGTTACGCAAAAGCATACGCAGTATAATTTTCTAATTTTTAACTTTCCTTGATAAAGGTCTAAAACATTGACCGAAACGTCGGAAACTGATTCTTTTATAGTTGCAAATGAGCTTTTGTTCCTTTAAATGACCGAAACTGTGCGCCGATATCATATATTATAATTGTAATAATGGAATGTATGAACTCAGCATTTTAGCTGTGTGTATGTAGTTGTGTCATCTTAAGCGCAGTTTGAGAACACCTTTATGTACTGGCAGCTCATTTTGATTTCACATCTTTTTTTACATTTATATTATTATCTTCTATTTTTTATGATTTATTTGTTTCATGTACTTGGCGTTTTTTTTTTACTTTTTCGAAGTTTTTTTAAGGGGTACCAATTTACATACGTTGCTGTTCTTTCGAACGTCTCAGAAAAATACCACAACGGACGGGATTGACAAAGCAAAAAAAGGAATCCCACTTCTGACACCAGTTTAGCTGTTACGTGCGGGCGATGATTTTAATTATGACCGAGCGGATTCGTCAATTCTTTAACGTAACGCTTAACAAAATTTAGATAGATTTCAATAAAAATTCAGGATTGTTTTGGGATTCGTATTTGCTGCAACCAATACAGGTTGACCCGTTGGGGAAGTGGTATTTTCGTAGACAGGTTCGAATAAAATGAGCCGATATTTAAGCAAATATTACCATGTATTACAAAATAATGAAAAATTAGGAAATGTTTAAAAGGTGGTACAAAAACGGGAATTTACATGGTTTTGAAATAGAGTAATTTAGCGTAAGTGTCTTAGAGAACGAGCATTGATCGAGGGGAATCCCCGCAACTCACTATGTGAGTTGGATCAATAATTACGTAGATCTAGTCTTTCCATACGAACGATTTAGGAAAATATCGCAATATAATTTTACAAGAAAACAAAGTTTAGCAACAACGCAGTGCACGCCCTCAAACGGGGAATATCACAATGATAGAGGGAAAACCCACAACACTCTAAAGAGGTTGGATCATTGGTTCATCCCGTACAATAATATAATTTGAAGGACTTACCGATTCGGCGCAAAGCTTATTAAAATTTTAAAAGAGGTATTCACGGTCTTTCTCTCTCTCTCTGTCTTTGTCCTGGGGCGCTGCGGCAAGAGGTTGACGCGCAGCACAGGCGTGGAGCACAAATCACACCGAGCAGTTCACTGACATTATAATGTTCACAGTGTTTGAATATTTAAATTTTTAAATGTTGGGAATATAAGTGATTTAATGAAAATGTAAACGGTTAAACTGATTAAAGTTTGAACAGACAGTCTCTACGGGGGACTGAGTCCTTTCACGATCACTGAGATGCACTGAAACTCCGGCTCAAAGACTAGTTTATTGAACAGTGATGTCCCTCGGACAGAGCGACTACGCACTAAGCGACTTAACGGCCGACTGCCCTAAATAGTAAATTTTGAATAAAATGATAAGTAATTATATATTAACTACGAGGGAACTGAGTCTTTCCACGATCACTAGGACGCACTGGAACTCTGGCTCAAGCGCTTATTAATAAAAATAGCGATGTCCCTCGGACAGAACAACTGCGCACCACGCGACTTGCTAGCTGACTGCCCTAAATAGTAAATTTTGAATAAAATGATAAGTAATTATATATTAACTACGAGGGAACTGAGTCTTTCCACGATCACTAGGACGCACTGGAACTCTGGCTCAAGCGCTTATTAATAAAAATAGCGATGTCCCTCGGACAGAACAACTGCGCACCACGCGACTTGCTAGCTGTCTGCCCTGAGCGTTTGCAGGGTAGGCCCGAGCACTCGGGTCTTTGCACAAAGAGCGCCAAAATTGCTGACTCTGCACCTCATGCACACGGGCCCAACCGTCGTCGCCCGGAACGTTCCCAGCATCCAAGTTGTTATCGCGCCCGGCGTTCTAAGAACGTTGACGCTGTGGGAAGCATGGAAGAACGCAGTGGCGTAACGGCTCGTATAAAATTATTATTATAATACGGTTTATAAATCATTGACAACTGATCGAGGGAAACTCCCACAACACTCAATGGTAGGATCAGATGTCAATGATGGTGTGGCAAAATTTAACAGGTAAGAAAAATATAAAATGGTCTACTACCATGCTTTGAAAGGCTTATCACCACGCATTCTAAGAACGTCGACAGCGTTGAAAGATTGCTGACAATATTTTCCGTGGGAATATACCGTGGCGTGACAGGCTTTGAATCTGAATAAGTTATTACTATAAAAAGCTATGGTTAATAAATCATTGACAATTGTTCGAGGGATATCCCGTAACACACCTAGGTGGTTGGATCAATTGTCAATGTCTTAGATTGAGTTTCAAAAATTTTAAAATTGATCGGCACGTAACAGTGGCGTACGAGGCACTATGCGTCCTCGCGGGCAGAATGCCCATCCATATCAAGGCGGAGACGCTTAGGGCCTTGTATGAAGAAAAGACAAAGGAGGGGACAAGTGGGGACCCCAGTGGGAACCCTGAGGCCCGGGCTAGCAGGCTGGCCGACCACAAGAAAAGGACCCTTGAGGGAGCAATCGAGGAGTGGCAGGAGAACTGGGACCGGTTCGACCCAGGAAACTGGACCAAGAAACTGATTCGTTCAGTTAGGTCCTTCCTGGATGACGCTGGGCAGTGCTGCCAGCTGAGTTATGAGCTGACGCAGCTTCTGACGTCCCACGGATCCTTCGCGGAATCGAGAAGCGCACCGTTACTTTTATTTCGCACTTGCTTATACGCTCGGATGGCCGGTTATTTTTTGGGAGGGATGCAAGTTCGATTGGTTAGGTTCGGAGGTGTGAAAGTTGCTAGACTAAATTTCAACCATAGGGAGCAGATTGTATTAGAACCAATCGGATTTGCATCCCTCACAAACGGCTGCTCTCTTGAAGAGGCCCTCTTCACAGCAATGCCCACCTTCTCTCGCACGGAATACGTTAACGCATGCTTTTGTTTTGATATTGAAGCTCGTGTTTATACTCGAGAGGACCACGCGTCGACAGCGGGCTACCCCTTTTCTTCCTGTGTCTCTCCACGAGGAGTATTGCCGGTGGATTGTAGGAGCGTAGATGTCTGGATGCCAGTTATTGAATTCAGGAGACGATAGAAACACTTTATTACAAAACACACATGTACTATAATTAAAGTAAATCGTATTCCTCTCGGGCAGGAGTACTGATAATGATCGAACTTGCGCCCCACTTCGCGCAGTCCGATTACGCGAAGGGTAGTCGGGTGTCACACACTGCACAATTGATACAGGGCAACAATTCTGGAGCAACGCCCGTCAAGGAGATGCGGCCTGGTACCCTGTGGCGAGGACAGCCCTTCGCAGTGCCTCGCCCGATTTTTATGGCTTTTTCCGGAAAAAGGTACGATTCCTGGGCCGAACGTAGCGAATTGAAGGGTTTCGACCCTCGAAGGGTTTGGAATATCATTAAGAAGTGAGAAATGTACAGGATTTCAAATGTTTGCTTCTTTTCTTCATCGTATCGAGAGGGAAGTGACGCCAATGGATTCCTTATGTTTTTCCGATAAAACTGACACCAAGAACGACGTAATTCGGAAAATAATGAAGGAAATTTCGTTAATAATAGTCCGATTTACGTGAAATTTGGTATGATCTTCATCGGAAAACTCCAAGGAATCCATCGGCGACACTCCCATATCCATACGATAAAGAATAAAGAATTAGTTTATATCCTAAACAGATACAGGGTAATTCTGGAGGTACGCCCGTCACCCTGTGGCGAGGACAACACCCCGCAGTGCCCATCGAATTTTATGGCTTTTTCCGAAAAAAGGTACGAATCCTGGGCCCAACGTAACGAATTGGGGTCGAGCCCCCGCAGTCGAGGGTGAAAATGTGAAATATTCATTTCAGCGTAGTAAGAAATTCTTCATTCATTATTGCACCGATATAAAAGTGGCACCACTGGATTCCTTATGTTTTTCCGATGAAGATCATACCAAATTTCACGTAAATCGGACTATTATTAACGAAATTTCCTTCATTATTTTCCGAATTACGTCGTTCTTGGTGTCAGTTTTATCGGAAAAACATAAGGAATCCATTGGCGTCACTTCCCTCTCGATACGATGAAGAAAAGAAGCAAACATTTGAAATCCTGTACATTTCTCACTTCTTAATGATATTCCAAACCCTTCGAGGGTCGAAACCTTTCAATTCGCTACGTTCGGCCCAGGATTCGTACCTTTTTTCCGGAAAAAGCCATAAAAATCGATGGGCCCTGCGACGGGTTGTCCTCGCCACGGGGTGACGGGCGTACCTCCATAATTACCCTGTATCTGTTTAGGAAATAATATAATTCTTTATTCTTTATCGTATCGATATGGAAGTGTCGCCGATGGATTCCTTTCGGTTTTCTGATGAAAATCATTACAAATGTCGTGTAAATCGGTCAACTTTTACATAGGGAATACAAATAGCTTGTGTCAAAGTAGTACGATTTGCGTGATATTTGGTATGGTTTACATCAGAAAAACATAAGGAATCCATTGGCGTCACTTCCCTTTCGACACGATGAAGAAAATAATTTCTTAATACGTTGTAATGGATATTTCACCCTCGACTGCGGGGGGCTGGACCCCAATTCGTTACGTTCGGCCCAGGATTCGTACCTTTTTCCGGAAAAAGCCATAAAAATCGGGCGGGGCACTGCGAAGGGCTGTCCTCGCCACGGGGTACCAGGCCGCATCTCCTTGACGGGCGTTGCTCCAGAATTGTTGCCCTGTATCAATTGTGCAGTGTGTGACACCCGACTACCCTCCGCGTAATCGGTCTGCGCGAAGTGGGGCGCAAGTTCGATCATTATCAGTACTCCTGCCCGAGAGGAATACGATTTACTTTAATTATAGTACATGTGTGTTTTGTAATAAAGTGTTTCTATCGTCTCCTGAATTCAATAACTGGCATCCAGACATCTATGCTCCTACAATCCACCGGCAATACTCCTCGTGGAGAGACACAGGAAGAAAAGGGATAGCCCGCTGTCGACGCGTGGTCCTCTCGAGTATAAACACGAGCTTCAATATCAAAACAAAAGCATGCGTTAACGTATTCCGTGCGAGAGAAGGTGGGCATTGCTGTGAAGAGAGCCTCTTCAAGAGAGCAGCCGTTTGTGAGGGATGCAAATCCGATTGGTTCTAATACAATCTGCTCCCTATGGTTGAAATTTAGTCTAGCAACTTTCACACCTCCTAACCTAACCAATCGAACTTGCATCCCTCCCAAAATAACCGGCCATCCGAGCGTACATATAAGCAAGTGCGAAATAAAAGTATCGGTGCGCTTCTCGATTCCGCAGATGTACCTACCAAAGTAGCATTTCTGACGGATAATAATTGTCCAGCCTTAGGGTCTGCGTAGACCTTTGGCAGGTAAGTATCTACCATTTAAAAACATTGTCGTAAATTAATACGAATAAATATTTTATTCAAAATACTTGGCGCTGCTCTCCGAATTGGTGTTGCTAAACCGAATACATATGTATAAATTGCATTAATGCAATAACCTTTTTCTTTCTTTCTTGTGCGTGCGTCCGTGAATGTGCGTATGTGTGCGTGTGCATATGCTACGTATGATATTAAAGTTAAATATATGTAGAATAAATCTGACTGCATTTGTAATATGTATACGTATATGTTTATGTATTTTAGATTGTAAGGGAGGTATTGTAAAAATTTTAATACTAAGACAATTAACATTTTTTCGGTTTCGCAGCGCCAAGTATTTTGAATAAAATATTTATTCGTATTAATTTACGACAATGTTTTTAAATGGGATTCTTTTTGATGGGTTAATTAAAATTAAAATGTCCGCGATATGAGTAATAATGGAATGTATGAACTCAGCATTTTAGCTGTGTATATGTAGTTGTGTCATCTTAAGCGCAGTTTGAGAGCACCTTTATGTACTTGCAGCTCATTTTGATTTCACATCTTTTTTTACATTGTATATTATCTTCTATTTTTTTTCTGATTTATATTATTATCTTCTATTTTTTATGATTTATTTGTTTCATGTACTTGGCGTAATTTTTTTACTTTTTTGAAGTTTTTTTAAGGGGATCTCACTTCTTTTTACAAAGATAAATATCATATTATTATCTTCTATTTTTTTGTGATGTATTATACGTACAGGGTCTCTTACAACCAACGCTCATACGAACAGGTAATAAAATGTGAACATTGCCTCACGGACGCATTCCACTACAACCATGCACGGGCCAGGTGTTCGGAGAGCTACCAGCGACCGCTGGATAGCAGCCATGTCCCAGCTTCGAAAATTTTAGGATGGTCTCTTTCAAATTAACGTCGCAAAGGGCTATTCGGAATTTCCCGGCCCAGGTAAGCGAGCCGCGCGCTCCGCTTTTATGATCGGTTTACTGTAATAATAATGAGGTTTGAAAACAATGTCGACTGGTCTCGTACCCTCCCAATTTCAAAAATTTTAGCTACGACAGAGTTGACCGCGACGCTATACCCCTGTACGGAGAGATTTTTCGCCACATGCGTGCAAAAACTACAATAATGGCGCATCGTTCCAATAAATGACACATTAACGGAGGCCGGTATAGGCGTGGCGTTAAGTAGCACCGGGGTCAACCCTGTCGTAGCTAAAATTTTTGAAATTGGGACGGGTACGAGACCAGTCGACATTGTTTTGAAACCTCATTACGGTAATGTGGGGTGCGAGGGTAAACCGATCATCATAAAAGCGGAGCGCGCGGCTCGCTTACCTGAGCCGGGAAATTCCGAATAGCTGTTTGCGACGTTAATTTGAAAGAGACCATCCTAAATTTTCGAAGTCTGGGCATCACTGCAGTGTCCAGCGGTAGCTGGCAACCCTCCGAACGCCGGACTGGTTGCAGTTTTAACGGATGACCCTGTATGTACAGTACTTTGTGTACAGTACATGTTGCGCGAAGCAGCTTATGGGGCTGAACGTATTTAACATTTAACTGTAATAATAACAACCACAATTAACACCTTTCGAAGAAAAATATGTATGCATTTTTAGCATTTCGTGGCCAAGCTTGTTTTTCTACTCGTAAATTATCACCGGATACCCACGTTGTGCCCTTACCCCTTACCATACACGTGTAATGACCATCGGCAATACTTTTACCGTGGTGGAAAGTCGCTGCCTTAAGTTTATAACAGTGATCTACCATTTGTATTGTAGTAGTAGGTATTGCTTTGATGTGGAAATTTTCCACTTTCGTTGTTCCACTACTATCGTGATCGAACAAATGTAGGGTGACTGTACCTAATATCGCCAGTGTTCCTAATATCGCCACTCGCTATATATCTTAAAGTAAGCTCTAAAATTTATCGGTTATGTACTGAATTAGTACCTGAACATATGTAGGAAGACATACTATAATTGCAGCATCATGTGATCAACAATTACAGAAAGGGAAGGATTTTAGAGAATCTTAATAGTGTAAAAATTTATTGGACTATCACAATTTTACGTCACATTCGGAGAAGGTAAGTCTAATAAATCTGTGAATGCAAGAATATCTACTAGAAATACCTAATTAATGATGTACTTAAGAAATGAAATCGATTCAAATATTTTTCATAATGAAAATAGCGTTTTTCTTTTAGCAGTATGCGTGTTCTCAATACCGCCTACCGGAGAACAATGGTTTCGATGTAATGCTTGTTACAAGTGAGGTCACGAAATGTGCGGAGCAACCGAAATAAAATTTATTTGCCCAATATGTACATCGGAACGTAAAAAATAAAATATTTTAAAAATCTATATTTTCAAATTTCTATATTATTCTAATAAAAATGAAATCAAAGATGGATAAAAAGACATTTATAGAGCAAGAAATAATAAAAGCACGTGTGAAAATGACTTTAAAAACTCATATATACATGAATTAATCAATATTTCTTGAGTAGGCGATATTAGGTACACTTTTTTCAGGACCCGATTTTTGCATGTCTTGCGTTTTTTGAGTCCTAATTAACAATTTGTAGGTTTCAACGATTCTAACATATACTACATGAAAGATGAATAATTTCTCTTTACTTTGAAACGAACTGCATGGAAAAATATCAATTATTATTCAATCGACAGCGATTTAACTTTTGCCTGGCGATATTAGGTACAGTCACCCTAATTTTGCAATAAGAATTTGTTTGCAAGCAGTTATATCAATTTTCTTCATTGTGTTTGAACTTGAATTATCACAATTATTGCAAGGATCTTTCAGATTTTTCCATCCTGTGAAATTGTGTTTTATTATATCTTGAAATTCAAATGATTTTTTTTTTAACATCTTGGGCAGTGCAAGATGTACCACACAATTTGTACTGATAGTAGTACTTGTGTAATTACACGCTAAACATCTTAAAACCGTTGTTATTTCGTGTTGTACTGCATTCTTAAGAAGAATCTCATGATCACAAAGAGAGGTAATAAACTCAGCGGCATCATGTAGCTGATTGTAAGCGTATTTTTCACCTGCGAATTGCCGTAATGATATTATGTTTGGATTTTGATCCGATTTATATTGGTCCATAAAGACTTTTATAATATGATCAGCTTTTTCAGTCGAAAATAAGTTTTCTCTTATGGACGAACAATATAACATGCATTGGATCGTGGCATTCGCATAACAAGACACACCATCAGAATTCGGGAGACCTCTTACGTAGTATTGAGTGGTATCCACGATGTGATCATTAGTATCCTAACATTCCGATACGTTATAATAATTAGGTACTGCCCAAACAGCATCACGAACATTGAGAACGCGGTTTTTAGAAATTGAAATAGTCATAAGATCAGGTCGATATTTTTTTCGCAATCTATTGTACCCTATTATAGCCGATTCTTGTGCCTTTACGGAAGATGGATCATAATTGATAAGATGCAGTCCTTGTAATGTGGTCACCCGAGAAAGAGCAACGTAAATTTGTCCGCAAGTAAATATTGAGTTACCTGCTTCTATGACAGCATTCTGCAGCCTTAGTCCTTGACTTTTGTGAATAGTTATACCATAGCTGAGGCAAATCGGAAATTGTTTTCTAATAACGAACGCTCTATCCATTACTTCAAATTTAACACTTACATGTTCTATTATATGTTCTTGCCCCGTGGGTAATATAATTTTCAATTTTTCAACATCATTATCAACACCTCGTGTAACTGAAACAAGTTTAGCAATGGTACCGTTGACAAGACCTAGCGTAACATCCATATTTCTTCTAATCATGATTTGCACTCCTACTTTAACAATTACGATTCTTGCAAGTCCCGCCGTTCGGGAGCTATCATCGTCATTATTGTTCAGTACCGTTGATACCTTTTTTTTCAAGTACGGTGCATAATTCGTGGTATCATGAGCAATCAAATGGATTTCTTCGGATGGAAATCGAGTCAGCATTGCAGCGTTCAAAACATCACACTGAACACATGTGGGAAGTAAACACACCGTATTAGATCCCACATTAAGCATGTAATCACTTAATTCCTTTCATCGGTCATTACAATTTGTCGCTTTGAAATTTAATTTCCTTGATTCTAACAGCTTCGTATCCGAAACGGTCACTACTCCGGTGCGAATTCTCGACAAGATGTCTTTGTAAATATTATCACCCTGCTGTCGCATGTTTATTGTCAATTCGTCATAGCTAAACAAGGCAGACCATAAATTATAAGAACCTAATCCTCCAACATTTTTCTCCATACTCTTATTGCATAATTGTATAAAAGCAGGTGCTTCGTGAACAGGAGGAAGTTGTAGTAAGTCACCAAATAGTAGAATAGGTATTTTTGCGAACCAAGCATCATCGGAATCTGCAATATCAAATATTTCTGTAAGTCGTAGATGTATGTACAGAAAAGTTACGTTAGAAACCATCAAAATTTCATCGATGATTACTAAAGCAACATTTATGAGTTGATCTCGTACAATTTGAAGGGCTGCATCGCTTAGTTGTCTATACTGAGCTGTGTGTCCATGTTCTACGGGTAATTGGAATAATCGGTGTATGGTAAGACCATCAATATTAAAAGCTGCGATTCCAGTAGGAGCAGTTACTGCTGTGTCTTTTCCGCTTCTCTCCTTGATCCAGTGTCTGATAGTTTTTATTAAAAAACTTTTCCCAGTGCCACCTTCTCCACTCACATAAAGTCTGAGAATGTTATCGTTAGACGTCAAGGACTCAGTAACTATATCAAATATCCGCTTCTGATCATGGTTCAATTCCGAAATCATTTCTTGAAGATCACCACAGTCAAATTTCTTTCCCGCGTCTTTAAAATCTTTCATTGCACCAACAGTTTCAACGGGAACACACTCTATTGGGTGATCGCCTTGATCATTTTCTTCTTGTTCCACAGTATTCAACACCTTCTTTTCAATTTCTTCCTTTATATGATCACGCGCTTCTTGAATATCCGTTATTCGTTCGTAATATTGAACTGCTTCTGTCAATTGTGATTCTAGCGACAAAAAAGCCTCCGCATATGTGTTAAAACCATTTTTCAATTCGTCGGTTTTTCTCCAAGGTTTGAATAATAATAATAATGAGAAATAATAATTGCACGCTGCGGGAAAGCACCTTTATGTACTTGCAGCACATTTTGATTTCACATCTTTTAAGCAATTATCTTATATTTTTGTGATTTATTTGATTTCGTGTACTAGGCGTAATTTTTTTACTTTTTTCAAGTTTTTATGGGGATATCACTTCTTTTTACAAAGATAATTTGCATAGGGAATGACTTCAGATAATTTTTAATATTATATTATCTTCTATTTTTTGTGACTTATTTGATTTCATGTACTTTGGCGTATTTTTTTTACTTTTTTTAACTTTTTATGGGGATCTCACTTCTTTTTACAAAGATAATTTCCATAGGGAATGGCTTCAAATAATTTTTAATATCATATTATTACCGGGGCCGTGGCGGCCGTGAGTAATAAAAATAATCCCCATAATATATTTATATAATAACATAAATATTATAATAATTTTAAAGAAATAAATTTTTTATTTTATACATATACATGAAAATGTGCTTATTTCATTTGCTCGTGCAGCAGAATTACTTTCTCTTTCAGCTGTTGAAATAATTATCTTCGTCTGCATCGTTAACTGAAATAGGACACATTTACTTATTATTTATAAATTATCATACGTGCTCATATGTCAACATAAGTGAATGAATAATTGCATATGCAAAACCCTACCTTCTAATTTGTGCGTACATAGTCTGACGTAGATCACACTACATCATCTTCTCCTCAGATTATCTGTAAATATATGAAAGCCACATTTTTTTTAGTTATACGACTTAACGTAGAACTTATATAGAAATATAGAAATAGAGTGGCCTTTTGCTACAGTAAGTGTAGAAACTGCATAATGTGTCCAAAGGAGGTGAGAGCGTATGGTAGAAAGTCTTGTTGCAGGAAATTTAAATGCTAATGGTAATTTAGCGAAAATGAACGAAAAGATCCAATATTTTTAACGCACAATTTATTGGTGTTGGAATAAAATTAATTTAGTATGTTTATTGGTGAATTGAAATCTTGTTAATAGGAAACTAATAAAATTAATGAATAGCGTGGCAACTACTGTGGATTTTAACGTATTGCGAATGTCTTTCACAAAAAAAGATTGAATTGAAAAGTATCAAGGGAGATGTGTCTTCAGCGTACTTTGTTCACTAATGTGACTTGCTCCACATTGCTAAATTTAAACTAAATTTTGTCCATTTACCTTATTTTTTACCTTATGCGACAAATTTCCAGAAACTTGTGCGAATGAAGATGCTTCTCTGCCTATCTAATAACCTTCTCCGGACAACCTCCAAGCCTGTGCGGCCCCTTCATTTCTATCCAAGCCTGTGCGTCCCCTTCATTTCTATTTTTCTATTCAAGCCTCTGCGTCCCCTTCATTTCTATCCAAGCCTGTGCGGCCCCTTCATTTCTATCCAAGCCTGTGCGTCCCCTTCATTTCTATTTTTCTATTCAAGCCTCTGCGTCCCCTTCATCTATCCAAGCCTCTGCGGCCCCTTCATTTTTATCCAAGCCTCTGCGTCCCCTTCATTTCTCTATATATATATATTAAGCTTTACATAAAAACTCGAAATTACAAATAGTTTACTGGTATAAAAATATATATATATTATATTTTGTACATGCATGGTACAAATTTTCAGAAAGTTATGCGAAAGAAGATGCTTCTCTGTCGAATCGAACCTTCTCCGCACAACTTCCAAGTCTGTGACTCTACATAAAAAGTCTATTAAAAAATTTTGGCGACTTACCTTGTTAATTGAGACAATAATTCAGTCTTATGTGGTGTAAAAACTAGTGACATTTCAGAAAATTTTGACAACTTTTCATATTTGACACTTGGTAGGTTATAAAGCGATGATGACACTTGGTAGGTTATAATTCAATAGTATCTGTTTAATTCCCCTGGCCGTCGCGAGAGGCGTCATGATCCCGAGAGTCGACGAACGAAACATACACTAGTTTCTTTTGGCTGAAGGTGTGCGTGTAACGCGTATATACGTATTATGTCGACAAAAATTTTGTTGAAGAATCAGAAGAAAACTTCCCGTTTCCGACTGATCCATGAGACAATATTACGATATCTCCGTCATGCGTGGACCGATTTTATTGAATTTGGTCTCATTCGAAAGCTTATATGCGGTTTATATGAGAAAAATGCTTTTAAATTTAGAAAATATTGCAGGCGTGATGAGATATTAATGAAATAAGTTTCAGGTTAGGTTGGAATAGCCGGGGGACGAGTAAATGATAGTGGTAGCGACAGTCGACATATACAGGGTGTCTTTTTCCTGTACTTGGCGTCGAGACGCTACCGCGTCTCTAGATTTCAGCAGGCACTGCCACCCGTGGCGCCAGCAAGACCGACCCCGGTCCTGGCTCGTTCAGCGGGTTTTCTTCCAGTGAAAATCAGTATATTTGCAAGCGCAATATCTCAATAACCAGTGGAAATCAAGTGTATACATTAAAGCTTATTGAATTCGTTTCGGAACGCACTATCAACTCAGGACTTCAAAAAAGTTAGTGCCATTTGAAAATCCGAACTTGACCATCGTATCTTTTAAAATCATAACCGAAAAAAAATCCGTCGCGGCTAGTTAAGTAGCCCCATCGAACCATTAATTTACATATTTTTTTTATTTTTTTATCTCCAACACGTTACGAGATATCCCGCTGTCCACTCTACGGTGGGACACCCTGTATAAGGGTAAAGGGTGCAAGGGTAAAGGGGTGCAAGTGTAAAGGGTGCAAGGGTAAAGGGTGCAAGGGTAAAGGGTGCAAGGGTAAAGGGTGCAAGGGTAAAGGGTGCAAGGGTAAAGGGTGCAAGGGTAAAGGGTGTAAGGGTAAGGTGTGTAAGGGTAAATGGTAAAAGGTGTAACGGTATATAAGGGTATATAAAGGTATAAGGGTATAAGGGTATAAGGGTATAAGGGTATAAGGGTATACGGGTATATAAGGGTGTAAGGGCATAAGGATGTAAGGATGTAAGGATATAAGGGTATATAAGAGTATAAGGGTATATAAGGGTGTAAAGTTATAAAGGTATAGAAGGGTGTATACAGGGTGTCCCAAAAATGTCGCGTTTCCTTGAAAGGGGTGACTCAGGGGGTGATTTGAAACAACTTTTTCCTTAGCGAAAATATTGTCCGAAGCTTCGTTAAGGAGATATTAAGCAAAAACCCCGACCAATCAGAGCGCGCGCCTTCCGCCTGAGTTCCCGCGGTAGCGTTGGCTACGAGGTAGGCGACCGCGCTTGTGCTACGAACGTACGAACAAGCAAGTCGGCATGCATCGAAGGAAACCGCGTTACACATTTTTTTTTTAAAGCAGAATCTTAAATAAGAATAATTTGAAGTGAGAGAACAAGAAGTACGTAAATTTCGTTTTTAAATAAGGCATAAACGAAAAGCTAACGTAACAGAAAATGTACGACAAGTGATCGTAATTCGTTATTGAGGTAAAAATCCGTAGTTTAAGAACGGCCAACACAACTAAATTTAAAAAATAATATTAGGTGTATGAATAAATTCTTTCCGACTTGAATTTCTATCGCGGTGGTATTCAGAAGCTGCCAGAAAAATGGCAAAAGGTAATGAACAATAATGGAAATTATTGCGATGATCGAGTTGTTTTCATATTTTTTAAATAGAACTGTTATTGTACCCTAAAATCGGAAAGAATTTATTTTCACACCTAATAATCACCAATAAATTAAAGAAAACTCACCCTTTCTTGCTTGAACATCTCATGATTTTTATTTGTGTTTTCTTTTCTCGATAATAGCGATCATTTTCACAGCTTTTATTGTTCTTTTTAGCTCGCGTTACACAGCTCGTATCATGGTTAGAAGATATGCGCTAACATCTACAGCATATAAGTATCTGGAAATCGGGATCAGTGTGCGACCTATAACACAAGTAGAAATCGTTCTCGGTGACAATCGTGGGAATCAGTTGGTATTGTCTATTCCAACATGGAAAGGATTAATGGAAAAACGTGCCGACATCGAGCAGCGCATGCGATCGAGCGGATCATCACTATGGATTAACGATTTGGCGGTGGAATTTTGTGTAATGTATAATTTGCAAATGGTAAAGATGACGCGGCATAATAAGTCGCTATATTTCAAACCTACCACATTAATCTGTTTATATAATCTCGAGCGCTGTATCAATCATGTATATATACAGCTTTATGAAACTACACATCATGTCGATATGAAGTTTTCAAATTTTGTGAGCGTGTTACAACGGTGCGATGTCGCCGATGAAATTTTAGACTCGTGCTGCGCTGCTAAAGCTATACTCGATAGTGAATATTTTGATTGTAAATCTCTTGTTGATTGCGAACTGCTGGCGTGTGCCATGAATGATATTATCGACGTCGCTCGCAGTAAATGTTAAGTAAATTATACAGCGCGCTCGTATATTATTTTATTACTGAGGGGACACTATCTCTCTGCACACTGGAATTTCCAGCGAAATTTGTTCGATAGCTTGTCTTTTAGCTGCTCTCAGTCTTTTTCCTCCACCATGCCTCGCTCTTTATGAAACTATGCATCATGTTGATACGAAGTTTTCAATTTTTGTGAGTGTGTTACAGCGGTGCGATGTTGTCGATGAAACTTTAGACTCATGCTGCGCTGCTAAAGCTATACGCGATAGTGAATATTTCGATGGTAAATCTCTTGTTGATTGCGAACTGCTGGTGTGTGCCTTGAATGATATTATTATTATTATTATTATTGACTCAACGGGAGAACCCTTTAGATTACAAATTTTTACAGATAAGTACAGAGATATAAAGAAATAGCGTAAAATAAAATAGAACAGAAAACAGAAAATAAAAAGTAACAAGACAAAACGAAACAAAAACAAAAACATAACAGTCTACATGCGGCGATATCACCGTAAACAGCGATACCTTAAGTTAAACAGGTGGCAGTCTCCTGAGCAGCTGGCCCCTGAACGAAGCAAGGGAGACTAAGAATATATCTAAGTCCGCAGGGCACTGGTTTAACTCATCCATAGCGCGATTTATGGGATCGGCAGTGTAATGATGATAATCCGGGACGCGCGGTACAAAGAGAGGTCTTGAACGCAGTGACCGTTGCGGAGCTTGAAAACAAATCAGTGATACGAGCTCTTTGCAGTTTATATGTCCATGGAAAACTTTGTATAAAAATAATAGGTCTGAACAGACACGGCGGTCACTAAGCGTAGTGAGTCTCGTCTTTCGCAAGGCTGGACTATAATCATGGTCATCAAACCGCATTGGGCTACCAGACGCCCTCATGGCCAGCCTGAGAAACTTGTGCTGGACCTTTTCAATTGCACTGGCATACAACTTATGCTTGGGGCTCCAAATAACCGACGCATATTCAATCTGTGCATATTCAATGTCCTGATCCGTTTAAAGTGTTTCGCAAAACGGGCGATAAACCCGAGGGTTTTCATTGCCTTACAAGTGATGCTACGGTAATGATTACGAAAATCAAGACCCCCATAAACGTAACACCGAGGTCTAAGACTTCCGCTACCGCAATTTAAGTGGTTTCACCCAGCATATAAGTCGAGGGAATACCATTGAGAGCCCTATGGGACCTCAATAACACACATTTCGCGGTATTTAGCTTCATCCTATTGACGGTACACCACTGCTCGAATCTACTGAGATCAGCCTGCAACAGAACAACATCGAAAGCCGCATTTATAGTGCGGAAAATTTTCAAATCGTCTGCGTACATTAGGAATTTACTGTGCAGGAGAATCTCCCCGAGATCATTAATAAAGAGAAGGAACAGGAGAGGACCTAGGTGCGATCCCTGAGGGACACCCGAGGTCACATTGACTGGATTCGATAACCGATCCCCCACTCTAATAACCTGCACTCGGCCTTCAAGATAGCTAACAATCCAGGAAAGGAGCGGCCCGTTAATCCCTATTGAGGCTAATTTATGATGCAGGATACCATGATCCACTGAATCAAATGCCTTCCGGAAGTCGGTGTACACAGTGCCAACTTGAAGGTCCGCATCCAGTGCAGCAGAGACGAAGCATTGGTATACCGCCAAGTTGGTTGCGTCGATCGCCCAGGAACAAATCCATGCTGTTCGTCGCAAATAACGTTCGTGAGGTATGGTGTTAGATGCTCCGTAATAATTTCCTCAAAGATCTTAGGCAAGACCGATAATTTGCATATCGGCCTCTAGTTTCTAACGTCGGAGCGGTCGCCTGCCTTGAATACCGGGGTAACAAAAGTGGTCTTCCAAGCTGCCGGGAACGTCCCCCTAGATAATGAGGAGTTAAAAATATGCCAAAGGGGCCTAGCAAGAATGAAGCGACACTCCCTTAACAACCGAGGGGGGATCCCGTCGTACCCTGGGCCTTCCAACACATCAAGCGATTCAAGCTTGGTAAAGATTTGACTTATAGAAATGGACAAAGAGTGAATGTTTACGTCACTATACGAGGACGGAGCAGGATTCCGGGCAGGCACCACCCCAGCCTGAGGACTATATACTAAGCCAAAGAAATCGGCAAAGAGATTAGCAGATGTCGTGTGCGTCGAGACATAATTACCGTTGCGGTGCACTTTCCCAGGAATTCCATGGTCAGCACGCTTAGTATTAACAAATTTCCAGAAGCAGGATACATCATCTAGCACCGCATTTTCAACACCAATTTATTATCAACGTCGCTAGCAGCAAAATGTTAAAAGGTCTGTGAAGTTGGCACCCCCAAATTCGAATTTTTAAAAAAACTCGACGGCATTCGTTTGTCCATCGTTTGTCCACGTTTGTCCAACAAAAATTTTCGTTTGTCCACCCTTCAAAAAAAAGTTATGAAAAAAAAAATTTTTTTCACCAGCACCCCCATGAAAACTTTTTAATAATTTAATGGGGGGAAATGATTGTCCATCGTTTGTCCACGTTTGTCCAACCACAAATTTCGTTTGTCCACCCTCCAAAACCGAATTATTAATAAAAATCACGAAAATGAATAGTACGCCTGAACCGACCACGTAAAAGTCCGATTTTTTATTAATTAATCAATCGAATCGTTTGTCCAACGGCGGTTTTCGGTAGTCTAGATGTAGAAGACGTTTGTCCACCCCAAGATTTCGTTTGTCCACCCTCCAAAACCGAATTATTAATAAAAATCACGAAAATGAATAGTACGCCTGAACCGACCACGTAAAAGTCCGATTTTTTATTAATTAATCGATCGAATCGTTTGTCCAACGACGGTTTTCGTTAGTCTAGATGTAGAAGACGTTTGTCCACCCCATGATTTCGTTTGTCCACCCTCCAAAACCGAATTATTAATAAAAATAGCCAAGAAGTACGATACGGTTAAATCGACCACGTAAAAGTTCGATTTTTTATTAATTAAACGATGGAATCGTTTGTCCAACGGCGGTTTTCGGTAGTCTAGATGTAGAAGACGTTTGTCCACCCCAAGATTTCGTTTGTCCACCCTTCAGAACGGAATTATTATTAAAAATAGCCAAGAAGTACGATACGGTTGAAACGACCACGTATAAGTACGATTTTTTATTAATTAAACGACGGAATTGTTTGTCCAACGGCGGTTTTCGGTAGTCTAGATGTAGAAGACGTTTGTCCACCCCAAGATTTCGTTTGTCCACCCTCCAAAACCGAATTATTAATAAAAATCGCGAAAATGAATAGTACGCCTGAACCGACCACGTAAAAGTCCGATTTTTTATTAATTAATCGATCGAATCGTTTGTCCAACGACGGTTTACGTTAGTCTAGATGTAGAAGACGTTTGTCCACCAAAAATTTTCGTTTGTCCACCCTTAAAAAAAAAGTTATGAACAAAAAAAAATTTTCACCGGCAACCTCATAAAAACGTTTTAATAATTTGACAGTGGGAAATGATTGTCCGTCGTTTGTCCACGTTTGTCCAACCACAAATTTCGTTTGTCCACCCTCCAAAACCGAATTATTAATAAAAATCACGAAAATGAATAGTACGCCTGAACCGACCACGTAAAAGTCCGATTTTTTATTAATTAATCGATCGAATCGTTTGTCCAACGACGGTTTTCGTTAGTCTAGATGTAGAAGACGTTTGTCCACCCCATGATTTCGTTTGTCCACCCTCCAAAACCGAATTATTAATAAAAATAGCCAAGAAGTACGATACGGTTAAATCGACCACGTAAAAGTTCGATTTTTTATTAATTAAACGATGGAATCGTTTGTCCAACGGCGGTTTTCGGTAGTCTAGATGTAGAAGACGTTTGTCCACCCCAAGATTTCGTTTGTCCACCCTTCAGAACGGAATTATTATTAAAAATAGCCAAGAAGTACGATACGGTTGAAACGACCACGTATAAGTACGATTTTTTATTAATTAAACGACGGAATTGTTTGTCCAACGGCGGTTTTCGGTAGTCTAGATGTAGAAGACGTTTGTCCACCCCTAGATTTCGTTTGTCCACCCTCCAAAACCGAATTATTAATAAAAATCGCGAAAATGAATAGTACGCCTGAACCGACCACGTAAAAGTCCGATTTTTTATTAATTAATCGATCGAATCGTTTGTCCAACGACGGTTTACGTTAGTCTAGATGTAGAAGACGTTTGTCCACCAAAAATTTTCGTTTGTCCACCCTTAAAAAAAAAGTTATGAACAAAAAAAAATTTTCACCGGCAACCTCATAAAAACGTTTTAATAATTTGACAGTGGGAAATGATTGTCCGTCGTTTGTCCACGTTTGTCCAACCACAAATTTCGTTTGTCCACCCTCCAAAACCGAATTATTAATAAAAATCACGAAAATGAATAGTACGCCTGAACCGACCACGTAAAAGTCCGATTTTTTATTAATTAATCGATCGAATCGTTTGTCCAACGACGGTTTTCGTTAGTCTAGATGTAGAAGACGTTTGTCCACCCCATGATTTCGTTTGTCCACCCTCCAAAACCGAATTATTAATAAAAATAGCCAAGAAGTACGATACGGTTAAATCGACCACGTAAAAGTTCGATTTTTTATTAATTAAACGATGGAATCGTTTGTCCAACGGCGGTTTTCGGTAGTCTAGATGTAGAAGACGTTTGTCCACCCCAAGATTTCGTTTGTCCACCCTTCAGAACGGAATTATTATTAAAAATAGCCAAGAAGTACGATACGGTTGAAACGACCACGTATAAGTACGATTTTTTATTAATTAAACGACGGAATTGTTTGTCCAACGGCGGTTTTCGGTAGTCTAGATGTAGAAGACGTTTGTCCACCAAAAATTTTCGTTTGTCCACCCTTAAAAAAAAAGTTATGAACAAAAAAAAATTTTCACCGGCAACCTCATAAAAACTTTTTAATAATTTGACAGTGGGAAATGATTGTCCATCGTTTGTCCATGTTTGTCCAACCACAAATTTCATTTGTCCAACCTCCAAAACCGAATTATTAATAAAAATCGCGAAAATGAAAGGTACGCCTGAATCGACCACGTATAAGTACGATTTTTTATTAATTAAACGATGGAATCGTTTGTCCAACGACGGTTTTCGTTAGTCTAGATATAGAAGACGTTTGTCCACCCCAAGATTTCGTTTGTCCACCCTTCAGAACGGAATTATTATTAAAAATCGCAAAAATGAAAGGTACGCGTGAATCGACCACGTAAAAGTCCGATTTTTTATTAATTAAACGATAGAATCGTTTGTCCAACGACGGTTTTCGGTAGTCTAGATGTAGAAGACGTTTGTCCACCCCAAGATTTCGTTTGTCCACCCTTCAGAACGGAATTATTATTAAAAATATCCAAGAAGTTCGATTCGGTTAAAACGACCACGTAAAAGTCCGATTTTTTATTAATTAATCGATGGAATCGTTTGTCCAACGACGGTTTCCGTTAGTCTAGATGTAGAAGACGTTTGTCCACCCCAAGATTTCGTTTGTCCACCCTTCAGTATCGACTTAATTTTGTGAATTAAATTTATCATTTCCTTCGTCACTTTCTTGAGAAAATTACGCCGGCGTCGATCGACTCACGTGATCGTATGATCCGCGAGTACAAGTGCCATGGCTGGCACTTGTGACCACTGACAGAGCCAGTGGTACCGCACTTTACAGAGCGGTGCGACGCCGGACCGGTCAAATTTATTATTGCTTTCGTCATTTTCTTGGCAAAATTACGCCGGCGTCGATCGACACGCGTGATCGTATGATCCGCGAGTACAAGTGCCATGGCTGGCACTTGTGACCACTGGTAGAGCCAGTGGTACCGCACTTTACAGCGCGGTGCGACGCCGGACCGATTCAATAGTTTTACTATTGTAAAGTATCATTATCATATATTCTGTTGAATTAAAGTTTTAACAGAATTTTTATATTTTTATAAATATCACTGTTGTCGGAAATACTTTTACCGTTCGTGGATTTGTAATTGTACGCAATTTTTGACTAATGTCATTGTGTACTGTCCACATGCCTGCTGTATTACGGCAATAAGCTGTATAATGTCCTGGACTATAACATACGATGCCACTTAAAACGTATATTGCATCTTCAACTTGAAACTTTTCAGGTATGCTATTTAAAAGTATTCCATCAATTTTGTTTAGTTGGAGACAGATTTCAGTGTCTATGAACACGTATGAATTTGGTTGTCTCTTTAATTGCCCTGCTGATTTACATGTTTTACACGTGACTGATTGTGTACTGAAGAATTGTTCAACAAAATTAAGAAAATCTTGTTTAAAATCTTGGGTTGCGAGTGTACTAATTAAATCTACTACAAACATTTTTCTAGACTTGATTTTACATTTGCCGCAGATTCTATTTTCTTCGACACTGCAAACGTCTGTTACAAGTCTTGTAAATAGCTCATTGGCATTTGTAGTACAATCTACAATATTGTTCTGATTTTCGAATATTGTACATAAAATAGCTCCTCGCTCTTCATACACGGAGTTGTTAATATTCTCCAGAGCGAATTTTTTGACGAACATAAAAAATATGACGTCTGAGTTTTGATCTATCCAGTTTTTAAACGTACTATAATTGCAATACGCACTGGTTAATACTTCAACCAATGAATCGAATGCACACGTATTTTTAATATATATTTTTTCGCCATTGAGTTTAACTAAATTGCAGTTATTACCATTTCTTAATATTTCGTTTCTTCTTTTCCTCAATGGCCTGTCGTACGTGAGGTGAATATCTGGGCAGGAAGTTAAATATTTCCCTCTAGGAGTACTGTTTTCTTGTACATCCGCGTTTGTTTTAACATTTTCTTTATTTTCCTCGTCCTCTATATAATTGCTATTATTACTTGAAACTTTCAATTTATTTGGTTTGGCTTCAATATTTAAGCCTTTCCAATTTTCCTGCTCCGTTAAATAATTATAAGTATAGTTAGTGTTTTGCGCATTTTCGCCAAAATCGCGTGAATCGATTTTTCTTTCTTTTTCTTTTCTCGTCTGCAGCAGTGCAATTTTTTCGTTTGTGCGTTTAATTGCAGCACATTCCAATTTCGAGATATTTTCGATAGATTTGATATGGTGTATTATAAATTTATCGACGCGCAATGGTTTATAATTTGCGCCTAAATCTGAATGTTTGAGGTCTTTAAAATATGCCTCGCATCTAGAGGATGTCGCTACATTCGATGACAGAGGGAAATATCCTCTCATCACCTGTGTCCAGAGAGGAAAATGCTTTGCCAATTTAACTAAATATGTTACTAGTTCTGGACAATAAAAAGCATTACACCTATCTGTCTCTACACTGTCTTTTACAATTTCTTCAGCCTCATCTCTGATATTATTTATAAATGCAATTATATCTTCATTTTCATTTAACATTTCTACATCGTCGTATTCTGTGTTATTCTCGTCGCTCGTATAGGTAAACGACTTTATTCTTTCGAATAAATACGATCGCTTCTGTTCACAAATTACTTCATTTCCATCAGAATCTTTGCCATCGTACTCACTGTAAGCGACAATAAATATTGAGCTAAGCAGTGTACTAAAATCTTCTACATTATCGCACGATGACATTATCCCCGCGCATCGCACAAAGAAGTCTTTAATTTTAGGCTGTTTTCTATAAAATACATCTTTGCTACAAATAATTTTTATTAAATGGGCAATATCAATTCTGATGAAACACCGAAGTGGATGTTGCAAAATTTCGCCACTAATCCATCGATAGCAATCGGAAATGTAATTTTTTAAGCAACGTTCATTGAATGCCAGGCTGGTTGCATTCAAAAGCGCCAGTGAATAATCAGAATCAACTTCTGGAGGCACCGGTGCCCCGTCTCTAATGACTTCCCGCAACCAATACGTAATTAAATTTGTATCGTGCTTTTCTGAAAGCATTTGAAATATTGGTTGTATACCGTTTGCACCCTTTGTAATAATTTGATACAAGAATATATGTTTCTTGTCACCGTTTAGTTTTTCAATTGTTTTTACTAATTTTCCAGTCGCGTCTATCTCTATTTTTCTGTACGATTTAATTAAGGTTTTATATAGTTCCATTTGCACGGGAGACCAGTAAAAACAATAGAAAGGATCCTTTGCGATCTGTTTAATGTACCCTGAGTATTGCCCCTTACATTTCAACTCGTATAATGAATTAATAGGGTCGAGATTTTTATTTATTCCTAATTCCCGTACAATGGCTTCTTCTCTGATTTTCCTCAAGGTACATTGTCGCGCAACATAAGGTGGCTCGGGATCGCCATAACTTAAATCAGATACGGCATCATTTTTCCATTGCCTGGGTTTAATATTTAAAAGTTGTTTCCCTATCTCTACCCTATTTTTTCCTTTTACTGCCCTTTTCTTTTCGTGCGGTATTCCCGAAGCATCAACTGTGTGCACTCTTAACACAATACCAGTGCCAGGAGCCGGTTTATGTAAGCAATGAGCTCTAAATTCGGCACCGCATTCATTACAAGTGCCGTATATTTTCAAATATATTTCCGCTTCCGGAGAATCGAAAATTTTGCTATATTTGAACGTATACGCGCACGGGATTTTCGTTTTTAAAAAACTAGCTTTACAAATAATGTCAGTCCAACCGGGACTAAGTATTTTGTATGATTTCCCGCGAGTACCCTTTTCTTTGTAAATTTTCGATACAGGAGCAATAGATTTCCATTGCTCCTCAGACAATGTAATATCAAAAAAAAAAGGGCGGCAATTTTTTATGCATTATAATATTCCCATCATTGTGGGGTACGAAATCTTGACTAATGTTACTTACATTAGAAACATCGATGCTGTCCATCATTGGTTCGTCTTCTTCTTCTTCTTCTTCTTCTTCCATTGAAATTTGGAAATGCTGCTTCAAATCCGTCAGTAGATTCCACCGATTGTTCCTCAAATAAAAGTTTAACGTGTCTGATGACAACTTATCACTAATTTTAAAGGACACTTCTTCCCACACTTTATCCGTGCGGCACTTCAATTTATAATCCTCATCGAACACTTGACACTTTTCACACTCCTTCAACTTGTCTAGAATAACGCCGGAGTGTACGAGCGCTTTCCTAGGCATTTTTCACTAATGACCACGATGAAATCGCAACACGGTAAGTAATATAAATCTCACGATTACTTTACACACCGTAAATCAACGCACGATCTCACCAGAGCGGTCTGTGAACAATGACTGACTTTCGAGGTACGTGGTTGGAAAGAATTCGAGAGTATCGCAGGCATTTGTTTCGATCTCAACAGTGGCACGTGGTGGCGTCCGCGTTACAATGTAACCACGCATCTATACAAATTTCTGGTAAGCAGGGCCGACGCATAAGGGCGCTAGTCGAAGGGGGCGCTAAAATACTATACTGGACGCTTAATAATAAAGAAATTCAACTTTCACAGAATCAAAATGTAAATGTAATAATGAGGGCTCGGATGCAATAAGGGGACTAGCGCTCGAAAATGCGAAAAAGTATTGTCCAAACGCTAAGAAAAATTGGAAAATTAAATGTTGTTAAACTGTATTTTAAAAAATATAGTGTTGTAAAGCTCGTCACGACACACATTTTTTCTATTCACAGTTTGTTTATCGAATCATTACTATTCGAGCTAAAAATTATAAACGAAAAAATTTTCATCGTCCAAAATCATTATTTCTTTAAACATAAATTGCGATAACTTGAGTAAATATTAAGGGATCGTTATGAGACTTGAAACATAAAACTCAGAAAACTCTAGCGAAGCCGTAAACTGTATGCACAAAACCCTTATGTTAATAAATGTAATAATATTTCATTAAAAGGTAATACTGGATATAACCCATGTTTTTCAACGTTCGCCGTTAAAAAGAATCGAGGCAATTTTGAGGTACATATAACTTGCACCGACAAAGTATTTCCTTAATATACAAGGAAGATTTTCACCAATTTTCACACTGATTAATAAATAATTGTAGAAGTTATGACGATATATATAATTCTCCCACGGCGCCAACTGTCAACGCGAATGCTAAGACTGCTAAATAGCCCATTACACGCGGCTGTTGACTATTGGCGCCGTGGGAGAATTATATATATCGTCATAACTTCTACAATTATTTATTAATCAGTGTGAAAATTGGTGAAAATCTTCCTTGTATATTAAGGAAATACTTTGTCGGTACTCGCGGGAAATCATACAAAATACTTAGTCCCGGTTGGACTGACATTATTTGTAAAGCTAGTTTTTTAAAAACGAAAATCCCGTGCGCGTATACGTTCAAATATAGCAAAATTTTCGATTCTCCGGAAGCGGAAATATATTTGAAAATATACGGCACTTGTAATGAATGCGGTGCCGAATTTAGAGCTCATTGCTTACATAAACCGGCTCCTGGCACTGGTATTGTGTTAAGAGTGCACACAGTTGATGCTTCGGGAATACCGCACGAAAAGAAAAGGGCAGTAAAAGGAAAAAATAGGGTAGAGATAGGGAAACAACTTTTAAATATTAAACCCAGGCAATGGAAAAATGATGCCGTATCTGATTTAAGTTATGGCGATCCCGAGCCACCTTATGTTGCGCGACAATGTACCTTGAGGAAAATCAGAGAAGAAGCCATTGTACGGGAATTAGGAATAAATAAAAATCTCGACCCTATTAATTCATTATACGAGTTGAAATGTAAGGGGCAATACTCAGGGTACATTAAACAGATCGCAAAGGATCCTTTCTATTGTTTTTACTGGTCTCCCGTGCAAATGGAACTATATAAAACCTTAATTAAATCGTACAGAAAAATAGAGATAGACGCGACTGGAAAATTAGTAAAAACAATTGAAAAACTAAACGGTGACAAGAAACATATATTCTTGTATCAAATTATTACAAAGGGTGCAAACGGTATACAACCAATATTTCAAATGCTTTCAGAAAAGCACGATACAAATTTAATTACGTATTGGTTGCGGGAAGTCATTAGAGACGGGGCACCGGTGCCTCCAGAAGTTGATTCTGATTATTCACTGGCGCTTTTGAATGCAACCAGCCTGGCATTCAATGAACGTTGCTTAAAAAATTACATTTCCGATTGCTATCGATGGATTAGTGGCGAAATTTTGCAACATCCACTTCGGTGTTTCATCAGAATTGATATTGCCCATTTAATAAAAATTATTTGTAGCAAAGATGTATTTTATAGAAAACAGCCTAAAATTAAAGACTTCTTTGTGCGATGCGCGGGGATAATGTCATCGTGCGATAATGTAGAAGATTTTAGTACACTGCTTAGCTCAATATTTATTGTCGCTTACAGTGAGTACGATGGCAAAGATTCTGATGGAAATGAAGTAATTTGTGAACAGAAGCGATCGTATTTATTCGAAAGAATAAAGTCGTTTACCTATACGAGCGACGAGAATAACACAGAATACGACGATGTAGAAATGTTAAATGAAAATGAAGATATAATTGCATTTATAAATAATATCAGAGATGAGGCTGAAGAAATTGTAAAAGACAGTGTAGAGACAGATAGGTGTAATGCTTTTTATTGTCCAGAACTAGTAACATATTTAGTTAAATTGGCAAAGCATTTTCCTCTCTGGACACAGGTGATGAGAGGATATTTCCCTCTGTCATCGAATGTAGCGACATCCTCTAGATGCGAGGCATATTTTAAAGACCTCAAACATTCAGATTTAGGCGCAAATTATAAACCATTGCGCGTCGATAAATTTATAATACACCATATCAAATCTATCGAAAATATCTCGAAATTGGAATGTGCTGCAATTAAACGCACAAACGAAAAAATTGCACTGCTGCAGACGAGAAAAGAAAAAGAAAGAAAAATCGATTCACGCGATTTTGGCGAAAATGCGCAAAACACTAACTATACTTATAATTATTTAACGGAGCAGGAAAATTGGAAAGGCTTAAATATTGAAGCCAAACCAAATAAATTGAAAGTTTCAAGTAATAATAGCAATTATATAGAGGACGAGGAAAATAAAGAAAATGTTAAAACAAACGCGGATGTACAAGAAAACAGTACTCCTAGAGGGAAATATTTAACTTCCTGCCCAGATATTCACCTCACGTACGACAGGCCATTGAGGAAAAGAAGAAACGAAATATTAAGAAATGGTAATAACTGCAATTTAGTTAAACTCAATGGCGAAAAAATATATATTAAAAATACGTGTGCATTCGATTCATTGGTTGAAGTATTAACCAGTGCGTATTGCAATTATAGTACGTTTAAAAACTGGATAGATCAAAACTCAGACGTCATATTTTTTATGTTCGTCAAAAAATTCGCTCTGGAGAATATTAACAACTCCGTGTATGAAGAGCGAGGAGCTATTTTATGTACAATATTCGAAAATCAGAACAATATTGTAGATTGTACTACAAATGCCAATGAGCTATTTACAAGACTTGTAACAGACGTTTGCAGTGTCGAAGAAAATAGAATCTGCGGCAAATGTAAAATCAAGTCTAGAAAAATGTTTGTAGTAGATTTAATTAGTACACTCGCAACCCAAGATTTTAAACAAGATTTTCTTAATTTTGTTGAACAATTCTTCAGTACACAATCAGTCACGTGTAAAACATGTAAATCAGCAGGGCAATTAAAGAGACAACCAAATTCATACGTGTTCATAGACACTGAAATCTGTCTCCAACTAAACAAAATTGATGGAATACTTTTAAATAGCATACCTGAAAAGTTTCAAGTTGAAGATGCAATATACGTTTTAAGTGGCATCGTATGTTATAGTCCAGGACATTATACAGCTTATTGCCGTAATACAGCAGGCATGTGGACAGTACACAATGACATTAGTCAAAAATTGCGTACAATTACAAATCCACGAACGGTAAAAGTATTTCCGACAACAGTGATATTTATAAAAATATAAAAATTCTGTTAAAACTTTAATTCAACAGAATATATGATAATGATACTTTACAATAGTAAAACTATTGAATCGGTCCGGCGTCGCACCGCGCTGTAAAGTGCGGTACCACTGGCTCTACCAGTGGTCACAAGTGCCAGCCATGGCACTTGTACTCGCGGATCATACGATCACGCGTGTCGATCGACGCCGGCGTAATTTTGCCAAGAAAATGACGAAAGCAATAATAAATTTGACCGGTCCGGCGTCGCACCGCTCTGTAAAGTGCGGTACCACTGGCTCTGTCAGTGGTCACAAGTGCCAGCCATGGCACTTGTACTCGCGGATCATACGATCACGTGAGTCGATCGACGCCGGCGTAATTTTCTCAAGAAAGTGACGAAGGAAATGATAAATTTAATTCACAAAATTAAGTCGATACTGAAGGGTGGACAAACGAAATCTTGGGGTGGACAAACGTCTTCTACATCTAGACTAACGGAAACCGTCGTTGGACAAACGATTCCATCGATTAATTAATAAAAAATCGGACTTTTACGTGGTCGTTTTAACCGAATCGAACTTCTTGGATATTTTTAATAATAATTCCGTTCTGAAGGGTGGACAAACGAAATCTTGGGGTGGACAAACGTCTTCTACATCTAGACTACCGAAAACCGTCGTTGGACAAACGATTCTATCGTTTAATTAATAAAAAATCGGACTTTTACGTGGTCGATTCACGCGTACCTTTCATTTTTGCGATTTTTAATAATAATTCCGTTCTGAAGGGTGGACAAACGAAATCTTGGGGTGGACAAACGTCTTCTATATCTAGACTAACGAAAACCGTCGTTGGACAAACGATTCCATCGTTTAATTAATAAAAAATCGTACTTATACGTGGTCGATTCAGGCGTACCTTTCATTTTCGCGATTTTTATTAATAATTCGGTTTTGGAGGTTGGACAAATGAAATTTGTGGTTGGACAAACATGGACAAACGATGGACAATCATTTCCCACTGTCAAATTATTAAAAAGTTTTTATGAGGTTGCCGGTGAAAATTTTTTTTTGTTCATAACTTTTTTTTTAAGGGTGGACAAACGAAAATTTTTGGTGGACAAACGTCTTCTACATCTAGACTACCGAAAACCGCCGTTGGACAAACAATTCCGTCGTTTAATTAATAAAAAATCGTACTTATACGTGGTCGTTTCAACCGTATCGTACTTCTTGGCTATTTTTAATAATAATTCCGTTCTGAAGGGTGGACAAACGAAATCTTGGGGTGGACAAACGTCTTCTACATCTAGACTACCGAAAACCGCCGTTGGACAAACGATTCCATCGTTTAATTAATAAAAAATCGAACTTTTACGTGGTCGATTTAACCGTATCGTACTTCTTGGCTATTTTTATTAATAATTCGGTTTTGGAGGGTGGACAAACGAAATCATGGGGTGGACAAACGTCTTCTACATCTAGACTAACGAAAACCGTCGTTGGACAAACGATTCGATCGATTAATTAATAAAAAATCGGACTTTTACGTGGTCGGTTCAGGCGTACTATTCATTTTCGTGATTTTTATTAATAATTCGGTTTTGGAGGGTGGACAAACGAAATTTGTGGTTGGACAAACGTGGACAAACGACGGACAATCATTTCCCACTGTCAAATTATTAAAAAGTTTTTATGAGGTTGCCGGTGAAATTTTTTTTGTTCATAACTTTTTTTTGAAGGGTGGACAAACGAAAATTTTTGGTGGACAAACGTCTTCTACATCTAGACTAACGTAAACTGTCGGTGGACAAACGATTCGATCGATTAATTAATAAAAAATCGGACTTTTACGTGGTCGGTTCAGGCGTACTATTCATTTTCGTGATTTTTATTAATAATTCGGTTTTGGAGGGTGGACAAACGAAATCTTGGGGTGGACAAACGTCTTCTACATCTAGACTACCGAAAACCGCCGTTGGACAAACGATTCGATTGATTAATTAATAAAAAATCGTACTTATACGTGGTCGTTTCAACCGTATCGTACTTCTTGGCTATTTTTAATAATAATTCCGTTCTGAAGGGTGGACAAACGAAATCTTGGGGTGGACAAACGTCTTCTACATCTAGACTACCGAAAACCGCCGTTGGACAAACGATTCCATCGTTTAATTAATAAAAAATCGAACTTTTACGTGGTCGATTTAACCGTATCGTACTTCTTGGCTATTTTTATTAATAATTCGGTTTTGGAGGGTGGACAAACGAAATCATGGGGTGGACATACGTCTTCTACATCTAGACTAACGAAAACCGTCGTTGGACAAACGATTCGATCGATTAATTAATAAAAAATCGGACTTTTACGTGGTCGGTTCAGGCGTACTATTCATTTTCGTGATTTTTATTAATAATTCGGTTTTGGAGGGTGGACAAACGAAATTTGTGGTTGGACAAACGTGGACAAACGACGGACAATCATTTCCCACTGTCAAATTATTAAAAAGTTTTTATGAGGTTGCCGGTGAAATTTTTTTTGTTCATAACTTTTTTTTGAAGGGTGGACAAACGAAAATTTTTGGTGGACAAACGTCTTCTACATCTAGACTAACGAAAACCGTCGTTGGACAAACGATTCGATCGATTAATTAATAAAAAATCGGACTTTTACGTGGTTGGTTCAGGCGTACTATTCATTTTCGTGATTTTTATTAATAATTCGGTTTTGGAGGGTGGACAAACGAAATCTTGGGGTGGACAAACGTCTTCTACATCGAGACTACCGAAAACCGCCGTTGGACAAACGATTCCATCGATTAATTAATAAAAAATCGGACTTTTACGTGGTCGATTCAGACGTACCTTTCATTTTCGCTATTTTTATTAATAATTCGATTCTGGAGGGTGGACAAACGAAATTTGTGGTTGGACAAACGTGGACAAACGATGGACAATCATTTCCCACTGTCAAATTATTAAAAAGTTTTTATGAGGTTGCCGGTGAAAATTTTTTTTTGTTCATAACTTTTTTTTTAAGGGTGGACAAACGAAAATTTTTGGTGGACAAACGTCTTCTACATCTAGACTAACGTAAACTGTCGGTGGACAAACGATTCGATCGATTAATTAATAAAAAATCGGACTTTTACGTGGTCGGTTCAGGCGTACTATTCATTTTCGTGATTTTTATTAATAATTCGGTTTTGGAGGGTGGACAAACGAAATCTTGGGGTGGACAAACGTCTTCTACATCTAGACTACCGAAAACCGCCGTTGGACAAACGATTCGATTGATTAATTAATAAAAAATCGGACTTTTACGTGGTCGGTTCAGGCGTACTATTCATTTTCGTGATTTTTATTAATAATTCGGTTTTGGAGGGTGGACAAACGAAATTTGTGGTTGGACAAACGTGGACAAACGATGGACAATCATTTCCCACTATCAAATTATTATAAAGTTTTTATGAGGTTGCTGGTGAAAATTTTTTTTTGTTCATAACTTTTTTTTTAAGGGTGGACAAACGAAAATTTTTGGTGGACAAACGATGCTAGATCGTGGACAATCGTATCCCTCTTTTAAAAAGTTGAAAAGTGTTCATGGAGGGTGCTGATGACAAATTTTCTTAAATTGTTCATAACTTTTTTTTTAAGGGTGGACAAACGAAATTTTTGGGTGGACAAACGTGGACAAACGATGGACAATCATTTCCCCCCATTAAATTATTAAAAAGTTTTCATGGGGGTGCTGGTGAAAAATTTTTTTTTTTTCATAACTTTTTTTTGAAGGGTGGACAAACGAAAATTTTTGTTGGACAAACGTGGACAAACGATGGACAAACGAATGCCGTCGAGTTTTTTTAAAAATTCGAATTTGGGGGTGCCAACTTCACAGACCTAATGTTAAATTGTACAAATATTATTCTTTGTAACAATATATATATATATATATATATTAAACATATATTATATCTCAAATTTATTTTCACATCATCCATCCTCCTTCTTTCCTCTTCACATAATTTTAAGATTAGACGTTTTATATAAAAAAGTATCATATTTCGTTCGTGCATGATGCATATTTGTTTGCTACTTAGAAACAATATTTGGGGAAACAATTTCTGGGGTTGGATCGAGTCTGAAAAAAGATTTTTTCATACAAGACCCGACCCCAGAAATTTTTTAGAGGGAGGGGACGACCCTCTGTGGAAATTTCCACCGGTGGGCCAGGTCTGGAGAGGTCTCCGCGGCGGCTCGGCTAGGACTGATCCCCTCCACGATTGCGGCTTCCCCCACTCCGCGGCTCATGCGCGCGCAACCGGTCTTCCACTCCCCGCTCTCCCCGCGTCCATAGTTCCCTCCACCGCACTCTCCCGCGCGTCCTCACTTCCCCCCGCCCCCGCGCTCCCCTCAAAGGACCTGGGTTAGAATCCCCATCGTATTACTACTATTTATCATCCCGCACAGCGCCTCTATTTTCTCATTGTACACCCTTGGATCTTCACGGCGCCCCGAAGAACGAGTGTGTTGTGCCCTCGGTGTTATAGATTGACTGACAACACTTCTCACTTGTCAACGACGACCCTTCTCTTTATAAAATCCCTGGGGCCGCGTGAACCCGACGATATAGATCGATCGGCGCACGATATGCCGCGCACTGCTTTTTCCTCTCTTCTCTATCATCTCTCGCTGCTCTCTCCCCTCTCTTTGGTCTCTTTCTCAGGACAAATTTTTCATTTCAGGCGACGTCGGGAGCACGGTAAAAGATCTCGCGCGGAACGTGAAGGAAAATCTACACACACCCCGGTGCGAGCGGAGAGGCTGCTGTGTGTGATGATCCAGGGAGCGGTGCCAAGCACACGGGCGGTCGTTGTAAAACAACGACGCACGACGCCGTGAAAGCACGACACGCGAGTCCGCACGATCATTCATCACATTCGCCTCTCTCTGCTTCTCGCACGGGAGAGAGAGAGTACACGCTTCACGCGGTTCTCACGCGAGCCGTGGCAAACGCCGACGAACGGCCCAACTTTCGCTCGTACGTCGCGTATCTCGCGTGTACCATCGACCCGACTCCGAGACGCGTTACATCGTCGGAAACGCGAGACGGCGAGGATGATATTATATACGGAGAACCGACGCAAGCAGTCTTTTGTATGCGATAACGACCCTCAGCCAGGCGTGGTCCAGGAATTGTATCCGTGGACAGCAATGTGCGTTCGAAACGTCGATGTTCATGTGTCCTGCAGTTCACACGTTGACGCGCAATTAGCTGCGTTCTTCATCGACCCAAGAGCCAAGTGATCCACCGTTCAGGGTAATCGTGTTATTAAATATGTT
Source organism: Andrena fulva (assembly GCA_946251845.1). NCBI lineage: Eukaryota > Metazoa > Arthropoda > Insecta > Hymenoptera > Andrenidae > Andrena > Andrena fulva. The sequence continues at coordinate 14,934,239 of OX276333.1, read as the reverse complement.
CGTTATATCTTTGTTCTCGGTTCGGATGAAGCCGAGGCCCGTGGCGCCTCCAACCAGCGCGCGAAGGAGGTCCGAGCGTCGCCAGCGTTGACGACAATGTGTGAGATTTGTGTCCAGGACGGCAACCGTCAAAGCGTAACGCGGAAACACCGCGCGACACGTCCGACGGCCGAGCGTACAAATTCATTTAAAAACCTTCGAGATACACGGATACGAGAACCGTAATCGCGTACTCCAAGACGGCGTAAACTAAGAACGGCCATGCACCACCACTCACCGAATCAAGAAAGAGCTATAAATCTGTCAATCCTTCCGGTGTCCGGGCCTGGCGAGGTTTCCCGTGTTGAGTCAAATTAAGCCGCAGGCTCCACTCCTGGTGGTGCCCTTCCGTCAATTCCTTTAAGCTTCAGCTTTGCAACCATACTTCCCCCGGAACCCAAAAGCTTTGGTTTCCCGGAAGCTGCCCGCCGAGTCATCGGAGGAACTTCGGCGGATCGCTAGCTGGCATCGTTTATGGTTAGAACTAGGGCGGTATCTGATCGCCTTCGAACCTCTAACTTTCGTTCTTGATTAATGAAAACATTTTTGGCAAATGCTTTCGCTTCTGTCCGTCTTGCGACGATCCAAGAATTTCACCTCTAACGTCGCAATACGAATGCCCCCATCTGTCCCTATTAATCATTACCTCGGGGTTCCGAAAACCAACAAAATAGAACCGAGGTCCTATTCCATTATTCCATGCACATAGTATTCAGGCGAAGGTAGCCTGCTTTGAGCACTCTAATTTGTTCAAAGTAAACGTACCGGCCTACCTCGACACTCAGTGAAGAGTACCGCGATGGGATATTAGTTGGACCGCCCCGTGAAGAGCTAAGCCCACCGGTAGGACGTACCACATAATGCCAGTTAAACACCGCGAGCGGTGAACCGACACTGTGACACACAGATTCAACTACGAGCTTTTTAACCGCAACAACTTTATTATACGCTATTGGAACTGGAATTACTGCGGCTGCTGGCATCAGACTTGCCCTCCAATGGATCCTTGTTAAAGGATTTAAAGTGTACTCATTCCGATTACGGGGTCTCGGATGAGTCCCGTATCGTTATTTTTCGTCACTTCCTCCCCGTGCCGGGAGTGGGTAATTTGCGCGCCTGCTGTCTTCCTTGGATGTGGTAGCCGTTTCTCAGGCTCCCTCTCCGGAATCGAACCCTGATTCCCCGTTACCCGTTACAACCATGGTAGACGCAGAACCTACCATCGACAGTTGATAAGGCAGACATTTGAAAGATGCGTCGCCGGTGCTAGATGACCATGCCATCAGCACAAAGTTATTCAGAGTCACCAAAGCAAACGATGGGACGGACGGCGAACCATCCGCCACCGATTGGTTTTGATATAATAAAAGCGTTCCTTCCATCTCTGGTCGGAACTCTGTTTTGCATGTATTAGCTCTAGAATTACCACAGTTATCCAAGTAAATGTGGGTACGATCTAAGGAACCATAACTGATTTAATGAGCCATTCGCGGTTTCACCTTAATACGGTATGTACTGAGACATGCATGGCTTAATCTTTGAGACAAGCATATGACTACTGGTAGGATCAACCAGGGAGTTTCGCGAAGCTTCCCCCTCTCTCTTCGAATTCACACACACTTTCGTGTTCTTTCCGTTCTCATCGCGTCGTCCGCTCTTTTAGAGACGGATCGACGATGCCCCATTAATTTTTGATTTAATAAAACTTGCACATCAGCGTGCAGTTTTAGACATCAATATTGTTATGTTTTGACATTATACATGTTTAATACCGAACGAGAATAACAACACATGAACAGTAACGGTTTATAACAGCAGTAACGGAATGTAATAGGTTTGGGATAGGAGTATCGACACGAGGGACGTCTCCTCCACTTGGGGAAGGTGATCGGCCGCGGGGGACCGACACCGATCCCGACGCCGAGGCCGGCCGACCCGCCGTCTGCTCTGGCCCAGAAATGGGCCGGGATTGGCGGGGGGCCGTCATACGCGAGCGTGGTCGTGGCTCCGGCCCGCAGCAAGAAGAAGGGGGGACGCGAGCGGCGTCCCGCTAGTCCGTCGGCGGACACGCCCGCAGGTGGGGTGGTTCCCCCTGCCGGTACACTGGCGCTTGCCGGGGCTGGGCGCGGGAGACGGGGGGCGGCCCCCATCGTGCCTGGCGGGACGGTGGCGGGCGCTGCGGCGAGGGGTGGGGCCGCGGCTCCTCCTCCGGTTGCGCGGTCTAGTGGCCCTGCCGCAAGGGCCGCAAAGAAGAGGGCGGCGGCGGTGATGGCCCCGGTGCCGGCGGTGCCCACCCGAGTTCCCGCCACCTCGGCGGCGCCGCAGGGCACGTGGGCCCAGGTGGTGGGTCGCAAAGCCGGGAGGGCGGCGGCGGCGGCCGCGAGTGGCGGTGCAGTGACGGCGGTGCGGGGGAGGGGCGCGGCGGCGCCGGCTCCCCAGCGGTCGGGCGCTCCCGGGAGAGCCCCGGTTGCGATCCCGCGCGCCCCCAGATCAGCAGCGGTGGCGATCACCGCTCCGACTGGGGGGGAGAAGGACTTCTCCGCGCGGGTCGCCGACCTCGGCATCGCTTCGATGCGGCCGAGGCGCGCCGTCACCGGGGGGCTCGTCCTCGAAATCCCGGGGGCCCAGGGCTCGGCCAAGGCCGCGGCCCTGAAAGCCAAGCTGTTGGAGCAGCTGGGGGACAGCGGGATTAAGGTGCACTGCCCCCAGAAGATGGCGGAATTCAGGCTTTGCGGCTTGACGGAGTTGGCGTCCGAGGACGCGGTTCGCGCCACCGTCGCGACGCAGGGGAGGTGCTCGCCGGCCGACGTCACGGTCGGGGAGAACCGGCGGGACCCGGCGGGAGTTTTCTCCCTCTGGGTTCGCGCTCCCGCGGCGGCGGCGTCCGGGCTCGTTAAGGCGGGGAGGATAGTGATCAACTCCCGCGCCGCCCGAGTGACGCCGCTCGCGCAGAGGAGGCTACAGTGCTTCCGGTGTCTGGAGTTTGGCCACGTTCAGGCCAAATGCTCCAGCCCGGAGAGCCGACGCCTCCTCTGCTACCGGTGCGGGGTGGAGGGGCACGTGGCGCGACACTGCGTCGCCGTCCCCAGCTGCCCCTTGTGCACCGGCGCGGGGTTGCCGGGCGAGCACCGGATGGGGGGCCCCGCCTGTCGGCCCCCTCCTGCGTCGTCAGCAGGGAGGAGGAGAGCTAGGGGAGGGGGTGTTCCCGGGGGGGCTGGTCCCTTCACATCGGCGGCGTCACGAGCGGCGCCGCCGCCCCCCCCTGTCTGCGCCCATGTTCGCGTCCGCTGCTGCGGTAGCTTGCCCGGCCGCGCCCGCCGAGACCATGGAGACCGATGTGCTGGCCTCCACCTCGGCGGCCAAGTCCGGCGCGGGCAAGCGCAAGGCCGGCGGGGAGCCGGGGGCTTCGGCTGACGCGCTCTCGACGCCGTCTTCGCCCGGGGGCTCTCCCCGGAAGGGGTCGAGGAAGAAGAAGGAGAGGGGGAGCAGCCCAGTGCTCCCCCTTAGCGGTCCTCGACCCGAGGGGAGAGAGGCCTTCTTGAAGGCCAGGAAGGCGACCCCCCCCCCGTGGTTACAACGGGAAGGTGGAGACGGCGATCGGCGCCGAGGAGGCTGTTCTCCTCGCGCAGTCGATCGCCGCGTCATACGGCGGGGAGCTTGTCTCCCCCGCCGCGGAGAGCGACGTCGGGGCTCGAGGACCGGCTGCACGAGGTGGGGGTTTTTATCGCCCCTCAGAGTGCCGAGCCGGTCGTGTTTCTGGAAGACTTCAACGTCCACGCTATTGAGTGGGGCGCTCCCAAAACGGACTCCAAAGGCGAGGTGCTACTCGAGTGGGCGGCGATGGGGTTCTTGCTAAAGAACCCCTACGCAGTTATGACGTACCGCGACCCGCGGGGCGAGTCGGTTATCGACTAGATCTGGGTTAACCCCGCGGCCGCCGTAAAAACGTCGAGCTGCTGGGTGGCGGAGGATTGTGAGCCGGCGTCAGACCACATGTACGTGATACTGGCAACCTCCGCCTCACCCCGCCGCCTACCCGAGTCGGAAGGCATCCCCCGCGATGGGCGCTCAAACAACTTGATGTTGACGCAGCCCTACTCGCTTCCTCCGTCGTCGCCTGGCCTCCGTTGCCGGGCGACGTGCTGGATGACCCCGTTGCCGGTGCGTTCTGGTTCCGCGGCGCGTTGCAATTCTATCTGCGACGCATCTATGCCGCGGACTGGGCCGCCGGGTGGGGGTCGGAAGGCGGTGTACTGGTGGTCGGCCGAGATCGCGGAACTCCGCGCGGCAAATCTCGTGGCCAGACGCCAGTATACCAAGGCCCGTCGTCAAGATCGACGACGGGTCTCGGAGGAACGGCTTCTCGAGCTGCGCTCCGCCTTTGCGGCGGCGCGCCGCGAACTTCGGGGGGCCATAGCTCGGGCAAAAGATCAGTCCTGTCGGGAATTCGTCGCGACCCTCAACGAGGATCCGTGGGGACGTCCATACAGGGCCGTGTCCATAAAACTCGGACCCTGGGCGCCCCCGGTCACGGAGTTCCTCGATCCCCGGCTCCTAGAACAAGTTCTAGAGGCGCTGTTCCCCCCTCCCCCGGTACACGGGGAGGGTGGCGCCGACGAGTCCGGGGATCCGTGGTTGGACAGGGGCGCGGACACCTCCGACGCCCCTGGGGTCAGCGACGAGGAGCTCGCTTCCGCTGTGGCGCGCAAGCGCAAGCGGAACGCGGCTCCGGATCCCGACGGTGTGCCCGGGCGAGTATGGGCCTGCGCTTTGAGCGCCCTAGGAGCCGGTCTCAAGCGGTTGTTCGACGCCGTCTTGAAGACCGGCAGATACCCCCCCGCCTGGAAGGAGGCGAGGCTGGTTCTCCTCCGGAACCCCGGTAGACCCGCGGAGTCACCCTCGGCGAATCGGCCGATTTGCGGACCGCACTTTTGTGGACAGCACTTCCAATACATTTAAAATTATTTTAACATCAGATACTTCAAATGATACATTCTGTAATTGTTTTTCAATTCGCCTTTTTATGTAGTATAAATACATAAGGACAAAAATATACAGTGCTATTTGAAAAACACAAAATATGTACCTCTAATTTCTTATGCAACACACATGCTTTCAAAATTTTGCTTATGTGAATAAATACTTCATGTTACGTATAGACACTGAATGCAAGTGTCGCCCACGCGAAGGCGTGGCGTGACCACATTTTTCCCAGGAAAAGCGAGATCATGCATATCCCCAACAGTTTTAGGCTCAAAGTTTCCAGTATAAAAAGGGGTACGTATGCATGCTCTGGGACTCATGTCCAGTGTAAGGTTCGTAGACGATAGATACATTAGTAATATCATGCTCTATGCCTCTTGAAGCAGATTATACATCATTCCGGACAGGCGAATTACCTAAAACACAAAGCAAAAGCGTTTTTATGGAAAATCGCGTTTAAAGTTGGACATGCAATATTGTCGTACTATACGCATTAATAATTGCTACCTACGGGTTTCAATCGATATCTGGTCCATACATTACATATTTCTCTGATAGATTAAGGTTTTCTATGACCTTTCTCTTTCTTCTTATTTCAATTCTGCCTTCTTTCGTTGGAAGTGAGACACCGCAATCAGCGGAAGTTATGCGAATATTGTTTGAAGTTTGACTCCATTCCAGGGCGTTTGGACCACAAAAAGTGGTCTTCCGTGAGACTTTCCACACTTTACAATTGAAGCTTCCATTTCGATTTTGAGAAAATCCTCCGAGACATCTTTCGAAGAGTTCTGTATTACGAGGCATAACTAACATTTATCGCGTCCCCCTGATTTCGCATCAGGTTCGTCCACACCCCTAACTAATGAGCTGATAAACCATATTCCTTGGGAAACGCCTCTCGCGTTGCTGCGGCCCTAGCTCGTAACAATACCAACGAGTTTCCAAACCTTTTTCTAACTTCAACTATAACAGCCAACTCAATTATCGTGGCGACCGATAAGAATTCCTTTTGTTAATAAGGAGAGTCAGTTTCCTTTTCATTTTTTACAGTTGGCCTTCAAAATCACTCGCTTTTCAAACATTTCGTCAGAAAGTCTATTGCTCTTCGGAGAATTAGTCATCGTAGCGTATGAAAAGAGTCTTTCCACGGGAGCGGAGGATGGCAACGGAGTATTATATTTTAAGAATACTTTGTGGATATTTGTATACTTTTTTAAAATGGCAAACTGTGTATCTTCCTCGCCAAAGAAGTGTAATACCTGTAAGTAAAATGTCACCAGATTAGGAATACGTATGATCCATTATATATTAATAAATAATAATTATAATAGTAATAAGAAATAATAATTTTATTATTTTTTACCGGTCCCTTTCGGAAGTATATCCAAATTATATATTTACTCAATGAAAGAAAGTACTAACTTGGAGTGATGCTTTAGACATATATTCTGCAGGTCCTGGCGTACGCGTATTTCCAAATTCGAAGAAACTGTGGCGATGAGACGAAGTAGATGGCTGATTGTGAGTGGTTGCGGCGAATTTGTCATTAGCTTCCATTTCATCAACTACTGCGAGTTTAAGGAGCTTCTCTAGTTTCTCTTGTTGATCCTCGGAAATGCACGGGAACCATATATTTTTGAACTCCGGATGCGTTAAAGCGGCCAGGACGGCATTTGGTGATTCCGGGGAGGTGAAATTGAAATACCCTTCGAATCTCGACGTCAACGAGTCGCGAAGGCACGTAACGATTGGTTTACAATATAGCCACTCCTTTTCCGTCAGTCTTATCAATTTTCGGCGTAAAGATAGCAAACATGGCAAAAGTACTCCATAAAAAATATTGTCAGCTTGTAGAATGTCAATCGCTTCCGCAATTGGCGCTGTACATTCTAGGTGCTCTTCTAAATAGTTGAAATCATTTTCCCTCAACACATTTCTTATTTCTAAAAGTCTTGTTAAGTCCATCATTTTGTCCTTAATTTGCACAATTTGTCGTAGAGAATCATACAAAGAATTCCACCGTGTCTCGCCCGGTCGTTTTAATGTATGACCAATGGTGTCTAGAATTATTTCGGCGGATTTTGGCCCTACCGCTGCTTTCCACAACATGTTGCATTTCTGTATGATGTCCTCATGAATGGCAGATACCCCTGCATCATCCTTAATTGTCCGTACCATATCTGTTGTAACGCACAAATTGAGAGTGTGTGCAGAACACCGTATATGGCGAGGCAGTAAACGAAGCACATTCGCGATATTTGCGTTCACTCGTGTACTTTCTTCATCGCCGAATAAATCACTCGCACAATCACCTTCACCCTCTACTGCAATGACGGCTGCCTGTACGCCAAACGTTTTGAACGCTTTCACAAAGTTGCTGCCATTGTCTGTGATCGTTGCCTCAATTTTGTTCTTACTTAAACCAAATTCTGCATGAATGCCGTGCAGCAAGTCAGTGATTGCAGAAAAATTATGTTCACCGGTAAAGCGGCGACACGCAAGAGCCATTGATTTCCTCTCATAATTTGTTGAAATCCAGTGTGCCGTTACCCCAAAAAAGCTTCGTCTCCTTCCGGACCAAATGTCTGCAGTCGTGCAGACAAATGCAACAGACTTCAATTCGTCTTTAAGTGCGCACATATTGTCTGAATACATTTTATCGATGTTTCTCCCCAGTGTGCGGCGACTAACTGTAGTAACCTTAGCACCAGCTCTTACATTATCAAATATTTCCCGAAAGGATATATCCTCTACCGCCTGCAATGGAATCATGGTACGAACGACGAATTTGGCGACATCTTTTTCGAACTGATCTGGTGGCATAATCTTCGTTCCTTCCTTAGTCGCAGACGCTCTTCGCTTACTTCTTCCAAATTCCGAAGAATATTCTTCATAAGCAGCAGAATGTTTTCTTTTCAAATGTGAGAGAAAATTCGACGACGATGTTAACTGGCCTTTGATTTCAGTTTTTTTTGTGGCAAACAAAATTGGCATAGGCCAATAATGCAATTGTCGTTGGATTTTTCCTGCACCAGTTTGAAATATTTCCCGTTTATAATGTTAAGATTGACACTATTGTCAGGCAGTATCGGCACACACTGCTGTTCCACAATTGAATCTCCACTTGCAGTCGACGTCGAAGCTTCAACATCATCCGCGACGGAAATGTTTTGCAATTCACATTCACTGCCACTCATTTTAATAAACTTTGTATACACTACACTTATTTAATAGTATTAGATAAATATCTTATTTAATAGAAAAGTAAGTGTTGTAAATATGAAATAATACTCTGCTAAATATAAGTAATTTATACTAAACCAGTTAATAGTATTAGATAAATATCTTATTTAATAGAAAAGTAAGTGTTGTAAATATGAAATAATACTTTGCTAAATATAAGTAATTTATACTAAACTAATTGTAAAGTGTAATATTATAAAGGCTTAAAATGGTTTGACAGCTATGCGATTCTTCACGAGAATGGTTATGACTGCGTTTCTCTCACGCAGAGATTGCGAGCTTTTCCCTCCGCGTAGTGGAGGGGGAACATCTATGTGTGTGTGTCACAGTGTCATCACACATATATACCGCCACTGCTGTAGGTGTCCCCCCCCCCCCCCCCACTACGCGTAGGGAAAAGGCCCACTCAGGCAGAGATGGGCAAAAAATTAATTTAAATAAAAAATTGGGTTCGAATAAAAGACAGAAATTGTATTCATAACTCAGCAAATAAAAATTCCCAGAGTTATTTATTATTTGAAGCGCCATAAATAATATTTGCAATCGACGGGAATTCATCCGAAGTGCATAAATAAAATTTTCAAGCTACGGATCAATTCCCGTCGATTGAAAATATTATTTATGGCGCTTCAAATAATAAATAACTCTGGGTGATTTTTATTTATGACACATACAGATAAAGTCTCTTTTATTTAAAAAGTTATTTATATAATTTTTTATTTAAATAATGCCCATCTCTGGTTTGCTCCCGCACAAGTCCCCCCCCCCCCCCCCTCGAGCGTGCGACTCCGTGGAGTTTTAGTGGGTGCAACTCCCACATAACCGGGGGGGGGGGGGGGGGGGCGGGGTATCCTTTAGGGATTTCTCCACGTCAAAAAAAAAAAAAGGAGTATCGACACATGCATCTCAATTTAACGTTGACAACAAGGCAAAAACACACATGGACAATGAATTATCGGACAAGGATCAGGCGACGGGGTCGATTGACCCAAAAACGGACTTGGCGCGAACCAAGGCAGTAGTAAGGCTAGGAGGGGGGGAAGTGAGGACGCGCGGGGGTGTGCGGTGGAGGGAAACCTGGGCGCGGGGGGAGCGGGGAGTGGAAAACCGATTGCGCGCGCATGAGCCGCGGCGTGGGGGAAGCCATAATCATGGTGGGGGTCAGTCCGGGCCGAACCGCCGCGGAGACCTCTCCAGACTGGACCATCCCGAAAAAATTCCAAAGATGAAGAGGCCCACCCCCGAAAAAATCTCTTTCAGACCTTGGCCCACCACGAAACTTTTTTCCGACCTAACTTAGGGATGGGACGACCATCGAAAAAATTTCTGGGGGCGGGTCTTCTCTGAAAAAATCTTTTCAGACTCCATCCGCTCCCAGAAATTTTTTTTCCCCAAATATTTTTATAAACCAATACGTAGCAATCCAACAGATACTTTCCTCCAACGCAGAGAAATAATAATTTTTAATCAACGATCCAGCGAACCATTATGTAGAAAACACACATGTTTTTTCAAACAAATATACAGCATTCTAAAGCGTTCCGATTTAACATCGCAGCGTATCGCGCGATTACGCGTAATTTGACTCCTCTGGAGCAGTCGTGTAGGATGATGTCATTTTCACGGCGCGAAGTACGCTCGAACGAAATATGATTATGCGGTGTCAGAAGAAATGTTTTTTCCATACATATATATGTGATGGAAATTTTTCCCCAACGCGGAGAAATAATAATTTAGAAACGTTGAATCTTAAAATTAGGTGGCGAGAGAAGGAGGAGGAAGACGGGTAAATAAAATGGAGAAATAATATACGTTTAAGAAATATATATATTGTTACAAAAAATAGAATATAAAATATAAAAATATAAAAATATAAAAATATAAAGATATAAAGATATAAAAATATAAAGATATAAAGATATAAAGATATAAAGATATAAAGATATAAAGATATAAAGATATAAAGATATAAAGATATAAAGATATAAAGATATAAAGATATAAAGATATAAAGATATAAAGATATAAAGATATAAAGATATAAAGATATAAAGATATAAAGATATAAAGATATAAAGATATAAAGATATAAAGATATAAAGATATAAAGATATAAAGATATAAAGATATAAAGATATAAAGATATAAAGATATAAAGATATAAAGATATAAAGATATAAAGATATAAAGATATAAAGATATAAAGATATAAAGATATAAAGATATAAAGATATAAAGATATAAAGATATAAAGATATAAAGATATAAAGATATAAAGATATAAAGATATAAAGATATAAAGATATAAAGATATAAAGATATAAAGATATAAAGATATAAAGATATAAAGATATAAAGATATAAAGATATAAAGATATAAAGATATAAAGATATAAAGATATAAAGATATAAAGATATAAAGATATAAAGATATAAAGATATAAAGATATAAAGATATAAAGATATAAAGATATAATGATATAAAGATATAAAGATATAAAAATATAAAAATATAAAAATATAAAATATAAAAATATAAACAATATAAAAATATTAAAGAATATAAAAAGACAATATAAAATTAAAAAAATAAAGAATATAAAAGAAAAGAAAAATAATAAAAAAAAACTACTCAAAAAAAAGAAAGCGGCGTGAAGGTGCCGAAGGCGATGGTCGAGGCGATTGGGGTGATGAGGGTGATGGAGGCGATGAGGGCGATGGAGGCGAGGAGGGCGCGGTCGCCGCAGGGCCCCCAGCAGCAGCGGATATGACCGCGGCGAATATGGTAGCAGCCGCGCGGCCCCATACGCCAAGCCCGAATGCCGCCTCATTCGTGGTTCCTGTAACACATACACAAACGTCGACATAATATTAGTACATTAAACATATTAAACATAAAACACATAAAAACATGCGAACTACTGCATACCACTTGCGGCGGCAACGGCGGCGATGGTGGCGATGGCGGTGATGACGGCGCCGACGGTGACGGTGACGGTGGTGGCGACGGCTGCGGCGAACCCCAATCCGCTGACCACGTCGGCGATGTTGGTGGCGACGGCTGTAGCGGACCCCAATCCGCCGACCATGTAGGCGATGGTGGTGGCGAACGCTATACATAGAAACCCACGATTTAATATTGACACGATCGCCTCGATGAATATCAAAGATTAAACGCGATAAATGTTAAAAATATTGTTTTGTACATACCTCGGGGTCGCACTCCGGCGCAATTCGTGATAATCCCATGTTCAAAACGTATAAAACAGAAAACGTATGAAACAAATAAATCAAAAACTCCTCGACGACCGGCAGCTGTCGAGTTTGATGAGCAACTGCCCTCGCAGAGCGTTCATAAAATTTATCGTATGTGGACCCATGTTGCATTTTCGCTGACTATCGTCTTCTACTTCTTCGAATTATTCATTGGACACCCTCTCCTTTTCTTCGAATGTATCATTTGGCTGAACCGTTCCTTGATTACATATCAAGCATCTATCGAACTTCTTTGAACGCGTATCGAACGTATATGTAGGAGGTTGAGTTTGGGGAGGGTAAAGAAAAAAAAAATTAATGCATTAAAAAATTGATTATATTTTATTTATGCAATTCTCTCTGGCGTTTAGACCACCAGTTGAATATTTTAAATACATTTTGCAAAGCACAATGCTTCGCGTGTCTGCCACATCGCAGAATATTAACTACATTTAGCTTATTTAGAGATTTGATATCCTCATAGTCAATGTCCAGTGTTTCAATGATCACATCCGCTCTCGTATTTTCATCGAGGAAATCCGCAAGCCAGTCGCGTTTCTGCAACCCTTTAACGTATACGATATGGGATGCGTCATCTTCTTCATCGATCGCATCAGCTACAGCTTTCGTAATTAGCTGTTTAGCCATACTGTACGGAACGTCTCCATCTTCTCACCGTAGTTCATGATGTTTCGCCACCAACCATCGGATGCTTGATTTGTCGGATTTTGTAAGAAGATATTTAGGCATCGAACTCCCAAAAATATAGTGCGAGAGAATTGTTCCCATTCGTAGGACAGCCACTTCCTTGACAACAAATCTTCCGTCCACGATGAACCCTTGCAGGTCAACAAATGTTGGTACGACCATTTTCGATACAATTTTAGAGGTCTGCTCGCTTCCAAGACAGATGAGAGAATGCAGTCTATCTCGTAAAGCATCTCGATTTTTACGATGAAATTTTTGTACGAATTTGACACAGGAGAGGGCGGGGCAAGTAGTATGGCAATTTAATTTATTTTGCGCACCACGTTTGTTAGCGGATTGTATTCAACCACCCGATCGTGCAGAATCAAACAGTAGGCCGTAGTATTTGCAGGTACATTCTCTTTACACTCAAATTCTATGCGCACGTCCACGGTACCATTTTTAATCGACTCATTTTGTCGCGAGCAATCAATCACCACGAGAGGACCAAATTGTAAAAATTCAGCCACAGTGAATAACGCCTCATAGCAACTATGTCCATAATACGATTTACGGAAATGTGTATACATGTGAAACAAGATGGCATGCTTATTCTTGTCAAAGTCCAAGTTCAAGTCATCATATGGGTAAAAATCCGAGTTGAGAAACAGTTTTACATTGGTCAATTTGCAATTGTTAAATTTAGTAACATCTTCAGTCATCACATTCTTTCGAGCAGTCTGTAGAGCAAAGATAACGTATCGCGGCTTCTCCAGCTGTGCAGATGCCTTCACGGCCCACGAATGCTTGGTTATGCTCTGTAAGAGAGGATACTCATACAGATCCCACGAGCGAAAACTAATGCTCAGGTTTTGTCCACTTTCCAAAGCATGTAGCAACGATAGCTTATTAACATCGTCCAGCGTCACATGAGGCATCCGCCATTGCACTTTAAGTAATTCAATTTCTGGTTCTAACGTCGATGATCCTATTAGAGAGTTGTTATCGTTGCGTGATCGTATTAAAATCAATTCGTGACGTGCATTAATAACCATGCGTTTGTAGTCCTCATAAAATCCCAGCAAATATTTGAGCAGGATGCAAAAATTGAAATGATTTTTCACTATTAGTCCATCGCGTCGTTTCAAGCCCCATCCGGCATTCTCCATATTTTTATCTTCATCAGATGTCAGCGATACATAGTTTTTAAGCGTGCTAGTTATTCCAACGTTTCTGTTGCGATCAATCTCCATACCATTCAGCTCGTATCGAATCTCGTCAAATAAGAACGTCATGCAATTATTTCCCAACATCATCGTTAATGCATCGTTTGGCTTATTTATCGTCAATTTCCCCTCCACGTAGAGGAAACTTTCACACGGCAATGTGTATAAATCCTGATGCTGTATAGGTATTCTTATCTCATCGCTGTATCCAAACGTCGTGTTGACGTATGGGTTGTACGTGTGAGTCTCGAGCTTGACGATGCGATCATTAAACGTCGGCTTCCCTCCAATGCCTAGAATGTCGGCCATTTTTCAACTTATATGCGTACAATGAAACCCAATGATTTCAAAAATGCAATGTTCGCAGCACTGAGCCTCTTCTTTTTAGCGTAATCAGAGCTGTTGCAGTTGTTGTTGTTGTTGTTGTTGTTGTTGTTACAAACAATTTCACTTGGAAGAAACGGGTTTCTGGAGTCGTTCAACACAACTATCTCTTTCGTTCACACCACGCGTATTATCGTTGTCGCCGTCGCACGTGCAGTCTGATGGTAATCTCTTCACTTCGAAAATCAAGCAACCGTCCGTCTTGATCCACAACGCGTATCGTTAGATCCGTAATGACCTGTGCTGTGATCGGAAGGTAAATGATCGGCGCAGGTGTTTCCGATATCATATATCCTGGTGGAACTCTCGGTGAAAATTCATGTATCGTATGTGCGCGCTTCCCACTGTTGTACGCGCCAGCGGTCACGCTACATTCTATGCGAATAATGTTTACGTTCATGATATTAATTAAATCGTCCGATTCGTGCCATCGTCCAGGTCCTAATACCCGACTCGTCGAGAATCCCAGTAGCGATCCAATGTTATTGCGCTTCGTAAAATCTACAGTGAACGAGCAGTACAGCTCGGTTTTCATGGTGTTGTTGTTGGGACGCAACACTATAGGATACACATCGTTGTCACCATCATCCCTGTTGTCATCGAGATTTTTAGGATACCGCTCGAGTAATCGCTGCCTCAAATACTTGGCAATGGCGTCTAGTTCGTAGGAGCCGTGTGGAATCCTAATAGTTTCAGAAGTGGTGTCAACACTGCTGTTTTTGATACCATAGTTTGAGGTGAAGTAGAAATTATCGTTGCTCCAGTCGATGTTCGGTATTGTATGATAAGTTTCAAACGTTGTTAAACCAAGCTCGTAATCATCGTCGCTCTAATCTATGTGTGGAAAGTAGCTCACCGCGGGGGTGCTACTCTTGCCGGTTAGAGTGAATGTTAACGACATATTCCGAGCTGTACGACTCGACTAGTACTGAATCATAGCGGTGGGAAGTCAATCCTTAAATTTGCGGCCGATCGTTTGTAGAAAGCGTAGACAGAGTTGTCCACAATTGCTCTGATTGTACTTCTGATAAGACGTTCGATTGTATTCGATTTTCACAGCATCTTTATCCAGATATTGTACCAATTCCTTAGGCGGTCGAAGATTCCCAAAGCTGTTGAAATATATAGCTCGACACCCTCTCTTCGCATACGCCACCCAATGAGTCCCCGACCCCTCGACATTGTCCAAATTTACGATACCGCTCTCGTTTGGATGTACTCCTCCAACAGGAAGTGCATTGCGCATGAAAACACCTCTAAAGAATGGAATATGCATACGTTTTGCCAACTCCTCCAATTGCGCATCGGTAGTTACACCGACAGGCATTTTTATTTTCTTTCCGACGTTTTTTTTTTCGTTTTGATATTCCCTGTCCGCGCTTGTACGATGTGAGATAAAGTCCACGACCTTCCATTGAGCGATTATGGCGTTGCATTTCCTGCAGCTGATGTTGCGCTGCCTTATTATCGTTTACCGCCTTGGCGATCCCCGCCGCTCCACCAGCTAATGATCCGAGAACACCTAGTAGCGGGAGAAGTGGTAACATACCACCACGGTTTGCTACCGGAAGAATCCGCTTTTGCGATGCTTTCCTTGGAGTCCTTTTGAGAGTTTTTGTTTTCATTCCCATTCCGATTTTCGTCTTGGCCTTCATAGCTGCCCAAACAGCTGTAGCAACACCTCTTTCACCCAGAGTCGAGTCTCGCGCAACGATGCGTTTTCGCGTTTTGTCAGCGAGAACGTTATCTGCCGCGTGCCTTTCGCCGAGGTCGTTGCTACGCGAATATGCAATATCGTGTTCGCGACACGCTGCGTCCAACGGATTGATGCCTTGATCACCTCTAGCCAATCGTTTTGCTAGATGAGTTCCTGAGTCGCAAAACTGGTATCCTGGGATATGTAATTCGATAGGCAGCGCCTTTATCACTCGATTTAACAAACCACAACCTTTCTTTACTCTCGTCGGCGACATTCGCCACAGTTTTTAATCAATGGTGCTGGACCGTCGATATGCGTGAGCTGCCAAGGGCGATTATAATGTTCCAGACACCGACGATACTGCCGAACCTCAGAATCAGCTTTTATACGCTCAGGGAGTCTATCCCACAACTGATCAATGTGTCTACCAAACTCTCGCAGTAGAATAATCTTTGGTATATATTTCAACTGCTCAGAGGTTAAGTATCGAATATTACAATTATCCGACAGGATCAGAAGCACTTTGAATACTGAGCTGTTCGCCGCTTCGACGTATCAAAATCATTTTTCGCAGTTCGCGGAGAGGATGCGATTCGTGCGACAACCTGTAACGATACGCGTGACAAATTTCGATGATAAATCGCAAATGATGTCTTCGAAAACAAGACGCAGACATGGTAGCATGTTGCCAAACACTATACGCTGCCTCATTTGTGGCCCATCAAATTGTGGAAAGACCAACGTGCTGGTGAGCTTGTTGGAAAGTCCACACGGCGTCCGCTTCGAGAACGTGTACGTGTCATCATACACGCATCAGTATTTGGAGAATTTATTGACTCCGATAGATGAAATTGGTTACATTACGTTTTCGAATAACAGTGACGTGATCCCACCGAGCGAATCGCTTCCGAATTCTATTTTTATCTTTGATGACGTGGTATGTGACAAGCAGGATACGATAAGGGAATACTTTGCAATGGGGCGTCACTCGAACGTTGACTGCTTCTATCTCTGTCAGACATATGCAAAGATTCCCAAACATCTTATATGCAACAATGCGAATCTATTGATTCTGTTTAAGCAGGATGGTACCAACTTGAAACATGTGTATAATGATCACGTAAACACTGATATGTCTTACGAGGATTTCTGTGCGTTGTGTCATAATTGTTGGCAACGGGAGTATGGTTTCATGGTAATAGACAAGGATAGCACGATGTCCAATGGACGTTATAGAAAGGGATTTAACGAGTTTGCCATACCATGAGATTGTCAATTGTCGTCGACACGTCGGTGGGAAAGCAACGTCTGCGGTATAACGATGAGTGATATCGATAGTCTGGAGATTAAGGATCGCGAGAGAATAGTGAAGGAAATTGCAAAAATCAGCGAATCCATTTGCAAGAAACATCAGGCTTTGAAGACTGGCAAGATGGATGAAGATATCGCGTTGGAGAGATACTTTAAACCTGTTGTCGAACCCTTAAAACATATCGTGGAAAATATCGCAGCGACAGAAGCTGACGCATCACCGCTGACGAGCACAGACGTTGAAGGGAATGAAATAATAACGCCTAAAACAAAAATCCATCCGAAAGGGAACATATCGCGCAAGACAAAGAGGAAACCACACACGTCATCGGAATATTCACTCGTAACCTCCACACCAGTTCAATCGAAGCGGAAACGGCAGAATGTCACGTCAAACGATTCCTCGGTTTCTTCTACACCAATAAATACATTTCCCGATGTACAATCGCTCACAACCAATGATGACGACGTTTTCGAAACTAGTCTCGATGAGTTGTTTGCAACATCTATTAGACATCAACTCCAAACATCTGAGGGACAAGAAACGTTGCGCAACCATTTCGGCCCGCTGGGACAAAAATTGTTCAAGATCGAACACGGAAAAAAGATCAAATGTACGATGCGATTAAAATAAAACACACCGATTGCACGTAATGCTCGTCTTCAATTTACCAAGTACGGTTCACGATCACACACCACACACACTCACACAAAAGACAACTTTAATGAATAATATAAGTGATAAGGAAAAGAATCGCGTATTTTCAAACTGAATTCTTCGACATGTATAGATATAACGGATCGTTATGATTACCGCGCGATCGCGACACGTGCGTTATTGCTGACGTCTTGAGGAAGAAGAAGGAAGATCCTTCTCGGAATTCAGTCGTGAATTTCGGGAAGTCACGTGATCGCCGAGCGCGTGACTCACACGCCGCCAGGTGAACTACCGATATCTCGTAATTATGCGTTATGGCCCAGAGATGGCCTAATTAGTCTGATTTTCGGTGCGTTTCACCGCAGACTTGAGTCGGCTGCCGCGCGTAGCAGACGACACGACTAGTGACGCGTTTGACGTCGACGATACACTCGTTCAGTCTCCAACAAAAATATATGAGTGCAATCCTAAGTGGTGATAGGGATAAGACCATGGAGTATACTTTGGTGATAGTGGAACGATGCTTGGGGATAAAGCTTTCGATATAGACAAAGATGATAATATAATCATCGACGGTGTAAGATACGGAGGAACACCCGGTCTTTACGAACTGATTTTCAAGAGAATTCCTGACGATACCACATACACCGATACCGATAAACAAAAATATAAAAGTATATTGCTGACAACGAATGCCGACAGACGTGGTCATAACGCTCAAAATCCCATATTGGGCAACATGGGATACAAGTATAAATATGTAATTGCACCACTACTCCCCCGTGTTTCGGCTAGTAGGACAGGGAAAGGTCTAACAACACCGCGAGTCATGGTGGTAAACGATAACAAGATCGATTACGTGCACTGGGACGATCCCAACGAGCTGGTGGACCGATTCCGTTTGCTAGAAGCGTCGCATCAGGCGGGTAACAACTCGCACGACAATGAAATTATCGATTATCGAGGAACTCCGCGAGGCAGGCCTCATTATAAATTAAGCCGCTCGCCGATGATGTGCATTGTATGCATCGAGATGCCGATCAACAAATTTGGGGTATCGCTCGAGAAGAGCGGAGCAGCTAGAATGGACTACTACAAATGGAGCGGTTTGCTTCGAAATTATATGCGAGATAACGCTCTTTGCATGACAGGTGTCAACTTTGATGCAAAATCACGGAAGATACGACGTGTAGCACAACCCACGGCCGACAGCGATGTTGTCCATAAACTATACATGGAAAAGAGCATTAAACTTTTGAGAGAGCAGCAGGAAGAATTAGAGAGGAAGCTGGTCAAGTTTCAGAGAGATATGCTGACGCTGCAAAACAGCGTTCAAAATATATCACAGGCGTCGAATTCTATTCCGCAGCAGCGCTGCGAAGGAGAATCATGCGAGACGGTTGAACTTGTTCAGAATTTCCTCGGGGCGGTGGGGGGCACATAATGTATGTGCATGATAATTACAGCACCATTCGTGTCAAAGACACTTCTGCGATCAAACATGCAGCCATTATCGAAATCCAAGAGTAAAGAAGAAAACCATGGTCGCAAGAAGCAACAACTTGTTGAGGAATTGCATGCTCCAGCTCGAAGACACTTCCCACGGAGGCGCGTCATGGATACGATGATCTGTGGCAAGCTGACGATGTAGAAATGCGTCCATACGCGCGATTCAACCAAGGTTACCACTACATACTCACCGTCATCGATCTGTTGAGTAAGTATGCATGGGCGTTGCCGCTCAAGACTAAAAGTGGTGCTGAGGTGACTAAAGCGTTTGCAAATATATTTAGAGATCGATATCCAAAAAATTTGCAAACCGATCAAGGAAAAGAATTTTACAACGTCGATGTGCAGAAACTCTTGACAAAACATGATATTAATCATTATTCGACGTATTCGGCGATGAAGGCCTCCGTCGTGGAACGTTTCAATCGAACTTTGAAGAACAATATGTGGAAAATGTTTACGCTCAATGGAACCTATAGATGGACCGATGCGCTACCGCGTCTACTTGCAGAGTATAACGCACGAAAACATAGAACCATCAAAATGTGTCCTCGCGATATTACTCCTGCGATCGCCGATAAGCTGCTAGCCACCGTATACAGCAACATAAAGATAGCTGCTCCAGCGAGATTCAAATTGGGCTAGTTTGTGCGCGTAAGCAAATTTAAAACCATCTTCGATAAAGGCTATACGCCGAATTGGACAACGGAGGTGTTCAAGATAGACAAAGTACAGGCAACTAATCCCGCGACGTATCTGCTCGTCGATTCCTGTGGAAAACCAGTCTCCGGAGGATTCTATGATCACGAGCTGCAGCGCGTCACCGATCCTGATGTGTATCTGGTGGAAAAAGTGTTGCGTAGGAAGGGGGATAAGGTATACGTCAAGTGGCTGGGGTTTGATAAATCACACAATTCATGGATAAATAAAAATAATGTATTGTAAAAAAATAAATGCATGGTTCAATAAAAATAATGTATTGGTAAAATAAATACATGTGTACAATTTTATTTGATATAATTCCACTATTTATAAGGATGAGTTAATAAATACAATTGTATGTTCTATACATGTATGTACAATTTTATTTTTATGTAATAATTCCACTATTTATAAAAACGAGTTAATAAATATAATAATTTATTTTTACAATGATATTTTTACAAGGGAATTTTATAGCGGAATTTTATAATGTCCCCAGGGCAGAGTGTCGGTCGAATCGGGTACGATACAGGGTGTCCCAAAAATGTCGGTTTTCCTTGAAAGGGGTGACTCAGGGGGTGATTTGAAACAACTTTTTCCTTAGCGAAAATATTGTCCGATGCTTCGTTAAGGAGATATTAACCAAAAACCCCGACCAATCAGAGCGCGCGCCTTCCGCCCGAGTTCCCGCGGTAGCGTTGGCTACGCGGTAGGTGCCCGCGCTTGTGCTACGAACGTAGGAACAAGCAAGTCGGCATGCATCGAAGGAAACCGCGTTACACAGTTTTTTTAAAGCTGAATCGTAAATAAGAATAATTTGAAGTGAGAGGACAAGAAGTACGTAAATTTCGTTTTTAAATAAGGCATAAATGAAAAGGTAACGTAACAGAAAATGTACGACAAGTGATCGTAATTCGTTATTGAGGTAAAAATCCGTAGTTTAACAACGGCCAACACAACTAAATTTAAAAAATAATATTAGGTGTATGAATAAATTCTTTCCGACTGGAATTTCTATCGCGGTGGTATTCAGAAGCTGCCAGAAAAATGGCAAAAGGTAATTAACAATAATGGAAATTATTTCGATGATCGAGTTGTTTTCATATTTTTTAAATCGAACTGTTATTGTACCCTAAAATCGGAAAGAATTTTTTTTCACACCTAATAATCACCAATAAATTAAATAAAACTCACCCTTTCGGACATTCCTTTCCTTGCTTTCCTTCCCTTTTCGGAAACCTGTGTCACTGGGTCACTGTACCGATCCTGGTTATCGGTGGACGAAAAGATTTATGGTTGGGTAGCGCCCAGTGCCCAGCTGATCACACTGCGTCCGGGTTAATGTACCGAATATTCACTTCACTGCACGGCTACTAACACTGATCACTGAATTTATTTTTCACGGAACGTGTTGTTCCTACGTTATAAAAATTGGTGGCTGCGAAAGGGGCCGATTACTGTTAATTACTGGGACGAGATTACTACTATTACCCGGCGAAAAGAAAACTCGTGGCAGACTGTCTCGGGCTGTGCAGTCCGCTGCTGTGCAGCGATCAGATACGGATCCGACCGACGATCGTCAAAACAAAAGCGTAGGCTACGCTTGGTCAAATCGCTCTATCCCACTCGATCTCGTGTTTCGTTCGATCTCTTCGTCGCGCGGTGCGACAATGTATGTGGCAACTTCAGCCAATAACCAAAATATGTGTGTCCCGTCTTTAAAAGTGTGCCCAAATAGGTGACTCGACCAACCCGTCACAGCAGCGGACTGCACAGCCCGAGACAGTCTGCCACGAGTTTTCTTTTCGCCGGGTAATAGTAGTAATCTCGTCCCAGTAATTAACAGTAATCGGCCTCTTTCGCAGCCACCAATTTTTATAACGTAGGAACAACACGTTCCGTGAAAAATAAATTCAGTGATCAGTGTTAGTAGCCGTGCAGTGAAGTGAATATTCGGTACATTGACCCTGCGATCAGCTGAGCACTGGACGCCGATGACCAGGATCGGTACAGTGGCCTAGTGACACAGGTTTCCGAAAAGGGAAGGAAAGCAAGGAAAGGAATGTCCGAAAGGGTGAGTTTTGTTTAATTTATTGGTGATTATAAGGTGTAGAAATAAATTCTTTCCGATTTTAGGGTACAATAACAGTTCGATTTAAAAAATATGAAAACAACTCGATCATCGAAATAATTTCCATTATTGTTAATTACCTTTTGCCATTTTTCTGGCAGCTTCTGAATACCACCGCGATAGAAATTCCAGTCGGAAAGAATTTATTCATACACCTAATATTATTTTTTAAATTTAGTTGTGTTGGCCGTTGTTAAACTACGGATTTTTACCTCAATAACGAATTACGATCACTTGTCGTACATTTTCTGTTACGTTACCTTTTCGTTTATGCCTTATTTAAAAACGAAATTTACGTACTTCTTGTCCTCTCACTTCAAATTATTCTTATTTACGATTCTGCTTTAAAAAAAAACTGTGTAACGCGGTTTCCTTCGATGCATGCCGACTTGCTTGTTCGTACGTTCGTAGCACAAGCGCGGTCGCCTACCGCGTAGCCAACGCTACCGCGGGAACTCGGGCGGAAGGCGCGCGCTCTGATTGGTCGGGGTTTTTGGTTAATATCTCCTTAACGAAGCTTCGGACAATATTTTCGCTAAGGAAAAAGTTGTTTCAAATCACCCCCTGAGTCACCCCTTTCAAGGAAAACCGACATTTTTGGGACACCCTGTAGGCTTCCCATGCAGGGTTGCAACTTTATGGTAAATTTGCCTGTTTTACGCGGTTCTTATGGACGATCCTAGTTTGTTTCGAATTAATTTCTATTTTTAAGTTGCTTTTCTCCAGGATTTCAATAACCCGGTAGGGTCCGCTGTATTCCGGTCCTAGTTTTTCTCTTCTTGGTTGCAATAACCATACATAATCCCCTACTTTGTATGTTTGTGGTTGAATCTTCCGGTCGTAGTAATGCTTCTGACGAATTTTTGATTCTTCCAGATTTTTTCGCGCCATTTGTCGGATGTGATATAATTTATCTATCAGCTTGTCGGCATAGTCTGGATACGTTTTAATATGGTCTGTTGAGGGAATACTGGAAGGAAGACGTGCTTTTCTTCCAAAAACAAGTTCGTGAGGCGTAAATTTCGTGCCTTCGTGAGTGCTTGTATTATACGAGAACATTGCTCGAGGTAACCACTGATCCCATAGCTTTTCTTTTGATACGTAATGCCGTAGATATTCGACAAGGACATGGTGACTTCTCTCCAAAGATCCATTAGATTGAGGATGAAATGCAGAGGTTCGATATTGTTTAATGTGAAACGCTCTAGCAAATTTCTTCATAAGGGCACTCATAACATTTGGTCCCTGGTCAGTAAGGATTGCTTTAGGACTTCCAAACTTACAGATAAAATGCTCTGTAAATGCCTTAGCTATGTCCTCTGAAGTAACACTTGCCAATGGTACAGCGAGAAAGTATTTTGTTAAATTGTCCTGGATAGTAAGTATGTAACTGTTTCCTATGTTTGTAAAAGGTAGTGATCCTACTATGTCCATAGAAATTTTGTCAAAAGCATCAACAGGTGTATCTGTCAGTATCATGGGTTCTTTGTTTTTTACTCGTACAAGTTTAGTTTTTTGGCAGTCCAAGCAAGTTTTAATAAATTGTGTTATTTCATATTTCATATTCTTCCAGTAATATTTACTTCTTATACGATGGTATGTGTTTGTAATTCCTTTGTGTCCGCCTATAGGTGATTGGTGGTTTTCCTGGATGATCTGCTGTCTATCTTGTACAGAAGGTGTTAGAAGAGTGCCTTTACAGAAGATAAATTGGATGTCTTCTTGTAGGAATATTAAATTTATTAATTCCTGTAATTTGTTTAATGAAATTTTGTTTGCTTCTGCTGATATATATATTTTTGTGGCGTTTTCAGGTACTAATTGTATGTGGAGTGCTCTTAGTGAATTGTATAAGTCTTCTTCTGATGGATGGTCTGGTGTGATGAGCCCAATTATTGTATGTTTTCCTTCCTTGAGCTTTACTAATTCTCCAACTTTTAACGGATGTGTAATTTTGTGAGGTTTTATATTTTTCTCTCTATATAATTTTTCTCCTGATGGTCCTATTGGCTTCTCTTGTGTATTTATGAATGTTGCAATATATCCTTTACCCATCCATTGGTGGTCCTCTACTTCCATATTCTGTTTTCTAACAGGAATATTTGACACTATTTTCGGTTTGCCTGTTGTATGTTGTGAAGGAAGAGGTAATAATGGTGGATGAGATAATGATGGAAGAGGAGTTAATAGTGGAAGAGGAGATAATGATGGTAGAGGAGGAGTGAGTATCTTCCCTTTCTTGATTTTTATGGGCGTTATAGGAGCAGTGTCAGTGCTAGATTTTAATTTGCGTTTCTTCTTTTTAGGTGCATGGTGAGTGCTTGAACTTGATTTTGCATCGATTTTGGGAGGGTCTTTATAATTATGTTTTGGTACTATGACCGTTTCATCGATTTCTTCAATTAAGTCTTCTTGCGGTTTCTTGATGTACGGTTTTTTAGTTATTTTTGTCTCATTTTTATGTTGAAGGGGTGTATGTACTATTAGGGGTTCCACGGGTTGAGGGGGTGCGTGTACTTCAATGGGTACGGAGATTTGATGGGGTGTATTTTGACTCGGTATGTAGCGAGGGGGTGTATGCGTTCCAACAACTTCTGTTTCGATGTTTTGTTTTTTAGCCTCTGGGTGAGAGGAGGAGGTGTTCGTGTTTTGTTTTTTCCGTTTTAAAATTTTTCGCTTTACAATTTTTGAGTCGCTTTCGTCGTACGATGAAGAATCGGAATCCGAAGAGCTAATTCTAGGTTGTTCATATGGAGCCGGGTTTCCCGAAGTTGAGGCGGTGTTTTCTCTTTGTCGCGTATTATATTGGTGAAATTGTTTTTGTTTTTTATTTTCATGAAAATTTGTTTCCGAATGTGCCCGTTTTGCGTTTAGCGGTAATGCAATCGGATTTCTAGATAAGGCATCTGCGTTAGTGTTATATTTGCCCGGTTTATATAGTATTTTATAATCATACTCTGCGAGTTTAATTTTCCATCGTATTAAACGTGAGGTCGGATTAGATAGATTTTGAAGCCATTCTAATGGTTTATGATCTGTAATAAGGTAAAATTTTCTACCATAAATATAAGGTCGGAAATGAAATACCGCGTATATGATTGCTAATAATTCTCTTTCTGTGGGAGAATATCGCGTTTCTGCATCATTTAAAACACGAGATGCATAAGCTACTGGCAAATCTTTCCCTATTTCTCCTTGACTAAGAACTGCGCCAACAGCAATGCCTGAAGCGTCTGTCGTAATATTAAATGTCTTCTCGAAGTCCGGGAATTGCAGAATAGGTTCTTTGCAGAGTGCTTCTCGTAGAGTTTCAAATGCCTTTTGCTGTTTATACGTCCATTCAAATTGATAATCCTTTTTAGTAAGATTTGATAGTGGTCTTGCAATCTTCGAAAAATCCTTTATAAATCTTCTATAGTATCCGCTCAGTCCTAAGAACTGCTTTACATTTTTTTTTACTGTTGTAGGTGTTGGAAATTCCTTTACTGCTATTATTTTCTTCGGGTCAGGTTTGACTCCTTCTTCTCCTATTATGTGTCCTAAGTACGATACTTCTTTTTTTAAAAATTCGCACTTATCTGGCTGAAGGTAAATGTTTGCGTCTCTTAATCTATTCATTAATCTTTTAAATTTTGTTGCATGTTCTTTAAGAGAGCTGGCATATATTATGATATCATCTAAATATACAAAAAGTTCTATCCCTTGAAGTCCTGTTAAGACTTGTGTGACCGTCTCCGGTTTGCGAGACGGTTGCCGGTGGGACGGAGAAGGAGTTTGGTGCCGACTCAGTCGGTAAGGCCGGGTTCGTCAAATGAGTAGGCGTGTAAAACAATAACAATGTTTATTCAGCTGTAAGATTATGTTTACAATGCTTTCCGCGTGACGGTTGCGGTTGCGGAGACTCGACTCGGTAGTATTCGCGGCGGCGTAATTCTCGCGGCGGCGGCGCTGGCGACGAGCTGGGGGATCAAGGATGTGGAGGTTGTGAAACGTTCTGCTCGGAAGGGCCTTAAAAAGGCACGATCGTTCGAGAGTCGTATAGTGGCGTTCCCGTGTGCAATAGGGCTCTGGCCTATAGGGCGCGGAGACACCTTACAGGCAAGGTAGGGCGCAAGATTGCTCTCGGCCTATTTAGGAAAGAGGCTGGTTAATGGCACAGCGTGATGATTGATCGACGCGTGCACACCTCACGGAATCAAAAATATGAGCGTCTTGGCGTACGGTACGGCAGCGTTAGCGACTAATTCGTGCGGAACAAGAGCTATCAGTTTCGCTCGCCGCGGTCCTTATATCGGGAGGCCGTAGGCCGCGGCGCGAACTCGGCTTATCGGCTCGGCGCCGTACGCCTGCGCGGCGCGTGACGTGACTTCGTCACACTTGGTCCATCAGTTTCTGGAAGGTAGCTGGTGCGTTTTTGAGTCCGAATGGCATTCTGGTAAATTCATAGTGCCCATAAATTGTAGAGAACGCTGTTTTATGTCGATCATCAGGATGCATAGGAATTTGATGAAATCCAGACGCAATCCCGTTATGTTCGGGAGGGGGTAGGCGTCTCCAATTGTTTTTTCATTTAATTTCCTGAAGTCAATTATAATTCGAAATTTCTTTTTTCCTTCTGCGTCTTCCTTTTTTGGTACAATCCAAATTGGTGAGTTGTAAGGGGATGATGAAGCCTGTATTATTCCTTTCTCAAGTAATTCCTTAGTTTGTCTTCTTACTTCTTCTTTGTATTGTGACGAAGTCACGTCACGCGCCGCGCAGGCGTACGGCGCCGCGCCGAGACGCCGAGTGCGCGCCGCGGCCGCTAGGCGGCCGCGCGGCCGCGAGCTGTCTCGCGGGCGAAGATGTACGGGCTCGCGATATAAGGACCGCGACGAGCGAAACTGATAGCTCTTGTTCCGCCCGGATTAGCCGTAACACCGCCGTACCGTCCGTCAAGAAGCTCATATTTTTGGATTCCGTGAGGTGTGCACGCGTTGGCCTATCGTCACGCTGTGCCATTAACCAGCCTCTTTTCCTAAATAGGCCGAGAGAAATCTTGTGCTTTACCTCGCCTGTAAGGTGTCTCCGCGCCGCTATCGGCCAGAGCCCTATTGCACACGGGAACGCCACTATACGACTCTCGTACGATCGTGCCTGTTGAGGCCCTTCCGAGTAGAACGTTCCACAAAACTCCACATCCTTGATCCCCCAGCTCGTCGCCAGCGCCGCCGCCGCGAGAACCACGTCGCCGCGATTTTACCGAGTCGAGTCTCCGCACCCGCAACCGTTACGCGGAAATCAATGTAAACACAATCCTAACAGCTGAATAAACATTGTTATTGTTCAAAACGCCTTCACTCATTTGACGAACCCGGCCTTACCGACTGAGTCGGCAATAAACTCCTTCTCCGTCCCACCGGCAACCGTCTCACAAACCGAAGACGGTCACAAATTGGCGCCCGAACAGGGACGCGAAAAGGAGAAGGTCGAATGAGTCAAGGCGTGAGCTGGGTCTACGAACTAAGAAAAACCGACCTAGTAAAAGCTGCGGAAGACTACGGACTCGACGCCACTGGCACGCTCGACGAGCTAAGGCAAAGAGTCACTGCGCACTGCCGAGCGAATAATATGGCACCGCCCAAACCCACTGGTGAAACCAGCGAAAGTACCAGCATGCCAGAAACGGCAACCGGCACCGGGCACAGTCTGCTGACACACAGCCCTGGCATCAGCATGATTGCCCCGGAGGCTACGCCCATGGAACGAATCCGAAGGTGGGGGACCCGCTACGACGGTGGCCCAGGAGCAGCCGAATTCTTACAACGGCTGGGTGACCTCCAACACAGCTACATGGTCACCCCCACCCAAATTGTACAGTGCCTCTCCGAGATTTTGAAAGGGAGAACACTCGGCTGGTATCGCCTTCGCCGCACAGAATGGCAGTCGTGGGACGATTTTGTCACCGACTTCCGAGCCTTCTTCCTCGCTGCCGAAGATGAAGACGAGCTCGAGGAAACGATTACCAGGCGCGTCCAACGGCCGCACGAGACGGCAACAGACTTTATATTAGACCTGCTCCCGTTGATGCAACAATATGGCAAATATACGCTAGAGCAACAGGTCCACCGAGCCTATCGAAACCTCCGGCCGGAGTACAGGCGGGTCATTAAGCGGACTGACTTTAAAACACTGCCCGAATTAATGAAGTTAGCCGCAGACCATGATAAAGTCACGGCCGAGGAAAAAGAAGCCTCCAAGTCGGAGCGACGACCAGAGAAACGGCTGGCTCAGCCACGAACCAACAGCCTCGCAGAGGTACAAGCCGATTATGATCGGGACACCTGCTGTTGGAGATGCGGTCAGCGCGGTCATCGCCGCCAGGAGTGTCGACGAGCAAGCAAATTATTTTGCTCGTACTGCGGCACCGCCGGACGCACAACGAGAGAGTGCGATTGCAACCCGATCTCGGGAAACGAGGCAGGGCGCGGCCAACGAGGCAACCGCACAACCGCCCCGACGCCAAGGCCTCAGCCAACCAACTAGACAACGATTCCCGACTGTACCTCGCCTTCCAAGTCGGTAAGGTGCGATGGTGGGCATTGGTCGACACCGGAGCCACCAGATCGTTTATACGACCAGATGTCGCCACCGCCTGCCGACGACAAGGATACGTTCTCGGACCTGCCACGTTCACGGCCAGCGTAGCCGATGGCGCCGAAGTACCGCTGCAGGGCGAAATGACGCTCCCCGCCCACGTCAACGGGCAAGGAGTTGAACATACGTACGCTGTCCTACCTGGATTGTCACATGTCGCGTTACTAGGCATAGACGTCCTCACTAAACGGGGCCTGGAAGTACAGATCGGCGAACATAGATGGACTCGCCACGCCGAAACCGCGGTAGTGGAAGCCCCCGGCATTCGCCGATGCACGCCGGCCCAGGAAACCGCCCTACAACAACTCTTAGACGAAGAGTTACCGCCACTCCGAGAGTTGCGAGGAACAACTTGCCTTGCCGAGCACCGTATACGACTACGGGCGAATACCGAACCGATTAAACAGCGATATTCGCCCCGAAATCCGGCCACGCAGGCATTAATTAACGAGGCGGTAGACCAAATGCTAGCCGACGGGGTAATCGAGCCTTCCAGCAGCCCGTGGAGCTCCTCCGTAGTAATGGTCGCCAAGAAAGGCAGCAAGAAGAAGAAACGCTTCTGCATCGACTTCCGCCGAGTCAATGCAGTTTCCGAAAAGGACGCCTACCCGCTGCCACAGGTGCAGGCTACCCTGGATAAACTACGCGAGGCGCGCTATATCTCGACGCTAGACCTCGCAAACGGATAATGGCAAGTGCCATTGGCCGAGGAGAGCCGCCCGATAACGGCCTTTACCGTTCCAGGACGCGGATTGTACCAGTTCCGCGTCATGCCGTTCGGCCTCCACTCAGCCCCCGCTACGTTCCAAAGGCTCCTCGATAGTATCATTGGACCCAGCCTAGAGCCAAGGGCCTTTGCATACTTGGACGACATAATTGTCCTGGGCCGGATGTTTGAAGAGCACTTGGAGAACCTCCGAGAGGTACTGCGCAGACTACAGCAAGCCGGACTCCGCCTAAACGAGGAAAAATGCCGGTTCTGCCAGACAGAGCTCCAATACCTCGGACACGTCGTATCAGACCGCGGAGTCAAAACCGACCTCGACAAGGTGGAGGCAATCCGCAATACGCCTCCACCGCAGAACCTGCGCGAATTAAGGCGCTTCCTGGGGATGGTCTCCTGGTACAGGAGATACATCCCGCAGTTCTCCGATACCGCCGCACCGTTGAACCAGCTTCTCCAGAAACGCAACCGTTGGGCATGGACCGAAGAAGCCCAAGCCGCGTTTGAAACGCTCCGCCACCAGTTGGCCACCGCACCGGTACTGACCTGTCCCGATTTCGACCGGCCATTCGTACTCCAGACCGATGCCAGCCAAAGCGGCCTCGGTGCCGTCCTAACACAGGACCACGAAGGCGAAGAACGGGTAGTGGCCTATGCAAGCCGTACGCTCAATGCGGCAGAAAGGAACTACTCAGTCACGGAGAAAGAATGCTTGGCCGTGGTCTGGGGCATCAGAAAGATGCGCCCGTACCTGGAAGGATATGCCTTCACCGTCCTCACCGACCACCAAGCATTAAAGTGGCTCCAATCCATCGATAGCCCCTCGGGACGCTTGGCACGCTGGAGCCTGGAGCTCCAGCAGTACGATTTTAAGATCGAATACCGGAAGGGCGAGAACAATATTGTCGCAGACGCCCTCTCCCGCCAAGGCGAGATCGCCCCTGTAGACACCGAGGGACCCAAAGAATGGTATGAAGCCAAGAAACGAGCCGTCGAGGAGACACCGCTCCTCCACCCGGAATACCAGATTCGTGGCGACGAACTATACCGCCACTTCCCAGACACAACCGGCGGACACCCCGAGGATGAATGGAAGCAATGTGTACCGCAAGCACGACGCGATGAAATACTACGGGCCAATCATGACGCCCCCACGGCCGGCCATCTAGGCATTAATAAGACTACGGCCCGCTTGGCCCGAAAATACTACTGGCCAGGAATGTTCCGCGATGCGGCCCGATACGTAAGGCAATGTACGAAATGTCAAGAGTACAAAGTATCGCAGCAAGCGACAGCCGGACTTATGCATACCACGCCAGCAGCCTACCCATGGGATGTGGTATCGGCCGATTTGGTCGGGCCACTCCCACGGTCGAAGAAAGGCCATACCGTGGTCGTGGTAATGCAAGATAAGTTCACAAAATGGATCGAGCTACAACCTCTTCGACAGGCCACCGCGCCGGCCGTCACTAAAGCGTTCCGTGAACGAGTGGTCATGCGCTTCGGATGCCCACGCCGGGTCATCACCGACAACGGCAAACAATTTGAAAGCCGTGAATTCACCGGCCTGCTGCGGGAATATGGCATTGACCACCGGAAGACACCGCCTTATACTCCGCAATGCAATCCAGTGGAAAGGGCGAACCGAGTGGTCAAAACGATGATCGCTCAATTTACCGACGGAGATCATACGACGTGGGATAATTGGCTCCCGGAGATCGCGTTTGCCTACAACACGGCGCGACACGAGGCCACAGGGAGCACGCCGGCCGCTTTAAACTTCGGCCGCGAGCTCGCGGCTCCCGGGGACCCACGCGTGGCCACCGGAGACCCAACGGAGGAACCAACCCGAGAAGACGCTCAAGGATGGCAACAACGTCTCGCGGGCATTAAAGATAGCATTGAGCTAGCGCGGTGGAATCTGGCAAAAGCCCACCAAAGCCAGAAACATTACTACGATCTGCGACGCCGAGAGTGGCGCCCCGCGATCGGCGACCAAGTAATGAAACGCGAGCACCACCTCAGCGCGGCCGCAAAGCAATTCAATGCCAAGCTAGCTCCGAAATTCGCCGGCCCGTACACCGTTGCCAAATTCACGGGACCGAACGTCGTGGTGCTGAAAGGTGCGCGCGGCAAGACCATGCGCGCGCACATCAGCGATCTGAAACCGTACGAACAACAAGTACCAGAAACCGGCACCAACAGCGCCACGCTGGCAGCTATAAAAGCCGAGGAAGTCGGCCCGGTTAGACAATTGGCAATCACGATGCCACGCAATCAGACCACACGACCGGAGAGCTCCGGTTGCAGCGCAGCCGTGCCATTAGGCACCGTAGCGGTAGGACCGCCGGAACACCTACCCCGGCGAGCCAGGGTGATCGAGGACCGGCCATGGCCAGCCCGAGTACGGGTCACCCCGCGGCCCTCGCCGCACCGGGGCCCACCACCGCGCATACCGGCACCGCGGCGCAAGCCCATCGTGGAGGTGGCGGTGTTGGACACGGTCACCCAATCCGCCGAGGACCCCGTGGACGTGAACCCCGCCGGCGCCATAACCCACCGCCGACGGATCGCCCACAAGGCCCAACAGCCGCTGGACCTCAGGCAGGAAACGACCCAACCATCGGCACCAGCAACCCGGGCTAGTCTCTCGAACCCCGCTACTCTACGAGCACCGAAGTTACCGGTCCGGAAAAGGAAGGAGCCCACCCGACGTCCAGCAGTACAGCCGCTGGTACAGCTTGGCCTACGAGGCCCCCCAGCGGTCGCGCCACCACCGCTAGAGACCGCCACCATCACGCCGCTGGCTCAGCCAGGCCTTCAGGGCCCACCAGCGGCCACTCCACCACCGGTTGACGTCGCCACCGCAATGTCGTG
This sequence comes from Andrena fulva, assembly GCA_946251845.1. Taxonomy (NCBI): domain Eukaryota; kingdom Metazoa; phylum Arthropoda; class Insecta; order Hymenoptera; family Andrenidae; genus Andrena; species Andrena fulva. The sequence goes on along the minus strand of OX276333.1, from coordinate 14,902,175 downwards.
GGTACAGCTAGGCCCGAGTGGCCCCCCCACGACAGCACCCGTAGCAGGGCCGCTGGTACCGCTCGGCCGCGAAGGCCCCCCAGCGGCCACACCAGGCCTCCACCGGATCCCCGCCCCTAACACCGCTCGCACCCGACCGTGGTCATGGGACGCCGACCGCCCCGGCGTGGTGATTTTTCACCCGGCCGCCATGCACCCACGGCGGGTGTACGCGGTAACAACCTCGACCGCTGTCGTGATGGGCCGTCGGTACCGAGACGGCAGCATCGGAATTGAAACCCGAAGCCGTCGGCCGACGGCCCCCGCAGTAGTCCCGCGAACCTAGTTTAAGTTAGCTTTAAGGGGTGGTGGGTAGATTTAAGTTCCTGGTTCCTGGGGTTGCAACCCGTAGCTTTAAGTTTGTATGCGCTAGTTTTAAGGGGTCAGCGGACCCAATAAACCGATCTAAAGCGTTGATCGCTTTCCGTCCCCGAAGTAGGAAGGGGGTGTGGCGAAGTCACGTCACGCGCCGCGCGGGCGTACGGCGCCGCGCCGAGACGCCGAGTGCGCGCCGCGGCCGCGAGCTGTCTCGCGGGCGAAGATGTACGGGCTGGCGATATAAGGACCGCGACGAGCGAAACTGATAGCTCTTGTTCCGCCCGGATTAGCCGTAACACCGCCGTACCGTCCGTCAAGAAGCTCATATTTTTGGATTCCGTGAAGTGTGCACGCGTTGGCCTATCGTCACGCTGTGCCATTAACCAGCCTCTTTTCCTAAATAGGCCGAGAGAAATCTTGTGCTTTACCTCGCCTGCAAGGTGTCTCCGCGCCGCTATCGGCCAGAGCCCTATTGCACACGGGAACGCCACTATACGACTCTCGTACGATCGTGCCTGTTGAGGCCCTTCCGAGTAGAACGTTCCACAAAACTCCACATCCTTGATCCCCCAGCTCGTCGCCAGCGCCGCCGCCGCGAGAACCACGTCGCCGCGATTTTACCGAGTCGAGTCTCCGCACCCGCAACCGTTACACGGAAATCAATGTAAACACAATCCTAACAGCTGAATAAACATTGTTATTGTTCAAAACGCCTTCACTCATTTGACGAACCCGGCCTTACCGACTGAGTCGGCAATAAACTCCTTCTCCGTCCCACCGGCAACCGTCTCACAAACCGAAGACGGTCACAGTATGTTTGAGGGTATCTACAGGGTGTCCCAAAAATGCTGCGGTTCCTTAAAGGGGGTGATTCGGGGGGTGATTGCAAACAACTTTTTCATTTGCGAAAATGCCCACCGAGGTTTCGTTAACGAGATATTAATAAAAAGCACCGACCAATCAGAGCGCGAGCCTTCCGCTGGAGGTCCCGCGCCAGCGTGGCCGCGCGCCGGGGCGCGCTGCGACTACGAACAAGCAAGGCGGCATGCATCGAAGGAAATTGCGTAGAATGGCAAATGAAAAAGACGTAACAAAAAAATCGAACCTTTTGCCATGGTTTGTTTGCTATTTAAAGTGAATAATGAATAAAGGATAAATGGATGAAAATCATGTGTAACGTAAAAAGACGAATACGCAGTTGGTTTTTTTTAGAAGAATCGAAAATAATAATTATTTGGAGTGAGGGGATACGGAGCACGTAAATTTCCTTTTTTAATAACGTACAAACGAAAAGGTAATGCAACAGGGAACGAACGAAAAGTGATCGTAGTTCGTTATTGTGATAAAAATCCGTAGTTCAATAACGGCCAACACTGTTGTTGATAATGAATAAGTTCGTTTAACAACTCCGAAGAAAAATTTACGTACGGAAATTTGGAGAATTATCTCCGGAAATAAGCCGTAGCCTGCGTTAAATTTAAAAAAACCCGACTGCTTAAAAAAACATTAAAAAATTAAATTAATAAAAAAATTAGATTAAAAAGAGAACTAAAATGACAAAAACAAGACTTAATTTATTTATACATGGTATATTAATTATCATAAATAGGATAATAATAAGATGACAATTTAAATTAACTCAATTGGCTGCAGGCGGAGGCCTTAAATATTTTGATGCAAATGATTTGATGTAATTACATTCGAACATTTGTACATTCGAACATTACGTTACATTCAATATTGTGCATCGCTGTTCGCCCTAATTAGATTCGATGGGTTATTAACAACGCCAATAGTATTCCCAACACGGAAGAGAGAAACATATAATTTACACAACACACTGAAGTTGAAATGTCACTATATAAGCATGGATTTGCATTGATGTTGTCCACCTGTTTTTGTTAGCAGCTTGAAGCACTTTCTTTAGTCATTGCGGTACATGCTTGGGGTAGAAGAGCATCAAAATATTTAAGGCCTCCGCCTGCAGCCAATTGAGTTAATTTAAATTGTCATCTTATTATTATCCTATTTATGATAATTAATATACCATGTATAAATAAATTAAGTCTTGTTTTTGTCATTTTAGTTGTCTTTTTAATTTAATTTTTTTATTAATTTATTTTTTTAAATGTTTTTTTAAGCAGTCGGGTTTTTAATTTTTTAATTTTTTTTTATTTTTTACTTTTTAGTTATTTTTTCTTTCTTAAATTAGCCATTGACTCTGCATGCTTTGTTTTCCTTGAAAATCCCATTTTTATTGCAAGATAATAAAAACCAGACAATATTAAATGTAAGTTTTGTAAATTATATCCATGAAAATCTGAAAAACAACACCATATTTTTTTTGCATTAGCGCTCGTCCGTTCGGTAGCGTGTGCCCTTACGATTGTGCCCGTTCGGTTAAGGTAGTACTACCGGTTTTGAAATACTGTTCAGAAAATTCTGAAACTTTGTACAGTCGTTTGTTTTGACTTTACACTGACTCATGTAAATTTTTGGAAATCTACACCAACCCAGAAAAAGTTATTAACAATTTTAAGTTTCCACTATTAACACGTAGTCTTATGGAAACTGACGTTTTCAACAAAAATTCACATTAATAGCCAGTTCAGTTTTTGACGAAACTGAGGGAAATATAGATTTAATATTCCATAAACATAATGCATGTATATTTTTATAGCTAATATAAGCAAATAAATAAAATTATCTGTGCTCATCGGCCATTATACGCACGATTTGGAAACGTCGCAAAGAGGTTGGTAAGACCGCGCAGTTTGAAATGCGCTTAGTATGTACAAGCGATACTCGACGCTCTTTCTATCAGAATTTTAAAAGAATTAGATTAATTAATCCATAAATAATAAAATAGTATTATACAAATCTTCTATCGAAAGTACTGATTTGCACTTTCTACAAAGTTTTTGAGGATTTTGGCGTTCCATGATTACTTTTTCATTATTTTCGAGGTTAGGATTTTGTTTATCAAATCCTACTATGTGCAAGCGATTACCTACTTCAGTTTGTTGTACCCTTTTATTGAATACCTTCTCTGATACAAGTTTTCCTTTCCAGAAAAGTCTTTTTCTCTCTTTCTTATTCATATTTACTTTTTCACTTTTATTCGAGGTCGAGGGCGAATCACTCATTTTTCTATACAATACTCGTACACTAACACCCGTCGTGACGTCACAATTATATATCTCTATGCAATGCTAACTTCAAGCTTCAAGCGAGCAGAAGAAAACTACACAATCAAACGTGCTACGTTGCCAAATCAAATCACCACGGAAGTCAAAGGACGATCTAACACGCACTTGACTCTAGGCGTATCGGTAGTACTACCTTAAGCACACCTCGGCAGGGATAGCACAGAAGAGTCTACCGTAGTGGAGGGGAAACACCTACGGCAGCGGCGGTATATGTGTGCGTGATGACTCCGTGACGTCAAATCAACCGACCCCACTGCCCAGCCAAGTCGAATCACGCGACATATACCACCACTTTTTTTTTTTTTTTTTAACATGGAGAAATCCCTAACGGATACCCCGCCCCCCGGGGGAGGCACGGGGTTATGTGGGGCTTGCACCCACTAAAACTCCACGGTGGTCGTCCTCGGGCGCGGAGACGCACACTCGAGGGGGAGGACTTGTGCGAGAGCAAACTAGCGATACATTCACTTGCCCCTCCCCTCAGCGCAAATGCTGGCTCCGCGCTCAACAACCCCGCGCGGCTACGCGCGGTGTCTTCCCAAAACTCCGGCGACGCGAGACGGACCACGCGGCCGCGTCGCCACTTCTGGGGGGGTTGCATGATGTTATGGAGGGGTCAGCGTGCCCCCCGGCACCCCCACCCCGCGACCCCCCGCGGTCGAGCAGTGACCCGGACGCGGCCCGAAGGGTCGCGGCCGGGCGGGGAGGCGGCACTAGGTCATATGATCAATTGACCGACGCACTCACCCTTTACCTGCTCGACCGCCTTCCTCGGGAGCGCGCTAAAAACGGCGCTAATGGCGCGGCTCCCGGGGGAGCAGCAGATGGTCGGCTGCTCCCCCGGGGGGGGGGGGGGGGGGGGGCTCTGACACGAGGACCCCCCCTGATCGTAACTCCGCCATCACGCGACGCGCCCTGCCACGACGCGACGCCGACGGCAACTCGCGGCTAAGGCCGCCTCCTTCCCGAGGCGCCCTAAAAAGGGCGCCTCCAACCCGGGGTAATGCCGACGGGGAGCGGGGGTGACGCACGAAACTACGCCACCACCCTACCTCCCCCGGCCCCGGGTCATCTCCTCCTCCCGATCTTACCGGATCTCCGAGGGGCGGCTATGCGGGTCGGATGCCCGGTGCGGATCCTGTCCCGCTCCGCCTCCTCCTTCTTCAACATTACCGCCTCCGCAAATGCGGAGACGGCCTTCCAGCACTCCCGATCTCCCGCCATCCGACGCACGACCGTCGGCAGCGAGAGATCGGGACCCAGCCGCGACTCGAGGACACGCCGCTTGTCCGACCACGACCGGCAAACCGCCAGCGTGTGGTCGGCCGTGTCCTCATCGCCCGAGTTGCAGCTGAAACACTGCGACGACTCCTCCCGCCCTATGCGACGCAGATAATTGCCGAAGCATCCAACTCCGGTCAATATCTGCGTGAGACGAAAGGTGAGCCTGCCGTACCCACGCCCCACCCATTCGTTCATGATGGGTAGGAGCGCCCCGACAACGCGGCCCTCCCGATGTCGCGGGAGGGCTAACCACTCGAGCCACTTGGCTCCCATGCGTTGTCGGTCCTGGCCCCGCACCACTTCTGGTCCGATGGCATTCGGGTCCCCAGCTTCGCGGAGATCATGGACGGTGGAATAAACCTCCGCCTCCATCTCCGCGAGCAGATGGAATGGGGGGGACCCAGCCAGAGCGGACAGTTCGGCGTGCGACACCGTGCGATACGCTCGCACGGCTCGGAGGACTGTGCGGGGGTGAACTCTTGCCAAGAGTTCACGCCCAACGCGGCAGTCCTCCAGGTCGCCGGCCCATATAGGCGCGCCATACAGCGCCATGGACCGAACGACCGTCACATAGAGTCGCCGAACTCCCTCGTGTGGTCCACCCAGGTTGGGCATGATTCGCCCGAAGGCGAATACCTGCTTCTCCAACCTGGGAGTGAGGGTTTTGAAGTGGCGCGTGAATCGCCAGTAGGTATCCAGGGTCAGACCGAGATACTTCATCGAACGTCCGACCCTGATGCAGGCATCCCCGATCCTCAGGGACGCTCTGTTGGGGACACCGCTCCCAACCCTGTCCGCGAGCCACATCGCCTCGGTTTTGTCCAAGGCGACTCGCAGACCAAGCGTCCCGATCGAGGTGATGACGCGTCGCAGCGTTTCCTCGGCGAGGCTTATCGCCTCCTTCCAGTTCTGCCCGGCAGCCACCACCAGGGTGTCGTCGGCGTAACATACCAACGACACCCTTAGCGATGGCAGCTCGACCCGCAGTACCGCGTCGTATGCGAGTATCCACAACAGGGGCCCTAGCACGGACCCCTGCGGGACTCCGCGGTAAACGAGAGTCTGCCCCGTCGCCCTCCTGGCCGACGTACGTCACCACCCGGCCGCGGAGAAAGTCCCAGATCAGGCGGCGAAGGTAGAGCGGGACGTTATGATAGAGCAACGCCCGCTCGATCGCCGCCCAGGAGACGGTGTTAAACGCGTTGGCGATGTCTAGTGACACCGCCACGCTGACACCGCCTCCCTCGGCCGCCCGGCGCGACAGCGCCCGTACCATCTTAATGGCGTCGATGGTCGATCGCTGCCGCCTAAAGCCGTATTGGCGGTCGGATAGATCTGGGCCCACGGCCTCTAGGTGATCGCACAGGCGGGAAGCTATAACTCTCTCGAGCAGCTTGCCCGCCTCGACCAGGAGGCATATCGGCCTGTACGCCGAGGGTGACTCAGCGGGTCTTCCGGGCTTGCGAAGGAGGACTAGCCTCGCCTCCTTCCAAGCAGGGGGGAATCTACCGGTTCTCAGAGCGGCGTTAAATATCCGCCTGAGGCCGGCTCCTAGGGCGCCCATAGTGCAGGCCAGCACTCGCCCGGGCACACCGTCGGGACCAGGAGCCGCGTTCCGCTTGCGCATTCGCGCTACAGCGGTCGCAAGCTCCTCATCGCTAACCCCAGGGGCGTCGGAGGTATCCGCGCCCCTGCTCAACCAAGGATCCCCGGACTCATCGGCGCCACCCTCCCCGTGTACCGGGGGAGGGGGGAATAGCGCCTCTAGAACCTGGTCTAGGAGCCGGGGATCGAGGCCCTCTGTGACGGGGGGCGCCCAGGGTCCGAGCTTGATGCTCACGGCCCTGTACGGACGCCCCCAAGGGTCCTCGTTGAGGGTAGCGACGAACTCCCGACAGGAATCATCTTTCGCCCGGGCAATAGCTCCTCGAAGTTCGTGTCGCGCCGCCGCAAAGGCGTGGCGCAACTCGAGGAGCTGCTCCTCCGAGACCCGTCGTCGGTCTTGACGACGGGCCTTGGTGTACCGGCGTCTAGCCAGGAGATTCGCCGCGCGGAGTTGCGCGATCTCTGGCGACCACCAGTACACCGCCTTCCGACCCCCGCCCGGCGGCCCGGCCCGCGGCATTGACGCGTCGCAGACAGACTGCAACGCGCCGCGGAACCAGAGCGCGCCGGCGGCGGGATCGTCCAGCACTTCGCCCGGCATTGGAGGCCAGGCGACGACGGAGGAGGCTAGTGCGGCCTGCTCAGCATCAAGCTGTATGAGCGCCCACCGCGGTGGGTGTCTGCCGACTCGGGGACGCGGCGGGGGGGGGGGGGGGGCGGAGGTGGCCAGCATCACGTACATATGATCCGACGCCGGCTCACAATCCTCCGCCACCCAGCAGTCCGACGTCTTGGCGGCGGCCGCGGGGTTAACCCAGATCAAGTCGATAATCGACTCGCCCCGCGGACCGCGGAACGTCGTGACTGCATGGGGGTTCTTCAACGAGAACCCCATCGCCGTCGTCCACTCGAGGAGCACCTCGCCCCTGGAGTCCGTTCTGGGGGCGCCCCACTCGGAAGCGTGGGCGTTGAAGTCCCCCAGAAGTATTACCGGCTGAGCTCTGAGGGGGGCGAGAAAAGCCCCCAACTCGTGCAGCCGGTCCTCGAACTCCGGGACGGAAAACCTCGGCGCAAGGTAAACACCCACCGCGAGGAATTCCCCCCATCTCGCGGCCATCCATCCCCTGCCGTGTCGGGCGATCGAGCACGGCAGGGATCCGCGATTTACGTCCCACATCATCGCCACCTGCCGATCCGGGTTCGTGGACCGAAAACATCGGTCCAGAAGCGGATACGGCTCGGTGGCGATGACCAGCCCGACCCCCATCTTTATGCAAGCCTGCGTAGGCAGGTCGTGCGCTCGCATAGAGTGGTTTAAGTTGGCGAGCAGGATCGGCGGGCCGCGAGGCATTACAAAGCCTTGTCAGCGGCCTCCGCCGGATCCTGCTCAGGTCGGGCTGCAACTCCCGATGACTCGGGTGTCCCGTCTGCACTCTCCACGGCAGGGGGCAGGGGCCCCCCACCGTATGACGCGGCGACCGACTGCGCGAGGAGTAGTGCCTCCTCGGCGTCGATCGCCGTCTCCACCCCCCCCCCCCCCCCGGTTGTTAGCACGGGCGGAGTCGCCTTCCCGGCCTTTAAAAAGGCCGCTCTCCCCTCGGGTCGAGGACCGCTGAGGGGGAGCACTGGGCTGCCCCCCTCTCTTTCTTCTTTCTCGACCCCTTGCGGGGAGGGCCCCCGGGCGGAGACGGCATCGAGTGCGACGAGGCACCCGGATCCTCCTGGGCCTTCCGCTTGCCCGCGCCGGACCCGGCCGCCGAGGTGGAGACCAGAGCACTGGTCTCCATATTCAGGGCGGGCGCAGCGGGGCAAGCCACCGCGAAAACGGACGCGGACGTGGGTGGGGGGGGGGGGGGGGGGCGACGTCACTCAGGGCGCCGCCGGCGCGGGGGGAGCAACCCCCCCGGGAACCCCGCCGCCCTTCTTCTTCTTGCCCTTCCCTGACACAGGGAGAGGGCGGCAGGCCGGGCCACCCATTCGGTGCCCGGCCGGCAAACCCGCGCTGGTGCATAGGGGGCAGCTAGGGACGGCGACGCACAGTCGCGCCGTGTGTCCCGCTACCCCGCACCTGTAGCAGAGGAGGCGCCTGTCCTTCGGGCTGGAGCACTTGGCCTGAGCGTGGCCGTACTCCAGGCACCGGAAGCACTGCAGCCTCCTCTGTGCGAGCGGCGTCACTCGCGCGGCAAGGGAATTTATGACAATTTTCCCTGCCTTAACGAGTACTGACGCCGCCGCCGCGGGCGCGCGGACCCATGCGGAGAACAGCCCCGCTGGGTCCCGCCGCTTGTCGCCGACCGACACATCAGCCGGCGCACACCCCCCCTGCGTCGCGATGGTGGCGCGGATGGCGTCCTCGGACGCCAACTCCGTGAGGCCGCCGACGCGAAACTCAGCCATCCTCTGGGGGCAGTGGACCTTGATGCCACTGTCCCCCAGCTGCTCCACGAGCTTGGCCTTCAGCGCCGCGGCCTTGGCCGAGCCCTGGGCCCCCGGGATTTCTAGCACCAGGCCCCCGGTATACCACCACTACCGCAGGTATTCCCCCTCCACTACGGTAGACTTTTTTTTTTTAAACAGATGTTTATTGTCCAGAAACATGCAATAATACTGATTGGCGACAATAAAACACAGAAAAAGAGCCATTCGATATAATATGTATATCTACTGGTTCGTTTGCCAACGAAACTCATAGAGAAACTACAATGTCCTTGCTGACTAGGTCTTAAACTTTATTCTTACTATCTAACAGGTACTGTTATTCACTTGTCACCTAGGTGCATTGCACAGGATAGGAGCTGGGGAAAAGTTTACTGAAAAAAAAACCCAGAACCGATATGTTGCTCTTGTGGCCCACTACGGTAGACTCTTCTGTGGCCCCCCTGCCCAGTGAATCAGTTTGAACGTTTAAGAGACGATGTTTACATATTAAGAGGATCTTTTCATCAAGGTAGCAATCGATTTGATGAAAACTCGCATGGTGAACAATGTATTACATATGTCAAGGTCAACAACGTCATTGGGACTGGGTCCCCTTTTGTCAATATTTACCGTTCCCATTATTTTTATCTCACAATTTTGAAAATTATATAGCCTATGACATTCGGAAGGTCAAGACCATTCTAAAGACACCTCATTTGTCCAAATCGGTGTATCCGTACAGGCTCTAGAGCAGGGGTGCACAAGGGAGAACTGCAGTAGTGTACGTGCATTTGGTATGACTTGAACCCAGCCGTATATACTTACGCTACTACTGCAGTTCTCCTCACCGATTCTAAACTTAGCAACGGGACAAACGGGTTGCTCGCAGCTAGGCGCTAAAACAGCTCCCTTGTGCACCCCTGCTCTAGAGCGTAACATGGACATACATACATAGCCTGATAAACACAATACCCTCCTTTGCGTGCCGCAGTCGGGTAAAAAGAAGCTAGCACATTTTCGAAACACATGTGCTTCGCAGATGTGCACCGTTTTTACAAAAGTCCGCGTTCCGTCCTTTTACTGCCAATGTACCCATTGCTTCGAGGTAGGCAGCAGAGACCACGTGTTTCGGTTCGAAAGGGTCCGAAGAGAAGAGAAACAGAAAGTCTTCCAGTTGCTATAAAGAAAAAAATCCTGTTTCCTGTTTCCCTTTTCCGCTACCCTGAGTTCACGTCTGCTACGAGGCGGAACCAACTAAGCCATAAATTACCCAAAACTGTAGGAAACCGTTGTCTACCATCGACTAGCGGGACAATACGGTCATAAACCGCGATCCTAGCGAAATGCTCTGGCCGAATGTTTGGGAACTAGCAATTAAAAAGTATTATTCAACATCAATACGGCTCGCGAAGAGACACAGGAAGAAAGAGGGCATGTAGTTCGCTGACTGCGCGTAGTCCCATCTGGTTCGTCCTATCTTCAAATTAAACACGCGCTCGAATTTCAAAACAAAAGCACGCGTCGACGTATTCCGTGCGAGAGAAGGCAGGCTTGAAGTTCGATTGGTCCTGAACCAACCATTTGGGCCTACTTATCTCTCGTGTCTAAACACGCGTTCGAATTTCAAAACAAAAGCATACGTCGACGTATTCCGTGCGAGAGAAGGTGGGCCTTGGGGAGGAGATATCGCTCTGAAGAGGGCCTCTTCAGGACAGTGGCCGTTTGACCAGTGTTAGTAGAATATTCGGTACGTTGACCTGTACGCACCTGAGATTGCGACCCTTAACGTTGGGTAGTGTCGTATACCTGGGATCAGCTGTGCACTGGGCTCGTCCATCGATGACCAGGATCGGTTCAGTGACCCAGTGACACAAGTTTTCAAGTTGCAGGTGAATTTTCTACAAGGGTGAGTTTTAGTTACTTTAATGGTGATCATTCATTTTTAAATTTAACGCAAGCTATGGCTTATTTCCGGCGATAATTCTCAAAATTCTCGTACGAAAATATTTATTCGGGCTTTTTAAACAGACTTATTCGTTATCAGCAACAGTGCTGGCCGTTATTGAGTTACGGATTTTTATCACAATAACGAACTACGACCACTTTTCGTTAATTTCCTGTTACATTACCTTTTCGTGGATATTGTTGCGAGCACCGGGTATAGGCCCGTGCATCGCCTACTGGTGCTCGCAGCCGAAGACAACAAAAGGTCGGCCTCCGTCAAGAGGACGATCAGGAGGCCGACAAGAGAAGAGTCGAGTACCGTACGTCCTAGCGTTCGGACGTACGGACCACATAATTATACACACGAATAAAGTAACCGGTCGTTCAAAGAGTATCCGTGTGTCGTTATTCTAACCGTTGCGTCGGGGTGGCCGGTACGGAAAACGCCCCGGCGCAACACTGGTGTCAGAAGTGGGATCCGTAGCCACGGATCCGAAGATACGCAAGGAGCTGTTGCGTGCGATACGCAAGGAGCCGTTGCGTACGCCGCGAGTTCCTCGTGGAGGACAGAAGAGGATTCAGCAGCCGGAGAAGCAGCTGACCAGCGAGGGACGGGCTGAACAGCGGGAGCAGAGACGGCGGTCGAGGCCCGTCGACACCGAGGGACAGACGCAGGAACAGCGGGAACGAAGACGGCGGTCGAGGCCCGCCGACACCGAGGGACAGACGCAGGAACAGCGGGAACGACGACGGCGGTCGAGGCCCGCCGACGCCGAGGGACGAATACAGAGAATGGCGACGGCGGTTGAGAACCGCCGACATCGGAGCAGCTCCGAGGCTTTGGTGACAAACCACTACAAAGGAGGAGACCATTGCTGGGTCGGCTCTGGAAGCACGAGAAGCCGACCTACGAACAAGAACCTGAATTCTGGTTGTATCGGTCTCATTGCATAACATAGAAAACGAAGACAGCAGAAAAGACAGCACGCACTGAAGTTGGCTCCTTCGAGAGGATCGAGCAACATTGACGTTTGACATTGACGTTTCGGATTCTCCTGCGACGGAGAGAACGGTCTTCCGTGGGAATGACGTGAGTCGTCGAACGACGTCCAGATACAACGCTCAACAATGCCGATTCAACTTGGAGCTGCAAGGAGAATCGAGGGACTCGTCAAGCTCGGGGAACCGTCATCAGAAGAGGCCTGGTAGGACGCAATAGAGGGAGCGTCGGAGTGTCGGTGGTGGAGGTGCGACTTCGGCGGAGACGCAGGGACGTCCGGGAGTGCGCGGACCACACCGAGGGTGGGTGTACGGCTCTGGGTGACGGCCGGGGGTCCATGCAACGTTGCTGGCGAGCGGCGTCCCCAGGAGTGCGACACCACCGAAGCAACGCAGAGGCGCCGGGAGCGCGCGAAGTTGCTGTGCTGTGACGAAGAGAGTTCGAGGTCGAACACCGTCGTAGGACAACCTAAACCCGAGAGACGGAGTCCCGAAGAGTTGAGACGTTCAGTCGGGATGGACCGTTCGTTGACAGGAAGAAGTCTCTTGCTCGAGGAAGGTTTCTGTAGACGTCAAGTGACTTTCCCCGCGAGGAAAGATGGCCAAAGGAGCACTTATCGAAAAATTGTAAGATTAGTTATAAGCTAATCTGGTGGACTGGGCTGCATTCGCAGTCCAGCCCCCGCTCCCTTAGATTGTTTCAGAAAACACGATACCCCACGACGAGGGACAAGGTGTCGGGGGACTGCTGCCGCGGCTTGGATGCGGCCCCGAATTCCCCGAATGTGCTACGACAGAGTAGCAGCCCGCAGGAGAGCGCGGATATACGTGGAACCGCTCCCCTAGCCCTGTTGACTTGGATCTGGGCGGCTCCCCGGTACATGCGTACCAACAGGCCCAGCCCGACAGGGTGGGCAGCAGACGGGAAATGGTGTCCCCAACCACCGGACGGACGTGCGAAGCACGGACCGGTCGGAGGGGGCATCGCGGAGACGGGGCCGTTGACGAGCTGCAACGAGACGGTCCCCTGGAGCAGCACCAGAGGCCAAGAAGAGGAATGGGGCCATCCGAAAGTCAAGGATGGGAAAACTGGAGGCGAAGAAGAGAGAAGAACGAAGATGGGCCGGGAACTCAGGGCGGATTGATCGGGGAACGGGCCAATAGCATGCTCATGAGTGTGACCCCCTGCTTTCGGGCCCGTCTCGCCTGTCCGTCCTCCCGGTTCTGACCGGCTCCAACGAATTCTCTCGTGAGTGAGAGAAGGTTAATGTTCTTTGTCTCTGTTGCAAAAGAACCCCGGAGGCGCAGAAGGACTGGAAGTCCGGACCAGACCACCGGAGGGACATCGAGGGCCAACCCCTGTAGAAAGCAGCTGCCTACAACCGAAAGGAGGACACAGCGGCGGAGCGGCAGTGTCGGAGCGGTAGCGGCGGAGCAGCAGCGTCGGAGCGACAGCACCGGAGCGACAACGTCGCCGTGGGACACTCCGGAACAGTCCCAGGAACGGCACGGGACCCACGGGAGAGGACGAAACACCGGGGGAGTTCTCCAACACGACGCGGTGGGGATCGTCGTGGGGCGTTCAGGAGCAGAGTCCCAGGAACGCCGCAGGACAAGGAACGGAGGCCCAGGAACGCCGCCAGACAAGGAGCAGGAGAGCCTCATCGAGGGACAGTAACAGACAGATTCGTCGCTGGACATTGCGAAGAGGAAACAGGTCTACCCTTAAAAGTCCAGTGGTACCCACGCCTTGCTCAGGGTTTTTGGAGTGGTTTTCCCCTGAGCGAGAAGGCAAATGCCGAGGCGGAGGTCTGAAGGAACCACCGAACTGATACGACCACTCCTTCAGACCGGGGTATGAAGATCCCGAAGACGAACTACCGCGGTCGGGACGACCGCTGTTCGAGAGGGGAGAGTAGTGTTGCGAGCACCGGGTATAGGCCCGTGCATCGCCTACTGGTGCTCGCAGCCGAAGACAACAAAAGGTCGGCCTCCGTCAAGAGGACGATCAGGAGACCGACAAGAGAAGAGTCGAGTACCGTACGTCCTAGCGTTCGGACGTACGGACCACATAATTATACACACGAATAAAGTAACCGGTCGTTCAAAGAGTATCCGTGTGTCGTTATTCTAACCGTTGCGTCGGGGTGGCCGGTACGGAAAACGCCCCGGCGCAACAATATGTTATTAACATAAGGAATTTTACGTATTCCTTATCCTCCCACTTCAAATAATTATTATTTTCGATTCTTCTAAAAAAAAAAACAACTGTGTATTCGTCTTTTTACGTTACACATGATTTTCATCCATTTATCCTTTATTCATTATTCACTTGAAATAGCAAACAAACCATGGCAAAAGGTTCGATTTTTTTGTTACTTCTTTTTCATTTGCCATTCTACGCAATTTCCTTCGATGCATGCCGCCTTGCTTGTTCGTAGTCGCAGTGCGGCCCGGCGCGCGGCCACGCTAGCGCGGGAGCTCCAGCGGAAGGCTCGCGCTCTGATTGGTCGGTGCTTTTTATTAATATCTCGTTAACGAAACCTCGGAGGGCATTTTCGCAAAGGAAAAAGTTGTTTGCAATCACCCCCCGAATCACCCCCTTTAAGGAAAACCGACATTTTTGGGACACCCTGTATCGTACCCGATTCGACCGACACTCTGCCCTGGGGACATTATAAAATTCCGCATTTTTGGGACACCCTGTATACTGTTTTGTAAAAACAGGAACGTTGTTTTCCGTTATTATTTTGTGATGAGTTTTATTTGTCGCTTCTAATTTTTCTCCAGGAAGATAAAATCTATCTGCATGTTCTTTAATTAATTCCTCAATGCTGGCTCGTTCTTCTGAATTTAAATGGTCTAATCGTAATAACTGTAACAATTGGTGCGTTCTGTTGGTTCTTTTGTATGTATTTGTCATTTCTTCTTCCATAGGTGCTTCTTCAAAAGGTCCTAGTTCTACTGATGGTACAGCAATTTTAATGTCTTTTGAAGATGTGTTTATTGCAAAAAGATATGCCACGCCGTAATTATTCGTCACTAACATATTTCCCATATGTATATCGGGGTGAATTTTAATTTTCGGAATATATCCTGTGGTAATTTGTGTGTTAAGAACTCGTACGTATATTTGACTTCTTGTTCTGGCTGGTATTGTGACCATTTCCGGATCAACAAATGGAATAGTTTCCGTTCCGATAGTTATTGTTGATCTCGTGTAATCTATAGTTGCTCCGTTAGTTTGAAAGAATTCTGTTCCCAATATTCCATCCTGCTTAATAGGGAGATCTTCTACGAAATGGACGACGATTTCTGTATTTAGGGTTCTGATCTTGATATATCCTATTGTACTAAGTAGGCCGTCCGTAATACCATTGAGGTCGAACAAAGTGTCCGTATAGATTGGTATATTTGGTGAAACGGCACTTCTTTTAATGACGTTGAGATCAGATCCGGTATCAATCATTAGCGTTGCTTGTTGGTCGTTGAAGCCTGCATCAAAGAGGAAGATACTAGGAGGTTTCTTTACTTGTTCCGTTTTTAATCGGAGTACAGCCTGCCTACGTACCATACGAGGTTGTGCTTCTTCTTTTTCTTTCCTATCGAAGTACATCTTTTTCCTGCATTGATCCACTGTATGGCCTCTGATTTTGCAATATTCGCAGAATACTTCCGGTTTTTGCATCCTATCTGCATAATTTTTACTCCTACATTCTTGTGTTGTATGACCCGATCGTCGACAATAATCACAATATGCGTTAGACTGAGGAGCTCTGGTCGTGTAGCTTTGACTTCTACAATCTCGCGTTATGTGACCTGTTCTTCGGCAGTTATCACAGTACACGGTAGATTGAGGGGCTCTATTCGTGTAACTTCGGCTTCTACAATCTTGCGTCATGTGACCTGGCCTTCGGTAGAAGTCACAGAATGTATCGTTTCGTGCTCCATTTCGTGCTCCGTTTCGGCTTCTGCATTCCTGTGTTGTATGTCCCGTCCTATTACAATGTTGACAGGTTTTTTGTTGCCAGTTGGTCCGTGAAATTCGGCTGCTGCAAGCGGTGGCAATATGGCCGTATCCAAGGCAGTTCGTACATTGGTTAGCCTGTGTTATTCCTGCTGCTCTCTTGCTCGTATTTGATTTTCACTGTATTCTGCTTCGGCTTTAATGGCGACATTGATAGCGCGATCAAGATTGCTGAAGGCGTGTTCGTGTATTCTATTATGTATTTCAGTTCTTAATCCCGTTAGAAAGGCTTTAATGGCGTTTTGTTCTGCAGTTACATTGAATTGTATTACATGCGAAGGTACTTCTATCGCGTTGCAATGCTTAATCTGAAGAAAGAGATTGGACACACGGCTACTGTAATCTACCGTTGTTTCATTAGATAATTGAGCAATTTTTGACAATTCTCCATATAACTGTATTGAAGTGTGTAATGGTGCGAATCGTGATTCTAATACCGAAATGAGATCATCAATTGAATTATAATCTCCACTCAAAATTACTCTAGAAGCTTGTCCGAAAAGCTTATTTTTTATGAGTTGAACTAAGCCATACTCTGCACTCGGATTAACCATGCGTCGTGCATGTCGACAGCTTTTTATAAACTGGTGTATTGGTATATTTCTACCATCGAAAGACGGAACTGTGTCCGCAGTATCGCGTAGGCTAATGTGTGGTAGGTGAGGATATGTATTCGTAGCTGTATTCATATTAATTTGAGGATTTGAAGGTCCTGGAGTATTTGTATCTACTGTAATAATTTCTGGAGTTTCTGTAGTCTCCTGAGTTTCTGTATTGAGCGCTAGGTTAGCCATTGCGTCTCCAAGTGTGTCAGGCATTGTGAAGTCTTCAAGCCTCTGTAGGATTTAGATAAAAGAAATAAAAAATTTCTGAGAAAATACTCACTTCTGGAGTAATTTCACTAATGAATTTATCGTTTAAACGAAATCAGAGATCCCACCGCTGTCACCAGAAAATATCCGACCTGTAACGTTCAACTGTCCGGGGACAACTGAGCGTCGACAGATTCCCGAGAGGAGAGCGGCGTCCCCTCGAGTGTTGGATAGGTGGGGTTCTATTTCTACGGTTAAGGAGTAAAATCCACGGCTTAACGTAACAATGACTGTTTATTCTAACACACTTATTCTAATAGCAATAAGAAATAATTAATATTACCTATAGTCTACGATTATATATGTTATTTTTGGTTTTTATTGGTTTTTTTGTGTTAAATATGAATAAATATATATGTATAGAGATATGTTGCAGTGTATGGCCGCTGACGTCTCCAAGGCGAGCTGGTACTCTTGGCAACGTCTGCTGCAAGAAGGCCGCTGCCGTTTCCGGGGCGAGCACACTTCTCTCGGCAGAGTTTTACTCTTACTATGATTCGTGTATTACAGTGCACGGTCGCTGCCGTTTCCGGGGCGAGCTCAATACTCTGTAATACTAGCTATAGGAACGGCCGCTGCCGTTTCCGGGGCGAGCTCGATTCTCTTAGCTAAGTCTGCTGCTAGAAGGCCGTTGCCGTTTCCGGGGCGAGCACACTTCTGTTGGCAGAGCTTTCGAATGACCCGCTTAGCTGCGTGCGCCTCTTTTATACTCGGGAATTGGTCGGTTGGCGCATGCGCAGTGAGTCGCTGTTTGTTACTTTGTATTTTATTCGCTTATTACATTGTATTTTGCTTTGCTCTCTTACCAATACATATAATTAATTTTTCTTAATATTCTTATAATAATTATCCTTCTAATATTTGGTTGAATCACTAATTATGTACAAGCTACTAGGAGGAGTAGAGTGGAGGGTGAGAAAGTGGGGGGGGGGGGGGGGGGAAGAAGGAGGGTGGAGGACGAGGAGAGAGAGTTAAGTAAGGAGGAGGTGAGGAGGGTGGTAAGGAATCTAAAGGATTGGAAGGCAAGAGGGGGAGATGGTATAACAAATGAGGTGTGGAAGTATGGTGGGATAGAGGTGGAAGAGTGGTTATGGGATATTTGTAATAGGGTGTGGAAGGGGGAAGGTTGGGTGGAGGACTGGAGGGAAGGGGTAGTGGTTCCGGTAGTTAAGAGAGGGGCTGGAAAGAGGGTAGAAGATTACAGGGGGGTGACGCTGACGCAGACGGCGTACAAAGTGTATGCGTCTGTGTTGGCGGAAAGGTTAAGAGAGGAGGTAGAAGGGAAGAAGTTGCTGCCACCGAGTCAGGCCGGCTTTAGGAGAGAAAGGGGTTGCATAGACAACATTTATGTGTTGAATTTTCTGATAAATAGGCAGGTGACGAGGAAAGAGAGAAAGATGGTGATATTCTTCATTGACCTAAAGGCGGCCTTTGACTCGGTGGACAGGGAGGTGTTAATAAAGGCGATGAGGAGGAGAGGAGTGAGGGAGGGGCTAGTGGAGAGATGCGAGGAGGTGTTGAAGGAAACGGTATGTAGGGTAAAGGTGGGGGACGAGATGGGGAGGGTTTTCTGGACAGCAAGAGGAGTAAGGCAGGGTTGCCCACTGAGCCCTAGCCTGTTTACGTTGCTCTTGGCAGATTTGGAAGAGGAGATGGAAAAGGGTGGATGGGGAGGGGTGAGGTTAGGGGGTAAAAAGGTTTACACCCTTGCGTATGTCGATGATGTGGCGGTGTTGGCGGAGGATGAAGAGGGAATGAAGGGGATGATGGCTAGGCTAGAAAGGTATATGGATGGGAAGGGGCTTCAGCTTAATGTGGGAAAATCAAAGATGATGCGATGTAGGAAGGGGGGGGGGGTGGAAGAAGGTGGTATGGAGATGGAAGGGAAAGGAGGTGGAGGAGGTGGGGGAGTTCACATATCTGGGGTATACCTTATTGGCGATTGGGGGGCAGGAGGCGCAAGTGAGGGATAGGGTGAAGAAAGCGGCGGCGGTGATGGGGCAAGTATGGGGTATTGGGAAGAGGAAGTTTGGGAAGGATTGGGGGAAAAGGGTATGGTTGTATGATAGATTGGTGTGGGCCACGATGGGATATGGGGCAGAGATATGGGGATGGAAAGAGAGGAAAGGGGTGGAGGGGTTGCAGGAGAGGTATTTGAGATGGGTGCTGGGGGTGGATTGGTGTACTCCAGGATATCTTGTGAGGGAGGAGTTACGGAGGGATATGATGAAAGGAAGGGCGGGGATGAGGGCGTGGGCATATGAGAGGAAGTTAGAGGAGGGGCAGGGGGGGAGCTGGCGAGGGATTGTTGGGAGGAGCTGAAAGGTAGGGCGAGGAGGGGAAAGGTGTTGGGGGGATGGGAGGAGGAAAGAAAGGGATTTTTTGAGGAGAGAGGGTGGACGGTGGAAGGAGTGGAATTGGTGAGGGGGGGGGGATAATTGAGGGGGGAGGAGCTGGTTTGCAGGGGAAGAAGGCGAGAGGAGGTGGAAAGATGGGAAAAGATAAGCAAGTCCAGGTATAATAGGTGGTATGGAAGGATAAAAGGAGTGGGGGTGCCTGGATATTTGAAGAGGGGGTGGGGGGAGAATAGGTGGAGAAGAATGGCAAGGTACAGGTTGGGGAATGAGATGAGAGGGGGGAGGTATTGGGGGGAGGAGGAGGAGAGGAAATGCAGGATGTGTGGTTGGGGGGAGGAAACGTGGGAGCACGTGTGGGAGGTGTGTACGGAATGGGGGAAGGAAAGGGGGTGGCAGAAAGTGGTGAGTGAGGTATTGTGTGACGAGGGAAGTGGAGAGGAATGGATAAGGAGGGTGGAGGAAATGAGGGGGGTTGCAGTAGAAGAGTGGAAGAGCAAGGATTGTGAGAGACAGGAGGCGAGCGGAAGCGGGGGTCAGAGGTTAGGGTGGGTAGGGGATGGAGAGGCGTGCGTGGCAGGGGAGGGAGAGCGGGCGAGCGAGCGTGCGAGCGGGATTGGGGGAAGCAGAGATTAAGGTTTTTAGGTTTAAGGATTAAATGTAAGAGTAGATATAAGAATTGTAAACCCCAAGGGGAAACAATAAAGTATTACATTACACTAATTATGTACAAAAGTATTAATAATTTAGTTTGCGCAGTATGTTTGACGGTCTGTATGGTAATACAGGTTAGTCCTGTTTTACCGACAGTAGAGTTTTATTGGTTCGAGTCCCCGTGGGACGTTACATGATCGTTGTACACATGTTTCAAGTTGGTACCATCCTGCTTAAACAGAATCAATAGATTCGCATTGTCGCGTATAAGATGTTTGGGAATCTTTGCATATATCTGACAGAGATAGAAGCAGTCAACGTTCGAGTGACGCCCCATTGCAAAGTATTCCCTTATCGTATCTTGCTTGTCACATGCCACATCATCAAAGATAAAAATAGAATTCTGAAGCGATTCGCTCGGTGGGATGACGTCACTGTTATTCGAAAACGTAAAGTAGCCAATTTCATCTATCGGAGTCAATAAATTCTCCAAATACACGTTCAAAGTGGTACGATAGACGTTCAGAGTGGTATGATAGATGTTCAAAGTGGTATGATAGATGTTTGATACATGTTCAAAGTGGTTCGATAGACGTTCAATACATGTTCAAAGTGGTACCATACACGTACAGAGTGGTACGATAGATGTTCCATAGATGTTCAGAGTGGTACGATAGATGTTCAATACATGTTTAAAGTGGTACCATACACGTACAGAGTGGTACGATAGATGTTCCATAGATGTTCAGAGTGGTACGATAGATGTTTAAAGTGGTATCATACACGTTCCATAGATGTTCAGAGTGGTTCAATACATGTTCAATAGATGTTTGATAGATGTTTGATATGTGATCAAAGTGGTTTGATACACGTTCGATACATGTTGAAAGTGGTACGATACATGTTCGATAGATGTTCAGAGTGGTGCGATTCACATTCAATTCACGTTCAGAGTGGTACGATTCATGTTCAATTCACGTTCAATTCACGTTCAGAGTGGTATGATTCACGTTCGATTCGGGTTTCGTAGTGGTTCGATTCACGTTCGATTTACGTTCAGAGTGGTATGATTTAGTCGAATGATGCAAACGAAGAAGGATATGATGATCAGTGAATAATTGGAAGAATATGTAGATGGTGAAGATGGTCAGCGAAAATACAGGTGGAGCACATAGAAGGAGAGAGAGGCCAGTGATGAAGAAGATGAAGAACAAAGGCATCCTACTTTGCACAGTATGCAACTTTAGGCATTGGTGACAAATTGTACGAACGCTGTGGGACCAGTTGTCTTCAAATCGTGACGACTGTATACCATAGAAAAGAAAATAAAAAAATGGGATTACAGAAAATCGCAACAGAATGTGACCCTGAGGCTGTTGCATCAAAGTGATATTGTTGTTGTTGTTGTTGTTGTTGTTGTAATCGAGATCGCTTTGAAGGATATCGTCCACCGTTCAACGCATGGAAATACAATCGATTAATACCGTAAGTTTCCATTACCATATTTTAGTGAATCATTGTGTTAGTAACTTTGAGAATTATAAGAAAAATCGGTTTCAGATTATGTGTCTAGCCGTGGATTTGAATCGGGAAGTTGCCGCTGTGATCCCCAGTCACGCATCCCATCCCAAAATATATGTGACGTGTCTGAATGTCGCTGTGCAATGCGAAGAAATTCGAGATGGTGAATTTCATGAGGCACAAGTTCTTTACTATGAAGATGTTTATTTGAAGGTGTTTTATAATGCTGATGGCTTATATGGCGAGGCGCTGTTTGACAACTACGGGGACGAGCAATATTGGTTAAATAGACATACGCGGCAAAAAACATTCTTTTTAGATCTTAGTGATGTTGACGATGATGATTATCGTTTAGATGTCGATTATAATAATATATATCATCTGCACAGTTTGACGGATCCAAAAAGTGTGGTTTGGCGGAAATGTGTCAATGCGGAACAAATAGACTATATCGCAGTTAATAATAATGCGATATCGGGGATTAACGTTCGTGATAATGCAGTTCAGGTTGATGAGTCTGATTTTGATACGACTGTGCCCGCGCAACTTGATGCGTTCTTTACTGATGCTGATTTATTTATTGAAATCATTGACAATGCATTCTTCACGAACGATATCGACGATGCTATATTCAACGATGATGTTATCGAGTGGGATATTTAAGTATAGTGAACATTACTGTGAGGATTATCATATAGATTGCGAACTGTTAGCATGCACCATCAATGATATTCTAGCTCAGGCCTGTCCAGGGATTTGCTCGCACGAGCAGCCGCGAGTTGCTCTTCGCTCTCAGAGGCACCGCGCCAGGCCCAAGAGCGAAAGGGCTTCTTGATGGGGGAATCTGTGAACGCCACTATCCCCACTCTTTTACGGCTGCCGCTCTTGCCGTCGCTCTTGCCTTCGCTCGCAACCACCCGCGGCTGTTCTTCGAGGGCAAGAGCAAAAGTTGGACAGGCCTGTTCTAGCTGATGCTCGTGGGAAAAAATGTTAAATTATATTCTTTTAATTTTAAATAAAATTTCTTAAACGTATATTATTTCACCATTTTATTTATCCATCTTCCTCCTCGCCACCTAATTCTAAGATTCGACGTTTCTGAATTCTTGCTGACGCCTCATAATTTTATTTCGTTCTTCGCGCCACCAAATGACTTCATCACATGCTGGTGTCTGGGGGGAGTTAGATTTCGTGAGATCGTGCGATACGCCGCGACGTTAAGATTGAAAATCATTTTTGAAAAAAATTGATAGCTTTAAAATAAAATGTGGTGGTGGTGGTGGTGGGGGAAAGCAATTACGCCTCTATTTAAGCCAGTCTCCCGGACGCTATTCAATCAATCAATCGCTCAGTAGTCTCAGTGACTTTCGACGTAACAAATAGTGCTCTGAAAAAAAAATGTACAGTACCATTGATGAAATACTCGCTGGGTGAGGATTATTTCGTTCCGATCGTGCGAGATGCTGGTGTAGCTCCATGTGGGGCGAATATATATAATGACTGGTAAGGCGTAATTTTCACATCTCAACATTTTTATGTTTATTTCTAATACGAGTGGGCACTTTCATAGCTTTGATTGTTCTCTTAGTCCGCGCCAAGGATCACGTATCACGGTTAGAAGATACGCATTAACATCCATGGGTAGCAAATATTTGGAAATTAGAATCGGCGTAGGACCTATAGTCGATGTAGAAGTTCTTCTCGGCGACAATCATGGAAATCATCTCATATTATCATGGCATACATGGGGTGCGCTATTCGTCAGCCGTGAAACCATCGAAGAATGTGCACGATTCCCTGAACCAGACTTAATGCGGATTGATAATTTAACGGTGGAATTTTTTCGGATCTTTGATTCACCAATTATAAAGATTACACAATTAGTCCAGTGAAATTAGGATTTGTCTTCGGAATAAATCCCAGCAAGCTAAATTTTGGTATGGGCCTTTATTTGGACGTTTTAAACAATATGTCAAAAGTCCCCATCGATCTGAGTGCCGCAAAAAATTTTACAGAGGGTTGAAAAAAAATTACAGTTTTTCGCGAATATCTCGTTATCTAGCAGTTTAGCGACAAAAATAGGTCTCACACAATTTATAACCTAGGAAATTCTCTACAAAAAAGGTTGTATGAGTTTTTTTCGTAGTAGTAACCATTTTCATGTGTGCCGGGTTACCAAATTTCAACCTCCATACTTTTGACAAGGGAAGATCCCGAACCCGGAAATTCAGAAAATTATGAAACTCTGTAAATATGTAGCGGAAGTCCTGCTGAGTACAACGCAATTTCGTTTGATGCCCAAATTCACTCCAAGAGGGTGCAATTGACCCCTGAAATTTTTTTTACTTTGTATTATTACTCGCGAACTGTACGAGATAGAAAAAAAGTGTTCAGGAAAAAGTTACTTCTCTTAATTAGGACTAACATTTGGTAAATTATAGTTCTTAGAGTTCTTACGGTTCGTGAGTAATAACACAAAATCGGAAAATAGCCGGATTTTCAGGGGTCAATTTCACCCCCTTCGAGTGAACAAATTTAAACTTTAATCTTTGGGGATAAGTAGAGGATATATAGGTATGTATTACTCAATTTTTGTTACTGCCCAAATTCACTCTAAGAGGGTGAAATTGACCCCTGAAAATCCGTTTTTTTTTTATTTTGTGTTATAACTCACGCACCGTAAGAACTGTAAGAACTATAATTTACCAAATGTTAGTCCTAATTAAGAGAAGTAACTTTTTCCTGAACACTTTTTTTCTATCTCCTACAGTTCGCGAGTAATAAAAAAAAATAAAAAAAAATTCAGGGGTCAATTGCACCCTCTTGGAGTGAATTTGGGCAGCAAACGAAATTGCGTTGTATTCAGCAGGACTTCCGCTACATATTTACAGTTTCATAATTTTCTGAATTTCCGGGTTCGGGATCTTCCCTTGTCAAAAGTATGGGGGTTGAAACTTGGTAACCCGGCACACATGAAAATGGTTACTCCTACGAAAAAAACTCATACAACTTTTTTTGTAGAGAATTTCCTAGGTTATAAATTGTGTGAGACCTATTTTTGTCGCAAAACTGCTAGATAACGAGATATTCGCGAACAACTGTTATTTTTTTTTCAACCTTCTGTAAAATTTTTAGCGGCACTCGGATCGATGGGGACTTTTGACATATTGTTTAAAACGACCAAATAAAGGCCCATACCAAAATTTAGCTTGCTGGGATTTATTCCGAAGATTGGGCAGATTTCTGTCTAATTTCACTGGACTAAATGTGATAATACACTGTATTTCACACTGGACACAGCAACATTTTTATTTAATCTTCAGCCATGTATAGAGTATATGTATCCGCGGATGTATCAAACTGCAGAAGATGCGAGAGTAAAATTTAAAATTTTTGTTAACGTGTTGCAGCAGAGCGATGTTGCCTGCGAAACATTAGATACGCGTCGTGCTGCTAAAATCATACGTGATAGTGAATATTACGATGAGGATTATCTTGTAGATTGTGAACTGTTAGCATGTGCCATCAATGATATTGTAGCTAATGCTCGTTGGAAAAAAAAGTTCAATTATACAGGGTGTCGCAAAATGCTGCGGTTCCTTAAAGGGGTTGATTCGGGGGGTGATTGCAAACAACTTTTTCCTTTGCGAAAATGCCCTCCGAGGTTTCGTTAACGAGATATTAATAAAAAGCACCGACCAATCAGAGCGCGAGTCTTCCGCTGGACCGAGCCGCGCTGCGACTACGAACAAGCAAGGCGGCATGCATCGAAGGAAATTGCGTAGAATGGCAAATGAAAAAGACGTAACAAAAAATCGAACCTTTTGCCATGCTTTGTTTGCCATTTAAAGTGAATAATGAATAAAGGATAAATGGATGAAAATCACGTGTAACGTAAAAAGACGAATACACATTTTTTTTAGAAGATTCGAAAATAATAATTATTTGAAGTGGGAGGATAAGGAATACGTAAAATTCCTTGTGTTAATAACATATCCACGAAAAGGTAATGTAACAGGAAATTAACGAAAAGTGATCGTAGTTCGTTATTGTGATAAAAATCCGTAACTCAATAACGGCCAGCACTGTTGCTGCTAACGAATAAGTCTGTTTAAAAAGGCCGAATAAATATTTTCGTACGAGAATTTTGAGAATTACCGCCGGAAATAAGCCATAGCTTGCGTTAAATTTAAAAATGAATGAACACCATTAAAGTAACTAAAACTCACCCTTGTAGAAAATTCACCTGCAACTTGAAAACTTGTGTCACTGGGTCACTGAACCGATCCTGGTCATCGATGGACGAGCCCAGTGCACAGCTGATCCCAGGTATACGACACTACCCAAAGTTAAGGGTCGCAATGTCAGGTGCGTCCAGGTCAACGTACCGAATATTCACTTCACTGCACGGCTACTAACACTGATCACTTAATTTACTTTTCATGGAACGTGTTGTTCTTACGTTATAAAAATTGGTGGAAATGAATTTTTACTTCGCGTTCGGAGCCGTGGGTAATCCCCGCGCAAATTCTCACGCTGCAGCACTTGCGTCCTCGTTGTTCGGGGGGTACACCCAGAACATCGCGTAATACTCTTGAGCAGAGAACATTTGTCTGCGACGCGATTGCTGACTGCTGACTGACAAGATTTTTTCCAAACGACTTCTTCTACCCCCAAATAGTTTCTCTCGTTCCATTATGAGTTGACCCCCACCAGGCCAAGAGGCTTCAGGTAAAAAGAAGCCAGCACATTTTCGGAACACACGTGTTTTGCAGAAGTGCAACGAAAACTTTCACAAAAGCCCGCGCTCCGTCCTTCTACTGCCAATGTACCCATTGCTTCGAGATAGAAAACAGACACCACGTGTATCGGTTCGAAAGGGTCCGAAGGGAAGAGACGCAGAAAGTCTTCGAGTTGCTATAAAGAAGAAAATGCATACCATTCCTGTTTCCCCTTTCTGACACCCTGAGTTCACGTCTGCTACGAGGCGGAACCAATTAAGTCATAAATTATCCGAAACTGTAGGAAACCGTTCTCTACCGCCGACTTTCGGGACAATACGGTCATAAACCGCGACCCTGGCGAAATGCTCTGGCTGATCAGCCTGATTAATTTTGGAGAACTAGAAATTACAGAGTATTATCCAGCATCAATACGTCTCGCGGAGAGACACAGGAAAAGAAGGGATAGTGCGCTGACTGCGCGTAGTCCCGCCTGCTTCGTCCTACCCTCAAATTAAAGACGGATCCCTTATCTCTCGAGTATAAACAAGTGCTCGAATTTCAAAACACAAGCACGCGTCGACGTATTCCGAATACGTCGACGCATGCTTCTGTTTTGAAATTCGAGCGCGTGTTTAGACACGAGAGATAAGCAGGCCCGATTGGTTACCTTGGGGAGGAGATAAGGTAACCAATCGGGCCTGCTTATCTCTCGTGTCTAAACACGCGCTCGAATTTCAAAACAGAAGCATGCGTCGACGTATTCGGTGCGAGAGAAGGTGGGCCTTGGGGAGGAGATATTGCTGTGAAGAGGGCCTATTCACGACAGCGGCCATTTGGGAGGGATGCAGGGCAGATTGGTTAGTTTGGGGCCAATCGGACCTCAAGCCCACAGTCTCTCGCACCGAATACGTCGACGCGTGCTTGTGTTTTGAAATTCGAGCACTTGTTTATACTCGAGAGATAAGGGATCCGTCTTTAATTTGAGGGTAGGACGAAGCAGGCGGGACTACGCGCAGTCAGCGCACTATCCCTTCTTTTCCTGTGTCTCTCCGCGAGACGTATTGATGCTGGATAATACTCTGTAATTTCTAGTTCTCCAAAATTAATCAGGCTGATCAGCCAGAGCATTTCGCCAGGGTCGCGGTTTATGACCGTATTGTCCCGAAAGTCGGCGGTAGAGAACGGTTTCCTACAGTTTCGGATAATTTATGACTTAATTGGTTCCGCCTCGTAGCAGACGTGAACTCAGGGTGTCAGAAAGGGGAAACAGGAATGGTATGCATTTTCTTCTTTATAGCAACTCGAAGACTTTCTGCGTCTCTTCCCTTCGGACCCTTTCGAACCGATACACGTGGTGTCTGTTTTCTATCTCGAAGCAATGGGTACATTGGCAGTAGAAGGACGGAGCGCGGGCTTTTGTGAAAGTTTTCGTTGCACTTCTGCAAAACACGTGTGTTCCGAAAATGTGCTGGCTTCTTTTTACCTGAAGCCTCTTGGCCTGGTGGGGGTCAACTCATAATGGAACGAGAGAAACTATTTGGGGGTAGAAGAAGTCGTTTGGAAAAAATCTTGTCAGTCAGCAGTCAGCAATCGCGTCGCAGACAAATGTTCTCTGCTCAAGAGTATTACGCGATGTTCTGGGTGTACCCCCCGAACAACGAGGACGCAAGTGCTGCAGCGTGAGAATTTGCGCGGGGATTACCCACGGCTCCGAACGCGAAGTAAAAATTCATTTCCACCAATTTTTATAACGTAAGAACAACACGTTCCATGAAAAGTAAATTAAGTGATCAGTGTTAGTAGCCGTGCAGTGAAGTGAATATTCGGTACGTTGACCTGGACGCACCTGACATTGCGACCCTTAACTTTGGGTAGTGTCGTATACCTGGGATCAGCTGTGCACTGGGCTCGTCCATCGATGACCAGGATCGGTTCAGTGACCCAGTGACACAAGTTTTCAAGTTGCAGGTGAATTTTCTACAAGGGTGAGTTTTAGTTACTTTAATGGTGTTCATTCATTTTTAAATTTAACGCAAGCTATGGCTTATTTCCGGCGGTAATTCTCAAAATTCTCGTACGAAAATATTTATTCGGCCTTTTTAAACAGA
The DNA here is from genome assembly GCA_946251845.1 of Andrena fulva. NCBI lineage: Eukaryota > Metazoa > Arthropoda > Insecta > Hymenoptera > Andrenidae > Andrena > Andrena fulva. The sequence continues at coordinate 14,874,099 of OX276333.1, read as the reverse complement.
CTTATTCGTTAGCAGCAACAGTGCTGGCCGTTATTGAGTTACGGATTTTTATCACAATAACGAACTACGATCACTTTTCGTTAATTTCCTGTTACATTACCTTTTCGTGGATATGTTATTAACACAAGGAATTTTACGTATTCCTTATCCTCCCACTTCAAATAATTATTATTTTCGAATCTTCTAAAAAAAATGTGTATTCGTCTTTTTACGTTACACGTGATTTTCATCCATTTATCCTTTATTCATTATTCACTTTAAATGGCAAACAAAGCATGGCAAAAGGTTCGATTTTTTGTTACGTCTTTTTCATTTGCCATTCTACGCAATTTCCTTCGATGCATGCCGCCTTGCTTGTTCGTAGTCGCAGCGCGGCTCGGTCCAGCGGAAGACTCGCGCTCTGATTGGTCGGTGCTTTTTATTAATATCTCGTTAACGAAACCTCGGAGGGCATTTTCGCAAAGGAAAAAGTTGTTTGCAATCACCCCCCGAATCAACCCCTTTAAGGAACCGCAGCATTTTGCGACACCCTGTATTCATTTAATTTTAAATATATATTCTTAATCATATATTATTTCTACATTTTATTTACCCGTCTTCCGCCTCCTTCTCTCGCCACCTAATTTTAAGATTCAGAATTTCTGCTGACGCCGCATAATTTTATTTCGTTCTTCGCGCTATCAAATGATGTCACCCTGCACGGCTGCTCCAGAGAATCAAATTACGCGTAATCGCGCGATACGCTGCGATGTTAAATCGGAACGCTTTAGAATGCTGCATATTTGTTTGAAAAAATATGTGTGTTTTCTACATAATGGTTCGCTGGATTATTGATTAAAAATTATTATTTCTCTGCGTTTGGGGAAAAAGTATCTGTTGGTTTGGAAAAAGTATTCCGGCGGCGGATTTGGTTTAGAAAAAATATTTGGGGAAGAAAAATTTCTGGGGCCGGATCGAGTCTGAAAAATCCTTTTCATACAAGACCCGGCCCCAGAAATTTTTTTAGAGGGAGGGGACGACCCTCTGAAAATTTTCCAGCGGCGGGTCCAGTCTGGAGAGGTCCCCGCGACGGCTCGGCCTGGACTGATCCCCTCCATGATTGCGGCTTCCCCACTCCGCGGCTCATGCGCGCGGAATCGGTCTTCCACTCCCCGCTCCCCCCGCACCCATGTTTCCCTCCACCGCACTCCCCCGCGCGCCCTCACACCCCCCGCCACCGCGCTCCCCTCAGAGGACCTGAGTTGGAACTCTCCTGGCCTTACTACTCAAGGCCTCTTCCGTTAGGGGGAGGGGGACGCGTCGAGGTACATACAGCGATGCCTCGCTTAATAGCGAGGATAGCTATTTCTTAGATAAGGACGCCACTCGGAATCGTGGGTCGGCGGCGGGCTCCGGACGCGGAGCTCCGTCGCAGACTCCCGTGAGGAGGAGTGAGCGTCTTAAAAGACTGGGGGACGGGGCGGCGACGAGCACTCGCCGCGACGCCTCGAGGTCCCCGATCCATCGCTAAAGCGATGATAGTACTACCGGACCTCTTGCACCGGGGACAGGACGCACCCTGCCCCCAAGGACCGGCGGGGATGACGAAGACGCGATGTCGGCGGGGGGCCCTGAGTCCGAGGCACCGGACTCCTGTGCTTCCGACGGCACCAGCGAGGTAGAGGAGGAAGGGGTCCTGCTCAACGAGGCCCAGGCCAGGGAGCTGGAGTTCCAGCGGGTGCGGGGCGACCAGCTGCAGGATATGGTCGAATCCCTGCAACGAGATAACGTCCGCCTCGTCCAGGAGCTGGCGCTTGCCAAGAAGGAGCTGCGAGACGCGGCCCCCGCACGGGACGAGGCTCTCTCCCGCAAGATGGAGCTCATTAGCGAGCTCAGAGCGGAGGTACGCGACCTAAAGGCTAATCTAGAGAGGAACCGGAAGGAAGGACGTGCAGGCGCTGCCATCCCTGCGTCGAGGGAACAATCGACGCAACGGGGAGCGGCGCGGGGCGCGACGTCGCTTTCGGCGAGTTCTTCTGTCGCGCCGCAACAGATGGAGTTCGTCCAGCGCTCGGTGCGCTTCTTTGAAAAGTTCTCCACCGAGCTGGAGTGTGTGTGCGGCGTCGTGGTCGCCCTGGGCGAGAGGCTTGCCGCTCTGGAGGGTGGCCACGCAGGGACTGCCGTTATGTCCGCACTCGAGCACCCTGGGACATCGGGAGGGGAAGCTCCCGCCCTCGGGAGTGCCCCTATCAGGGGCAAGAAGAACAGCAAGAAGGAGGTGCGAGTTGCGCCCCCTCAGGAAATAGAGACGGAGACCGGCGATTCGACCAGGATAAGAGCTCCGGAGACTCCGGTGTTGTCATGGGCCCAGGTCACCGGGCGACGCGGGAAGAAAAACGCGAGAGAGACCGCCGCTGGGTCGTCGACCTCCCGATCCGGCGCTTCAACTGCGCCGAGGGAAAAAGACCAGCAACCGTCGAGGGTTGCGAGGCCTCGCCTGCCGCGGGTGCCGCGCGGCGCGGCTGTCGGCGTCATGGCCGAACAGGGCAGGAAGTCTGAGTTCGCGGGGGCGGTTGCTGCCGCGATGCAAGCGGTGGACCTCGAGCCCCTGGGGATTGCTGCACTCCGCCCCAAGCGGGCTGCGAGCGGGGCCCTAATATTCGCTGTACCGGGAGAGAACTCCCAGGCGAAGGCGGATGCTCTGGCGGGCGCGTTGCAGGCCGCCACATCGGGCAAGGGGGTGCGGATCACCCGCCCCCAGAGATGGGGTCAGATACGCGTCCAGGGCCTGACAGAGTTCGCGACTCCCATGACAGTGAGGGGAACCCTGGCCACGGCTGGGGGTGCGCGCCGGACGACGTGCGCGTCGGCGAGTTCCGGCGAGACAACGCCGGGTTGTTCTCGGCGTGGGCGCGGGCGCGGGCCCCGTTGGGCGGGATCGCTAAGATCTTGAGGATCTGGGAGATCCGGGTCGGTTTCCTCACGGCGAGGGTGAAGCTGCTTCGGCGGAGGGCCTTGCAGTGCCACCGATGCCTCCTGTTCGGGCACGTGCAGCGCACGTGTCCGTCTGACACCGATAGTAGCGACTGGTGTTACCGGTGCGGCGTTACGGGACATAAGGCCGTGGATTGCGAGGCAGCGTTGAGCTGCCCGAGCTGCACCGCGACCGGGCTACCTGGTGGGCACCGCATGGGGGGTGCGGCGTGTCGTAGGCCGACGACAACCGCGGCCAGTGCGTGAAAGAAAGACCGGGCCAGGGATAGGAGGAAGAGGAGCGGACTGGAGCTCCCCCCCCCCCAGCAAAAGGAAGGGAGGAAACCGGTACCGCAGCACCGGGCATCTGCCCCGGCGACCGTCACGGCGGAGCCAATGGAGCTTGTTACCATCGCGGGCACAAGCAAGCGTCCTAGGAAGACCAGCGGGGACAGGGAGGAGCAGACCTACTCGACCTCCCCGCCGAGGGGCCAGCGTAAAAGATCCAAGACGGGTGGGGACGCGAGACCGGCGACCTCGGGCTCCGAGGCGAGCGAGGAGAGCGCCGACGAAGAGATGCTCGAGGGGGCTGCCGAACCCGAGTCTCCGGTGACGACGCAGTTGGCGGAGGTGGCGACGACGGTGGCGTTGATACACGCCCCGCCCGCGCCCCCGCCGATTCGGGAACGAGTGAGGAGACCGCCGAGCATAGACCGCCGACACCGGTCGTGGAGAGTAACGTGGGGCCATCGTTTGCTTCAGCCTCGCCCTCCCCAGACTATTCGCCTTCAGGCGAGAAATGGGAGGTTGACGAGGTCGAGAAGACAGAAGAGAAGACTGCGGAGGACACGCCGCGCGATACTTGCGCGGATCCCCGGGGCTCGACGGCCGCGGATGGAGCGGGTGACGACGACGATAGCGTCATTGTCGTCTCGTCCGAGGAGGACGATGACGACGAGCGCGCCATGGGTCCGAAAATATCGGGAGTCGACCCGCATGGCGTTGTTGAGGAGTGTGATCTGGACCCGGGCGGAAGGCCATGCTGCGGTGACGACCGTGTGTACAGCAAGGACGAGTACACGTCGGACTCGGGGCTGGTATGGCTTATGAGGGGCGAAATCGAGCCTACCGGGCGGTTCGAGAACGCCGTTGACCTCTGGTGGGACGAACTTGCCGGGAAACGCAGCGATAATAAAAAATGGTCGGGCCGCGTTGTGTATGCGGGCACATGGTCCAGGTGCGTCGTCTTTCGGTGCCCCGCCCCTGGCGGGAAAAGTAGGGCCGTAGACCTGGCCAAGGCCCTGGAGGAACTCGTGAAGGGGAAAGGGGCCGTCGTCTCCGCGGCTGGGCCGGTACCGCCCAGGATGCGGACGGATCTGCGGCCGCCCATTGCCAGGAACGCGACCAAGAGAAATGGGTATTGGCTCAAGCTCCGGCAAGCGTACGCGGCCTTTGTGGCCGAGGCGCTGGCCAAAGAAAAGAAGGAGCTAGAGAGGCGGAAGGCGGAGAATCGCGACTCCGGGGTGTCCTTCGTGAAGAAGGGCGCCAAACTTTTCGGTTAGGGTGGCTGGGGTTCTTGGCGACAAGGTGGGGGGAGGTGCGCAGGGATTAGCGGGATTGGGGAGGAGATTTCTCCAATTCTGGTCCCTACCTGCGCACAGTGTTCGGGTTTTCGACGGGGGGGGGGGGGGGTATGGGGTGGGGGGTGTCGGCAGCGTGCGGTCGGCGGGGGGCTTTTGGGTTTGGGATTTATCCCCCCATCCCTCCCCCTGGCCGCTCGCCGCCGGCGCCTCCCACCCCACGGCGAAGCTAATCTTCGCATGGCGCGAGAGGTGACCGTGGGGGGGTTCGGTGGACCTGGGTTATGCCCCGGGCCCGTTCCCTCCCGTGCAGTGCGCTTGGGGCGGCTGGCGGCCCCGGAGGGCTGTGGGGGAGGCGAGCGGGGGCTCGCTGAACCTAGTAGAAGCAGCCGGGGATGAGGGGAGATGCTGGCGTGTAACCCGCAGCGTCGCCCCGGTGTTAGTTGGGAATCACCCGGGGAGCTTCTCTCCCCCTTGGGAAAGTGCCTACTTTTTTTTTTTTTTCTTTGACGTGGAGAAATCCCTAACGGATACCCCGCCCCCCGGGGGAGGGACGGGGTTATGTGGGACTTGCACCCACTAAAACTCCACGGTGGTTGTCCTCGGGCGCGGAGTCGCGCGCTCGAGGGGGAGGACTTTCTGCGGGAGCAAACTAGCGATTCATCCGCTACCCCCCCCTCAGCGCAGTGCAAATTCCGCGCTCAACAGCCCCGCGGGGCAGTGCGGGGTCTTCCCAAAACTCCGGCGACGCGAGACGAACCACGCGTCCGCGTCGCCACTTCTGGGGGGGGGGGGGGGGGGGGGGTCGCATGATGTTGTGGAGGGGTGAGCGTGCCTCCCGGCACCCCCACCTGGCGACCGACCGCGTCGATCAGTGACACGGACGCGGCCCGAAGGGTCACGGCCGGGCGGGGAGGCGCTACTAGGTCATATGGTCAATTGACCGCCGCACTCACCCTTTACCTACTCGACCGCCTTCCTGGGGAGCGCGCTAAAAACAGCGCCAGATGGTCGACTGCTCCCCGGGGGGGGGGGGGGGGGGGTTTGACACGAGGACACCCCCTGATCGTATCTCCGCCGTCGCGCATCGCGCCCTGCCACGACGCGACGCCGACGGCAACTCGTGGCATCGCCACGCCTTCCCGAGGCGGCACTGACAAGGGCACCTCTGACCCGGGGTAATGCCGACGGGGAGCGGGGGTGACGCACGAAACTACGTCACCGCCCTACCTCCCCCGGCCCCGGGTCGTCTCCTTCCCCTCCTCCTTCCGGCACTCCGAGGGGCGGCTATGCGGGACGGATGCCCGGTGCGGATCCGGTCCCGCTCGGCCTCCTCCTTCTCTTCCATTACCGTCTCCGCAAAAGCGGAGACGGCCCTCCAACACTCCCGGTCTCCCGCCATCCGACGCATGACCGACGGCAGCGAGAGATCGGGGCCCAGCTGCGCCTCGAGGACACGCCGATCGTCCACCCACTCCTGGCATCTAGCCAGGGCGTGGTCGGCCGTGTCCTCGTCGCTCGAGTCGCAGCTGAAGCACTGCGACGACTCCTCCCGCCCTATGCGACGCAGGTATGTGCCGAAGCAACCGACACCTGTTATGACCTTCGTCAGGCGGAAGGTCAGCCTGCCAGATCACGGACGGCGGAATAAACTTCCGCCTCCATCTCCGCGAGCAGGTGGAATGGGGGGGACCCAGCCAAAGCGGACAGTTCGGCGTGTGACACCGTGCGATACGCTCGCACGGATCGGAGGACCGCCTGGCGGTGAACCCTTGCCAAGAGCTCACGCCCGACGCGGCAGTCCTCCAGGTCGCCGGCCCATATAGGCGCGCCGTACAGCGCCATGGACCGGACGACCGTCACATATAGCCGCCGAACCCCCTCCTGTGGTCCACCCAGGTTGGGCATGATTCGCCTGAGGGCGAATACCTGCTTCTCCAACCTGGGGGCAAGGGCTTTGAAGTGGCGCGTGAATCGCCAGTAGGTGTCCAGGGTCAGACCGAGATACTGCATCTCTCGGCCGACCCTGATGCAGGCGTCTCCGATCCTCAGGGACGCTCCGTTGGGGACACCGCTCCCAACCCTGTCCGCGAGCCACATCGCCTCGGTTTTCTCCAAGGCGACTCGCAGACCGAGCGTCCCGATCGAGGCTATTACGCGCCGCAGCGCTTCCTCGGCGAGGCTGATCGCCTCCCTCCAATTTTGCCCGGAGGCCACCACCAGGGTGTCGTCGGCATAGCACACCAACGACACCCCCAGCGATGGCATCACGACCCGCAGTACCGCGTCGTAGGCGAGGATCCACAACAGGGGCCCTAAAACGGACCCCTGCGGGACCCCGCGGTACACATATGTCACCCCGTCGCCCTCCCGGCCGACGTACGAGACCACACGGCCGTGGAGAAAGTCCCAGACCAGGCGGCGAAGGTAGAGCGGGACGTTGTGATACAACAACGCCCGCTCGATCGCCGCCCAGGAGACGGTGTTAAAGGCGTTGGCGATATCCAGTGACACCGCCACGCCCACACCGCCCCCCTCGACCGCCCGGCGCGACAGCGATCGTACCATCTGGATGGCATCGATGGTCGATCGCTGCCGCCTGAAGCCGTATTGGCGGTCTGACAGGTCCGGGCCCACGGCCTCCAGGTGCTCGCACAGGCGGGCAGCTATTACTCTCTCGAGTAGCTTGCCCGCCTCGTCCAGGAGCCAAATCGGTCGATACGCCGAGGTTGACTCCGCGGATCTACCGGGCTTCCGGAGGAGAACCAACCTCGCCTCCTTCCAGGCTGGGGGGTATCTGCCGGTCTTCAAGACGGCATCGAACAACCGCTTGAGACCGGCTCCTAGGGCGCTCAAAGCGCAGGCCCACACTCGCCCGGGCACACCGTGGGGACCGGGAGCCGCGTTCCTCTTGCGCATGCGCGCCACAACGGAAGCGAGCTCCTCGTCGCTGACCCCAGGGGCGTCGGAGGTGTCCGCGCCCCTGTCCAACCACGGATCTCCGGACTCGTCGGCGCCACCGTCCCCGTGTACCGGGGGAGGGGGGAACAGTGCCTCTAGAACTTGTTCTAGGAGCCGGGGATCGAGGCCCTCCGTGACCGGGGGCGCCCAGGGTCCGAGTTTTATGGACACGGCCCTGTATGGACGCCCCCACGGATCCTCGTTGAGGGTCGCGGCGAATTCCCGACAGGACTGATCTTTTGCCCGGGCTATGGCCCCCCGAAGTTCGCGGCGCGCCGCCGCAAAGGCGGAGCGCAGCTCAAGGAGCCGTTCCCCCGAGACCCGTCGTCGATCTTGACGACGGGCCTTGGTATACTGGCGTCTGGCCACGAGATTTGCCGCGCGGAGTTCCGCGATCTCGGCCGACCACCAGTACACCGCCTTCCGACCCCCACCCGGCGGCCCGGTCCACGGCATAGATGCGTCGCAGATAGACTGCATCGCGCCGCGGAACCAGAGCGCGCCGGCAACGGGGTCATCCAGCACGTCGCCCGGCAACGGAGGCCAGGCGACGATGGAGGAAGCGAGTAGGGCCGCGTCAACATCAAGTTGTTTGAGCGCCCATCGCGGGGGATGCCTTCCGACTCGGGTAGGCGGCGGGGGAGCGGAGGTGGCCAGCATCACGTACATGTGGTCTGACGCCGGCTCACAATCCTCCGCCACCCAGCAGTTCGACGTTTTTGCGGCGGCCGCGGGGTTAACCCAGATCAAGTCGATAACCGACTCGCCCCGCGGGCCGCGGTACGTCGTAGCTGCGTAGGGGTTCTTTAGAGAGAACCCCATCGCGGCCGTCCACTCGAGTAGCACCTCGCCCCTGGAGTCCGTTCTGGGAGCGCCCCACTCAATCGCGTGAGCGTTGAAGCCTCCCAGAAATACGGCCGGCTCGGCACTCTGAGGGGCGATAAAAGCCCCCACCTCGTGCAGCCGGTCCTCAAACTCCGGGACGGAAAACCTCGGTGCGAAATAGCATCCTACCACGAGGAAACCCCCCCACTTAACGGCCGTCCAGCCGCTGCCATGTCGGGCGACCGAACACGGCAGGGCTCCCCGTTCCACCCCCCACGTCATCGCCACCTGCCGATCCGGATTCGTGGACCGAAAACATCGGTCCGGAAGCGGACACGGCTCGGTGGCGACGACCAGCCCGGCCCCCAACTCCAGGCGAGCCTGCTCAAGCAGGTCGTGCGCTCGCATGGAGTGGTTTAGATTGGTCAGCAGGATCGGTGGGCCTCAGGGCATTACAAAGCCCTTTCTGCGGCCTCCACCTGATCCTGCTGGGGCCGAGCTGCAGCCCCCGTTTGCTCGGGGGCCACGACGTCGTTTTCCGTGGCGTGGGAGACAAGCTCCCCGCCGTATGACGCGGCGATCGACTGCGCGAGGAGAACAGCCTCCTTGGCGCCGATCGCCGTCTCCACCTCCCCGGTTGTAACCGCGGGGGGGAGGGTCGCCTTCCTGGCCTTCAAGAAGGCCTCTCTTCCCTCGGGTCGTGGACCGCTAAGGGGGAGCACTGGGCTGCTCCCCCTCTCCTTCTTCTTCCTCGACCCCTTCCGGAGAGAGCCCCCGGGTGAAGACGGCGTCGAGAGCGCGTCAGCCGAAGCCCCCGGCTCCCCGCCGGCCTTGCGCTTGCCCGCGCCGGACTTGGCCGCCGAGGTGCAGGCCAGCACATCGGTCTCCATGGTCTTGGCGGGCGCGGCCGGGCAAGCTACCGCAGCAGCGGACGCGGACATGGGCGCAGACAGGGGGGGCGGCGGCGCCGCTCGGGACGCCGCCGATGTGAAGGGACCAGCACCCCCGGGAACACCCCCTCCCCTAGCTCTCCTCCTCCCTGCTGACGACGCAGGAGGGGGCCGACAGGCGGGGCCCCCCATCCGGTGCTCGCCCGGCAATCCCGCGCCGGTGCACAAGGGGCAGCTGGGGACGGCGACGCAGTGTCGCGCCACGTGTCCCTCCACCCCGCACCGGTAGCAGAGGAGGCGTCGGCTCTCCGGGCTGGAGCATTTGGCCTGAACGTGGCCAAACTCCAGACACCGGAAGCACTGTAGCCTCCTCTGCGCGAGCGGCGTCACTCGGGCGGCGAGGGAGTTGATCGCTATCCGCCCCACCTTAACGAGCCCGGACGCCGCCGCCGCGGGAGCGCGAACTCAGAGGGAGAAAAGTCCCGCCGCTTCTCCCCGACCGTGACGTCAGCCGACGAGCACCCCCCCCCCCCCCCGTGTCGCGACGCTGGCGCGAACCGCGTCCTCGGACGCCAACTCCGTCAGGTCGCAAACCCTGAATTCCGCCATCTTCTGGGGGCAGCGCACCTTAATCCCGCTGCCCCCCAGCTGTTCCAACAGCTTGGCATTCAGGGCCGCGGCCTTGGCCGAGCCCTGGGCCCCCGGGATTTCGAGGACGAGCTCCCCGGTGACGGCGCGCCTCGGCCGCATCGAAGCGATGCCGAGGTCGGCGACCTTGATCGCCGCCATCGCGCCGGCGACCCGCGCGGAGAAGTCCATCTCTCCCCCAGCCGGAGCGGTGATTGCCACCGCTGCGGATCTGGGGGCGCGCGGGATCGCAACCGGGGCTCTCCCGGGAGCGCCCGACCGCTGGGGAGCCGGCGCCACCGCGCCCCCCCCCCCGCACCGCCGTCACTGCGTCGCCACTCGCGGCCGCCGCCGCCGCCCTCCCGGCTTTGCAACCCACCACCTGGGCCCACGTGCCCTGCGGCGCTGCCGGGGTGGCGGAAACTCGGGTCGGCACCGCCGGCACCGGGGCCATCACCGCCGCCGCCCTCTTCTTTGCGGCCCTTGCGGCAGGACCACTCGACCGCGCAGCCGGAGGAGGAGCCGCGGCCTCACCCCTCGCCGCAGCGCCCGCCACCGTCCCCCCAGGCACGATGGGGGCCGCCAGGTCTCCCGCGCCCAGCCCCGGCAAGCGCCGGTGTACGGGCAGGGGGAACCGGAGGGGGCACAGCCCCCCCCCCGCACCAGGGAAGGCAAACATACAGGGAGGGGGAATAATTCCCCCCACCCCACCCGCGGGCTTGTCCGCCGACGGACCAGCGGGACGGCGCTCGCGCCCCCCTTCTTCTTGCTGCGGGCCGGAGCCACGACCACGCTCGCGTATGACAGCCCCCCGCCAATCCCGGCCCATTTCTGGGCCAGAGCAGACGGCGGGTCGGCCGGTCTCGGCGTCGGGGTCGGGGTCGGTCCCCCGCGGCCGATCACCTTCCCCAAGTGGAGGAGACGTCCCTCCACCCTCCTCACCAGCTCCTCCATGCGTTGCAGCACGGCGTCCCAGGGCTGCATAGCGGCCCCGGAGCCGGCATCGCGGGAGGAGTCCACCGGAGGCGGGTGGGAGGACACCACCCTTCTCCTCTTCTTCCCTTTACCCCCCGCCGGCGTCACGGGAAGGGGGGAGGGCCTCGCTGCCGCAGAGGGGCCCGGCACGGGAGCTACCTCCACCTGGACACAGGTCTCTGTCCAGGGGGGCAGGCACGAAGGCAGGAGCCCCTCGCGGGTGGGGATGGGCACGGCGGGACGGAACGACAGAGTCGGAGACTCTGTCACGTCCACGCCGGCCATAGAAGCGCGCGTCTCCAACTCTCGCTCCCCGCTGTGGAGGAATTCCCTCAGGGTGCGCGCCTGGTCCGTCAAGGCCTTGTTCTGCGTGGCGAGCTCATGCGAGCGCCGTTCCCACGCACCCTGGCGGAACACAACTTCCCGTGCCAGCTTGTCCGGGTTCTCCCCCCTCTCGGCCCTTCCGGTCAATTCGGCCGCCACGGCCGACGCACGACGGATGGCGATCCTAATCGCCCGTTTGTCGGTCGGCTTTAGATTCTTCGCCGCGCCGATAGTCGCGGCGACTGAATGCAGCTCACTCTGGGCCTGCCCGGCGAGACCGTCCACCGGCATCGTCTCGGCCCAGTCGCGGAGCTCCGCGCGGCCCGGAAGGGCCTTCATCCCGGGGCCGAGTCTGGGCGGGTCCGTCCACACACCCGGCTTCCAGCCCCTCTTACCGGGCGCGAAGCCCGGCCTCCGGCTGGCGTCGGTGTCGCCGCCGGACGACGGCAGAGGGACGTCCAGGCAGGCGTCCCCGGCGTCGCTCCCCCCAGGGGCACGGTCCTCCTCGGAAACGGAGTCGACCACGCGATGAGCAGCCCCGGCGCGACGCGGCGGCGCGGTAACGGGCTCTTCACCGCTGTCACCCCCCCCCCCCCCCAGTCGAGTTGCCGACCTCCATCGACGACACGGCGCCCCTCCTTGGGGGTCCCCGGGGATCGGAATCCCAGGCATTCCCACACACTCCCGCCCCCTCGTCGGAGGAGAGGACAACGGCGGCGCCGCCATGCCGCAACATCCCGTCGCAGCGCCGCAGCATCACCCGTGCCGCCTCCAACACTGCCACAGCGGAGTACTGCGGCGTCGGACGCGGCGGCGAAGTCGCCGCCAACGCGACGGAGGCCCCCGTCGAACTCCCCCCGGGGACCAGGGAGACAGCGTCCTGGTCGAGCCGACTGATCAAGTCGGCCACCTCACGGCACACCTCAATCGTGCCAGCCGCCCCGGTTGGTGGTCGAACCTCCACTACTCTCCTAACGTATGGGACGCCACGCGTGGTGGGAGGCGCCGGCAACGGCGCACCCCCGGCAGTCCCCCTACCCCCAGAGATAGCGCCGGAGCGCAGGGTCCTCAAAACTGGGGAGACGCAGCGCGCCTCCCCGACTGTGGAGGGGTGTTCCCCCGCTTCTGCCGCGGAGCGCTCGCCGCAGGAAGCGGCTGGCATGCCGCACCCGCTCGTCGCGCTCTCCAAAACTCCCTCCTCCCACAGACTAGCCACCCGCGAAACCGCGGGTGACAGCCTGCCCCGTGTTGCGGCCGGTGACCCGCACGTAGCGATCGTGTACCGGTCCGCTGGCGACGAAGTCCGGTTGTCGGCCGGAGGCGTTTTTACCCGGTCACCTCCCAGGAGTGTATAAAGGACACTGTCCTGTTCGAGAAAACCTTCCATGTGAGTCCCACGCGTGACCGTTTAGGAAGCTCGCACAACAGTAGAGGCGGCCTGCCGTTGTGAAGCCTGTGCCCGGGCCCCTAAGGGCGCGGGCTACAGCTGGAGGCGGCAGTACTCCAACCGGATCGCGGTTAGATGGAGCATACCCGCTCCACCCACGTGCCCCTCAGACACGAGGGAACACGTGCCCTGGCACCACCGCTGGCGCTCAGGGTTGGGGGTTTGATTATAGAGGTATTTCCCTACCTCGCGGCCCGACCGGTTAAGGCAAGACCTGCGGTCCGCACGGCTTCGCGTACCCTCAGGAGGTGTCTTCCCGAGGGGTCGTTGTTCCACCGCGCGGGCAACGGATCTCCCGGAAGCGATACGCTTCCAGGCTTCCCCACTAAGGCGGGAGGGGGGGTGCACCATAACTCCGGAGACACCCAGGGCTACTGCCCGACCCTTGGCGGGAGGCGTCCCGCCAGGGAGGACACCCTCCGGATAAATCCGAAGGGAACGCAAGTTGCCAAGTCCGCGTCCGCGTCCCCCAACGAGACCTTGTCTCGCGGGGACCCCGGGAGCACCAACTTGGAGGTGCGGTACATGGACTTTCCCCGGTCGGGCCCCCAACTTCGTCCAAATTCTCCGCTCCGGGCTGGTCCTGGATCCTCCCCACGCGGCCCGAAGGCCCGGGGGTACCACCAGAACCGGCAACCCGGTTGAGAGAACATGGAACCCATTGGGGTTCCCCAACGGCCATGCGCCGGCAAGCCGGCGGCCGAAGGGGTGCCGTTCCAGGGCATCCAGATCGTGCAATGATGGTCCGACTCCTCCCGTGAACGGCGCAATGCCGGGACACGGGCACGACCATTCGATCTGGATTCTTTGCTCCCAAGGGAAAGTGCCTACTCTGGCAAACGAGTCGGGATACCGGGGCTCTTGGAGGGAGGTCTAGCGGATGTATCGCTTGTTTGCTCCCGCGCAAGAACGACCTCTTTCCTTGCCTGTTCTCCCGGCTCTAGGCGGTAAATAAAAAAAAATAAAAAAAAGGAGTATCGACACCCCTGGCTAGATGCCGGGAATGGGTGGACGATCGGCGTGTCCTCGAGGCGCAGCTGGGCCCCGATCTCTCGCTGCCGACGGTCGTGCGTCGGATGGCGGGAGTGAGGAGGAGGCCGAGCGGGACCGGATCCGCACCGGGCATCCGTCCCGTTTCGGCGCTCCTAGGAGGAGGGGGCGGAGGAGATGACCCGAAGCCGGGGGAGGTAGGGCGGCGACGTAGCCGCGTCGCCCCCGCTCCCCGTCGGCATTACCCCGGGTCGGAGGGGCCCTTGTCAGGGCCGCCTTGGGGTGGAGTGGCGTTGCCACTAGTTGCCGTCGGCGTCGCGTCGTGGCTGGGCGCGACGCGCGACGGCGGAGTTTCGATCTGGGGGGTGCTCGTGTCAGAGCCCCCCCCCCCCCGGGAGCAGCCGACCATCCGCTGCTCCCCGGGAGCCGCGCTATAAGCGCTAGTTTTCACGCGCTCCCGCGGCAGGCGGTCGAACAGTTAAATGGTGAGTACGCCGGTCAATGGGGATCGCTCATTGCACTTTGTCGCGGCTCGGGGTGTCCGCCGGGCGTCTGGGTCCAGTCGCCGCTTGCGGCCCTCCCGAGTGCGGTGGCAGAAGAGCGATCCCCGGACCATATGACCTTGTGCCGCTTGCCCGCCCGGCCCCGCCGCACGTACAAGGTCCTCTATGAGAGCGGCAGAGGACCCCAGCATGCAAGAACTGTTCCAGAACCTCCAACAGACCATCGTTGGACAGATGGAACAACAACGGAAACAGGACGAAGCCCGCTGGCAACGGGGAGAAGTTATACGGCGAGAGAAGGAGACCCTGGAAAGAGCGGCGCGGGAGGCCCGAGAGGCAGCTTTCGAGGCCCGGTTGACCGAAATCGAAAACAGAGTCCAGGTTGTAGAATCTTCACTCTCTACGCCGAACCTGAGTACCCCGGTGGGCGGCGGCGCGGTTGTGTGGGGACCAGACGCGGTCATTAGTGCGAATAGTGTACAGTCCTTCGCCTCAGTCCCCGGGCCGACCACGTCCGTCGACCACCCGGTGCGGGAAACTATTCCACTGCCGGTCAGTGATCGCGTAGGCTCTCGCGTATTTCATTTGGGGTACGCAGTTAAACCTACGACGTTCGACGGGAAAAACTCGTGGGAAGAGTATAAGATCCAATTCGAGACGATCGCCCGGGCGAACCGGTGGGACGACGCGCAGAAGGCCACGGCCTTGATCTCTGCCCTCGAAGGCCCCGCCCGAAGTGTACTCACGACGTTATCAACCGCGCAGTGCGAGAATTTCGTCGATTTAGTGTCCGCGCTCGAGTTTCGTTTTGGAGCAAAGAATCTATCCAACTTAAATTACGTACTCTTCCAATGCCATCGGCAGCAGAAGGATGAGAGTATCTCGTCACTAGCGACGAAAATAGAAAAGTTAGCACAGGCCGCGTTCGCAGACTGCCCGGCAGAGACGCGAGATAAGCTCGCCGCGTCTCAATTTGTAACGGCTCTAACTGGCGCAGAAATGCAACGACAATTACGTCTTGGCGGTTTCACATCTCTAAGAGCCGCCGTGACCAGAGCTCTGGAGATTGAGGCCGTAGAGACGATGTCTCGACGAGAACGGGGTTCTTTGGGAGAACCCCATACAGAAAAACGGAAAGCTAAACCTTCTCACACTTTTGAAAGGTTACCGGCGAAAAAGCGGAGGTTCGAGAGACTTGAAATACCCCTGAAAACCTGCTGGCTGTGTGGAAAGACGGGTCATATGCAAAAAGACTGCTACCAGGCCAAGAACAACCAGGAGAAAACGGCTCCCTACAAGTCCAACGCGGGAAACCCGAAAAGGACGGCGTAAGGGGGAGACGCCGGAACTGAGAGGTTCTGTCGCCCGGTCGTCAAGAGTGTGGCGATGCAGGAGGCGACAGGAAGCTAAGGAAATGCGCGAGAGGAAATCCACGTGTGTGGAAAAATCGGAGGAAAATGCTGTAGGATTATTTTGGACACAGGATCTCCTATCAACCTTCTCGAGAAGAGACTGTACCCGGCGAAGAACGTCGAGAAGACAGAGCTCGACATCCGGTTCACAAGCGGAGAAAAAATTAAGGTTTTCGGCAAAAAGAGCTTGAAAGTCGAATTCGGGGGACTCTCCAGCATGGAAGAATTTTATGTCGTCAGTATCGTAGAAAACTGCATCCTTGGAACAGGGTTCCTGAAGAAACATGGTTGTAGCATCGACTTATCCCGGAACCTACTGTGTCTTCCGGATGGAAAGGAAATAAGACTTGGAGGACCAACCACTGACAAGGAGAAGAGAGAAGAACCAAAGGAAGAAGTAGGCATCCCTCCACACTTAGCAGAACTATACGCCCGTTGTTACCCAGGCCTGGATGAAGAACAGAACAAACAATTTGCGCAACTACTCCGAGAATTTGAAGATGCCTTCGCCAACAACCCGAACCAGATTGGGAAATGCGAGGTGGTCAAACACAGGGTTAACACAGGAGATGCCCTCCCCTTGATGTTGACGCGGCCCTACTCGCTTCCTCCGTCGTCGCCTGGCCTCCGTTGCCGGGCGACGTGCTGGATGACCCCGTTGCCGGCGCGCTCTGGTTCCGCGGCGCGTTGCAGTCTATCTGCGACGCATCTATGCAGCGGACCGGGCCGCCGGGTGGGGGTCGGAAGGCGGTGTACTGGTGGTCGGCCGAGATCGCGGAACTCTGCGCGGCAAATCTCGTCGCCAGACGCCAGTATACCAAGGCCCGTCGTCAAGATCGACGACGGGTCTCGGAGGAACGGCTCCTCGAGCTGCGCTCCGCCTTTGCGGCGGCGCGCCGCGAACTTCGGGGGGCCATAGCCCGGGCAAAAGATCAGTCCTGTCGGGAATTCGTCGCGACCCTCAACGAGGATCCGTGGGGGCGTCCATACAGGGCCATTTCCATAAAACTCGGACCCTGGGCGCTCTCGGTCACGGAGGGCCTCGATCCCCGGCTCCTAGAACAAGTTCTAGAGGCGCTTTTCCCCCCTCCCCCGGTACGCGGGGAGGGTGGCGCCGACGAGTCCGGAGATCCGTGGTTGGACAAGGGCGCGGACACCTCCGACGCCCCTGGGGTTAGCGACGAGGAGCTCGCTTCCGCTGTGGCGCGCATGCGCAAGAGGAACGCGGCTCCGGGTCCCGACGGTGTGCCCGGGCGAGTGTGGGCCTGCGCTTTGAGCGCCCTAGGAGCCGGTCTCAAGCGGTTGTTCGATGCCGTCTTGAAGACCGGCAGATACCCCCCAGCCTGGAAGGAGGCGAGGCTGGTTCTCCTCCGGAAGCCCGGTAGATCCGCGGAGTCACTTCTGGACGAGGCGGGCAAGCTACTCGAGAGAGTAATAGCTGCCCGCCTGTGCGAGCACCTGGAGGCCGTGGGCCCGGACCGGTCGGACCGCCAATACGGCTTCAGGCGGCAGCGATCGACCATCGATGCCATCCAGATGGTACGATCGCTGTCGCGCCGGGCGGTCGAGGGGGGCGGTGTGGGCGTGGCGGTGTCACTGGATATCGCAAACGCCTTTAACACCGTCTCCTGGGCGGCGATCGAGCGGGCGTTGTTGTATCACAACGTCCCGCTCTACCTAGCCGCCTGGTCTGGGACTTTCTCCACGGCCGTGCGGTCTCGTACGTCGGCCGGGAGGGCGACGGGGTGACATATGTGTACCGCGAGGTCCCGCAGGGGTCCGTTTTAGGGCCCCTGTTGTGGATCCTCGCCTACGACGCGGTACTGCGGGTCGCGATGCCATCGCTGGGCGTGTCGTTGGTGTGCTATGCCGACGACACCCTGGTGGTGGCCTCCGGGCAAAATTGGAGGGAGGCGATCAGCCTCGCCGAGGAAGCGCTGCGACGCGTAATAGCCTCGATCGGGACGCTCGGCCTGCGAGTCGCCTTGGAGAAAACCGAGGCGATGTGGCTCGCAGAGAGGGTTGGGAGCGGTGTCCCCAACGGAGCGTCCCTGAGGATCGGAGACGCCTGCATCAGGGTCGGCCGAGGGATGAAGTATCTCGGTCTGACCCTGGACACCTACTGGCGATTCACGCGCCACTTCAAAGCCCTTGCCCCCAGGTTGGAGAAGCAGGTATTCGCCCTCAGGCGAATCATGCCCAACCTGGGTGGACCACAGGAGGGGGTTCGGCGGCTATATGTGACGGTCGTCCGGTCCATGGCGCTGTACGGCGCGCCTATATGGGCCGGCGACCTGGAGGACTGCCGCGTCGGGCGTGAGCTCTTGGCAGGGGTTCACCGCCAGGCGGTCCTGCGATCCGTACGAACGTATCGCATGGTGTCACACGCCGAACTGTCCGCTTTGGCTGGGTCCCCCCCCCCCCCCCATTCCACCTGCTCGCGGAGATGGAGGCGGAAGTTTATTCCGCCGTCCGTGATCTCCCCGACGCTGGGGGCCCGAATGCCGGCGGACATTAAGTGGTGCGGGGCCAGGCCCGGCAACGCATGGTGGCCAAATGGCACCAGTGGTTGACCCTCCCGAAACATCGGGAGGGTCGCGTTGTCGGGGCGATTCTGCCCATTCTGGACGAATGGGTGGGGCGCGGGTATGGCAGGCTGACCTTCTGCCTGACGCAGGTCATAACAGGTGTCGGTTGCTTCGGCACATACCTGCGTCGCATAGGGCGGGAGGAGTCGTCGCAGTGCTTCAGCTGCGACTCGGGCGACGAGGACACGGCCGACCACGCCCTGGCTAGATGCCGGGAGTGGGTGGACGATCGGCGTGTCCTCGAGGCGCAGCTCGGCCCCGATCTCTCGCTGCCGACGGTCGTGCGTCGAATGGCGGGAGACCGGGAGTGTTGGACGCTTTTGCGGAGGCGGTGATGGAAGAGAAGGAGGAGGCCGAGCGGGACCGGATCCGCACCGGGCATCCGCCCCGTCTCGGCGCTTCTAGGAGGAGGGGGCGGAGGATATGACCCGGAGCCGGGGGAGGTAGGGCAGCGACGTAGCCTCGCGCTTCGCCCCCGCTTCCCGTCGGCATTACTCCGGGTCGGAGGGGCCCTTGTCAGGGCCGCCTCGGGGTGGAGTGGCGTGGCCACTAATTGCCGTCGGCGTCGCGTCGTGGTACGGCGCGACGCGCGACGGCGGAGTTTCGATCTGGGGGGTCCTCGTGTCAGAGGGTCCCCCCAGGGAGCAGCCGACCATCCGCTGCTCCTCCGGGAGCCGCGCTATAAGCGCTAATTTTCACGCGCTCCCGCGGTAGGCGGAGGGGTCGCGGGGTGGGGGTGCCGGGGGGCACGCTCACCCCTCCACAACATCATGCGACCCCCCCCCCCCCCCCCCCAGAAGTGGCGACGCGGACGCGTGGTCCGTCTCGCGGCGCCGGAGTTTTGGGAAGACCCCGCGCGTTGCCGCGCGGGGTTGTTAAGCGCGGAGTCCGCACTGCGCTGAGGGGGAGGTAGCGGATGAATCGCTAGTTTGCTCCCGCAAAAAGTCCTCCCCCTCGAGCGCGCGGCTCCGCGCCCGAGGACGACCACCCTGGAGTTTTAGTGGGTGCAAGCCCCACATAACCCCGTCCCTCCCCCGGGGGGCGGGGTATCCGTTAGGGATTTCTCCACGTCAAAAAAAAAAAGAAAAGGAGATGCCCTCCCCATCAAATAAGCACCCCGAAGATTGCCGTTACATCAACGCGAGGAAGTAGAGAAAATGGTACAGAAGTTGAAAGACCAGGGCGTTATCGAAGAATCACAAAGCCCCTGGTCATCCCCGATCGTCCTCGTGAAGAAGAAGGACGGTTCTATAAGGTTCTGCATAGACTACAGGCGCCTGAACGAAGTTACGAGGAAAGACTCGTATCCCCTTCCCCTTATCGAGGATACGCTCGACGCCCTCGCTGGATCTTCGTGGTTCTCCACGCAAGACCTACAGAGTGGGTATTGGCAGGTTTCCATGGACGAGAACGATCGTGAGAAGACTGCGTTCTGCGTAGGGACAGGACTTTGGCAGTTCAAAGTCATGCCCTTCGGTCTCTGAAATGCCCCTGCCACGTTTGAGCGTTTGATGGAAAACGTACTCAAAGGGCTTGCCTGGAAGACGTGCCTGGTTTATCTGGACGACATAATCATCTTTGGAAACGACTTTGAACAAGAATTAGACCGTCTTCGAGGCTTATTCGCTCGCCTGCGTCGAGCTGGACTAGTGATGAGTCCGAAGAAATGCACGTTTTTCTGCTGGGAAGTGAAGTACTTGGGGCACATCGTCTCCGAAAAAGGAGTGAAGACCGACGCCGAGAAGACAAAAACAATCTCTGCGTGGCCGACCCCGACAAGTGTTACCGAATTGAGAAGTTTTCTGGGTCTTTGCACCTACTATCGGAAATTCGTAAAAGATTTCTCCGCCATCGCAAAGCCCCTGCATCGCCTCACAGAGACGAAGCAACTTTACCAATGGACCGAAGAGTGCGAAACAGCTTTCCAGGAATTGAAGAAACGTCTAACCGAAACTCCTATTCTAGCTTATCCCGAAAAAGGAGGTGACTTCATACTAGACACTGATGCATCTAATTTTGCCATAGGTGCGGTGCTCTCACAGCTCCAGGATGGACGAGAGAAAGTGATCTCCTATTTCTCCAAAACACTGGGGAAAGCCGAGAAGAACTACTGCGTAACGCGGAAAGAATTACTAGCAGTAGTGATGTCCATAGAACACTTCCACCACTACCTCTACGGACGAAGGTTCCTGGTGAGAACGGATCACGCCGCACTCCGGTGGCTGTTATCGTTCAAGAACTCGGAAGCACAAGTCGCTCGTTGGATAGAGCGACTACAGGAATACGATTTCGAAATTCGCTACCGGGAAGGAAAGGCGCACGGGAACGCCGATGGACTTTCTAGAAGGCTCTGCACCGAAGAAGATTGCAAAAGCTGCAACCGCCTAGAAAAAAGGACACGGAAGAGGAAGCGGACAATGCAATTATTCACCGACTGTTCTACAACGAAGAGAAAACGAAGGAATGGAAAAGAAGCCAGGAGAAGGATGAAGAGATCGACTTCATCCTTAAGAAGAAGAGGGAAGGAGAGAAGCCCGGATGGCAGGACGTGGCTCGTTTCTCTCCACAACTGAAATACTATTGGTCAATCTGGGACTCGTTGGAAGTTCGAGAAGGTCTACTTTGCCGGAAGTGGGAGTCCTATGACGGCACAACGACATCATGGCTTTTGGTAGTGCCGCGCGATAGGATTGAAGAGGTACTGAGGGAGTTCCACGATACTCCAGCAGCTGGACACTTTGGAATAAACAAGACCCTGGCGAAGATACGTCAACAGTTCTTCTGGTCCACGTGTCGACAGGATGTTCAAGAGTGGTGCCGGCGGTGTGAGACCTGTACGGCGAAGAAGGGACCACGTCAGAGGGGAGCGGGGAGCCTAAAAGTTTACAACGTCGGAGCTCCGTTCGAGAGGCTCGCGCTAGACGTTGTGGGTCCACTCCCGAGGTCCCATGCCGGGAACAGGTATATGTTGGTTGTGGCGGATTACTTCACCAGGTGGCCAGAAGTGATCGCGATGCCGAACCAACAAGCTGTCACAGTGGCAAAGGCTCTGTTGCAAAACGTGGTGTGTCGACATGGAGTGCCGTTAGAGATCCATTCGGACCAAGGAAGGAACTTTGAATCCTCGGTGTTCAGAGAACTACTCAAGCTGCTGGGGATCAGAAAAACAAGAACAACTCCCCTACACCCGCAATCCGATGGGCTGGTCGAACGCTTGAACAGAACATTGCTACAATACCTGACAATGTTTGTTTCAGAGCACCAGCGAGACTGGGATGAATGGATCCCCCTCTTCCTTCTTGCATACAGGTCCGCACGGCATGAGGCGACCCAACTAACTCCAGCGATGATCTTGTATGGCCAAGAATTACGTCTACCCCTACAATTATGGAGCAGACTACCGCCAGAAGTCGAAGAAGAAGAGGACATTGAACAGGGATACGCTGAATGGATCCGAGAAAAAACGAAGAGGATCCATGAATTCGTTCGACACCGTTTGGACATCTACAGCTCCAAGATGAAGTCGTGGTACGACAACCGCGTCCACGCGGTGGAGTTCCAGCCCGGCGACCGAGTGTGATTGTTTCAACCAAGAAGAGTCAAAGGAAAATGTCTGAAGTTGCAAGCGGATTGGGAAGGCCCCTACGTGATAAAAGACAGGATCAACGACCTCATCTACAGAGTCCAACGTACAACCAGGACAAAGTGCAAGGTGGTACACGTACGCCACCTTGCGAAGTACGAAGGTCGACTTCAAGAGGAATAAGGACGTCGAGGGAAGAACCAGGCGATACTCAAGAAAGAAGAGTAGTCGTGTACTAATCAGTGGACGGGACTACAAAGGTCACCTTCGTAGTCCGGCCCCCTTCCCTTGTTCGTTGCAGGTTCACGATACCCCACGACGAGGGACAAGGTGTCGTGGGACTGCTGCCGCAGCTTGGATGCGGCTCCGAATTCCCCGAAAGTGCCACAATAGCGTGGTGGTCCGCAGCGGGGTGCGGACATACGTGGAACCTGGCCGGGCAATGTTTATTGAGGGGTCCCCCCCTACGAGGTGGACAGCGGACGGGAAATGATGTCCCCAACCACCGGGCGGACGTGCGACGCACGGATCGGTCGGAGGGGACATCGCGGAGACGGGGCCGCTGACGAGCTGCACCGAGACGGTCCCCTGGAAAAGCACCAGATGCCACGAAGAGGAATGGGGCCATCGAAAAGCCAAGGATTGGAGTACTGGAGGCGATCAGAAGAAAGAAGAGCGAAGACGAGCCGGGAGTTCCGGGTGGATGGATCGGGGAACGGGCCGATAGCATGCTCATCGACTGTGACCCCCTGTTGTCGTGCTCGCCTCGCCTTTCCGTCTTCCTGGCCCTCCCAAAGGCTCCACCGGCTCTCTCCGCGTGAGAGTAAATGTTGATAACCCTTTGCTTTCTCTGCAAGGAGAACCCAGGACCGACGACAGATCAGAGTGACGAACAGGACCACCACAAGGACGAACCTGGATACAGCGCTGGAATGGAGGAGTTCCAGAACGGAGCCCCGGAGACGCCGTGGGACACACGTCGGACAGACCCGAGGGCAGACGACAACGAGCAGAACGACAACCCAGAAGAGGAAGGACCGGAACCGGACATGAACACACAGGACAACTGGAATTCCCCTCCCTACCCAAGAAAAAGAAGCGCCATCGAAGAAGCCGAAACCCGCCCAAGAAAGAAGTGCGCAAGCCCGAAGACGCAAGTGGAGGGTAGAGACACGGAGATCAGCCTACCGACGCCTTGCCCAGGGTTTTTGGGTGGTTTTCCCCTGGGCGTGAAGACGAATGTCGAGGCGGTGGTCCGAAGGAGCCACACAACGTCGTTCCCACTTTTTCGGACCAAGGCACGGCTACGGAAGAGAGAAAGGCCACAGCAGTCGGGACGACCGCTCTTTCCGAGGGGGGAGCAATGTTGCGAACACCCTATGGGTGAGAATCCATGGCCCGCCGGTGCACGCGACATTGACAGAGGACAAGCGAGAAGAAAGCGATCGGAACGATCGCCTGTCAAGCTGTCATTCTGAGTTCAGCCACCACGGCGCGTAGACGTATACAACCCAGAATAACTGTTCCCCAATTTATAGTTCCTTATTGATTAAATATCGTTCTATCGTTTTGAGTTATCCATTTTTGTTCACGTTCCGTATACCTAATTGAATGTGTTATAATGTGCGCCGAATTGACACGACGACGCAACAATATTTAGGGGTTGCACAGTTTTATCACTAGGGTAGGCCTGGGGCGGTAGTAACACTTTGACTTTGGAATTCGATTACGCGGGAACTATTACATTTACAACAAAAACTCTTATACGGAAATGTTACTTACTTATCTGACATCATTGAGTCACAACAGATTCTCTGTATGTCAAGTAATATCCAAGTTATTAATAAAAAATGAGAAGCGGAGTGTTATAGCCCTAACGTTACAGTGTAAAGTGTTGCAACCGTCTCTGACTCCGGATCGGTTGTAACACTGCACGGATTCTATGCAAACAAGACAATATTATTCGCCTTCTTTGACACTATTCGGTTCTGTTGCGGTACAACCGACCCCGACTGCCGATATTACAATCGCACTCGACCATGCCTTTGGACTTCAATTATAAATTGTGACTAACGAGACACTTAAAAGTGCTAAGTAACGATCAGTATTACTTTAAAAAAAGGCAAATTACAGATTAAAAAAAGCACATAAGTAGTAAGACTATGCCGATTCCAACGCAGGTCCTCTGAGGAGAGCGCGGGGGCGGGGGGAAGTGAGGGCGCGCGGGGGAGTGCGGTGGAGGGAAACATGGGCGGGGGGAAGTGGGGAGTGGAAGACTGGTTGCGCGCGCATGAGCCGCGGAGTGGGGGAAGCCGAGGGGATCAGTCCGGGCCGAGCCGCCGCGGAGACCTCTCCACGTCGGACCCAACGAATTTGTTTTTAGAGGGGGAATGACCCCCAAATATTTTTTAGACCTGGCCGAGGAAGCGGACGTCCCCCAAATATTTTTCCAAACCAATATACAGAGAAATTGTTTATTTTTTTATCGGATAACGCCGGAAAGATCGGGGAAGATCGGCTTTTTACAAACCACGTATTCGGAGGAGAGAAAGAGAGAGAGCACTCGCGCGATCGCGTGTAATTTTAATCCTCTGGAGCAGCCGTGCAGGTGACATCATTTGGCAGCGCGAATCATAGAAAGAATTATGCGGCGTCAGCAGAAACTTTTTTTTTCCATACCAATATATGATGGAAATTTTTCCCCAACACAGAAGAATAATAATTTTTTAATCATCGATATAGCGAACTATTATACAACAAACAGAAATATTTTTCCGCACCATTATGTAGCAAGCATTCTAAAGCTAACAGCATTCTAAATCGTTCCGATTTAACGTCGCAGCTTATCGCGCAATTACGCGTAATTTGACTCCTCTGGAGCAGTCGTGCAGGATGATATCATTTTCGCGGCGCGAAGAACGTATGAATCATAGAAAGAATTATACAGCATCAGCAAGAATTCGGAAACATCGAATCTTAAAATTAGGTGGCGAGAGAAGGAGGCGGAAGACGGGTAAATAAAATGGAGAAATAATAAAAAGAAAAATATAAAAAATATAAAATATAATAAAAATAGAATATAAAAGAATATGAAATAAAATAATAATATTAATAATAAAGAGAATATAAAAATAGAATATAATAAAGAATATAATAAAATAAAATAAAAAATAATTAAAAATAAGAATAAATATAAATATAAATATAAAAGAAAAAAATTAAAAGAAATAGTAAAAAGAAAAAAAGAAAAATAGAAAGAATAGAAAAATACAATATAAAAGAATATAAAAGACAATATAAAATATAAAAGAATATAAAGAATATAAAGAATATAAAGAATATAAAGAATATAAAGAATATAAAGAATATAAAGAATATAAAGAATATAAAGAATATAAAGAATATAAAGAATATAAAGAATATAAAGAATATAAAGAATATAAAGAATATAAAGAATATAAAGAATATAAAGAATATAAAGAATATAAAATACAATATAAATATAAGTATAAAAGAAAATAAAAGAAAATAAAAGAAAATAAAAGAAAAAAGAAAAAGAAAAAAGAATAATATAAAAATATAAAAATATAAAATACAATATAAAATATAAAAGAATATAAAATACAATATAGTAATAATAATATAAAAGAAAAGATAAATAATAAAATAAAAAACTATTCGAAAAAAAGGCGGTGATGGGAGTGATGGGGTGATGGCGGTGATAGCGACGGCTCTTAAAATTAGGTGGCGAGAGAAGGAAGAAGAAGGGTAAATAAAATGAAGATGTTACGATCTCATGTGGGGTGACACATGAATATAGTCTAATGTTAGATGGTTCTGCATGGTCTAGTTTAGACGCGCCAAATTTAAATGTTAAACGAAGTAACTGAAATCATGAACAAAGCATTCCAAGGAATACTACGTAGAAACGCTCGTTAATAGTATTGATTAAATATTGGTTTCGGTTGCTCCGTTATTAAATCATAGATATCATGTAAAACGCTCGTTCTTAATGAACAGGGAACCAATCAAATGATTTGTTAGATAATCAATTAAGAAACTGTCATTTTAATTGGATAACTTTATTAACAAAAACTTGTACACTTTTCAATCCTGAACGACGGCATCTTTGTTCGGGCATTCGTTGATCAACGACCAAAGCTATTAGACGTACAATTTATCTTAGAAATACTAAACCAAGTTACAACACGAACGAGTCTGAGTCAATTTATTTAAACCTAATTAACACTGGAAGAAGTTGGAGAGTTGCAGTGAGAGGCGAGCGTGAGCAGAGCGCTTTAGCGCTCCACGGGCAGCGAACTCATCCCCATCCGCATCCGCATCCGCATCCGCATCCGCATCCGCATCCGCATCCGCATCCGCATCCGCATCCGCATCCGCATCCGCATCCGCATCCGCATCCGCATCCGCATCCGCATCCGCATCCGCATCCGCATCCGCACCAACATCCTAACTTCAACATCCCTGTTACAACGCGTAACAATTTTGGTGACAGCGGTGGGATCGTCCAAAATTTGCCGGCTCACAGGCGCAAAAAATTGAACAGTCATCGGTCAGTTTGTGCATCCCTCTTTCCTGGGTTTTTGGGCACGGTTTCCCCGAGGAACAAGGGTAAATACCAGAGGAGAGTGGTTTCGGACGTCCGTGCTAATTTCCCCGGAATCACACGCACTTGGCCAAAGAATCCATTTTGACGAAGCTGTTTGAAACAACGGAGCCGCCATTCAACGTCCATCCGTCGCTGTTTGGAGCTGCATTGAGCAACAGGGACATCACAACTTCATACGCAAAACGGAGAATCCACGAGGGAACCAGCATCCAAGGGATCTTTCTACGGAGCCAGGAGCAGCCGTCGCTGGACGCGTCAGCAGATCTTCGGAGCGGGGAAGTCGAGCGAACCAGCAGCCACTCGAACGAGTCCAGTTTAATTCGTTAGTCTACGTCATTGAACCTGTGAGATCAAATTAATATTTTATATTTTAATATCGCCGTTAGAATCGTTATAATTGTTATTCTAAAATGCCGCCGTTCGCACGAAAATTTGTAAAAGCTCGCAAGAACCGTCTGAGTAGTGGTAATTGCTTCGTAGTGGAAGATGTAGTGGCAGTATCTAACTTAGGTGCCTCCGGCTCCACTGCTACATCTCTGGATGTGGTGCCGTTTCAAAGTTCCATTCCTTTGGGAAGTAACGTATCCGATTCGAGTAACGATACTGGGTCCATTGACAATAATGCATCGGACTTTTCGCGTGGGCCGTCGGACGGAGCTTCACGTATGCCACTCAAAATGGTCGCTGATTTTATTCCTTACTTCGACGGGAAACCGGGATCTGTAAGCAAGTTTATAAATCAGTGTAGACTAGCCGACTCTCTCGTAAAAAGGGAAGACAAATATTATTTACTGGCAATCATGCGCAACAAGATGCAAATTCGCGATTATAATAGAATCGTTGGGGACGCGATGCTGAACACGGTGGAGGAATTAATTAACCTAATGAAGGTTGCGTATAAAGACAGCTTTAACGTCAAAGCCGCGTTGGATGATTTGAGAAACATTGAGCGTAAAAACGGGGAAAGCATAGAAGAGTTCGGTGCTAGAGTGCATGAAATTCTTGATAATGGGATAGAGATAGCCCTGGAAAAGTCAAACCCAGATCAGGTTAAGGGTGTCAAATCAGTATTGGAGGAAGAAGCAGTATCGGGATTTTTGGGAGGGTTACATGACGACGCGATGATGATGTCCATCATTAACCAGGATGTGGAAGGATTAACAGATGCTATTCGTTTAGCCACTAGGTGTACTAGACAGAAGAAAAATGTGAATAATAGTGTGAGCCATAGATTGTCCGCAAATAGGTCTGCGGTGTTCGCGGTAAATTCGAATGAAAATATTAGATGTTTTAATTGTAATCAATTTGGCCACTATCGGTCAAATTGCCCGCTGGTAAGCAATGACAAGTATGCCCCCTCAACTAGTAATTTCAAAAGGTGCAATTTGTGCAGGAAGACAGGTCACCTTGAAGCCCAATGTTATAAAAGGGGTTCTCAACCTTCACAAAACTCGATTGCATTCGCGACTCCCGAGGATCAGCGTAACTCAAATCACGGTAGAGAACGACGGAACTTTAATTTTAAAAGGAATCGGCGCTATTCACCTAATAGGGATGACCAGAGAAATTTTAATTCGGGACAAAATCAACGCGATTCTTCCTCCCGGGCGGACCAGTGTGACCCAACGTCTTTAAAGGCTCACCAAAATTTAAACTCGAAGGGGAGTCAGCAAAAAGGCGCGGTGCCGACCAAACCCCTCATTGCACGCGCCGAGTCTATCGTGTCTGCCACAGACTTGGTATAATCGATGCTGCTCGACCACCGGTTGTCTCCCTCAAGAACGATCGTTTTTCTCAGGGCTCCGCTAAATTTCTGGTGGACACCGGTTCACAATTGAATCTAATAAAACGCGCAGGATTAGCCTCAGATTTACAAATTAATAGCGAAAGGGTCTACGAACTTACGGGAATTGGTGCAGGGATGATCAAAACGCAGGGCGAGGTAGTTATCGTAATCCATAATACTCCCATTCATTTCCAAATAGTAAGCGATGATTTCTCCCTTAAATGTGACGGGCTCCTGGGAATCTCATTTCTGCAAAAACAAGAGGCAACTTTTGAATTTAAAGAAAATTTATCTAGTGTGTTAAAATTTGGTAAAGGAGAACCCTCCTCCGGTGTTAATTTCCCACTCAATTTACCCCCTCGAACTAGAACCTTAATCACAATACCTACAAAGGGTGACAACCCCTCAGGTTATGTACGAAAATTAGACGCCGGACCTGGCGTTTTTATAGGCGAATGTCTGGCTAGTCAACGGAATGGCTCTGTAAAACTATACGCTATAAATACTACATGTGACCATATCGTCCTAACGGTACCTCCTATTGAGTTGGAAGAATTCGATTCTAAGCCCTTTCCTGGTTCATCACAAACAATCAATTCCGACCCCGATGCTGACAAATCCAAGGATCGCGCTCAAAGATTAGCTCAGTTGATTAAGCTGCTCGAACTAGACCATTTAAACGAGATTGAAAAGAGTAGTATTTTAGAAGTTATAAACAGATTCATATACCAGTTTTATCTTCCGATGGACAATTTAGGATCAACAAACGTTACGCAGCACACCATAACTACTACCGCCGAAGTCCCGATTAAAACCAAACAGTACAGATACCCTTTAGTCCATAAAGATGAGATAAATAAACAGGTAGATTCTTTACTAAGCAGCAAAATAATACAGCCCTCATGTTCACCGTATAATTCACCGGTATGGATAGTTCCAAAAAAATCTGACTCGTCGGGAAAACCTAAGTGGCGAATGGTCATTGATTATCGTAAGTTGAATGAAGTAACCGTGTCCGACGCCTACCCATTACCCAATATTACCGAGATTTTAGATCAATTGGGGGGGGCTAAGTATTTTAGCACCTTAGATTTAGCCTCTGGGTTCCACCAGATACCCATTGATCCGTTATCTAAACCGAAAACTGCCTTTTCAACCCCACACGGTCATTTTGAATTCAATAGGATGCCGTTCGGTTTAAAGAATGCGCCCGCAACTTTTCAAAGGGTAATGGATTTGATATTAACCGGGTTACAAGGTATCGAACTTTTCGTCTATATGGACGACATTGTTATCTACGCGGATTCACTTGAGGAACATAATCGGAAATTAAAAGTACTTTTAGCGCGACTACAAAATTCTGGGTTAACTTTACAGCCACAAAAATGTCGAGTTTTACAAAAGGAGATAGTTTACCTGGGTCATGTAATTTCGAGCGCGGGGGTGAAACCGGATCCCGGAAAAATCTCAGCCGTTAAGCAATTTCCTATACCTAAAACAAAGAAAAATGTGAAACAATTCTTGGGGCTCGTGGGCTATTATAGGAGATTCATCCCCAATATGGCTAAAATTGCCAAACCCTTGACTAGCTTACTAAAGAAAGATATTCCTTTTCGTTGGACGACAGTAGTTCAAAGGTCTTTTGAGCAGTTGAGAGATATAATTTGCTTGGAGCCACTGCTGCAGTACCCCGATTTCACAAAGCCTTTCATAGTAACTACTGATGCTTCGGACTATGCTGTAGGTGCTGTGTTGAGTCAGGGTATAGTAGGTAGTGATCTTCCAATTTCTTATGCTTCACGAACTCTGAACGCCGCTGAAATGAATTATTCCACAATCGAAAAAGAGTTGTTGGCTGTGTTATTTGGAGTAGAGCATTTCCGGCCTTACCTGTACGGCCAACAATTTACCTTGATTACTGATCATCGTCCTCTAGTGTGGCTGCATAACGCTAAAGATCCCACATCAAAATTAATGAGATGGCGAATTCGTCTAAATGAGTACGATTATAATATAGTCTACAAACCGGGAAAAGCCAATTCTAACGCAGATGCACTCTCGCGAAACCCTGTTAATCCTTGCCAAAGCATCGTCCCTCGATCACCAAACGCGCTGACTGACGATACGATCCATTCTGTAGATCCGGAGAGGGTGCTTGTCTGTGCAGACATGACACCGTTTCCAGATTCTATGGCAGAGGAAACAGACGACAAGAATACTAGTAATGAAATAGAAGTAATGGTAGCATCTGTCTTCTTGGCGCGCGAGAAGATAGAAGCTGATAATTCTGAGGCATTGAATTTGGAAACTGATATGTTAGAACCACTTACATGTGAAAAAGAAGTTGAGAATTTTAGAGGGTTTTCCCAGTCGGACATGGTGTCGCCGTTTCGACCCTCCTGTCGGCTAACGTTGACTCCAAGCCTCTGGATCGCGCTTCAGGAGACTAGGGCGGCGGCCTGTGTTCGATATGAGCCCGGGGCTCGCAGTGCTCAGAGGAGACCTTGTGACTCGTCGACCCCTGCGGTGACTTGCATGGGGCTCCAGAGTGTTGATCGTCAAGGTAGAGGGGCACCTTGTTGTTGTTGTTGTTCGAGGAGAAAAGAGTTACAAGAAGAAATTGTTATGCCTGGAAGTGAAAATCCAGAGGCTGAAATGTCTGAAGTTGACATACCGAATTGTTCTGCGATCAAAGCTGCACGGGAATCCCTCGTTAGAAAGACCTCAGTAGATTCTGAAATAAATGAGCCACGTAATGTGGAGATTAGTGAAGTTATGGCTAATAATACGAACATAAATAGACAAACAATTCACCTTTCCCTACTGCCAACCATCCTGTATGTAAAGGATCATTTATATATGCGGAGGGGCAATATTGCTCATTTCTTACCACTTAATGGTAATATTACTTCGAAGGTTACAATTGATTTGTTAAAAAGAAATAGATTTACCTTACAACAGATGCGACAATATCGGCTTGAGGTTGGCGATGCTATGGCACTTCCTGGTGATCAATCTTCTATTTTCCTCTTATTTTTCAAGGATAACTCTGCGGAAAGTTTAAATTTTGGTTATATTGAATCTTCTCTAAGGGCACTTAAAAACCTTATAAATTCATTAGGTACATGGACTTTTAGTATTTCAAAGGATCCTGATAGTTTTAATAATTTCGAATGGAATCAAGTAGAAGATTTATTTAAACTAGTTTTCACTGATACTAAATTTGAAATCACTGTATGCACGAGCGAAATAATAATCCCAATTAAGTCTAATCGTCTAAAAATAATCAAAGAATCTCACGAGTCTTCAATTGGAGGTCATAGAGGTATCGGGAAACTCCAAAAGTGCATGAGGGAGCATTATTATTGGCCAGGAATGATGAAAGAAATTTCAGAATTTGTCCGTTCTTGTCCCACCTGTCAGAGAGATAAGATTCATTCTATGAAAGTTAAACAACCCATGTGCATCACTGACACACCAAGGCGGGCATTTGAAAAGGTCCAAATGGACATTGTAGGGCCTTTACCTTTAACTAAAAACGGGAATAAATATTTACTTACCCTGCAGGATAACCTGACTAAATACTCTGATGCCATTCCGTTAACTAACATAGAGGCAACAACTGTAGCAGTGGCCTTGGCCGAACAATTTATAAGTAGGTTTGGTTGTCCGAGGGTCATACACACTGATCAGGGAAGAAATTTTGTCGGTCAGGTGATGAAAAGATTCTGTCAAATATTCCGGATACAAAGGATAACCTCCACCGCGTTCCACCCTCAGTCTTTAGGTTCCCTTGAAAGAGCACATAGGGTCTTCGTTGATTATTTGAGGCATTATTGTACAAAAGGTGATTGGGACGAGTGGATTCGATTTGGTATGTTTTCGTACAATACTTCAGTCCATGAAGCCACGGGGTTTACACCACACGAATTGGTTTTTGGGGTGAGAGCAGTAATTCCATCTGAATTTGCCAAAGAAAGGGTATCGCGCACCTTCGTCCAGTACCTCGACGATCTTTTTGTTAAAATCACCACTACCCAGACACTTGCTGCCGAAAACTTGCAACGGGCTAAAGAGAGAAGCAAAAGATATTACGACCGTGAGGCAAACCCTCGTAAATTTAACGTAGGCGACGATGTGTACTTACTAAAAGAACCACGAACCAAATTAGATTGTCATTGGCTAGGTCCTTACAAGATCAGTAGAGTAATCAACGATTTAACTGTCGAAATAATATTGGATGTTAATAAATTTAAAATTGTACATACAAATAAATTAAAATTAGCATATATCAGACCGGGTACGTCAACTGATGATATATAATTCTAAATTCATAAGTTATAAATGTTTTAAGCGAGCTTTGATGTTTAAATTAAATTTAAATTGTATTCGTTCTTATTATTATGTTATGTTCAGATTACGAAAAGAGTGTTTTGATCTTGGAAAATGATATTGTAAGTGTACTACGAACTAAAGAATTATAGATTTAGAAAAGTTGTTTCATGGAAACACCTTTTCTCCGTAAGGGTGAAGGAATGTTACGATCTCATGTGGGGTGACACATGAATATAGTCTAATGTTAGATGGTTCTGCATGGTCTAGTTTAGACGCGCCAAATTTAAATGTTAAACGAAGTAACTGAAATCATGAACAAAGCATTCCAAGGAATACTACGTAGAAACGCTCGTTAATAGTATTGATTAAATATTGGTTTCGGTTGCTCCGTTATTAAATCATAGATATCATGTAAAACGCTCGTTCTTAATGAACAGGGAACCAATCAAATGATTTGTTAGATAATCAATTAAGAAACTGTCATTTTAATTGGATAACTTTATTAACAAAAACTTGTACACTTTTCAATCCTGAACGACGGCATCTTTGTTCGGGCATTCGTTGATCAACGACCAAAGCTATTAGACGTACAATTTATCTTAGAAATACTAAACCAAGTTACAACACGAACGAGTCTGAGTCAATTTATTTAAACCTAATTAACACTGGAAGAAGTTGGAGAGTTGCAGTGAGAGGCGAGCGTGAGCAGAGCGCTTTAGCGCTCCACGGGCAGCGAACTCATCCGCATCCGCATCCGCATCCGCATCCGCATCCGCATCCGCATCCGCATCCGCATCCGCATCCGCATCCGCATCCGCATCCGCATCCGCATCCGCATCCGCATCCGCATCCGCATCCGCATCCGCATCCGCATCCGCATCCGCATCCGCATCCGCATCCGCATCCGCATCCGCATCCGCATCCGCATCCGCATCCGCATCCGCATCCGCATCCGCATCCGCATCCGCATCCGCATCCGCATCCGCATCCGCATCCGCATCCGCATCCGCATCCGCATCCGCATCCGCATCCGCATCCGCATCCGCATCCGCATCCGCATCCGCATCCGCATCCGCATCCGCATCCGCATCCGCATCCGCATCCGCATCCGCATCCGCATCCGCATCCGCATCCGCATCCGCATCCGCATCCGCATCCGCATCCGCATCCGCATCCGCATCCGCATCCGCATCCGCATCCGCATCCGCATCCGCATCCGCATCCGCATCCGCATCCGCATCCGCATCCGCATCCGCATCCGCATCCGCATCCGCATCCGCATCCGCATCCGCATCCGCATCCGCATCCGCATCCGCATCCGCATCCGCATCCGCATCCGCATCCGCATCCGCATCCGCATCCGCATCCGCATCCGCATCCGCATCCGCATCCGCATCCGCATCCGCATCCGCATCCGCATCCGCATCCGCATCCGCATCCGCATCCGCATCCGCATCCGCATCCGCATCCGCATCCGCATCCGCACCAACATCCTAACTTCAACATCCCTGTTACAACGCGTAACAAAGAAATAATAAAAAGAAAAATATAAAAAATACAATTAAAATATAAAATAAAATACAATACAATACAATATAAAAAAATATAAATATAAATATAAATGTAAATATATAATTGAAATAGAAAATAGAAAATATAATACAATACAATATAAAAAACAATATAAATATAAAAGAAAAATAAAATAAAATAAAATAAAATAAAAAAATAAAAAATATAATATAAAGGAATATAATATAAAAAAATAAAAAAATAAAAAATATAAAAATAGAATATAAATAGAATATAAATAGAATATAAAAATATAATATAAAAAAATAAACATAAAAATTAAATATAAAAATACATCATAAAAAGAAAAAATATAATAATAATAATAATAATTTAATTGATTGCCCACTTTTGTGTTACAATTTAACGATCGTATACTTTTTCCATTTCATTCCCGTGATTGTATCAGTGTAAGTCCTATCGTTCTAATGTATCCTACTGTGTCTTAACAAATTTTTCTATTTTACAAGTGTTTCCTAATTTATTTTATGTTGCATAATCTTCTTTTATCACTTTCCTCTCCCTCACATCTTTTTCTTCTCCCTATTATCTCCCGTAGAATAGCCAAGTTTATCCATTCTCATCCAATTATCTCTTTCCAATTCCTACCACTCTCTCCACTTACTTCACATGCTTCAATCACATGTTTCACTATTTCTTCATCTTTCTTACAAAGTCTACACATCCTTTCTTCTTTCGATAGCCAATATTTGCATGCCCTTGTTTCACCACCCTGTATGAATTTTCCTATCCTTTCTAATTCTCCTCTCCTTTTTTCTTTTTTCCCCCCATAAGTATTTCGCCTTATCTCATGGTTTCCTTGCAACCTCTCTTAATTCTCTTAGGAACTTATACTCTTTTATTTTCATCTCTCTTTCTTGTTCTTAATTGTCTTTACTTATCTGCTCTATTTTGATCCACACTTCTTCCCCATTTAATCTTCTTCTTCTTCTTTTCCATTCTTCATTTGACCATCCTCTCCTTTCCAAGAATTTGATTCTCATTCTTTCCCTTTTCGTTACTTCATTTCCTCTTATTAGTCTTCTCCCACATTCTTCCGATCCTTCTTTCGAGTTTATTAACCTCTCTTCAACGTTCATTGCCCTTACTCCCATTTTAATTACTATGTCATCTTTTCATATTTCTTTTAACAGCTTGTCGAACACACTTCCCTGTTAAAAACTTTCCCATGAGTTCCTTCATCACTCTTAAAGTGCTTATAGTTCTATCATACATTTCCTATATCCTTATTCATAGTTGTTCGCCTACTCCTTCTTTTTAAAGTCTTTTCCAAATTTCTTCCCTTTTCTATCTATCAAATTCTCCTTTCATATCCGTGAAAAACAGGTATAGCTTCCCTCATTTTTGAGGTTTCTATATTTATAGCCGTTTTAACTACCACTATTGCAAGAGTTTAAATTTTAAGTCTGTTCGACTTTTAATATCTTACATGATTTGAGATCAGATCGACGTGAACCAGATCGGTTTTTTATATATATTTATCTAGTAAATTTTTTGTACGAAAGAACTTAATTTATAAATTATTTTTTGCTATATTCAATAAAAATTGGAATTTCATATTTATTAAGAATTGATGTTTACCCTATGATAATTGTTGGTTGGGCTTCAAATTTGAATTATTCAATATTAGGAGCGATTGGGTCAATTTCACAGTCAGATTCTTATGAAGTAAGTTTATTTTTCTAACAATATTTTCTGTAGTATACGTTTAAGATATATATACACAAAAATAATATAGAATAATCCAAATATAAATATAAAAATATAAAAATACAATTAAAATAGAAAATAGAAAATATAAAAGAAAATAAAATAAAATAAAATAAAATAAAATAATAAAATAAAAGAAAATCAAATAAAATAATAAATATAATATAAAAAGAAAAAATATATAAATAGAATATAACTAGAATATAAAAAAATATGAAATAAAAAAAATAAAAATATAAAAATTCAATATAAAAAATACATTATAAAAATAAAAATGTAATAATAATAATAATAAATACAATTAAAATAGAAAATAGAAAATATAAAAGAAAATAAAATAAAATAAAATAATAAAATAAAAGAAAATCAAATAAAATAATAAATATAATATAAAAAGAAAAAATATATAAATAGAATATAACTAGAATATAAAAAAATATGAAATAAAAAAATAAAAATATAAAAATTCATTATAAAAAATACATTATAAAGATAAAAATGTAATAATAATAATAATAAATACAATTAAAATAGAAAATAGAAAATATAAAAGAAAATAAAATAAAATAAAATAATAAAATAAAAGAAAATCAAATAAAATAATAAATATAATATAAAAAGAAAAAATATATAAATAGAATATAACTAGAATATAAAAAAATATGAAATAAAAAAATAAAAATATAAAAATTCAATATAAAAAATACATTATAAAAAGAAAAAATGTAATAATAATAATAATAATAA
Source organism: Andrena fulva (assembly GCA_946251845.1). Classification (NCBI taxonomy): domain Eukaryota; kingdom Metazoa; phylum Arthropoda; class Insecta; order Hymenoptera; family Andrenidae; genus Andrena; species Andrena fulva. The sequence continues at coordinate 14,837,641 of OX276333.1, read as the reverse complement.
TAATAATAATTTAATTTATTACCCACTTTTGTGTTACAATTTAACGATCATATTCTCTTTCCACTTCATTCCTGTGATTGTGTCAGTGTAAGTCCTACCCTTCTAATGTATCCTGCTGTGTCTTAACAAATTTTTTTTTCTATTTTACAAGTGTTTCCTAATATATTTTATGTTGCATAATCTTCTTTTATCACTTTCCTGTTCTTCCCATCTTTTCCTTCTCTCTATTATCTCCTGTAGAATAGCCAAGTTTCTCCCTTCTCCTCTAATTACCTCTTTATGTGATGGAATTATCCCCCCCAACACAGAGAAATAATAATTTATTTTTATCGGATTATGTTTCGGACAATGTCGGGAAAGATCGGCATTTTACAAACCACGTATTCGGAGGAGGGAAAGAGAGAGCATTACATTAAACACTAAATTCGTGGAGGGAAAGAGAGAGCAATACTTAGCGTCGCAGCGTCTCGCGCGATCGTGTGTAATTTGACTCCTCTGGAGCAGCCGTGCGGGATGATATCATTTGGTAGCGCGAAGAACGCCGAATCTTAAAATTAGGTGGCGAGGCGGAAGACGGGTAAATAAAATTGAGAAATAATATACGTTTAAGAAATATATATTGTTACAAATATTATATAAAAATAGAATACGAAAAATATAATTAAGATTTATTTGGCTTAATTATCCCACTCAATAACATCATCAGCAAATAGCTTAGTTAGTGATAAATCCACAGGAACTTGCACATGGTCAGTTTGAACTGCAACAATGCTAACCCGAAGCTCCGATATTTTATTCGCGCAAACGGTATTATAATCAATCTTTGTTTTAACGTTTCGCCAAACCACACTCTTTGGAGCACACACACGATTCCGCAGAGATACATTCCTATGTACATAATCATCATCGTCATCATCATCATAACCATAGCTGTTATTGTCTAAAAAGGTTTGGTCCGCATATCGATTCAACCAATATTGCTCATCATCGTAGCGGTCATCCACGTAGTCATCTATTAGGTTACCATGTATTTTGTCAGCATTACGAAATACTTTTAAATAAATGTCGCCATCCTGATTAGCTTCCGCCTCATAAAGTTCTGCACATCGAATTTCTTCGGTTTGAACCGCAACATTTCGACACACCACATACACTTTCGGGCTGGATGAATGGATAACTGTCGCAGTAGCGGTGATCGTAGCGGTAGCTGGACGTTTCAAATTCATGGGCAACGACATAATCTGAAACCGATTTTTCTTATAATTCTCAAAGTTACTAACACAACGATTCACTAAAATATGATAATGGAAACTTACGGTATTAATCGATTGTATTTCTATGCGTTGAATGACTGACGATATCCTTCAAAAGCAATCTTCTTCAAAGCAATTTCACTTAGCACAAAAAATGAAAAAGGTGTTTAAAAAAAACGGTCAAAGTGACTACACATCAACCACGATTAACAGACAACTGGTCTCACTGCATCTCCAAGCTCGCGCATGTAAAGTCATATCTTGAAACCGAAAAGTGCATTGCTTTGCAAAAGTAAGATGCCTTTGTTCTCCACATTCATTTTCGCTGACCATCCTCTCATTATTCACACGCATCTTCTTCCCCTTCTTCTTTTGGACACATCATTCGACTAGATCATACCACTTTGAATGTATATCAAACGTTTATCGAACGGGTATTGAACGGCTTTGATTGTGTATCGAACGGGTATCGAACGTGTATTAAACCACTTTCAACGCCTAACGTACCCCTCTGAACGTGTATCGGACATCTATCAAACGTCTATCCTACCACTTTCAACGCCTAACGTACCACTCTGAACATGTATTGGACATCTATTAAACGTCTATCGTACCACTCACACACAGGAGTCAAATTACACACGATCGCGCGAGACGCTGCGACGCTAAGTATTGCTCTCTCTTTCCCTCCACGAATTTAGTGTTTAATGTTTGCGATTCGAGCAGAAGTTCCTCTCACCACCGCTCTCATCTCACCGCAGCACCTTACGGGCAGCGGAGCACGACGGCAGATCTACAATCGATCACCGAATCAGATCTGGCCGCCGGTGCGATCACCCAATAGGACCAGTCGTCCGCGCGATCACCCAATCAAAGCTCACTTCCGCTTGGCGCGTCTTCCAGAAGCTTCTGGAAGACACCAAGGCGGAAGCCTGCTTCGGGCCATTGTTCACTTTTGTTCGAAACGTTCACCGAATCGCACGCATCGCGCTCAAAGCTCCTTGATCTGTGCATCCGGGCATTTTCTCACCTCTTTCTAACGCTCATCATAAACGCACTCAACTCTCGTGATCATTACGCGATCTCTCACGCTCAACCCCGCAATTTGTAAAGTACTCATCGATTTGAAATAGTCGCGTGTGAAGCACGTGTGTGTGCTAGGGCGTTCTCAGCTCACCTCGCGAGTAAAACTCAATCCTGAGAACTAGACCTGCGCGTCTCATTCGGACTCATCAAATATTTAAATAAATGACGCTTCAAGTTTTGTTTTGGTTCATTGTGCTTTGAGTTGATTTCACCCTAACCTCAAAACCCGGCACGCGAACAACACCGATTCGCGAACATTTTGGTCCTTCGAGCCGGATCGTGAAGTGCTTCAAAGTGCAGTGACCGCTCAAGCTCACCCGCTCACCTGCTCATCACTCATCGCTAAGAGATGGGAGACAAAACTACCACCTCATCGGCGTCGTCGAGGTCAACGTCGCCCACGCCGACGCCCACGCCGTCGGTGCTCACGCTCACCATTCCAGACGAAAAGCCTGGGACCTCAGCACAGGCCGCCGTGAAACAGTCGAGGGAAACTAGGACCACTTCACCGTCACTCATTCCGGCAGAGCTCATCATAAAGGCAAAAACTCAGGTCGGTCGCTTTCAATCACTTGAGGATGTCCAAGCTCAAATACCCACTCTTGCTCACCTGACATCTCTCGACGAGGTGCGGCTGCTTGGCTCGCATGTGGAGGATCTGCACCAGGCCTTCATTAGGGAGCATGCGTACTTCGAGATCACCTGGCCGGTGAAATGTCTCGATCACTCATATTTCAAGTCGGAGCTGGTCAATAAGGAGAGGCAGCTCCACCTCAAAATAAAGCTCAGGCTCAATCGTCTCCGTGAAGACGTGGAGGCGATCGCGCAATCTAAGGTCGCCGTCTCACCCGCTCAACCACAATCTCGAGCGTCGAAGCTGCCAGAGATTGCACTGCCGACCTTCTCAGGCTGCTACGTGGATTGGCCAGCGTACAGCGAACTTTTCACCTCGCTCATTATACAAGATACTCAGCTCATGGACATCGACAGGTTGCACTATCTGCGATCCAGTGTGACTGGCGAGCCAGCGAGGCACGTAAGTGCCTACCCGCTCACTGGCGCTTCGTTTCAAGCCTGCTGGGAATATCTCTCAAAGCGCTTCTCAAACAAGCGTGTTCTCATCCAGGAGCAGCTGAACAAATTGTTCAGCCTGCCCCATATATCCACTCGCAGCTCAACAGCCCTGGATGACCTGAGATCGTCCATCACCAAGGCCAACAAAACGCTCAAGGCGCTGGGTGCCGCAGAGGACATGCACAATTGCCTTCTTGTGCATCTCGCAACCAACTGTCTCGACAAGCACACCCGAGAGGCGTGGGAAACCTCGGTGGGCTCTGCCAACGAATACCCTAGGTACGAGCGGTTGGAAGCTTTCATCGACAACAAGATTGTCGCTTTGGAGCAACTGGAGGCCTCTGCTCAAAAACAAGCTCACCAAAAAAAGGCTCAACCTCCCTCTGCTGCACCCAGTCGCCCATCTCAACGCTCAGCCACCTCTCACGCAGCGACACACACACAGAAACGCTCAACGCCTACAATCTCAGCGAACAGTTACCCGTGCGATTGCTGCCAGGGACCGCATTTCGTGGTGATGTGTCCGGAGTTCCGCGAAATGTCGGTGGAAGCGAGGCGCAAGCTCATCACCAGGTACGAGCTGTGTCGTAACTGTTGCGGAAGACACAACACAGATGTGTGTAAATCTCACCTCAAGTGCAAGACGTGTGGGGCTCGACATCACACGATGCTGCACTTGAAGGGGACCACAGCTCAGCCATCTCAAACCTCCGCTCCAGCTCAATCCTCATCTCAAGGCTCAGCTCAATGAGAAATTGGTGCAGTCGTCGCACCCCGCTCAAGCTCAACAAACCAGTCTCAAAGCTCACGCTCAAAGGGTTTTCCACTTTACCCGCTAGCGGTTCGCTCATCATTCTCAACCACGTCACTCTTGGCCACGGCCAACGCACAGCTCATCACTCCAGTATCATTCTCTCCAGTTCGGCTTCTCATCGACTCAGGCTCCGAGCTCACCTTTATCAAGGAGGAGGTCATCACCCAGCTCAACATTCCACGTGTGCAATCATCCATTTCAATCAGTGGCCTTGGAGGCGCCAGATCTATCCAGACGAGAGGAATCGCACTGCTCACACTGCGCTCGAATTACGAGTCGACAACGATACAGGTTCAAGCTCATGTACTCAAAGCATTAACCTCCAATCTGCCATCGGTCGAAGCGCCTCGACAGGAGTGGCCACATCTCAACGGCCTCATGCTGGCTGATCCCGACTTTCTCACGCCAAGGCCTATTGACATGGTCATCGGCGCAGACACATACGGACAGATCATCAAACCTAACCTCATCAAGGCAGACCCGTCAATGCCAATTGCTCAATTTTCAATGTTTGGGTGGCTCATTCTTGGACCAATCACCATCCACAATTCACAGATTGCAACATCTCATCACTCTGCTGTGGTACAGCATAGCAACAATGATCTCCAAGAAATGCTGACGAAGTTTTGGATTCAAGAAGAGCTTCCCGGTGATGCCCCCACTCAGCTCACGCTTGAAGAAGAGGAGTGCGAGGAGCACTTTCGAGCGACTCACTCGCGCGACTCAACAGGCAGATACATCGTCCGCATCCCGCTCAAGTTATCTCCAAGGCTCCTGGGCAATTCATACAACACGGCTCACGCATGCTTGATGCGTACACGCAACAGACTCAAGAAGGACGCTGGACTTCGTGAACTCTATGAAGGGTTCATGAACGAGTACAAAGATCTCCAGCACATGGTAAGAGCATCATCAATCTCTCCTAACGCTCATTCTATTTTCTATTTGCCACACCATGGAGTGCTCAAGCCCGACAGCCAGTCAACCAAGCTCAGGGTCGTCTTCAATGGCTCAAGCCCTTCGGGCTCCGGACACTCAATCAACGATCTCATGCACACCGGCAAAAATCTCCTGCTCAATGTCACCGACGTGCTGCTGTGGATACGTCAGCACAAATTCATATTCGCCACGGACGTGACAAAAATGTACCGTCAAGTCCAGGTGCATGAAGCCGATCAGGACCTGCAAAGAGTACTGTGGTTCGACGGCAATCAGAAGGAGGTGCCGTACAAGCTCACCACCGTCACGTACGGACTGAAGGCTGCTCCATTCATGGCTGTCAGAGCTCTACTTCAACTCGTGGAAGACGAAGGCCATCGCTTCCCACTGGCAGTGCCATCGCTCACTCAAGCCAGATACGTCGACGACATATTCGGCGGAGCCGACACAGGTGAGAAACTCATTGAAATCGCTCAACAATTAAAAGACCTGTGCAACGCGGGAGGCTTTCCACTTGCCAAATGGCATGCTACTCATCCTCCGTTGCTTGATTCAATTTCCCCTACTCAGAGAGCTCTCGGCTCAATACTTTCACTAGACGACTGCAAAACCAAAGTTCTCGGATTACATTGGAACGTGCTCAAGGATAGCTTTTCATTCTCAGCCAAACCGACAACGAGCTCAAAATTCACCAAACGCCTCATTCTCTCAGAAGTAGCTCAGATATTTGATCCGCTCGGCTTTTTGTCACCAGTCATTATTCAAGCAAAGGTGCTTTTACAAGAATTATGGCTGCACAAGCTCAGCTGGGATGATCCACTGCCATCCCAGGTCACGTCAAAATGGCTCACCATCAGAGAAAATCTTCAATGCCTGGCCAGGCTCTCAGTTCCTAGGTGGTTCACCACCTACAGCTACTCAACAGTGGAATTACATGGTTTCTCTGATGCTTCTCAACTCGCCATGGCGGCGGTAGTTTATATTACCGTCTTCTCACCGTCCACAAATCACAAGGTGTCGACACTAGTGTGCTCCAAAACGAAGGTAGCACCCCTCAAAAAGCTCACCATCCCAAGGCTCGAGCTTACAGCATCATTGATGCTTGCAAAGCTCACAAAATATGTTCAAGCAACTCTCAAGCTCAATGTAGCTGCTACTCACCTGTGGACGGACTCTCAAGTGACACTTATATGGATCAAATCTCATGCATCACGCTGGAAGGACTATGTGAGGAATCGTGTCTCCCAGATTCAAGAATTCACTCAACACGCACAATGGAGACACGTTCCAGGGACCTCAAATCCAGCGGACTGCGCCTCTCGAGGCGTAACTACATCTCAGCTTGAACAACACAAGCTGTGGTGGACGGGACCACCATGGCTCACTCAGCCCAGTGACTCATGGCCATCTCAACCAGAATTGAAGGACGACTCCAGTGCACAGGAGGCTCGTCCGGGAGTTTCAACTCTACTCAACGTTCAAAAAATCGAATATCACTGGGATCTCATTTATAGATATTCTTCTCTCAACAAACTCATTCGCATCACCTCAGTTTGTTTCAGAATTCTTGACAAGCTAAGGAGAGCTCCGATTTCACTACCAATCATCTCACACTCACCAGAGGACTTGGAAAGAGCCCGAATCTTCTGGATCAAGGCAACGCAAGCTCTCTATTTCAACCAGGAGCTCAAAACATGCAGCTTTAATTCCAAGTTGCCATCATCTCACGCCTTCAATCGACTCACTGCGTTTGTCGATGAGCAAGGAGTGATTCGAGTTGGAGGTCGACTCAACAACGCTCACTTGGATCACGGAAGTAAGCATCCTGTGATTCTACCTCGCAATTCACGCCTTTCTCATCTGATCATAGATAATGCTCACAAAACCACCCTTCATGGAGGGACCCAGCTCACGCTCTCTCACATTCGCCAACGGTATTGGATTCTCGGAGGCAGAGCTCCAGTCAAAACTCACGTTCTTCGCTGTGTGGTGTGTGCTCGGCATAGGGGGATCCGTGCCCGTCAGCTGATGGGCCAACTACCTCTTGCGCGAGTCACACCCTCACAGCCGTTCACCCGCACTGGACTGGACTACGCCGGACCAATTTCACTCAAAGCATGGAAGGGGCGAGGCTCCAAAACTCACAAAGGCTGGATTTGCGTTTTCACCTGTCTCACCACCTCAGCAGTTCATCTAGAGTTGGTGACTGACTACTCGACAGAAGGATTCATCGCTACTTACCGCAGATTCATCTCAAGACGAGGAATACCTCAATCACTCCATTCTGACTGCGGCACCAACTTCATCGGTGCAGACGCCGCGCTCAAGAGGTTATTCACTCAAGGCACAAAAGAACATCACTCAGTGTCGCAGCTGTTTGTCAACGACAACACCCAATGGCTCTTCAACCCCCCTGCAGCACCTCACATGGGTGGAAAGTGGGAGGCGGTCGTGAAATCAATTAAATATCACCTCAGGCGCACCGTAAGTGACACTGTACTCACTTACGAGGAATTCAGCACTCTTCTCACACAGATTGAAGCGATGCTCAATTCACGACCGCTAGAGCCACTCAGCGACGACTCTGAAGATGTCACTCCACTCACCCCTGCTCACTTCCTCATCGGACAGCCACTATCAACGCTGCCCGAACCATCAGCAGACCACTCAACAATCTCACCATCTGCGAGGTGGCAGCTCATTCAACAAAAGGCTCAGCGATTCTGGACTCAGTGGTCATCACAGTATCTACAACGTCAACTCTCAATCTCGAAATGGCTTCACCCGTCCAACGACATCAAAATCGGCTCCCTGGTGCTCATCACTGACGAGCGATTTCCACCGAGCAAGTGGCCACTTGCTCGGGTTCTCACCACACACCCAGGGAAGGACGGACTCACCAGGGTCGCAACGCTCAAGACCGCCACCACTGTTCTAAAAAGACCAATTCCAAAATTGGCACCTTTGAATGTTTCAGGCTCATCATCAACACCATCTGCAAGCTGTTGATGGCGGGAGAATGTTTGCGATTCGAGCAGAAGTTCCTCTCACCACCGCTCTCATCTCACCGCAGCACCTTACGGGCAGCGGAGCACGACGGCAGATCTACAATCGATCACCGAATCAGATCTGGCCGCCGGTGCGATCACCCAATAGGACCAGTCGTCCGCGCGATCACCCAATCAAAGCTCACTTCCGCTTGGCGCGTCTTCCAGAAGCTTCTGGAAGACACCAAGGCGGAAGCCTGCTTCGGGCCATTGTTCACTTTTGTTCGAAACGTTCACCGAATCGCACGCATCGCGCTCAAAGCTCCTTGATCTGTGCATCCGGGCATTTTCTCACCTCTTTCTAACGCTCATCATAAACGCACTCAACTCTCGTGATCATTACGCGATCTCTCACGCTCAACCCCGCAATTTGTAAAGTACTCATCGATTTGAAATAGTCGCGTGTGAAGCACGTGTGTGTGCTAGGGCGTTCTCAGCTCACCTCGCGAGTAAAACTCAATCCTGAGAACTAGACCTGCGCGTCTCATTCGGACTCATCAAATATTTAAATAAATGACGCTTCAAGTTTTGTTTTGGTTCATTGTGCTTTGAGTTGATTTCACCCTAACCTCAAAACCCGGCACGCGAACAACACCGATTCGCGAACAGTAATGCTCTCTCTTTCCCTCCTCCGAATACGTGGTTTGTAAAATGCCGATCTTTCCCGACATTGTCCGAAACATAATCCGATAAAAATAAATTATTATTTCTCTGTGTTGGGAGGGATAATTCCATCACATAAAGAGGTAATTAGAGGAGAAGGGAGAAACTTGGCTATTCTACAGGAGATAATAGAGAGAAGGAAAAGATGGGAAGAACAGGAAAGTGATAAAAGAAGATTATGCAACATAAAATATATTAGGAAACACTTGTAAAATAGAAAAAAAAATTTGTTAAGACACAGCAGGATACATTAGAAGGGTAGGACTTACACTGACACAATCACAGGAATGAAGTGGAAAGAGAATATGATCGTTAAATTGTAACACAAAAGTGGGTAATAAATTAAATTATTATTATTATTATTATTATTATTATTACATTTTTTCTTTTTATAATGTATTTTTTATATTGAATTTTTATATTTTTATTTTTTTATTTCATATTTTTTTATATTCTAGTTATATTCTATTTATATATTTTTTCTTTTTATATTATATTTATTATTTTATTTGATTTTCTTTTATTTTATTATTTTATTTTATTTTATTTTCTTTTATATTTTCTATTTTCTATTTTAATTGTATTTATTATTATTATTATTACATTTTTATTTTTATAATGTATTTTTTATAATGAATTTTTATATTTTTATTTTTTTATTTCATATTTTTTTATATTCTAGTTATATTCTATTTATATATTTTTTCTTTTTATATTATATTTATTATTTTATTTGATTTTCTTTTATTTTATTATTTTATTTTATTTTATTTTCTTTTATATTTTCTATTTTCTATTTTAATTGTATTTATTATTATTATTATTACATTTTTATTTTTATAATGTATTTTTTATATTGAATTTTTATATTTTTATTTTTTTTATTTCATATTTTTTTATATTCTAGTTATATTCTATTTATATATTTTTTCTTTTTATATTATATTTATTATTTTATTTGATTTTCTTTTATTTTATTATTTTATTTTATTTTATTTTATTTTCTTTTATATTTTCTATTTTCTATTTTAATTGTATTTTTATATTTTTATATTTATATTTGGATTATTCTATATTATTTTTGTGTATATATATCTTAAACGTATACTACAGAAAATATTGTTAAAAAAATAAACTTACTTCATAAGAATCTGACTGTGAAATTGACCCAATCGCTCCTAATATTGAATAATTCAAATTTGAAGCCCAACCAACAATTATCATAGGGTAAACATCAATTCTTAATAAATATGAAATTCCAATTTTTATTGAATATAGCAAAAAATAATTTATAAATTAAGTTCTTTCGTACAAAAAATTTACTAGATAAATATATATAAAAAACCGATCTGGTTCACGTCGATCTGATCTCAAATCATGTAAGATATTAAAAGTCGAACAGACTTAAAATTTAAACTCTTGCAATAGTGGTAGTTAAAACGGCTATAAATATAGAAACCTCAAAAATGAGGGAAGCTATACCTGTTTTTCACGGATATGAAAGGAGAATTTGATAGATAGAAAAGGGAAGAAATTTGGAAAAGACTTTAAAAAGAAGGAGTAGGCGAACAACTATGAATAAGGATATAGGAAATGTATGATAGAACTATAAGCACTTTAAGAGTGATGAAGGAACTCATGGGAAAGTTTTTAACAGGGAAGTGTGTTCGACAAGCTGTTAAAAGAAATATGAAAAGATGACATAGTAATTAAAATGGGAGTAAGGGCAATGAACGTTGAAGAGAGGTTAATAAACTCGAAAGAAGGATCGGAAGAATGTGGGAGAAGACTAATAAGAGGAAATGAAGTAACGAAAAGGGAAAGAATGAGAATCAAATTCTTGGAAAGGAGAGGATGGTCAAATGAAGAATGGAAAAGAAGAAGAAGAAGATTAAATGGGGAAGAAGTGTGGATCAAAATAGAGCAGATAAGTAAAGACAATTAAGAACAAGAAAGAGAGATGAAAATAAAAGAGTATAAGTTCCTAAGAGAATTAAGAGAGGTTGCAAGGAAACCATGAGATAAGGCGAAATACTTATGGGGGAAAAAAGAAAAAAGGAGAGGAGAATTAGAAAGGATAGGAAAATTCATACAGGGTGGTGAAACAAGGGCATGCAAATATTGGCTATCGAAAGAAGAAAGGATGTGTAGACTTTGTAAGAAAGATGAAGAAATAGTGAAACATGTGATTGAAGCATGTGAAGTAAGTGGAGAGAGTGGTAGGAATTGGAAAGAGATAATTGGATGAGAATGGATAAACTTGGCTATTCTACGGGAGATAATAGGGAGAAGAAAAAGATGTGAGGGAGAGGAAAGTGATAAAAGAAGATTATGCAACATAAAATAAATTAGGAAACACTTGTAAAATAGAAAAATTTGTTAAGACACAGTAGGATACATTAGAACGATAGGACTTACACTGATACAATCACGGGAATGAAATGGAAAAAGTATACGATCGTTAAATTGTAACACAAAAGTGGGCAATCAATTAAATTATTATTATTATTATTATATTTTTTCTTTTTATGATGTATTTTTATATTTAATTTTTATGTTTATTTTTTTATATTATATTTTTATATTCTATTTATATTCTATTTATATTCTATTTTTATATTTTTTTATTTTTTTATTTTTTTATATTATATTCCTTTATATTATATTTTTTATTTTTTTATTTTATTTTATTTTATTTTATTTTATTTTATTTTTCTTTTATATTTATATTGTTTTTTATATTGTATTGTATTATATTTTCTATTTTCTATTTCAATTATATATTTATATTTATATTTATATTTAATTTTTTTATATTGTATTGTATTGTATTTTATTTTATATTGTATTGTATTGTATTGTATTGTATTGTATTGTATTTTATTTTATATTTTAATTGTATTTTTTATATTTTTCTTTTTATTATTTCTTCATTTTATTTACCCGTCTTCTTCCTTCTCTCGCCACCTAATTTTAAGAGCCGCCGCTATCACCGCCATCACCCCATCACTCCCATCACCGCCTTTTTTCGAATAGTTTTTTATTTTATTATTTATCTTTTCTTTTATATTTTTATTACTATATTGTATTTTATATTCTTTTATATTTGTTCGGGAATCTACCGTTCGCTTCGATAAAGATTTTACCCGAGCCCAAGATAAATTTACCGGTTCTTCGCTAGAAAAGGAACCCTCCTAACACGAAACTTGTTCGACTCCGAATCGCAGGAAGGGATTGCTACTGATAACGAACGCACTTTTAAATTAAACGGTTTTAATTATCGGAGCACTCGAGACACGAGGTTTACCGCGTCGTCGCTACCAGAACAATAGCTCGCTCGACAGAGATCGGCGGTAATTAGGGGGGCCAACCGTCCTCCCCCCGCGGCACCCGCGAGAACCGAGCTACTCGGTCCACCCGGGGTCCCGCGGGACGCGGGGGGCACGCGGCTGCCGATGCCTCAATTCCGCCTGGCGAGCGCTGTTTATAGACAATATAAAACTCTCTGTACAAATCATATAAGATAGAATACGTATAGTGTAAAATAGTATAAGAATAATATAAGGATAGCTTAAGTATAGCATAAGTATAGTATAAGTATAGTATAAGAATAATATAAGGATAGCATAAGTATAGCATAAGTATAGCATAAGTATAGCATAAGTATAGTATAAGTATAAGTATAAGAATAAAGACGTGGTATAACATAATTAATCGTACAGCGACGCGAGTCACAGACCCGAAATCCCCGCTACTATCCGTTTCTGAAACATGCCGCCCGCCTCGCCGGCAGACGCTCTGCGGCGAAATCACCAATCGATGCGCACGTCAATACGGGTAGTACAGTGGTGGGGCACGGACGACGACGAATGTTTTCAAGACGGATGCGCCGCCCGCCGTAAACGAACGCGACCGCGAACGAAAAAGTAGAGATCGCGACCGGCTACTGCGACGCATCGTTCGATTCGGCGTGTGTGATCTGTGCCGGGAGTGGTATAATTTTTGTGAGTGGCCTCGTGCAAGTTTTCGTGGCGGTTTGAAGCGTTGCCACGCGTGCGAGACCATCCGGCCCGGGGTGCATCTTGATGACACGTGCGAGTGGCCACTTCGTCGGAGAGGACAACTCGTTCCGGATGAGGACCAGCGATCCTTCCTTGAGGTTCTCGATGCGAACTCTCCACTTCGGTCGTTGTTGAAGGAGGTGGAGATATTCTTGTTGCCACCTGCGCCAGAAATGATTACGAAGGTTACTAACGAGTCTCCAACGTTTCAGTCCCGTAACGTCGAAATCGGCGTCAGAGGAGGTTTCGAGCGACGTAATGGGCTCCCCAACAAGGAAATGTCCCGGTGTGAGAGGCAGCAAATCTTTGGAATCCTCGGTGATCGGCATGAGGGGACGAGAATTGAGACAGGCCTCGACTTGACACAGGAGCGTACTCAACTCCTCGTAAGTCAATTTTTGATCTCCTATGGTCCGCTTAATGTGGTATTTCGCCGATTTGACCGCTGCCTCCCAAAGGCCACCGAAGTGAGGCGCATAAGGAGGGATGAATCGCCATTCCGTGCCCTTCGCAGCAAGTTCCTGGGAGGCCGTGCGACGAAACTCCGAGGGGCCCTGAAACATATGTCGCAATTCCGCGTCTGCTCCGCGGAATGTTGTGGAATTATCGCTCCACAACTGAGCGCAACGTCCGCGTCGGGAAACAAAGCGTTGGAAGGCCGCTATAAAGGTAGTGGACGTTAAATCCGTCACCGCGTCCAAATGGACGGCCTTGGTACTGAGACAAACAAACACGACCATATATCCTTTGTAGGCCTTTTGTCCTCGACCCTTTGACGTGCGAACCTGGATGGGCCCAGCGTAATCGACGCCTGCGTGTTCGAACGGCTTCGATGGTTGGAGACGTACACCGGGAAGATTGCCCATCTGCTGTCGGCCTGTCGCGGCCTTGAAGCGAGCGCATCGAATGCAGCTGCGGAGCAGTTTCTTCACGAGGGGGCGACCACGTGGAATCCAGAAGCGCTGAAGTACGACAGTCCTCGTGAGGTCCACACCGCCGTGAAGGGAGCACAGGTGAGCTGCCTCGATAAGTAATGTGGCCACATGCGTGTGGCGTGAAATGATAATCGGGTGTCGTTGCGCGTACGGCACAGGGGCGTCCTGGATACGACCGCCGACTCTCATCACTCCATCGGAATCTATAAATGGAGTGAGGCTTATTAGCGGGGACGTGGCGCGCAGCGGCTTACCTCGCGTAAGCGACTCGATCTCGAGCGAATATCCCTCGCGTTGACTCAGCCGAAAAATAGTAGTCTCGGCTCGACAGTGCTCGCTCGCACTGAGTGGGAGGCTCATCGTTCTCCCAGCGGGTTCACGTGCGTTTCGAATGAATCGAAGTATATAAGCGGTCACCCTGACAAGTCGGGACCACTTTGAAAAACGACAGATGTAATCGTTCCGCGGCTCGACTTGGTGAACAGCGACTAGAGTTCCCGTTCGTTGATCCGGTATGATCCCGGGATCCAGCGAAGTGGGAGTGGACGGCCATTCCATCCTGGTGTCGCTCAGCCAGATTGGGCCGTTCCACCAGAGACTCGAGGCTCGCAACTCTGCCGAAGATATTCCTCTGGTTGCAAGGTCCGCCGGGTTGTCCGTCGTGCTGATGTGCCTCCAGGTCGCATCCGGCAGCAGCCGTTGAATTTCGGCTACCCTGTGGGCTACAAAAGGCTTCCATTTCGATGGATGTGCCCGAATCCACGCCAGGGCCACAGACGCGTCTGTCCAGGAGTGGGTTTTTGCCCGTCCTAAGTTTAGGGAATTTTGTAGAGTGGACTGCAGCCGCGCCAGCAGGAGCGCCCCGCAGAGCTCTAGCCGTGGAATACTCTGCAGCTTCGTCGGTGCAACCTTCGTCCTAGCGGCAAGGAGGCTGAGTTTCGCGGACTGGGAGGGATGGATCACCCGAAGGTAAACCGCTGCCGAATACGCCCGTTCCGAGGCGTCGGAAAATCCATGCACCTCCACATCGGTGCCCACGCCGGTAAATCCGACCCAGCGAGGCACAACCGTGCCCGAGAGCGACTCTACTTCGTCCATGAATGCCGACCAACGTGCTACCAAATCAGAGGGTAGCGGATCGTCCCAGTCGAGTCCTGCCAGCCATAAGTCCTGGAGAAGTATCCTTGCTTGGATCAGTACTGGCGCCATCCACCCCAAGGGATCAAACAGGCTGGCTACCACTGAGAGAGCGGACCTCTTCGTCCAGTGGTCGGGGTTCACGGGAGGCCTGCACCGTGGACCCTTCATCGTCAGCGAGTCCGTTCTGGTGTCCCACTGGAGACCCAGTGCGGCTTGAATATCGGACTCCTGAAATAAGGAAGTTTCGCGGGTAACATTAGCACCAAAGTTCGGAATGTTGCTCGCCCAACGGTCTAACGGGAAGCCTCCGGACAGCAGGATTTTCTCCAGCTGTTGCTTCACTTCCCAGGTCTGCTGCAAGGTGTCTCCTCCAGCCAAAATGTCATCGACGTAGGAATGGTCCCGTATGACTTGCGAGCCCAGCGGAAAACGGTCCCTTTCGTCCTCGGCTAGCTGTCGTAGTACCCTCAAAGCGAGGTACGGGGCCGACGCGGTGCCGTAGGTAACGGAAGTGAGCCGATACTCACTGACTTCGGCGCTGGGTTCCGGTCTCCAAAGGATCCGTTGCCAATCCTGATCTTCGGCGCGGACTCCTATTTGGCGGAACATCTTCACGATGTCCGTGGAGAACGCGAAACGAAATAGGCGCCATCGCGAGAGGACGATCCACAGCTCGGACTGCAGCTTCGGCCCCGGCAGCAGTTCATCGTTGAGCGAACGGCCGAATGCCGAGGGACAGGAGGCATTGAATACCACCCGGATCTTCTTCTTATCACCGACGGACTTCCACACAGCATGATGAGGCAGGTAAAATCCTTGCGCATCATCTGCGAGTGGTGAGGTTGCTCGCTCCATGTGCCCTAGCCGAAGGTATTCTGCAAGAAAATCTTGATACTGGGTTTTGAGTTCTGCATCCTTTTGTTGCCGGCGTTCGGAACCGAGTAGAAGTCGGAGGGCCACTCTCCGCGAAGGACCTGCTGGCAGGGACGGGGAGGCACGAAAGGGTAAGCGGACGTGATACCTTCCACTTGCGTCTCTTCGGTGCTCCCGCTTGAACGTCTCCTCGCACGACAGTTCATCTGGGCTCAGCGTAGGGGTCGAAGGCATCTCCTCAAGGTCCCAGAAACGTCGAAGCTGTTCCTGCAACTCGGTGTCGCAACGAACCTGGAGAACTCGTGCCGAATTCTGTGACGTACCAGAATTCCGGAGTTCGACCGCTCCGATTAGGACCCATCCCAAGGGAGTTGGAATGGCCGTTGGAGTACCAGGTGATCCTTCTCGACGCTCGCCGAAGAGCCTGGCACAGACGTCGGCACCCAAAAGAACGTCAACGCGGGATGGCGTCCTGAAGTCCGCGTCGGCTAAAGTGAGACCCTTAATGTGATCCCAGTCGTCGGCCGGAATGGGCCGTGAAGGGATGGGAGTGGTCAGCCTCTTCGACACCAGCGCGCCGAAGTCCACGGTGAATGCATCATCGCATTGTGACCGTAACCTGATCGTGACTTCCTGACGCGCAATCCCTACCGGAGTCTCCTGGTGACCGGTGAGCGTCAGATGGACTGGACGCCTCCTAAGTCGCAGAGCCTGAGCCGCCCACTCGCTGACGAAGGACGATTCCGCCGCGGTGTCCATGAGGGCCCGTACTTGTAATGAACGGCCTTCGGGCGATTCCAATGTCACCCGCGCGGTCGCTAGCAATACGATCTGTCGGGTGGTGGTGGACGCAACAAAAGTCGAAGAGATAGAGGCGGAAGTGGTCGCACCATTGGCTGGCCGCTGAGAGCCATAAAGGTCATGAAGCGTCGTGTGATGAGCGCCACCGCACGCCCAGCAGCGGTTCGTCGACGGACAGTCCGTTTGGTTATGTCCCGAATAAAGGCACGAAAGGCAACGTCCTTCCTTCTGTGCGTACGTGAGGCGATCTGCGACACTCAGATCCTTATATTTATGACAGGACCCCAATGGGTGTTTCCCTGAACACATCGGGCAGTTACGAAACTTTTTTGTCCCCTTGTCTTTCGGTGACGGCTCCGAGAGATTGGTGGACATCGTGACCTTGGACTGCGATGATTGACCGCGGTGGTTCTCCTTTGGTTTTCCAGATGCGGCGTCTTTACGAGGAGGGTTGGCGGAGGCATTACTGGAAGCCGTTCGAGAATGTACCCGATTTTCGAGGAACGTCTCCAGCTCTGAGAAAAGCGGCGTTGCATATGGGTCTCGGAGTGAGTCTTCCCAATTCAGCCGCGTGGTCTGGTCTAAACGTTCGGACAGAAGAAATACCAGCCACTCGTCCCAAGCATCAACGGGTTTCCCGAGGGACTTGAAAGCATCCCGAGCTTGGCTGAAATCGTCGAGCAGTCGTTTCAACTCTCCCGGCTGACCCTTGACCGACGGAGAGCAAGTTACGAGGCGTCGCATGTGGGCCTCTGACAGTCGACGTCGATTGCCGTAACGACGTTCCAGCGCGGTCCACGCGCCTTCATAATTGGAAGTGGTGATCGCCGTATTCTGAAGCATCTTCGCGGCCTCGCCCTTGAGACTCGACTTCAGGTATTGAAGTCTGCGGACGTTTGAAATCCCTTTAATCTCGTCGACCATCGATTGGAATAAATCACGGAACCCTTCCCACTCCAGCATATCTCCGGAAAAAGTGGGCAGTGCGGCCCTCGGAAGCAAAACGTTCGGATCGCCATATGAAACGGCATCGCGACCAGCTTCCCGATCGCTGGAGGATCTTGTAGCCGGCTCAGAGCTTCGGATCATGTCGTCCAACTCTACGGACTGGGAGAGATACGCGTCCTCGACCTGTGAGTAGAGGTCACTCTCCAGATAGTCCGAGCCCTCGGCGTCGGATCGACGGGCGATCGCTCTGTGCCCGTCCTGGAATTCTTTCCAGTAATCTACCAATAACCCTTGCCGTTTCTTGAGAAAACCCCCGATCATCTTCTCTTTCCCAGCCTTGCGGGTATTGACCATAAAACGTTCAACACGTCCGGCCACCTCCTTTTGAGCGCGCAGTAGGTCTTCGAGAGTATCCATGCTGAAGGTGATCTCGATACGCGGAATCACTGTTTACACCTCTGAGAATCACGGTTTAGGATTTCGAAACTTTACGTTACACCTCGGTCGCGCACCTTGAGCGAAACGTTTTTGCACGGGCGTGTTTACCCGAACGAGACCGTTACCGATTCGAATTCGCAAACCGAATAGCGATACGCGAACGAAACGTAAAGCGTTAATATCCCAAAAAAGTCACTCGAATGCACAGTTTGAAGATTGCTATTTTTATTCCAGCGCTGCAGTCGTGATCGAAGCACGTTCGCGTTTTCGAGGACGATTACTCGAGCGCCGAGGATTTCGAAGTCGCCAACGCGATACGTGAAGAGCACCGACACAGACACACGAACAGAGCGCGGATTTTTACGGATGCGGAACTGAACACTCGTCACTCCGCGTTAGAACGGCGCGATAAAGATTCGGAGAGAATATTGAGGGACCTTCAAGAGTAAAACGAAGAGGAATCCGGCTCGAAGGACCACAGTTTTCTTGTTCGGGAATCTACCGTTCGCTTCGATAAAGATTTTACCCGAGCCCAAGATAAATTTACCGGTTCTTCGCTAGAAAAGGAACCCTCCTAACACGAAACTTGTTCGACTCCGAATCGCAGGAAGGGATTGCTACTGATAACGAACGCACTTTTAAATTAAACGGTTTTAATTATCGGAGCACTCGAGACACGAGGTTTACCGCGTCGTCGCTACCAGAACAATAGCTCGCTCGACAGAGATCGGCGGTAATTAGGGGGGCCAACCGTCCTCCCCCCGCGGCACCCGCGAGAACCGAGCTACTCGGTCCACCCGGGGTCCCGCGGGACGCGGGGGGCACGCGGCTGCCGATGCCTCAATTCCGCCTGGCGAGCGCTGTTTATAGACAATATAAAACTCTCTGTACAAATCATATAAGATAGAATACGTATAGTGTAAAATAGTATAAGAATAATATAAGGATAGCTTAAGTATAGCATAAGTATAGTATAAGTATAGTATAAGAATAATATAAGGATAGCATAAGTATAGCATAAGTATAGCATAAGTATAGCATAAGTATAGTATAAGTATAAGTATAAGAATAAAGACGTGGTATAACATAATTAATCGTACAGCGACGCGAGTCACAGACCCGAAATCCCCGCTACTATCCGTTTCTGAAACAATATTTTATATTGTATTTTATATTTTTATATTTTTATATTATTCTTTTTTCTTTTTCTTTTTTCTTTTATTTTCTTTTATTTTCTTTTATTTTCTTTTATTTTCTTTTATTTTCTTTTATTTTCTTTTATACTTATATTTATATTGTATTTTATATTCTTTATATTCGTTATATTCTTTATATTATTTATATTCTTTATATTCTTTATATTCTTTATATTCTTTTATATTTTATATTGTCTTTTATATTCTTTTATATTGTATTTTTCTATTCTTTCTATTTTTCTTTTTTTCTTTTTACTATTTCTTTTAATTTTTTTCTTTTATATTTATATTTATATTTATTCTTATTTTTAATTATTTTTTATTTTATTTTATTATATTCTTTATTATATTCTATTTTTATATTCTCTTTATTATTAATATTATTATTTTATTTCATATTCTTTTATATTCTATTTTTATTATATTTTATATTTTTTATATTTTTCTTTTTATTATTTCTCCATTTTATTTACCCGTCTTCCGCCTCCTTCTCTCGCCACCTAATTTTAAGATTCGATGTTTCCGAATTCTTGCTGATGCTGTATAATTCTTTCTATGATTCATACGTTCTTCGCGCCGCGAAAATGATATCATCCTGCACGACTGCTCCAGAGGAGTCAAATTACGCGTAATTGCGCGATAAGCTGCGACGTTAAATCGGAACGATTTAGAATGCTGTTAGCTTTAGAATGCTTGCTACATAATGGTGCGGAAAAATATTTCTGTTTGTTGTATAATAGTTCGCTATATCGATGATTAAAAAATTATTATTCCTCTGTGTTGGGGAAAAATTTCCATCATATATTGGTATGGAAAAAAAAAGTTTCTGCTGACGCCGCATAATTCTTTCTATGATTCGCGCTGCCAAATGATGTCACCTGCACGGCTGCTCCAGAGGATTAAAATTACACGCGATCGCGCGAGTGCTCTCTCTCTTTCTCTCCTCCGAATACGTGGTTTGTAAAAAGCCGATCTTCCCCGATCTTTCCGGCGTTATCCGATAAAAAAATAAACAATTTCTCTGTATATTGGTTTGGAAAAATATTTGGGGGACGTCCGCTTCCTCGGCCAGGTCTAAAAAATATTTGGGGGTCATTCCCCCTCTAAAAACAAATTCGTTGGGTCCGACGTGGAGAGGTCTCCGCGGCGGCTCGGCCCGGACTGATCCCCTCGGCTTCCCCCACTCCGCGGCTCATGCGCGCGCAACCAGTCTTCCACTCCCCACTTCCCCCCGCCCATGTTTCCCTCCACCGCACTCCCCCGCGCGCCCTCACTTCCCCCCGCCCCCGCGCTCTCCTCAGAGGACCTGCGTTGGAATCGGCATAGTCTTACTACTCACATACTTGCAAAGGGTGTGTTTACATTACAATTATAAGTCAGTAAGAAAAAGTTACTGTAGGGTATCGATAAGTTATGTTGTTCACTATCCATGTCTATTGCGTATCTATACTGCTAGGACATGGATTCCAAATGTAATGGTTTAACATATATCTAAAATTGGTGTTAATATCCATTATATGTTTTGAGATATTAGCGTGTTACATTCGCACCCCCTGTTACTACCGCCCCCGGTCTACCCTACATATTTTCGCTTTTCAGGTTTTAAAAATGTGGGTAAAATAATAAGGTACATAATTTTTATAGGGGCGAACAATAATAATAATAATA
Organism: Andrena fulva; assembly: GCA_946251845.1. Taxonomy (NCBI): domain Eukaryota; kingdom Metazoa; phylum Arthropoda; class Insecta; order Hymenoptera; family Andrenidae; genus Andrena; species Andrena fulva. The sequence continues at coordinate 14,816,705 of OX276333.1, read as the reverse complement.
AAATGTAAATTTATCTAAGTCTAAGACTTATCTTCTTGGAAGTTTACTTTCTTTTTCAAGGACTTGAGAATAAAAATAATTATCATTGGAAATCGTGTTTCCTTAGCCTATTACACATTATTTAGTGTGCAAGGTGTGCAACCTCTAAATATTACTCAATCTTCCTAAAATTTGTCAGATATTCTTTTTATATTAATAGGAATCAGGGCCATGAGCAAAGTAAAAAAAAATGGTAATATTTTAATTTTAACCCTATAATATGAAACACCCTAACGCTCACCCCTCAACAACATCATGCGACCCCCCCAAGAAGTGGCGACGCGGACGCGTGGTCCGTCCCGCGTCGCCGGTGTTTCGGGAAGACCCCGCCGTCATCGCGCGGAGTTCGCATTCGCGCTGAGGGGGGGGGGGGGGGGGGCAAGCGGACGTATCGCTAGTTTGCTCCCACACAAGTCCCCCCCCTCGAGCGTGCGACTCCGCGCCCGAGGATGACCACCGTGGAGTTTTAGTGGGTGCAAGCCCCACATGGCCCGTCCCTCCCCCGGGGGCGGGGTATCCGTTAGGGATTTCTCCACGTCAAAAAAAAAGGAGTATCGACACGTCTGCACGTAATGGCGTCTGCTTATCGAGTGACAGCTTGACAGGCGATCGGTGCGATCGCCTTCTTCTCGCTGTCCTCTTGTCTCCGTCGCGAGCACCAGCGGGCCATGGAATTCCATCCATAGGGTGCCCGCAACACTGCTCCCCCTTCTCGAAAAGCGGTCGTCCCGACCGCTGCAGCTTCTTACTCCGCCGTCGTGCCCTGGTCCGGAAGGGTGGAGAGAACGCTTCGTGGCCCCTTCCGTCCGCCGCCTCGGCATTTGCCTTCACACCCAGGGGAAAATCACTCCAAAAACCCTGGGCAAGGTGTGGGTTTGTAGTACCCGTGTCTCTGCCCTCCTCTTGCATCTTCGGTCTTGTGTACTTCTTTCTTGATCCGTTTCCCTCTTCTTCGACGGCGCGTCTTCGTCTTGGGTAGAGACGGCCGGGAGCCCTGCTCTCCGACGGTCGGGAATGTTTAATTTCTTTCCCTGCCTTTTCGACGAGATCCGGTACATGTTCTTTTCAGCCTTCCGATGCAAGTCCCGCGACATCCCAGCATACAACGCTTTTTTTTTTTTTTTTTTTTTTTTTTTTTTTTTTTTTTTTTTTACTTGGAGGAAATCCCCATTGTTAGTTATGTGGGACTCGAACCCACTAAAACCTCCAAGGTGGTCTACCACGTGTGCGGAGTTGCGCGCCTGAGGGGAGGGACTTGATGCGAGTGCAAACTAGCGATTCGTTCGCTGCCCTCCCCCCCCTGCGCTTTGAGAGCAACTCCGCACACAGCACCCCCTTCAAGGGGGGTCTTCCCTGGGGGAGTATTAACACCTCCCCCAGCTATGGTCTCCTAGCGCGGCGGCGCGACGGCCCACGCGTCCGCGCCGCCTCTTCCGGGGTCGTTGCTACTAGGCCCCGCGACCCCGCGATCGAGCTGCTACCCGGCCGCGACGATGCTACGGTCGGTACCGGGCCGGGCCGTGGGCGGCCCCACGGGCCGTCCCAGCCGCCGCATCCCGAGGGGCCTTTAAGGCGGTCGGGGCGTGATTCCCCGACGGCCACCTCGGGCGGGCGGTCGGCGACGTGTGCCTATAGGGCGGCCCGTCATCAGCCGCCCGTTTATGCCCCGGAGCTCGATCGCACTATCTAGTTCATGGACCCCCCCCCCCGCTCTCCCTCCCTGACATACAGCGGCCCGCCCTAAAGCTTGGCGGGCCGCTTTTCCCCTTCCCCCAAGATATCCCCCGACTGCACGCCCCCCCCCCCCTCTCTCACAGGGGGGGGGGGCATACGAGGGGTCTGTCGCCGCACCCGTTACGGGGTGCGGCCCCCTTCCCACTCCCCTTACGGGGGAGTGACGGCGCGACCCGGGGCCTTTTAACCGGGGGAGCGGAGCGACTTTCAGAACTAAGTCGCCGCACGGCCTCCCCCGGCGCCGGGTCATCTCGCGCGCCGCCTCCGAGGGACCGCGCGGGGCCGAAGACCCGCCCTGATCCGGTCCCTCTCAGCCTCCTCCTTCTCCAACATTATGACCTCGGAGAACCCGGCGGTCGTCCAGCCACTCCGGACACCTGGCCAGAGTGTGGTCCGCCGAGTCCTCGACGCCCCGGCCGCAGCTGTGGCACTGCGACGACTCCTCCCGCCCTATGCGACACAGATAATCACCGAAACACCCTACACCGGTGATCATCTGCGTCAGGCGGAAGGTGAGCCTGCCGTACCTACGCTCCACCCATTCGGCGAGAATAGGCAGGAGCGCCCCGACGACGCGTTTCTCCCGATGTTCAGGGAGAGACAGCCAGTCAATCCACCTGGCTCCCATGCGTCGCCGGGCCTGGCCCCGCACCTCAGGTCCATCCCGCGCAAGGGGTTTCCTCGCTCCACGGAGATCGTGGGACGCGAAGTAAACCTCCGCCTCCATCTCCGCGAGCAGATGGAAAGGAGGAGACCCACCCAGCGCCGACAGATCGGCGTGTGACACCGTGCGGTATGCCCGCACGGCACGGAGGACCGCGCGGCGATGAACCCTGGCAAGGAGTTCACGCCCGACGCGACAGTCCTCCAGGTCGCCGGCCCACACTGGGGCTCCGTAGAGCGCCATGGACCGGACGACCGTCACGTATAGCCGCCGAACTGCCTCGTGAGGGCCTCCCAGGTTGGGCATGATGCGTGCGAATGCACACACCTGTCGCTCCAACCGGGGGCCCAGGACCCGAAAGTGCCGCGTAAACCGCCAGTAGGTATCCAGGGTCAGGCCGAGATATTTCATCGATCGGCCGACCCCGATGCAGGCATCCCCAACCCGCAGGGACGCTCTGTTGGGAACTCCGCTCCCAACCTTGTCCGCGAGCCACATCGCCTCCGTTTTCTCGAAGGCGACTCGCAGACCGAGCGCCCCTATCGCGGGGATGATGCGTCGCAGCGCTCTCTCAGCGAGGTCCAGTGCCGCTTCCCATCGCTGCCCGGATGCCACCACCTGAGTGTCGTCCGCGTAACACACGAGCGAGACGTCCGACGATGGCATTTCAACCCGCAACACCGCGTCGTATGCCAGGTTCCAAAGCACGGGCCCTAACACGGACCCCTGCGGGACCCCGCGGTGCACGTGAATCACCCCGTCCCCGTCCCGGCCGACATAGGAGACCACCCGACCGCGGAGATAGTCCCGGATCAGGCGGCGAAGGTAGAGCGGGACGCGATGGTAGACCAGCGCCCGCTCAATCGCCACCCAGGAGACGGTGTTAAATGCGTTGGCGATGTCGAGTGACACCGCCACGCTGACACCGCCTCCCTCGGCCGCCCGGCGCGACAGCGATCTGACCAACATGATGGCGTCGATGGTCGATCGCTGCCGCCTAAAGCCGAATTGGCGGTCGGAAAGATCCGGACACCCCGCGGCTCCCAGGTGGCCCAGGAGGCGGGCAGCTAGAATGCGCTCTAGCAACTTGCCCGCCCCGTCCAGGACACATATCGGTCGGTATGCCGATGGTGACTCTGCAGGTCTTCCGGGCTTCCGGAGCAGCACCAACCTGGGGGGGGGGGGGGGGGACCTCCCGGTCCTCAGCGCGGCGTGAAACACGCGTCTGAGGCCGCCCCCGAGGGCGCCCATTGCGCAGACCCAGACTCGCCCGGGCACTCCGTCCGGTCTGGGTGCAACGTTCTTGGAACGCATTTGTTGCACCGCGGACGCGAGCTCCTCTTCCGTGACCCTCGGGGCATCCGCAATGTCGGTGCCCCACGTTAACTCCCGGTCTCCCGACTCATCGGCGCCACCCTCCCCTGGAACCGGGGGAGGGGGAAACAGCGTCGACAGAACGTCGAGGAGAAGCCGGGGTTCGAGGCCCTCTGTAACAGGAGGCGCCCAGGGTCCGAGTTTGACGGACACGGCCCTGTACGGGCGCCCCCAAGGGTCCTCGTTGAGGGTCGCGAGGAACTCGTCGCACGAACGGGTTTTAGCCCGGGCGATGGCCTCACGGAGCTCCTTGTGCGCCGCGGAAAACGCGGAGCGAAGCTCCTGAAGCCGGTCCTCCGTGATCAGCCGTCGATTCCAACGGCGGGCCTTGGTGTACTGCCGTCGTGCCCGTAGGCTGACGGCGCGGAGATCCGCGATCTCCGTCGACCACCAGTACACCGACCTCCGACCCCCACCCGGCGCCCGGGCTCTCGGCATTGTGGCGTCGCAGATAGCTTGCAACGCGCGCCGGAGCCAAAGGGCGCCAGTAAGGGGGTCGTCGAGGACGTCGCCCGGCAAAGGAGGCCAGGCGACTACGGAGGACGCCATCTGGGCCGCGTGAGCGTCAAGCCGATTGAGCGCCCAACACGGCGGCTGTCTACCAGCTCGAGGGGCACGGGGAGGCGGGGCAGCGGAGGTGGCCAGGATCACGTACATGTGATCCGAACCCGGCTCCGAATCCTCCGGCACCCAGCAGTCCGATGTTGTATGAGCACGTACGAGCACGAACGCGGAAGCTTCTCGCGTTCGCGAATTAGTTGTAGGATTAGTCTTAAGCTAGTGGTTAAAAGTACGTTAAGAATAGTCGTTAAGTTTAAACTAAGGTCACGGTCACTTTGTATATTTACAACACGTAGCACAATGTTTTACACGTTTGTCTAATTTAAAGTTGTCACAAACTTAGCTTATTATAACGCGCAAGTACAAACAGATAAGCGACCGAACAGAGTAGTTCGTATAATAAAGTTTCTGGGACGTTCCAGTCAAGCGCGAGCACGCGAGAGCAAAAATGTCGCACTTGCTAAGGCGACGATTCGTAGCAGAGAGATCATCGCGATGATGAGATCGGGCCGTTTCGCCGAATTCTGTGACGTCAGCACCCCACCTAACAGCGGCTCGTCCTGAGCAGGACGAGGACCGCACCGGTAGAACACAGTCGCTCACGCGATGAAGCGAGAGAGCTGCCCAATTAGCTGAGGTGCGCGTCAACAGATGGCCCGACCGATCTCATCACCGCGATCGCGCGTACCGCGATCTGGTCGCGTTGGTCGCTTTAAAGAGCGCGCGGCTTCGGAAGCGAAGCCGCGCCGACTTGGCCTGTGGCCGTTTGGGCCAATCCCAAACAGATGTTAATGCTGCCGCTGCAGGGTTAACCTAGACGAGGTCTATTACAGACTCGCCCTGCGGCCCGCGGAACGTCGTGACTGCGTAGGGGCTCTTTAAAACGAACCCCATTGCCTCCGCCCACTCGAGCAGCACCTCGCCCCGGGAGTACGTCCTGGGGGCGCCCCACTCACGAGCGTGGGCGTTAAAATCCCCCAATAGGACCACCGGCTGAGCTAATTGGGGGGTGAGAAAAGCCTCCATCTCGCTCAGCCGGTCCTCGAACTCCGGGACGCTGAACCTAGGTGCCAGGTAGCAGCCGACTACGAGGAGGTCCCCCCACTTTACCGCCATCCAGCCCCGACCGTGTTGGGCAACCGAACACGGCGGGGCGCCTCTTCCCACCTCCCACGTCATCGCCACTTGCCGATCCGGGTTGGTGGACCGATAGCACCGGTCCCCCAGCGGATACGGCTCGGCGATGACGGCCAGTCCGACCCCCAACTCCACGCGAGCCTGCTCCAGCAGGTCGTGAGCTCGCATGGAGTGGTTGAGGTTCGCGAGCAGTATAGGAGGGCCTCGTGACATTACTCGGTGCTAATGTCGGCCTCCCCCGATACTCCCGCAGGTGGGGCTACGCCCCCGGCAGTATCGGGGGGCTCGCGACCTTCCGTCTCGTCGCCTGGGAGGTGGGACCCACCTCCGAACGAGGCCGCGACCGAACGCGCCAACTCGCGCGCCTGCTCGCCGCTCGCTTCCTCCGTCGCTCCGCTCAGTGGTGGAGGGACCTTCAAATAGGCCTCCCTCCCGACCGCCCCAGGTCCGCCGAGCGGGGGGGGGCTCTGTTCTGCCCCCTCCTTCCCCTTTTTCTTCTTCCTCCCCTCCCTCGGGGACCCCCCGGGCGCCGACGGAGGAGGACCGCTAGCCGGGGAATTCGACTCTTCGCGGTCCTTCCTTTTGCCGGCGCCAGCCCCGGCCGCAGATGTCGAGGCCAGGGGACCGGTCTCCATTGCCACCGACGATGTCGCGGGTGAGGGAGACGCAGTTGACGCGGGGGAAACACCCGAAGGCGGGGAGGTAGCTGTCCCGGGCGACGCCGGGGCGGACCCCCGCTCCGGGCCCCCGGGCAGGTCGGAGGGGGAGGCCGACAGGCCGGTCCGCCCATCCGGTGGATGCTGGGGAGCCCCGCTGCCGCGCAGAGCAGGCAGCCAGGGGCGGCCTCGCAGGAGCGTGCCAAGTGCCCCTCGTTACCACAGCGGTAACAGAGGCCGCTCCTGACGGTGGGGCTGATGCACTTGGCCTGCACGTGGCCGAACTCGAGACAGCGGAAGCACTGCAGCTTCCGCTGCGCGAGCGGCACGACGCGGGCCACTAGCGAGTCCACGATTATCGTGGCCGCTTTAACAAGCCTGGCAGCAGCCGCCACAGGCCCGCGGACCCAGAGGGAGAAAAGCCCGGCGGCGTCTCGGCGCTTCACTCCCACCGAGACGTCCTCCGCCGCGCAGGCACCCTGGGCCGCGACCGCCGCCCGTATCGCCTCCACAGACGCCAGCTCCGTGAGGCCGCACACCCGGAACTCGGCCAATTTTGGGGGGCAATGTACCCTAATGCCCGTGCCCCCAAGCTGCTCCGCCAGCTTCGCCTTAAGGGCGGCAGCCTTGGCCGAGCCCTGAGATCCGGGGATCTCGAAGACGAGTCCCCCGGTGACGGAGCGCCTCGGTCGCATAGTTGCGATACCGAGGTCAGCGACCTTGATGGCCGCCATCGCGCCGGCGATCCGTGCGGAGAACTCTTTCTCCCCCCCCCCCCCCCCCCCAGCAGGGGCGGTGATAGCCACCGCTGCAGTTCTGGGGCACGCGGGATCAAAACCGGGGCTCGTCCGGGCGTGCCCTTCCGCTGGGGAGCTGACGTCGCGGCAGCACCCCCCGTTGGTGCTCCTCTAGCGCCGCCCCCGGCGGCCGTTTTTCCCGCCCTCCTGGTCCCGCGGCCGACGACCTGGGCCCAGGTGCTTTGAGCGGCAGCCTGGGTCCCGGGGGCCGAGGCCCGGGTGCCCGACGCGGCAGCGGTCGCTGCAGCCTTCTTGGCCTTTTTGGCGGCTTTCGCGGCCCTGTTCTCCCGCTTGAGCCGCGCTAGGGTTGGCTGGGGCGGGTAACCCGCCCCTCCACCCACGGCCGCGGACGTCGGGGGAGTGGCCCTCGGCGACACCATCTCCCTCGTGCCGGCCTCAGCCATCGCCAGATTGCGGAGCGGCGGAGCCGGGGACGGCGGGGGCCCGGCCTTCTTCTGCAAAGAAGGCGGTGGCGGCGCGGGAGGGGGAGCACCCCCCTTATTGCCCGACGGCATGCCCGCTGGTCCACCAGCAGACCTGCCGGCACCCGCCTGCCCCTTCGCTTTCCCCCTCTCCTTCCGAGGGGGGGGGGGGGGGGGCGGCCCCAGCAGGGGTTCCCTTGCCGACCTTGGCCCACTCCAGGGCCAGTGGCGTCGGTTCGGCCGCCGGCTTCGACGTCGGCTCGCCACGCCCCAGGACCCTTCCCAGGGCCAGGAGGCGGGCATCGACCCGCCTCTCGAGTTCCCCCATCCGGCGCAACACGGCGTCCCACGGCTGCTCCACGGCAGTGGCGCCGGCGCGTAGGGATGGGGGGTCCGTGGTCGGGGCCGAGGGAGGGGGAGACGCCTTCCGCCTCCTCTTCTTCCCCCATTTGGTGGCAGGGTCGCTCGCTGTCGTCTCCCCCGGCAGGGGTTCGGACCTCGCGGCCGACGAGGGCCCGGGCACCGCCACCGATGATGATGGCGCGGCGCCGGCGTCCGTCCAGGGGGGCAGGCACGGCGGGAGGAGCTCCGCGCGAGCGGGGAGCGGGAGGGACGGATGGAAGGGCAAGGCCTCCGACTCCGTTACGCCCACACCCCTGAGGGACGCCCGCGTTTCCAGACGAGCGTATTTCCCGCGCAGGCACTCCAGTTCCCTCTCCCTGACGTGCAGGTATTCCCCCAGGGAGTGCGCCTGGTCCGTCAGCGACCGCACCTGCGACGCCAGCTTGTGGGACTTAATCTCCCACATGCCCGGGCGGAACACCACCTCTCGCGCCGGCCTGTTGGGGTTCTCACCCCTCTCCGCCCTGCCGGTCAGCTCCGCGGCGACAACGGACGCGCGCCGAATCGCGATTCGGACAGCGCGCTTGTCCGCCGACTTCATGTGTTTCGCCGCGCTGATAGTCGCGGCGACCGCGTCCAACTCTTGTTGGGCCTGCCCCGCCAGACCGCCGACCAACATCGTCTCCGCCCAGTCGCGGAGCGATGCCCGTGTCGGCAGGGCCGTCATACCTGGACCCAATCTTTTTGGGTCCGTCCACACGCCGGGCTTCCGCTCGCGCTTGCCCGGGACGAATCCGGGTCTCCCACACCCGTCCGTGCCCCCGTCGGAAGATGGCAGAGGGTCGTCCAGACAACCCCCGTTGATCCCACCGGAGCCGAGAGGGCCCTCCCTCTCCGTGTTCGATGCGGGTCGGGGCCAGGCCTCAGCCTGGCTCCCGCGCCAGACCTCTCCCGCGCCAGACCCCTCCCGCGACAGCGCTGCCATCGTCATGGCTGACGCCAGTCGGGGTGTCGACCTCAATCAACATCCCCGCGACGTCAGCGGGCGTCTCCAGGACGCCCTCCTCCCAGGGCCCGAGTCCCGCGGTGCCCGTCTCCTCCTCCCTCCCCTTCTCGCCTCCGGCGGAAATCGCGGCCGACCCGCCACCCGCGAGGAGCGCGTCGCACCTCTCGAGAATGACGCGGGGCTCCCCCATCGCCGAACCGACGCGCGGCGTCAGCGCCCCCGACCGGACTGAGCTCGAGGGCGACCCACATTGCGGGGATGCCGCGATGGTCACGGCTCCCGGGTCCAGCCGGGCCATCAACTCGGCCACCTGCTTCTGGAGTCCCAGCAGCCGCTGGAACTCCGTAGGCACCTTCACCATGCTCCTTACGTAGGGCACACCTCTGGTGGTGTGTGGTGCCCTGCGTGGAGCAGTCCCGACTCGTGGTAGCGAGACTTTCGTCGTCTCGCTCGGGACGTCCTCCCACTCCTAGCATACAACGCTGCTCCAACCCAGCGTTCCGGTGCGAATCCCGCGTCGTCCCTTGGTCCCGCTCGACGTTCCAATGCCTTGGTGGCTCCGGAGTGGGTTCCTCAGGTGTCCTAGTGCCTCCGCGTTCCAGAGTCCCCTTTTCAAAACGGACGAGCATTAGTTCTACTCCCACTTTCCTGGATCGGTGGAGTCGGCGAGAACCGGCAAGACAGAAAGGCGAGACGAGCACGAAAGCAGAGGATCGCTGCTAGTCACAACCATGCTAAGGCTCGCTCCCCGAACAATCCGCTCGGAACTCCCTGCCCGTCTTCTCTCTTCTCTCTTCTTCGCCTCCAGTTCTCCCATCCTTGACTTCCTGATGGCCCCATTCCTCTTCGTGGCCTCTGGTGCTGCCCCAGGGGACCGTCTCGGTGCAGCTCGTCAGCGGCCCCGTCTCCGCGATGCCCCCTCCGACCGATCCGTGCGTCGCACGTTCGCCCGGTGGTTGGGAACACCATTTCCCGTCTGCTGTCCACCTCGTAGGAAGGGACCCCATGGTAAACATCGCGGTCAGGATCCCAACCAGGAGGGTAGCGGGGTGGTTCCACGTATGTCCGCACCCCGCTGTGGACCACCACGCTATTGTGGCAGATTCGGGGAATTCGGAGCCGCATCCGAGCCGCGGCAGCAGTCCCCCGACACCTTGTCCCTCGTCGTGGGGTTTCGTGCTTTCCGAAACAGCCTCAAGAAAGGGGGCCGGACTACGGAGGCAGCCTCCGCAGCCCAGTCCACCTGATTAGTTTAACCTAATCTTCCCTCTTGAGTCTTCATTCCTCGATCTTCGGTTCCTCTGTACTACTGGTTAATCCGCTTGCAAACGACCTTCATACTTCGCAAGGCGGCGTACATGCACCACCTTGCACTTAGTCCTGGGTGAATGCTGAATCCCGTAAACGACGTCGTCGATCCGTTCTGTCACCACGTAGGGACCTTCCCAATCCGTTTGCAGCTTCGGACACTTTCCTTTAGTTCTTCTTGGCTGAAACAGCCACACTCGGTCTCCGGGCTGGAACTCCACTGCGTGGACTCGGCTGTCGTACCACGACTTCATCTTGGAGCTGTAGATGTCCAGCCGGCGTCGCACGAAGTTGTAAATCTCCTTCATTTTTCCGCGGATCCATTCAGCGTAACCTCGTTCGGGGTCCTCGTCCTCTTCTATTTCTGGAGGCAGTCCTCTCCATAACTATTGGGGTAGGCGAAGTTCCTGGCCATACAAGATCATCGCTGGCGTTAGCTGGGTAGCTTCATGTCGTGCTGATCTGTAAGCGAGGAGGAACATGGGGATCCACTCGTCTCAATCCCGCTGGTGTTCTGCAACAAACATTGCAAGATATTGGAGCAATGTCCTATTCAAGCGTTCTACTAGTCCATCCGATTGAGAATGCAGAGGGGTTGTTCGTGTTTTCTTGATTCCCAGCAGCTTCATTAATTCCTTGAACACGGAGGATTCGAAGTTCCTTCCTTGGTCCGTGTGTATCTCCAACGGTACACCATGACGACAAACTACGCTATGCAGGAGAGCTCTTGCCACTGTGACAGCTCGCTGGTCTGGCATCGCGATTACTTCCGGCCACCGGGTAAAGTAGTCCGCCAGTAGTAAGGGTATGCCGATTCCAACTCAGGTCCTCTGAGGGGAGCGTGGGGGCGGGGGGAAGTGATGGCGCGCGGGAGAGTGCGGTGGAGGGAACTATGGGCGCGGGGAAAGCGGGGAGTGGAAGACCGGTTGCGCGCGCATGAGCCGCGGAGTTGGGGAAGCCGCAATTGTGGAGGGGATCAGTCCTGGCCGAGCCGCCGCGGAGACCTCTCCAGACCTGGCCCACCGTTGGAAATTTTTCAGCGGGTTGTCCCCTCCCTCTAAAAAATTTCAGGGGTCGGGTCTTGTATGAAAAAATTGTTTTTCAGACTCGATCCGGCCCCAGAAATTTTTTTTTCCCCAAATATTTTTTTTAAACCAAATCCGTCGCCGGAATACTTTTTCCAAACCAACAGATACTTTCTCCCCAAACGCAGAGAAATAATAATTTTTAATCAATGATCCAACGAACCATTATGTAGAAAACAGACATATTTTTTTAAACAAATATGCCGCATTCTAAAGCGTTCCGATTTAACATCGCAGCGTATCGCGCGATTACGCGTAATTTGACTCCTCTGGAGCAGTCGTGCAGGATGTCATTTTCGCGGCGCGAAGAACGTACGAATCACAGAAAGAATTATGCGACGTCGGCAGAAATGTTTTTTCCATACATATATATGATAGAAATTTTTCCCCAACGCAGAGAAATAATACTTTTTAGAAACGTTGAATCTTAAAATTAGGTGGCGAGGCGGAAGATGGGTAAATAAAATGGGGAAATAATATGTTTTAAATGATAATTTCTTGCCACATATAAAAATAGAATATAATAAAGAACTTTGAGCACATCACTCGACTCGACTATACCACTCTGAACGTCTATCGAACCACTTTGAACATCTATCGAACCACTATGAACGCGAATCGAACGTGAATCGTACCACTCTGAATGTAAATCGAACGTGAATCGTACCACTCTGAACGTAAATCGAACGTGTATTGAACGACTTTGAACGGGTATCGAACGGGTATTGACCGGGTATCGAACGGGTATTGAACGGCTTTGAACGGGTATTGAACGGCTTTGAATGGGTATTGAAAGGCTTTGATCGGGTATCGAACGGGTATAGAACGGTTTTGATCGGGTATTGAACGGCTTTGATCCGGTATTGAACGTTGAACGTGAATCGAACGGTTTTGAACGGGTATCGAACAGGTATTGAACGGCTTTGAACGGGTATTGAACGGCTTTGAATGGGTATTGAAAGGCTTTGATCGGGTATCGAACGGGTATTCAACGGCTTTGAACGGGTATCGAACGGGTATTGAACGTGTATTGAACGACTTTGATCGGGTATCGAACAGCTTTGATCGGGTATTGAACGTGTATTGAACGACTTTGATCGGGTATCGAACAGCTTTGATCGGGTATTGAACGGGTATTGAACGGCTTTGATCGGGTATTGAACGGCTTTGAATGGGTATTGAAAGGCTTTGATCGGGTATCGAACGGGTATTGAACGGTTTTGATCGGGTATTGAACGACTTTGATCGGGTATCGAACGGGTATTGAACGTGTATTGAACGACTTTGATCGGGTATCGAACAGCTTTGATCGGGTATTGAACGGGTATTGAACGGCTTTGATCGGGTATTGAACGGCTTTGAACGGGTATTGAACGGCTTTGAACGGGTATTGAACGGCTTTGATCGGGTATTGAACGGCTTTGATCGGGTATCGAACGGGTATTGAACGGCTTTGAACGTGAATCGAACGGGTATTGAACGGCTTTGATCGGGTATTGAACGTAAATCGTACCACTCTGAACGTGAATCGTACTACTTCTACATAATTATAACTATCGTCTTAATCTAGCGTACACCGCATATAGGAGGTTGGGGAGGATGAAAAAAACATTTATGCATTAAAAATTGATCATATTGTATTTATGAATTTCTCTTTGGTGTTTAGACCACCAGTTGAATATTTTAAATACATTTTGCATGGCACAATGCTTCGCGTGTCTGCCACATCGCAGAGTAGTAACTACATTTAGCTTATTTAGAGATTTAATATCCTCATAGTCAATGTCCAGCGTCTCGATGATTACGTCTGGTCTTGTATTTTCATCGAGGAAATCCACAAGCCAGTCGCGTTTCTGCAACCCTTTAACCTATACGATATGGGATGCGTCATCTTCTTCGTCGATTGCATCAGCTACAGCTTTCGAAATTAGCTGTTTAGCCATACTGTATGGAATGTCTCCATCGTCCCACCGTAGTCCATGATGTTTTGCCACCAACCACCGGATGCTTGATTTGTCGGATTTTGTAAGAAGATATTGCGGCATCCAACTCCCGAAAATATAGTGCGAGAGAATTGTTCCCTTTCGTAGGACAGCCACTTCCTTGACGACAAATCTTCTATCAACGATGAACCCTTGCAGGTCAACAAATGTTGGTACGACCATTGTCGATACAATTTTAGAGGTCTGCTCGCTTCCAAGACAGATGAGAGAATGCAGTCTTTCTCGTAAAGCATCTCGATTTTTACGATGAAATTTTTGTACGAATTTGACACAGGAGAGGGCGGGGCAAGTAGTATGGCAATTTAATTTATTTTGCGCACCACGTTTGTTAGCGGATTGTATTCAACCACCCGATCGTGCAGAATCAAACAGTAGGCCGTAGTATTTGCAGGTACATTCTCTTTACACTCAAATTCTATGCGCACGTCCACGGTACCATTTTTAATCGACTCATTTTGTCGCGAGCAATCAATCACCACGAGAGGACCAAATTGTAAAAATTCAGCCACAGTGAATAACGCCTCATAGCAACTATGTCCATAATACGATTTACGGAAATGTGTATACATGTGAAACAAGATGGCATGCTTATTCTTGTCAAAGTCCAAGTTCAAGTCATCATATGGGTAAAAATCCGAGTTGAGAAACAGTTTTACATTGGTCAATTTGCAATTGTTAAATTTAGTAACATCTTCAGTCATCACATTCTTTCGAGCAGTCTGTAGAGAAAAGATCACGGCTTCTCCAGCTGTGCAGCTGCCTTCACGGCCCACGAATGCTTGGTTGTGCTGTGTAAGAGAGGATACTCGTACAGATCCCACGAGCGAAAACTAATGCTCAGGTTTTGTCCACTTTCCAAAGCATGCAGCAACGAGAGCTTATTAACATCGTTCAGCGTCACATGAGGCATTCGCCATTGCACTTTAAGTAATTCAATTTCTGGTTCCAACATCGGCGATCCTATTAGAGAATTGTTATCGTTGCGCGATCGTATTAAAATCAATTCGTGACGTGCATTAATAATCATGCGTTTGTAGTCCTCGCAAAATTCCAACAAATATTTGAGTGAGATGCAAAAATTGAAATGATTTTTCACTATTAGTCCATCGTGTCGTTTCAATCCCCATCCGGCATTCTCCATATTTTTGTCTTCGTCAGATGTTAGCGATACATAGTTTTTAAGCGTGCTAGTTATTCCAACGTTTCTATTGCAATCAATCTCCACGGCATTCAGCTCGTATCGAATCTCATCAAATAAGAACGCCATGCAATTATTTCCCAATTTCGTCGTTGATGCTTCGTTTGGCTTATTTATCACCAATTTCCCCTCCACGTAGAAGAAAATTTCACACGGTAATGTATATAAATCCTGCTGCTGTATAGGTATTCTTATCTCATCACTATATCCAAACGTTGTGTTGACGTATGGGTTGTACGTGTGTGTCTCGAGCTTGACGATGCGATCATCAAACGTCGGCTTCACTCCAAGGCTTAGAATGTCGACCATTTTTCAACTTATATGCATACAATGAATCCCAATGATTTTAAAAATGCAATGTTCGCAGCACTGAGTCACTTCTTTTTAGCGTAATCAGAGCTGTTGCAGGTGTTGTTGTTGTTGTTGTTGTTGTTGTTGTTGTTGTTGTTGTTGCAAACAATTTCACTTGGAAGAAATGTGTTTCTGAAGTCGTTCAACACAAGCATTTCTTTCATTCGCACCACATGTATTATCGTTGACGCCGTCGTACGTGCAGTCTGATGGTAATCTCTTCACCTCGAAAATCGAGCAACCGTCCGTCTTGATCCACAACGCGTATCGTTAGATCCGTAATGACTCGTGCGGTGATCGGAAGGTAAATGATCTGTGCGGGCGTTTCCGATATCTTATATCCTGGTGGGACTCTCGGAGAAAATTCATGTATCGTATGTACGCGCTTCCCATTGTTGTACGCGCCAGCGGTCACGCTACATTCTATGCGAATAATGTTCACCTTCATGATATTAATTGGATCGCCCGATTCGTACCATCGTTCAGGTTCTAATATCCGATTCGTTGAGAATCCTAGTAGCGATCCAATGTTGTTGGATTTTGTAAAATCTACAGCGAACGAGCAGTACAGTTCACTTTTCATGGTGTTGTTGTTGGGATGCAACACTATAGGATACACATCGCTATCGTTGTTGTCATCGGTGCCATCGAGATTTTGAGGATACCGCTCGAGTAATCGCTGCTTCAGGTACTTGGCAATGGCGACTAGTTCGTAGGAGCCGTGGGGAATCGTAATGTATTCATGACTGGTGTAGACGCTGCTGTTGATGTTATAGTTTACGGCGAAGTAGAATTTATCATTGCTCGAGTCGATGTTCGGTATTGTATGATAAGTTTCATAGGTTGTTAGACCAAGCTCGTAATCATCATCGCTCAAATCTATGGGCGGAAAGTAGGTCACCGCGAGGGTGCTACTCTTGCCGGTTAGAGTGAATGTTAACGACATATTCCGCTGAAGCTGCTCCACTAGTACTGAATCAGAGCGGTGGAAGTCAATCCTTAAATTTGATGCCAATCGTTTGTAGAAAGCGTAGACATAGTTGTCCACAATTGCTCTGATTGTACTTCTGATAAGACGTTCGATTGTATTCGATTTTCACAGCATCTTTATCTAGATATTGTACCAATTCCCTAGGCGGTCGAAGATTTCCGAAGCTGTCGAAATATATAGCTCGACACCCTCTCTTCGCATACGCCACCCAATGAGTCCCAGGTCCCTCGACATTGTCAAAATTTACGATACCGCTCTCGTTTCGACGTACTCCTCCGACAGGTAGTGCATTGCGCACGAAAACACCTCTAAAGAATGGAATACGCATACGTTTTGCTAACTCCTCCAATTGCGCATCGGTAGTTACGCCGACAGGCATTTTTATTTTCTTTTCGGCGTTTTTTTTTTCGCTTTGATATTCCCTGTCCGCGCTTGTACGGTGCGAGATAAAGTCCACGACCTTCCATGGAACGATTATGGCGTTGCATTTCCTGCAGTTGATGTTAATGATCCGAGAACACCTAGCAGCGGGAGAAGTGGTAATATACCACCTCGTTTTGCTACAGAAAGAATCCGCTTTTGCGATGCTTTCCTTGGAGTCCTTTTGCGAGTTTTTGTTTTCATTCCCATTCCGATTTTCGTCTTGGCCTTCATAGCTGCCCAAACCGCCGTAGCAGCACCTCTTTCACCCAGAGTCGAGTCTCGCGCAACGATGCGTTTTCGCGCTTTGTCAGCGAGAACGTTATCTGCCGCGTGCCTTTCGCCGAGGTCGTTGCTACGCGAATACGCAATATCGTGTTCGCGACACGCTGCGACCAACGGATTGATGCCTTTATCCCCTCTAGCCCATCGTTTTGCCAGATGAGTTCCTGGGTCGCAAAACTGGTATCCTGGGATATGTAATTCGATAGGCAGCGCCTTTATCACTCGATTTAACAAACCACAACCTTTCTTTACTCTCGTCGGCGACATTCGCCACAGTTTTTAATCAATGGTGCTGGACCGTCGATATGCGTTCGCTGCCAAGGGCGATTATAATGTTCCAGACACCGACGATACTGCTGAACCTCAGAATCGGCTTTTATATGCTCGGGGAGTCTGTTCCACAACTGATCAATGTGTCTGTTAAACTCTCGCAGTAGAATAATCTTTGGTATATATTTCAACTGCTCAGAGGTTAAGTCTCGAATATCGCAATTATCCGACAGGACCAGAAGCATTTTGAATACTGAGCTGTCGTGTTTCAGCGCGGACCTATAAATAGGGTGCGTCGCCGCTTAGATGTATCAAAATCATTTTTCACAGTTCACGGAGAGGATGCGATTCGTGCGATAACCTGTAACGATACGCGTGACAAATTTCGATGATAAATCGCGAGTGATGTCTTCGAAAACAAGACGCAGACATGGTAACATGTTGCCAAACACTATACGCTGCCTGATTTGTGGTCCATCAAATTGCGGAAAGACAAACGTGCTGGTGAGCTTGTTGGAAAGTCCACACGGCATCCGCTTCGAGAACGTGTATGTGTATTCCAAGTCGTTGCAACAGCCGAAATATCAGTATTTGGAGAATTTATTGACTCCGATAGATGAAATTGGCTACTTTACGTTTTCGAATAACAGTGGCGTCATCCCACTGAGCGAATCGCTTCCGAATTCTAATTTTATCTTTGATGATGTGGCATGTGACAAGCAAGATACGATAAGGGAATACTTTGCAATGGGGCGTCACTCGAACGTTGACTGCTTCTATCTCTGTCAGACATATGCAAAGATTCCCAAACATCTTATACGCGACAATGCGAATCTATTGATTCTGTTTAAGCAGGATGGTACCAACTTGAAACATGTGTACAACGATCACGTAAACACTGATATGTCATATGATGATTTCTGCGCATTGTGTCGTAATTGTTGGCAACGGGAGTATGGTTTCATGGTAATAGACAAGGATAGCGCGATGTCCAATGGAAGTTATAGAAAGGGATTTAACGAGTTTGCAATACCATGAGATTGTCAATTGTCGTCGACACGTCGGTGGGAAAGCAACGTCTGCGGTACAACGATGATTGATATCGATAGTCTGGAGATTAAGGATCGCGAGAGAATAGTGAAGGAAATTGCAAAAACCAGCGAAGCCATTCGCAAGAAATATCTGGCTTTGAAGACTAGCAAGATGGAGGAAGATATCGCGTTGGAGAGATACTTTAAACCTATCGTAGAACCCCTAAAACATATCGTGGAAAATACCGCAGTGGCAGAAGTTGACAAATCGTCGCTGATGAGCACAGACGTTGAAGAGAATGAAACATTAACGCCTAAAACAAAAACTCATCCGAATGGGAACACACCATGCAAGGCAAAGAGGAAACGATCATACACATCATCGGAAAAATCACTCGTAACCTCCACACCAGTTCAATCGATGCGGAAACGGCAGAATGTCATGTCAAACGATTCTCCTGTTCCACCAACGCCAATAAATACATTTCCCGATGTACAATCGCTCTCAACCATTGATGATGACGTTTTCGAAACTAGTCCCGATGAGTCGTTGGCAACATCTGTTAGACAACAACTCCAAACATCCGAGGGACAAGAAACGTTTCGCAACCATTTCGGTCCGCTGGGGCAAAAATACGTGAGCGCAATCCTAAGTAGTGATAAGGATACGTCAATGGACTATGTGTATGGCGCAGAGATGGGCAAAAATTTATCTAAAAGTTTTAAGGAAAGATAACTTTCGGTTATCCTTTATTCGTACTTGTTTTTCTGAAGAATATATTCAACCTAGTTTATCTGTGAGATTTTATATCAGGAAATACAATCGTCACGTACAGTTTATTCGAAGCTCGATGTAACGCGTATCCGTATTCGACGCCTCTATAGCGGCGAGACGGTATTCGAGAGGCATTATCCGTGACAGTGTAGCCGAGAGTTTCAGCTTATCTTTTACCATTATTCGACAGTCGAAGGCAGCGCCATCATGTATCTTACGGTTGTATCCGTCAGGATTTGGCTACGGAAGTTTATCTGTGAGATTTCAATAGAACGAGCTCCTTCTTAACCCTTATACGTTATTCGAAGCTCGATATAACAAGATAATTTATTCGACGCTTTTATTCGTAACGAGTTACTCGGAAAGGATAAAATCACATGTTATCTTGATTCGTAATTTTTATTCGTTGGCTTCGAATAACTGGACATTGCGATCCTACGTTGCCAGATCGTAATACATACATATGTATAAATGAACGGTTTAAAAACTATGAAGCTCGAGAATGTTGTAGCTGCTAGAAAGGAAAATTGTAGAAACTGGCCATTTTTGGATCTGTGTGGCAACGAGACATTTTTACAGCATGGGTACAGATCGCGCGATATAACTTTGCCTCCGAGCGGCCACTGAGTAGGCCGTGAGTTTGCCGTGCGTGCGAGAGAGTCCGACCGTCGCGTCGTCGTTCTTTTAATTCGATTCGGAAAACATACGATCGCACACGCATGAGTATCACGCCTAACCTGTTACTTTGTATGATACTCGTCCGTGTGCGATCGCACGTTTTTTCCAAACGAATTAAAAGAACGCCGACGGTCAGACTCTCTCGCACGCATGGCCTACTCAGTGGTCACTCGGAGGCAAAGTTATATTGCGCAATCTGTACTACGAACAAGCAAATCGGCATGCATTGAAGAAAACCGCGCAAAATAACAAATGAAAAAGACGTAACATACAAAATCGAATTTTTTATCATGTTTTGGTTGTCATTTAAAGTGAATAATTAATAAAGGATACCTAAATTGAGAAAAATCATGTCAAACTTAAAAAGACGAATACAGTTTTTTTTTACAACAGAGTCGAAAATAATAATTATTTGAAGTGAGAGGATAAGAAATACGCAAATTTCCTTTTTAACCAACTTCAAAAAGGAGGAGGTTATAGATCCGACCCGTTTGTTTTTTTCTTTATATGCTTGTCGCCGCATAACTCCTCAGCATATGGACCGATTTTGATCTTATTTTTATTCGAAAGAGGGCGATGCCCCGGTGATCCCATCCTACACTGCACCAATATTGGCCGAATATTTTGTCACTTCTGGTTAATAATAAAGACTATTGTCACCTAATTATTATTATTTTATGTACGTACCGCGCATATCTCCTCAGCATATGATGTCAATATGACATCAAACTTACATCGGCTGGTCCTAATGATATTTCTGGCACAATGGTCCTCTACTGCATTCCTCACTGTCTTGATCCGATTCTCCATATCTTCAACTCATCCTTATCCTCCGGTGCAGTCCGTTCTATCTGGAAACATGCAATAGTTCATCCTATTTCAAAAACCTCCGTTCCTTCCAATGCTCAGGCATTAACCTCGCTTCGTCCTATTTCCTTACTCCCGTTCCTGTCGAAACTTCTCGAGAGGCTATGCTGTGGGCAACTGCAGCATTTTGTAGAACAGTGTGGTGTCCTTCCGCATCATCAGTCAGGTTTTCGACGTGGGTTCAGTACCGCGACTTCTATGCTACATATCTCTGATAACATTCTGCGTGCACTGGACTCTCATCACCTGGCGGTCGTCACGTCTCTGGATTTTTCTAAAGCCTTTGACACACTCGATCACGACCTGCTGATTGCCAAGCTGCATCATATTGGCCTCTCTTCTCTCGCGCTTAACTGGTTTCGCTCCTATCTAACGGATCGCAGTCAGCAGGTCGTCGTCGTTAATGCGCGTGGCCCTCAGTACTCTTCTCCGCGATGTACCCGGAGTGGTGTTCCACAGGGATCAGTATTGGGCCCACTTCTCTTCCTTATCTACGTGGTAGAACTTCCTAACGTTCCAAAGTTTTCTGTCGCTCACATGTATGCGGATGACTTACAGCTCATTACTACTGTTAATGCTGCTCATATCGACACAACGGCCACTGTAATCGAACAGGAACTCGGGGATATACTGAGCTGGACCAGATCGCATGGGCTTTCCCTTAACCCTTCTAAGACCTCCTTGATTGTAATAGGTTCCCCTCCTCTGTTAGCCAAGCTGCCTCCCTTCTCACTCTCTTTCGATTCCGCTAGTATCTCTCCGTGCAACTCTCTTAAAAGTCTTGGGCTCCGTTTCGATTCTCTTTTAAGCTACGAAAATCATATCTCTGACCTTTGCCGTGCTGCGTACACTCGTCTCCGTATCCTTTACCCTGCACGCTATCTCCTTACAACTCATCAGAAACTCCTACTCTCACAATCGCTTATCATATCTCTCTTCGACTATTGTGATATTGTGTATGGTCCTCGTTTTTCCGCCGACCTTGCCTCCCGTGTTCAACTCGTTCAGAACTCTTGCCTCCGCTTTTCATTCTGTGCTCGTAAATTTGACCACGTCTCGCCTCTTCTAAAAAAATCTGGCTGGCTCCCGATGCGACAGAGATGGATTCTCCATCTTTGTTGCATCATATATAAGATCCTTCGCACTCGCTCCCCTTCTTACCTGTTTGACCTTCTCCCGACCAACGCTTCCTTTCACACTGCCCACTCTACTCGTTCCCAAGACTTGCTCTCCATCCCTTGTCATCGTACTAACTACCTTCGTGCTTCCTTCTCCTATGTTGCCCCCCATTTTTACAATTCGCTTCCCTCCGAAATCCGCGCTCTCCCGACCCCTTCCTCTTTCAAATGCTCTTGTAAATCTTTCCTACTGCTTCATCCGTTATAATTCTTCTACACATCATATCACACTCTGCGATCTGGTCGGTTCGTCTTCTTTTCGTTTCTCTTCTTTTATTTCTTTACTTTTCTTGTATTAATTTTAAGTCTAGGTTAAGTTCTCGTTTAAGGTTGGGTTGAAAAACAGTCTTTAACTGAACCCCGCCCTTGCATTTGTCATGTTTCGCTCTGTTTGCTACTTGCTGTGTCTTGTTTTGTTTGTTTGCAATAAAGACGTTTAATAATAATAATAATAATATATATAAAACTAAAAAGTTAAAAATAAGCAAAAATTATAAAAAACTTAAAACCGACTTAAAAAAAAATAAAATTGCACTAAAAAGTAAAAAAATCATTTTTTCCCTTATTTAATCTACGAATCTCATATTATTTAAGTCGGAGCCTCATCATTTACACTGTGTAAATCTGGAGACGACTTAAAAAATATGACAGTCGTAGATTAAAAAACGGAAAAAATTATTTTTTTTACTTTTTAGTGCAATTTTATTTTTTTGAACTCGATTTTAATTTTTATTAAATTTTTTTTGTTAATATCGTACAGACGCTACGACAACAAACGCCAGACTCTAGGGCACTCAAGGCGGGATCGGTGAGTGACACGCCGATTTACGAAAATGAAACAAAATATTTTTTCGAAAATTGTTTTCGGCAGATATATAGACCTTCAGAAACGGTATAACATTTATTTGCATGTTTTTTTTTATATCTTTCGTAATTTACGAGTTATCTTATCTTATACTATAAAGCGGAAAGTGTGTGTTTGTCTGTCGCCGAAAAACTTTCTAACGGTAAAGTCTGGGGTCACGAAAGGTATCTCGGCTCATTATGCTTGGCTAATCCAGATGAATGTGACTATTTTCAGCTCGCTACGTCCTTCCCTTCTCGAGTTATTAGTTAAAATAAACGAATAGTGTCTACGATTCCAAGCCGCCGATGGCTCGCGAGAGAGAGACAGAGCGTAGGCACGTGAAAGACGAAAGGAGACAGAGTATCTCTCTACGTAGCAAACGGTAACGCCGCGCGACTCATTCGTCACCTCTCGCACGCTCTCGGGTACCTCGGGTTTTCTCACTCTCGACCGAATGATTCCAAGAAGTGGTGGAGATAGCAACAACCGCTTAACGCATAAATTGTTGAGAATGTTGGGATGATCCCAGAGCAAGAGATTCTCAATAAATAATTTGTGGATGACTGAATTAGTAAAATTGATTTGTTTTGAAGTTTCTTTCTTGCAAGCATCAACTTTTTTTCAGAGAAATATTATTTGGGACGGTAAAATTAGAATCTAAATTTCGGGCGAAGCCGGGTAATAAAGCTAGTAAGCGCATAAGTAAAAGGGGGGACTCGGATAAAAGGGGTAATTTCTCCCTTGAAGGGCGAAAGTAGCACGAATCGAATACGGCAAAGTTCTTAGGTTGGTCCTACAAACAATCCAGAAAATTTGCATGAAAATCGTCGTGTATTTGACTGGAGGGTCACATTTTCCCGTAAGAGATTAACGAAAAAGAAGGTGCGTTGATGAGAAACAAAACCCTGCGAGTTAAAGAATTATGCATTTTGGATTTCCAAACACCTGTAGAAACATAAACATTGCGCAATATAACTTTGCCTCCGAGTGACCACTGAGTAGGCCGTGCGTGCGAGAGAGTCTGACCGTCGGCGTTCTTTTAATTCGTTTGGAAAAACGTGCGATCGCACACGGACGAGTATCATACAAAGTAACAGGTTAGGCGTGATACTCATGCGTGTGCGATCGTATGTTTTCCGAATCGAATTAAAAGAACGACGACGCGACGGTCGGACTCTCTCGCACGCACGGCAAACTCACGGCCTACTCAGTGGCCGCTCGGAGGCAAAGTTATATCGCGCGATCTGTACCCATGCTGTAAAAATGTCTCGTTGCCACACAGATCCAAAAATGGCCAGTTTCTGCAATTTTCCTTTCTAGCAGCTACAACATTCTCGAGCTTCATAGTTTTTAAACCGTTCATTTATACATATGTATGTATTACGATCTGGCAACGTAGGATCGCAATGTCCAGTTATTCGAAGCCAACGAATAAAAATTACGAATCAAGATAACATGTGATTTTATCCTTTCCGAGTAACTCGTTACGAATAAAAGCGTCGCATAAATCATATCGGTAGATCGAGCTTCGAATAACGGATAAAGGATAACGGATAAACCTTGCGCGACATCTGGACGTTCGAATAACCCACAAGGTTACGCATGAACTTCTTCCAGTACAATCTGACGGATCAACTATGTGACCAAGTTCCGAGAGATACGGGCGTCGGATATATGGTGGCGCTGTATTCGACTGTCGAATAACAGTTGAAGATATCGAGAAACCTCTCGGATAGACGGAACGAATAAACTCTCTAAACCAAGCTCTGACGGATAGAAGTTACAGATAAACTCTCGCGCTACATCCGTCTTCGAATAACGAACAAAAGATACAGTAACTTTTATCTAAAGTGTATTTTAATAATTTTTTATTTAGATAATGCCCATCTCTGGTATGGCGTATACTTTGGTAATAGTGGAACGAGGCTTGGGGATACGGCTTTCGATATAGACAAGGATGATAATATAATCATCGATGGTGTAAGATACGGAGGAACACCTGGTCTTTACGAACTAATTGTCAAGAGAATTCCCGACGATACTGTATACACCGATGCCGATAAACAAAAATACAAAAGTATCTACTCCCTCGCGCATCAACCAATAAAGCAGGGAAAGGTCTAGCGACACCGCGAGCCATGGTAGTAAACGATAACAAGATAGATTACGTGCACTGGGACGATCCCAACGAAATGGTGGACCGATTGCGTTTGCTGGAAGCGTCGTGTCAGGCGGGTAACAACTCTCATGATCCCGAAATTCTATCGATTATATAGGAACTCCGCGAGGTAGGCCTCATTATAAATTAAACTGCACACAAATGATTTGCACTGTATACGTCGAGATGCCGATCAACAAATTTGGGGTATCGCCCGAGAAGAGTGGAGCAGCTAGAATGGACTATTACAAATGGAACGGTGTGCTTCGAAATTACATGCGAGATAACGCTCTTTGCGTGGTTGGTGCTGACTTTGATGCAAAATCACGCAAGATACGACGCGTAGCTCAGCCGGTGGTCGACACCGATGCCGTCAATAAACTATACGTGGAAAAGAGCATTAAACTTTTGAGAGAGCAGCTGGAAGAATTAGAGAGGAAGCTGATCGTGTTTCAGAGAGATATGCTGACATTGCAAAGCAGCGTTCAAAAGATATCACAGGCGTCGAATTCTATTCCGCAGCAGCGCTGCGAAGGAGAATCATGCGAGACGGCTGAACTTGTCCAGAATTTTCTCGGGTCGATGGGGAGCACATAATGTATGTGCACGATAATTATCACACCATTCGTGTCAAAGACACCTCTGCGATCAAACGTGTTGTCATTATCGAAATCCAAGAGTAAAGAAGAAAACCATGGTCGCAAGAAGCGATAACTTGTTGAGGAATTGCATGCTCCAGCTCGAAGATATTTCCCACAGAGGCGCGTCATAGTGCATGGATACGATGATCTGTGGCAAGCTGACGTTGTAGAAATGCGTCCGTACTCGCGATTGAACCAAGGTCACTACTACATTCTCACCGTCATCGATGTGTTGAGCAAGTATGCATGGGCGTTGCCGCTCAAGACTAAAAGTGGCGCTGAGGTGACTAAAGCGTTTGCAAAGATATATAGAGATCGATATCCGAAAAATTTGCAAACCGATCAAGGAAAAGAATTTTACAACGCTGATGTGCGGAAACTCTTTAT
Organism: Andrena fulva; assembly: GCA_946251845.1. NCBI lineage: Eukaryota > Metazoa > Arthropoda > Insecta > Hymenoptera > Andrenidae > Andrena > Andrena fulva. The sequence continues at coordinate 14,791,500 of OX276333.1, read as the reverse complement.
AAAGCACGACATTAATCATTATTCGACGTATTCGGTGATGAAGGCCTCCGTCGTAGAACGTTTCAATCGAACTTTGAAGAACAATATGTAGAAAATGTTTACGCTCAATGGAACCTATAAATGGACCGATGCGCTACCGCGTCTAGTTGCAGAGTATAACGCACGAAAACATAGAACCATCAAAATGTGTCCTCGCGATGTTACTCCTGTGATCGCCGATAAGCTGCTAGCCACCGTATATAGCAATATAAAGATCGCTGCTCCAGCAAGATTCAAATTGGGCGAGTTTGTGCGCGTGAGCAAATTTAAAACCATCTTCGATAAAGGCTATACACCGAATTGGACAACGGAGGTGTTCAAGATAGACAAAGTACAGGCAACTAATCCCGCGACGTATCTGCTCGTCGATTCCTGCGGAAAACCAGTCGCCGGAGGATTCTATGAACACGAGCTGCAACGCGTCGCTGATCCTGATGTGTATCTAGTGGAAAAAGTGTTGCGTAGGAAGAGGGATAAGGTATACGTCAAGTGGTTGGGGTTTGATAAATCACACAATTCATGGATAAATAAAAATAATGTATTGTAAAATAATAATAATAATACATGAATAAATAAAAGTAATGATTTTATTTTTATTTGACAATTTATTTGACATAATTCCACTATTTATAAGGACTTGGTAATAAATATAATTGTATGTTCTATACATGTATGCGCAATTTTATTTTTATGCAATAATTCCAATAATTTCTTTTTTACAATGATATTTTTATAGCGGAATTTTGTAATGTCCCCAGGGCAGAGTGTCAATCGAATCGGGTACGATATACCGCTTGTTATCATGTGGACTTAGAGCGATTTTGGATTCTGAAATGGTGTACACTTTGTGCAATTTAGACCGTATGCATGATTGTCTGCGAACCATTTCAATCTCCTTTTGCAAACACTCAGCGTAGTCGTCGAAAGTTATCGTCCTGGCTATGACGTTGGTCTTGACGCCTTTCGCCTTTTTCGTATCTTTTTTACCGTCTACGCGAAGTGCATACATTTTCGCTCTAAGACCTACGAATTCAGTCATTATCGCACCGTTATTTTCGTCCTTCATCAACCCTGGAACCTTCTTATTTAGGCGCGGCATATTATATGTATTGTCGATGGGATAATCGGATGTGTCGAATCTATCGATATTGCGTTTCATGGTCTCGTAGATATCTTCGCATTGAATGTGATAAATGAGGCTGTCAGTGTCGGTATACAGAATTTTACAATTTTGAGCGAGCAGTGGAGACATGTAATCGTGGTGAAATTCATACAAACAAATTTTCGATATGTCCAGAATGCACATACCCACGTATATCGGTTTGTTGAATTTCACCTCGACTTTGCGCAATTCAACAGCTATTAAATTTTCTGAAAAAAAAACACTTCTGCTGTGGAAATTCGGTTTAGCGATCATTGCCTCCGCGCCATATCGTCCATCCCAATGTGTTAAAAGTTTTACGTCCACATGGTTTCGTACGTTTTCCATAGTTTTACCAAATACCGCGTTGTTCATCAATTTGTATAAATTTTTCTCAAAATCGTTTGTCGCGCCTGTTCTGAACCGTGTATTTAGTTCGATGTAATCGCGGAGCCAGGGAGATTGAGCGAATTGAAGCACGCGGTGTATCTTTGTAATACGAAGACCGTGACGCGTGCACTGCTGCAGGTTGCGATAATGGATAATGTAATGCTGCTTATCGTATAATGTCGCGAGTAACTTGTCCTGTCTGCTGCCAGGTGGTTTGGCACGCGTCGGACAGAATGGTAGATCTGCATGAGTGTCGTGCAGACGTTGCGGATATTCCACATCTACCTCGAGAATGTATCCTGTGGGCGAATCGACAGCGATCGAAGACACGTCAAAATTTGCAACATCTTCGACCCATTGAAATTTAGCGTATGGCAGGGGCTGACACATTGCCCATCCATACAAATTGTTCACGTCAAAATACATCAAGTACAATGACTGTTCCGATGCGTCGTAAGATGGCATGTACTTGTTATTGGCATGTGCGTATCTTCCGGATCATTGACTTAAACCCCCGCGTATACCGCGTTCGATAAACATGACCATATCGACGTCGGTGAGCAATTCGAATGTAATTTTGGTATGTTTTAACATAGCATCCCACGTGAAACCAGGTAATGTATAATAATGCGCAGAATCTAATCCGTAACTCTTGATACAACTTTCGCGAAAATTTTCAAAAATATCTGCCAATAACAAGACATCTGTTTTCAAATACAAGTCGCTGTATTCACCCAAGGTTCTAATCCCGAAACGTTGCCAGACAGTCTCGGCGTGCGCGTAATCGCTTTCGGATACAGTCTCACCCGTTAACGAACTGTAGAATGATTCACGTGATGGTAAACACGGGTCCTGCAGCTTGTTCACACAATCAAGGTATTCATATGGAAAGACACCCTTTCGCGTTAATAAATTGAAATCTTCAATGGATAATGTTTCAAATTGGGATCGTAAAATTTTTAATTGATCTGCGTTAAGAAAATATGCTAATTTGTCGAGACTGGTATTGAGAAATTTGTTCGAATCGATGAATCGCAATTTAATATAATTTCGCGAGTCTGATTCAGCCGGATCTTCGACATTTTTTGTGAAAGAAATATATTTTTCTTTAGTTATTGGTAATACGTCAACGTGACCTTTGAAAGCGGTAGCTATTTCCATGATAATGAAATGTGAATCATAACCAGATAAATTATGAAAAACTATGGGGATGTAAAACGCATTTTTATATTTTAAATTGCATTTCGAATGTGCGGGTCCTCTAAACCGCCCGGATAGATGGCAATGATTGCGAATTCGTACATCATCAGCCTCGAATGGCTCTTCGCATATATGACAATTTGTTGCATTGCGAAATGTTATCCACTGGTCTTTCGTCAACTTTTCCATAGAAGCATTATTGGCTAGAATGGGTTTGGCAAAATCTGCAAAATTTTTTAGTTCGTCGACGAACCATGAAATACAATCCGCGTCGCGGTGACATCGATATATCGATAGCGATGTATCGTACGAACAATGCATATAATATGCAATGCTATGCACTTTATGTTGCTGGTACGCGTGTAATTTAGAATCCGCATCACCCATCCTGCGGTCCTCCGTTTTCTCGATGATGCACTCGAGATCTGCATACACCACGAATGGATGTCGCTCCTTCATGCAGTGGTTCTTGAAACTGAGGAAATTGTTGCCTTCGCTGGGTAGCAGAATGGCACAATCGTTCATATTCCCGCAGTCCACTGCATGGGCCTCCAACTTATCGATAGATCCAAAGTAGTGCAAGCATCTGCAAAACCATAAAAAAAATTTATTTAATTTTTTTTTCGCGAGACATTTCAACATTTCAACATTTCACAAGTTTATATACGTACCGGTCACAGATGAATTTCTTTTTCCCATGCTTACTCAGCTGTGCGCTCACCAGCCGGGACAAGTTCTTGATTAGTACAAAGTGCCCTACATCACCATGCTCTTGATTCGGTGTGTAGAGCAGGTTGACGTGTCGATCCCTCTTTTGGCTGGCGAGACGCAGCGGAAAGACTGCAACAGTTATCCTCTCGGTGTCCTTCTCCAGTCGCTCCTCGAAACTGTACACGTTGATGGAGATTTCGTGCTGCCGCTCAAACTTCCTAATTTGCTCCAGGGACATTGAAAACTCAATACCCTGGAGGTTTAGCACGGAAGCATAGTCTGAGTATGAACTTTGGCGATCGGTATTTCGTTCGGCAGGATGGAGAGCGGCTACCACTGCCCACGCGAAACACGCATTGTCAGTGGATTGTACACTAATTGTTGCATTTTTTAGCAACAATTTCTGCTGTATCTTGTAACGACACCCTGCACGCAGCGGATTGTACTTGTTGATATTGACTGTCAGATTGAGGATTCTCGTCAATGCCCATCCACTGTCGCGTTCCTGGAACTCTTCCAACGATGCCAGGGTGGGTTCGATAACGCATCGCTGGTACCACTCCTGCAGATCGGATGTGCGGAAGAGTTCACAGTTTCGGATATTGATGCTTTTACAAGCATGCTTGTCACCCGCCACAAATTCACCGTTGAACACCGTGTTCACTTTGAGGCTTCGATGTTTCCTCAAAGCATCCTGCACATGCTCCAACACAATGGTCGCTGCATCTTGGAGGAAGTTGCGCAGCTCGATGTAATTCAAATTTAGCACTGCACCAGTTAATACGCGGCTATCGAACGCAGTGTCTATTTCGCGCCACAAAAGTCCTGTGCTCGAATGTCCTACACCTTCACGCACGAAACGTCCGCGTAGCGAATATTTTAGTCCTTCGAGCCGCGCGATTCGAGCAACCAATGATTGTCGAACACCAATCGATAATCGCGGACGTTTCACTCGGCTGTGTTCTTCCAACGATTCTATACACTCGTTGCACCGTTCTTCCCACGCGATGTATTCTTCTCGCGAAATCAATCGTTCGGATTGATCCAACAATAGGCGTTCTACTTGCATGAATTCTTCCATGATCGTAAATGGAATGTAAATGTGATATCTTTTCCGCGCAACACGTTGCAACGATTTGAGGCTTTGTGCAGTTAGAGCGCATACTTATACCCCCAAATTTCCGCTGATACAGCATAATTCTTTCTATGATTCACGCTTATGACGAAATAGCACGCAAAATCATACGACGCAGTTTCTGCTGACACCTAATACTAAGATTTGACGTTTCCGAATTCTGCTGACGCTGCATAATTCTTTGTATGATTCGCGCTGCCAAATGACGTCATCCTGCACGGCTGCTCCAGAGGAGTCAAATTACGCGTAATCGCTGCGACGTTAAATCGGAACGCTTTAGAATGCTGCATATTTGTTTGAAAAAATATGTCTGTTTTCTACATAATGGTTCGCTGGATCGTTGATTAAAAAGTATTATTTCTCTGCGTTGGGGGAAAGTATCTGTCGCATATTGGTTTGTAAAAAGCCGATCTTCCCCGACATTGTCCGACGTCATCCGATAAAGTATTAAACAATTTCAGCTTTATAATGGTTTGAAAAAAATTTTTGGGGGTCGTCCGCTTCCTCGGCCATGTCTAAAAAATATTTGGGGGTCGCACGCTTCATCGGTTAGGTATGAAAATATTTCCAGCGGTGGGTCCGATGTGGAGAGGTCTCCGCGGCGGCTCGGCCCGGACTGATCACCTCCACGATTTCGGCTTCCCCCACTCCGCGGCTCGTGCGCGCGCATCCGGTCTTCCTCTCCCCGCTCCCCCCGCGCCCATGTTTCCCTCCACCGCACTCCCCCGCGCGCCCTCACTTCCCCCTGCCCCCGCGCTCCCCTCAGAGGACCTGAGTTGGAATCGGCATACCCTTACTACTTCCGCCACGACCAACATAAACCTGTTCCCGGCCTGGGACCTCGGGAGCGGACCACCTTCGTCCAGGGCAAGCCTCTCGAACGGAGCTCCCACGTTGTATATACCCAGGTTCCCCGCTCCCCTCTGACGTGGTCCCTTCTTCGCCGTACAGGTGTCGCACCACTCTTGAACGTCCTGTCGACACGTGGACCAAAAGAATTGTTGGCGGATCTTTGCCAAGGTCTTGTTTACTTCGAAGTGTCCAGCTGTTGGGGCATCATGGAACTCCTTCAGTACCTCTGCCACCCTTTCGCGCGGCACCACCAAAAGCCAGGAGGTCGTTGCGCCATCGTGGGACTCCCATTTCCTGAAAAGTAAACCTTCCCGAACCACCAGCGAGTCCCATATCGACCAATAGTACTTCAGCTGTGGGGAGAAGTGAGCGACGTCTTGCCAGACGTGCTTCTCTCCTTCCCCCTTCTTTTTGAGGATGAAGCCGATTTCTTCATCCTTTTCTTGGCTTCTTTTCCACTCGGTCCTCTTGTCGTCGCAAAATGTCCTGTGAATCTTCTTCGTGAAATGTCCTTCCTCTTCTGCTTCTTTCTTCTCTAGTCGATTGCAGTTCTTACAGTCTTCTTCGGAGCAAGGTCTTCTGGAGTTGTCCATCGGTGTTTCCGTGGGCTTTCCCTTCCCGGTGACGAATCTCGAAGTCGTACTCCTGTAGACGTTCAATCCAGCGTGCGACCTGTCCTTCGGGGTTCTTGAAAGTCAGTAGCCAACGAAGCGCTGCATGATCCGTCCTTACGAGAAATCTCCGTCCGTAGAGGTAGTGGTGGAAATGTTCGATTGACTTCACCACTGCCAGTAGCTCTCTCCGGGTGATGCAGTAGTTCTTCTCCGTTTTTCCTAAGGTCTTAGAGAAGTAGGCTACAACCTTCTCTCGACCTCCATGTTCTTGTGCGAGGACTCCGCCTATGGCGAAGTCGGAGGCATCCGTATCCAGAATAAAATCCTTTCCTATCACTGGGTAGGCGAGCACCGGGGCTCCGGTGAGTCTTCCCTTCAACTCCTGAAAAATTTCTTGGCATTCTTCGGTCCATTGATAAGATTGTTTGGTCTCGGTGAGGCGATGCAGGGGCTTGGCGATCTTGGAGAAATCCTTCACAAATTTCCGGTAGTACGTGCACAATCCTAAGAAACTTCTCAATTCCGTAACGTTCTTCGGCTGCGGCCATTCCGAAATGGCTTTGATCTTCTCCGGATCCGTCTTGACTCCGCTCTCGGTGACGATGTGTCCCAGGTATTTCACTTCTCTGCAGAAGAAGGAGCATTTCTTGGGGCTCATCAATAGTCCAGCTTGACGTAAACGTGAAAACACCGTCCGTAGGCGTTCGAGCTCCTGTTCAAAGTCACTCCCGTAGATGATGATGTCGTCCAAATAAACCAAGCAGATCCTCCAGGTCAGGTTTTGAAGCACGTCTTCCATCAGTCGCTCGAAAGTTGCAGGGGCGTTGCAGAGTCCAAAGGGCATCACCTTGAACTGCCACAGTCCTGTCCCCACTGAAAACGCAGTTTTCTCTCGGTCCTTTTCGTCCATAGAAATCTGCCAGTATCCGCTTTGCAAGTCCACGGTTGAAAACCACGAAGATCCGGCAAGAGCGGCCAGGGTATCCTCGATACGGGGCAGAGGATACGAGTCCTTCTTCGTAATCTCGTTGAGGCGTCGGAAATCCACGCAGAACCTGATGGTCCCGTCCTTCTTCTTGACGAGGACGATCGGCGAAGACCACGGACTCCGCGATTCTTCAATCACGCCCTGAGCCAGCATCTTCCTGAGTAGTTCCTCTACTTCTGCTCGGCGGTGTAGAGGCAGCCTCCGCGGCGCCTGTTTAATGGGAGGGCAATCCCCGGTATTGGCGGTGTGCTTGACCCGTTCGCAATTCCCGATTTGATTAGGATCCGCGGCGAAAACGTCCTGAAATTCACAAAGCAACTCAGCAAACAGCTTTTTCTGCCGCTCTGTCAAACCTGTCGAACAACGTGTGTGCAGTTCCTCCAAATGCCGGGGTACAACCGTTCCGCTCTCTATTTTCCTTTTCTTCGGCTCAGCGGTCGGCTCGCCTAGACGAACCGCCGAGTGACTGGGTAGGCACAGTACACTCCGGGAAAGGTCGATATTGCAGCGGTGTTTCTTCAGGAACGCCGCTCCGAGTATGCACTTCTCGACCATGTCGACAATGTAGAAGTCTTCTACGCTTAGAAGTCCTCCAACACTGACCTCCTGACTTCTTTTCCTCGCACGGACATCCGCTTGTTTTCCCAGTCGCCGCCTGCATCGCCACAATCTTGACGACTGGGGGACTTTTCTTCACGGTCCGGCGTCTCCCCCTTACGCCGTCCTCTTCTCGTTTCCCTGGTTGGGCTTCCTTGGGGGCGCCTGGCCGTTCCTGGCCTTGTAACAGTCCTTCCTCAAGTGCCACGTCTTTCCTCAAGTGCCACGTCTTTCCGCAGAGCCAGTAGGTCCTCGGGGGACCGTCTGCACGATCCTCTGGTTCATCAGGCCTCCTTCTCTTTTCCGGATACCTTGTAAAATTGTCGGAGGGTTTAGCCTTCCGCTTTTCTGGGTAAAGCACCCGTGGTTCGGCTGCGGGGCTGTGAGACATTGCCTCGACAGCCTCGATCTCCAGAGCTCTGGTCACAGCGGCCCTTAGCGACGTGAAACCACCGAGCCGCAGTTCCCGCTGCAGAACAGAGCTCGACAATGCCGTGACGAATTGAGACGCAGCAAGTTTATCGCGAGTTTCCACCGGGCAGTTAGCGAACGCGGACTGTGCCAAACGTTCGATTTTGGTGGCGAGCGAGGTGATGCTTTCATCCCTCCGCTGCCTACGGCTCTGGAAGAGCACATAATTCAAATTGGACAGATGTTTGGCCCCGTAGCGGAACTCTAGCGCCGAAACCAATTCCGCGAAACTTTCGCATTGAGCAGCGCAGAGCGTCGTAAGAACGGTCCTCGCTGCGCCCCCGAGAGAAGCGACCAAGGCCGTAGCCTTCCTCTGGTCGTCCCAGCCATTCGCGCGCGCAATCGTGTCAAATTGAATCCTGTACTCCTCCCACGAACCTTTACCGTAAAAAATCGTCGGCTTCACCGCGTATCCCAAGCTGAGAACGCGGGGCTCCGACAAAGGGGCAGCAGCGGGCGCAGCGACGGGGGCAGAGGGTTGCGCCGTAGAAACACAACTCCCAACACTATTTATAGGGGCCAAAGGAAAACTATTTACAAGGGGCGTCGCCTCTCCTCCCCGAAGCCCCACGCCGCCGCAACCAGAACCGAAGCCGCTCTGCGAAGAAACGGCTGCGACCTGGATCCGTTGCTCCAGGCTTGTCATGCGGGCCTCGAAGGCCGCCTGTGTCGGTCGGTCCTCAGCGTCCTTTTCCCTCCTTCGAGCTTCGTTGTCCTGTCGTTGCTCCTGCATCTGTCCAACGATGCTAAGCTGGAGACTGTTAAACAGCTCCTGCAGGGAGGCGTCGCCCGTCGGTCCCGGGGAAGGTCTCGCGGAGGCCGCGGAAGCGCGAGCGGGCATGCCGCTGCGAGCGGGCATCCCACTTCTGACACCAATGTTACGTTTTGACATTATACAAGTTTAATACCGAACGAGAATAACAGCACATGAACAGTAACGGTTTATAACATCAGTAACGGAATGTAATAGGTTTGGAATAGGAGTATCGACAGTTATCCGTAGCCCGCGCGGTGGAACAACGACCCCTCGGGAAGACACCTCCCGAGGGTACGCAAAGCCGCGCGGACCGGAGGTCTTGCCTTAACCGGCCGGGCCGCGAGGTAAGGAAAAACCTCTATAATAAAATCCCCAACCCCTAGCCCCAGCGGTGGTGCCAGGGGACGTGTTCCCTCGTGTCTGAGGGGCACGTGGGTGGAGCGGGTATGCTCCACCTAACCGCGATCCGGCTGGAGTACTGCCGCCTCCAGCTGCAGCCCGCGCCCTTAAGGGCCCGGGCACAGGCTTCACAACGGCAGGCCGCCTCTACCGTTGTGCGACCTTCCTAAGCGGTCACGCGTGGGACTCACATGGAAGGTTTTCTCGAACTGGACAGTGTCCTTTATACACTCCCGGGAGGTGACCGGGTAAAAACGCCTCTGGCCGACGACCGGACTTCGTCGCCAGCGGACCGGTGCACGATCGCTACGTGCGGGTCACCGGCCGCAACACGGGAAAGGCTGTCACCCGCGGTTTCGCGGGTGGCTAGTCTGTGGGAGGAGGGAGTTTTGGAGAGCGCGACGAGCGGGGGCGGCATGCCAGCCGTTTCCTGCGCCGAGCGCTCCGCGGCAGAAGCGGGGGAACACCCCTCCGCAGTCGGGGAGGCGCGCTGCGTCTCCCCAGTTTTGAGGACCCTGCGCTCCGGCGCTATCTATGGGGGTAGGGGGACTGCCGGGGGTGCGCCGTTGCCGGCGCCTCACACCACGCGTGGCGTCCCATACGTTAGGAGCGTAGTGGAGGTTCGACCACCAACCGGGGCGGCTGGCACGATTGAGGTGTGCCGTGAGGTGGCCGACTTGATCAGTCCGCTCGACCAGGACGCTGTCTCCCTGGTCCCCGGGGGGAGTTCGACGGGGGCCTCCGTCGCGTTGGCGCCGCAGTACTCCGCTGTGGCAGTGTTGGAGGCGGCACGGGTGATGTTGCGGCGCTGCGACGGGATGTTGCCGCATGGCGGCCCCGCCATTGTCCTCTCCTCCGACGAGTGGACGGGGGTGTGTGGGGATGCCGGGGATCCCGAGCCCCGGAGACCCCCAGGGAGGGGCGCCGTGTCGGCGATGGAGGTCGGCAACTCGACTGGGGGGTGGTGACAGCGGTGACGAGCCCGTCACCGCGCCGCCGCGGCGCGCCGGGGCTGCTCGTCACGTCGTCGACTCCGTTTCCGAGGAGGACCGTGCCCCCGGGGGGAGCGACGCCGGGGACGCCTGCCTGGGCGTCCCCCTGCCGTCGTGCGGCGGCGACACCGACGCCAGCCGGAGGCCGGGCTTCGTGCCCGGTAAGAGGGGCTGGAAGCCGGGCGTGTGGACGGACCCGGCCAGACTCGGCCCCGGGATGAAGGCCCTTCCGGGCCGCGCGGAGCTCCGCGACTGGGCCGAGACGATGCCGGTGGACGGTCTCGCCGGGCAGGCCCAGAGTGAGCTGGATTCAGTCGCCGCGACTATCGGCGCGGCGAAGAATCTAAAGACGACCGACAAACGGGCGATTAGGATCGCCATCCGTCGTGCGTCGGCCGTGGCCGCCGAATTGACCGGAAGGGCCGAGAGGGGGGAGAACCCGGACAAGCCGGCACGGGAAGTTGTGTTCCGCCAGGGTGCGTGGGAACGGCGCTCGCATGAGCTCGCAACGCAGAACAAGGCCTTGAAGGACCAGGCGCGCACCCTGAGGGAATTCCTCCACAGCGGGGAGCGGGAGTTGGAGGTTTTGCGGGGGAAGTACGCGCGCCCCCAGGCGCGCGCTTCTATGGCCGGCGTGGACGTGACAGAGTCGGAGACTCTGTCTTTCCGTCCCGCTGTGCCCATCCCCACCCGTGAGGGGCTCCTGCCCTCGTGCCTGCCCCCCTGGACGGACACCTGTGTCCAGGTGGAGGTAGCTCCCGCGCCGGGCCCCTCTGCGGCGGCGAGGTCCTCCCCCCTTCGCGAGACGCCGGCGGGGGGTAAAGGGAAGAAGAGGAGGAGGTTGGTGTCCCCCCACCCGCCTCCGGTGGACTTCTCCCGTAATGCCGGCTCCGGGGCCGCTATGCAGCCCTGGGACGCCGTGCTGCAACGCATGGAGGAGCTGGAGAGGAGGGTGGAGGGACGTCTCCTCCACTTGGGGAAGGTGATCGGCCGCGGGGGACCGTCACCGACCCCGACGCCGAGGCCGGCCGACCCGCCGTCTGCTCTGGCCCAGAAATGGGCCGGGATTGGCGGGGGGCCGTCATACGCGAGCGTGGTCGTGGCTCCGGCCCGCAGCAAGAAGAAGGGGGGGAGCGAGCGGCGTCCCGCTGGTCCATCGGCGGACACGCCCGCAGGCGGGGTGGGGGGAATTATTCCCCCTCCTTGTATGTTTGCCTCCCCTGGTGCGGGGGGGGGGGGGCTGTGCCCCCTCTGGTTCCCCCTGCCCGTACACCGGCGCTTGCCGGCGCTGGGCGCGGGAGACGGGGGGCGGCCCCCATCGTGCCTGGCGGGACGGTGGCGGGCGCTGCGGCGAGGGGTGGGGCCGCGGCTCCTTCTCCGGCTGCGCGGTCGAGTGGCCCTGCCGCAAGGGCCGCAAAGAAGAGGGCGGCGGCGGTGATGGCCCCGGTGCCGGCGGTGCCGACCCGAGTTCCCGCCACCCCGGCAGCGCCGCAGGGCACGTGGGCCCAGGTGGTGGGTCGCAATGCCAGGAGGGCGGCGGCGGCGGCCGCGAGTGGCGGCGCAGTGACGGCGGTGCGGGGGAGGGGCGCGGCGGCGCCAGCTCCCCAGCGGTCGGGCGCTCCCGGGATAGCCCCGGTTGCGATCCCGCGCGCCCCCAGATTAGCAGCGGTGGCGATCACCGCTCCGACTGGAGGGGAGAAGGACTTCTCCGCGCGGGTCGCCGATCTCGGCATCGCTTCGATGCGGCCGAGGCGCGCCGTCACCGGGGGACTCGTCCTCGAAATCCCGGGGGCCCAGGGCAAGGCCAAGGCCGCGGCCCTGAAAGCCAAGCTGTTGGAGCAGCTGGGGGGCAGCCGGATTAAGGTGCACTGCCCCCAGAAGATGGCGGAATTTAGGGTTTGCGGCCTGACGGAGTTGGCGTCCGAGGACGCGGTTGGCGCTACCGTCGCGACGCAGGGGGGGGGGGGTGCTCGCCGGCCGACGTCACGGTCGGGGAGAAGCGGCGGGACCCGGCGGGACTTTTCTCCCTCTGGGTTCGCGCTCCCGCGGCGGCGGCGTCCGGGCTCGTTAAGGCGGGGAGGATAGTGATCAACTCCCTCGCCGCCCGAGTGACGCCGCTCGCGCAGAGGACGGTACAGTGCTTCCGGTGTCTGGAGTTTGGCCACGTTCAGGCCAAATGCTCCAGCCCGGAGTGCCGACGCCTCCTCTGCTACCGGTGCGGGGTGGAGGGGCACGTGGCGCGACACTGCGTCGCCGTCCCCAGCTGCCCCTTGTGCACCAGCGCGGGATTACCGGGTGAGCACCGGATGGGGGGCCCTGCCTGTCGGCCCCCTCCTGCGTCGTCAGTGAGAAGGAGGAGAGCTAGGGGAGGGAGTGTTCCCGGGGGAGTGGTCCCACCGCATCGGCGGCGTCCCGAGCGGCGCCGCCCCCCCCCCCCCCCGTCTGCGGCCATGTCCGCGTCCGCTGCTGCGGTAGCTTGCCCGGCCGCGCCCGCCGAGACCATGGAGACCGATGTGCTGGCCTCCACCTCGGCGGCCAAGTCCGGCGCGGGCAAGCGCAAGGCCGGCGGGGAGCCGGGGGCTTCGGCTGACGCGCTCTCGACGCCGTCTTCGCCCGGGGGCTCTCCCCGGAAGGGGTCGAGGAAGAAGAAGGAGAGTGGGTGCAGCCCAGTGCTCCCCCTTAGCGGTCCTCAACCCGAGGAGAGAGAGGCCTTATTGAAGGCCAGGAAGGCGACCCCGCCCGTGGTTACAACCGGGGAGGTGGAGACGGCGATCAGCGCCGAGGAGGCTGTTCTCCTCGCGCAGTCGATCGCCGCGTCATACGGTGGGGAGCTTGTCTCCCCCGCCGCGGAGAACGTCGTCGGGGCCCCCGAGCAAACGGGGGCTGCAGCCCGGCCCGAGCAGGATCCGGTGGAGGCCGCAGAAAGGACTTTGTAATGCCCCGAGGCCCACCGATCCTGCTGGCCACTCTAAACCACTCCATGCGAGCGCACGACCTGCTTGAGCAGGCTCGCCTGGAGTTGGGGGCCGGGCTGGTCGTCGCCACCGAGCCGTATCCGCTTCCGGACCGATGTTTTCGGTCCACGAATCCGGATCGGCAGGTGGCGATGACATGGGGGGTGGAACGAGGAGCCCTGCCGTGTCCGGTCGCCCGACATGGCAGCGGCTGGACGGCCGTTAAGTGGGGGGGGGGGGGGGTTTCCTCGTGGTGGGATGCTATTTCGCACCGAGGTTTTCCGTCCCGGAGTTCGAGGACCGGCTGCACGAGGTGGGGGCTTTTATCGCCCCTCAGAGTGCCGAGCCGGTCGTGTTTCTGGGAGACTTCAACGCCCACGCTATTGAGTGGGGCGCTCCCAGAACGGACTCCAGGGGCGAGGTGCTACTCGAGTGGACGGCGGCGATGGGGTTCTCTCTAAAGAATCCCTACGCAGTTACGACGTACCGCGGCCCGCGGGGCGAGTCGGTTATCGACTTGATCTGGGTTAACCCCGCGGCCGCCGCAAAAACGTCGAGCTGCTGGGTGGCGGAGGATTGTGAGCCGGCGTCGGACCACATGTACGTGATGCTGGCCACCTCCCCCCCCCCCCCACCGCCTACCCTAATCGGAAGGCATCCCCCGCGACGGGCGCTCAAACAACTTGATGTTGACGCGGCCCTACTCGCTTCCTCCGTCGTCGCCTGGCCTCCGTTGCCGGGCGACGTGCTGGATGACGCCGTTGCCGGCGCGCTCTGGTTCCGCGGCGCGTTGCAGTCTATCTGCGACGCATCTATGCAGCGGCCCGGGCCGCCGGGTGGGGGTCGGAAGGCGGTGTACTGGTGGTCGGCCGAGATCGCGGAACTCTGCGCGGCAAATCTCGTCGCCAGACGCCAGTATACCAAGGCCCGTCGTCAAGATCGACGACGGGTCTCGGAGGAACGGCTCCTCGAGCTGCGCTCCGCCTTTGCGGCGGCGCGCCGCGAACTTCGGGGGGCCATAGCCCGGGCAAAAGATCAGTCCTGTCGGGAATTCGTCGCGACCCTCAACGAGGATCCGTGGGGGCGTCCATACAGGGCCATGTCCATAAAACTCGGACCCTGGGCGCCCTCGGTCACGGAGGGCCTCGATCCCCGGCTCCTAGAACAAGTTCTAGAGGCGCTTTTCCCCCCTCCCCCGGTACACGGGGGGGGGGGTGGCGCCGACGAGTCCGGAGATCCGTGGTTGGACGGGGGCGCGGACACCTCCGACGCCCCTGGGGTTAGCGACGAGGAGCTCGCTTCCGCTGTGGCGTGCATGCGCAAGAGGAACGCGGCTCCGGGTCCCGACGGTGTGCCCGGGCGAGTGTGGGCCTGCGCTTTGAGCGCCCTAGGAGCCGGTCTCAAGCGGTTGTTCGATGCCGTCTTGAAGACCGGCAGATACCCCCCAGCCTGGAAGGAGGCGAGGCTGGTTCTCCTCCGGAAGCCCGGTAGACCCGCGGAGTAAGCCTCGGCGTATCGGCCGATTTGCCTCCTGGACGAGGCGGGCAAGCTACTCGAGAGAGTAATAGCTGCCCGCCTGTGCGAGCACCTGGAGGCCGTGGGCCCGGACCTGTCCGACCGCCAATACGGCTTCAGGCGGCAGCGATCGACCATCGATGCCATCCAGATGGTACGATCGCTGTCGCGCCGGGCGGTCGAGGGGGGCGGTGTGGGCGTGGCGGTGTCACTGGATATCACCAACGCCTTTAACACCGTCTCCTGGGCGGCGATCGAGCGGGCGTTGTTGTATCACAACGTCCCGCTCTACCTTCGCCGCGTGGTCTGGGACTTTCTCCACGGCCGTGTGGTCTCGTACGTCGGCCGGGAGGGCGACGGGGTGACATATGTGTACCGCCGGGTCCCGCAGGGGTCCGTTTTAGGGCCCCTGTTGTGGATCCTCGCCTACGACGCGGTACTGCGGGTCGTGATGCCATCGCTGGGGGTGTCGTTGGTGTGCTATGCCGACGACACCCTGGTGGTGGCCTCCGGGCAAAATTGGAGGGAGGCGATCAGCCTCGCCGAGGAAGCGCTGCGACGCGTAATAGCCTCGATCGGGACGCTCGGTCTGCGAGTCGCCTTGGAGAAAACCGAGGCGATGTGGCTCGCGGACAGGGTTGGGAGCGGTGTCCCCAACGGAGCGTCCCTGGGGATCGGAGACGCCTGCATCAGGGTCGGCCGAGAGATGAAGTATCTCGGTCTGACCCTGGACACCTACTGGCGATTCACGCCCCACTTCAAAGCCCTCACCCCCAGGTTGGAGAAGCAGGTATTCGCCCTCAGGCGAATCATGCCCAACCTGGGTGGACCACACGAGGGGGTACGGCGGCTATATGTGACGGTCGTCCGGTCCATGGCGCTGTACGGCGCGCCTATATGGGCCGGCGACCTGGAGGACTGCCGCGTCGGGCGTAAGCTCTTGGCAAGGGTTCACCGCCAGGCGGTCCTCCGATCCGTGCGAGCGTATCGCACGGTGTCACACGCCGAACTGTCCGCTTTGGCTGGGTCCCCCCCATTCCACCTGCTCGCGGAAATGGAGGCGGAAGTTTATTCCGCCGTCCCTGATCTCCGCTACGCTGGGGGCCCGAATGCCGGCGGACATGAAGTGGTGCGGGGCCAGGCCCGGCAACGCATGGTGGCCAAATGGCACCAGTGGTTGGCCCTCCCGAAACATCGGAAGGGTCGCGTTGTCGGGGCGCTTCTGCCCATTCTGGACGAATGGGTGGGCCGCGGGTATGGCAGGCTGACCTTCCGCCTGCCGCAGGTCATAACAGGTGCCGGTTGCTTCGGCACCTACCTGCGTCGCATAGGGCAGGAGGAGTCGTCGCAGTGCTTCAGCTGCGACTCGGGCGACGAGGACACGGCCGACCACGCCCTGGCTAGATGCCGGGAGTGGGTGGACAATCGGCGTGTCCTCGAGACGCAGCTGGTCGGATGGCGGGAGACCCGGAGTGTTGGAGGGCCGTCTCCGCTTTTGCGGAGGCGGTGATGGAAGAGAAGGAGGAGGCCGAGCGGGACCGGATCCGCACCGGGCATCCGTCCCGCATAGCCGCCCCTCGGAGTGCCGGAAGCAGGAGGGGAAGGAGGAGGGGAAGGAGATGACCCGGGGCCGGCGGAGGTAGGGCGGTGACATAGTTTCGTGCGTCACCCCCGCTCCCCGTCGGCATCCACCCGGTTCGGAGTGGCCCTTGTCAGGGCCGCCTCGGGAAGGCGTGGCGATGCCACGAGTTGCCGTCGGCGTCGCGTCGTGGCAGGGCGCGATGCGCGACGGTGGTGTTTCGATCAGGGGGTCCTCGCATCAGAGCCCCCCCCCCCCCCCGGGGAGCAGCCGACCATCCGCTGCTCCCCCGGGAGCCGCGCTATATGCGCCGTTTTCAGTGCGCTCCTGCGGTAGGCAGTCGAACGGTTAAAGGGTGAGTGCGGCGGTCATTGGGGATAATCCCCTGACCATGTGACCTTGCGTCGTCTCCCCGCCCGGCCGCGCCCCTTCGGGCCGCGTCCGGGTCACTGCTCGATCGCGGGGGGCACGCTCACCCTTCCACAACATCATGCGACCCCCCCCCCCCCGGAAGTGGCGACGCGGACGCGTGGTCCGTCTCGCGTCGCCGGAGTTTTGGGAAGACCCCGCGCGTTGCCACGCGGGGTTGTTAAGCGCGGAGTCCGCACTGCGCTGAGGCGGAGGTAGCTAATGAATCGCTAGTTTGCTCCCGCAAAAAGTCCTCCCCCTCGAGCGCGCGACTCCGCGCCCGAGGACGACCACCGTGGAGTTTTAGTGGGTGCAAGCCCCACATAACCCCGTCCCTCCCCCGGGGGGCGGGGTATCCGTTAGGGATTTCTCCACGTCAAAAAAAAAAAAAAAAAAAAAATCTTTAGGGCTGAGTTAAGGTCGTCCCGCCCTTCAAGTAACCTTCTCTTAGATCTATCGATTTCTTGAGAGGGGAAGGAACAGGGTTGGGTCCTCTGTTTCCTTAAACCTTCCAGTCTCCCTTCTTCTGAGGGTCATAATCAATCTCATTGATGGGATTGAGAGACCACCGTCCTTGACGTTAGCGTGTATGTACGCGTTCGGGACATCGTGCGGGAGACTTAGCCATTTTCTTACGGCTCCTCGCACCAGTGTGTCCAGTTTCTTCAGCCTACTTAAGTTGGTATTTCCCAGGGTTAGAAGGTGGTAGGATCCTGGTAATACCAAAACTCTTAACGCATACGTCTCTTTATCTACTACCGACTTCTTCATGTGCGGTACATTTCTTATAGCCACTGTGAATGATTTGTTCACATTGATGGTTAGTCCACATTTCGCTAGATGGTCGACGGCATTGTCAAGCATTAGCTGGAGACCTTGCGGTGTTGATGCCACAAAGATCAGATCGTCCGCAAAGGCCAGTGCGTTGTGGTGGGTTCCAGCTACGTCCACCCCTACTTCCTCTGGTATTAATTGGAGTAGCCTATCTATAATCATATTGAATATGACAGGCGACAATGGGTCACCTTGCTTGACTCCACAAGTAGGGTGGATCAGGTCCGACTCCCAGCCATCACATGTTAGCTTTGTGTAGCTCTTTTCGTAGGTGTTCATTATGTACTCGACCATTGGCCTTAGGAGGCCCATATTTGTCAGAGTATTGTTGCGAGCACCGGGTATAGGCCCGTGCATAGCCTACTGGTGCTCGCAGCAGAAGACAGCAGAAGGTCGGCCTCCGTCAAGAGGACGTTCAGGAGGCCAACAAGAAGAGAGTCGATTACCGTACGTCCGAGCGTTAGGACGTACGCGAACTATAATCGGGACGCCTACATGTATTACGAATAAAGTAACCGGTCGTTAGTGTGAACCCGTGTTGTTATACTACCCGTTGCGTCGGGGTGGCCGGTACGGGAAACGCCCCGACGCAACAGTATCATGGATGGCTTGATGGGTGACTGAGTCGAAAGCTTTTGCTATGTCAACCTTAGAGAGTTAATCCCGAAGAAGGAAGGTATGTTCAAGCCCGAGGATTTTAGGCCCATTACGGTACAATCCACCATAACCAGGACCTTCCACAAAATACTGGCAAGGCGCCTTACCCAAATGGTCGACCTGGATCAGAGGCAGAAAGCCTTTCTGCCTAGAGACGGATGTGCGGAGAACATCTTCGCTCTGAACATGATTTTGAAGTACCACCGACAAAACTTCAAGCCCCTATATATGGCATCCACGGATATCGCCAAGGCGTTTGATTCGGTCTCACCCGAAACCATCAGAGACACGTTGCACATCATGGGTTTTCCTAACCCGATGATGGAATACATAATGGAAAAATATGAAAAGAGTTCGACCATCTTAACGTGCGGGAGCTGGGAGTCTGAGGAGATTAGACCCACGTGTGGGGTAAAACAGGGTGACCCTATGTCACCAATGCTCTTTAATATGGTGATGGAGCGGCTGCTACGACTCATACCACCTGAGATCGGAGTGGAAGTCGGGGGAGACCATTATAATGCATTGGCATTTGCAGATGACCTCATCTTTATGGCAACAACACCTAATGGCCTCCAAATTACCATAAACACGATGGCAGACTTCTGTCGAAATGCGGCCTACAAATCAGCGCTGCAAAATCGTTCACTGTAAGTGTACGCAATGTGCCGCACATGAAAAAGTCGGTGGTGGATGGCAAGAGTAAATTCACCTGCCTGGAACGACAACTCCCATCACTAAACCGCGAGGATGAGTGGAGATACCTCGACGTCCCATTTACGCCTGAAGGACGGACAATCTCAAGACCGGAGATCCAGCTAAAGGAGGCGTTAGATAAGCTGACCAAGGCGCCCCTTAAACCACAGCAACGACTGTTTGGGCTGAGAACCATGGCGTTGCCAGGGTTGTACCACCTGTTGACCCTAGGAGGCACAACCTTGAGTAGGCTTAAAAAGGTCGACATAGCGACACGAACAGCGGTGAGGAAATGGCTAAACCTCCCACACGATGTCATTAACGTTTATATTCATGCGAACGTCAAGGACGGTGGCCTGTCGATACCGTCAGTGCGATGGCTTATGCCGCTGCACAGGCGCCAGCGCCTACAGAAGCGAGTACGGGAAGGCGGGCCAGCCAACCCGTATCTTTCGCTCGAAAAACAGCAGACTATAAGACGGCTGACAGAGCACCGCATGGACATAGATTCGCTGGAAAAATTAGAGAAGAGATGGGCCGGTCTCCTACACTCATCTATTGATGGGAAAGGCTTGCGGGAATCACGTAAAACCCCGCAGCAGCATAAATGGGTAACGGAAGGAAATCGCTTCTTGAGCGGCAAGGACTATATAAACGCAATAAAGCTGCGAGTGAACGTTCTGCCTACGAGGTCTCGAACGACGCGCGGTCGAATTGGAAACCGCCGGTGCCGAGCGGGGTGCACTGCCGTGGAGACTACCAACCACGTGCTGCAACAGTGCCACCGGACACATAGGGCCAGGATCGAGAGGCACAACGCAGTTGTTTCATACCTAAAACGAGCTCTAGGTAAAACGTGCGAGCGAGTGGAGGAGGAACCTCGCTTCGAGACACCAGAGGGAATTAGGAAACCTGATCTGGTTGCGATAAAAGGATCAACTGCAATGGTGATCGACGCGCAGATCGTTAGTGAACATCTGCACCTCGCAATGGCGCACACATCCAAGGTTGGAAAATACCGTCCACTAACCAGTGCAATAGAGGAGAGGTACGCTGTCAAGGACGTACTAGTCACGTCGGCCACGCTCTCCTATCGCGGAGTATGGAGCGTGAAATCTGTCAATGACCTCATGAAGGAAAGAGTGCTCAAGACATCGGAGCTGAAGATTGTCTCAACCCGAGTTCTGGTGGGAGGACTTAGCTCGTTCTGGAGGTTCAACCGGATGACAAGAACGGCCGGGAGGACAGCATCCCAGAGAACAGGAGTCGGCTGAGCCATGGAGGAGTTCGGAAACTTTTTGGGTACTGCCTGCCCTTTAAACCAGGCATAACGAGAAGGTGGAGTTTTAGTGGGTATTCACGTTTTTTAGTGCGAGTCCCACACTACCGGCTGAACAACATCTCAACCGGTGTCAGTGCGTAAATGCATTTCTCCACCTTTGCAAAAAAAAAAAATAGCCAAATGCCTTGTCATCTAATTAGTGACGCGCATGAATGTATTAACGAGATTCCCTCTGTCCCTATCTACTTTCTATCGAAAACACTGCCAAGGGAACGGGCTTGGATAAATTAGTGAGGCAAGAAGACCCTGTTGAGCTTGACTCTAGTCTGGCAATGTAAGGAGACATGAGAGGTGTAGCATAAGTGGGAGATGGCAACATCGCCGGTGAAATACCACTACTTTCATCGTTTCTTTACTTACTCGGTTGGGCGGAGCGCGTGCACCGAGGTTTCGACCCGGTTGTCACGGTGTTCTAGAGCCAAGCGTGTAAGAGTGGCGTGAAATCAAGTAGGCCCATCACCGACAATACTCCCGCGTGATCCGATTCGAGGACAATGCCAGGCGGGGAGTTTGACTGAGGCGGTACATCTGTCAAAGAATAACGCAGGTGTCCTAAGGCCAGCTCAGCGAGGACAGAAACCTCGCGTAGAGCAAAAGGGCAAAAGCTGGCTTGATCTCGATGTTCAGTACGCATAGAGACAGTGAAAGCACGGCCTATCGATCTTTTTGGCTTGAAGAGTTTTCAGCAAGAGGTGTCAGAAAAGTTACCACAGGGATAACTGACTTGTGGCGGCCAAGCGTTCATAGCGACGTCGCTTTTTGATCCTTCGATATCGGCTCTTCCTATCATTACGAAGCAGAATTCGCCAAGCGTCGGATTGTTCACCCGCTAACAGGGAACGTGAGCTGGATTTAGACCGTCGTGAGACAGGTTAGTTTTACCCTTCTGATGACTAGTCGTTGCGATAGTCATCCTGCTCAGTACGAGAGGAACCGCAGGTTCGGACATTTGGTTCACGCACTCGGTCGAGCGGCCGGTGGTGCGAAGCTACCATCCGTGGGATTATGCCTGAACGCCTCTAAGGCCGTATCCTTTCTAGTCAAAGGCGGCAACGATATTTCTAGGAGTCTCGTGTGGGTCGAAAGGCTCAAAACAATGCGACACTACTAGGTGGTCGGTCCTCGTGGTCGATCATCGCACGGGCCCCAGTTTGCCGTACGGGCGTCTCTGTACCCACCATCGGGATCTCGCCGACTGGTGGACATGGCGCTCTAACGGTCGATCATGGGTACTCCAAGTTCGACGTCGAGACTCGGAATCGTTTGTAGACGACTTAGGTACCTGGCGGGGTGTTGTACTCGGTAGAGCAGTTACCACGCTGCGATCTGTTGAGACTCAGCCCTATGCTTGGGGATTCGTCTTGTCGGTTGAACGAGGCCCCACGGTGCGCGACCACGAACACGCCTGTGGCGCGGGCTCGGTCGCGCTAGCGCCTGACCAGCGTTATTTTAAGCAGCGGCGAAGCAATACGCCGCTGGCACTTAGAATAATTCGGCGGCGAAGCAATCCGCCACTGGGACTTAGAATAATTCGGCGGCGAAGCAATACGTCGCTGGGACTTCGGCACCATGGTCCGACCGACCACCAAACTCGACCAATCTTCGAAACAATGATTGATTCCTGTTCCCCGTTGCATTGCGAACGTATTACTCTAATGGTTCGACCGCGGTCGTCGTGTTCGTTTTCGAGATAATCGCGAAAAACTCCAATTGCTCCGAAAATTTCAGTCCTTCGGCACCGTCGTCCGACCGGCCACGAAACTCGACCAATCTTCGGAACAACCATTGATTCCTGTTCCCCGTTGCATTGCGAACGTATTACTTTAATGGTTCGACAGTGGTCGTCGTGTTCGTTTTCGAGATAATCGCGTAAAACTCCAATCGCTCCGAAAATTTCAAAGTCCCGAGAAATTATTTTCGAATGTTGTTTTGGACCGTGTATTTATCGTGTTAATGGCCGCGGCGATTGTTTATAATAATTCGTTCAGTCGGTTCACTCTTGGTCCCGGCGCTCTCCGCGGCTAAGTCCCAGCGTGCCAGGCGAACGGGCTGTTGTAGCGGCGGTTTACACCCATAAGCGCCCGTGCGTAAGGTACGGCGGCGCCGGCGTTCCGGCCGGCCGTTCGGTATCTATAAAGGCGGGATCTCCTACCTGCGACTGGTCGCTGCCGGTCGCAGCGACCAGACGCAGGTAGGAGATCCCGCCTTAAGGGAGAGCGACGGTCCGAGCGTCTCGGTCGGAGCAGCGTTGGACGCGTGGCTATTCTATGACCTCGGTTGAGAAGCAGTCACCGCTCCTCGAAATTCTGTCTCCACTGTTCTTGCCGTGTTGCGTTTCGGATTTCTCCACACAGCATTACCACGGGTCGGTGTCTAAGACCGAATGGCCCTTATGTGGTGAGCGTCCAAAAGTGACGTTGGTGACACGTATGCACTTATGTGTATGCTTGTACGACCTTATGCATTCAACTCTTTATCCACGCAGATGGACGATTTAAACTTAACAAAACGCTAAGGAAGGCTAGCGTCGGGTACATATAAAGTATCGAACTAAAAGTTCGAACTTTGAAAGAGGGAGAAAGTAGATACAAACCCAAGAGGTGTCAGATCTCGATATGCCTAGCGCGCACATTACGTGCCAACTCGTTATGACCAGCATGGCACGGTCCGCGCTTTCCCGTTTGCTCAGCATGCACTTGTCCGCGCTATTACGTACATGACCAGCGTGAATGATACGCGTTTTGTCGATTTGTCCAGCGTGTAGTGGTCCGTGCTTCTATGGTGGATGCTAGCGTGCGTGTACTCCGTGCTTCCCGGTGGATGCAGCGGCACGCGTGATACGCGCTTTATCGAGCATCCGATGCCATCCTTATATTTATGAAGGAAATATAATGAATTTTGTCTGGCACATATCCGATTAAAATTTTAGTCAGTGGAAAAATCGAAACGATATGATGCCTCGAAGTATGATATAATTAATGGAGTGTGGAGAGAGAAAGGCACATATTATCCGAATTAGTCAGTGGAAAATCTAGGATATATATGATGTGTGGAAGAGAAGTAGAATAAGAATAAGAAGGAGAGTGGAGAGAAAGGCACACCACGTATCATCCGCGGAGTTAGTCAGTGGAAAATCCTGGGTGTGATATGTTGGGTGTCTGGAGGGAAGTTATAAGGAGGAGAGGAGGCACATATCCGAGATAGAATTTGTGGAACAAATCGAGGATATTGATGTCTAAAACTGCACGCTGATGTGCAAGTTTGATAAAATCAAAAATGAATGGGGCGTCGTCGATCCGTCTCTAAAAGAGCGGACGACGCGCTGAGAACGGAAAGAACACGAAAGTGTGTGTGTGAATTGGAAGAGAGAGGGAAGCTTCGCGAAGCTCCCTGGTTGATCCTGCCAGTAGTCATATGCTTGTCTCAAAGATTAAGCCATGCATGTCTCAGTACATACCGTATTAAGGTGAAACCGCGAATGGCTCATTAAATCAGTTATGGGTCCTTAGATCGTACCCACATTTACTTGGATAACTGTGGTAATTCTAGAGCTAATACATGCGAAACATCGCATGGTCATCTAGCACCGGCGACGCATCTTTCAAATGTCTGCCTTATCAACTGTCGATGGTAGGTTCTGCGCCTACCATGGTTGTAACGGGTAACGAGGAATCAGGGTTTCGATTCCGGAGAGGGAGCCTGAGAAACGGCTACCACATCCAAGGAAGGCAGCAGGCGCGCAAATTACCCACTCCCGGCACGGGGAGGTAGTGACGAAAAATAACGATACGGGACTCATCCGAGGCCCCGTAATCGGAATGAGTACACTTTAAATCCTTTAACAAGGATCCATTGGAGGGCAAGTCTGGTGCCAGCAGCCGCAGTAATTCCAGCTCCAATAGCGTATATTAAAGATCTCTGTGTCACAGTGTCGTTTCACCGCTCGCGGTGTTTAACTGGCATTATGTGGTACGTCCTACCGGTGGGCTTAGCTCTTCACGGGGCGGTCCAACTAATATCCCATCGCGGTGCTCTTCACTGAGTGTCGAGGTGGGCCGGTACGTTTACTTTGAACAAATTACAGTGCTCAAAGCAGGCTACCTTCGCCTGAATACTGTGTGCATGGAATAATGGAATAGGACCTCGGTTCTATTTTGTTGGTTTCCGGAACCCCGAGGTAATGATTAATAGGGACAGATGGGGGCATTCGTATTGCGACGTTAGAGGTGAAATTCTTGGATCGTCGCAAGATGGACAGAAGCGAAAGCATTTGCCAAAAATGTTTTCATTAATCAAGAACGAAAGTTAGAGGTTCGAAGGCGATCAGATACCGCCTTATTTCTAACCATAAACGATGCCAGCTAGCGATCCGCCAAAGTTCCTCCGATGACTCGGCGGGCAGCTTCCGGGAAACCAAAGCTTTTGGGGTCCGGGGGAAGTATGGTTGCAAAGCTGAAACTTAAAGGAATTGACGGAAGGGCACCACCAGGAGTGGAGCCTGCGGCTTAATTTGACTCAACACGGGAAACCTCACCAGGCCCGGACACCGGAAGGATTGACAGATTTATAGCTCTTTCTTGATTCGGTGGGTGGTGGTGCATGGCCGTTCTTAGTTGGTGGAGCGATTTGTCTGGTTAATTCCGATAACGAACGAGACTCTAGCCTGCTAAATAGACGTAACTTATGGTATCACGAAGGTCCCCGACTTCGGTCGGTGGGTTTTTACTACTAACGTACAAACAAATATTCTTAGAGGGACAGGCGGCTTCTAGCCGCACGAGATTGAGCAATAACAGGTCTGTGATGCCCTTAGATGTTCTGGGCGGCACGCGCGCTACACTGAAGGAATCAGCGTGTTTTCCCTGGCCGAAAGGCCCGGGTAATCCGCTGAACCTCCTTCGTGCTAGGGATTGGGGCTTGCAATTATTCCCCATGAACGAAGAATTCCCAGTAAGCGCGAGTCATAAGCTCGCGTTGATTACGTCCCTGCCCTTTGTACATACTGCCCGTCGCTACTACCGATTGAATGATTTAGTGAGGTCTTCGGACTGGTGCGCGGCAATGTCTCGGCATTGCCGATGTTGCCGGGAAGATGACCCAACTTGATCATTTAGAGGAAATAAAAGTCGTAACAAGGTTTCCGTAGGTGAACCTGCGGAAGGATCATTAACAAAGCTCAGAGAGCAAAAAAGCAAAAAGCTTGAAACGTAACTATGCAAAAACTAATATAAATGCGAATGCATTTATAAACAGATACCAAAAACTAAATGCGGATGCATTTAAACATATACCTAAAACCAAATGCGAACGCATTTCTGTATATATTATAGCACCGCGTGGCACGGCTTACGCCGCGGAGGTCGCTACACACGGAGAACCTGGTTTCTCATCGCGACGCTCCCGTCCGCTGCCATCGGTGAAGCGCAAAGAGCAAAGCGCGCCAGACCGCCAGACCGCGGCGCCCCCTCTATGAGAACGGGACGATAATACGAACGCAATCACGAGTGCGCTCGCGCGAGGTTTCTCGAGAGGCCGTCGTTAACTGGATCGGGAAGCAAAACAAGACCCGTCGTTGCGATCGTGCCTCCGGTAATCCGCCGCCTCGTCGATTCGCGTTCACCTCGTATCGGAGGCGTGTGCCGCCGTGTTATATACACGATACTTATCGTCTGCGCGTGTGTCTGCACGAGCGTGTACGCTCTTATCGAGAAAGGAGAGTCACTCGCGACCCAAGACAGGGACGAAAACACACCGCAAGCGCCCCGAGTGGGGTTAAGTAAAGCGCGCGAGAGGGCAGAGGAACGAGCCGCCGTCGAAGCCTCCTGTGCTTCGCGACGTTTCACTCTCTCTCGACACGACGCTTCTTCCACTCGCATCCCGCTTCCTCAGTTTTGGTCGCGCTCTCCGAAAAGAAGTCCTGTGACACGACGGACCCTCTCCTCGGAGAGGAGTAAGCGGGTAACCTAGGGCGGCTCGCACATCGATCGCGTGGACGTGCGTCCCCGGTACCGCTCACTTAAACGCGCTCCGATAGCCAAAAAAGGACCGGCTGTGAAGCTTCGATAACGAAAGTCCGATTGGACCGATCGAAGCCGGCCGTGCGTCCGCTTTCGGGGGACGGCGACGACGATAGAGAGCGTGTGAAAAGGACGCTGCCGCGTGCGGTGGCCCGCCCGCAGAGTACGCGATTACGGTTCACGTATCCGTGTATCTCGAAGGTTTTTAAATGAATTTGTACGCTCGGCCGTCGGACGTGTCGCGTGGTGTTTCCGCGTTACGCTTCGACGGTTCCCGTCCTGGACACAAATCTCACACAGTGTCGTCAACGCTGGCGACGCCCGGACCTCCTTCGCGCGCTGGTTGGAGGCGCCACGGGCCTCGGCTTCATCCGAACCGAGAACAAAGATATAACGAACATATTTAATAACACGATTACCCTGAACGGTGGATCACTTGGCTCGTGGGTCGATGAAGAACACAGCTAATTGCGCGTCAACGTGTGAACTGCAGGACACATGAACATCGACAGTTCGAACGCACATTGCGGTCCACGGATACAATTCCTGGACCACGTCTGGCTGAGGGTCGTTATCGCATACAAAAGACTGCTTGCGTCGGTTCTCCGTATATAATATCATCCTCGCCGTCTCGCGTTTCCGACGATGTAACGCGTTTCGGAGTAGGGTCGATGGTACACGCGAGATACGCGACATACGATCGAAAGTTGGGCCGTTCGTCGGTGTTTGCCACGGCTCGCGTGAGAATCGCGGTGAAGCGTGTGCTCTCTCTCTCTCCCGTGCGAGAAGCAGAGAGAGGCGAATGTGATGAGAATGATCGTGCGGACTCGCGTGCGTGCTTTCACGGCGTCGTGCGTCGTTGTTTTGCAACGACCGCCCGGGTGTTTGGCACCGCTCCCTGGATCATCACACACAGAGCAGCCTCTCCGCTCGCACCGGGGTGTGTGTAGATTTACCTTCACGTTCCGCGCGAGATCTTTTACCGTGCTCCCGACGTCGCCTGAAATGAAAAATTTGTCCTGAGAAAGAGACCAAAGAGAAGGGGAGAGCAGCGAGAGATGATAGAGAAGAGAGGAAAGAGCAGTGCGCGGCATTATCGTGCGCCGATCGATCTATATCGTCGGGTTCACGCGGCCCCAGGGATTTTATAAAGAGGAGGGTCGTCGTTGACAAGTGAGAAGTGTTGTCAGTCAATCTATCTATATAACACAGAGGGCACAACACACTCGTTCTTCGGGACGCCGTGAAGATCCAAGGGTGTACAATGAGAAAATAGAGGCGCTGTGCGGGATGATAAATAAACCACGCGTCAACAGGATATCGGGTCGATGTATTTCCCCGTAGTTGCGCGTGTCCTCGCCTAGCCCTATTCATTTTCTCCCTATGGCCACGTTCCGTCGACACACAAAAGAGTGTTTGCGCCAAACATCCGATGAAGAGAGATTGCTCCACTCGTCGCTTTTCTTAACGTTTCTGTACCCCCGGAATCCTCCTTGGCGCGGCTGTGCGAATTCTGGAACTTTTGACGAACCGAAAGGCGCTGATGCCGCGCGAAAGTTGCAAGAGAGGGAGAGACTCTCCTTCGTAGAATGGAAGAACGAGTCTCCCCGATCGCGCCCCACATTGTCTTTGTCGCGTTGTTGGTCGATCGTGTACGAGACCACCGCGCGTCTCACCGGTCGTCCAGTCCACGGAAAAGCTTATTTTTCGGCGGTTCCCTCTGCTCGAGTCACACGGCGTGAGGGACAGCGGAATCTCAAAGCTAATATAGCGGACGGACGTTAAAGTAAAAACCGGTGCTCGTTCCGCGAGAGTCTCACAGATCGAATCGACGGTGCGCGACGAAAAGACACATTTCCTCTGGCATCGTGCGATGGCACCTCTGGATATATAATACACGAGATCGATCCACATCGATCCGTCGTTGTCGGGCTACGAGTCGGGATGTGTACGGGGATGATACGCACTACGCGCACACCCCGTACTCCCGCCGGGAGACCCGTTCGAGGTACAATGATATCCAAAAGAGGGAGCACGATTTTATAATTCCGGAGGCAGCGCGCGCGCGCGCGCGCTTCTCCAAAATATATTCTCTTCATTTCACGGTCTCTCTCAGCCTTTTTTTCTCTGGTGGCACAAATATGTAATAAAACGATTGTCGACGACCTCAGAGTAGGCGAGATTACCCGCTGAATTTAAGCATATTACTAAGCGGAGGAAAAGAAACTAACAAGGATTTCCTTAGTAGCGGCGAGCGAACAGGAATTAGCCCAGCACTGAATTCCGCGGTTCCGCCGCAGGGAATTGTAGTGTTCAGGAGGATCCGTTTATCCCGTGACGTCGCACCGCGTCCAAGTCCATCTTGAATGGGGCCACTTACCCGCAGAGGGTGCCAGGCCCGTAGCGACCGGTACGCGTTTCGGGAGGATCTCTCCATAGAGTCGGGTTGCTTGAGAGTGCAACCCTAAGTGGGTGGTAAACTCCATCTAAGGCTAAATACAACCACGAGACCGATAGCGAACAAGTACCGTGAGGGAAAGTTGAAAAGAACTTTGAAGAGAGAGTTCAAGAGTACGTGAAACCGTTCAGGGGTAAACCTGAGAAACCCAAAAGATCGAATGGGGAGATTTATCGTCAACGAGGCTGGCTCCCGTCGGTGCGCGATACTCCGGGTGTGGACCATTAGTGGTTCCATTAGCGAGGGTACACCACCGGCGGCGAATGTTCCGGCCACGTAGTCGTGCACTTCTCCCCTAGTAGAACGTCGCGACCCGTTGCGTGTCGGTCTACGGCCCGAGCGGTTGCCTGTTTCGTTGCTCCCAGAGCACGCGACAGACCCTCGGCCGCCCGGCCGGCTGCGTGACGGTACTCTGACGGTATCGGGCCGCAACCAATCCATTTTCGAATGTGTGTGCGTCAGGCCCGCCGCAAGCCCGGTCTCAGATCTTACCCGGAGGCACGGACCTGGTGCCGTCCCCGGGCCTGGCCAGCTGGTAGCAGGCGGTGTCCTTGGAATGGCCAAGCTTCGAATTACCGGTCGGCGACGCTACTGCTTTGGGTACTCTCAGGTCCCGTCTTGAAACACGGACCAAGGAGTCTAACATGTGCGCGAGTCATTGGGAGAAAGAAACCTAAAGGCGCAATGAAAGTGATGGTCGATCGAGGGAGGATCGGCCGCGTTACGATGCGGCCTCGCACTCCCGGGGCGTCCCGTTCTCATTGCGAGAAGAGGCGCACCTAGAGCGTACACGTTGGGACCCAAAAGATGGTGAACTATGCCTGGTCAGGACGAAGTCAGGGGAAACCCTGATGGAGGTCCGTAGCGATTCTGACGTGC
The DNA here is from genome assembly GCA_946251845.1 of Andrena fulva. Classification (NCBI taxonomy): domain Eukaryota; kingdom Metazoa; phylum Arthropoda; class Insecta; order Hymenoptera; family Andrenidae; genus Andrena; species Andrena fulva. Next base: position 14,761,875 of record OX276333.1, on the reverse strand, counting down.
AAATCGATCGTCGGAACTGGGTATAAGGGCGGAAGACTAATCGAACCATCTAGTAGCTGGTTCCCTCCGAAGTTTCCCTCAGGATAGCTGGCACTCGCTCGTTCCTACGCGAACGTGTGCGAGTTTCATCTGGTAAAGCGAATGATTAGAGGCCTTGGGGCCGAAACGACCTCAACCTATTCTCAAACTTTATATGGGTGAGATCTCTGGCTTGCTTGGATCATGAAGCCACGAGATTACAATTGAATCAGAGTGCCAAGTGGGCCAATTTTGGTAAGCAGAACTGGCGCTGTGGGATGAACCAAACGCAGAGTTAAGGCGCCTAAGTCGACGCTTATGGGATACCATGAAAGGCGTTGGTTGCTTAAGACAGCAGGACGGTGGCCATGGAACTCGGAATCCGCTAAGGAGTGTGTAACAACTCACCTGCCGAAGCAACTAGCCCTGAAAATGGATGGCGCTGAAGCGTCGCGCCTATACTCCACCGTCAGCGGCAAGTGGGGAGGGACGTGCCACCCGCTCGCGGGTGACCGTCCTCCATGAAGCCCTGACGAGTAGGAGGGTCGCGGCGGTGTGCGCAGAAGGGTCTGGGCGTGAGCCTGCCTGGAGCCACCGTCGGTGCAGATCTTGGTGGTAGTAGCAAATACTCCAGCGAGGCCCTGGAGGACTGACGTGGAGAAGGGTTTCGTGTAAACAGCCGTTGCACACGAGTCAGTCGATCCTAAGCCCTAAGAGAAATCCTATGCAGATGTGGTGTCCTAAAACAGAGTTTTATTTGAGAGACACACACCCGTTGGGCGAAAGGGAATCCGGTTCTTATTCCGAAACCCGGTAGCGGAACCGCAAACCAGATATTCGGGCCCTCGTAAGAGTGTTCGTCGGGGTAACCCAAAATGACCTGGAGACGCCGTCGGGAGATCCGGGAAAAGTTTTCTTTTCTGTATAAGCGTTCGAGTTCCCTGGAAACCTCTAGCAGGGAGATAGGGTTTGGAACGCGAAGAGCACCGCAGTTGCGGCGGTGTCCGGATCTTCCCCTCGGACCTTGAAAATCCAGAAGATGGCCACGTGGAGGTGTCGCGCCGGTTCGCACCCATATCCGCAGCAGGTCTCCAAGGTAAAGAGCCTCTAGTCGATAGATTAATGTAGGTACGGGAAGTCGGCAAATTGGATCCGTAACTTCGGAATAAGGATTGGCTCTGAGGAGCGGGGCATGTCGGGCTTGGTTGGGAAACGGGTTTGGTTGACGAGCTGGGCCTGGGTGAGGTGAACGGTCGGGATTTCGGTCTCGCATCCGGGATCCGAGCTCGGTCCCGTGCCATCGCCTCCCGCGGATCTTCCTTTCTGCGAGGCTTCCGTGTCGGTTTCACCGTCGTGGTCGTCCTCTTCGGCCGCCAATCAACGCTCAGCTCAGAACGGCACGGACTAGAGGAATCCGACTGTCTAATTAAAACAAAGCATTGCGATGGCCCCCGAAGGTGTTGATGCAATGTGATTTCTGCCCAGCGCTCTGAATGTCAACGTGAAGAAATTCAAAAAAGCGCGGGTAAACGGCGGGAGTAACTATGACTCTCTTAGTACTTACCGATTTTAATAGAATTCTCAAAAATTTTTATTTGTAGAATTAAAATTTAATTCAATTTAGTTGAAATTAACTTGATTTTATCTGCTTACGCCAACAAAAAAATTATACTTGGAACTGTCAAATTTTGAGAAATTTGGATGTGTCCAATTTTGAGAAATTTGGAAGATAGGGTACTTACCGATTTTAGTCGAATTCTCAAAAAATGTTATTTGTAGAATTAAAATTTTATTCAATTTAGTTGAAATTAACTTGATTTTATCTGATTAGGCATACAAAAATATTATACTTGGAACAGTCAAATTTTGAGATATTTGGAAGATAGGGTACTTACCGATTTTAGTCGAATTCTGAAAAAATTTTATTTGTAGAATTAAAATTTAATTCAATTTAGTTGAAATTAACTTGATATTATGTGATTATGCCAACAAAAAAATTATACTTGGAACAGTCAAATTTTGAGAAATTTGGAAGAGTCAAATTTTGAAAAATTTGGAAGATAGAGTACTTACCGATTTTAGTCGATTCCTCTAACTTGATTTTATCTGATTAGGCATACAAAAATATTATACTTGGAACAGTCAAATTTTGAGATATTTGGAAGATAGGGTACTTACCGATTTTAGTCGAATTCTGAAAAAATTTTATTTGTAGAATTAAAATTTAAATCAATTTAGTTGAAATTAACTTGATATTATCAGATTATGCAAACAAAAAAATTATACCTGGAACAGTGAAATTTTGAGAAATTTGGAAGATAGGGTACTTACCGATTATAGTCGAATTCTCAAAAAATGTTATTTGTAGAATTAAAATTTTATTCAATTTAGTTGAAATTAACTTGATTTTATCTGATTAGGCACACAAAAATAATATACTTAGAAGAGTCATATTTTGAGAAATTTGGATGAGTCAAATTTTGAGATATTTGGAAGATAGGGTACTTACCGATTTTAGTCAATTTCTTAAAAAAATTTATTTGTAGAATTAAAATTTTATTCAATTTAGTTGAAATTAACTTGATTTTATCTGATTATGCAAACAAAAAAATTATACTCGGAACAATCAAATTTTGAGAAATTTGGATGTGTCCAATTTTGAGAAATTTGGAAGATAGGGTACTTACCGATGTTAGTTGAATTCTCAAAAAATTTTATTTGTAGAATTAAAATTTTATTCAATTTAGTTGATATTAACTTGATTTTATCTGATTATGCAAACAAAAAAATTATACTTGGAACTGTCAAATTTTAAGAAATTTGGATGCGTCAAATTTTGAGAAATTTGGAAGATAGAGTACTTACCGATTTTAGTCGAATTCTCAAAAAAATTTATTTGTAGAATTAAAATTTAATTCGATTTAGTTGAAATTAACTTGATTTTATCTGATTATGCAAACAAAAAAGTTATACTTGGAACAGTCAAATTTTGAGAAATTTGGAAGATAGGGTACTTACCAATTTTAGTCGAATTCTCAAAAAATGTTATTTGTAGAATTAAAATTTTATTCAATTTAGTTGAAATTAACTTGATTTTATCTGATTAGGCATACAAAAATATTATACTTGGAACAGTCAATTTTGAGATATTTGGAAGATAGGGTACCTACCGATTTTAGTCGAATTCTCAAAAAATGTTATTTGTAGAATTAAAATTTAATTCAATTTAGTTGAAATTAACTTGATTTTATCTGATTATGCAAACAAAAAAATTATACTTGGAACCGTCAAATTTTGAGAAATTTGGAAGAGTCAAATTTTGAGAAATTTGGAAGAGTCAAATTTTGAGAAATTTGGAAGATAGAGTACTTACCGATTTTAGTAGATTCCTCTAACTTGATTTTATCTGATTATGCCAACAAAAAAATTATACTTGGAACAGTCAAATTTTGAGAAATTTGGAAGAGTCAAATTTTGAGAAATTTGGAAGATAGAGTACTTACCGATTTTAGTCGATTCCTCTAAATTGATTTTATCTGATTAGGCATACAAAAATATTATACTTGGAACAGTCAAATTTTGAGATATTTGGAAGATAGGGTACTTACCGATTTTAGTCGAATTCTGAAAAAATTTTATTTGTAGAATTAAAATTTAATTCAATTTAGTTGAAATTAACTTGATATTATCAGATTATGCAAACAAAAAAATTATACCTGGAACAGTGAAATTTTGAGAAATTTGGAAGAGTCAAATTTTGAGAAATTTGGAAGATAGAGTACTTACCGATTTTAGTCGATTCCTCTAACTTGATTTTATCTGATTAGGCATACAAAAATATTATACTTGGAACAATCAAATTTTGAGATATTTGGAAGATAGGGTACTTACCGATTATAGTCGAATTCTCAAAAAATGTTATTTGTAGAATTAAAATTTTATTCAATTTAGTTGAAATTAACTTGATTTTATCTGATTAGGCACACAAAAATAATATACTTAGAAGAGTCATATTTTGAGAAATTTGGAAGATAGGGTACTTACCGATTATAGTCGAATTCTCAAAAAATGTTATTTGTAGAATTAAAATTTTATTCAATTTAGTTGAAATTAACTTGATTTTATCTGATTATGCAAACAAAAAAATTATACTTGGAACAGTCAAATTTTGAGATATTTGGAAGATAGGGTACTTACCGACGTTTGTCAATTTCTCAAAAAATGTTATTTGTAGAATTAAAATTTTATTCAATTTAGTTGAAATTAACTTGATTTTATCTGATTAGGCATACAAATATATTATACTTGGAACAGTCAAATTTTGAGATATTTGGAAGATAGGGTACTTACCGATTTTAGTCGAATTCTCAAAAAAATTTATTTGTTGAATTAAAATTTTATTCAATTTCGTTGAAATTGACTTGATTTTATCTGATTATGCACAGAAAAAAATTATACTTGGAAGAGTCAAATTTTGAGAAATTTGGAAGATAGGGTACTTACCGATTTTAGTCGTATACTCCAAAATGTTATTTGTAGAATTAAAATTTTATTCAAGTTAGTTGAAATTAACTTGATTTTATCTGATTAGGCATACAAAAATATTATACTTGGAACAGTCAAATTTTGAGATATTTGGAAGATAGGGTACTTACCGATTTTAGTCGAATTCTCAAAAAAATTTATTTGTTGAATTAAAATTATATTCAATTTCGTTGAAATTGACTTGATTTTATCTGATTATGCACAGAAAAAAATTATACTTGGAAGAGTCAAATTTTGAGAAATTTGGAAGATAGGGTACTTACCGATTTTAGTCGAATTCTCAAAAAATTTTATTTGTAGAATTAAAATTTTATTCAATTTAGTTGATATTAACCTAATTTTATCTTATTATGCAAACAAAAAAATTATACTTGGAACTCTCAAATTTTGAGAAATTTGGATGCGTCAAATTTTGAGAAATTTGGAAGATAGAGTACTTTCCGATTTTAGTCGAATTCTCAAAAAAAATTATTTGTAGAATTAAAATTTAATTCGATTTAGTTGAAATTAACTTGATTTTATCTGATTATGCAAACATAAAAGTTATACTTGGAACAGTCAAATTTTGAGAAATTTGGAAGAGTCATATTTTGAGAAATTTGGAAGATAGGGTACTTACCGATTTTAGTCGATTCCTCTAACTTGATTTTATCTGATTAGGCATACAAAAATATTATACTTGGAACAGTCAAATTTTGAGATATTTGGAAGATAGGGTACTTACCGATTATAGTCGAATTCTCAAAAAATGTTATTTGTAGAATTAAAATTTAATTCGATTTAGTTGAAATTAACTTGATTTTATCTGATTATGCAAACAAAAAAGTTATACTTGGAACAGTCAAATTTTGAGAAATTTGGAAGAGTCAAATTTTGAGAAATTTGGAAGATAGGGTACTTACCGATTTTAGTCGAATTCTCAAAAAATGTTATTTGTAGAATTAAAATTTTATTCAATTTAGTTGAAATTAACTTGATTTTATCTGATTAGGCATACAAAAATATTATACTTGGAACAGTCAAATTTTGAGATATTTGGAAGGTAGGGTACCTACCGATTTTAGTCGAATTCTCAAAAAATGTTATTTGTAGAATTAAAATTTAATTCAATTTAGTTGAAATTAACTTGATTTTATCTGATTATGCAAACAAAAAAATTATACTTGGAACCGTCAAATTTTGAGAAATTTGGAAGAGTCAAATTTTGAGAAATTTGGAAGAGTCAAATTTTGAGAAATTTGGAAGATAGAGTACTTACCGATTTTAGTAGATTCCTCTAACTTGATTTTATCTGATTATGCCAACAAAAAAATTATACTTGGAACAGTCAAATTTTGAGAAATTTGGAAGAGTCAAATTTTGAGAAATTTGGAAGATAGAGTACTTACCGATTTTAGTCGATTCCTCTAACTTGATTTTATCTGATTAGGCATACAAAAATATTATACTTGGAACAGTCAAATTTTGAGATATTTGGAAGATAGGGTACTTACCGATTTTAGTCGAATTCTGAAAAAATTTTATTTGTAGAATTAAAATTTAAATCAATTTAGTTGAAATTAACTTGATATTATCAGATTATGCAAACAAAAAAATTATACCTGGAACAGTGAAATTTTGAGAAATTTGGAAGATAGGGTACTTACCGATTATAGTCGAATTCTCAAAAAATGTTATTTGTAGAATTAAAATTTTATTCAATTTAGTTGAAATTAACTTGATTTTATCTGATTATGCAAACAAAAAAATTATACTTGGAACAGTCAAATTTTGAGATATTTGGAAGATAGGGTACTTACCGACGTTTGTCAATTTCTCAAAAAATGTTATTTGTAGAATTAAAATTTTATTCAATTTAGTTGAAATTAACTTGATTTTATCTGATTAGGCATACAAATATATTATACTTGGAACAGTCAAATTTTGAGATATTTGGAAGATAGGGTACTTACCGATTTTAGTCGAATTCTCAAAAAAATTTATTTGTTGAATTAAAATTTTATTCAATTTCGTTGAAATTGACTTGATTTTATCTGATTATGCACAGAAAAAAATTATACTTGGAAGAGTCAAATTTTGAGAAATTTGGAAGATAGGGTACTTACCGATTTTAGTCGTATACTCCAAAATGTTATTTGTAGAATTAAAATTTTATTCAAGTTAGTTGAAATTAACTTGATTTTATCTGATTAGGCATACAAAAATATTATACTTGGAACAGTCAAATTTTGAGATATTTGGAAGATAGGGTACTTACCGATTTTAGTCGAATTCTCAAAAAAATTTATTTGTTGAATTAAAATTATATTCAATTTCGTTGAAATTGACTTGATTTTATCTGATTATGCACAGAAAAAAATTATACTTGGAAGAGTCAAATTTTGAGAAATTTGGAAGATAGGGTACTTACCGATTTTAGTCGAATTCTCAAAAAATTTTATTTGTAGAATTAAAATTTTATTCAATTTAGTTGATATTAACCTAATTTTATCTTATTATGCAAACAAAAAAATTATACTTGGAACTCTCAAATTTTGAGAAATTTGGATGCGTCAAATTTTGAGAAATTTGGAAGATAGAGTACTTTCCGATTTTAGTCGAATTCTCAAAAAAAATTATTTGTAGAATTAAAATTTAATTCGATTTAGTTGAAATTAACTTGATTTTATCTGATTATGCAAACATAAAAGTTATACTTGGAACAGTCAAATTTTGAGAAATTTGGAAGAGTCATATTTTGAGAAATTTGGAAGATAGGGTACTTACCGATTTTAGTCGATTCCTCTAACTTGATTTTATCTGATTAGGCATACAAAAATATTATACTTGGAACAGTCAAATTTTGAGATATTTGGAAGATAGGGTACTTACCGATTATAGTCGAATTCTCAAAAAATGTTATTTGTAGAATTAAAATTTAATTCGATTTAGTTGAAATTAACTTGATTTTATCTGATTATGCAAACAAAAAAGTTATACTTGGAACAGTCAAATTTTGAGAAATTTGGAAGAGTCAAATTTTGAGAAATTTGGAAGATAGGGTACTTACCGATTTTAGTCGAATTCTCAAAAAATGTTATTTGTAGAATTAAAATTTTATTCAATTTAGTTGAAATTAACTTGATTTTATCTGATTAGGCATACAAAAATATTATACTTGGAACAGTCAAATTTTGAGATATTTGGAAGGTAGGGTACCTACCGATTTTAGTCGAATTCTCAAAAAATGTTATTTGTAGAATTAAAATTTAATTCAATTTAGTTGAAATTAACTTGATTTTATCTGATTATGCAAACAAAAAAATTATACTTGGAACCGTCAAATTTTGAGAAATTTGGAAGAGTCAAATTTTGAGAAATTTGGAAGAGTCAAATTTTGAGAAATTTGGAAGATAGAGTACTTACCGATTTTAGTAGATTCCTCTAACTTGATTTTATCTGATTATGCCAACAAAAAAATTATACTTGGAACAGTCAAATTTTGAGAAATTTGGAAGAGTCAAATTTTGAGAAATTTGGAAGATAGAGTACTTACCGATTTTAGTCGATTCCTCTAACTTGATTTTATCTGATTAGGCATACAAAAATATTATACTTGGAACAGTCAAATTTTGAGATATTTGGAAGATAGGGTACTTACCGATTTTAGTCGAATTCTGAAAAAATTTTATTTGTAGAATTAAAATTTAAATCAATTTAGTTGAAATTAACTTGATATTATCAGATTATGCAAACAAAAAAATTATACCTGGAACAGTGAAATTTTGAGAAATTTGGAAGATAGGGTACTTACCGATTATAGTCGAATTCTCAAAAAATGTTATTTGTAGAATTAAAATTTTATTCAATTTAGTTGAAATTAACTTGATTTTATCTGATTATGCAAACAAAAAAATTATACTTGGAACAGTCAAATTTTGAGATATTTGGAAGATAGGGTACTTACCGACGTTTGTCAATTTCTCAAAAAATGTTATTTGTAGAATTAAAATTTTATTCAATTTAGTTGAAATTAACTTGATTTTATCTGATTAGGCATACAAATATATTATACTTGGAACAGTCAAATTTTGAGATATTTGGAAGATAGGGTACTTACCGATTTTAGTCGAATTCTCAAAAAAATTTATTTGTTGAATTAAAATTTTATTCAATTTCGTTGAAATTGACTTGATTTTATCTGATTATGCACAGAAAAAAATTATACTTGGAAGAGTCAAATTTTGAGAAATTTGGAAGATAGGGTACTTACCGATTTTAGTCGTATACTCCAAAATGTTATTTGTAGAATTAAAATTTTATTCAAGTTAGTTGAAATTAACTTGATTTTATCTGATTAGGCATACAAAAATATTATACTTGGAACAGTCAAATTTTGAGATATTTGGAAGATAGGGTACTTTCCGATTTTAGTCGAATTCTCAAAAAAATTTATTTGTTGAATTAAAATTATATTCAATTTCGTTGAAATTGACTTGATTTTATCTGATTATGCACAGAAAAAAATTATACTTGGAAGAGTCAAATTTTGAGAAATTTGGAAGATAGGGTACTTACCGATTTTAGTCGAATTCTCAAAAAATGTTATTTGTAGAATTAAAATTTTATTCAATTTAGTTGAAATTAACTTGATTTTATCTGATTAGGCATACAAAAATATTATACTTGGAACAGTCAAATTTTGAGATACTTGGAAGATAGGGTACTTACCGATTTTAGTCGAATTCTCAAAAAATGTTATTTGTAGAATTAAAATTTTATTCAATTTGGTTGAAATTAACTTGATTTTATCTGATTAGGCATACAAAAAAATTATACTCGGAACAATCAAATTTTGAGAAATTTGGATGTGTCCAATTTTGAGAAATTTGGAAGATAGGGTACTTACCGATGTTAGTTGAATTCTCAAAAAATTTTATTTGTAGAATTAAAATTTTATTCAATTTAGTTGATATTAACCTAATTTTATCTTATTATGCAAACAAAAAAATTATACTTGGAACTCTCAAATTTTGAGAAATTTGGATGCGTCAAATTTTGAGAAATTTGGAAGATAGAGTACTTTCCGATTTTAGTCGAATTCTCAAAAAAAATTATTTGTAGAATTAAAATTTAATTCGATTTAGTTGAAATTAACTTGATTTTATCTGATTATGCAAACATAAAAGTTATACTTGGAACAGTCAAATTTTGAGAAATTTGGAAGAGTCATATTTTGAGAAATTTGGAAGATAGGGTACTTACCGATTTTAGTCGATTCCTCTAACTTGATTTTATCTGATTAGGCATACAAAAATATTATACTTGGAACAGTCAAATTTTGAGATATTTGGAAGATAGGGTACTTACCGATTTTAGTCGAATTCTGAAAAAATTTTATTTGTAGAATTAAAATTTAAATCAATTTAGTTGAAATTAACTTGATATTATCAGATTATGCAAACAAAAAAATTATACCTGGAACAGTGAAATTTTGAGAAATTTGGAAGATAGAGTACTAACCGATTATAGTCGAATTCTCAAAAAATGTTATTTGTAGAATTAAAATTATATTCAATTTAGTTGAAATTAACTTGATTTTATCTGATTAGGCACACAAAAATAATATACTTAGAAGAGTCAAATTTTGAGAAATTTGGATGAGTCAAATTTTGAGATATTTGGAAGATAGGGTACTTACCGATTTTAGTCAATTTCTCAAAAAAATTTATTTGTAGAATTAAAATTTTATTCAATTTAGTTGAAATTAACTTGATTTTATCTGATTATGCAAACAAAAAAATTATACTTGCAACTATCAAATTTTGAGAAATTTGGATGTGTCCAATTTTGAGAAATTTGGAAGATAGGGTACTTACCGATGTTAGTTGAATTCTCAAAAAATTTTATTTGTAGAATTAAAATTTTATTCAATTTAGTTGATATTAACTTGATTTTATCTTATTATGCAAACAAAAAAATTATACTTGGAACTCTCAAATTTTGAGAAATTTGGATGCGTCAAATTTTGAGAAATTTGGATGCGTCAAATTTTGAGAAATTTGGAAGATAGAGTACTTACCGATTTTAGTCGAATTCTCAAAAAAAATTATTTGTAGAATTAAAATTTTATTCAATTTAGTTGAAATTAACTTGATTTTATCTGATTATGCAAACAAAAAATTATACTCGCAACTATCAAATTTTGAGAAATTTGGATGTGTCCAATTTTGAGAAATTTGGAAGATAGGGTACTTACCGATGTTAGTTGAATTCTCAAAAAATTTTATTTGTAAAATTAAAATTTTATTCAATTTAGTTGATATTAACTTGATTTTATCTTATTATGCAAACAAAAAAATTATACTTGGAACTCTCAAATTTTGAGAAATTTGGATGCGTCAAATTTTGAGAAATTTGGAAGATAGTGTACTTACCGATTTTAGTCGAATTCTCAAAAAAAATTATTTGTAGAATTAAAATTTAATTCGATTTAGTTGAAATTAACTTGATTTTATCTGATTATGCAAACAAAAAAGTTATACTGGGAACAGTCAAATTTTGAGAAATTTGGAAGGGTCAAATTTTGAGAAATTTGTAAGATAGTGTACTTACCGATTTTAGTCTATTTCTCAAAAAAATTTATTTGTAGAATTAAAATTTTATTCAATTTAGTTGAAATTAACTTGATTTTATCTGATTATGCAAACAAAAAAATTATACTTGGAACTGTCAAATTTTGAGAAATTTGGATGTGTCCAATTTTGAGAAATTTGGAAGATAGGGTACTTACCGATTTTAGTCGATTTCTCAAAAAAATTTATTTGTAGAATTAAAATTTTATTCAATTTAGTTGAAATTAGCTTGATTTTATCTGATTATGCAAACAAAAAAGTTTTACTAGGAGCAGTCAAATTTTGAGAAATTTGGAAGGGTCAAATTTTGAGAAATTTGGAAGATAGGGTACTTACCGATTGTAGTCGAATTCTCAAAAAATGTTATTTGTAGAATTAAAATTTTATTCAATTTAGTTGAAATTAACTTGATTTTATCTGATTAGGCATACAAAAATATTATACTTGGAACAGTCAAATTTTGAGATATTTGGAAGATAGGGTACTTACCGATGTTTGTCAATTCCTCAAAAAATTTATTTGTAGAATTAAAATTTTATTCAATTTAGTTGAAATTAACTTGATTTTATCTGATTATGCAAACAAAAAAATTATACTTGGAACTGTCAAATTTTGAGAAATTTGGATGTTTCCAATTTTGAGAAATTTGGTAGATAGGGTACTTACTGATGTTAGTTGAATTCTCAAAAAATTTTATTTGTAGAATTAAAATTTTATTCAATTTAGTTGAAACTAACTTGATTTTATCTGATTATGCAAACAAAAAAGTTATACTTGGAACAGTCAAATTTTGAGAAATTTGGAAGAGTCAAATTTTGAGAAAATTGGAAGATAGGGTACTTGCCGATTTTAGTCGAATTCTCAAAAAAATTTATTTGTAGAAGTAAAATTTTATTCAATTTAGTTGAAATTAGCTTGATTTTATCTGATTATGCAAACAAAAAAGTTATACTTGGAACAGACAAATTTTGAGAAATTTGGAAGAGTCAAATTTTGAGAAATTTGGAAGATAGGGTACTTACCGATTTTAGTCGAATTCTCAAAAAATGTTATTTGTAGAATTAAAATTTTATTCAATTTAGTTGAAATTAACTTGATTTTATATGATTAGGCATACAAAAATATTATACTTGGAACAGTCAAATTTTGAGATATTTGGAAGATAGGGTACTTACCGATTTTAGTCGATTTCTCAAAAAAATTTATTTGTAGAATTAAAATTTTATTCAATTTAGTTGAAATTAACTTGATTTTATCTGATTAGGCACACAAAAATAATATACTTAGAAGAGTCAAATTTTGAGAAATTTGGATGAGTCAAATTTTGAGATATTTGGAAGATAGGGTACTTACCGATTTTAGTCAATTTCTCAAAAAAATTTATTTGTAGAATTAAAATTTTATTCAATTTAGTTGAAATTAACTTGATTTTATCTGATTATGCAAACAAAAAAATTATACTCGCAACTATCAAATTTTGAGAAATTTGGATGTGTCCAATTTTGAGAAATTTGGAAGATAGGGTACTTACCGATGTTAGTTGAATTCTCAAAAAATTTTATTTGTAGAATTAAAATTTTATTCAATTTAGTTGATATTAACTTGATTTTATCTTATTATGCAAACAAAAAAATTATACTTGGAACTCTCAAATTTTGAGAAATTTGGATGCGTCAAATTTTGAGAAATTTGGATGCGTCAAATTTTGAGAAATTTGGAAGATAGAGTACTTACCGATTTTAGTCGAATTCTCAAAAAAAATTATTTGTAGAATTAAAATTTTATTCAATTTAGTTGAAATTAACTTGATTTTATCTGATTATGCAAACAAAAAAATTATACTCGCAACTATCAAATTTTGAGAAATTTGGATGTGTCCAATTTTGAGAAATTTGGAAGATAGGGTACTTACCGATGTTAGTTGAATTCTCAAAAAATTTTATTTGTAGAATTAAAATTTTATTCAATTTAGTTGATATTAACCTAATTTTATCTTATTATGCAAACAAAAAAATTATACTTGGAACTCTCAAATTTTGAGAAATTTGGATGCGTCAAATTTTGAGAAATTTGGAAGATAGTGTACTTACCGATTTTAGTCGAATTCTCAAAAAAAATTATTTGTAGAATTAAAATTTAATTCGATTTAGTTGAAATTAACTTGATTTTATCTGATTATGCAAACAAAAAAGTTATACTTGGAACAGTCAAATTTTGAGAAATTTGGAAGGGTCAAATTTTGAGAAATTTGTAAGATAGTGTACTTACCGATTTTAGTCTATTTCTCAAAAAAATTTATTTGTAGAATTAAAATTTTATTCAATTTAGTTGAAATTAACTTGATTTTATCTGATTATGCAAACAAAAAAATTATACTTGGAACTGTCAAATTTTGAGAAATTTGGATGTGTCCAATTTTGAGAAATTTGGAAGATAGGGTACTTACCGATTTTAGTCGAATTCTCAAAAAAATTTATTTGTAGAATTAAAATTTTATTCAATTTAGTTGAAATTAGCTTGATTTTATCTGATTATGCAAACAAAAAAGTTTTACTAGGAGCAGTCAAATTTTGAGAAATTTGGAAGAGTCAAATTTTGAGAAATTTGGAAGATAGGGTACTTACCGATTGTAGTCGAATTCTCAAAAAATGTTATTTGTAGAATTAAAATTTTATTCAATTTAGTTGAAATTAACTTGATTTTATCTGATTAGGCATACAAAAATATTATACTTGGAACAGTCAAATTTTGAGATATTTGGAAGATAGGGTACTTACCGATTTTAGTCGATTTCTCAAAAAAATTTATTTGTAGAATTAAAATTTTATTCAATTTAGTTGAAATTAACTTGATTTTATCTGATTATGCAAACAAAAAAATTATACTTGGAACAGTCAAATTTTGAGAAATTTGGGAGAGTATAATTTTGAGAAATTTGGAAGATAGGGTACCTACCGATTTTAGTCGAATTCTCAAAAAATGTTATTTGTAGAATTAAAATTTAATTCAATTTAGTTGAAATTAACTTGATTTTATCTGATTAGGCATACAAAAATATTATACTTGGAACAGTCCAATTTTGAGATATTTGGAAGATAGGGTACTTACCGATTTTAGTCGATTTCTCAAAAAAATTTATTTGTAGAATTAAAATTTTATTCAATTTATTTGAAATTAACTTGATTTTATCTGATTATGCAAACAAAAAAATTATACTTGGAACTGTCAAATTTTGAGAAATTTGGATGTGTCCAATTTTGAGAAATTTGGAAGATAGGGTACTTACCGATGTTAGTTGAATTCTCAAAAAATTTTATTTGTAGAATTAAAATTTTATTCAATTTAGTTGTTATTAACTTGATTTTATCTTGTTATGCAAACAAAAAAATTATACTTGGAACTCTCAAATTTTGAGAAATTTGGATGCGTCAAATTTTGAGAAATTTGGAAGATGGAGTACTTTCCGATTTTAGTCGAATTCTCAAAAAAAATTATTTGTAGAATTAAAATTTAATTCGATTTAGTTGAAATTAACTTGATTTTATCTGATTATGCAAACAAAAAAGTTATACTTGGAACAGTCAAATTTTGAGAAATTTGGAAGAGTCAAATTTTGAGAAATTTGGAAGATAGGGTACTTACCGATTTTAGTCAATTTCTCAAAAAAATTTATTTGTAGAATTAAAATTTTATTCAATTTAGTTGAAATTAACTTGATTTTATCTGATTATGCAAACAAAAAAATTATACTTGGAACTGTCAAATTTTGAGAAATTTGGATGTGTCCAATTTTGAGAAATTTGGAAGATAGGGTACTTACCGATGTTAGTTGAATTCTCAAAAAATTTTATTTGTAGAATTAAAATTTTATTCAATTTAGTTAATATTAACTTGATTTTATCTGATTATGCAAACAAAAAAATTATACTTGGAACTGTCAAATTTTAAGAAATTTGGATGCGTCAAATTTTGAGAAATTTGGAAGATAGAGTACTTACCGATTTTAGTCGAATTCTCAAAAAAATTTATTTGTAGAATTAAAATTTAATTCGATTTAGTTGAAATTAACTTGATTTTATCTGATTATGCAAACAAAAAAGTTATACTTGGAACAGTCAAATTTTGAGAAATTTGGAAGAGTCATGTTTTGAGAAATTTGGAAGATAGGGTACTAACCGATTTTAGTCGATTCCTCTAACTTGATTTTATCTGATTAGGCATACAAAAATATTATACATGGAACAGTCAAATTTTGAGATATTTGGAAGATAGGGTACTTACCGATTTTAGTCGAATTCTGAAAAAATTTTATTTGTAGAATTAAAATTTAAATCAATTTAGTTGAAATTAACTTGATATTATCAGATTATGCAAACAAAAAAATTATACCTGGAACAGTGAAATTTTGAGAAATTTGGAAGATAGGGTACTAACCGATTATAGTCGAATTCTCAAAAAATTTTATTTGTAGAATTAAAATTTTATTCAATTTAGTTGAAATTAACTTGATTTTATCTGATTAGGCACACAAAAATAATATACTTAGAAGAGTCAAATTTTGAGAAATTTGGATGTGTCAAATTTTGAGATATTTGGAAGATAGGGTACTTACCGATTTTAGTCAATTTCTCAAAAAAATTTATTTGTAGAATTAAAATTTTATTCAATTTAGTTGATATTAACTTGATTTTATCTTATTATGCAAACAAAAAAATTATACTTGGAACTCTCAAATTTTGAGAAATTTGGATGCGTCAAATTTTGAGAAATTTGGAAGATAGAGTACGTTCCGATTTTAGTCGAATTCTCAAAAAAAATTATTTGTAGAATTAAAATTTAATTCGATTTAGTTGAAATTAACTTGATTTTATCTGATTATGCAAACAAAAAAGTTATACTTGGAACAGTCAAATTTTGAGAAATTTGGAAGAGTCAAATTTTGAGAAATTTGGAAGATAGGGTACTTACCGATTTTAGTCAATTTCTCAAAAAAATTTATTTGTAGAATTAAAATTTTATTCAATTTAGTTGAAATTAACTTGATTTTATCTGATTATGCAAACAAAAAAATTATACTTGGAACTGTCAAATTTTGAGAAATTTGGATGTGTCCAATTTTGAGAAATTTGGAAGATAGGGTACTTACCGATGTTAGTTGAATTCTCAAAAAATTTTATTTGTAGAATTAAAATTTTATTCAATTTAGTTAATATTAACTTGATTTTATCTGATTATGCAAACAAAAAAATTATACTTGGAACTGTCAAATTTTAAGAAATTTGGATGCGTCAAATTTTGAGAAATTTGGAAGATAGAGTACTTACCGATTTTAGTCGAATTCTCAAAAAAATTTATTTGCAGAATTAAAATTTAATTCGATTTAGTTGAAATTAACTTGATTTTATCTGATTATGCAAACAAAAAAGTTATACTTGGAACAGTCAAATTTTGAGAAATTTGGGAGAGTCATGTTTTGAGAAATTTGGAAGATAGGGTACTAACCGATTTTAGTCGATTCCTCTAACTTGATTTTATCTGATTAGGCATACAAAAATATTATACATGGAACAGTCAAATTTTGAGATATTTGGAAGATAGGGTACTTACCGATTTTAGTCGAATTCTGAAAAAATTTTATTTGTAGAATTAAAATTTAAATCAATTTAGTTGAAATTAACTTGATATTATCAGATTATGCAAACAAAAAAATTATACCTGGAACAGTGAAATTTTGAGAAATTTGGAAGATAGGGTACTAACCGATTATAGTCGAATTCTCAAAAAATTTTATTTGTAGAATTAAAATTTTATTCAATTTAGTTGAAATTAACTTGATTTTATCTGATTAGGCACACAAAAATAATATACTTAGAAGAGTCAAATTTTGAGAAATTTGGATGAGTCAAATTTTGAGATATTTGGAAGATAGGGTACTTACCGATTTTAGTCAATTTCTCAAAAAAATTTATTTGTAGAATTAAAATTTTATTCAATTTAGTTGATATTAACTTGATTTTATCTTATTATGCAAACAAAAAAATTATACTTGGAACTCTCAAATTTTGAGAAATTTGGATGCGTCAAATTTTGAGAAATTTGGAAGATAGGGTACTTACCGATTTTAGTCGAATTCTCAAAAAATGTTATTTGTAGAATTAAAATTTAATTCGATTTAGTTGAAATTAACTTGATTTTATCTGATTATGCCAACAAAAAAGTTATACTTGGAACAGTCAAATTTTGAGAAATTTGGAAGCGTCAAATTTTGAGAGATTTGGAAGATAGGGTACTTACCGATTTTAGTCGATTCCTCTAACTTGATTTTATCTGATTAGGCATACAAAAATATTATACTTGGAACAGTCAAATTTTGAGATATTTGGAAGATAGGGTTCTTACCGATTTTAGTCGAATTCTGAAAAAATTTTATTTGTAGAATTAAAATTTAAATCAATTTAGTTGAAATTAACTTGATTTTATCTGATTATGCAAACAAAAAAATTATACTTGGAACTGTCAAATTTTGAGAAATTTGGATGTGTCCAATTTTGAGAAATTTGGAAGATAGGGCACTTACCGATGTAAGTTGAATTCTCAAAAAATTTTATTTGTAGAATTAAAATTTTATTCAATTTAGTTGATATTAACTTGATTTTATCTTATTATGCAAACAAAAAAATTATACTTGGAACTCTCAAATTTAGAGAAATTTGGATGTGTCCAATTTTGAGAAATTTGGAAGATAGGGTACTTACCGATGTTAGTTGAATTCTCAAAAAATTTTATTTGTAGAATTAAAATTTTATTCAATTTAGTTGTTATTAACTTGATTTTATCTGATTATGCAAACAAAAAAATTATACTTGGAACTGTCAAATTTTAAGAAATTTGGATGCGTCAAATTTTGAGAAATTTGGAAGATAGAGTACTTACCGATTTTAGTCGAATTCTGAAAAAATTTTATTTGTAGAATTAAAATTTAAATCAATTCAGTTGAAATTAACTTGATATTATCAGATTATGCAAACAAAAATGTTATACTTGGAACAGTCAAATTTTGAGAAATTTGGAAGGGTCAAATTTTGGGAGATTTGGAAGATAGGGTACTTACCGATTTTAGTCGATTCCTCTAACTTGATTTTATCTGATTAGGCATACAAAAATATTATACTTGGAACAGTCAAAATTTTGAGATATTTGGAAGATAGGGTACTTACCGATTTTAGTCGAATTCTGAAAAAATTTTATTTGTAGAATTAAAATTTAAATCAATTTAGTTGAAATTAACTTGATATTATCAGATTATGCAAACAAAAAAATTATACCTGGAACAGTGAAATTTTGAGAAATTTGGAAGATAGGGTACTTACCGATTATAGTCGAATTCTCAAAATATGTTATTTGTAGAATTAAAATTTTATTCAATTTAGTTGAAATTAACTTGATTTTATCTGATTATGCAAACAAAAAAATTATACTCGGAACTCTCAAATTTTAAGAAATTTGGATGCGTCAAATTTTGAGAAATTTGGAAGATAGAGTACTTACCGATTTTAGTCAATTTCTCAAAAAAATTTATTTTTAGAATTAAAATTTTATTCAATTTAGTTGAAATTAACTTGATTTTATCTGATTATGCAAACAAAAAAGTTATACTTGGAACAGTCAAATTTTGAGAAATTTGGAAGAGTCAAATTTTGAGAAATTTGGAAGATAGGGTACTTACCGATTTTAGTCAATTTCTCAAAAAAATTTATTTTTAGAATTAAAATTTTATTCAATTTAGTTGAAATTAACTTGATTTTATCTGATTATGCAAACAAAAAAATTATACTTGGAACTGTCAAATTTTAAGAAATTTGGATGCGTCAAATTTTGAGAAATTTGGAAGATAGAGTACTTACCGATTTTAGTCGAATTCTAAAAAAAATTTATTTGTAGACTTAAAATTTAATTCGTTTTAGTTGAAATTAACTTGATTTTATCTCATTATGCAAACAAAAAAGTTATACTTGGAACAGTCAAATTTTGAGAAATTTGGAAGAGTCAAATTTTGAGAAATTTGGAAGATAGAGTACTTACCGATTTTAGTCGATTCCTCTAACTTGATTTTATCTGATTAGGCATACAAATATATTATACTTGGAACAGTCAAATTTTGAGATATTTGGAAGATAGGGTACTTACCGATTTTAGTCGAATTCTGAAAAAATTTTATTTGTAGAATTAAAATTTAAATCAATTTAGTTGAAATTAACTTGATATTATCAGATTATGCAAACAAAAAAATTATACCTGGAACAGTGAAATTTTGAGAAATTTGGAAGATAGGGTACTTACCGATTATAGTCGAATTCTCAAAAAATGTTATTTGTAGAATTAAAATTTTATTCAATTTAGTTGAAATTAACTTGATTTTATCTGATTATGCAAACAAAAAAATTATACTCGGAACTCTCAAATTTTAAGAAATTTGGATGCGTCAAATTTTTAGAAATTTGGAAGATAGAGTACTTACCGATTTTAGTCGATTTCTCAAAAAAATTTATTTGTAGAATTAAAATTTTATTCAATTTAGTTGAAATTAACTTGATTTTATCTGATTATGCAAACAAAAAAATTATACTTGGAACAGTCAAATTTTGAGAAATTTGGAAGAGTCAAATTTTGAGAAATTTGGAAGATAGGGTACCTACCGATTTTAGTCGAATTCTCAAAAAATTTTATTTGTAGAATTAAAATTTTATTCAATTTAGTTGAAATTAACTTGATTTTATCTGATTATGCCAACAAAAAAATTATTCTTGGAACAGTCAAATTTTGAGGAATTTGGAACAGTCAAATTTTGAGAAATTTGGAAGATAGAGTACTTACCGATTTTAGTCGATTCCTCTAACTTGATTTTATCTGATTAGGCATACAAAAATATTATACTTGGAACAGTCAAATTTTGAGATATTTGGAAGATAGGGTACTTACCGATTTTAGTCGAATTCTGAAAAAATTTTATTTGTAGAATTAAAATTTAAATCAATTTAGTTGAAATTAACTTGATATTATCAGATTATGCAAACAAAAAAATTATACCTGGAACAGTGAAATTTTGAGAAATTTGGAAGATAGGGTACTTACCGATTATAGTCGAATTCTCAAAAAATGTTATTTGTAGAATTAAAATTTTATTCAATTTAGTTGAAATTAACTTGATTTTATCTGATTATGCAAACAAAAAAATTATACTCGGAACTCTCAAATTTTAAGAAATTTGGATGCGTCAAATTTTGAGAAATTTGGAAGATAGAGTACTTACCGATTTTAGTCAATTTCTCAAAAAAATTTATTTTTAGAATTAAAATTTTATTCAATTTAGTTGAAATTAACTTGATTTTATCTGATTATGCAAACAAAAAAATTATACTTGGAACAGTCAAATTTTGAGAAATTTGGAAGAGTCAAATTTTGAGAAATTTGGAAGAGTCAAATTTTGAGAAATTTGGAAGATAGGGTACTTACCGATGTTAGTTGAATTCTCAAAAAATTTTATTTGTAGAATTAAAATTTTATTCAATTTAGTTGATATTAACTTGATTTTATCTTATTATGCAAACAAAAAAATTATACTTGGGACTCACAAATTTTGAGAAATTTGGATGCGTCAAATTATGAGAAATTTGGAAGATAGAGTACTTACCGATTTTAGTCGAATTCTCAAAAAAAATTATTTGTAGAATTAAAATTTAATTCGATTTAGTTGAAATTAACTTGATTTTATCTGATTATGCAAACAAAAAAGTTATACTTGGAACAGTCAAATTTTGAGAAATTTGGAAGAGTCAAATTTTGAGAAATTTGGAAGATAGGGTACTTACCGATTTTAGTCAATTTCTCAAAAAAATTTATTTTTAGAATTAAAATTTTATTCAATTTAGTTGAAATTAACTTGATTTTATCTCATTATGCAAACAAAAAAGTTATACTTGGAACAGTCAAATTTTGAGAAATTTGGAAGAGTCAAATTTTGAGAAATTTGGAAGATAGGGTACTTACCGATTTTAGGCGAATTCTCAAAAAATGTTATTTGTAGAATTAAAATTTCATTCAATTCAGTTGAAATTAACTTGATTTTATCTGATTAGGCATACAAAAATATTATACTTGGAACAGTCAAATTATGAGATATTTGGAAGATAGGGTACTTACCGATTTTAGTCGAATTCTCAAAAAAATTTATTTGTTGAATTAAAATTTTATTCAATTTCGTTGAAATTAACTTGATTTTATCTGATTAGGCATACAAAAATATTATACTTGGAACAGTCAAATTTTGAGAAATTTGGAAGAGTCAAATTTTGAGAAATTTGGAAGATAGGGTACTTACCGATTTTAGTCAATTTCTCAAAAAAATTTATTTTTAGAATTAAAATTTTATTCAATTTAGTTGAAATTAACTTGATTTTATCTGATTATGCAAACAAAAAAATTATACTTGGAACTGTCAAATTTTAAGAAATTTGGATGCGTCAAATTTTGAGAAATTTGGAAGATAGAGTACTTACCGATTTTAGTCGAATTCTAAAAAAAATTTATTTGTAGACTTAAAATTTAATTCGTTTTAGTTGAAATTAACTTGATTTTATCTCATTATGCAAACAAAAAAGTTATACTTGGAACAGTCAAATTTTGAGAAATTTGGAAGAGTCAAATTTTGAGAAATTTGGAAGATAGAGTACTTACCGATTTTAGTCGATTCCTCTAACTTGATTTTATCTGATTAGGCATACAAATATATTATACTTGGAACAGTCAAATTTTGAGATATTTGGAAGATAGGGTACTTACCGATTTTAGTCGAATTCTGAAAAAATTTTATTTGTAGAATTAAAATTTAAATCAATTTAGTTGAAATTAACTTGATATTATCAGATTATGCAAACAAAAAAATTATACCTGGAACAGTGAAATTTTGAGAAATTTGGAAGATAGGGTACTTACCGATTATAGTCGAATTCTCAAAAAATGTTATTTGTAGAATTAAAATTTTATTCAATTTAGTTGAAATTAACTTGATTTTATCTGATTATGCAAACAAAAAAATTATACTCGGAACTCTCAAATTTTAAGAAATTTGGATGCGTCAAATTTTTAGAAATTTGGAAGATAGAGTACTTACCGATTTTAGTCGATTTCTCAAAAAAATTTATTTGTAGAATTAAAATTTTATTCAATTTAGTTGAAATTAACTTGATTTTATCTGATTATGCAAACAAAAAAATTATACTTGGAACAGTCAAATTTTGAGAAATTTGGAAGAGTCAAATTTTGAGAAATTTGGAAGATAGGGTACCTACCGATTTTAGTCGAATTCTCAAAAAATTTTATTTGTAGAATTAAAATTTTATTCAATTTAGTTGAAATTAACTTGATTTTATCTGATTATGCCAACAAAAAAATTATTCTTGGAACAGTCAAATTTTGAGGAATTTGGAACAGTCAAATTTTGAGAAATTTGGAAGATAGAGTACTTACCGATTTTAGTCGATTCCTCTAACTTGATTTTATCTGATTAGGCATACAAAAATATTATACTTGGAACAGTCAAATTTTGAGATATTTGGAAGATAGGGTACTTACCGATTTTAGTCGAATTCTGAAAAAATTTTATTTGTAGAATTAAAATTTAAATCAATTTAGTTGAAATTAACTTGATATTATCAGATTATGCAAACAAAAAAATTATACCTGGAACAGTGAAATTTTGAGAAATTTGGAAGATAGGGTACTTACCGATTATAGTCGAATTCTCAAAAAATGTTATTTGTAGAATTAAAATTTTATTCAATTTAGTTGAAATTAACTTGATTTTATCTGATTATGCAAACAAAAAAATTATACTCGGAACTCTCAAATTTTAAGAAATTTGGATGCGTCAAATTTTGAGAAATTTGGAAGATAGAGTACTTACCGATTTTAGTCAATTTCTCAAAAAAATTTATTTTTAGAATTAAAATTTTATTCAATTTAGTTGAAATTAACTTGATTTTATCTGATTATGCAAACAAAAAAATTATACTTGGAACAGTCAAATTTTGAGAAATTTGGAAGAGTCAAATTTTGAGAAATTTGGAAGAGTCAAATTTTGAGAAATTTGGAAGATAGGGTACTTACCGATGTTAGTTGAATTCTCAAAAAATTTTATTTGTAGAATTAAAATTTTATTCAATTTAGTTGATATTAACTTGATTTTATCTTATTATGCAAACAAAAAAATTATACTTGGGACTCACAAATTTTGAGAAATTTGGATGCGTCAAATTTTGAGAAATTTGGAAGATAGAGTACTTACCGATTTTAGTCGAATTCTCAAAAAAAATTATTTGTAGAATTAAAATTTAATTCGATTTAGTTGAAATTAACTTGATTTTATCTGATTATGCAAACAAAAAAGTTATACTTGGAACAGTCAAATTTTGAGAAATTTGGAAGAGTCAAATTTTGAGAAATTTGGAAGATAGGGTACTTACCGATTTTAGTCAATTTCTCAAAAAAATTTATTTTTAGAATTAAAATTTTATTCAATTTAGTTGAAATTAACTTGATTTTATCTCATTATGCAAACAAAAAAGTTATACTTGGAACAGTCAAATTTTGAGAAATTTGGAAGAGTCAAATTTTGAGAAATTTGGAAGATAGGGTACTTACCGATTTTAGGCGAATTCTCAAAAAATGTTATTTGTAGAATTAAAATTTCATTCAATTCAGTTGAAATTAACTTGATTTTATCTGATTAGGCATACAAAAATATTATACTTGCAACAGTCAAATTATGAGATATTTGGAAGATAGGGTACTTACCGATTTTAGTCGAATTCTCAAAAAAATTTATTTGTTGAATTAAAATTTTATTCAATTTCGTTGAAATTAACTTGATTTTATCTGATTAGGCATACAAAAATATTATACTTGGAACAGTCAAATTTTGAGATATTTGGACGAGTCAAATTTTGAGATATTTGGACGAGTCAAATTTTGAGAAATTTGGAAGATAGGGTACTTACCGATTTTAGTCGAATTCTCAAAAAATTTTATTTGTAAAATTAAAATTTAATTCAATTTAGTTGAAATTAGCTTGATTTTATCTGATTATGCAAACAAAAAAGTTATTCTTGGAACAGTCAAATTTTGAAAAATTTGGAAGATAGGGTACTTACCGATTTTAGTCGAATTCTCAAAAAAAGTTATTTGTAGAATTAAAATTTCATTCAATTTAGTTGAAATTAACTTGATTTTATCTGATTAGGCATACAAAAATATTATACTTGGAACAGTCAAATTATGAGATATTTGGAAGATAGGGTACTTACCGATTTTAGTCGAATTCTCAAAAAAATTTATTTGTTGAATTAAAATTTTATTCAATTTCGTTGAAATTAACTTTATATTATCTGATTATGCAAACAAAAAAATTATACTTGGAACAGTCAAATTTTGAGAAATTTAGAAGAGTCAAATTTTGAGAAATTTGGATGTGTCCAATTTTGAGAAATTTGGAAGATAGGGTACTTACCGATGTTAGTTGAATTCTCAAAAAAATTTATTTGTAGAATTAAAATTTTATTCAATTTAGTTGAAATTAACTTGATTTTATCTGATTATGCAAACAAAAAAATTATACTCGGAACTATCAAATTTTGAGAAATTTGGATGTGTCCAATTTTGAGAAATTTGGAAGATAGGGTACTTACCGATGTTAGTTGAATTCTCAAAAAAAATTATTTGTAGAATTAAAATTTTATTCAATTTAGTTGATATTAACTTGATTTTATCTGATTATGCAAACAAAAAAATTATACTTGGAACTGTCAAATTTTAAGAAATTTGGATGCGTCAAATTTTGAGAAATTTGGAAGATAGAGTACTTACCGATTTTAGTCGAATTCTCAAAAAAATTTATTTGTAGAATTAAAATTTAATTCAATTTCCTTGAAATTAACTTGATTTTATCTGATTATGCAAAGAAAAAAATTATACTTGGAAGAGTCAAATTTTGAGAAATTTGGACGAGTCAAATTTTGAGAAAATTGGAAGATAGGGTACTTACCGATTTTAGTCGAATTCTCAAAAAATGTTATTTGTAGAATTGAAATTTTATTCAATTTGGTTGAAATTAACTTGATTCTATCTGATTAGGCATACAAAAATATTATACTTGGAACAGTCAAATTTTGAGATATTTGGACGAGTCAAATTTTGAGATATTTGGACGAGTCAAATTTTGAGAAATTTGGAAGATAGGGTACTTACCGATTTTAGTCGAATTCTCAAAAAATTTTATTTGTAAAATTAAAATTTAATTCAATTTAGTTGAAATTAGCTTGATTTTATCTGATTATGCAAACAAAAAAGTTATTCTTGGAACAGTCAAATTTTGAAAAATTTGGAAGATAGGGTACTTACCGATTTTAGTCGAATTCTCAAAAAAAGTTATTTGTAGAATTAAAATTTCATTCAATTTAGTTGAAATTAACTTGATTTTATCTGATTATGCAAACAAAAAAATTATACTTGGAACAGTCAAATTTTGAGAAATTTAGAAGAGTCAAATTTTGAGAAATTTGGATGTGTCCAATTTTGAGAAATTTGGAAGATAGGGTACTTACCGATGTTAGTTGAATTCTCAAAAAAATTTATTTGTAGAATTAAAATTTTATTCAATTTAGTTGAAATTAACTTGATTTTATCTGATTATGCAAACAAAAAAATTATACTCGGAACTATCAAATTTTGAGAAATTTGGATGTGTCCAATTTTGAGAAATTTGGAAGATAGGGTACTTACCGATGTTAGTTGAATTCTCAAAAAAAATTATTTGTAGAATTAAAATTTTATTCAATTTAGTTGATATTAACTTGATTTTATCTGATTATGCAAACAAAAAAATTATACTTGGAACTGTCAAATTTTAAGAAATTTGGATGCGTCAAATTTTGAGAAATTTGGAAGATAGAGTACTTACCGATTTTAGTCGAATTCTCAAAAAAATTTATTTGTAGAATTAAAATTTAATTCAATTTCGTTGAAATTAACTTGATTTTATCTGATTATGCAAAGAAAAAAATTATACTTGGAAGAGTCAAATTTTGAGAAATTTGGACGAGTCAAATTTTGAGAAAATTGGAAGGTAGGGTACTTACCGATTTTATTCGAATTCTGAAAAAATTTTATTTGTAGAATTAAAATTTAATTCAATTTAGTTGAAATTAACTTGATTTTATCTCATTATGCAAACAAAAAAGTTATACTTGGAACAGTCAAATTTTGAGAAATTTGGAAGAGTCAAATTTTGAGAAATTTGGAAGATAGAGTACTTACCGATTTTAGTCGATTCCTCTAACTTGATTTTATCTGATTAGGCATACAAAAATATTATACTTGGAACAGTCAAATTTTGAGATATTTGGAAGATAGGGTACTTACCGATTTTAGTCGAATTCTGAAAAAATTTTATTTGTAGAATTAAAATTTAAATCAATTTAGTTGAAATTAACTTGATATTATCAGATTATGCAAACAAAAAAATTATACCTGGAACAGTGAAATTTTGAGAAATTTGGAAGATAGGGTACTTACCGATTATAGTCGAATTCTCAAAAAATGTTATTTGTAGAATTAAAATTTTATTCAATTTAGTTGAAATTAACTTGATTTTATCTGATTATGCAAACAAAAAAATTATACTCGGAACTCTCAAATTTTAAGAAATTTGGATGCGTCAAATTTTGAGAAATTTGGAAGATAGAGTACTTACCGATTTTAGTCGATTTCTCAAAAAAATTTATTTGTAGAATTAAAATTTTATTCAATTTAGTTGAAATTAACTTGATTTTATCTGATTATGCAAACAAAAAAATTATACTTGGAACAGTCAAATTTTGAGAAATTTGGAAGAGTCAAATTTTGAGAAATTTGGAAGATAGGGTACCTACCGATTTTAGTCGAATTCTCAAAAAATTTTATTTGTAGAATTAAAATTTTATTCAATTTAGTTGAAATTAACTTGATTTTATCTGATTATGCCAACAAAAAAATTATTCTTGGAACAGTCAAATTTTGAGGAATTTGGAACAGTCAAATTTTGAGAAATTTGGAAGATAGAGTACTTACCGATTTTAGTCGATTCCTCTAACTTGATTTTATCTGATTAGGCATACAAAAATATTATACTTGGAACAGTCAAATTTTGAGATATTTGGAAGATAGGGTACTTACCGATTTTAGTCGAATTCTGAAAAAATTTTATTTGTAGAATTAAAATTTAAATCAATTTAGTTGAAATTAACTTGATATTATCAGATTATGCAAACAAAAAAATTATACCTGGAACAGTGAAATTTTGAGAAATTTGGAAGATAGGGTACTTACCGATTATAGTCGAATTCTCAAAAAATGTTATTTGTAGAATTAAAATTTTATTCAATTTAGTTGAAATTAACTTGATTTTATCTGATTATGCAAACAAAAAAATTATACTCGGAACTCTCAAATTTTAAGAAATTTGGATGCGTCAAATTTTGAGAAATTTGGAAGATAGAGTACTTACCGATTTTAGTCAATTTCTCAAAAAAATTTATTTTTAGAATTAAAATTTTATTCAATTTAGTTGAAATTAACTTGATTTTATCTGATTATGCAAACAAAAAAATTATACTTGGAACAGTCAAATTTTGAGAAATTTGGAAGAGTCAAATTTTGAGAAATTTGGAAGAGTCAAATTTTGAGAAATTTGGAAGATAGGGTACTTACCGATGTTAGTTGAATTCTCAAAAAATTTTATTTGTAGAATTAAAATTTTATTCAATTTAGTTGATATTAACTTGATTTTATCTTATTATGCAAACAAAAAAATTATACTTGGGACTCACAAATTTTGAGAAATTTGGATGCGTCAAATTTTGAGAAATTTGGAAGATAGAGTACTTACCGATTTTAGTCGAATTCTCAAAAAAAATTATTTGTAGAATTAAAATTTAATTCGATTTAGTTGAAATTAACTTGATTTTATCTGATTATGCAAACAAAAAAGTTATACTTGGAACAGTCAAATTTTGAGAAATTTGGAAGAGTCAAATTTTGAGAAATTTGGAAGATAGGGTACTTACCGATTTTAGTCAATTTCTCAAAAAAATTTATTTTTAGAATTAAAATTTTATTCAATTTAGTTGAAATTAACTTGATTTTATCTCATTATGCAAACAAAAAAGTTATACTTGGAACAGTCAAATTTTGAGAAATTTGGAAGAGTCAAATTTTGAGAAATTTGGAAGATAGGGTACTTACCGATTTTAGGCGAATTCTCAAAAAATGTTATTTGTAGAATTAAAATTTCATTCAATTCAGTTGAAATTAACTTGATTTTATCTGATTAGGCATACAAAAATATTATACTTGGAACAGTCAAATTATGAGATATTTGGAAGATAGGGTACTTACCGATTTTAGTCGAATTCTCAAAAAAATTTATTTGTTGAATTAAAATTTTATTCAATTTCGTTGAAATTAACTTGATTTTATCTGATTAGGCATACAAAAATATTATACTTGGAACAGTCAAATTTTGAGATATTTGGACGAGTCAAATTTTGAGATATTTGGACGAGTCAAATTTTGAGAAATTTGGAAGATAGGGTACTTACCGATTTTAGTCGAATTCTCAAAAAAAGTTATTTGTAGAATTAAAATTTCATTCAATTTAGTTGAAATTAACTTGATTTTATCTGATTAGGCATACAAAAATATTATACTTGGAACAGTCAAATTATGAGATATTTGGAAGATAGGGTACTTACCGATTTTAGTCGAATTCTCAAAAAAATTTATTTGTTGAATTAAAATTTTATTCAATTTCGTTGAAATTAACTTTATATTATCTGATTATGCAAACAAAAAAATTATACTTGGAACAGTCAAATTTTGAGAAATTTAGAAGAGTCAAATTTTGAGAAATTTGGATGTGTCCAATTTTGAGAAATTTGGAAGATAGGGTACTTACCGATGTTAGTTGAATTCTCAAAAAAATTTATTTGTAGAATTAAAATTTTATTCAATTTAGTTGAAATTAACTTGATTTTATCTGATTATGCAAACAAAAAAATTATACTCGGAACTATCAAATTTTGAGAAATTTGGATGTGTCCAATTTTGAGAAATTTGGAAGATAGGGTACTTACCGATGTTAGTTGAATTCTCAAAAAAAATTATTTGTAGAATTAAAATTTTATTCAATTTAGTTGATATTAACTTGATTTTATCTGATTATGCAAACAAAAAAATTATACTTGGAACTGTCAAATTTTAAGAAATTTGGATGCGTCAAATTTTGAGAAATTTGAAAGATAGAGTACTTACCGATTTTAGTCGAATTCTCAAAAAAATTTATTTGTAGAATTAAAATTTAATTCAATTTCCTTGAAATTAACTTGATTTTATCTGATTATGCAAAGAAAAAAATTATACTTGGAAGAGTCAAATTTTGAGAAATTTGGACGAGTCAAATTTTGAGAAAATTGGAAGGTAGGGTACTTACCGATTTTATTCGAATTCTCAAAAAATTTTATTTGTAGAATTAAAATGTAATTCAATTTAGTTGAAATTACCTTTATATTATCTGATTATGCAAACAAAAAAATTATACTTGGAACAGTCAAATTTTGAGAAATTTAGAAGATAGGGTACTTACCGATTATAGTCGAATTCTCAAAAAATGTTATTTGTAGAATTAAAATTTTATTCAATTTAGTTGAAATTAACTTGATTTTATCTGATTAGGCACACAAAAATAATATACTTAGATGAGTCAAATTTTGAGAAATTTGGATGAGTCAAATTTTGAGAAATTTGGATGAGTCAAATTTTGAGAAATTTGGAAGATAGGGTACTTACCGATTTTAGTCGAATTCTGAAAAAATTTTATTTGTAGAATTAAAATTTAATTCAATTTAATTGAAATTAACTTGATATTATCAGATTATGCAAACAAAAAAGTTATACCTGGAACAGTGAAATTTTGAGAAATTTGGAATAGCCAAATTTTGAAAAATTTGGAAGATAGAGTACTTACCGATTTTAGTCGATTCCTCTAACTTGATTTTATCTGATTAGGCATACAAAAATATTAGCCTTGGAACAGTCAAATTTTGAGATATTTGGAAGATAGGGTACTTACCGATTTTAGTCGAATTCTGAAAAAATTTTATTTGTAGAATTAAAATTTAAATCAATTTAGTTGAAATCAACTTGATATTATCAGATTATGCAAACCAAAAAATTATACCTGGAACAGTGAAATTTTGAGAAATTTGGAAGATAGGGTACTTACCGATTATAGTCGAATTCTCAAAAAATGTTATTTGTAGAATTAAAATTTTATTCAATTTAGTTGAAATTAACTTGATTTTATCTGATTAGGCACACAAAAATAATATACTTAGAAGAGTCAAATTTTGAGAAATTTGGATGAGTCAAATTTTGAGATATTTGGAAGATAGGGTACTTACCGATTTTAGTCAATTTCTCAAAAAAATTTATTTGTAGAATTAAA
This sequence comes from Andrena fulva, assembly GCA_946251845.1. Classification (NCBI taxonomy): domain Eukaryota; kingdom Metazoa; phylum Arthropoda; class Insecta; order Hymenoptera; family Andrenidae; genus Andrena; species Andrena fulva. The sequence continues at coordinate 14,731,104 of OX276333.1, read as the reverse complement.
ATTTTATTCAATTTAGTTGAAATTAACTTGATTTTATCTGATTATGCAAACAAAAAAATTATACTCGGAACTATCAAATTTTGAGAAATTTGGATGTGTCCAATTTTGAGAAATTTGGAAGATAGGGTACTTACCGATGTTAGTTGAATTCTCAAAAAAAATTATTTGTAGAATTAAAATTTAATTCGATTTAGTTGAAATTAACTTGATTTTATCTGATTATGCAAACAAAAAAGTTATACTTGGAACAGTCAAATTATGAGATATTTGGAAGATAGGGTACTTACCGATTTTAGTCGAATTCTCAAAAAAATTTATTTGTTGAATTAAAATTTTATTCAATTTCGTTGAAATTAACTTGATTTTATCTGATTATGCAAAGAAAAAAATTATACTTGGAACAGTCAAATTTTGAGAAATTTGGATGCGTCAAATTTTGAGAAATTTGGAAGATAGGGTACTTACCGATTTTAGTCGAATTCTCAAAAAATGTTATTTGTAGAATTGAAATTTTATTCAATTTGGTTGAAATTAACTTGATTCTATCTGATTAGGCATACAAAAATATTATACTTGGAACAGTCAAATTTTGAGATATTTGGACGAGTCAAATTTTGAGATATTTGGACGAGTTAAATTTTGAGAAAATTGGAAGGTAGGGTACTTACCGATTTTATTCGAATTCCCAAAAAATTTTATTTGTAGAATTAAAATGTAATTCAATTTAGTTGAAAATACCTTTATATTATCTGATTATGCAAACAAAAAAATTATACTTGGAACAGTCAAATTTTGAGAAATTTAGAAGATAGGGTACTTACCGATTATAGTCGAATTCTCAAAAAAATTTATTTGTTGAATTAAAATTTTATTCAATTTCGTTGAAATTAACTTGATTTTATCTGATTAGGCATACAAAAATATTATACTTGGAACAGTCAAATTTTGAGATATTTGGACGAGTCAAATTTTGAGATATTTGGACGAGTCAAATTTTGAGAAATTTGGAAGATAGGGTACTTACCGATTTTAGTCGAATTCTCAAAAAAATTTATTTGTTGAATTAAAATTTTATTCAATTTAGTTGAAATTAACTTGATTTTATCTGATTAGGCACACAAAAATAATATACTTAGATGAGTCAAATTTTGAGAAATTTGGATGAGTCAAATTTTGAGAAATTTGGATGAGTCAAATTTTGAGAAATTTGGAAGATAGGGTACTTACCGATTTTAGTCGAATTCTGAAAAAATTTTATTTGTAGAATTAAAATTTAATTCAATTTAATTGAAATTAACTTGATATTATCAGATTATGCAAACAAAAAAGTTATACCTGGAACAGTGAAATTTTGAGAAATTTGGAATAGCCAAATTTTGAAAAATTTGGAAGATAGAGTACTTACCGATTTTAGGCGAATTCTCAAAAAATGTTATTTGTAGAATTAAAATTTCATTCAATTCAGTTGAAATTAACTTGATTTTATCTGATTAGGCATACAAAAATATTATACTTGGAACAGTCAAATTATGAGATATTTGGAAGATAGGGTACTTACCGATTTTAGTCGAATTCTCAAAAAAATTTATTTGTTGAATTAAAATTTTATTCAATTTCGTTGAAATTAACTTGATTTTATCTGATTAGGCATACAAAAATATTATACTTGGAACAGTCAAATTTTGAGATATTTGGACGAGTCAAATTTTGAGATATTTGGACGAGTCAAATTTTGAGAAATTTGGAAGATAGGGTACTTACCGATTTTAGTCGAATTCTCAAAAAATTTTATTTGTAAAATTAAAATTTAATTCAATTTAGTTGAAATTAGCTTGATTTTATCTGATTATGCAAACAAAAAAGTTATTCTTGGAACAGTCAAATTTTGAAAAATTTGGAAGATAGGGTACTTACCGATTTTAGTCGAATTCTCAAAAAAAGTTATTTGTAGAATTAAAATTTCATTCAATTTAGTTGAAATTAACTTGATTTTATCTGATTAGGCATACAAAAATATTATACTTGGAACAGTCAAATTATGAGATATTTGGAAGATAGGGTACTTACCGATTTTAGTCGAATTCTCAAAAAAATTTATTTGTTGAATTAAAATTTTATTCAATTTCGTTGAAATTAACTTTATATTATCTGATTATGCAAACAAAAAAATTATACTTGGAACAGTCAAATTTTGAGAAATTTAGAAGAGTCAAATTTTGAGAAATTTGGATGTGTCCAATTTTGAGAAATTTGGAAGATAGGGTACTTACCGATGTTAGTTGAATTCTCAAAAAAATTTATTTGTAGAATTAAAATTTTATTCAATTTAGTTGAAATTAACTTGATTTTATCTGATTATGCAAACAAAAAAATTATACTCGGAACTATCAAATTTTGAGAAATTTGGATGTGTCCAATTTTGAGAAATTTGGAAGATAGGGTACTTACCGATGTTAGTTGAATTCTCAAAAAAAATTATTTGTAGAATTAAAATTTTATTCAATTTAGTTGATATTAACTTGATTTTATCTGATTATGCAAACAAAAAAATTATACTTGGAACTGTCAAATTTTAAGAAATTTGGATGCGTCAAATTTTGAGAAATTTGAAAGATAGAGTACTTACCGATTTTAGTCGAATTCTCAAAAAAATTTATTTGTAGAATTAAAATTTAATTCAATTTCCTTGAAATTAACTTGATTTTATCTGATTATGCAAAGAAAAAAATTATACTTGGAAGAGTCAAATTTTGAGAAATTTGGACGAGTCAAATTTTGAGAAATTTGGAAGATAGGGTACTTACCGATTTTAGTCAATTTCTCAAAAAAATTTATTTTTAGAATTAAAATTTAATTCAATTTAGTTGAAATTAACTTGATTTTATCTCATTATGCAAACAAAAAAGTTATACTTGGAACAGTCAAATTTTGAGAAATTTGGAAGAGTCAAATTTTGAGAAATTTGGAAGATAGAGTACTTACCGATTTTAGTCGATTCCTCTAACTTGATTTTATCTGATTAGGCATACAAAAATATTATACTTGGAACAGTCAAATTTTGAGATATTTGGAAGATAGGGTACTTACCGATTTTAGTCGAATTCTGAAAAAATTTTATTTGTAGAATTAAAATTTAAATCAATTTAGTTGAAATTAACTTGATATTATCAGATTATGCAAACAAAAAAATTATACCTGGAACAGTGAAATTTTGAGAAATTTGGAAGATAGGGTACTTACCGATTATAGTCGAATTCTCAAAAAATGTTATTTGTAGAATTAAAATTTTATTCAATTTAGTTGAAATTAACTTGATTTTATCTGATTATGCAAACAAAAAAATTATACTCGGAACTCTCAAATTTTAAGAAATTTGGATGCGTCAAATTTTGAGAAATTTGGAAGATAGAGTACTTACCGATTTTAGTCGATTTCTCAAAAAAATTTATTTGTAGAATTAAAATTTTATTCAATTTAGTTGAAATTAACTTGATTTTATCTGATTATGCAAACAAAAAAATTATACTTGGAACAGTCAAATTTTGAGAAATTTGGAAGAGTCAAATTTTGAGAAATTTGGAAGATAGGGTACCTACCGATTTTAGTCGAATTCTCAAAAAATTTTATTTGTAGAATTAAAATTTTATTCAATTTAGTTGAAATTAACTTGATTTTATCTGATTATGCCAACAAAAAAATTATTCTTGGAACAGTCAAATTTTGAGGAATTTGGAACAGTCAAATTTTGAGAAATTTGGAAGATAGAGTACTTACCGATTTTAGTCGATTCCTCTAACTTGATTTTATCTGATTAGGCATACAAAAATATTATACTTGGAACAGTCAAATTTTGAGATATTTGGAAGATTGGGTACTTACCGATTTTAGTCGAATTCTGAAAAAATTTTATTTGTAGAATTAAAATTTAAATCAATTTAGTTGAAATTAACTTGATATTATCAGATTATGCAAACAAAAAAATTATACCTGGAACAGTGAAATTTTGAGAAATTTGGAAGATAGGGTACTTACCGATTATAGTCGAATTCTCAAAAAATGTTATTTGTAGAATTAAAATTTTATTCAATTTAGTTGAAATTAACTTGATTTTATCTGATTATGCAAACAAAAAAATTATACTCGGAACTCTCAAATTTTAAGAAATTTGGATGCGTCAAATTTTGAGAAATTTGGAAGATAGAGTACTTACCGATTTTAGTCAATTTCTCAAAAAAATTTATTTTTAGAATTAAAATTTTATTCAATTTAGTTGAAATTAACTTGATTTTATCTGATTATGCAAACAAAAAAATTATACTTGGAACAGTCAAATTTTGAGAAATTTGGAAGAGTCAAATTTTGAGAAATTTGGAAGAGTCAAATTTTGAGAAATTTGGAAGATAGGGTACTTACCGATGTTAGTTGAATTCTCAAAAAATTTTATTTGTAGAATTAAAATTTTATTCAATTTAGTTCATATTAACTTGATTTTATCTTATTATGCAAACAAAAAAATTATACTTGGGACTCACAAATTTTGAGAAATTTGGATGCGTCAAATTTTGAGAAATTTGGAAGATAGAGTACTTACCGATTTTAGTCGAATTCTCAAAAAAAATTATTTGTAGAATTAAAATTTAATTCGATTTAGTTGAAATTAACTTGATTTTATCTGATTATGCAAACAAAAAAGTTATACTTGGAACAGTCAAATTTTGAGAAATTTGGAAGAGTCAAATTTTGAGAAATTTGGAAGATAGGGTACTTACCGATTTTAGTCAATTTCTCAAAAAAATTTATTTTTAGAATTAAAATTTTATTCAATTTAGTTGAAATTAACTTGATTTTATCTCATTATGCAAACAAAAAAGTTATACTTGGAACAGTCAAATTTTGAGAAATTTGGAAGAGTCAAATTTTGAGAAATTTGGAAGATAGGGTACTTACCGATTTTAGGCGAATTCTCAAAAAATGTTATTTGTAGAATTAAAATTTCATTCAATTCAGTTGAAATTAACTTGATTTTATCTGATTAGGCATACAAAAATATTATACTTGGAACAGTCAAATTATGAGATATTTGGAAGATAGGGTACTTACCGATTTTAGTCGAATTCTCAAAAAAATTTATTTGTTGAATTAAAATTTTATTCAATTTCGTTGAAATTAACTTGATTTTATCTGATTAGGCATACAAAAATATTATACTTGGAACAGTCAAATTTTGAGATATTTGGACGAGTCAAATTTTGAGATATTTGGACGAGTCAAATTTTGAGAAATTTGGAAGATAGGGTACTTACCGATTTTAGTCGAATTCTCAAAAAATTTTATTTGTAAAATTAAAATTTAATTCAATTTAGTTGAAATTAGCTTGATTTTATCTGATTATGCAAACAAAAAAGTTATTCTTGGAACAGTCAAATTTTGAAAAATTTGGAAGATAGGGTACTTACCGATTTTAGTCGAATTCTCAAAAAAAGTTATTTGTAGAATTAAAATTTCATTCAATTTAGTTGAAATTAACTTGATTTTATCTGATTAGGCATACAAAAATATTATACTTGGAACAGTCAAATTATGAGATATTTGGAAGATAGGGTACTTACCGATTTTAGTCGAATTCTCAAAAAAATTTATTTGTTGAATTAAAATTTTATTCAATTTCGTTGAAATTAACTTTATATTATCTGATTATGCAAACAAAAAAATTATACTTGGAACAGTCAAATTTTGAGAAATTTAGAAGAGTCAAATTTTGAGAAATTTGGATGTGTCCAATTTTGAGAAATTTGGAAGATAGGGTACTTACCGATGTTAGTTGAATTCTCAAAAAAATTTATTTGTAGAATTAAAATTTTATTCAATTTAGTTGAAATTAACTTGATTTTATCTGATTATGCAAACAAAAAAATTATACTCGGAACTATCAAATTTTGAGAAATTTGGATGTGTCCAATTTTGAGAAATTTGGAAGATAGGGTACTTACCGATGTTAGTTGAATTCTCAAAAAAAATTATTTGTAGAATTAAAATTTTATTCAATTTAGTTGATATTAACTTGATTTTATCTGATTATGCAAACAAAAAAATTATACTTGGAACTGTCAAATTTTAAGAAATTTGGATGCGTCAAATTTTGAGAAATTTGGAAGATAGAGTACTTACCGATTTTAGTCGAATTCTCAAAAAAATTTATTTGTAGAATTAAAATTTAATTCAATTTCCTTGAAATTAACTTGATTTTATCTGATTATGCAAAGAAAAAAATTATACTTGGAAGAGTCAAATTTTGAGAAATTTGGACGAGTCAAATTTTGAGAAAATTGGAAGGTAGGGTACTTACCGATTTTATTCGAATTCTCAAAAAATTTTATTTGTAGAATAAAAATGTAATTCAATTTAGTTGAAATTACCTTTATATTATCTGATTATGCAAACAAAAAAATTATACTTGGAACAGTCAAATTTTGAGAAATTTAGAAGATAGGGTACTTACCGATTATAGTCGAATTCTCAAAAAATGTTATTTGTAGAATTAAAATTTTATTCAATTTAGTTGAAATTAACTTGATTTTATCTGATTAGGCACACAAAAATAATATACTTAGAAGAGTCAAATTTTGAGAAATTTGGATGAGTCAAATTTTGAGAAATTTGGATGAGTCAAATTTTGAGAAATTTGGAAGATAGGGTACTTACCGATTTTAGTCGAATTCTGAAAAAATTTTATTTGTAGAATTAAAATTTAATTCAATTTAATTGAAATTAACTTGATATTATCAGATTATACAAACAAAAAAGTTATACCTGGAACAGTGAAATTTTGAGAAATTTGGAATAGCCAAATTTTGAAAAATTTGGAAGATAGAGTACTTACCGATTTTAGTCGATTCCTCTAACTTGATTTTATCTGATTAGGCATACAAAAATATTAGCCTTGGAACAGTCAAATTTTGAGATATTTGGAAGATAGGGTACTTACCGATTTTAGTCGAATTCTGAAAAAATTTTATTTGTAGAATTAAAATTTAAATCAATTTAGTTGAAATCAACTTGATATTATCAGATTATGCAAACCAAAAAATTATACCTGGAACAGTGAAATTTTGAGAAATTTGGAAGATAGGGTACTTACCGATTATAGTCGAATTCTCAAAAAATGTTATTTGTAGAATTAAAATTTTATTCAATTTAGTTGAAATTAACTTGATTTTATCTGATTAGGCACACAAAAATAATATACTTAGAAGAGTCAAATTTTGAGAAATTTGGATGAGTCAAATTTTGAGATATTTGGAAGATAGGGTACTTACCGATTTTAGTCAATTTCTCAAAAAAATTTATTTGTAGAATTAAAATTTTATTCAATTTAGTTGAAATTAACTTGATTTTATCTGATTATGCAAACAAAAAAATTATACTCGGAACTATCAAATTTTGAGAAATTTGGATGTGTCCAATTTTGAGAAATTTGGAAGATAGGGTACTTACCGATGTTAGTTGAATTCTCAAAAAAAATTATTTGTAGAATTAAAATTTAATTCGATTTAGTTGAAATTAACTTGATTTTATCTGATTATGCAAACAAAAAAGTTATACTTGGAACAGTCAAATTATGAGATATTTGGAAGATAGGGTACTTACCGATTTTAGTCGAATTCTCAAAAAAATTTATTTGTTGAATTAAAATTTTATTCAATTTCGTTGAAATTAACTTGATTTTATCTGATTATGCAAAGAAAAAAATTATACTTGGAACAGTCAAATTTTGAGAAATTTGGATGCGTCAAATTTTGAGAAATTTGGAAGATAGGGTACTTACCGATTTTAGTCGAATTCTCAAAAAATGTTATTTGTAGAATTGAAATTTTATTCAATTTGGTTGAAATTAACTTGATTCTATCTGATTAGGCATACAAAAATATTATACTTGGAACAGTCAAATTTTGAGATATTTGGACGAGTCAAATTTTGAGATATTTGGACGAGTTAAATTTTGAGAAAATTGGAAGGTAGGGTACTTACCGATTTTATTCGAATTCCCAAAAAATTTTATTTGTAGAATTAAAATGTAATTCAATTTAGTTGAAAATACCTTTATATTATCTGATTATGCAAACAAAAAAATTATACTTGGAACAGTCAAAATTTGAGAAATTTAGAAGATAGGGTACTTACCGATTATAGTCGAATTCTCAAAAAAATTTATTTGTTGAATTAAAATTTTATTCAATTTCGTTGAAATTAACTTGATTTTATCTGATTAGGCATACAAAAATATTATACTTGGAACAGTCAAATTTTGAGATATTTGGACGAGTCAAATTTTGAGATATTTGGACGAGTCAAATTTTGAGAAATTTGGAAGATAGGGTACTTACCGATTTTAGTCGAATTCTCAAAAAATTTTATTTGTAAAATTAAAATTTAATTCAATTTAGTTGAAATTAGCTTGATTTTATCTGATTATGCAAACACAAAAGTTATTCTTGGAACAGTCAAATTTTGAAAAATTTGGAAGATAGGGTACTTACCGATTTTAGTCGAATTCTCAAAAAAAGTTATTTGTAGAATTAAAATTTCATTCAATTTAGTTGAAATTAACTTGATTTTATCTGATTAGGCATACAAAAATATTATACTTGGAACAGTCAAATTATGAGATATTTGGAAGATAGGGTATTTACCGATTTTAGTCGAATTCTCAAAAAAATTTATTTGTTGAATTAAAATTTTATTCAATTTCGTTGAAATTAACTTTATATTATCTGATTATGCAAACAAAAAAATTATACTTGGAACAGTCAAATTTTGAGAAATTTAGAAGAGTCAAATTTTGAGAAATTTGGATGTGTCCAATTTTGAGAAATTTGGAAGATAGGGTACTTACCGATGTTAGTTGAATTCTCAAAAAAATTTATTTGTAGAATTAAAATTTTATTCAATTTAGTTGAAATTAACTTGATTTTATCTGATTATGCAAACAAAAAAATTATACTCGGAACTATCAAATTTTGAGAAATTTGGATGTGTCCAATTTTGAGAAATTTGGAAGATAGGGTACTTACCGATGTTAGTTGAATTCTCAAAAAAAATTATTTGTAGAATTAAAATTTTATTCAATTTAGTTGATATTAACTTGATTTTATCTGATTATGCAAACAAAAAAATTATACTTGGAACTGTCAAATTTTAAGAAATTTGGATGCGTCAAATTTTGAGAAATTTGGAAGATAGAGTACTTACCGATTTTAGTCGAATTCTCAAAAAAATTTATTTGTAGAATTAAAATTTAATTCAATTTCGTTGAAATTAACTTGATTTTATCTGATTATGCAAAGAAAAAAATTATACTTGGAAGAGTCAAATTTTGAGAAATTTGGAAGAGTCAAATTTTGCGAAATTTGGAAGATAGGGTACTTACCGATTTTAGTCAATTTCTCAAAAAAATTTATTTGTAGAATTAAAATTTTATTCAATTTAGTTGAAATTAACTTGATTTTATCTGATTATGCCAACAAAAAAATTATTCTTGGAACAGTCAAATTTTGAGGAATTTGGAACAGTCAAATTTTGAGAAATTTGGAAGATAGAGTACTTACCGATTTTAGTCGATTCCTCTAACTTGATTTTATCTGATTAGGCATACAAAAATATTATACTTGGAACAGTCAAATTTTGAGATATTTGGAAGATAGGGTACTTACCGATTTTAGTCGAATTCTGAAAAAATTTTATTTGTAGAATTAAAATTTAAATCAATTTAGTTGAAATTAACTTGATATTATCAGATTATGCAAACAAAAAAATTATACCTGGAACAGTGAAATTTTGAGAAATTTGGAAGATAGGGTACTTACCGATTATAGTCGAATTCTCAAAAAATGTTATTTGTAGAATTAAAATTTTATTCAATTTAGTTGAAATTAACTTGATTTTATCTGATTATGCAAACAAAAAAATTATACTCGGAACTCTCAAATTTTAAGAAATTTGGATGCGTCAAATTTTGAGAAATTTGGAAGATAGAGTACTTACCGATTTTAGTCGAATTCTCAAAAAAATTTATTTGTAGAATTAAAATTTAATTCAATTTCGTTGAAATTAACTTGATTTTATCTGATTAGGCATACAAAAATATTATACTTGGAACAGTCAAATTATGAGATATTTGGAAGATAGGGTACTTACCGATTTTAGTCGAATTCTCAAAAAAATTTATTTGTTGAATTAAAATTTTATTCAATTTCGTTGAAATTAACTTTATATTATCTGATTATGCAAACAAAAAAATTATACTTGGAACAGTCAAATTTTGAGAAATTTAGAAGAGTCAAATTTTGAGAAATTTGGATGTGTCCAATTTTGAGAAATTTGGAAGATAGGGTACTTACCGATGTTAGTTGAATTCTCAAAAAAATTTATTTGTAGAATTAAAATTTTATTCAATTTAGTTGAAATTAACTTGATTTTATCTGATTATGCAAACAAAAAAATTATACTCGGAACTATCAAATTTTGAGAAATTTGGATGTGTCCAATTTTGAGAAATTTGGAAGATAGGGTACTTACCGATGTTAGTTGAATTCTCAAAAAAAATTATTTGTAGAATTAAAATTTTATTCAATTTAGTTGATATTAACTTGATTTTATCTGATTATGCAAACAAAAAAATTATACTTGGAACTGTCAAATTTTAAGAAATTTGGATGCGTCAAATTTTGAGAAATTTGGAAGATAGAGTACTTACCGATTTTAGTCGAATTCTCAAAAAAATTTATTTGTAGAATTAAAATTTAATTCAATTTCCTTGAAATTAACTTGATTTTATCTGATTATGCAAAGAAAAAAATTATACTTGGAAGAGTCAAATTTTGAGAAATTTGGACGAGTCAAATTTTGAGAAAATTGGAAGGTAGGGTACTTACCGATTTTATTCGAATTCTCAAAAAATTTTATTTGTAGAATTAAAATGTAATTCAATTTAGTTGAAATTACCTTTATATTATCTGATTATGCAAACAAAAAAATTATACTTGGAACAGTCAAATTTTGAGAAATTTAGAAGATAGGGTACTTACCGATTATAGTCGAATTCTCAAAAAAATTTATTTGTTGAATTAAAATTTTATTCAATTTCGTTGAAATTAACTTGATTTTATCTGATTAGGCATACAAAAATATTATACTTGGAACAGTCAAATTTTGAGATATTTGGACGAGTCAAATTTTGAGATATTTGGACGAGTCAAATTTTGAGAAATTTGGAAGATAGGGTACTTACCGATTTTAGTCGAATTCTCAAAAAATTTTATTTGTAAAATTAAAATTTAATTCAATTTAGTTGAAATTAGCTTGATTTTATCTGATTATGCAAACAAAAAAGTTATTCTTGGAACAGTCAAATTTTGAAAAATTTGGAAGATAGGGTACTTACCGATTTTAGTCGAATTCTCAAAAAAAGTTATTTGTAGAATTAAAATTTCATTCAATTTAGTTGAAATTAACTTGATTTTATCTGATTAGGCATACAAAAATATTATACTTGGAACAGTCAAATTATGAGATATTTGGAAGATAGGGTATTTACCGATTTTAGTCGAATTCTCAAAAAAATTTATTTGTTGAATTAAAATTTTATTCAATTTCGTTGAAATTAACTTTATATTATCTGATTATGCAAACAAAAAAATTATACTTGGAACAGTCAAATTTTGAGAAATTTAGAAGAGTCAAATTTTGAGAAATTTGGATGTGTCCAATTTTGAGAAATTTGGAAGATAGGGTACTTACCGATGTTAGTTGAATTCTCAAAAAAATTTATTTGTAGAATTAAAATTTTATTCAATTTAGTTGAAATTAACTTGATTTTATCTGATTATGCAAACAAAAAAATTATACTCGGAACTATCAAATTTTGAGAAATTTGGATGTGTCCAATTTTGAGAAATTTGGAAGATAGGGTACTTACCGATGTTAGTTGAATTCTCAAAAAAAATTATTTGTAGAATTAAAATTTTATTCAATTTAGTTGATATTAACTTGATTTTATCTGATTATGCAAACAAAAAAATTATACTTGGAACTGTCAAATTTTAAGAAATTTGGATGCGTCAAATTTTGAGAAATTTGGAAGATAGAGTACTTACCGATTTTATTCGAATTCTGAAAAAATTTTATTTGTAGAATTAAAATTTAATTCAATTTAATTGAAATTAACTTGATATTATCAGATTATGCAAACAAAAAAGTTATACCTGGAACAGTGAAATTTTGAGAAATTTGGAATAGCCAAATTTTGAAAAATTTGGAAGATAGAGTACTTACCGATTTTAGTCGATTCCTCTAACTTGATTTTATCTGATTAGGCATACAAAAATATTAGCCTTGGAACAGTCAAATTTTGAGATATTTGGAAGATAGGGTACTTACCGATTTTAGTCGAATTCTGAAAAAATTTTATTTGTAGAATTAAAATTTAAATCAATTTAGTTGAAATCAACTTGATATTATCAGATTATGCAAACAAAAAAATTATACCTGGAACAGTGAAATTTTGAGAAATTTGGAAGATAGGGTACTTACCGATTATAGTCGAATTCTCAAAAAATGTTATTTGTAGAATTAAAATTTTATTCAATTTAGTTGAAATTAACTTGATTTTATCTGATTAGGCACACAAAAATAATATACTTAGAAGAGTCAAATTTTGAGAAATTTGGATGAGTCAAATTTTGAGATATTTGGAAGATAGGGTACTTACCGATTTTAGTCAATTTCTCAAAAAAATTTATTTGTAGAATTAAAATTTTATTCAATTTAGTTGAAATTAACTTGATTTTATCTGATTATGCAAACAAAAAAATTATACTCGGAACTATCAAATTTTGAGAAATTTGGATGTGTCCAATTTTGAGAAATTTGGAAGATAGGGTACTTACCGATGTTAGTTGAATTCTCAAAAAAAATTATTTGTAGAATTAAAATTTAATTCGATTTAGTTGAAATTAACTTGATTTTATCTGATTATGCAAACAAAAAAGTTATACTTGGAACAGTCAAATTTTGAGAAATTTAGAAGATAGGGTACTTACCGATTATAGTCGAATTCTCAAAAAATGTTATTTGTAGAATTAAAATTTTATTCAATTTAGTTGAAATTAACTTGATTTTATCTGATTAGGCACACAAAAATAATATACTTAGAAGAGTCAAATTTTGAGAAATTTGGATGAGTCAAATTTTGAGATATTTGGAAGATAGGGTACTTACCGATTTTAGTCAATTTCTCAAAAAAATTTATTTGTAGAATTAAAATTTTATTCAATTTAGTTGATATTAACTTGATTTTATCTTATTATGCAAACAAAAAAATTATACTTGGAACTCTCAAATTTTGAGAAATTTGGATGCGTCAAATTTTGAGAAATTTGGAAGATAGGGTACTTACCGATTTTAGTCGAATTCTCAAAAAATGTTATTTGTAGAATTAAAATTTAATTCGATTTAGTTGAAATTAACTTGATTTTATCTGATTATGCCAACAAAAAAGTTATACTTGGAACAGTCAAATTTTGAGAAATTTGGAAGCGTCAAATTTTGAGAGATTTGGAAGATAGGGTACTTACCGATTTTAGTCGATTCCTCTAACTTGATTTTATCTGATTAGGCATACAAAAATATTATACTTGGAACAGTCAAATTTTGAGATATTTGGAAGATAGGGTTCTTACCGATTTTAGTCGAATTCTGAAAAAATTTTATTTGTAGAATTAAAATTTAAATCAATTTAGTTGAAATTAACTTGATTTTATCTGATTATGCAAACAAAAAAATTATACTTGGAACTGTCAAATTTTGAGAAATTTGGATGTGTCCAATTTTGAGAAATTTGGAAGATAGGGCACTTACCGATGTAAGTTGAATTCTCAAAAAATTTTATTTGTAGAATTAAAATTTTATTCAATTTAGTTGATATTAACTTGATTTTATCTTATTATGCAAACAAAAAAATTATACTTGGAACTCTCAAATTTAGAGAAATTTGGATGTGTCCAATTTTGAGAAATTTGGAAGATAGGGTACTTACCGATGTTAGTTGAATTCTCAAAAAATTTTATTTGTAGAATTAAAATTTTATTCAATTTAGTTGTTATTAACTTGATTTTATCTGATTATGCAAACAAAAAAATTATACTTGGAACTGTCAAATTTTAAGAAATTTGGATGCGTCAAATTTTGAGAAATTTGGAAGATAGAGTACTTACCGATTTTAGTCGAATTCTGAAAAAATTTTATTTGTAGAATTAAAATTTAAATCAATTCAGTTGAAATTAACTTGATATTATCAGATTATGCAAACAAAAATGTTATACTTGGAACAGTCAAATTTTGAGAAATTTGGAAGGGTCAAATTTTGGGAGATTTGGAAGATAGGGTACTTACCGATTTTAGTCGATTCCTCTAACTTGATTTTATCTGATTAGGCATACAAAAATATTATACTTGGAACAGTCAAAATTTTGAGATATTTGGAAGATAGGGTACTTACCGATTTTAGTCGAATTCTGAAAAAATTTTATTTGTAGAATTAAAATTTAAATCAATTTAGTTGAAATTAACTTGATATTATCAGATTATGCAAACAAAAAAATTATACCTGGAACAGTGAAATTTTGAGAAATTTGGAAGATAGGGTACTTACCGATTATAGTCGAATTCTCAAAATATGTTATTTGTAGAATTAAAATTTTATTCAATTTAGTTGAAATTAACTTGATTTTATCTGATTATGCAAACAAAAAAATTATACTCGGAACTCTCAAATTTTAAGAAATTTGGATGCGTCAAATTTTGAGAAATTTGGAAGATAGAGTACTTACCGATTTTAGTCAATTTCTCAAAAAAATTTATTTTTAGAATTAAAATTTTATTCAATTTAGTTGAAATTAACTTGATTTTATCTGATTATGCAAACAAAAAAGTTATACTTGGAACAGTCAAATTTTGAGAAATTTGGAAGAGTCAAATTTTGAGAAATTTGGAAGATAGGGTACTTACCGATTTTAGTCAATTTCTCAAAAAAATTTATTTTTAGAATTAAAATTTTATTCAATTTAGTTGAAATTAACTTGATTTTATCTGATTATGCAAACAAAAAAATTATACTTGGAACTGTCAAATTTTAAGAAATTTGGATGCGTCAAATTTTGAGAAATTTGGAAGATAGAGTACTTACCGATTTTAGTCGAATTCTAAAAAAAATTTATTTGTAGACTTAAAATTTAATTCGTTTTAGTTGAAATTAACTTGATTTTATCTCATTATGCAAACAAAAAAGTTATACTTGGAACAGTCAAATTTTGAGAAATTTGGAAGAGTCAAATTTTGAGAAATTTGGAAGATAGAGTACTTACCGATTTTAGTCGATTCCTCTAACTTGATTTTATCTGATTAGGCATACAAATATATTATACTTGGAACAGTCAAATTTTGAGATATTTGGAAGATAGGGTACTTACCGATTTTAGTCGAATTCTGAAAAAATTTTATTTGTAGAATTAAAATTTAAATCAATTTAGTTGAAATTAACTTGATATTATCAGATTATGCAAACAAAAAAATTATACCTGGAACAGTGAAATTTTGAGAAATTTGGAAGATAGGGTACTTACCGATTATAGTCGAATTCTCAAAAAATGTTATTTGTAGAATTAAAATTTTATTCAATTTAGTTGAAATTAACTTGATTTTATCTGATTATGCAAACAAAAAAATTATACTCGGAACTCTCAAATTTTAAGAAATTTGGATGCGTCAAATTTTTAGAAATTTGGAAGATAGAGTACTTACCGATTTTAGTCGATTTCTCAAAAAAATTTATTTGTAGAATTAAAATTTTATTCAATTTAGTTGAAATTAACTTGATTTTATCTGATTATGCAAACAAAAAAATTATACTTGGAACAGTCAAATTTTGAGAAATTTGGAAGAGTCAAATTTTGAGAAATTTGGAAGATAGGGTACCTACCGATTTTAGTCGAATTCTCAAAAAATTTTATTTGTAGAATTAAAATTTTATTCAATTTAGTTGAAATTAACTTGATTTTATCTGATTATGCCAACAAAAAAATTATTCTTGGAACAGTCAAATTTTGAGGAATTTGGAACAGTCAAATTTTGAGAAATTTGGAAGATAGAGTACTTACCGATTTTAGTCGATTCCTCTAACTTGATTTTATCTGATTAGGCATACAAAAATATTATACTTGGAACAGTCAAATTTTGAGATATTTGGAAGATAGGGTACTTACCGATTTTAGTCGAATTCTGAAAAAATTTTATTTGTAGAATTAAAATTTAAATCAATTTAGTTGAAATTAACTTGATATTATCAGATTATGCAAACAAAAAAATTATACCTGGAACAGTGAAATTTTGAGAAATTTGGAAGATAGGGTACTTACCGATTATAGTCGAATTCTCAAAAAATGTTATTTGTAGAATTAAAATTTTATTCAATTTAGTTGAAATTAACTTGATTTTATCTGATTATGCAAACAAAAAAATTATACTCGGAACTCTCAAATTTTAAGAAATTTGGATGCGTCAAATTTTGAGAAATTTGGAAGATAGAGTACTTACCGATTTTAGTCAATTTCTCAAAAAAATTTATTTTTAGAATTAAAATTTTATTCAATTTAGTTGAAATTAACTTGATTTTATCTGATTATGCAAACAAAAAAATTATACTTGGAACAGTCAAATTTTGAGAAATTTGGAAGAGTCAAATTTTGAGAAATTTGGAAGAGTCAAATTTTGAGAAATTTGGAAGATAGGGTACTTACCGATGTTAGTTGAATTCTCAAAAAATTTTATTTGTAGAATTAAAATTTTATTCGATTTAGTTGAAATTAACTTGATTTTATCTGATTATGCAAACAAAAAAGTTATACTTGGAACAGTCAAATTTTGAGAAATTTGGAAGAGTCAAATTTTGAGAAATTTGGAAGATAGGGTACTTACCGATTTTAGTCAATTTCTCAAAAAAATTTATTTTTAGAATTAAAATTTTATTCAATTTAGTTGAAATTAACTTGATTTTATCTCATTATGCAAACAAAAAAGTTATACTTGGAACAGTCAAATTTTGAGAAATTTGGAAGAGTCAAATTTTGAGAAATTTGGAAGATAGGGTACTTACCGATTTTAGGCGAATTCTCAAAAAATGTTATTTGTAGAATTAAAATTTCATTCAATTCAGTTGAAATTAACTTGATTTTATCTGATTAGGCATACAAAAATATTATACTTGGAACAGTCAAATTATGAGATATTTGGAAGATAGGGTACTTACCGATTTTAGTCGAATTCTCAAAAAAATTTATTTGTTGAATTAAAATTTTATTCAATTTCGTTGAAATTAACTTGATTTTATCTGATTAGGCATACAAAAATATTATACTTGGAACAGTCAAATTTTGAGAAATTTGGAAGAGTCAAATTTTGAGAAATTTGGAAGATAGGGTACTTACCGATTTTAGTCAATTTCTCAAAAAAATTTATTTTTAGAATTAAAATTTTATTCAATTTAGTTGAAATTAACTTGATTTTATCTGATTATGCAAACAAAAAAATTATACTTGGAACTGTCAAATTTTAAGAAATTTGGATGCGTCAAATTTTGAGAAATTTGGAAGATAGAGTACTTACCGATTTTAGTCGAATTCTAAAAAAAATTTATTTGTAGACTTAAAATTTAATTCGTTTTAGTTGAAATTAACTTGATTTTATCTCATTATGCAAACAAAAAAGTTATACTTGGAACAGTCAAATTTTGAGAAATTTGGAAGAGTCAAATTTTGAGAAATTTGGAAGATAGAGTACTTACCGATTTTAGTCGATTCCTCTAACTTGATTTTATCTGATTAGGCATACAAATATATTATACTTGGAACAGTCAAATTTTGAGATATTTGGAAGATAGGGTACTTACCGATTTTAGTCGAATTCTGAAAAAATTTTATTTGTAGAATTAAAATTTAAATCAATTTAGTTGAAATTAACTTGATATTATCAGATTATGCAAACAAAAAAATTATACCTGGAACAGTGAAATTTTGAGAAATTTGGAAGATAGGGTACTTACCGATTATAGTCGAATTCTCAAAAAATGTTATTTGTAGAATTAAAATTTTATTCAATTTAGTTGAAATTAACTTGATTTTATCTGATTATGCAAACAAAAAAATTATACTCGGAACTCTCAAATTTTAAGAAATTTGGATGCGTCAAATTTTTAGAAATTTGGAAGATAGAGTACTTACCGATTTTAGTCGATTTCTCAAAAAAATTTATTTGTAGAATTAAAATTTTATTCAATTTAGTTGAAATTAACTTGATTTTATCTGATTATGCAAACAAAAAAATTATACTTGGAACAGTCAAATTTTGAGAAATTTGGAAGAGTCAAATTTTGAGAAATTTGGAAGATAGGGTACCTACCGATTTTAGTCGAATTCTCAAAAAATTTTATTTGTAGAATTAAAATTTTATTCAATTTAGTTGAAATTAACTTGATTTTATCTGATTATGCCAACAAAAAAATTATTCTTGGAACAGTCAAATTTTGAGGAATTTGGAACAGTCAAATTTTGAGAAATTTGGAAGATAGAGTACTTACCGATTTTAGTCGATTCCTCTAACTTGATTTTATCTGATTAGGCATACAAAAATATTATACTTGGAACAGTCAAATTTTGAGATATTTGGAAGATAGGGTACTTACCGATTTTAGTCGAATTCTGAAAAAATTTTATTTGTAGAATTAAAATTTAAATCAATTTAGTTGAAATTAACTTGATATTATCAGATTATGCAAACAAAAAAATTATACCTGGAACAGTGAAATTTTGAGAAATTTGGAAGATAGGGTACTTACCGATTATAGTCGAATTCTCAAAAAATGTTATTTGTAGAATTAAAATTTTATTCAATTTAGTTGAAATTAACTTGATTTTATCTGATTATGCAAACAAAAAAATTATACTCGGAACTCTCAAATTTTAAGAAATTTGGATGCGTCAAATTTTGAGAAATTTGGAAGATAGAGTACTTACCGATTTTAGTCAATTTCTCAAAAAAATTTATTTTTAGAATTAAAATTTTATTCAATTTAGTTGAAATTAACTTGATTTTATCTGATTATGCAAACAAAAAAATTATACTTGGAACAGTCAAATTTTGAGAAATTTGGAAGAGTCAAATTTTGAGAAATTTGGAAGAGTCAAATTTTGAGAAATTTGGAAGATAGGGTACTTACCGATGTTAGTTGAATTCTCAAAAAATTTTATTTGTAGAATTAAAATTTTATTCAATTTAGTTGATATTAACTTGATTTTATCTTATTATGCAAACAAAAAAATTATACTTGGGACTCACAAATTTTGAGAAATTTGGATGCGTCAAATTTTGAGAAATTTGGAAGATAGAGTACTTACCGATTTTAGTCGAATTCTCAAAAAAAATTATTTGTAGAATTAAAATTTAATTCGATTTAGTTGAAATTAACTTGATTTTATCTGATTATGCAAACAAAAAAGTTATACTTGGAACAGTCAAATTTTGAGAAATTTGGAAGAGTCAAATTTTGAGAAATTTGGAAGATAGGGTACTTACCGATTTTAGTCAATTTCTCAAAAAAATTTATTTTTAGAATTAAAATTTTATTCAATTTAGTTGAAATTAACTTGATTTTATCTCATTATGCAAACAAAAAAGTTATACTTGGAACAGTCAAATTTTGAGAAATTTGGAAGAGTCAAATTTTGAGAAATTTGGAAGATAGGGTACTTACCGATTTTAGGCGAATTCTCAAAAAATGTTATTTGTAGAATTAAAATTTCATTCAATTCAGTTGAAATTAACTTGATTTTATCTGATTAGGCATACAAAAATATTATACTTGGAACAGTCAAATTATGAGATATTTGGAAGATAGGGTACTTACCGATTTTAGTCGAATTCTCAAAAAAATTTATTTGTTGAATTAAAATTTTATTCAATTTCGTTGAAATTAACTTGATTTTATCTGATTAGGCATACAAAAATATTATACTTGGAACAGTCAAATTTTGAGATATTTGGACGAGTCAAATTTTGAGATATTTGGACGAGTCAAATTTTGAGAAATTTGGAAGATAGGGTACTTACCGATTTTAGTCGAATTCTCAAAAAATTTTATTTGTAAAATTAAAATTTAATTCAATTTAGTTGAAATTAGCTTGATTTTATCTGATTATGCAAACAAAAAAGTTATTCTTGGAACAGTCAAATTTTGAAAAATTTGGAAGATAGGGTACTTACCGATTTTAGTCGAATTCTCAAAAAAAGTTATTTGTAGAATTAAAATTTCATTCAATTTAGTTGAAATTAACTTGATTTTATCTGATTAGGCATACAAAAATATTATACTTGGAACAGTCAAATTATGAGATATTTGGAAGATAGGGTACTTACCGATTTTAGTCGAATTCTCAAAAAAATTTATTTGTTGAATTAAAATTTTATTCAATTTCGTTGAAATTAACTTTATATTATCTGATTATGCAAACAAAAAAATTATACTTGGAACAGTCAAATTTTGAGAAATTTAGAAGAGTCAAATTTTGAGAAATTTGGATGTGTCCAATTTTGAGAAATTTGGAAGATAGGGTACTTACCGATGTTAGTTGAATTCTCAAAAAAATTTATTTGTAAAATTAAAATTTAATTCAATTTAGTTGAAATTAGCTTGATTTTATCTGATTATGCAAACAAAAAAGTTATTCTTGGAACAGTCAAATTTTGAAAAATTTGGAAGATAGGGTACTTACCGATTTTAGTCGAATTCTCAAAAAAAGTTATTTGTAGAATTAAAATTTCATTCAATTTAGTTGAAATTAACTTGATTTTATCTGATTATGCAAACAAAAAAATTATACTTGGAACAGTCAAATTTTGAGAAATTTAGAAGAGTCAAATTTTGAGAAATTTGGATGTGTCCAATTTTGAGAAATTTGGAAGATAGGGTACTTACCGATGTTAGTTGAATTCTCAAAAAAATTTATTTGTAGAATTAAAATTTTATTCAATTTAGTTGAAATTAACTTGATTTTATCTGATTATGCAAACAAAAAAATTATACTCGGAACTATCAAATTTTGAGAAATTTGGATGTGTCCAATTTTGAGAAATTTGGAAGATAGGGTACTTACCGATGTTAGTTGAATTCTCAAAAAAAATTATTTGTAGAATTAAAATTTTATTCAATTTAGTTGATATTAACTTGATTTTATCTGATTATGCAAACAAAAAAATTATACTTGGAACTGTCAAATTTTAAGAAATTTGGATGCGTCAAATTTTGAGAAATTTGGAAGATAGAGTACTTACCGATTTTAGTCGAATTCTCAAAAAAATTTATTTGTAGAATTAAAATTTAATTCAATTTCGTTGAAATTAACTTGATTTTATCTGATTATGCAAAGAAAAAAATTATACTTGGAAGAGTCAAATTTTGAGAAATTTGGACGAGTCAAATTTTGAGAAAATTGGAAGGTAGGGTACTTACCGATTTTATTCGAATTCTGAAAAAATTTTATTTGTAGAATTAAAATTTAATTCAATTTAGTTGAAATTAACTTGATTTTATCTCATTATGCAAACAAAAAAGTTATACTTGGAACAGTCAAATTTTGAGAAATTTGGAAGAGTCAAATTTTGAGAAATTTGGAAGATAGAGTACTTACCGATTTTAGTCGATTCCTCTAACTTGATTTTATCTGATTAGGCATACAAAAATATTATACTTGGAACAGTCAAATTTTGAGATATTTGGAAGATAGGGTACTTACCGATTTTAGTCGAATTCTGAAAAAATTTTATTTGTAGAATTAAAATTTAAATCAATTTAGTTGAAATTAACTTGATATTATCAGATTATGCAAACAAAAAAATTATACCTGGAACAGTGAAATTTTGAGAAATTTGGAAGATAGGGTACTTACCGATTATAGTCGAATTCTCAAAAAATGTTATTTGTAGAATTAAAATTTTATTCAATTTAGTTGAAATTAACTTGATTTTATCTGATTATGCAAACAAAAAAATTATACTCGGAACTCTCAAATTTTAAGAAATTTGGATGCGTCAAATTTTGAGAAATTTGGAAGATAGAGTACTTACCGATTTTAGTCGATTTCTCAAAAAAATTTATTTGTAGAATTAAAATTTTATTCAATTTAGTTGAAATTAACTTGATTTTATCTGATTATGCAAACAAAAAAATTATACTTGGAACAGTCAAATTTTGAGAAATTTGGAAGAGTCAAATTTTGAGAAATTTGGAAGATAGGGTACCTACCGATTTTAGTCGAATTCTCAAAAAATTTTATTTGTAGAATTAAAATTTTATTCAATTTAGTTGAAATTAACTTGATTTTATCTGATTATGCCAACAAAAAAATTATTCTTGGAACAGTCAAATTTTGAGGAATTTGGAACAGTCAAATTTTGAGAAATTTGGAAGATAGAGTACTTACCGATTTTAGTCGATTCCTCTAACTTGATTTTATCTGATTAGGCATACAAAAATATTATACTTGGAACAGTCAAATTTTGAGATATTTGGAAGATAGGGTACTTACCGATTTTAGTCGAATTCTGAAAAAATTTTATTTGTAGAATTAAAATTTAAATCAATTTAGTTGAAATTAACTTGATATTATCAGATTATGCAAACAAAAAAATTATACCTGGAACAGTGAAATTTTGAGAAATTTGGAAGATAGGGTACTTACCGATTATAGTCGAATTCTCAAAAAATGTTATTTGTAGAATTAAAATTTTATTCAATTTAGTTGAAATTAACTTGATTTTATCTGATTATGCAAACAAAAAAATTATACTCGGAACTCTCAAATTTTAAGAAATTTGGATGCGTCAAATTTTGAGAAATTTGGAAGATAGAGTACTTACCGATTTTAGTCAATTTCTCAAAAAAATTTATTTTTAGAATTAAAATTTTATTCAATTTAGTTGAAATTAACTTGATTTTATCTGATTATGCAAACAAAAAAATTATACTTGGAACAGTCAAATTTTGAGAAATTTGGAAGAGTCAAATTTTGAGAAATTTGGAAGAGTCAAATTTTGAGAAATTTGGAAGATAGGGTACTTACCGATGTTAGTTGAATTCTCAAAAAATTTTATTTGTAGAATTAAAATTTTATTCAATTTAGTTGATATTAACTTGATTTTATCTTATTATGCAAACAAAAAAATTATACTTGGGACTCACAAATTTTGAGAAATTTGGATGCGTCAAATTTTGAGAAATTTGGAAGATAGAGTACTTACCGATTTTAGTCGAATTCTCAAAAAAAATTATTTGTAGAATTAAAATTTAATTCGATTTAGTTGAAATTAACTTGATTTTATCTGATTATGCAAACAAAAAAGTTATACTTGGAACAGTCAAATTTTGAGAAATTTGGAAGAGTCAAATTTTGAGAAATTTGGAAGATAGGGTACTTACCGATTTTAGTCAATTTCTCAAAAAAATTTATTTTTAGAATTAAAATTTTATTCAATTTAGTTGAAATTAACTTGATTTTATCTCATTATGCAAACAAAAAAGTTATACTTGGAACAGTCAAATTTTGAGAAATTTGGAAGAGTCAAATTTTGAGAAATTTGGAAGATAGGGTACTTACCGATTTTAGGCGAATTCTCAAAAAATGTTATTTGTAGAATTAAAATTTCATTCAATTCAGTTGAAATTAACTTGATTTTATCTGATTAGGCATACAAAAATATTATACTTGGAACAGTCAAATTATGAGATATTTGGAAGATAGGGTACTTACCGATTTTAGTCGAATTCTCAAAAAAATTTATTTGTTGAATTAAAATTTTATTCAATTTCGTTGAAATTAACTTGAT
Organism: Andrena fulva; assembly: GCA_946251845.1. Lineage (NCBI taxonomy): Eukaryota > Metazoa > Arthropoda > Insecta > Hymenoptera > Andrenidae > Andrena > Andrena fulva. The sequence continues at coordinate 14,707,119 of OX276333.1, read as the reverse complement.
TTTATCTGATTAGGCATACAAAAATATTATACTTGGAACAGTCAAATTTTGAGATATTTGGACGAGTCAAATTTTGAGATATTTGGACGAGTCAAATTTTGAGAAATTTGGAAGATAGGGTACTTACCGATTTTAGTCGAATTCTCAAAAAAAGTTATTTGTAGAATTAAAATTTCATTCAATTTAGTTGAAATTAACTTGATTTTATCTGATTAGGCATACAAAAATATTATACTTGGAACAGTCAAATTATGAGATATTTGGAAGATAGGGTACTTACCGATTTTAGTCGAATTCTCAAAAAAATTTATTTGTTGAATTAAAATTTTATTCAATTTCGTTGAAATTAACTTTATATTATCTGATTATGCAAACAAAAAAATTATACTTGGAACAGTCAAATTTTGAGAAATTTAGAAGAGTCAAATTTTGAGAAATTTGGATGTGTCCAATTTTGAGAAATTTGGAAGATAGGGTACTTACCGATGTTAGTTGAATTCTCAAAAAAATTTATTTGTAGAATTAAAATTTTATTCAATTTAGTTGAAATTAACTTGATTTTATCTGATTATGCAAACAAAAAAATTATACTCGGAACTATCAAATTTTGAGAAATTTGGATGTGTCCAATTTTGAGAAATTTGGAAGATAGGGTACTTACCGATGTTAGTTGAATTCTCAAAAAAAATTATTTGTAGAATTAAAATTTTATTCAATTTAGTTGATATTAACTTGATTTTATCTGATTATGCAAACAAAAAAATTATACTTGGAACTGTCAAATTTTAAGAAATTTGGATGCGTCAAATTTTGAGAAATTTGAAAGATAGAGTACTTACCGATTTTAGTCGAATTCTCAAAAAAATTTATTTGTAGAATTAAAATTTAATTCAATTTCCTTGAAATTAACTTGATTTTATCTGATTATGCAAAGAAAAAAATTATACTTGGAAGAGTCAAATTTTGAGAAATTTGGACGAGTCAAATTTTGAGAAAATTGGAAGGTAGGGTACTTACCGATTTTATTCGAATTCTCAAAAAATTTTATTTGTAGAATTAAAATGTAATTCAATTTAGTTGAAATTACCTTTATATTATCTGATTATGCAAACAAAAAAATTATACTTGGAACAGTCAAATTTTGAGAAATTTAGAAGATAGGGTACTTACCGATTATAGTCGAATTCTCAAAAAATGTTATTTGTAGAATTAAAATTTTATTCAATTTAGTTGAAATTAACTTGATTTTATCTGATTAGGCACACAAAAATAATATACTTAGATGAGTCAAATTTTGAGAAATTTGGATGAGTCAAATTTTGAGAAATTTGGATGAGTCAAATTTTGAGAAATTTGGAAGATAGGGTACTTACCGATTTTAGTCGAATTCTGAAAAAATTTTATTTGTAGAATTAAAATTTAATTCAATTTAATTGAAATTAACTTGATATTATCAGATTATGCAAACAAAAAAGTTATACCTGGAACAGTGAAATTTTGAGAAATTTGGAATAGCCAAATTTTGAAAAATTTGGAAGATAGAGTACTTACCGATTTTAGTCGATTCCTCTAACTTGATTTTATCTGATTAGGCATACAAAAATATTAGCCTTGGAACAGTCAAATTTTGAGATATTTGGAAGATAGGGTACTTACCGATTTTAGTCGAATTCTGAAAAAATTTTATTTGTAGAATTAAAATTTAAATCAATTTAGTTGAAATCAACTTGATATTATCAGATTATGCAAACCAAAAAATTATACCTGGAACAGTGAAATTTTGAGAAATTTGGAAGATAGGGTACTTACCGATTATAGTCGAATTCTCAAAAAATGTTATTTGTAGAATTAAAATTTTATTCAATTTAGTTGAAATTAACTTGATTTTATCTGATTAGGCACACAAAAATAATATACTTAGAAGAGTCAAATTTTGAGAAATTTGGATGAGTCAAATTTTGAGATATTTGGAAGATAGGGTACTTACCGATTTTAGTCAATTTCTCAAAAAAATTTATTTGTAGAATTAAAATTTTATTCAATTTAGTTGAAATTAACTTGATTTTATCTGATTATGCAAACAAAAAAATTATACTCGGAACTATCAAATTTTGAGAAATTTGGATGTGTCCAATTTTGAGAAATTTGGAAGATAGGGTACTTACCGATGTTAGTTGAATTCTCAAAAAAAATTATTTGTAGAATTAAAATTTAATTCGATTTAGTTGAAATTAACTTGATTTTATCTGATTATGCAAACAAAAAAGTTATACTTGGAACAGTCAAATTATGAGATATTTGGAAGATAGGGTACTTACCGATTTTAGTCGAATTCTCAAAAAAATTTATTTGTTGAATTAAAATTTTATTCAATTTCGTTGAAATTAACTTGATTTTATCTGATTATGCAAAGAAAAAAATTATACTTGGAACAGTCAAATTTTGAGAAATTTGGATGCGTCAAATTTTGAGAAATTTGGAAGATAGGGTACTTACCGATTTTAGTCGAATTCTCAAAAAATGTTATTTGTAGAATTGAAATTTTATTCAATTTGGTTGAAATTAACTTGATTCTATCTGATTAGGCATACAAAAATATTATACTTGGAACAGTCAAATTTTGAGATATTTGGACGAGTCAAATTTTGAGATATTTGGACGAGTTAAATTTTGAGAAAATTGGAAGGTAGGGTACTTACCGATTTTATTCGAATTCCCAACAAATTTTATTTGTAGAATTAAAATGTAATTCAATTTAGTTGAAAATACCTTTATATTATCTGATTATGCAAACAAAAAAATTATACTTGGAACAGTCAAATTTTGAGAAATTTAGAAGATAGGGTACTTACCGATTATAGTCGAATTCTCAAAAAAATTTATTTGTTGAATTAAAATTTTATTCAATTTCGTTGAAATTAACTTGATTTTATCTGATTAGGCATACAAAAATATTATACTTGGAACAGTCAAATTTTGAGATATTTGGACGAGTCAAATTTTGAGATATTTGGACGAGTCAAATTTTGAGAAATTTGGAAGATAGGGTACTTACCGATTTTAGTCGAATTCTCAAAAAAATTTATTTGTTGAATTAAAATTTTATTCAATTTAGTTGAAATTAACTTGATTTTATCTGATTAGGCACACAAAAATAATATACTTAGATGAGTCAAATTTTGAGAAATTTGGATGAGTCAAATTTTGAGAAATTTGGATGAGTCAAATTTTGAGAAATTTGGAAGATAGGGTACTTACCGATTTTAGTCGAATTCTGAAAAAATTTTATTTGTAGAATTAAAATTTAATTCAATTTAATTGAAATTAACTTGATATTATCAGATTATGCAAACAAAAAAGTTATACCTGGAACAGTGAAATTTTGAGAAATTTGGAATAGCCAAATTTTGAAAAATTTGGAAGATAGAGTACTTACCGATTTTAGGCGAATTCTCAAAAAATGTTATTTGTAGAATTAAAATTTCATTCAATTCAGTTGAAATTAACTTGATTTTATCTGATTAGGCATACAAAAATATTATACTTGGAACAGTCAAATTATGAGATATTTGGAAGATAGGGTACTTACCGATTTTAGTCGAATTCTCAAAAAAATTTATTTGTTGAATTAAAATTTTATTCAATTTCGTTGAAATTAACTTGATTTTATCTGATTAGGCATACAAAAATATTATACTTGGAACAGTCAAATTTTGAGATATTTGGACGAGTCAAATTTTGAGATATTTGGACGAGTCAAATTTTGAGAAATTTGGAAGATAGGGTACTTACCGATTTTAGTCGAATTCTCAAAAAATTTTATTTGTAAAATTAAAATTTAATTCAATTTAGTTGAAATTAGCTTGATTTTATCTGATTATGCAAACAAAAAAGTTATTCTTGGAACAGTCAAATTTTGAAAAATTTGGAAGATAGGGTACTTACCGATTTTAGTCGAATTCTCAAAAAAAGTTATTTGTAGAATTAAAATTTCATTCAATTTAGTTGAAATTAACTTGATTTTATCTGATTAGGCATACAAAAATATTATACTTGGAACAGTCAAATTATGAGATATTTGGAAGATAGGGTACTTACAGATTTTAGTCGAATTCTCAAAAAAATTTATTTGTTGAATTAAAATTTTATTCAATTTCGTTGAAATTAACTTTATATTATCTGATTATGCAAACAAAAAAATTATACTTGGAACAGTCAAATTTTGAGAAATTTAGAAGAGTCAAATTTTGAGAAATTTGGATGTGTCCAATTTTGAGAAATTTGGAAGATAGGGTACTTACCGATGTTAGTTGAATTCTCAAAAAAATTTATTTGTAGAATTAAAATTTTATTCAATTTAGTTGAAATTAACTTGATTTTATCTGATTATGCAAACAAAAAAATTATACTCGGAACTATCAAATTTTGAGAAATTTGGATGTGTCCAATTTTGAGAAATTTGGAAGATAGGGTACTTACCGATGTTAGTTGAATTCTCAAAAAAAATTATTTGTAGAATTAAAATTTTATTCAATTTAGTTGATATTAACTTGATTTTATCTGATTATGCAAACAAAAAAATTATACTTGGAACTGTCAAATTTTAAGAAATTTGGATGCGTCAAATTTTGAGAAATTTGAAAGATAGAGTACTTACCGATTTTAGTCGAATTCTCAAAAAAATTTATTTGTAGAATTAAAATTTAATTCAATTTCCTTGAAATTAACTTGATTTTATCTGATTATGCAAAGAAAAAAATTATACTTGGAAGAGTCAAATTTTGAGAAATTTGGACGAGTCAAATTTTGAGAAATTTGGAAGATAGGGTACTTACCGATTTTAGTCAATTTCTCAAAAAAATTTATTTTTAGAATTAAAATTTAATTCAATTTAGTTGAAATTAACTTGATTTTATCTCATTATGCAAACAAAAAAGTTATACTTGGAACAGTCAAATTTTGAGAAATTTGGAAGAGTCAAATTTTGAGAAATTTGGAAGATAGAGTACTTACCGATTTTAGTCGATTCCTCTAACTTGATTTTATCTGATTAGGCATACAAAAATATTATACTTGGAACAGTCAAATTTTGAGATATTTGGAAGATAGGGTACTTACCGATTTTAGTCGAATTCTGAAAAAATTTTATTTGTAGAATTAAAATTTAAATCAATTTAGTTGAAATTAACTTGATATTATCAGATTATGCAAACAAAAAAATTATACCTGGAACAGTGAAATTTTGAGAAATTTGGAAGATAGGGTACTTACCGATTATAGTCGAATTCTCAAAAAATGTTATTTGTAGAATTAAAATTTTATTCAATTTAGTTGAAATTAACTTGATTTTATCTGATTATGCAAACAAAAAAATTATACTCGGAACTCTCAAATTTTAAGAAATTTGGATGCGTCAAATTTTGAGAAATTTGGAAGATAGAGTACTTACCGATTTTAGTCGATTTCTCAAAAAAATTTATTTGTAGAATTAAAATTTTATTCAATTTAGTTGAAATTAACTTGATTTTATCTGATTATGCAAACAAAAAAATTATACTTGGAACAGTCAAATTTTGAGAAATTTGGAAGAGTCAAATTTTGAGAAATTTGGAAGATAGGGTACCTACCGATTTTAGTCGAATTCTCAAAAAATTTTATTTGTAGAATTAAAATTTTATTCAATTTAGTTGAAATTAACTTGATTTTATCTGATTATGCCAACAAAAAAATTATTCTTGGAACAGTCAAATTTTGAGGAATTTGGAACAGTCAAATTTTGAGAAATTTGGAAGATAGAGTACTTACCGATTTTAGTCGATTCCTCTAACTTGATTTTATCTGATTAGGCATACAAAAATATTATACTTGGAACAGTCAAATTTTGAGATATTTGGAAGATTGGGTACTTACCGATTTTAGTCGAATTCTGAAAAAATTTTATTTGTAGAATTAAAATTTAAATCAATTTAGTTGAAATTAACTTGATATTATCAGATTATGCAAACAAAAAAATTATACCTGGAACAGTGAAATTTTGAGAAATTTGGAAGATAGGGTACTTACCGATTATAGTCGAATTCTCAAAAAATGTTATTTGTAGAATTAAAATTTTATTCAATTTAGTTGAAATTAACTTGATTTTATCTGATTATGCAAACAAAAAAATTATACTCGGAACTCTCAAATTTTAAGAAATTTGGATGCGTCAAATTTTGAGAAATTTGGAAGATAGAGTACTTACCGATTTTAGTCAATTTCTCAAAAAAATTTATTTTTAGAATTAAAATTTTATTCAATTTAGTTGAAATTAACTTGATTTTATCTGATTATGCAAACAAAAAAATTATACTTGGAACAGTCAAATTTTGAGAAATTTGGAAGAGTCAAATTTTGAGAAATTTGGAAGAGTCAAATTTTGAGAAATTTGGAAGATAGGGTACTTACCGATGTTAGTTGAATTCTCAAAAAATTTTATTTGTAGAATTAAAATTTTATTCAATTTAGTTGATATTAACTTGATTTTATCTTATTATGCAAACAAAAAAATTATACTTGGGACTCACAAATTTTGAGAAATTTGGATGCGTCAAATTTTGAGAAATTTGGAAGATAGAGTACTTACCGATTTTAGTCGAATTCTCAAAAAAAATTATTTGTAGAATTAAAATTTAATTCGATTTAGTTGAAATTAACTTGATTTTATCTGATTATGCAAACAAAAAAGTTATACTTGGAACAGTCAAATTTTGAGAAATTTGGAAGAGTCAAATTTTGAGAAATTTGGAAGATAGGGTACTTACCGATTTTAGTCAATTTCTCAAAAAAATTTATTTTTAGAATTAAAATTTTATTCAATTTAGTTGAAATTAACTTGATTTTATCTCATTATGCAAACAAAAAAGTTATACTTGGAACAGTCAAATTTTGAGAAATTTGGAAGAGTCAAATTTTGAGAAATTTGGAAGATAGGGTACTTACCGATTTTAGGCGAATTCTCAAAAAATGTTATTTGTAGAATTAAAATTTCATTCAATTCAGTTGAAATTAACTTGATTTTATCTGATTAGGCATACAAAAATATTATACTTGGAACAGTCAAATTATGAGATATTTGGAAGATAGGGTACTTACCGATTTTAGTCGAATTCTCAAAAAAATTTATTTGTTGAATTAAAATTTTATTCAATTTCGTTGAAATTAACTTGATTTTATCTGATTAGGCATACAAAAATATTATACTTGGAACAGTCAAATTTTGAGATATTTGGACGAGTCAAATTTTGAGATATTTGGACGAGTCAAATTTTGAGAAATTTGGAAGATAGGGTACTTACCGATTTTAGTCGAATTCTCAAAAAATTTTATTTGTAAAATTAAAATTTAATTCAATTTAGTTGAAATTAGCTTGATTTTATCTGATTATGCAAACAAAAAAGTTATTCTTGGAACAGTCAAATTTTGAAAAATTTGGAAGATAGGGTACTTACCGATTTTAGTCGAATTCTCAAAAAAAGTTATTTGTAGAATTAAAATTTCATTCAATTTAGTTGAAATTAACTTGATTTTATCTGATTAGGCATACAAAAATATTATACTTGGAACAGTCAAATTATGAGATATTTGGAAGATAGGGTACTTACCGATTTTAGTCGAATTCTCAAAAAAATTTATTTGTTGAATTAAAATTTTATTCAATTTCGTTGAAATTAACTTTATATTATCTGATTATGCAAACAAAAAAATTATACTTGGAACAGTCAAATTTTGAGAAATTTAGAAGAGTCAAATTTTGAGAAATTTGGATGTGTCCAATTTTGAGAAATTTGGAAGATAGGGTACTTACCGATGTTAGTTGAATTCTCAAAAAAATTTATTTGTAGAATTAAAATTTTATTCAATTTAGTTGAAATTAACTTGATTTTATCTGATTATGCAAACAAAAAAATTATACTCGGAACTATCAAATTTTGAGAAATTTGGATGTGTCCAATTTTGAGAAATTTGGAAGATAGGGTACTTACCGATGTTAGTTGAATTCTCAAAAAAAATTATTTGTAGAATTAAAATTTTATTCAATTTAGTTGATATTAACTTGATTTTATCTGATTATGCAAACAAAAAAATTATACTTGGAACTGTCAAATTTTAAGAAATTTGGATGCGTCAAATTTTGAGAAATTTGGAAGATAGAGTACTTACCGATTTTAGTCGAATTCTCAAAAAAATTTATTTGTAGAATTAAAATTTAATTCAATTTCCTTGAAATTAACTTGATTTTATCTGATTATGCAAAGAAAAAAATTATACTTGGAAGAGTCAAATTTTGAGAAATTTGGACGAGTCAAATTTTGAGAAAATTGGAAGGTAGGGTACTTACCGATTTTATTCGAATTCTCAAAAAATTTTATTTGTAGAATAAAAATGTAATTCAATTTAGTTGAAATTACCTTTATATTATCTGATTATGCAAACAAAAAAATTATACTTGGAACAGTCAAATTTTGAGAAATTTAGAAGATAGGGTACTTACCGATTATAGTCGAATTCTCAAAAAATGTTATTTGTAGAATTAAAATTTTATTCAATTTAGTTGAAATTAACTTGATTTTATCTGATTAGGCACACAAAAATAATATACTTAGAAGAGTCAAATTTTGAGAAATTTGGATGAGTCAAATTTTGAGAAATTTGGATGAGTCAAATTTTGAGAAATTTGGAAGATAGGGTACTTACCGATTTTAGTCGAATTCTGAAAAAATTTTATTTGTAGAATTAAAATTTAATTCAATTTAATTGAAATTAACTTGATATTATCAGATTATGCAAACAAAAAAGTTATACCTGGAACAGTGAAATTTTGAGAAATTTGGAATAGCCAAATTTTGAAAAATTTGGAAGATAGAGTACTTACCGATTTTAGTCGATTCCTCTAACTTGATTTTATCTGATTAGGCATACAAAAATATTAGCCTTGGAACAGTCAAATTTTGAGATATTTGGAAGATAGGGTACTTACCGATTTTAGTCGAATTCTGAAAAAATTTTATTTGTAGAATTAAAATTTAAATCAATTTAGTTGAAATCAACTTGATATTATCAGATTATGCAAACCAAAAAATTATACCTGGAACAGTGAAATTTTGAGAAATTTGGAAGATAGGGTACTTACCGATTATAGTCGAATTCTCAAAAAATGTTATTTGTAGAATTAAAATTTTATTCAATTTAGTTGAAATTAACTTGATTTTATCTGATTAGGCACACAAAAATAATATACTTAGAAGAGTCAAATTTTGAGAAATTTGGATGAGTCAAATTTTGAGATATTTGGAAGATAGGGTACTTACCGATTTTAGTCAATTTCTCAAAAAAATTTATTTGTAGAATTAAAATTTTATTCAATTTAGTTGAAATTAACTTGATTTTATCTGATTATGCAAACAAAAAAATTATACTCGGAACTATCAAATTTTGAGAAATTTGGATGTGTCCAATTTTGAGAAATTTGGAAGATAGGGTACTTACCGATGTTAGTTGAATTCTCAAAAAAAATTATTTGTAGAATTAAAATTTAATTCGATTTAGTTGAAATTAACTTGATTTTATCTGATTATGCAAACAAAAAAGTTATACTTGGAACAGTCAAATTATGAGATATTTGGAAGATAGGGTACTTACCGATTTTAGTCGAATTCTCAAAAAAATTTATTTGTTGAATTAAAATTTTATTCAATTTCGTTGAAATTAACTTGATTTTATCTGATTATGCAAAGAAAAAAATTATACTTGGAACAGTCAAATTTTGAGAAATTTGGATGCGTCAAATTTTGAGAAATTTGGAAGATAGGGTACTTACCGATTTTAGTCGAATTCTCAAAAAATGTTATTTGTAGAATTGAAATTTTATTCAATTTGGTTGAAATTAACTTGATTCTATCTGATTAGGCATACAAAAATATTATACTTGGAACAGTCAAATTTTGAGATATTTGGACGAGTCAAATTTTGAGATATTTGGACGAGTTAAATTTTGAGAAAATTGGAAGGTAGGGTACTTACCGATTTTATTCGAATTCCCAAAAAATTTTATTTGTAGAATTAAAATGTAATTCAATTTAGTTGAAAATACCTTTATATTATCTGATTATGCAAACAAAAAAATTATACTTGGAACAGTCAAAATTTGAGAAATTTAGAAGATAGGGTACTTACCGATTATAGTCGAATTCTCAAAAAAATTTATTTGTTGAATTAAAATTTTATTCAATTTCGTTGAAATTAACTTGATTTTATCTGATTAGGCATACAAAAATATTATACTTGGAACAGTCAAATTTTGAGATATTTGGACGAGTCAAATTTTGAGATATTTGGACGAGTCAAATTTTGAGAAATTTGGAAGATAGGGTACTTACCGATTTTAGTCGAATTCTCAAAAAATTTTATTTGTAAAATTAAAATTTAATTCAATTTAGTTGAAATTAGCTTGATTTTATCTGATTATGCAAACACAAAAGTTATTCTTGGAACAGTCAAATTTTGAAAAATTTGGAAGATAGGGTACTTACCGATTTTAGTCGAATTCTCAAAAAAAGTTATTTGTAGAATTAAAATTTCATTCAATTTAGTTGAAATTAACTTGATTTTATCTGATTAGGCATACAAAAATATTATACTTGGAACAGTCAAATTATGAGATATTTGGAAGATAGGGTATTTACCGATTTTAGTCGAATTCTCAAAAAAATTTATTTGTTGAATTAAAATTTTATTCAATTTCGTTGAAATTAACTTTATATTATCTGATTATGCAAACAAAAAAATTATACTTGGAACAGTCAAATTTTGAGAAATTTAGAAGAGTCAAATTTTGAGAAATTTGGATGTGTCCAATTTTGAGAAATTTGGAAGATAGGGTACTTACCGATGTTAGTTGAATTCTCAAAAAAATTTATTTGTAGAATTAAAATTTTATTCAATTTAGTTGAAATTAACTTGATTTTATCTGATTATGCAAACAAAAAAATTATACTCGGAACTATCAAATTTTGAGAAATTTGGATGTGTCCAATTTTGAGAAATTTGGAAGATAGGGTACTTACCGATGTTAGTTGAATTCTCAAAAAAAATTATTTGTAGAATTAAAATTTTATTCAATTTAGTTGATATTAACTTGATTTTATCTGATTATGCAAACAAAAAAATTATACTTGGAACTGTCAAATTTTAAGAAATTTGGATGCGTCAAATTTTGAGAAATTTGGAAGATAGAGTACTTACCGATTTTAGTCGAATTCTCAAAAAAATTTATTTGTAGAATTAAAATTTAATTCAATTTCGTTGAAATTAACTTGATTTTATCTGATTATGCAAAGAAAAAAATTATACTTGGAAGAGTCAAATTTTGAGAAATTTGGAAGAGTCAAATTTTGCGAAATTTGGAAGATAGGGTACTTACCGATTTTAGTCAATTTCTCAAAAAAATTTATTTGTAGAATTAAAATTTTATTCAATTTAGTTGAAATTAACTTGATTTTATCTGATTATGCCAACAAAAAAATTATTCTTGGAACAGTCAAATTTTGAGGAATTTGGAACAGTCAAATTTTGAGAAATTTGGAAGATAGAGTACTTACCGATTTTAGTCGATTCCTCTAACTTGATTTTATCTGATTAGGCATACAAAAATATTATACTTGGAACAGTCAAATTTTGAGATATTTGGAAGATAGGGTACTTACCGATTTTAGTCGAATTCTGAAAAAATTTTATTTGTAGAATTAAAATTTAAATCAATTTAGTTGAAATTAACTTGATATTATCAGATTATGCAAACAAAAAAATTATACCTGGAACAGTGAAATTTTGAGAAATTTGGAAGATAGGGTACTTACCGATTATAGTCGAATTCTCAAAAAATGTTATTTGTAGAATTAAAATTTTATTCAATTTAGTTGAAATTAACTTGATTTTATCTGATTATGCAAACAAAAAAATTATACTCGGAACTCTCAAATTTTAAGAAATTTGGATGCGTCAAATTTTGAGAAATTTGGAAGATAGAGTACTTACCGATTTTAGTCGAATTCTCAAAAAAATTTATTTGTAGAATTAAAATTTAATTCAATTTCGTTGAAATTAACTTGATTTTATCTGATTAGGCATACAAAAATATTATACTTGGAACAGTCAAATTATGAGATATTTGGAAGATAGGGTACTTACCGATTTTAGTCGAATTCTCAAAAAAATTTATTTGTTGAATTAAAATTTTATTCAATTTCGTTGAAATTAACTTTATATTATCTGATTATGCAAACAAAAAAATTATACTTGGAACAGTCAAATTTTGAGAAATTTAGAAGAGTCAAATTTTGAGAAATTTGGATGTGTCCAATTTTGAGAAATTTGGAAGATAGGGTACTTACCGATGTTAGTTGAATTCTCAAAAAAATTTATTTGTAGAATTAAAATTTTATTCAATTTAGTTGAAATTAACTTGATTTTATCTGATTATGCAAACAAAAAAATTATACTCGGAACTATCAAATTTTGAGAAATTTGGATGTGTCCAATTTTGAGAAATTTGGAAGATAGGGTACTTACCGATGTTAGTTGAATTCTCAAAAAAAATTATTTGTAGAATTAAAATTTTATTCAATTTAGTTGATATTAACTTGATTTTATCTGATTATGCAAACAAAAAAATTATACTTGGAACTGTCAAATTTTAAGAAATTTGGATGCGTCAAATTTTGAGAAATTTGGAAGATAGAGTACTTACCGATTTTAGTCGAATTCTCAAAAAAATTTATTTGTAGAATTAAAATTTAATTCAATTTCCTTGAAATTAACTTGATTTTATCTGATTATGCAAAGAAAAAAATTATACTTGGAAGAGTCAAATTTTGAGAAATTTGGACGAGTCAAATTTTGAGAAAATTGGAAGGTAGGGTACTTACCGATTTTATTCGAATTCTCAAAAAATTTTATTTGTAGAATTAAAATGTAATTCAATTTAGTTGAAATTACCTTTATATTATCTGATTATGCAAACAAAAAAATTATACTTGGAACAGTCAAATTTTGAGAAATTTAGAAGATAGGGTACTTACCGATTATAGTCGAATTCTCAAAAAATGTTATTTGTAGAATTAAAATTTTATTCAATTTAGTTGAAATTAACTTGATTTTATCTGATTAGGCACACAAAAATAATATACTTAGAAGAGTCAAATTTTGAGAAATTTGGATGAGTCAAATTTTGAGAAATTTGGATGAGTCAAATTTTGAGAAATTTGGAAGATAGGGTACTTACCGATTTTAGTCGAATTCTGAAAAAATTTTATTTGTAGAATTAAAATTTAATTCAATTTAATTGAAATTAACTTGATATTATCAGATTATGCAAACAAAAAAGTTATACCTGGAACAGTGAAATTTTGAGAAATTTGGAATAGCCAAATTTTGAAAAATTTGGAAGATAGAGTACTTACCGATTTTAGTCGATTCCTCTAACTTGATTTTATCTGATTAGGCATACAAAAATATTAGCCTTGGAACAGTCAAATTTTGAGATATTTGGAAGATAGGGTACTTACCGATTTTAGTCGAATTCTGAAAAAATTTTATTTGTAGAATTAAAATTTAAATCAATTTAGTTGAAATCAACTTGATATTATCAGATTATGCAAAGAAAAAAATTATACTTGGAACAGTCAAATTTTGAGAAATTTGGATGCGTCAAATTTTGAGAAATTTGGAAGATAGGGTACTTACCGATTTTAGTCGAATTCTCAAAAAATGTTATTTGTAGAATTGAAATTTTATTCAATTTGGTTGAAATTAACTTGATTCTATCTGATTAGGCATACAAAAATATTATACTTGGAACAGTCAAATTTTGAGATATTTGGACGAGTCAAATTTTGAGATATTTGGACGAGTTAAATTTTGAGAAAATTGGAAGGTAGGGTACTTACCGATTTTATTCGAATTCCCAAAAAATTTTATTTGTAGAATTAAAATGTAATTCAATTTAGTTGAAAATACCTTTATATTATCTGATTATGCAAACAAAAAAATTATACTTGGAACAGTCAAATTTTGAGAAATTTAGAAGATAGGGTACTTACCGATTATAGTCGAATTCTCAAAAAAATTTATTTGTTGAATTAAAATTTTATTCAATTTCGTTGAAATTAACTTGATTTTATCTGATTATGCATACAAAAATATTATACTTGGAACAGTCAAATTTTGAGATATTTGGACGAGTCAAATTTTGAGATATTTGGACGAGTCAAATTTTGAGAAATTTGGAAGATAGGGTACTTACCGATTTTAGTCGAATTCTCAAAAAATTTTATTTGTAAAATTAAAATTTAATTCAATTTAGTTGAAATTAGCTTGATTTTATCTGATTATGCAAACAAAAAAGTTATTCTTGGAACAGTCAAATTTTGAAAAATTTGGAAGATAGGGTACTTACCGATTTTAGTCGAATTCTCAAAAAAAGTTATTTGTAGAATTAAAATTTCATTCAATTTAGTTGAAATTAACTTGATTTTATCTGATTAGGCATACAAAAATATTATACTTGGAACAGTCAAATTATGAGATATTTGGAAGATAGGGTATTTACCGATTTTAGTCGAATTCTCAAAAAAATTTATTTGTTGAATTAAAATTTTATTCAATTTCGTTGAAATTAACTTTATATTATCTGATTATGCAAACAAAAAAATTATACTTGGAACAGTCAAATTTTGAGAAATTTAGAAGAGTCAAATTTTGAGAAATTTGGATGTGTCCAATTTTGAGAAATTTGGAAGATAGGGTACTTACCGATGTTAGTTGAATTCTCAAAAAAATTTATTTGTAGAATTAAAATTTTATTCAATTTAGTTGAAATTAACTTGATTTTATCTGATTATGCAAACAAAAAAATTATACTCGGAACTATCAAATTTTGAGAAATTTGGATGTGTCCAATTTTGAGAAATTTGGAAGATAGGGTACTTACCGATGTTAGTTGAATTCTCAAAAAAAATTATTTGTAGAATTAAAATTTTATTCAATTTAGTTGATATTAACTTGATTTTATCTGATTATGCAAACAAAAAAATTATACTTGGAACTGTCAAATTTTAAGAAATTTGGATGCGTCAAATTTTGAGAAATTTGGAAGATAGAGTACTTACCGATTTTATTCGAATTCTGAAAAAATTTTATTTGTAGAATTAAAATTTAATTCAATTTAATTGAAATTAACTTGATATTATCAGATTATGCAAACAAAAAAGTTATACCTGGAACAGTGAAATTTTGAGAAATTTGGAATAGCCAAATTTTGAAAAATTTGGAAGATAGAGTACTTACCGATTTTAGTCGATTCCTCTAACTTGATTTTATCTGATTAGGCATACAAAAATATTAGCCTTGGAACAGTCAAATTTTGAGATATTTGGAAGATAGGGTACTTACCGATTTTAGTCGAATTCTGAAAAAATTTTATTTGTAGAATTAAAATTTAAATCAATTTAGTTGAAATCAACTTGATATTATCAGATTATGCAAACAAAAAAATTATACCTGGAACAGTGAAATTTTGAGAAATTTGGAAGATAGGGTACTTACCGATTATAGTCGAATTCTCAAAAAATGTTATTTGTAGAATTAAAATTTTATTCAATTTAGTTGAAATTAACTTGATTTTATCTGATTAGGCACACAAAAATAATATACTTAGAAGAGTCAAATTTTGAGAAATTTGGATGAGTCAAATTTTGAGATATTTGGAAGATAGGGTACTTACCGATTTTAGTCAATTTCTCAAAAAAATTTATTTGTAGAATTAAAATTTTATTCAATTTAGTTGAAATTAACTTGATTTTATCTGATTATGCAAACAAAAAAATTATACTCGGAACTATCAAATTTTGAGAAATTTGGATGTGTCCAATTTTGAGAAATTTGGAAGATAGGGTACTTACCGATGTTAGTTGAATTCTCAAAAAAAATTATTTGTAGAATTAAAATTTAATTCGATTTAGTTGAAATTAACTTGATTTTATCTGATTATGCAAACAAAAAAGTTATACTTGGAACAGTCAAATTTTGAGAAATTTAGAAGATAGGGTACTTACCGATTATAGTCGAATTCTCAAAAAATGTTATTTGTAGAATTAAAATTTTATTCAATTTAGTTGAAATTAACTTGATTTTATCTGATTAGGCACACAAAAATAATATACTTAGAAGAGTCAAATTTTGAGAAATTTGGATGAGTCAAATTTTGAGAAATTTGGAAGATAGGGTACTTACCGATGTTAGTTGAATTCTCAAAAAAATTATTTGTAGAATTAAAATTTAATTCGATTTAGTTGAAATTAACTTGATTTTATCTGATTATGCAAACAAAAAAGTTATACTTGGAACAGTCAAATTTTGAGAAATTTGGAAGGGTCAAATTTTGAGAAATTTGTAAGATAGGGTACTTACCGATTTTAGTCAATTTCTCAAAAAAATTTATTTGTAGAATTAAAATTTTATTCAATTTAGTTGAAATTAACTTGATTTTATCTGATTAGGCACACAAAAATAATATACTTAGAAGAGTCAAATTTTAAGAAATTTGGATGCGTCAACTTTTGAGAAATTTGGAAGATAGGGTACTTACCGATTTTAGTCGAATTCTCAAAAAATTTTATTTGTAAAATTAAAATTTAATTCAATTTAGTTGAAATTAGCTTGATTTTATCTGATTATGCAAACAAAAAAGTTATTCTTGGAACAGTCAAATTTTGAAAAATTTGGAAGATAGGGTACTTACCGATTTTAGTCGAATTCTCAAAAAAAGTTATTTGTAGAATTAAAATTTCATTCAATTTAGTTGAAATTAACTTGATTTTATCTGATTAGGCATACAAAAATATTATACTTGGAACAGTCAAATTATGAGATATTTGGAAGATAGGGTATTTACCGATTTTAGTCGAATTCTCAAAAAAATTTATTTGTTGAATTAAAATTTTATTCAATTTCGTTGAAATTAACTTTATATTATCTGATTATGCAAACAAAAAAATTATACTTGGAACAGTCAAATTTTGAGAAATTTAGAAGAGTCAAATTTTGAGAAATTTGGATGTGTCCAATTTTGAGAAATTTGGAAGATAGGGTACTTACCGATGTTAGTTGAATTCTCAAAAAAATTTATTTGTAGAATTAAAATTTTATTCAATTTAGTTGAAATTAACTTGATTTTATCTGATTATGCAAACAAAAAAATTATACTCGGAACTATCAAATTTTGAGAAATTTGGATGTGTCCAATTTTGAGAAATTTGGAAGATAGGGTACTTACCGATGTTAGTTGAATTCTCAAAAAAAATTATTTGTAGAATTAAAATTTTATTCAATTTAGTTGATATTAACTTGATTTTATCTGATTATGCAAACAAAAAAATTATACTTGGAACTGTCAAATTTTAAGAAATTTGGATGCGTCAAATTTTGAGAAATTTGGAAGATAGAGTACTTACCGATTTTAGTCGAATTCTCAAAAAAATTTATTTGTAGAATTAAAATTTAATTCAATTTCGTTGAAATTAACTTGATTATATCTGATTATGCAAAGAAAAAAATTATACTTGGAAGAGTCAAATTTTGAGAAATTTGGACGAGTCAAATTTTGAGAAAATTGGAAGGTAGGGTACTTACCGATGTTAGTCAATTTCTCAAAAAAATTTATTTGTAGAATTAAAATTTTATTCAATTTAGTTGAAATTAACTTGATTTTATCTGATTATGCAAACAAAAAAATTATACTCGGAACTATCAAATTTTGAGAAATTTGGATGTGTCCAATTTTGAGAAATTTGGAAGATAGGGTACTTACCGATGTTAGTTGAATTCTCAAAAAAAATTATTTGTAGAATTAAAATTTAATTCGATTTAGTTGAAATTAACTTGATTTTATCTGATTATGCAAACAAAAAAGTTATACTTGGAACAGTCAAATTATGAGATATTTGGAAGATAGGGTACTTACCGATTTTAGTCGAATTCTCAAAAAAATTTATTTGTTGAATTAAAATTTTATTCAATTTCGTTGAAATTAACTTGATTTTATCTGATTATGCAAAGAAAAAAATTATACTTGGAACAGTCAAATTTTGAGAAATTTGGATGCGTCAAATTTTGAGAAATTTGGAAGATAGGGTACTTACCGATTTTAGTCGAATTCTCAAAAAATGTTATTTGTAGAATTGAAATTTTATTCAATTTGGTTGAAATTAACTTGATTCTATCTGATTAGGCATACAAAAATATTATACTTGGAACAGTCAAATTTTGAGATATTTGGACGAGTCAAATTTTGAGATATTTGGACGAGTTAAATTTTGAGAAAATTGGAAGGTAGGGTACTTACCGATTTTATTCGAATTCCCAAAAAATTTTATTTGTAGAATTAAAATTTTATTCAATTTAGTTGAAATTAACTTGATTTTATCTGATTAGGCACACAAAAATAATATACTTAGAAGAGTCAAATTTTGAGAAATTTGGATGAGTCAAATTTTGAGAAATTTGGAAGATAGGGTACTTACCGATTTTAGTCGAATTCTCAAAAAATGTTATTTGTAGAATTAAAATTTTATTCAATTTGGTTGAAATTAACTTGATTTTATCTGATTAGGCATACAAAAATATTATACTTGGAACAGTCAAATTTTGAGAAATTTGGACCAGTCAAATTTTGAGAAATTTGGAAGATAGGGTACTTACCGATTTTAGTCGAATTCTGAAAAAATTTTATTTGTAGAATTAAAATTTAATTCAATTTAGTTGAAATTAACTTGATATTATCAGATTATGCAAACAAAAAAATTATACCTGGAACAGTGAAATTTTGAGAAATTTGGAATAGCCAAATTTTGAAAAATTTGGAAGATAGAGTACTTACCGATTTTAGTCGATTCGTCTAACTTGATTTTATCTGATTAGGCATACAAAAATATTATACTTGGAACAGTCAAATTTTGAGATATTTGGAAGATAGGGTACTTACCGATGTTAGTTGAATTTTCAAAAAATGTTATTTGTAGAATTACAATTTTATTCAATTTAGTTGAAATTAACTTGATATTATCAGATTATGCAAACAAAAAAATTATACCTGGAACAGTGAAATTTTGAGAAATTTGGAATAGCCAAATTTTGAAAAATTTGGAAGATAGAGTACTTACCGATTTTAGTCGATTCGTCTAACTTGATTTTATCTGATTAGGCATACAAAAATATTATACTTGGAACAGTCAAATTTTGAGATATTTGGAAGATAGGGTACTTACCGATGTTAGTTGAATTCTCAAAAAATGTTATTTGTAGAATTACAATTTTATTCAATTTAGTTGAAATTAACTTGATATTATCAGATTATGCAAACAAAAAAATTATACCTGGAACAGTGAAATTTTGAGAAATTTGGAAGATAGGGTACTTACCGATTATAGTCGAATTCTCAAAAAATGTTATTTGTAGAATTAAAATTTTATTCAATTTAGTTGAAATTAACTTGATTTTATCTGATTAGGCACACAAAAATAATATACTTAGAAGAGTCAAATTTTGAGAAATTTGGATGAGTCAAATTTTGAGAAATTTGGAAGATAGAGTACCTACCGATTTTAGTCGAATTCTCAAAAAAATTTATTTGTAGAATTAAAATTTAATTCGATTTAGTTGAAATTAACTTGATTTTATCTGATTATGCAAACAAAAAAATTATACTTGGAACTGTCAAATTTTGAGAAATTTGGATGTGTCCAATTTTGAGAAATTTGGAAGATAGGGTACTTACCGATGTTAGTTGAATTCTCAAAAAATTTTATTTGTAGAATTAAAATTTTATTCAATTTAGTTGATATTAACTTGATTTTATCTGATTATGCAAACAAAAAAATTATACTTGGAACTGTCAAATTTTAAGAAATTTGGATGCGTCAAATTTTGAGAAATTTGGAAGATAGAGTACTTACCGATTTTAGTCGAATTCTCAAAAAATTTTATTTGTAGAATTAAAATTTAATTCGATTTAGTTGAAATTAACTTGATTTTATCTGATTATGCAAACAAAAAAGTTATACTTGGAACAGTCAAATTTTGAGAAATTTGGAAGATAGGGTACTTACCGATTTTAGTAAATTTTTCAAAAAAATTTATTTGTAGAATTAAAATTTTATTCAATTTAGTTGAAATTAACTTGATTTTATCTGATTAGGCATACAAAAATATTATACTTGGAACAGTCAAATTTTGAGATATTTGGAAGATAGGGTACTTACCGATGTTTGTCAATTCCTCAAAAAATTTATTTGTAGAATTAAAATTTTATTCAATTTAGTTGAAATTAACTTGATTTTATCTGATTATGCAAACAAAAAAATTATACTTGGAACTGTCAAATTTTGAGAAATTTGGATGTGTCCAATTTTGAGAAATTTGGTAGATAGGGTACTTACTGATGTTAGTTGAATTCTCAAAAAATTTTATTTGTAGAATTAAAATTTTATTCAATTTAGTTGAAACTAACTTGATTTTATCTGATTATGCAAACAAAAAAGTTATACTTGGAACAGTCAAATTTTGAGAAATTTGGAAGAGTCAAATTTTGAGAAAATTGGAAGATAGGGTACTTGCCGATTTTAGTCGAATTCTCAAAAAAATTTATTTGTAGAAGTAAAATTTTATTCAATTTAGTTGAAATTAGCTTGATTTTATCTGATTATGCAAACAAAAAAGTTATACTTGGAACAGACAAATTTTGAGAAATTTGGAAGAGTCAAATTTTGAGAAATTTGGAAGATAGGGTACTTACCGATTTTAGTCGAATTCTCAAAAAATGTTATTTGTAGAATTAAAATTTTATTCAATTTAGTTGAAATTAACTTGATTTTATATGATTAGGCATACAAAAATATTATACTTGGAACAGTCAAATTTTGAGATATTTGGAAGATAGGGTACTTACCGATTTTAGTCGATTTCTCAAAAAAATTTATTTGTAGAATTAAAATTTTATTCAATTTAGTTGAAATTAACTTGATTTTATCTGATTATGCAAACAAAAAATTATACTTGGAACAGTCAAATTTTGAGAAATTTGGGAGAGTCAAATTTTGAGAAATTTGGAAGATAGGGTACCTACCGATTTTAGTCGAATTCTCAAAAAATGTTATTTGTAGAATTAAAATTTTATTCAATTTAGTTGAAATTAACTTGATTTTATCTGATTATGCCAACAAAAAAATTATACTTGGAACAGTCAAATTTTGAGAAATTTGGGAGAGTCAAATTTTGAGAAATTTGGAAGATAGAGTACTTACCGATTTTAGTCGATTCCTCTATCTTGATTTTATCTGATTAGGCATACAAAAATATTATACTTGGAACAGTCAAATTTTGAGATATTTGGAAGATAGGGTACTTACCGATTTTAGTCGAATTCTGAAAAAATTTTATTTGTAGAATTAAAATTTAAATCAATTTAGTTGAAATTAACTTGATATTATCAGATTATGCAAACAAAAAAATTATACCTGGAACAGTGAAATTTTGAGAAATTTGGAAGATAGGGTACTTACCGATTATAGTCGAATTCTCAAAAAATGTTATTTGTAGAATTAAAATTTTATTCAATTTAGTTGAAATTAACTTGATTTTATCTGATTATGCAAACAAAAAAATTATACTCGGAACTCTCAAATTTTGAGATATTTGGAAGATAGGGTACTTACCGATTTTAGTCGAATTCTCAAAAAAATTTATTTGTTGAATTAAAATTTTATTCAATTTCGTTGAAATTAACTTGATTTTATCTGATTATGCAAAGAAAAAAATTATACTTGGAAGAGTCAAATTTTGAGAAATTTGGAAGAGTCAAATTTTGAGAAATTTGGAAGAGTCAAATTATGAGAAATTTGGATGATATGGTACTTACCGATGTTAGTTGAATTCTCAAAAAATGTTATTTGTAGAATTAAAATTTTATTCAATTTAGTTGAAATTAACTTGATTTTATCTGAATAGGCATACAAAAATATTATACTTTGAACAGTCAAATTTGGAGATATTTGGAAGATAGGGTACTTACCGATTTTAGTCGAATTCTCAAAAAAATTTATTTGTAGAAATAAAATTTTATTCAATTTAGTTGAAATTAACTTGATTTTATCTGATTAGGCATACAAAAATATTATACTTGGAACAGTCAAATTTTGAGAAATTTGGACCAGTCAAATTTTGAGAAATTTGGAAGATAGGGTACTTACCGATTTTAGTCGAATTCTGAAAAAATTTTATTTGTAGAATTAAAATTTAATTCAATTTAGTTGAAATTAACTTGATATTATCAGATTATGCAAACAAAAAAATTATACCTGGAACAGTGAAATTTTGAGAAATTTGGAATAGCCAAATTTTGAAAAATTTGGAAGATGGAGTACTTACCGATTTTAGTCGATTCGTCTAACTTGATTTTATCTGATTAGGCATACAAAAATATTATACTTGGAACAGTCAAATTTTGAGATATTTGGAAGATAGGGTACTTACCGATGTTAGTTGAATTCTCAAAAAATGTTATTTGTAGAATTACAATTTTATTCAATTTAGTTGAAATTAACTTGATATTATCAGATTATGCAAACAAAAAAATTATACCTGGAACAGTGAAATTTTGAGAAATTTGGAAGATAGGGTACTTACCGATTATAGTCGAATTCTCAAAAAATGTTATTTGTAGAATTAAAATTTTATTCAATTTAGTTGAAATTAACTTGATTTTATCTGATTAGGCACACAAAAATAATATACTTAGAAGAGTCAAATTTTGAGAAATTTGGATGAGTCAAATTTTGAGATATTTGGAAGATAGGGTACTTACCGATTTTAGTCAATTTCTCAAAAAAATTTATTTGTAGAATTAAAATTTTATTCAATTTAGTTGAAATTAACTTGATTTTATCTGATTATGCAAACAAAAAAATTATACTCGGAACTATCAAATTTTGAGAAATTTGGATGTGTCCAATTTTGAGAAATTTGGAAGATAGGGTACTTACCGATGTTAGTCAATTTCTCAAAAAAATTTATTTGTAGAATTAAAATTTTATTCAATTTAGTTGAAATTAACTTGATTTTATCTGATTATGCAAACAAAAAAATTATACTTGGAACTGTCAAATTTTGAGAAATTTGGATGTGTCCAATTTTGAGAAATTTGGAAGATAGGGTACTTACCGATGTTAGTTGAATTCTCAAAAAATTTTATTGGTAGAATTAATTTTTTATTCAATTTAGTTGATATTAACTTGATTTTATCTGATTATGCAAACAAAAAAATTATACTTGGAACTGTCAAATTTTAAGAAATTTGGATGCGTCAAATTTTGAGAAATTTGGAAGATAGAGTACTTACCGATTTTAGTTGAATTCTCAAAAAAATTTATTTGTAGAATTAAAATTTAATTCGATTTAGTTGAAATTAACTTGATTTTATCTGATTATGCAAACAAAAAAATTATACTTGGAACTGTCAAATTTTGAGAAATTTGGAAGATAGGGTACTTACCGATTTTAGTCAATTTCTCAAAAAAATTTATTTGTAGAATTAAAATTTTATTCAATTTAGTTGAAATTAACTTGATTTTATCTGATTAGGCATACAAAAATATTATACTTGGAACAGTCAAATTTTGAGATATTTGGAAGATAGGGTACTTACCGATGTTTGTCAATTCCTCAAAAAATTTATTTGTAGAATTAAAATTTTATTCAATTTAGTTGAAATTAACTTGATTTTATCTAATTATGCAAACAAAAAAATTATACTTGGAACTGTCAAATTTTGAGAAATTTGGATGTGTCCAATTTTGAGAAATTTGGTAGATAGGGTACTTACTGATGTTAGTTGAATTCTCAAAAAATTTTATTTGTAGAATTAAAATTTTATTCAATTTAGTTGAAACTAACTTGATTTTATCTGATTATGCAAACAAAAAAGTTATACTTGGAACAGTAAAATTTTGAGAAATTTGGAAGAGTCAAATTTTGAGAAAATTGGAAGATAGGGTACTTGCCGATTTTAGTCGAATTCTCAAAAATATTTATTTGTAGAATTAAAATTTTATTCAATTTAGTTGAAATTAGCTTGATTTTATCTGATTATGCAAACAAAAAAGTTATACTTGGAACAGTCAAATTTTGAGAAATTTGGAAGAGTCAAATTTTGAGAAATTTGGAAGATAGGGTACTTACCGATTTTAGTCGAATTCTCAAAAAATGTTATTTGTAGAATTAAAATTTTATTCAATTTAGTTGAAATTAACTTGATTTTATCTGATTATGCAAACAAAAAAATTATACTCGGAACTATCAAATTTTGAGAAATTTGGATGTGTCCAATTTTGAGAAATTTGGAAGATAGGGTACTTACCGATGTTAGTTGAATTCTCAAAAAAAATTATTTGTAGAATTAAAATTTAATTCGATTTAGTTGAAATTAACTTGATTTTATCTGATTATGCAAACAAAAAAGTTATACTTGGAACAGTCAAATTATGAGATATTTGGAAGATAGGGTACTTACCGATTTTAGTCGAATTCTCAAAAAAATTTATTTGTTGAATTAAAATTTTATTCAATTTCGTTGAAATTAACTTGATTTTATCTGATTATGCAAAGAAAAAAATTATACTTGGAACAGTCAAATTTTGAGAAATTTGGATGCGTCAAATTTTGAGAAATTTGGAAGATAGGGTACTTACCGATTTTAGTCGAATTCTCAAAAAATGTTATTTGTAGAATTGAAATTTTATTCAATTTGGTTGAAATTAACTTGATTCTATCTGATTAGGCATACAAAAATATTATACTTGGAACAGTCAAATTTTGAGATATTTGGACGAGTCAAATTTTGAGATATTTGGACGAGTTAAATTTTGAGAAAATTGGAAGGTAGGGTACTTACCGATTTTATTCGAATTCCCAAAAAATTTTATTTGTAGAATTAAAATTTTATTCAATTTAGTTGAAATTAACTTGATTTTATCTGATTAGGCACACAAAAATAATATACTTAGAAGAGTCAAATTTTGAGAAATTTGGATGAGTCAAATTTTGAGAAATTTGGAAGATAGGGTACTTACCGATTTTAGTCGAATTCTCAAAAAATGTTATTTGTAGAATTAAAATTTTATTCAATTTGGTTGAAATTAACTTGATTTTATCTGATTAGGCATACAAAAATATTATACTTGGAACAGTCAAATTTTGAGAAATTTGGACCAGTCAAATTTTGAGAAATTTGGAAGATAGGGTACTTACCGATTTTAGTCGAATTCTGAAAAAATTTTATTTGTAGAATTAAAATTTAATTCAATTTAGTTGAAATTAACTTGATATTATCAGATTATGCAAACAAAAAAATTATACCTGGAACAGTGAAATTTTGAGAAATTTGGAATAGCCAAATTTTGAAAAATTTGGAAGATAGAGTACTTACCGATTTTAGTCGATTCGTCTAACTTGATTTTATCTGATTAGGCATACAAAAATATTATACTTGGAACAGTCAAATTTTGAGATATTTGGAAGATAGGGTACTTACCGATGTTAGTTGAATTTTCAAAAAATGTTATTTGTAGAATTACAATTTTATTCAATTTAGTTGAAATTAACTTGATATTATCAGATTATGCAAACAAAAAAATTATACCTGGAACAGTGAAATTTTGAGAAATTTGGAATAGCCAAATTTTGAAAAATTTGGAAGATAGAGTACTTACCGATTTTAGTCGATTCGTCTAACTTGATTTTATCTGATTAGGCATACAAAAATATTATACTTGGAACAGTCAAATTTTGAGATATTTGGAAGATAGGGTACTTACCGATGTTAGTTGAATTCTCAAAAAATGTTATTTGTAGAATTACAATTTTATTCAATTTAGTTGAAATTAACTTGATATTATCAGATTATGCAAACAAAAAAATTATACCTGGAACAGTGAAATTTTGAGAAATTTGGAAGATAGGGTACTTACCGATTATAGTCGAATTCTCAAAAAATGTTATTTGTAGAATTAAAATTTTATTCAATTTAGTTGAAATTAACTTGATTTTATCTGATTAGGCACACAAAAATAATATACTTAGAAGAGTCAAATTTTGAGAAATTTGGATGAGTCAAATTTTGAGAAATTTGGAAGATAGAGTACCTACCGATTTTAGTCGAATTCTCAAAAAAATTTATTTGTAGAATTAAAATTTAATTCGATTTAGTTGAAATTAACTTGATTTTATCTGATTATGCAAACAAAAAAATTATACTTGGAACTGTCAAATTTTGAGAAATTTGGATGTGTCCAATTTTGAGAAATTTGGAAGATAGGGTACTTACCGATGTTAGTTGAATTCTCAAAAAATTTTATTTGTAGAATTAAAATTTTATTCAATTTAGTTGATATTAACTTGATTTTATCTGATTATGCAAACAAAAAAATTATACTTGGAACTGTCAAATTTTAAGAAATTTGGATGCGTCAAATTTTGAGAAATTTGGAAGATAGAGTACTTACCGATTTTAGTCGAATTCTCAAAAAATTTTATTTGTAGAATTAAAATTTAATTCGATTTAGTTGAAATTAACTTGATTTTATCTGATTATGCAAACAAAAAAGTTATACTTGGAACAGTCAAATTTTGAGAAATTTGGAAGATAGGGTACTTACCGATTTTAGTAAATTTTTCAAAAAAATTTATTTGTAGAATTAAAATTTTATTCAATTTAGTTGAAATTAACTTGATTTTATCTGATTAGGCATACAAAAATATTATACTTGGAACAGTCAAATTTTGAGATATTTGGAAGATAGGGTACTTACCGATGTTTGTCAATTCCTCAAAAAATTTATTTGTAGAATTAAAATTTTATTCAATTTAGTTGAAATTAACTTGATTTTATCTGATTATGCAAACAAAAAAATTATACTTGGAACTGTCAAATTTTGAGAAATTTGGATGTGTCCAATTTTGAGAAATTTGGTAGATAGGGTACTTACTGATGTTAGTTGAATTCTCAAAAAATTTTATTTGTAGAATTAAAATTTTATTCAATTTAGTTGAAACTAACTTGATTTTATCTGATTATGCAAACAAAAAAGTTATACTTGGAACAGTCAAATTTTGAGAAATTTGGAAGAGTCAAATTTTGAGAAAATTGGAAGATAGGGTACTTGCCGATTTTAGTCGAATTCTCAAAAAAATTTATTTGTAGAAGTAAAATTTTATTCAATTTAGTTGAAATTAGCTTGATTTTATCTGATTATGCAAACAAAAAAGTTATACTTGGAACAGACAAATTTTGAGAAATTTGGAAGAGTCAAATTTTGAGAAATTTGGAAGATAGGGTACTTACCGATTTTAGTCGAATTCTCAAAAAATGTTATTTGTAGAATTAAAATTTTATTCAATTTAGTTGAAATTAACTTGATTTTATATGATTAGGCATACAAAAATATTATACTTGGAACAGTCAAATTTTGAGATATTTGGAAGATAGGGTACTTACCGATTTTAGTCGATTTCTCAAAAAAATTTATTTGTAGAATTAAAATTTTATTCAATTTAGTTGAAATTAACTTGATTTTATCTGATTATGCAAACAAAAAATTATACTTGGAACAGTCAAATTTTGAGAAATTTGGGAGAGTCAAATTTTGAGAAATTTGGAAGATAGGGTACCTACCGATTTTAGTCGAATTCTCAAAAAATGTTATTTGTAGAATTAAAATTTTATTCAATTTAGTTGAAATTAACTTGATTTTATCTGATTATGCCAACAAAAAAATTATACTTGGAACAGTCAAATTTTGAGAAATTTGGGAGAGTCAAATTTTGAGAAATTTGGAAGATAGAGTACTTACCGATTTTAGTCGATTCCTCTATCTTGATTTTATCTGATTAGGCATACAAAAATATTATACTTGGAACAGTCAAATTTTGAGATATTTGGAAGATAGGGTACTTACCGATTTTAGTCGAATTCTGAAAAAATTTTATTTGTAGAATTAAAATTTAAATCAATTTAGTTGAAATTAACTTGATATTATCAGATTATGCAAACAAAAAAATTATACCTGGAACAGTGAAATTTTGAGAAATTTGGAAGATAGGGTACTTACCGATTATAGTCGAATTCTCAAAAAATGTTATTTGTAGAATTAAAATTTTATTCAATTTAGTTGAAATTAACTTGATTTTATCTGATTATGCAAACAAAAAAATTATACTCGGAACTCTCAAATTTTGAGATATTTGGAAGATAGGGTACTTACCGATTTTAGTCGAATTCTCAAAAAAATTTATTTGTTGAATTAAAATTTTATTCAATTTCGTTGAAATTAACTTGATTTTATCTGATTATGCAAAGAAAAAAATTATACTTGGAAGAGTCAAATTTTGAGAAATTTGGAAGAGTCAAATTTTGAGAAATTTGGAAGAGTCAAATTATGAGAAATTTGGATGATATGGTACTTACCGATGTTAGTTGAATTCTCAAAAAATGTTATTTGTAGAATTAAAATTTTATTCAATTTAGTTGAAATTAACTTGATTTTATCTGAATAGGCATACAAAAATATTATACTTTGAACAGTCAAATTTGGAGATATTTGGAAGATAGGGTACTTACCGATTTTAGTCGAATTCTCAAAAAAATTTATTTGTAGAAATAAAATTTTATTCAATTTAGTTGAAATTAACTTGATTTTATCTGATTAGGCATACAAAAATATTATACTTGGAACAGTCAAATTTTGAGAAATTTGGACCAGTCAAATTTTGAGAAATTTGGAAGATAGGGTACTTACCGATTTTAGTCGAATTCTGAAAAAATTTTATTTGTAGAATTAAAATTTAATTCAATTTAGTTGAAATTAACTTGATATTATCAGATTATGCAAACAAAAAAATTATACCTGGAACAGTGAAATTTTGAGAAATTTGGAATAGCCAAATTTTGAAAAATTTGGAAGATGGAGTACTTACCGATTTTAGTCGATTCGTCTAACTTGATTTTATCTGATTAGGCATACAAAAATATTATACTTGGAACAGTCAAATTTTGAGATATTTGGAAGATAGGGTACTTACCGATGTTAGTTGAATTCTCAAAAAATGTTATTTGTAGAATTACAATTTTATTCAATTTAGTTGAAATTAACTTGATATTATCAGATTATGCAAACAAAAAAATTATACCTGGAACAGTGAAATTTTGAGAAATTTGGAAGATAGGGTACTTACCGATTATAGTCGAATTCTCAAAAAATGTTATTTGTAGAATTAAAATTTTATTCAATTTAGTTGAAATTAACTTGATTTTATCTGATTAGGCACACAAAAATAATATACTTAGAAGAGTCAAATTTTGAGAAATTTGGATGAGTCAAATTTTGAGATATTTGGAAGATAGGGTACTTACCGATTTTAGTCAATTTCTCAAAAAAATTTATTTGTAGAATTAAAATTTTATTCAATTTAGTTGAAATTAACTTGATTTTATCTGATTATGCAAACAAAAAAATTATACTCGGAACTATCAAATTTTGAGAAATTTGGATGTGTCCAATTTTGAGAAATTTGGAAGATAGGGTACTTACCGATGTTAGTCAATTTCTCAAAAAAATTTATTTGTAGAATTAAAATTTTATTCAATTTAGTTGAAATTAACTTGATTTTATCTGATTATGCAAACAAAAAAATTATACTTGGAACTGTCAAATTTTGAGAAATTTGGATGTGTCCAATTTTGAGAAATTTGGAAGATAGGGTACTTACCGATGTTAGTTGAATTCTCAAAAAATTTTATTGGTAGAATTAAATTTTTATTCAATTTAGTTGATATTAACTTGATTTTATCTGATTATGCAAACAAAAAAATTATACTTGGAACTGTCAAATTTTAAGAAATTTGGATGCGTCAAATTTTGAGAAATTTGGAAGATAGAGTACTTACCGATTTTAGTTGAATTCTCAAAAAAATTTATTTGTAGAATTAAAATTTAATTCGATTTAGTTGAAATTAACTTGATTTTATCTGATTATGCAAACAAAAAAATTATACTTGGAACTGTCAAATTTTGAGAAATTTGGAAGATACGGTACTTACCGATTTTAGTCAATTTCTCAAAAAAATTTATTTGTAGAATTAAAATTTTATTCAATTTAGTTGAAATTAACTTGATTTTATCTGATTAGGCATACAAAAATATTATACTTGGAACAGTCAAATTTTGAGATATTTGGAAGATAGGGTACTTACCGATGTTTGTCAATTCCTCAAAAAATTTATTTGTAGAATTAAAATTTTATTCAATTTAGTTGAAATTAACTTGATTTTATCTAATTATGCAAACAAAAAAATTATACTTGGAACTGTCAAATTTTGAGAAATTTGGATGTGTCCAATTTTGAGAAATTTGGTAGATAGGGTACTTACTGATGTTAGTTGAATTCTCAAAAAATTTTATTTGTAGAATTAAAATTTTATTCAATTTAGTTGAAACTAACTTGATTTTATCTGATTATGCAAACAAAAAAGTTATACTTGGAACAGTAAAATTTTGAGAAATTTGGAAGAGTCAAATTTTGAGAAAATTGGAAGATAGGGTACTTGCCGATTTTAGTCGAATTCTCAAAAAATGTTATTTGTAGAATTAAAATTTTATTCAATTTAGTTGAAATTAACTTGATTTTATATGATTAGGCATACAAAAATATTATACTTGGAACAGTCAAATTTTGAGATATTTGGAAGGTAGGGTACCTACCGATTTTAGTCGAATTCTCAAAAAATGTTATTTGTAGAATTAAAATTTTATTCAATTTAGTTGAAATTAACTTGATTTTATCTGATTATGCCAACAAAAAAATTATACTTGGAACAGTCAAATTTTGAGAAATTTGGGAGAGTCAAATTTTGTGAAATTTGGAAGATAGAGTACTTACCGATTTTAGTCGATTCCTCTATCTTGATTTTATCTGATTAGGCATACAAAAATATTATACTTGGAACAGTCAAATTTTGAGATATTTGGAAGATAGGGTACTTACCGATTTTAGTCGAATTCTGAAAAAATTTTATTTGTAGAATTAAAATTTAAATCAATTTAGTTGAAATTAACTTGATATTATCAGATTATGCAAACAAAAAAATTATACCTGGAACAGTGAAATTTTGAGAAATTTGGAAGATAGGGTACTTACCGATTATAGTCGAATTCTCAAAAAATGTTATTTGTAGAATTAAAATTTCATTCAATTTAGTTGAAATTAACTTGATTTTATCTGATTATGCAAACAAAAAAATTATACTCGGAACTCTCAAATTTTGAGAAATTTGGATGCGTCAAATTTTGAGAAATTTGGAAGATAGGGTACTTACCGATGTTAGTTGAATTCTCAAAAAATTTTATTTGTAGAATTAAAATTTTATTCGATTTAGTTGATATTAACTTGATTTTATCTTATTATGCAAACAAAAAAATTATACTTGGAACTCTCAAATTTTGAGATATTTGGAAGATAGGGTACTTACCGATTTTAGTCGAATTCTCAAAAAAATTTATTTGTTGAATTAAAATTTTATTCAATTTCGTTGAAATTAACTTGATTTTATCTGATTATGCAAACAAAAAAATTATACTCGGAACTATCAAATTTTGAGAAATTTGGATGCGTCAAATTTTGAGAAATTTGGAAGATAGAGTACTTACCGATTTTAGTCGAATTCTCAAAAAAATTATTTGTAGAATTAAAATTTAATTCGATTTAGTTGAAATTAACTTGATTTTATCTGATTATGCAAACAAAAAAGTTATACTTGGAACAGTCAAATTTTGAGAAATTTGGAAGAGTCAAATTTTGAGAAATTTGGAAGATAGGGTACTTACCGATTATAGTCGAATTCTCAAAAAATATTATTTGTAGAATTAAAATTTTATTCAATTTAGTTGAAATTAACTTGATTTTATCTGATTAGGCACACAAAAATAATATACATAGAAGAGTCAAATTTTGAGAAATTTGGATGAGTCAAATTTTGAGATATTTGGAAGATAGGGTACTTACCGATTTTAGTCAATTTCTCAAAAAAATTTATTTGTAGAATTAAAATTTTATTCAATTTAGTTGAAATTAACTTGATTTTATCTGATTATGCAAACAAAAAAATTATACTCGGAACTATCAAATTTTGAGAAATTTGGATGTGTCCAATTTTGAGAAATTTGGAAGATAGGGTACTTACCGATGTTAGTTGAATTCTCAAAAAAAATTATTTGTAGAATTAAAATTTAATTCGATTTAGTTGAAATTAACTTGATTTTATCTGATTATGCAAACAAAAAAGTTATACTTGGAACAGTCAAATTTTGAGAAATTTGGAAGGGTCAAATTTTGAGAAATTTGTAAGATAGGGTACTTACCGATTTTAGTCAATTTCTCAAAAAAATTTATTTGTAGAATTAAAATTTTATTCAATTTAGTTGAAATTAACTTGATTTTATCTGATTATGCAAACAAAAAAATTATACTTGGAACTGTCAAATTTTGAGAAATTTGGATGTGTCCAATTATGAGAAATTTGGAAGATAGGGTACTTACCGATGTTAGTTGAATTCTCAAAAAATTTTATTGGTAGAATTAAAATTTTATTCAATTTAGTTGATATTAACTTGATTTTATCTGATTATGCAAACAAAAAAATTATACTTGGAACTGTCAAATTTTAAGAAATTTGGATGCGTCAAATTTTGAGAAATTTGGAAGATAGAGTACTTACCGATTTTAGTCGAATTCTCAAAAAAATTTATTTGTAGAATTAAAATTTAATTCGATTTAGTTGAAATTAACTTGATTTTATCTGATTATGCAATCAAAAAAATTATACTTGGAACTGTCAAATTTTGAGAAATTTGGATGTGTCCAATTTTGAGAAATTTGGAAGATAGGGTACTTACCGATGTTAGTTGAATTCTCAAAAAATTTTATTTGTAGAATTAAAATTTTATTCAATTTAGTTGATATTAACTTGATTTTATCTGATTATGCAAACAAAAAAATTATACTTGGAACTCTCAAATTTTGAGATATTTGGAAGATAGGGTACTTACCGATTTTAGTCGAATTCTCAAAAAAATTTATTTGTTGAATTAAAATTTTATTCAATTTCGTTGAAATTAACTTGATTTTATCTGATTATGCAAACAAAAAAATTATACTCGGAACTATCAAATTTTGAGAAATTTGGATGCGTCAAATTTTGAGAAATTTGGAAGATAGAGTACTTACCGATTTTAGTCGAATTCTCAAAAAAATTATTTGTAGAATTAAAATTTAATTCGATTTAGTTGAAATTAACTTGATTTTATCTGATTATGCAAACAAAAAAGTTATACTTGGAACAGTCAAATTTTGAGAAATTTGGAAGAGTCAAATTTTGAGAAATTTGGAAGATAGGGTACTTACCGATTATAGTCGAATTCTCAAAAAATATTATTTGTAGAATTAAAATTTCATTCAATTTAGTTGAAATTAACTTGATTTTATCTGATTAGGCACACAAAAATAATATACATAGAAGAGTCAAATTTTGAGAAATTTGGATGAGTCAAATTTTGAGATATTTGGAAGATAGGGTACTTACCGATTTTAGTCAATTTCTCAAAAAAATTTATTTGTAGAATTAAAATTTTATTCAATTTAGTTGAAATTAACTTGATTTTATCTGATTATGCAAACAAAAAAATTATACTCGGAACTATCAAATTTTGAGAAATTTGGATGTGTCCAATTTTGAGAAATTTGGAAGATAGGGTACTTACCGATGTTAGTTGAATTCTCAAAAAAAATTATTTGTAGAATTAAAATTTAATACGATTTAGTTGAAATTAACTTGATTTTATCTGATTATGCAAACAAAAAAGTTATACTTGGAACAGTCAAATTTTGAGAAATTTGGAAGGGTCAAATTTTGAGAAATTTGTAAGATAGGGTACTTACCGATTTTAGTCAATTTCTCAAAAAAATTTATTTGTAGAATTAAAATTTTATTCAATTTAGTTGAAATTAACTTGATTTTATCTGATTATGCAAACAAAAAAATTATACTTGGAACTGTCAAATTTTGAGAAATTTGGATGTGTCCAATTTTGAGAAATTTGGAAGATAGGGTACTTACCGATGTTAGTTGAATTCTCAAAAAATTTTATTGGTAGAATTAAAATTTTATTCAATTTAGTTGATATTAACTTGATTTTATCTGATTATGCAAACAAAAAAATTATACTTGGAACTGTCAAATTTTAAGAAATTTGGATGCGTCAAATTTTGAGAAATTTGGAAGATAGAGTACTTACCGATTTTAGTCGAATTCTCAAAAAAATTTATTTGTAGAATTAAAATTTAATTCGATTTAGTTGAAATTAACTTGATTTTATCTGATTATGCAATCAAAAAAATTATATTTGGAACTGTCAAATTTTGAGAAATTTGGATGTGTCCAATTTTGAGAAATTTGGAAGATAGGGTACTTACCGATGTTAGTTGAATTCTCAAAAAATTTTATTTGTAGAATTAAAATTTTATTCAATTTAGTTGATATTAACTTGATTTTATCTGATTATGCAAACAAAAAAATTATACTTGGAACTGTCAAATTTTAAGAAATTTGGATGCGTCAAATTTTGAGAAATTTGGAAGATAGAGTACTTACCGATTTTAGTCGAATTCTCAAAAAATTTTATTTGTAGAATTAAAATTTAATTCGATTTAGTTGAAATTAACTTGATTTTATCTGATTATGCAAACAAAAAAGTTATACTTGGAACAGTCAAATTTTGAGAAATTTGGAAGATAGGGTACTTACCGATTTTAGTCAATTTCTCAAAAAAATTTATTTGTAGAATTAAAATTTTATTCAATTTAGTTGAAATTAACTTGATTTTATCTGATTAGGCATACAAAAATATTATACTTGGAACAGTCAAATTTTGAGATATTTGGAAGATAGGGTACTTACCGATGTTTGTCAATTCCTCAAAAAATTTATTTGAAGAATTAAAATTTTATTCAATTTAGTTGAAATTAACTTGATTTTATCTAATTATGCAAACAAAAAAATTATTCTTGGAACTGTCAAATTTTGAGAAATTTGGATGTGTCCAATTTTGAGAAAGTTGGTAGATAGGGTACTTACTGATGTTAGTTGAATTCTCAAAAAATTTTATTTGTACAATTAAAATTTTATTCAATTTAGTTGAAACTAACTTGATTTTATCTGATTATGCAAACAAAAAAGTTATACTTGGAACAGTCAAATTTTGAGAAATTTGGAAGAGTCAAATTTTGAGAAAATTGGAAGATAGGGTACTTGCCGATTTTAGTCGAATTCTCAAAAAAATTTATTTGTAGAATTAAAATTTTATTCAATTTAGTTGAAATTAGCTTGATTTTATCTGATTATGCAAACAAAAAAGTTATACTTGGAACAGTCAAATTTTGAGAAATTTGGAAGAGTCAAATTTTGAGAAATTTGGAAGATAGGGTACTTACCGATTTTAGTCGAATTCTCAAAAAAATTTATTTGTTGAATTAAAATTTTATTCAATTTCGTTGAAATTAACTTGATTTTATCTGATTATGCAATGAAAAAAATTATACTTGGAAGAGTCAAAATTTGAGAAATTTGGAAGAGTCAAATTTTGAGAAATTTGGAAGAGTCAAATTATGAGAAATTTGGAAGATATGGTACTTACCGATGTTAGTTGAATTCTCAAAAAATGTTATTTGTAGAATTAAAATTTTATTCAATTTAGTTGAAATTAACTTGATTTTATCTGAATAGGCATACAAAAATATTATACTTTGAACAGTCAAATTTGGAGATATTTGGAAGATAGGGTACTTACCGATTTTAGTCGAATTCTCAAAAAAATTTATTTGTAGAAATAAAATTTTATTCAATTTAGTTGAAATTAACTTGATTTTATCTGATTAGGCATTCAAAAAATTATACTTGGAACAGTCAAATTTTGAGAAATTTGGGAGAGTCAAATTTTGAGAAATTTGGAAGATAGGGTACCTACCGATGTTAGTTGAATTCTCAA
Source organism: Andrena fulva (assembly GCA_946251845.1). NCBI lineage: Eukaryota > Metazoa > Arthropoda > Insecta > Hymenoptera > Andrenidae > Andrena > Andrena fulva. The sequence goes on along the minus strand of OX276333.1, from coordinate 14,670,883 downwards.
AAAAAATTATTTGTAGAATTAAAATTTAATTCGATTTAGTTGAAATTAACTTGATTTTATCTGATTAGGCATGCAAAAATATTATACTTGGAACAGTCAAATTTTGAGCTATTTGGACGAGTCAAATTTTGACAAATTTGGAAGATAGGGTACTTGCCGATTTTAGTCGAATTTTCAAAAAAATTTATTTGTAGTATTAAAATTTTATTCAATTTAGTTGAAATTAGCTTGATTTTATCTGATTATGCAAACAAAAAAGTTATACTTGGAACAGTCAAATTTTGAGAAATTTGGAAGAGTCAAATTTTGAGAAATTTGGAAGATAGGGTACTTACCGATTTTAGTCGAATTCTCAAAAAATGTTATTTGTAGAATTAAAATTTTATTCAATTTAGTTGAAATTAACTTGATTTTATATGATTAGGCATACAAAAATATTATACTTGGAACAGTCAAATTTTGAGATATTTGGAAGATAGGGTACTTACCGATTTTAGTCGATTTCTCAAAAAAATTTATTTGTAGAATTAAAATTTTATTCAATTTAGTTGAAATTAACTTGATTTTATCTGAATAGGCATACAAAAATATTATACTTTGAACAGTCAAATTTGGAGATATTTGGAAGGTAGGGTACTTACCGATTTTAGTCGAATTCTCAAAAAAATTTATTTGTAGAATTAAAATTTAATTCGATTTAGTTGAAATTAACTTGATTTTATCTGATTATGCAAACAAAAAAGTTATACTTGGAACAGTCAAATTTTGAGAAATTTGGAAGAGTCAAAGTTTGAGAAATTTGGAAGATAGGGTACTTACCGATGTTAGTTGAATTCTCAAAAAATGTTATTTGTAGAATTAAAATTTTATTCAATTTAGTTGAAATTAACTTGATTTTATCTGAATAGGCATACAAAAATATTATACTTTGAACAGTCAAATTTGGAGATATTTGGAAGGTAGGGTACTTACCGATTTTAGTCGAATTCTCAAAAAAATTTATTTGTAGAATTAAAATTTTATTCAATTTAGTTGAATTTAACTTGATTTTATCTGATTAGGCATGCAAAAATATTATACTTGGAACAGTCAAATTTTGAGCTATTTGGACGAGTCAAATTTTGACAAATTTGGAAGATAGGGTACTTACCGATTTTAGTCGAATTCTCAAAAAATGTTATTTGTAGAATTAAAATTTTATTCAATTTAGTTGAAATTAACTTGATTTTATATGATTAGGCATACAAAAATATTATACTTGGAACAGTCAAATTTTGAGAAATTTGGATGCGTCAAATTTTGAGAAATTTGGAAGATAGAGTACTTACCGATTTTAGTCGAATTCTCAAAAAAATTTATTTGTAGAATTAAAATTTAATTCGATTTAGTTGAAATTAACTTGATTTTATCTGATTATGCAAACAAAAAAGTTATACTTGGAACAGTCAAATTTTGAGAAATTTGGGAGTGTCAAATTTTGAGAAATTTGGTAGATAGGGTACTTACTGATGTTAGTTGAATTCTCAAAAAATTTTATTTGTAGAATTAAAATTTTATTCAATTTGGTTGAAATTAACTTGATTTTATCTGATTATGCAAACAAAAAAGTTATACTTGGAACAGTCAAATTTTGAGAAATTTGGGAGTGTCAAATTTTGAGAAATTTGGAAGATAGGGTACTTACCGATTTTAGTCGAATTCTCAAAAAATGTTATTTGTAGAATTAAAATTTTATTCAATTTAGTTGAAATTAACTTGATTTTATCTGATTAGGCATACAAAAATATTATACTTGGAACAGTCAAATTTTGAGATATTTGGAAGATAGGGTACTTACCGATGTTTGTAAATTCCTCAAAAAAATTTATTTGTAGAATTAAAATTTTATTCAATTTAGTTGAAATTAACTTGATTTTATCTGATTATGCAAACAAAAAAATTATACTTGGAACTGTCAAATTTTGAGAAATTTGGATGTGTCCAATTTTGAGAAATTTGGTAGATAGGGTACTTACTGATGTTAGTTGAATTCTCAAAAAATTTTATTTGTAGAATTAAAATTTTATTCAATTTAGTTGAAACTAACTTGATTTTATCTGATTATGCAAACAAAAAAGTTATACTTGGAACAGTCAAATTTTGAGAAATTTGGAAGAGTCAAATTTTGAGAAATTTGGAAGATAGGGTACTTACCGATTTTAGTCGAATTCTCAAAAAATGTTATTTGTAGAATTAAAATTTTATTCAATTTAGTTGAAATTAACTTGATTTTATCTGATTATGCAAACAAAAAAATTATACTCGGAACTCTCAAATTTTGAGAAATTTGGATGCGTCAAATTTTGAGAAATTTGGAAGATAGAGTACTTACCGATTTTAGTCGAATTCTCAAAAAAATTATTTGTAGAATTAAAATTTAATTCGATTTAGTTGGAATTAACTTGATTTTATCTGATTATGCAAACAAAAAAGTTATACTTGGAACAGTCAAATTATGACATATTTGGAAGATAGGGTACTTACCGATTTTAGTCGAATTCTCAAAAAAATTTATTTGTTGAATTAAAATTTTATTCAATTTCGTTGAAATTAACTTGATTTTATCTGATTATGCAAAGAAAAAAATTATACTTGGAACAGTCAAATTTTGAGAAATTTGGATGCGTCAAATTTTGAGAAATTTGGAAGATAGGGTACTTACCGATTTTAGTCGAATTCTCAAAAAATGTTATTTGTAGAATTAAAATTTTATTCAATTTGGTTGAAATTAACTTGATTCTATCTGATTAGGCATACAAAAATATTATACTTGGAACAGTCAAATTTTGAGATATTTGGACGAGTCAAATTTTGAGATATTTGGACGAGTCAAATTTTGAGAAAATTGGAAGGTAGGGTACTTACCGATTTTATTCGAATTCTCAAAAAATTTTATTTGTAGAATTAAAATGTAATTCAATTTAGTTGAAAATACCTTTATATTATCTGATTATGCAAACATAAAAATTATACTTGGAACAGTCAAATTTTGAGAAATTTAGAAGATAGGGTACTTACCGATTATAGTCGAATTCTCAAAAAATGTTATTTGTAGAATTAAAATTTTATTCAATTTAGTTGAAATTAACTTGATTTTATCTGATTAGGCACACAAAAATAATATACTTAGAAGAGTCAAATTTTGAGAAATTTGGAAGATAGGGTACTTACCGATTTTAGTCGAATTCTCAAAAAATGTTATTTGTAGAATTAAAATTTTATTCAATTTAGTTGAAATTAACTTGATTTTATCTGATTAGGCATACAAAAATATTATACTTGGAACAGTCAAATTTTGAGATATTTGGACGAGTCAAATTTTGAGATATTTGGACGAGTCAAATTTTGAGAAAATTGGAAGGTAGGGTACTTACAGATTTTATTCGAATTCTCAAAAAATTTTATTTGTAGAATTAAAATGTAATTCAATTTAGTTGAAATTAACTTTATATTATCTGATTATGCAAACAAAAAAATTATACTTGGAACAGTTAAATTTTGAGTAATTTAGAAGAGTCAAATTTTGAGAAATTTGGAAAATAGGATACTTACCGATGTTAGTTGAATTATCAAAAAATGTTATTTGTAGAATTACAATTTTATTCAATTTAGTTGAAATTAACTTGAATTTATCTGATTAGGCATACAAAAATATTATACTTGGAACAGTCAAATTTTGAGATATTTGGAAGATAGGGTACTTACCGATTTTAGTCGAATTCCCAAAAAAATTTATTTGTTAAATTAAAATTTTATTCAATTTCGTTGAAATTAACTTGATTTTATCTGATTATGCAAAGAAAAAAATTATACTTGGAACAGTCAAATTTTGAGAAATTTGGATGCGTCAAATTTTGAGAAATTTGGAAGATAGGGTACTTACCGATTTTAGTCGAATTCTCAAAAAATGTTATTTGTAGAATTAAAATTTTATTCAATTTAGTTGAAATTAACTTGATTTTATCTGATTAGGCATACAAAAATATTATACTTGGAACAGTCAAATTTTGAGATACTTGGAAGATAGGGTACTTACCGATTTTAGTCGAATTCTCAAAAAATGTTATTTGTAGAATTAAAATTTTATTCAATTTGGTTGAAATTAACTTGATTTTATCTGATTAGGCATACAAAAATATTATACTTGGAACAGTCAAATTTTGAGAAATTTGGACCAGTCAAATTTTGAGAAATTTGGAAGATAGGGTACTTACCGATTTTAGTCGAATTCTGAAAAAATTTTATTTGTAGAATTAAAATTTAATTCAATTTAGTTGAAATTAACTTGATATTATCAGATTATGCAAACAAAAAAATTATACCTGGAACAGTGAAATTTTGAGAAATTTGGAATAGCCAAATTTTGAAAAATTTGGAAGATAGAGTACTTACCGATTTTAGTCGATTCGTCTAACTTGATTTTATCTGATTAGGCATACAAAAATATTTTACTTGGAACAGTCAAATTTTGAGAAATTTGGAAGATAGGGTACTTACCGATTTTAGTCGAATTCTCAAAAAATGTTATTTGTAGAATTAAAATTTTATTCAATTTGGTTGAAATTAACTTGATTCTATCTGATTAGGCATACAAAAATATTATACTTGGAACAGTCAAATTTTGAGATATTTGGACGAGTCAAATTTTGAGATATTTGGACGAGTCAAATTTTGAGAAAATTGGAAGGTAGGGTACTTACCGATTTTATTCGAATTCTCAAAAAATTTTATTTGTAGAATTAAAATGTAATTCAATTTAGTTGAAAATACCTTTATATTATCTGATTATGCAAACATAAAAATTATACTTGGAACAGTCAAATTTTGAGAAATTTAGAAGATAGGGTACTTACCGATTATAGTCGAATTCTCAAAAAATGTTATTTGTAGAATTAAAATTTTATTCAATTTAGTTGAAATTAACTTGATTTTATCTGATTAGGCACACAAAAATAATATACTTAGAAGAGTCAAATTTTGAGAAATTTGGATGAGTCAAATTTTGAGAAATTTGGAAGATAGGGTACTTACCGATTTTAGTCAATTTCTCAAAAAAATTTATTTGTAGAATTAAAATTTTATTCAATTTAGTTGAAATTAACTTGATTTTATCTGATTATGCAAACAAAAAAATTATACTCGGAACTATCAAATTTTGAGAAATTTGGATGTGTCCAATTTTGAGAAATTTGGAAGATAGGGTACTTACCGATGTTAGTTGAATTCTCAAAAAAATTATTTGTAGAATTAAAATTTAATTCGATTTAGTTGAAATTAACTTGATTTTATCTGATTATGCACACAAAAAAGTTATACTTGGAACAGTCAAATTTTGAGAAATTTGGAAGGGTCAAATTTTGAGAAATTTGTAAGATAGGGTACTTACCGATTTTAGTCAATTTCTCAAAAAAATTTATTTGTAGAATTAAAATTTTATTCAATTTAGTTGAAATTAACTTGATTTTATCTGATTAGGCACACAAAAATAATATACTTAGAAGAGTCAAATTTTAAGAAATTTGGATGCGTCAAATTTTGAGAAATTTGGAAGATAGGGTACTTACCGATTTTAGTCGAATTCTCAAAAAATGTTATTTGTAGAATTAAAATTTTATTCAATTTGGTTGAAATTAACTTGATTCTATCTGATTAGGCATACAAAAATATTATACTTGGAACAGTCAAATTTTGAGAAATTTAGAAGAGTCAAATTTTGAGAAATTTGGAAAATAGGATACTTACCGATGTTAGTTGAATTATCAAAAAATGTTATTTGTAGAATTACAATTTTATTCAATTTAGTTGAAATTAACTTGAATTTATCTGATTAGGCATACAAAAATATTATACTTGGAACAGTCAAATTTTGAGATATTTGGAAGATAGGGTACTTACCGATTTTAGTCGAATTCTCAAAAAAAATTATTTGTAGAATTAAAATTTAATTCGATTTAGTTGAAATTAACTTGATTTTATCTGATTATGCAAACAAAAAAGTTATACTTGGAACAGTCAAATTTTGAGAAATTTGGAAGAGTCAAAGTTTGAGAAATTTGGAAGATAGGGTACTTACCGATGTTAGTTGAATTCTCAAAAAATGTTATTTGTAGAATTAAAATTTTATTCAATTTAGTTGAAATTAACTTGATTTTATCTGAATAGGCATACAAAAATATTATACTTTGAACAGTCAAATTTGGAGATATTTGGAAGGTAGGGTACTTACCGATTTTAGTCGAATTCTCAAAAAAATTTATTTGTAGAATTAAAATTTTATTCAATTTAGTTGAATTTAACTTGATTTTATCTGATTAGGCATGCAAAAATATTATACTTGGAACAGTCAAATTTTGAGCTATTTGGACGAGTCAAATTTTGACAAATTTGGAAGATAGGGTACTTGCCGATTTTAGTCGAATTTTCAAAAAAATTTATTTGTAGTATTAAAATTTTATTCAATTTAGTTGAAATTAGCTTGATTTTATCTGATTATGCAAACAAAAAAGTTATACTTGGAACAGTCAAATTTTGAGAAATTTGGAAGAGTCAAATTTTGAGAAATTTGGAAGATAGGGTACTTACCGATTTTAGTCGAATTCTCAAAAAATGTTATTTGTAGAATTAAAATTTTATTCAATTTAGTTGAAATTAACTTGATTTTATATGATTAGGCATACAAAAATATTATACTTGGAACAGTCAAATTTTGAGATATTTGGAAGATAGGGTACTTACCGATTTTAGTCGATTTCTCAAAAAAATTTATTTGTAGAATTAAAATTTTATTCAATTTAGTTGAAATTAACTTGATTTTATCTGAATAGGCATACAAAAATATTATACTTTGAACAGTCAAATTTGGAGATATTTGGAAGGTAGGGTACTTACCGATTTTAGTCGAATTCTCAAAAAAATTTATTTGTAGAATTAAAATTTAATTCGATTTAGTTGAAATTAACTTGATTTTATCTGATTATGCAAACAAAAAAGTTATACTTGGAACAGTCAAATTTTGAGAAATTTGGAAGAGTCAAAGTTTGAGAAATTTGGAAGATAGGGTACTTACCGATGTTAGTTGAATTCTCAAAAAATGTTATTTGTAGAATTAAAATTTTATTCAATTTAGTTGAAATTAACTTGATTTTATCTGAATAGGCATACAAAAATATTATACTTTGAACAGTCAAATTTGGAGATATTTGGAAGGTAGGGTACTTACCGATTTTAGTCGAATTCTCAAAAAAATTTATTTGTAGAATTAAAATTTTATTCAATTTAGTTGAATTTAACTTGATTTTATCTGATTAGGCATTCAAAAATATTATACTTGGAACAGTCAAATTTTGAGCAATTTGGACGAGTCAAATTTTGACAAATTTGGAAGACAGGGTACTTACCGATTTTAGTCGAATTCTCAAAAAATGTTATTTGTAGAATTAAAATTTTATTCAATTTAGTTGAAATTAACTTGATTTTATCTGATTATGCCAACAAAAAAATTATACTTGGAACAGTCAAATTTTGAGAAATTTGGATGCGTCAAATTTTGAGAAATTTGGAAGATAGAGTACTTACCGATTTTAGTCGAATTCTCAAAAAAATTTATTTGTAGAATTAAAATTTAATTCGATTTAGTTGAAATTAACTTGATTTTATCTGATTATGCAAACAAAAAAGTTATACTTGGAACAGTCAAATTTTGAGAAATTTGGGAGTGTCAAATTTTGAGAAATTTGGTAGATAGGGTACTTACTGATGTTAGTTGAATTCTCAAAAAATTTTATTTGTAGAATTAAAATTTTATTCAATTTGGTTGAAATTAACTTGATTTTATCTGATTATGCAAACAAAAAAGTTATACTTGGAACAGTCAAATTTTGAGAAATTTGGGAGTGTCAAATTTTGAGAAATTTGGAAGATAGGGTACATACCGATTTTAGTCGAATTCTCAAAAAATGTTATTTGTAGAATTAAAATTTTATTCAATTTAGTTGAAATTAACTTGATTTTATCTGATTAGGCATACAAAAATATTATACTTGGAACAGTCAAATTTTGAGATATTTGGAAGATAGGGTACTTACCGATGTTTGTAAATTCCTCAAAAAAATTTATTTGTAGAATTAAAATTTTATTCAATTTAGTTGAAATTAACTTGATTTTATCTGATTATGCAAACAAAAAAATTATACTTGGAACTGTCAAATTTTGAGAAATTTGGATGTGTCCAATTTTGAGAAATTTGGTAGATAGGGTACTTACTGATGTTAGTTGAATTCTCAAAAAATTTTATTTGTAGAATTAAAATTTTATTCAATTTAGTTGAAACTAACTTGATTTTATCTGATTATGCAAACAAAAAAGTTATACTTGGAACAGTCAAATTTTGAGAAATTTGGAAGAGTCAAATTTTGAGAAATTTGGAAGATAGGGTACTTACCGATTTTAGTCGAATTCTCAAAAAATGTTATTTGTAGAATTAAAATTTTATTCAATTTAGTTGAAATTAACTTGATTTTATCTGATTATGCAAACAAAAAAATTATACTCGGAACTCTCAAATTTTGAGAAATTTGGATGCGTCAAATTTTGAGAAATTTGGAAGATAGAGTACTTACCGATTTTAGTCGAATTCTCAAAAAAATTATTTGTAGAATTAAAATTTAATTCGATTTAGTTGGAATTAACTTGATTTTATCTGATTATGCAAACAAAAAAGTTATACTTGGAACAGTCAAATTATGACATATTTGGAAGATAGGGTACTTACCGATTTTAGTCGAATTCTCAAAAAAATTTATTTGTTGAATTAAAATTTTATTCAATTTCGTTGAAATTAACTTGATTTTATCTGATTATGCAAAGAAAAAAATTATACTTGGAACAGTCAAATTTTGAGAAATTTGGATGCGTCAAATTTTGAGAAATTTGGAAGATAGGGTACTTACCGATTTTAGTCGAATTCTCAAAAAATGTTATTTGTAGAATTAAAATTTTATTCAATTTGGTTGAAATTAACTTGATTCTATCTGATTAGGCATACAAAAATATTATACTTGGAACAGTCAAATTTTGAGATATTTGGACGAGTCAAATTTTGAGATATTTGGACGAGTCAAATTTTGAGAAAATTGGAAGGTAGGGTACTTACCGATTTTAGTCGAATTCTCAAAAAAATTTATTTGTAGAATTAAAATTTTATTCAATTTAGTTGAATTTAACTTGATTTTATCTGATTAGGCATTCAAAAATATTATACTTGGAACAGTCAAATTTTGAGAAATTTAGAAGATAGGGTACTTACCGATTATAGTCGAATTCTCAAAAAATGTTATTTGTAGAATTAAAATTTTATTCAATTTAGTTGAAATTAACTTGATTTTATCTGATTAGGCACACAAAAATAATATACTTAGAAGAGTCAAATTTTGAGAAATTTGGAAGATAGGGTACTTACCGATTTTAGTCGAATTCTCAAAAAATGTTATTTGTAGAATTAAAATTTTATTCAATTTAGTTGAAATTAACTTGATTTTATCTGATTAGGCATACAAAAATATTATACTTGGAACAGTCAAATTTTGAGATATTTGGACGAGTCAAATTTTGAGATATTTGGACGAGTCAAATTTTGAGAAAATTGGAAGGTAGGGTACTTACAGATTTTATTCGAATTCTCAAAAAATTTTATTTGTAGAATTAAAATGTAATTCAATTTAGTTGAAATTAACTTTATATTATCTGATTATGCAAACAAAAAAATTATACTTGGAACAGTTAAATTTTGAGTAATTTAGAAGAGTCAAATTTTGAGAAATTTGGAAAATAGGATACTTACCGATGTTAGTTGAATTATCAAAAAATGTTATTTGTAGAATTACAATTTTATTCAATTTAGTTGAAATTAACTTGAATTTATCTGATTAGGCATACAAAAATATTATACTTGGAACAGTCAAATTTTGAGATATTTGGAAGATAGGGTACTTACCGATTTTAGTCGAATTCTCAAAAAAATTTATTTGTTAAATTAAAATTTTATTCAATTTCGTTGAAATTAACTTGATTTTATCTGATTATGCAAAGAAAAAAATTATACTTGGAACAGTCAAATTTTGAGAAATTTGGATGCGTCAAATTTTGAGAAATTTGGAAGATAGGGTACTTACCGATTTTAGTCGAATTCTCAAAAAATGTTATTTGTAGAATTAAAATTTTATTCAATTTAGTTGAAATTAACTTGATTTTATCTGATTAGGCATACAAAAATATTATACTTGGAACAGTCAAATTTTGAGATACTTGGAAGATAGGGTACTTACCGATTTTAGTCGAATTCTCAAAAAATGTTATTTGTAGAATTAAAATTTTATTCAATTTGGTTGAAATTAACTTGATTTTATCTGATTAGGCATACAAAAATATTATACTTGGAACAGTCAAATTTTGAGAAATTTGGACCAGTCAAATTTTGAGAAATTTGGAAGATAGGGTACTTACCGATTTTAGTCGAATTCTGAAAAAATTTTATTTGTAGAATTAAAATTTAATTCAATTTAGTTGAAATTAACTTGATATTATCAGATTATGCAAACAAAAAAATTATACCTGGAACAGTGAAATTTTGAGAAATTTGGAATAGCCAAATTTTGAAAAATTTGGAAGATAGAGTACTTACCGATTTTAGTCGATTCGTCTAACTTGATTTTATCTGATTAGGCATACAAAAATATTTTACTTGGAACAGTCAAATTTTGAGATATTTGGAAGATAGGGTACTTACCGATTTTAGTCGAATTCTCAAAAAAATTTATTTGTTAAATTAAAATTTTATTCAATTTCGTTGAAATTAACTTGATTTTATCTGATTATGCAAAGAAAAAAATTATACTTGGAACAGTCAAATTTTGAGAAATTTGGATGCGTCAAATTTTGAGAAATTTGGAAGATAGGGTACTTACCGATTTTAGTCGAATTCTCAAAAAATGTTATTTGTAGAATTAAAATTTTATTCAATTTGGTTGAAATTAACTTGATTCTATCTGATTAGGCATACAAAAATATTATACTTGGAACAGTCAAATTTTGAGATATTTGGACGAGTCAAATTTTGAGATATTTGGACGAGTCAAATTTTGAGAAAATTGGAAGGTAGGGTACTTACCGATTTTATTCGAATTCTCAAAAAATTTTATTTGTAGAATTAAAATGTAATTCAATTTAGTTGAAAATACCTTTATATTATCTGATTATGCAAACATAAAAATTATACTTGGAACAGTCAAATTTTGAGAAATTTAGAAGATAGGGTACTTACCGATTATAGTCGAATTCTCAAAAAATGTTATTTGTAGAATTAAAATTTTATTCAATTTAGTTGAAATTAACTTGATTTTATCTGATTAGGCACACAAAAATAATATACTTAGAAGAGTCAAATTTTGAGAAATTTGGATGAGTCAAATTTTGAGAAATTTGGAAGATAGGGTACTTACCGATTTTAGTCAATTTCTCAAAAAAATTTATTTGTAGAATTAAAATTTTATTCAATTTAGTTGAAATTAACTTGATTTTATCTGATTATGCAAACAAAAAAATTATACTCGGAACTATCAAATTTTGAGAAATTTGGATGTGTCCAATTTTGAGAAATTTGGAAGATAGGGTACTTACCGATGTTAGTTGAATTCTCAAAAAAATTATTTGTAGAATTAAAATTTAATTCGATTTAGTTGAAATTAACTTGATTTTATCTGATTATGCACACAAAAAAGTTATACTTGGAACAGTCAAATTTTGAGAAATTTGGAAGGGTCAAATTTTGAGAAATTTGTAAGATAGGGTACTTACCGATTTTAGTCAATTTCTCAAAAAAATTTATTTGTAGAATTAAAATTTTATTCAATTTAGTTGAAATTAACTTGATTTTATCTGATTAGGCACACAAAAATAATATACTTAGAAGAGTCAAATTTTAAGAAATTTGGATGCGTCAAATTTTGAGAAATTTGGAAGATAGGGTACTTACCGATTTTAGTCGAATTCTCAAAAAATGTTATTTGTAGAATTAAAATTTTATTCAATTTGGTTGAAATTAACTTGATTCTATCTGATTAGGCATACAAAAATATTATACTTGGAACAGTCAAATTTTGAGAAATTTAGAAGAGTCAAATTTTGAGAAATTTGGAAAATAGGATACTTACCGATGTTAGTTGAATTATCAAAAAATGTTATTTGTAGAATTACAATTTTATTCAATTTAGTTGAAATTAACTTGAATTTATCTGATTAGGCATACAAAAATATTATACTTGGAACAGTCAAATTTTGAGATATTTGGAAGATAGGGTACTTACCGATTTTAGTCGAATTCTCAAAAAAAATTATTTGTTGAATTAAAATTTTATTCAATTTCGTTGAAATTGACTTGATTTTATCTGATTATGCACAGAAAAAAATTATACATGGAAGAGTCAAATTTTGAGAAATTTGGAAGATAGGGTACTTACCGATTTTAGTCGAATTCTCAAAAAATGTTATTTGTAGAATTAAAATTTTATTCAATTTAGTTGAAATTAACTTGATTTTATCTGATTAGGCATACAAAAATATTATACTTGGAACAGTCAAATTTTGAGATACTTGGAAGATAGGGTACTTACCGATTTTAGTCGAATTCTCAAAAAATGTTATTTGTAGAATTAAAATTTTATTCAATTTGGTTGAAATTAACTTGATTTTATCTGATTAGGCATACAAAAATATTATACTTGGAACAGTCAAATTTTGAGAAATTTGGACCAGTCAAATTTTGAGAAATTTGGAAGATAGGGTACTTACCGATTTTAGTCGAATTCTGAAAAAATTTTATTTGTAGAATTAAAATTTAATTCAATTTAGTTGAAATTAACTTGATATTATCAGATTATGCAAACAAAAAAATTATACCTGGAACAGTGAAATTTTGAGAAATTTGGAATAGCCAAATTTTGAAAAATTTGGAAGATAGAGTACTTACCGATTTTAGTCGATTCGTCTAACTTGATTTTATCTGATTAGGCATACAAAAATATTTTACTTGGAACAGTCAAATTTTGAGATATTTGGAAGATAGGGTACTTACCGATTTTAGTCGAATTCTCAAAAAAATTTATTTGTTAAATTAAAATTTTATTCAATTTCGTTGAAATTAACTTGATTTTATCTGATTATGCAAAGAAAAAAATTATACTTGGAACAGTCAAATTTTGAGAAATTTGGATGCGTCAAATTTTGAGAAATTTGGAAGATAGGGTACTTACCGATTTTAGTCGAATTCTCAAAAAATGTTATTTGTAGAATTAAAATTTTATTCAATTTGGTTGAAATTAACTTGATTCTATCTGATTAGGCATACAAAAATATTATACTTGGAACAGTCAAATTTTGAGATATTTGGACGAGTCAAATTTTGAGATATTTGGACGAGTCAAATTTTGAGAAAATTGGAAGGTAGGGTACTTACCGATTTTATTCGAATTCTCAAAAAATTTTATTTGTAGAATTAAAATGTAATTCAATTTAGTTGAAAATACCTTTATATTATCTGATTATGCAAACAAAAAAATTATACTTGGAACAGTCAAATTTTGAGAAATTTAGAAGATAGGGTACTTACCGATTATAGTCGAATTCTCAAAAAATGTTATTTGTAGAATTAAAATTTTATTCAATTTAGTTGAAATTAACTTGATTTTATCTGATTATGCAAAGAAAAAAATTATACTTGGAACAGTCAAATTTTGAGAAATTTGGATGCGTCAAATTTTGGAGAAATTTGGAAGATAGGGTACTTACCGATTTTAGTCGAATTCTCAAAAAATGTTATTTGTAGAATTAAAATTTTATTCAATTTGGTTGAAATTAACTTGATTCTATCTGATTAGGCATACAAAAATATTATACTTGGAACAGTCAAATTTTGAGATATTTGGACGAGTCAAATTTTGAGATATTTGGACGAGTCAAATTTTGAGAAAATTGGAAGGTAGGGTACTTACAGATTTTATTCGAATTCTCAAAAAATTTTATTTGTAGAATTAAAATGTAATTCAATTTAGTTGAAATTAACTTTATATTATCTGATTATGCAAACAAAAAAATTATACTTGGAACAGTCAAATTTTGAGAAATTTAGAAGAGTCAAATTTTGAGAAATTTGGAAAATAGGATACTTACCGATGTTAGTTGAATTCTCAAAAAATGTTATTTGTAGAATTACAATTTTATTCAATTTAGTTGAAATTAACTTGAATTTATCTGATTAGGCATACAAAAATATTATACTTGGAACAGTCAAATTTTGAGATATTTGGAAGATAGGGTACTTACCGATTTTAGTCGAATTCTCAAAAAAATTTATTTGTTGAATTAAAATTTTATTCAATTTCGTTGAAATTGACTTGATTTTATCTGATTATGCACAGAAAAAAATTATACTTGGAAGAGTCAAATTTTGAGAAATTTGGAAGATAGGGTACTTACCGATTTTAGTCGATTCGTCTAACTTGATTTTATCTGATTAGGCATACAAAAATATTATACTTGGAACAGTCAAATTTTGAGATATTTGGAAGATAGGGTACTTACCGATTTTAGTCGAATTCCCAAAAAAATTTATTTGTTGAATTAAAATTTTATTCAATTTCGTTGAAATTAACTTGATTTTATCTGATTATGCAAAGAAAAAAATTATACTTGGAACAGTCAAATTTTGAGAAATTTGGATGCGTCAAATTTTGAGAAATTTGGAAGATAGGGTACTTACCGATTTTAGTCGAATTCTCAAAAAATGTTATTTGTAGAATTAAAATTTTATTCAATTTGGTTGAAATTAACTTGATTCTATCTGATTAGGCATACAAAAATATTATACTTGGAACAGTCAAATTTTGAGATATTTGGACGAGTCAAATTTTGAGATATTTGGACGAGTCAAATTTTGAGAAAATTGGAAGGTAGGGTACTTACCGATTTTATTCGAATTCTCAAAAAATTTTATTTGTAGAATTAAAATGTAATTCAATTTAGTTGAAAATACCTTTATATTATCTGATTATGCAAACAAAAAAATTATACTTGGAAAAGTCAAATTTTGAGAAATTTAGAAGATAGGGTACTTACCGATTATAGTCGAATTCTCAAAAAATGTTATTTGTAGAATTAAAATTTTATTCAATTTAGTTGAAATTAACTTGATTTTATCTGATTAGGCACACAAAAATAATATACTTAGAAGAGTCAAATTTTGAGAAATTTGGATGAGTCAAATTTTGAGAAATTTGGAAGATAGGGTACTTACCGATTTTAGTCAATTTCTCAAAAAAATTTATTTGTAGAATTAAAATTTTATTCAATTTAGTTGAAATTAACTTGATTTTATCTGATTATGCAAACAAAAAAATTATCCTCGGAACTATCAAATTTTGAGAAATTTGGATGTGTCCAATTTTGAGAAATTTGGAAGATAGGGTACTTACCGATGTTAGTTGAATTCTCAAAAAAATTATTTGTAGAATTAAAATTTAATTCGATTTAGTTGAAATTAACTTGATTTTATCTGATTATGCAAACAAAAAAGTTATACTTGGAACAGTCAAATTTTGAGAAATTTGGAAGGGTCAAATTTTGAGAAATTTGTAAGATAGGGTACTTACCGATTTTAGTCAATTTCTCAAAAAAATTTATTTGTAGAATTAAAATTTTATTCAATTTAGTTGAAATTAACTTGATTTTATCTGATTAGGCACACAAAAATAATATACTTAGAAGAGTCAAATTTTAAGAAATTTGGATGCGTCAAATTTTTAGAAATTTGGAAGATAGGGTACTTACCGATTTTAGTCGAATTCTCAAAAAATGTTATTTGTAGAATTAAAATTTTATTCAATTTGGTTGAAATTAACTTGATTCTATCTGATTAGGCATACAAAAATATTATACTTGGAACAGTCAAATTTTGAGATATTTGGACGAGTCAAATTTTGAGATATTTGGACGAGTCAAATTTTGAGAAAATTGGAAGGTAGGGTACTTACAGATTTTATTCGAATTCTCAAAAAATTTTATTTGTAGAATTAAAATGTAATTCAATTTAGTTGAAATTAACTTTATATTATCTGATTATGCAAACAAAAAAATTATACTTGGAACAGTCAAATTTTGAGAAATTTGGATGCGTCAAATTTTGAGAAATTTGGAAGATAGAGTACTTACCGATTATAGTCGAATTCTCAAAAAATGTTATTTGTAGAATTAAAATTTTATTCAATTTAGTTGAAATTAACTTGATTTTATCTGATTAGGCATACAAAAATATTATACTTGGAACAGTCAAATTTTGAGATACTTGGAAGATAGGGTACTTACCGATTTTAGTCGAATTCTCAAAAAATGTTATTTGTAGAATTAAAATTTTATTCAATTTGGTTGAAATTAACTTGATTTTATCTGATTAGGCATACAAAAATATTATACTTGGAACAGTCAAATTTTGAGAAATTTGGACCAGTCAAATTTTGAGAAATTTGGAAGATAGGGTACTTACCGATTTTAGTCGAATTCTGAAAAAATTTTATTTGTAGAATTAAAATTTAATTCAATTTAGTTGAAATTAACTTGATATTATCAGATTATGCAAACGAAAAAATTATACCTGGAACAGTGAAATTTTGAGAAATTTGGAATAGCCAAATTTTGAAAAATTTGGAAGATAGAGTACTTACCGATTTTAGTCGATTCGTCTAACTTGATTTTATCTGATTAGGCATACAAAAATATTATACTTGGAACAGTCAAATTTTGAGATATTTGGAAGATAGGGTACTTACCGATGTTAGTTGAATTCTCAAAAAATGTTATTTGTAGAATTACAATTTTATTCAATTTAGTTGAAATTAACTTGATATTATCAGATTATGCAAACAAAAAAATTATACCTGGAACAGTGAAATTTTGAGAAATTTGGAAGATAGGGTACTTACCGATTATAGTCGAATTCTCAAAAAATGTTATTTGTAGAATTAAAATTTTATTCAATTTAGTTGAAATTAACTTGATTTTATCTGATTAGGCACACAAAAATAATATACTTAGAAGAGTCAAATTTTGAGAAATTTGGATGAGTCAAATTTTGAGAAATTTGGATGAGTCAAATTTTGAGAAATTTGGAAGATAGAGTACCTACCGATTTTAGTCGAATTCTCAAAAAAATTTATTTGTAGAATTAAAATTTAATTCGATTTAGTTGAAATTAACTTGATTTTATCTGATTATGCAAACAAAAAAATTATACTTGGAACTGTCAAATTTTGAGAAATTTGGATGTGTCCAATTTTGAGAAATTTGGAAGATAGGGTACTTACCGATGTT
Organism: Andrena fulva; assembly: GCA_946251845.1. Classification (NCBI taxonomy): domain Eukaryota; kingdom Metazoa; phylum Arthropoda; class Insecta; order Hymenoptera; family Andrenidae; genus Andrena; species Andrena fulva. The sequence continues at coordinate 14,653,432 of OX276333.1, read as the reverse complement.
AGTTGAATTCTCAAAAAAATTATTTGTAGAATTAAAATTTAATTCGATTTAGTTGAAATTAACTTGATTTTATCTGATTATGCCAACAAAAAAACTATACTTGGAACTGTCAAATTTTAAGAAATTTGGATGCGTCAAATTTTGAGAAATTTGGAAGATAGAGTACTTACCGATTTTAGTCGAATTCTCAAAAAATTTTATTTGTAGAATTAAAATTTAATTCGATTTAGTTGAAATTAACTTGATTTTATCTGATTATGCAAACAAAAAAGTTATACTTGGAACAGTCAAATTTTGAGAAATTTGGAAGATAGGGTACTTACCGATTTTAGTAAATTTCTCAAAAAAATTTATTTGTAGAATTAAAATTTTATTCAATTTAGTTGAAATTAACTTGATTTTATCTGATTAGGCATACAAAAATATTATACTTGGAACAGTCAAATTTTGAGATATTTGGAAGATAGGGTACTTGCCGATTTTAGTCGAATTCTCAAAAAATGTTATTTGTAGAATTAAAATTTTATTCAATTTGGTTGAAATTAACTTGATTTTATCTGATTAGGCATACAAAAATATTATACTTGGAACAGTCAAATTTTGAGAAATTTGGACCAGTCAAATTTTGAGAAATTTGGAAGATAGGGTACTTACCGATTTTAGTCGAATTCTGAAAAAATTTTATTTGTAGAATTAAAATTTTATTCAATTTAGTTGAAATTAACTTGATTTTATCTGATTATGCCAACAAAAAAATTATACTTGGAACAGTCAAATTTTGAGAAATTTGGGAGAGTCAAATTTTGAGAAATTTGGAAGATAGAGTACTTACCGATTTTAGTCGATTCCTCTATCTTGATTTTATCTGATTAGGCATACAAAAATATTATACTTGGAACAGTTAAATTTTGAGATATTTGGAAGATAGGGTACTTACCGATTTTAGTCGAATTCTGAAAAAATTTTATTTGTAGAATTAAAATTTAAATCAATTTAGTTGAAATTAACTTGATATTATCAGATTATGCAAACAAAAAAATTATACCTGGAACAGTGAAATATTGAGAAATTTGGAAGATAGGGTACTTACCGATTATAGTCGAATTCTCAAAAAATGTTATTTGTAGAATTAAAATTTTATTCAATTTAGTTGAAATTAACTTGATTTTATCTGATTATGCAAACAAAAAAATTATACTCGGAACTCTCAAATTTTGAGAAATTTGGATGCGTCAAATTTTGAGAAATTTGGAAGATAGAGTACTTACCGATTTTAGTCGAATTCTCAAAAAAATTATTTGTAGAATTAAATTTTAATTCGATTTAGTTGAAATTAACTTGATTTTATCTGATTATGCAAACAAAAAAGTTATACTTGGAACAGTCAAATTTTGAGAAATTTGGAAGAGTCAAATTTTGAGAAATTTGGAAGATAGGGTACTTACCGATGTTAGTTGAATTCTCAAAAAATTTTATTTGTAGAATTAAAATTTTATTCAATTTAGTTGATATTAACTTGATTTTATCTTATTATGCACACAAAAATAATATACTTAGAAGAGTCAAATTTTGAGAAATTTGGATGAGTCAAATTTTGAGATATTTGGAAGATAGGGTACTTACCGATTTTAGTCAATTTCTCAAAAAAATTTATTTGTAGAATTAAAATTTTATTCAATTCAGTTGTAATTAACTTGATTTTATCTGATTATGCAAACAAAAAAATTATACTTGGAACTGTCAAATTTTGAGAAATTTGGAAGATAGGGTACTTACCGATGTTTGTCAATTCCTCAAAAAATTTATTTGTAGAATTAAAATTTTATTCAATTTAGTTGAAATTAACTTGATTTTATCTAATTATGCAAACAAAAAAATTATACTTGGAACTGTCAAATTTTGAGAAATTTGGATGTGTCCAATTTTGAGAAATTTGGTAGATAGGGTACTTACTGATGTTAGTTGAATTCTCAAAAAATTTTATTTGTAGAATTAAAATTTTATTCAATTTAGTTGAAACTAACTTGATTTTATCTGATTATGCAAACAAAAAAGTTATACTTGGAACAGTCAAATTTTGAGAAATTTGGAAGAGTCAAATTTTGAGAAAATTGGAAGATAGGGTACTTACCGATTATAGTCGAATTCTCAAAAAATGTTATTTGTAGAATTAAAATTTTATTCAATTTAGTTGAAATTAACTTGATTTTATCTGATTAGGCACACAAAAATAATATACTTAGAAGAGTCAAATTTTGAGAAATTTGGATGAGTCAAATTTTGAGAAATTTGGAAGATAGGGTACTTACCGATTTTAGTCAATTTCTCAAAAAAATTTATTTGTAGAATTAAAATTTTATTCAATTTAGTTGAAATTAACTTGATTTTATCTGATTATGCAAACAAAAAAATTATACTCGGAACTATCAAATTTTGAGAAATTTGGATGTGTCCAATTTTGAGAAATTTGGAAGATAGGGTACTTACCGATGTTAGTTGAATTCTCAAAAAAATTATTTGTAGAATTAAAATTTAATTCGATTTAGTTGAAATTAACTTGATTTTATCTGATTATGCAAACAAAAAAGTTATACTTGGAACAGTCAAATTTTGAGAAATTTGGAAGGGTCAAATTTTGAGAAATTTGTAAGATAGGGTACTTACCGATTTTAGTCAATTTCTCAAAAAAATTTATTTGTAGAATTAAAATTTTATTCAATTTAGTTGAAATTAACTTGATTTTATCTGATTAGGCACACAAAAATAATATACTTAGAAGAGTCAAATTTTAAGAAATTTGGATGCGTCAAATTTTGAGAAATTTGGAAGATAGGGTACTTACCGATTTTAGTCGAATTCTCAAAAAATGTTATTTGTAGAATTAAAATTTTATTCAATTTGGTTGAAATTAACTTGATTCTATCTGATTAGGCATACAAAAATATTATACTTGGAACAGTCAAATTTTGAGATATTTGGACGAGTCAAATTTTGAGATATTTGGACGAGTCAAATTTTGAGAAAATTGGAAGGTAGGGTACTTACAGATTTTATTCGAATTCTCAAAAAATTTTATTTGTAGAATTAAAATGTAATTCAATTTAGTTGAAATTAACTTTATATTATCTGATTATGCAAACAAAAAAATTATACTTGGAACAGTCAAATTTTGAGAAATTTGGATGCGTCAAATTTTGAGAAATTTGGAAGATAGAGTACTTACCGATTTTAGTCGATTCGTCTAACTTGATTTTATCTGATTAGGCATACAAAAATATTATACTTGGAACAGTCAAATTTTGAGATATTTGGAAGATAGGGTACTTACCGATGTTAGTTGAATTCTCAAAAAATGTTATTTGTAGAATTACAATTTTATTCAATTTAGTTGAAATTAACTTGATATTATCAGATTATGCAAACAAAAAAATTATACCTGGAACAGTGAAATTTTGAGAAATTTGGAAGATAGGGTACTTACCGATTATAGTCGAATTCTCAAAAAATGTTATTTGTAGAATTAAAATTTTATTCAATTTAGTTGAAATTAACTTGATTTTATCTGATTAGGCACACAAAAATAATATACTTAGAAGAGTCAAATTTTGAGAAATTTGGAAGATAGAGTACCTACCGATTTTAGTCGAATTCTCAAAAAATGTTATTTGTAGAATTAAAATTTTATTCAATTTAGTTGAAATTAACTTGAATTTATCTGATTAGGCATACAAAAATATTATACTTGGAACAGTCAAATTTTGAGATACTTGGAAGATAGGGTACTTACCGATTTTAGTCGAATTCTCAAAAAATGTTATTTGTAGAATTAAAATTTTATTCAATTTGGTTGAAATTAACTTGATTTTATCTGATTAGGCATACAAAAATATTATACTTGGAACAGTCAAATTTTGAGAAATTTGGACCAGTCAAATTTTGAGAAATTTGGAAGATAGGGTACTTACCGATTTTAGTCGAATTCTGAAAAAATTTTATTTGTAGAATTAAAATTTAATTCAATTTAGTTGAAATTAACTTGATATTATCAGATTATGCAAACAAAAAAATTATACCTGGAACAGTGAAATTTTGAGAAATTTGGAATAGCCAAATTTTGAAAAATTTGGAAGATAGAGTACTTACCGATTTTAGTCGATTCGTCTAACTTTATTTTATCTGATTAGGCATACAAAAATATTATACTTGGAACAGTCAAATTTTGAGATATTTGGAAGATAGGGTACTTACCGATGTTAGTTGAATTCTCAAAAAATGTTATTTGTAGAATTACAATTTTATTCAATTTAGTTGAAATTAACTTGATTTTATCTGATTATGCAAACAAAAAATTATACTTGTAACAGTCAAATTTTGAGAAATTTGGAAGATAGGGTACTTACCGATTTTAGTCGAATTCTCAAAAAATGTTATTTGTAGAATTAAAATTTTATTCAATTTAGTTGAAATTAAATTGATTTTATCTGCTTAGGCATACAAAAATATTATACTTGGAACAGTCAAATTTTGAGATACTTGGAAGATAGGGTACTTGCCGATTTTAGTCGAATTCTCAAAAAATGTTATTTGTAGAATTAAAATTTTATTCAATTTGGTTGAAATTAACTTGATTTTATCTGATTAGGCATACAAAAATATTATACTTGGAACAGTCAAATTTTGAGAAATTTGGACCAGTCAAATTTTGAGAAATTTGGAAGATAGGGTACTTACCGATTTTAGTCGAATTCTGAAAAAATTTTATTTGTAGAATTAAAATTTTATTCAATTTAGTTGAAATTAACTTGATTTTATCTGATTAGGCATACAAAAATATTATACTTGGAACAGTCAAATTTTGAGATACTTGGAAGATAGGGTACTTACCGATTTTAGTCGAATTCTCAAAAAATGTTATTTGTAGAATTAAAATTTTATTCAATTTGGTTGAAATTAACTTGATTTTATCTGATTAGGCATACAAAAATATTATACTTGGAACAGTCAAATTTTGAGAAATTTGGACCAGTCAAATTTTGAGAAATTTGGATGTGTCCAATTTTGAGAAATTTGGAAGATAGGGTACTTACCGATGTTAGTTGAATTCTCAAAAAAATTATTTGTAGAATTAAAATTTAATTCGATTTAGTTGAAATTAACTTGATTTTATCTGATTATGCCAACAAAAAAACTATACTTGGAACTGTCAAATTTTAAGAAATTTGGATGCGTCAAATTTTGAGAAATTTGGAAGATAGAGTACTTACCGATTTTAGTCGAATTCTCAAAAAATTTTATTTGTAGAATTAAAATTTAATTCGATTTAGTTGAAATTAACTTGATTTTATCTGATTATGCAAACAAAAAAGTTATACTTGGAACAGTCAAATTTTGAGAAATTTGGAAGATAGGGTACTTACCGATTTTAGTAAATTTCTCAAAAAAATTTATTTGTAGAATTAAAATTTTATTCAATTTAGTTGAAATTAACTTGATTTTATCTGATTAGGCATACAAAAATATTATACTTCGAACAGTCAAATTTTGAGATATTTGGAAGATAGGGTACTTACCGATGTTTGTCAATTCCTCAAAAAATTTATTTGTAGAATTAAAATTTTATTCAATTTAGTTGAAATTAACTTGATTTTATCTGATTATGCAAACAAAAAAATTATACTTGGAACTGTCAAATTTTGAGAAATTTGGATGTGTCCAATTTTGAGAAATTTGGTAGATAGGGTACTTACTGATGTTAGTTGAATTCTCAAAAAATTTTATTTGTAGAATTAAAATTTTATTCAATTTAGTTGAAACTAACTTGATTTTATCTGATTATGCAAACAAAAAAGTTATACTTGGAACAGTCAAATTTTGAGAAATTTGGAAGAGTCAAATTTTGAGAAAATTGGAAGATAGGGTACTTGCCGATTTTAGTCGAATTCTCAAAAAAATTTATTTGTAGAATTAAAATTTTATTCAATTTAGTTGAAATTAGCTTGATTTTATCTGATTATGCAAACAAAAAAGTTATACTTGGAACAGACAAATTTTGAGAAATTTGGAAGAGTCAAATTTTGAGAAAATTGGAAGATAGGGTACGTACCGATTTTAGTCGAATTCTCAAAAAATGTTATTTGTAGAATTAAAATTTTATTCAATTTAGTTGAAATTAACTTGATTTTATATGATTAGGCATACAAAAATATTATGCTTGGAACAGTCAAATTTTGAGATATTTGGAAGATAGGGTACTTACCGATTTTAGTCGATTTCTCAAAAAAATTTATTTGTAGAATTAAAATTTTATTCAATTTAGTTGAAATTAACTTGATTTTATCTGATTATGCAAACAAAAAATTATACTTGGAACAGTCAAATTTTGAGAAATTTGGAAGATAGGGTACTTACCGATTTTAGTCGAATTCTCAAAAAATGTTATTTGTAGAATTAAAATTTTATTCAATTTAGTTGAAATTAAATTGATTTTATCTGCTTAGGCATACAAAAATATTATACTTGGAACAGTCAAATTTTGAGATACTTGGAAGATAGGGTACTTGCCGATTTTAGTCGAATTCTCAAAAAATGTTATTTGTAGAATTAAAATTTTATTCAATTTGGTTGAAATTAACTTGATTTTATCTGATTAGGCATACAAAAATATTATACTTGGAACAGTCAAATTTTGAGAAATTTGGACCAGTCAAATTTTGAGAAATTTGGAAGATAGGGTACTTACCGATTTTAGTCGAATTCTGAAAAAATTTTATTTGTAGAATTAAAATTTTATTCAATTTAGTTGAAATTAACTTGATTTTATCTGATTATGCCAACAAAAAAATTATACTTGGAATAGTCAAATTTTGAGAAATTTGGGAGAGTCAAATTTTGAGAAATTTGGAAGATAGAGTACTTACCGATTTTAGTCGATTCCTCTATCTTGATTTTATCTGATTAGGCATACAAAAATATTATACTTGGAACAGTCAAATTTTGAGATATTTGGAAGATAGGGTACTTACCGATTTTAGTCGAATTCTGAAAAAATTTTATTTGTAGAATTAAAATTTAAATCAATTTAGTTGAAATTAACTTGATATTATCAGATTATGCAAACAAAAAAATTATACCTGGAACAGTGAAATATTGAGAAATTTGGAAGATAGGGTACTTACCGATTATAGTCGAATTCTCAAAAAATGTTATTTGTAGAATTAAAATTTTATTCAATTTAGTTGAAATTAACTTGATTTTATCTGATTATGCAAACAAAAAAATTATACTCGGAACTCTCAAATTTTGAGAAATTTGGATGCGTCAAATTTTGAGAAATTTGGAAGATAGAGTACTTACCGATTTTAGTCGAATTCTCAAAAAAATTATTTGTAGAATTAAATTTTAATTCGATTTAGTTGAAATTAACTTGATTTTATCTGATTATGCAAACAAAAAAGTTATACTTGGAACAGTCAAATTTTGAGAAATTTGGAAGAGTCAAATTTTGAGAAATTTGGAAGATAGGGTACTTACCGATGTTAGTTGAATTCTCAAAAAATTTTATTTGTAGAATTAAAATTTTATTCAATTTAGTTGATATTAACTTGATTTTATCTTATTATGCAAACAAAAAAATTATACTTGGAACTCTCAAATTTTGAGATATTTGGAAGATAGGGTACTTACCGATTTTAGTCGAATTCTCAAAAAAATTTATTTGTTGAATTAAAATTTTATTCAATTTCGTTGAAATTAACTTGATTTTATCTGATTATGCAAAGAAAAAAATTATACTTGGAAGAGTCAAATTTTGAGAAATTTGGAAGAGTCAAATTTTGAGAAATTTGGAAGAGTCAAATTATGAGAAATTTGGAAGATATGGTACTTACCGATGTTAGTTGAATTCTCAAAAAATGTTATTTGTAGAATTAAAATTTTATTCAATTTCGTTGAAATTAACTTGATTTTATCTGAATAGGCATACAAAAATATTATACTTTGAACAGTCAAATTTGGAGATATTTGGAAGATAGGGTACTTACCGATTTTAGTCGAATTCTCAAAAAAATTTATTTGTAGAAATAAAATTTTATTCAATTTAGTTGAAATTAACTTGATTTTATCTGATTATGCACAGAAAAAAATTATACTTGGAAGAGTCAAATTTTGAGAAATTTGGAAGATAGGGTACTTACCGATTTTAGTCGAATTCTCAAAAAATGTTATTTGTAGAATTAAAATTTTATTCAATTTAGTTGAAATTAACTTGATTTTATCTGATTAGGCATACAAAAATATTATACTTGGAACAGTCAAATTTTGAGATACTTGGAAGATAGGGTACTTACCGATTTTAGTCGAATTCTCAAAAAATGTTATTTGTAGAATTAAAATTTTATTCAATTTGGTTGAAATTAACTTGATTTTATCTGATTAGGCATACAAAAATATTATACTTGGAACAGTCAAATTTTGAGAAATTTGGACCAGTCAAATTTTGAGAAATTTGGAAGATAGGGTACTTACCGATTTTAGTCGAATTCTGAAAAAATTTTATTTGTAGAATTAAAATTTAATTCAATTTAGTTGAAATTAACTTGATATTATCAGATTATGCAAACAAAAAAATTATACCTGGAACAGTGAAATTTTGAGAAATTTGGAATAGCCAAATTTTGAAAAATTTGGAAGATGGAGTACTTACCGATTTTAGTCGATTCGTCTAACTTGATTTTATCTGATTAGGCATACAAAAATATTATACTTGGAACAGTCAAATTTTGAGAAATTTGGACCAGTCAAATTTTGAGAAATTTGGAAGATAGGGTACTTACCGATTTTAGTCGAATTCTGAAAAAATTTTATTTGTAGAATTAAAATTTTATTCAATTTAGTTGAAATTAACTTGATTTTATCTGATTATGCCAACAAAAAAATTATACTTGGAATAGTCAAATTTTGAGAAATTTGGGAGAGTCAAATTTTGAGAAATTTGGAAGATAGAGTACTTACCGATTTTAGTCGATTCCTCTATCTTGATTTTATCTGATTAGGCATACAAAAATATTATACTTGGAACAGTCAAATTTTGAGATATTTGGAAGATAGGGTACTTACCGATTTTAGTCGAATTCTGAAAAAATTTTATTTGTAGAATTAAAATTTAAATCAATTTAGTTGAAATTAACTTGATATTATCAGATTATGCAAACAAAAAAATTATACCTGGAACAGTGAAATATTGAGAAATTTGGAAGATAGGGTACTTACCGATTATAGTCGAATTCTCAAAAAATGTTATTTGTAGAATTAAAATTTTATTCAATTTAGTTGAAATTAACTTGATTTTATCTGATTATGCAAACAAAAAAATTATACTCGGAACTCTCAAATTTTGAGAAATTTGGATGCGTCAAATTTTGAGAAATTTGGAAGATAGAGTACTTACCGATTTTAGTCGAATTCTCAAAAAAATTATTTGTAGAATTAAATTTTAATTCGATTTAGTTGAAATTAACTTGATTTTATCTGATTATGCAAACAAAAAAGTTATACTTGGAACAGTCAAATTTTGAGAAATTTGGAAGAGTCAAATTTTGAGAAATTTGGAAGATAGGGTACTTACCGATGTTAGTTGAATTCTCAAAAAATTTTATTTGTAGAATTAAAATTTTATTCAATTTAGTTGATATTAACTTGATTTTATCTTATTATGCAAACAAAAAAATTATACTTGGAACTCTCAAATTTTGAGATATTTGGAAGATAGGGTACTTACCGATTTTAGTCGAATTCTCAAAAAAATTTATTTGTTGAATTAAAATTTTATTCAATTTCGTTGAAATTAACTTGATTTTATCTGATTATGCAAAGAAAAAAATTATACTTGGAAGAGTCAAATTTTGAGAAATTTGGAAGAGTCAAATTTTGAGAAATTTGGAAGAGTCAAATTATGAGAAATTTGGAAGATATGGTACTTACCGATGTTAGTTGAATTCTCAAAAAATGTTATTTGTAGAATTAAAATTTTATTCAATTTCGTTGAAATTAACTTGATTTTATCTGAATAGGCATACAAAAATATTATACTTTGAACAGTCAAATTTGGAGATATTTGGAAGATAGGGTACTTACCGATTTTAGTCGAATTCTCAAAAAAATTTATTTGTAGAAATAAAATTTTATTCAATTTAGTTGAAATTAACTTGATTTTATCTGATTATGCACAGAAAAAAATTATACTTGGAAGAGTCAAATTTTGAGAAATTTGGAAGATAGGGTACTTACCGATTTTAGTCGAATTCTCAAAAAATGTTATTTGTAGAATTAAAATTTTATTCAATTTAGTTGAAATTAACTTGATTTTATCTGATTAGGCATACAAAAATATTATACTTGGAACAGTCAAATTTTGAGATACTTGGAAGATAGGGTACTTACCGATTTTAGTCGAATTCTCAAAAAATGTTATTTGTAGAATTAAAATTTTATTCAATTTGGTTGAAATTAACTTGATTTTATCTGATTAGGCATACAAAAATATTATACTTGGAACAGTCAAATTTTGAGATATTTGGAAGATAGGGTACTTACCGATTTTAGTCGATTTCTCAAAAAAATTTATTTGTAGAATTAAAATTTTATTCAATTTAGTTGAAATTAACTTGATTTTATCTGATTATGCAAACAAAAAATTATACTTGGAACAGTCAAATTTTGAGAAATTTGGAAGATAGGGTACTTACCGATTTTAGTCGAATTCTCAAAAAATGTTATTTGTAGAATTAAAATTTTATTCAATTTAGTTGAAATTAAATTGATTTTATCTGCTTAGGCATACAAAAATATTATACTTGGAACAGTCAAATTTTGAGATACTTGGAAGATAGGGTACTTGCCGATTTTAGTCGAATTCTCAAAAAATGTTATTTGTAGAATTAAAATTTTATTCAATTTGGTTGAAATTAACTTGATTTTATCTGATTAGGCATACAAAAATATTATACTTGGAACAGTCAAATTTTGAGAAATTTGGACCAGTCAAATTTTGAGAAATTTGGAAGATAGGGTACTTACCGATTTTAGTCGAATTCTGAAAAAATTTTATTTGTAGAATTAAAATTTTATTCAATTTAGTTGAAATTAACTTGATTTTATCTGATTATGCCAACAAAAAAATTATACTTGGAATAGTCAAATTTTGAGAAATTTGGGAGAGTCAAATTTTGAGAAATTTGGAAGATAGAGTACTTACCGATTTTAGTCGATTCCTCTATCTTGATTTTATCTGATTAGGCATACAAAAATATTATACTTGGAACAGTCAAATTTTGAGATATTTGGAAGATAGGGTACTTACCGATTTTAGTCGAATTCTGAAAAAATTTTATTTGTAGAATTAAAATTTAAATCAATTTAGTTGAAATTAACTTGATATTATCAGATTATGCAAACAAAAAAATTATACCTGGAACAGTGAAATATTGAGAAATTTGGAAGATAGGGTACTTACCGATTATAGTCGAATTCTCAAAAAATGTTCTTTGTAGAATTAAAATTTTATTCAATTTAGTTGAAATTAACTTGATTTTATCTGATTATGCAAACAAAAAAATTATACTCGGAACTCTCAAATTTTGAGAAATTTGGATGCGTCAAATTTTGAGAAATTTGGAAGATAGAGTACTTACCGATTTTAGTCGAATTCTCAAAAAAATTATTTGTAGAATTAAATTTTAATTCGATTTAGTTGAAATTAACTTGATTTTATCTGATTATGCAAACAAAAAAGTTATACTTGGAACAGTCAAATTTTGAGAAATTTGGAAGAGTCAAATTTTGAGAAATTTGGAAGATAGGGTACTTACCGATGTTAGTTGAATTCTCAAAAAATTTTATTTGTAGAATTAAAATTTTATTCAATTTAGTTGATATTAACTTGATTTTATCTTATTATGCAAACAAAAAAATTATACTTGGAACTCTCAAATTTTGAGATATTTGGAAGATAGGGTACTTACCGATTTTAGTCGAATTCTCAAAAAAATTTATTTGTTGAATTAAAATTTTATTCAATTTCGTTGAAATTAACTTGATTTTATCTGATTATGCAAAGAAAAAAATTATACTTGGAAGAGTCAAATTTTGAGAAATTTGGAAGAGTCAAATTTTGAGAAATTTGGAAGAGTCAAATTATGAGAAATTTGGAAGATATGGTACTTACCGATGTTAGTTGAATTCTCAAAAAATGTTATTTGTAGAATTAAAATTTTATTCAATTTCGTTGAAATTAACTTGATTTTATCTGAATAGGCATACAAAAATATTATACTTTGAACAGTCAAATTTGGAGATATTTGGAAGATAGGGTACTTACCGATTTTAGTCGAATTCTCAAAAAAATTTATTTGTAGAAATAAAATTTTATTCAATTTAGTTGAAATTAACTTGATTTTATCTGATTAGGCATACAAAAATATTATACTTGGAACAGTCAAATTTTGAGATACTTGGAAGATAGGGTACTTACCGATTTTAGTCGAATTCTCAAAAAATGTTATTTGTAGAATTAAAATTTTATTCAATTTGGTTGAAATTAACTTGATTTTATCTGATTAGGCATACAAAAATATTATACTTGGAACAGTCAAATTTTGAGAAATTTGGACCAGTCAAATTTTGAGAAATTTGGAAGATAGGGTACTTACCGATTTTAGTCGAATTCTGAAAAAATTTTATTTGTAGAATTAAAATTTAATTCAATTTAGTTGAAATTAACTTGATATTATCAGATTATGCAAACAAAAAAATTATACCTGGAACAGTGAAATTTTGAGAAATTTGGAATAGCCAAATTTTGAAAAATTTGGAAGATGGAGTACTTACCGATTTTAGTCGATTCGTCTAACTTGATTTTATCTGATTAGGCATACAAAAATATTATACTTGGAACAGTCAAATTTTGAGAAATTTGGACCAGTCAAATTTTGAGAAATTTGGAAGATAGGGTACTTACCGATTTTAGTCGAATTCTGAAAAAATTTTATTTGTAGAATTAAAATTTTATTCAATTTAGTTGAAATTAACTTGATTTTATCTGATTATGCCAACAAAAAAATTATACTTGGAATAGTCAAATTTTGAGAAATTTGGGAGAGTCAAATTTTGAGAAATTTGGAAGATAGAGTACTTACCGATTTTAGTCGATTCCTCTATCTTGATTTTATCTGATTAGGCATACAAAAATATTATACTTGGAACAGTCAAATTTTGAGATATTTGGAAGATAGGGTACTTACCGATTTTAGTCGAATTCTGAAAAAATTTTATTTGTAGAATTAAAATTTAAATCAATTTAGTTGAAATTAACTTGATATTATCAGATTATGCAAACAAAAAAATTATACCTGGAACAGTGAAATATTGAGAAATTTGGAAGATAGGGTACTTACCGATTATAGTCGAATTCTCAAAAAATGTTATTTGTAGAATTAAAATTTTATTCAATTTAGTTGAAATTAACTTGATTTTATCTGATTATGCAAACAAAAAAATTATACTCGGAACTCTCAAATTTTGAGAAATTTGGATGCGTCAAATTTTGAGAAATTTGGAAGATAGAGTACTTACCGATTTTAGTCGAATTCTCAAAAAAATTATTTGTAGAATTAAATTTTAATTCGATTTAGTTGAAATTAACTTGATTTTATCTGATTATGCAAACAAAAAAGTTATACTTGGAACAGTCAAATTTTGAGAAATTTGGAAGAGTCAAATTTTGAGAAATTTGGAAGATAGGGTACTTACCGATGTTAGTTGAATTCTCAAAAAATTTTATTTGTAGAATTAAAATTTTATTCAATTTAGTTGATATTAACTTGATTTTATCTTATTATGCAAACAAAAAAATTATACTTGGAACTCTCAAATTTTGAGATATTTGGAAGATAGGGTACTTACCGATTTTAGTCGAATTCTCAAAAAAATTTATTTGTTGAATTAAAATTTTATTCAATTTCGTTGAAATTAACTTGATTTTATCTGATTATGCAAAGAAAAAAATTATACTTGGAAGAGTCAAATTTTGAGAAATTTGGAAGAGTCAAATTTTGAGAAATTTGGAAGAGTCAAATTATGAGAAATTTGGAAGATATGGTACTTACCGATGTTAGTTGAATTCTCAAAAAATGTTATTTGTAGAATTAAAATTTTATTCAATTTCGTTGAAATTAACTTGATTTTATCTGAATAGGCATACAAAAATATTATACTTTGAACAGTCAAATTTGGAGATATTTGGAAGATAGGGTACTTACCGATTTTAGTCGAATTCTCAAAAAAATTTATTTGTAGAAATAAAATTTTATTCAATTTAGTTGAAATTAACTTGATTTTATCTGATTATGCACAGAAAAAAATTATACTTGGAAGAGTCAAATTTTGAGAAATTTGGAAGATAGGGTACTTACCGATTTTAGTCGAATTCTCAAAAAATGTTATTTGTAGAATTAAAATTTTATTCAATTTAGTTGAAATTAACTTGATTTTATCTGATTAGGCATACAAAAATATTATACTTGGAACAGTCAAATTTTGAGATACTTGGAAGATAGGGTACTTACCGATTTTAGTCGAATTCTCAAAAAATGTTATTTGTAGAATTAAAATTTTATTCAATTTGGTTGAAATTAACTTGATTTTATCTGATTAGGCATACAAAAATATTATACTTGGAACAGTCAAATTTTGAGAAATTTGGACCAGTCAAATTTTGAGAAATTTGGAAGATAGGGTACTTACCGATTTTAGTCGAATTCTGAAAAAATTTTATTTGTAGAATTAAAATTTAATTCAATTTAGTTGAAATTAACTTGATATTATCAGATTATGCAAACAAAAAAATTATACCTGGAACAGTGAAATTTTGAGAAATTTGGAATAGCCAAATTTTGAAAAATTTGGAAGATGGAGTACTTACCGATTTTAGTCGATTCGTCTAACTTGATTTTATCTGATTAGGCATACAAAAATATTATACTTGGAACAGTCAAATTTTGAGATATTTGGAAGATAGGGTACTTACCGATGTTAGTTGAATTCTCAAAAAATGTTATTTGTAGAATTACAATTTTATTCAATTTAGTTGAAATTAACTTGATATTATCAGATTATGCAAACAAAAAAATTATACCTGGAACAGTGAAATTTTGAGAAATTTGGAAGATAGGGTACTTACCGATTATAGTCGAATTCTCAAAAAATGTTATTTGTAGAATTAAAATTTTATTCAATTTAGTTGAAATTAACTTGATTTTATCTGATTAGGCACACAAAAATAATATACTTAGAAGAGTCAAATTTTGAGAAATTTGGATGAGTCAAATTTTGAGATATTTGGAAGATAGGGTACTTACCGATTTTAGTCAATTTCTCAAAAAAATTTATTTGTAGAATTAAAATTTTATTCAATTTAGTTGTAATTAACTTGATTTTATCTGATTATGCAAACAAAAAAATTATACTCGGAACTATCAAATTTTGAGAAATTTGGATGTGTCCAATTTTGAGAAATTTGGAAGATAGGGTACTTACCGATGTTAGTTGAATTCTCAAAAAAAATTATTTGTAGAATTAAAATTTAATTCGATTTAGTTGAAATTAACTTGATTTTATCTGATTATGCAAACAAAAAAATTATACTTGGAACTGTCAAATTTTGAGAAATTTGGATGTGTCCAATTTTGAGAAATTTGGAAGATAGGGTACTTACCGATGTTAGTTGAATTCTCAAAAAATTTTATTGGTAGAATTAAAATTTTATTCAATTTAGTTGATATTAACTTGATTTTATCTGATTATGCAAACAAAAAAATTATACTTGGAACTGTCAAATTTTAAGAAATTTGGATGCGTCAAATTTGGAGAAATTTGGAAGATAGAGTACTTACCGATTTTAGTCGAATTCTCAAAAAAATTTATTTGTAGAATTAAAATTTAATTCGATTTAGTTGAAATTAACTTGATTTTATCTGATTATGCAAACAAAAAAATTATACTTGGAACTGTCAAATTTTGAGAAATTTGGAAGATAGGGTACTTACCGATTTTAGTCAATTTCTCAAAAAAATTTATTTGTAGAATTAAAATTTTATTCAATTTAGTTGAAATTAATTTGATTTTATCTGATTAGGCACACAAAAATAATATACTTAGAAGAGTCAAATTTTGAGAAATTTGGATGAGTCAAATTTTGAGATATTTGGAAGATAGGGTACTTACCGATTTTAGTCAATTTCTCAAAAAAATTTATTTGTAGAATTAAAATTTTATTCAATTTAGTTGTAATTAACTTGATTTTATCTGATTATGCAAACAAAAAAATTATACTCGGAACTATCAAATTTTGAGAAATTTGGATGTGTCCAATTTTGAGAAATTTGGAAGATAGGGTACTTACCGATGTTAGTTGAATTCTCAAAAAAAATTATTTGTAGAATTAAAATTTAATTCGATTTAGTTGAAATTAACTTGATTTTATCTGATTATGCAAACAAAAAAATTATACTTGGAACTGTCAAATTTTGAGAAATTTGGATGTGTCCAATTTTGAGAAATTTGGAAGATAGGGTACTTACCGATGTTAGTTGAATTCTCAAAAAATTTTATTGGTAGAATTAAAATTTTATTCAATTTAGTTGATATTAACTTGATTTTATCTGATTATGCAAACAAAAAAATTATACTTGGAACTGTCAAATTTTAAGAAATTTGGATGCGTCAAATTTTGAGAAATTTGGAAGATAGAGTACTTACCGATTTTAGTCGAATTCTCAAAAAAATTTATTTGTAGAATTAAAATTTAATTCGATTTAGTTGAAATTAACTTGATTTTATCTGATTATGCAAACAAAAAAATTATACTTGGAACTGTCAAATTTTGAGAAATTTGGAAGATAGGGTACTTACCGATTTTAGTCAATTTCTCAAAAAAATTTATTTGTAGAATTAAAATTTTATTCAATTTAGTTGAAATTAACTTGATTTTATCTGATTAGGCATACAAAAATATTATACTTGGAACAGTCAAATTTTGAGATATTTGGAAGATAGGGTACTTACCGATGTTTGTCAATTCCTCAAAAAATTTATTTGTAGAATTAAAATTTTATTCAATTTAGTTGAAATTAACTTGATTTTATCTAATTATGCAAACAAAAAAATTATACTTGGAACAGTCAAATTTTGAGAAATTTGGAAGAGTCAAATTTTGAGAAATTTGGAAGATAGGGTACTTACCGATTTTAGTCGAATTCTCAAAAAATGTTATTTGTAGAATTAAAATTTTATTCAATTTAGTTGAAATTAACTTGATTTTATATGATTAGGCATACAAAAATATTATACTTGGAACAGTCAAATTTTGAGATATTTGGAAGATAGGGTACTTACCGATTTTAGTCGATTTCTCAAAAAAATTTATTTGTAGAATTAAAATTTTATTCAATTTAGTTGAAATTAACTTGATTTTATCTGATTATGCAAACAAAAAATTATACTTGGAACAGTCAAATTTTGAGAAATTTGGGAGAGTCAAATTTTGAGAAATTTGGAAGATAGGGTACTTACCGATTTTAGTCGAATTCTCAAAAAATGTTATTTGTAGAATTAAAATTTTATTCAATTTAGTTGAAATTAACTTGATTTTATCTGATTATGCCAACAAAAAAATTATACTTGGAACAGTCAAATTTTGAGAAATTTGGATTCGTCAAATTTTGAGAAATTTGGAAGATAGAGTACTTACCGATTTTAGTCGAATTCTCAAAAAAATTTATTTGTATATTAAAATTTAATTCGATTTAGTTGAAATTAACTTGATTTTATCTGATTATGAAAACAAAAAAGTTATACTTGGAACAGTCAAATTTTGAGAAATTTGGGAGTGTCAAATTTTGAGAAATTTGGAAGATAGGGTACTTACCGATTTTAGTCGAATTCTCAAAAAATGTTATTTGTAGAATTAAAATTTTATTCAATTTGGTTGAAATTAACTTGATTTTATCTGATTATGCAAACATAAAAGTTATACTTGGAACAGTCAAATTTTGAGAAATTTGGAAGATAGGGTACTTACCGATTTTAGTCAATTTCTCAAAAAAATTTATTTGTAGAATTAAAATTTTATTCAATTTAGTTGAAATTAACTTGATTTTATCTGATTATGCAAACAAAAAAATTATACTTGGAACAGTCAAATTTTGAGAAATTTGGGAGAGTCAAATTTTGAGAAATTTGGAAGATAGGGTACCTACCGATTTTAGTCGAATTCTCAAAAAATTTTATTTGTAGAATTAAAATTTTATTCAATTTAGTTGAAATTAACTTGATTTTATCTGATTATGCCAACAAAAAAATTATACTTGGAACAGTCAAATTTTGAGAAATTTGGGAGAGTCAAATTTTGAGAAATTTGGAAGATAGAGTACTTACCGATTTTAGTCGATTCCTCTATCTTGATTTTATCTGATTAGGCATACAAAAATATTATACTTGGAACAGTCAAATTTTGAGATATTTGGAAGATAGGGTACTTACCGATTTTAGTCGAATTCTGAAAAAAAATTATTTGTAGAATTAAAATTTAAATCAATTCAGTTGAAATTAACTTGATATTATCAGATTATGCAAACAAAAAAATTATACCTGGAACAGTGAAATTTTGAGAAATTTGGAAGATAGGGTACTTACCGATTATAGTCGAATTCTCAAAAAATGTTATTTGTAGAATTAAAATTTTATTCAATTTAGTTGAAATTAACTTGATTTTATCTGATTATGCAAACAAAAAAATTATACTCGGAACTATCAAATTTTGAGAAATTTGGATGTGTCCAATTTTGAGAAATTTGGAAGATAGAGTACTTACCGATGTTAGTTGAATTCTCAAAAAAAATTATTTGTAGAATTAAAATTTAATTCGATTTGGTTGAAATTAACTTGATTTTATCTGATTATGCAAACAAAAAAGTTATACTTGGAACAGTCAAATTTTGAGAAATTTGGAAGATAGGGTACTTACCGATTTTAGTCAATTTCTCAAAAAAATTTATTTGTAGAATTAAAATTTTATTCAATTTAGTTGAAATTAACTGGATTTTATCTGATTATGCAAACAAAAAAATTATACTTGGAACTGTCAAATTTTGAGAAATTTGGATGTGTCCAATTTTGAGAAATTTGGAAGATAGGGTACTTACGGATGTTAGTTGAATTCTCAAAAAATTTTATTTGTAGAATTAAAATTTTATTCAATTTAGTTGATATTAACTTGATTTTATCTGATTATGCAAACAAAAAAATTATACTTGGAACTGTCAAATTTTATGAAATTTGGATGCGTCAAATTTTGAGAAATTTGGAAGATAGAGTACTTACCGATTTTAGTCGAATTCTCAAAAAAATTTATTTGTAGAATTAAAATTTAATTCGATTTAGTTGAAATAAACTTGATTTTATCTGATTATGCAAACAAAAAAATTATACTTGGAACAGTCAAATTTTGAGAAATTTGGAAGATAGGGTACTTACCGATTTTAGTCAATTTCTCAAAAAAATTTATTTGTAGAATTAAAATTTTATTCAATTTAGTTGAAATTAACTTGATTTTATCTGATTATGCAAAAAAAAAATTATACTTGGAACTGTCAAATTTTGAGAAATTTGGATGTGTCCAATTTTGAGAAATTTGGTAGATAGGGTACTTACTGATGTTAGTTGAATTCTCAAAAAATTTTATTTGTAAAATTAAAATTTTATTCAATTTAGTTGAAACTAACTTGATTTTATCTGATTATGCAAACAAAAAAGTTATACTTGGAACAGTCAAATTTTGAGAAGTTTGGAAGAGTCAAATTTTGAGAAATTTGGAAGAGTCAAATTTTAAGAAATTTGGAAGATAGGGTACTTACCGATTTTAGTCGAATTCTCAAAAAATGTTATTTGTAGAATTAAAATTTTATTCAATTTAGTTGAAATTAGCTTGATTTTATATGATTAGGCATACAAAAATATTATACTTGGAACAGTCAAATTTTGAGATATTTGGAAGATAGGGTACTTACCGATTTTAGTCGATTTCTCAAAAAAATTTATTTGTAGAATTAAAATTTTATTCAATTTAGTTGAAATTAACTTGATTTTATCTGATTATGCAAACAAAAAATTATACTTGGAACAGTCAAATTTTGAGAAATTTGGGAGAGTCAAATTTTGAGAAATTTGGAAGATAGGGTACCTACCGATTTTAGTCGAATTCTCAAAAAATTTTATTTGTAGAATTAAAATTTTATTCAATTTAGTTGAAATTAACTTGATTTTATCTGATTATGCCAACAAAAAAATTATACTTGGAACAGTCAAATTTTGAGAAATTTGGGAGAGTCAAATTTTGAGAAATTTGGAAGATAGAGTACTTACCGATTTTAGTCGATTCCTCTATCTTGATTTTATCTGATTAGGCATACAAAAATATTATACTTGGAACAGTCAAATTTTGAGATATTTGGAAGATAGGGTACTTACCGATTTTAGTCGAATTCTGAAAAAAAATTATTTGTAGAATTAAAATTTAAATCAATTCAGTTGAAATTAACTTGATATTATCAGATTATGCAAACAAAAAAATTATACCTGGAACAGTGAAATTTTGAGAAATTTGGAAGATAGGGTACTTACCGATTATAGTCGAATTCTCAAAAAATGTTATTTGTAGAATTAAAATTTTATTCAATTTAGTTGAAATTAACTTGATTTTATCTGATTATGCAAACAAAAAAATTATACTCGGAACTATCAAATTTTGAGAAATTTGGATGTGTCCAATTTTGAGAAATTTGGAAGATAGAGTACTTACCGATGTTAGTTGAATTCTCAAAAAAAATTATTTGTAGAATTAAAATTTAATTCGATTTAGTTGAAATTAACTTGATTTTATCTGATTATGCAAACAAAAAAGTTATACTTGGAACAGTCAAATTTTGAGAAATTTGGAAGGGTCAAATTTTGAGAAATTTGTAAGATAGGGTACTTACCGATTTTAGTCAATTTCTCAAAAAAATTTATTTGTAGAATTAAAATTTTATTCAATTTAGTTGAAATTAACTTGATTTTATCTGATTATGCAAACAAAAAAATTATACTTGGAACTGTCAAATTTTGAGAAATTTGGATGTGTCCAATTTTGAGAAATTTGGAAGATAGGGTACTTACCGATGTTAGTTGAATTCTCAAAAAATTTTATTGGTAGAATTAAAATTTTATTCAA
The DNA here is from genome assembly GCA_946251845.1 of Andrena fulva. NCBI lineage: Eukaryota > Metazoa > Arthropoda > Insecta > Hymenoptera > Andrenidae > Andrena > Andrena fulva. Next base: position 14,632,113 of record OX276333.1, on the reverse strand, counting down.
TTTAGTTGATATTAACTTGATTTTATCTGATTATGCAAACAAAAAAATTATACTTGGAACTGTCAAATTTTAAGAAATTTGGATTCGTCAAATTTTGAGAAATTAGGAAGATAGAGTACTTACCGATTTTAGTCGAATTCTCAAAAAATTTTATTTGTAGAATTAAAATTTAATTCGATTTAGTTGAAATTAACTTGATTTTATCTGATTATGCAAACAAAAAAATTATACTTGGAACTGTCAAATTTTGAGAAATTTGGATGTGTCCAATTTTGAGAAATTTGGAAGATAGGGTACTTACCGATGTTAGTTGAATTCTCAAAAAATTTTATTTGTAGAATTAAAATTTTATTCAATTTAGTTGATATTAACTTGATTTTATCTGATTATGCAAACAAAAAAATTATACTTGGAACTGTCAAATTTTAAGAAATTTGGATGCGTCAAATTTTGAGAAATTTGGAAGATAGAGTACTTAACGATTTTAGTCGAATTCTCAAAAAATTTTATTTGTAGAATTAAAATTTAATTCGATTTAGTTGAAATTAACTTGATTTTATCTGATTATGCAAACAAAAAAGTTATACTTGGAACAGTCAAATTTTGAGAAATTTGGAAGATAGGGTACTTACCGATTTTAGTCAATTTCTCAAAAAAATTTATTTGTAGAATTAAAATTTTATTCAATTTAGTTGAAATTAACTTGATTTTATCTGATTAGGCATACAAAAATATTATACTTGGAACAGTCAAATTTTGAGATATTTGGAAGATAGGGTACTTACCGATGTTTGTCAATTCCTCAAAAAATTTATTTGTAGAATTAAAATTTTATTCAATTTAGTTGAAATTAACTTGATTTTATCTAATTATGCAAACAAAAAAATTATACTTGGAACTGTCAAATTTTAAGAAATTTGGATGCGTCAAATTTTGAGAAATTTGGAAGATAGAGTACTTACCGATTTTAGTCGAATTCTCAAAAAATTTTATTTGTAGAATTAAAATTTAATTCGATTTAGTTGAAATTAACTTGATTTTATCTGATTATGCAAACAAAAAAGTTATACTTGGAACAGTCAAATTTTGAGAAATTTGGAAGATAGGGTACTTACCGATTTTAGTCAATTTCTCAAAAAAATTTATTTGTAGAATTAAAATTTTATTCAATTTAGTTGAAATTAACTTGATTTTATCTGATTAGGCATACAAAAATATTATACTTGGAACAGTCAAATTTTGAGAAATTTGGAAGATAGGGTACTTACCGATTTTAGTCGAATTCTCAAAAAATGTTATTTGTAGAATTAAAATTTTATTCAATTTAGTTGAACTTAACTTGATTTTATATGATTAGGCATACAAAAATATTATACTTGGAACAGTCAAATTTTGAGATATTTGGAAGATAGGGTACTTACCGATTTTAGTCGATTTCTCAAAAAAATTTATTTGTAGAATTAAAATTTTATTCAATTTAGTTGAAATTAACTTGATTTTATCTGATTATGCAAACAAACAATTATACTTGGAACAGTCAAATTTTGAGAAATTTGGGAGAGTCAAATTTTGAGAAATTTGGAAGATAGGGTACCTACCGATGTTAGTTGAATTCTCAAAAAAAATTATTTGTAGAATTAAAATTTAATTCGATTTAGTTGAAATTAACTTGATTTTATCTGATTATGCAAACAAAAAAGTTATACTTGGAACAGTCAAATTTTGAGAAATTTGGAAGGGTCAAATTTTGAGAAATTTGTAAGATAGGGTACTTACCGATTATAGTCGAATTCTCAAAAAATGTTATTTGTAGAATTAAAATTTCATTCAATTTAGTTGAAATTAACTTGATTTTATCTGATTATGCAAACAAAAAAGTTATACTTGGAACAGTCAAATTTTGAGAAATTTGGAAGAGTCAAATTTTGAGAAATTTGGAAGATAGGGTACTTACCGATGTTAGTTGAATTCTCAAAAAATTTTATTTGTAGAATTAAAATTTTATTCAATTTAGTTGATATTAACTTGATTTTATCTTATTATGCAAACAAAAAAATTATACTTGGAACTCTCAAATTTTGAGATATTTGGAAGATAGGGTACTTACCGATTTTAGTCGAATTCTCAAAAAAATTTATTTGTTGAATTAAAATTTTATTCAATTTCGTTGAAATTAACTTGATTTTATCTGATTATGCAATGAAAAAAATTATACTTGGAAGAGTCAAATTTTGAGAAATTTGGAAGATATGGTACTTACCGATGTTAGTTGAATTCTCAAAAAATGTTATTTGTAGAATTAAAATTTTATTCAATTTAGTTGAAATTAACTTGATTTTATCTGAATAGGCATACAAAAATATTATACTTTGAACAGTCAAATTTGGAGATATTTGGAAGATAGGGTACTTACCGATTTTAGTCGAATTCTCAAAAAAATTTATTTGTAGAAATAAAATTTTATTCAATTTAGTTGAAATTAACTTGATTTTATCTGATTAGGCATTCAAAAATATTATACTTGGAACAGTCAAATTTTGAGCTATTTGGACGAGTCAAATTTTGACAAATTTAGAAGATAGGGTACTTGCCGATTTTAGTCGAATTTTCAAAAAAATTTATTTGTAGTATTAAAATTTTATTCAATTTAGTTGAAATTAGCTTGATTTTATCTGATTATGCAAACAAAAAAGTTATACTTGGAACAGTCAAATTTTGAGAAATTTGGAAGAGTCAAATTTTGAGAAATTTGGAAGTCGATTTTAGTCGAATTCTCAAAAAATGTTATTTGTAGAATTAAAATTTTATTCAATTTAGTTGAAATTAACTTGATTTTATATGATTAGGCATACAAAAATATTATACTTGGAACAGTCAAATTTTGAGATATTTGGAAGGTAGGGTACTTACCGATTTTAGTCAATTTCTCAAAAAAATTTATTTGTAGAATTAAAATTTTATTCAATTTTTTTGAAATTAACTTGATTTTATCTGATTATGCAAACAAAAAATTATACTTGGAACAGTCAAATTTTGAGAAATTTGGGAGAGTCAAATTTTGAGAAATTTGGAAGATAGGGTACTTACCGATTTTAGTCGATTTCTCAAAAAAATTTATTTGTAGAATTAAAATTTAAATCAATTCAGTTGAAATTAACTTGATATTATAAGATTATGCAAACAAAAAAATTATACCTGGAACAGTGAAATTTTGAGAAATTTGGAAGATAGGGTACTTACCGATTATAGTCGAATTCTCAAAAAATGTTATTTGTAGAATTAAAATTTTATTCAATTTAGTTGAAATTAGCTTGATTTTATCTGATTATGCAAACAAAAAAGTTATACTTGGAACAGTCAAATTTTGAGAAATTTGGAAGAGTCAAATTTTGAGAAATTTGGAAGTCGATTTTAGTCGAATTCTCAAAAAATGTTATTTGTAGAATTAAAATTTTATTCAATTTAGTTGAAATTAACTTGATTTTATATGATTAGGCATACAAAAATATTATACTTGGAACAGTCAAATTTTGAGATATTTGGAAGATAGGGTACTTACCGATTTTAGTCGATTTCTCAAAAAAATTTATTTGTAGAATTAAAATTTTATTCAATTTTTTTGAAATTAACTTGATTTTATCTGATTATGCCAACAAAAAAATTATACTTGGAACAGTCAAATTTTGAGAAATTTGGATGCGTCAAATTTTGAGAAATTTGGAAGATAGAGTACTTACCGATTTTAGTCGAATTCTCAAAAAAATTTATTTGTAGTATTAAAATTTAATTCGATTTAGTTGAAATTAACTTGATTTTATCTGATTATGCAAACAAAAAAGTTATACTTGGAACAGTCAAATTTTGAGAAATTTGGAAGAGTCAAATTTTGAGAAATTTGGAAGATAGGGTACTTACCGATTTTAGTCGAATTCTCAAAAAATGTTATTTGTAGAATTAAAATTTTATTCAATTTAGTTGAAATTAACTTGATTTTATCTGATTATGCAAACAAAAAAATTATACTCGGAACTCTCAAATTTTGAGAAATTTGGATGCGTCAAATTTTGAGAAATTTGGAAGATAGAGTACTTACCGATTTTAGTCGAATTCTCAAAAAAATTATTTGTAGAATTAAAATTTAATTCGATTTAGTTGGAATTAACTTGATTTTATCTGATTATGCAAACAAAAAAGTTATACTTGGAACAGTCAAATTTTGAGAAATTTGGAAGAGTCAAAGTTTGAGAAATTTGGAAGATAGGGTACTTACCGATGTTAGTTGAATTCTCAAAAAATGTTATTTGTAGAATTAAAATTTTATTCAATTTAGTTGAAATTAACTTGATTTTATCTGAATAGGCATACAAAAATATTATACTTTGAACAGTCAAATTTGGAGATATTTGGAAGATAGGGTACTTACCGATTTTAGTCGAATTCTCAAAAAAATTTATTTGTAGAATTAAAATTTTATTCAATTTAGTTGAAATTAACTTGATTTTATCTGATTAGGCATTCAAAAATATTATACTTGGAACAGTCAAATTTTGAGATATTTGGAAGATAGGGTACTTACCGATGTTTGTCAATTCCTCAAAAAATTTATTTGTAGAATTAAAATTTTATTCAATTTAGTTGAAATTAACTTGATTTTATCTAATTATGCAAACAAAAAAATTATACTTGGAACTGTCAAATTTTGAGAAATTTGGATGTGTCCAATTTTGAGAAATTTGGTAGATAGGGTACTTACTGATGTTAGTTGAATTCTCAAAAAATTTTATTTGTAGAATTAAAATTTTATTCGATTTAGTTGAAATTAACTTGATTTTATCTGATTATGCAAACAAAAAAGTTATACTTGGAACAGTCAAATTTTGAGAAATTTGGAAGAGTCAAATTTTGAGAAATTTGGAAGATAGGGTACTTACCGATGTTAGTTGAATTCTCAAAAAATTTTATTTGTAGAATTAAAATTTTATTCAATTTAGTTGATATTAACTTGATTTTATCTTATTATGCAAACAAAAAAATTATACTTGGAACTCTCAAATTTTGAGATATTTGGAAGATAGGGTACTTACCGATTTTAGTCGAATTCTCAAAAAAATTTATTTGTTGAATTAAAATTTTATTCAATTTCGTTGAAATTAACTTGATTTTATCTGATTATGCAATGAAAAAAATTATACTTGGAAGAGTCAAATTTTGAGAAATTTGGAAGAGTCAAATTTTGAGAAATTTGGAAGAGTCAAATTATGAGAAATTTGGAAGATATGGTACTTACCGATGTTAGTTGAATTCTCAAAAAATGTTATTTGTAGAATTAAAATTTTATTCAATTTAGTTGAAATTAACTTGATTTTATCTGAATAGGCATACAAAAATATTATACTTTGAACAGTCAAATTTGGAGATATTTGGAAGATAGGGTACTTACCGATTTTAGTCGAATTCTCAAAAAAATTTATTTGTAGAAATAAAATATTATTCAATTTAGTTGAAATTAACTTGATTTTATCTGATTAGGCATTCAAAAATATTATACTTGGAACAGTCAAATTTTGAGCTATTTGGACGAGTCAAATTTTGACAAATTTGGAAGATAGGGTACTTGCCGATTTTAGTCGAATTTTCAAAAAAATTTATTTGTAGTATTAAAATTTTATTCAATTTAGTTGAAATTAGCTTGATTTTATCTGATTATGCAAACAAAAAAGTTATACTTGGAACAGTCAAATTTTGAGAAATTTGGAAGAGTCAAATTTTGAGAAATTTGGAAGTCGATTTTAGTCGAATTCTCAAAAAATGTTATTTGTAGAATTAAAATTTTATTCAATTTAGTTGAAATTAACTTGATTTTATATGATTAGGCATACAAAAATATTATACTTGGAACAGTCAAATTTTGAGATATTTGGAAGATAGGGTACTTACCGATTTTAGTCGATTTCTCAAAAAATTTTATTTGTAGAATTAAAATTTTATTCAATTTAGTTGAAATTAACTTGATTTTATCTGATTATGCCAACAAAAAAATTATACTTGGAACAGTCAAATTTTGAGAAATTTGGAAGAGTCAAATTTTGAGAAATTTGGAAGATAGAGTACTTACCGATTTTAGTCGAATTCTCAAAAAATGTTATTTGTAGAAATAAAATTTTATTCAATTTAGTTGAAATTAACTTGATTTTATCTGATTAGGCATACAAAAATATTATACTTGGAACAGTCAAATTTTGAGATATTTGGAAGATAGGGTACTTACCGATGTTTGTAAATTCCTCCAAAAAATTTATTTGTAGAATTAAAATTTTATTCAATTTAGTTGAAATTAACTTGATTTTATCTGATTATGCAAACAAAAAAATTATACTTGGAACTGTCAAATTTTGAGAAATTTGGATGTGTCCAATTTTGAGAAATTTGGAAGATAGGGTACTTACCGATGTTAGTTGAATTCTCAAAAAATTTTATTGGTAGAATTAAAATTTTATTCAATTTAGTTGATATTAACTTGATTTTATCTGATTATGCAAACAAAAAAATTATACTTGGAACTGTCAAATTTTAAGAAATTTGGATGCGTCAAATTTTGAGAAATTAGGAAGATAGAGTACTTACCGATTTTAGTCGAATTCTCAAAAAATTTTATTTGTAGAATTAAAATTTAATTCGATTTAGTTGAAATTAACTTGATTTTATCTGATTATGCAAACAAAAAAGTTATACTTGGAACAGTCAAATTTTGAGAAATTTGGAAGATAGGGTACTTACCGATTTTAGTCAATTTCTCAAAAAAATTTATTTGTAGAATTAAAATTTTATTCAATTTAGTTGAAATTAACTTGATTTTATCCGATTAGGCATACAAAAATATTATACTTGGAACAGTCAAATTTTGAGATATTTGGAAGATAGGGTACTTACCGATGTTTGTCAATTCCTCAAAAAATTTATTTGTAGAATTAAAATTTTATTCAATTTAGTTGAAATTAACTTGATTTTATCTAATTATGCAAACAAAAAAATTATACTTGGAACTGTCAAATTTTGAGAAATTTGGATGTGTCCAATTTTGAGAAATTTGGTAGATAGGGTACTTACTGATGTTAGTTGAATTCTCAAAAAATTTTATTTGTAGAATTAAAATTTTATTCAATTTAGTTGAAACTAACTTGATTTTATCTGATTATGCAAACAAAAAAGTTATACTTGGAACAGTCAAATTTTGAGAAATTTGGAAGAGTCAAATTTTGAGAAAATTGGAAGATAGGGTACTTGCCGATTTTAGTCGAATTCTCAAAAAAATTTATTTGTAGAATTAAAATTTTATTCAATTTAGTTGAAATTAGCTTGATTTTATCTGATTATGCAAACAAAAAAGTTATACTTGGAACAGTCAAATTTTGAGAAATTTGGAAGAGTCAAATTTTGAGAAATTTGGAAGATAGGGTACTTACCGATTTTAGTCGAATTCTCAAAAAATGTTATTTGTAGAATTAAAATTTTATTCAATTTAGTTGAAATTAACTTGATTTTATATGATTAGGCATACAAAAATATTATACTTGGAACAGTCAAATTTTGAGATATTTGGAAGATAGGGTACTTACCGATTTTAGTCGATTTCTCAAAAAAATTTATTTGTAGAATTAAAATTTTATTCAATTTAGTTGAAATTAACTTGATTTTATCTGATTATGCAAACAAACAATTATACTTGGAACAGTCAAATTTTGAGAAATTTGGGAGAGTCAAATATTGAGAAATTTGTAAGATAGGGTACTTACCGATTATAGTCGAATTCTCAAAAAATGTTATTTGTAGAATTAAAATTTCATTCAATTTAGTTGAAATTAACTTGATTTTATCTGATTATGCAAACAAAAAAATTATACTCGGAACTCTCAAATTTTGAGAAATTTGGATGCGTCAAATTTTGAGAAATTTGGAAGATAGGGTACTTACCGATGTTAGTTGAATTCTCAAAAAATTTTATTTGTAGAATTAAAAATTTATTCGATTTAGTTGAAATTAACTTGATTTTATCTGATTATGCAAACAAAAAAGTTATACTTGGAACAGTCAAATTTTGAGAAATTTGGAAGAGTCAAATTTTGAGAAATTTGGAAGATAGGGTACTTACCGATGTTAGTTGAATTCTCAAAAAATTTTATTTGTAGAATTAAAATTTTATTCAATTTAGTTGATATTAACTTGATTTTATCTTATTATGCAAACAAAAAAATTATACTTGGAACTCTCAAATTTTGAGATATTTGGAAGATAGGGTACTTACCGATTTTAGTCGAATTCTCAAAAAAATTTATTTGTTGAATTAAAATTTTATTCAATTTCGTTGAAATTAACTTGATTTTATCTGATTATGCAATGAAAAAAATTATACTTGGAAGAGTCAAATTTTGAGAAATTTGGAAGAGTCAAATTTTGAGAAATTTGGAAGAGTCAAATTATGAGAAATTTGGAAGATATGGTACTTACCGATGTTAGTTGAATTCTCAAAAAATGTTATTTGTAGAATTAAAATTTTATTCAATTTAGTTGAAATTAACATGATTTTATCTGAATAGGCATACAAAAATATTATACTTTGAACAGTCAAATTTGGAGATATTTGGAAGATAGGGTACTTACCGATTTTAGTCGAATTCTCAAAAAAATTTATTTGTAGAAATAAAATTTTATTCAATTTAGTTGAAATTAACTTGATTTTATCTGATTAGGCATTCAAAAATATTATACTTGGAACAGTCAAATTTTGAGCTATTTGGACGAGTCAAATTTTGACAAATTTGGAAGATAGGGTACTTGCCGATTTTAGTCGAATTTTCAAAAAAATTTATTTGTAGTATTAAAATTTTATTCAATTTAGTTGAAATTAGCTTGATTTTATCTGATTATGCAAACAAAAAAGTTATACTTGGAACAGTCAAATTTTGAGAAATTTGGTAGAGTCAAATTTTGAGAAATTTGGAAGTCGATTTTAGTCGAATTCTCAAAAAATGTTATTTGTAGAATTAAAATTTTATTCAATTTAGTTGAAATTAACTTGATTTTATCTGATTAGGCATACAAAAATATTATACTTGGAACAGTCAAATTTTGAGATATTTGGAAGATAGGGTACTTACCGATGTTTGTAAATTCCTCAAAAAATTTTATTTGTAGAATTAAAATTTTATTCAATTTAGTTGAAATTAACTTGATTTTATCTGATTATGCAAACAAAAAAATTATACTTGGAACTGTCAAATTTTGAGAAATTTGGATGTGTCCAATTTTGAGAAATTTGGTAGATAGGGTACTTACTGATGTTAGTTGAATTCTCAAAAAATTTTATTTGTAGAATTAAAATTTTATTCAATTTAGTTGAAACTAACTTGATTTTATCTGATTATGCAAACAAAAAAGTTATACTTGGAACAGTCAAATTTTGAGAAATTTGGAAGAGTCAAATTTTGAGAAAATTGAAAGATAGGGTACTTGCCGATTTTAGTCGAATTCTCAAAAAAATTTATTTGTAGAATTAAAATTTTATTCAATTTAGTTGAAATTAGCTTGATTATATCTGATTATGCAAACAAAAAAGTTATACTTGGAACAGTCAAATTTTGAGAAATTTGGAAGAGTCAAATTTTGAGAAATTTGGAAGATAGGGTACTTACCGATTTTAGTCGAATTCTCAAAAAATGTTATTTGTAGAATTAAAATTTTATTCAATTTAGTTGAAATTAACTTGATTTTATCTGATTATGCAAACAAAAAAATTATACTCGGAACTCTCAAATTTTGAGAAATTTGGATGCGTCAAATTTTGAGAAATTTGGAAGATAGAGTACTTACCGATTTTAGTCGAATTCTCAAAAAAATGTTATTTGTAGAATTAAAATTTTATTCAATTTAGTTGAAATTAACTTGATTTTATCTGATTATGCCAACAAAAAAATTATACTTGGAACATTCAAATTTTGAGAAATTTGGATGCGTCAAATTTTGAGAAATTTGGAAGATAGAGTACTTACCGATTTTTGTCGAATTCTCAAAAAAATTTATATGTAGAATTAAAATTTAATTCGATTTAGTTGAAATTAACTTGATTTTATCTGATTATGCAAACAAAAAAGTTATACTTGGAACAGTCAAATTTTGAGAAATTTGGAAGATAGGGTACTTACCGATTTTAGTCGAATTCTCAAAAAATGTTATTTGTAGAATTAAAATTTTATTCAATTTGGTTGAAATTAACTTGATTTTATCTGATTATGCAAACAAAAAAGTTATACTTGGAACAGTCAAATTTTGAGAAATTTGGAAGATAGGGTACTTACCGATTTTAGTCGAATTCTGAAAAAAATTTATTTGTAGAATTAAAATTTAAATCAATTCAGTTGAAATTAACTTGATATTATAAGATTATGCAAACAAAAAAATTATACCTGGAACAGTGAAATTTTGAGAAATTTGGAAGATAGGGTACTTACCGATTATAGTCGAATTCTCAAAAAATGTTATTTGTAGAATTAAAAGTTTATTCAATTTAGTTGAAATTAACTTGATTTTATCTGATTATGCCAACAAAAAAATTATACTTGGAACAGTCAAATTTTGAGAAATTTGGATGCGTCAAATTTTGAGAAATTTGGAAGATAGAGTACTTACCGATTTTAGTCGAATTCTCAAAAAAATTTATTTGTAGTATTAAAATTTAATTCGATTTAGTTGAAATTAACTTGATTTTATCTGATTATGCAAACAAAAAAGTTATACTTGGAACAATCAAATTTTGAGAAATTTGGGAGTGTCAAATTTTGAGAAATTTGGAAGATAGGGTACTTACCGATTTTAGTCGAATTCTCAAAAAATGTTATTTATAGAATTAAAATTTTATTCAATTTGGTTGAAATTAACTTGATTTTATCTGATTATGCAAACAAAAAAGTTATACTTGGAACAGTCAAATTTTGAGAAATTTGGAAGATAGGGTACTTACCGATTTTAGTCAATTTCTCAAAAAAATTTATTTGTAGAATTAAAATTTTATTCAATTTAGTTGAAATTAACTTGATTTTGTCTGATTAGGCATACAAAAATATTATACTTGGAACAGTCAAATTTTGAGATATTTGGAAGATAGGGTACTTACCGATGTTTGTCAATTCCTCAAAAAAATTTATTTGTAGAATTAAAATTTTATTCAATTTAGTTGAAATTAACTTGATTTTATCTGATTATGCAAACAAAAAAATTATACTTGGAACTGTCAAATTTTGAGAAATTTGGATGTGTCCAATTTTGAGAAATTTGGTAGATAGGGTACTTACTGATGTTAGTTGAATTCTCAAAAAATTTTATTTGTAGAATTAAAATTTTATTCAATTTGGTTGAAATTAACTTGATTTTATCTGATTATGCAAACAAAAAAGTTATACTTGGAACAGTCAAATTTTGAGAAATTTGGGAGTGTCAAATTTTGAGAAATTTGGAAGATAGGGTACTTACCGATTTTAGTCGAATTCTCAAAAATTGTTATTTGTAGAATTAAAATTTTATTCAATTTAGTTGAAATTAACTTGATTTTATCTGATTAGGCATACAAAAATATTATACTTGGAACAGTCAAATTTTGAGATATTTGGAAGATAGGGTACTTACCGATGTTTGTAAATTCCTCAAAAAAATTTATTTGTAGAATTAAAATTTTATTCAATTTAGTTGAAATTAACTTGATTTTATCTGATTAGGCATTCAAAAATATTATACTTGGAACAGTCAAATTTTGAGCAATTTGGACGAGTCAAATTTTGACAAATTTGGAAGATAGGGTACTTACCGATTTTAGTCGAATTCTCAAAAAATGTTATTTGTAGAATTAAAATTTTATTCAATTTAGTTGAAATTAACTTGATTTTATCTGATTATGCCAACAAAAAAATTATACTTGGAACATTCAAATTTTGAGAAATTTGGATGCGTCAAATTTTGAGAAATTTGGAAGATAGAGTACTTACCGATTTTTGTCGAATTCTCAATAAAATTTATTTGTAGAATTAAAATTTAATTCGATTTAGTTGAAATTAACTTGATTTTATCTGATTATGCAAACAAAAAAGTTATACTTGGAACAGTCAAATTTTGAGAAATTTGGAAGATAGGGTACTTACCGATTTTAGTCAATTTCTCAAAAAAATTTATTTGTAGAATTAAAAATTTTTTCAATTTAGTTGAAATTAACTTGATTTTGTCTGATTAGGCATACAAAAATATTATACTTGGAACAGTCAAATTTTGAGATATTTGGAAGATAGGGTACTTACCGATGTTTGTCAATTCCTCAAAAAAATTTATTTGTAGAATTAAAATTTTATTCAATTTAGTTGAAATTAACTTGATTTTATCTGATTGTGCAAACAAAAAAATTATACTTGGAACTGTCAAATTTTGAGAAATTTGGATGTGTCCAATTTTGAGAAATTTGGTAGATAGGGTACTTACTGATGTTAGTTGAATTCTCAAAAAATTTTATTTGTAGAATTAAAATTTTATTCAATTTAGTTGAAACTAACTTGATTTTATCTGATTATGCAAACAAAAAAGTTATACTTGGAACAGTCAAATTTTGAGAAATTTGGAAGAGTCAAATTTTGAGAAAATTGGAAGATAGGGTACTTGCCGATTTTAGTCGAATTCTCAAAAAAATTTATTTGTAGAATTAAAATTTTATTCAATTTAGTTGAAATTAGCTTGATTTTATCTGATTATGCAAACAAAAAAGTTATACTTGGAACAGTCAAATTTTGAGAAATTTGGAAGAGTCAAATTTTGAGAAATTTGGAAGATAGGGTACTTACCGATGTTAGTTGAATTCTCAAAAAATGTTATTTGTAGAATTAAAATTTTATTCCATTTAGTTGAAATTAACTTGATTTTATCTGATTAGGCATACAAAAATATTATACTTGGAACAGTCAAATTTGGAGATATTTGGAAGTTAGGGTGCTTACCGATTTTAGTCGAATTCTCAAAAAAAAATATTTGTAGAATTAAAATTTAATTCAATTTAGTTGAAATTAACTTGATTTTATCTGATTATGCAAACCAAAAAATTATACATGGAACAGTGAAATTTTGAGAAATTTGGAAGAGTCAAATTTTGAGAAAATTGGAAGATAGGGTACTTACCGATTTTAGTCGAATTCTCAAAAAATTTTATTTGTAGAATTAAAATTTAATTCAATTTAGTTGAAATTAACTTGATTTTATCTGATTATGCCAACAAAAATATTATACCTGGATCAGTCAAAATTTGAGAAATTTGGATGCGTCAAATTTTGAGAAATTTGCATGCGTCAAATTTTGAGAAATTTGGAAAATAGAGTACTTACCGATTTTAGTCGAATTCTCAAAAAAATTTATTGGTAGAATTAAAATTTAATTCGATTTAGTTGAAACTAACTTGATTTTATCTGATTATGCAAACAAAAAAGTTATACTTGGAACAGTCAAATTTTGAGAAATTTGGAAGAGTCAAATTTTGAGAAATTTGGAAGAGTCAAATTTTGAGAAAATTGGAAGATAGGATACTTACCGATGTTAGTTGAATTCTCAAAAAATGTTATTTGTAGAATTACAATTTTATTCAATTTAGTTGAAATTAACTTGATTTTATCTGATTATGCAAACAAAAAAGTTATACTTGGAACAGTCAAATTTTGGGAAATTTGGAAGATAGGGTACTTACCGATTTTAGTCGAATTCTCAAAAAATGTTATTTGTAGAATTAAAATTTTATTCAATTTAGTTGAAATTAGCTTGATTTTATCTGATTATGCGAACAAAAAAGTTATACATGGAACAGTCAAATTTTGAGAAATTTGGAACATAGGGTACTTACCGATTTTAGTCGAATTCTCAAAAAAATTTATTTGTAGAATTAAAATTTAATTCAAATTAGTTGAAATTAGCTCGATTTTATCTGATTATGCAAACAAAAAAGTTATACTTGGAACAGTCAAATTTTGAGAAATTTGGAAGATAGGGTACTTACAGATTTTAGTCGAATTCTCAAAAAATTTTATTAGTAGAATTAAAATTTTATTCAATTTAGTTGAAATTAACTTGATTTTATCTGATTATGCCAACAAAAAAATTATACTTGGAACAGTCAAATTTTGAGAAATTTGGAAGAGTCAAATTTTGAGAAATTTGGAAGATAGAGTACTTACCGAATTTAGTCGATTCCTCTAACTAGATTTTATCTGATTAGGCATACAAAAAAATTATACTTGGAACAGTCAAATTTTGAGAAATTTGGATGTGTCCAATTTTGAGAAATTTGGTAGATAGGGTACTTACTGATGTTAGTTGAATTCTCAAAAAATTTTATTTGTAGAATTAAAATTTTATTCAATTTAGTTGAAACTAACTTGATTTTATCTGATTATGCAAACAAAAAAGTTATACTTGGAACAGTCAAATTTTGAGAAATTTGGAAGAGTCAAATTTTGAGAAAATTGGAAGATAGGGTACTTGCCGATTTTAGTCGAATTCTCAAAAAAATTTATTTGTAGAATTAAAATTTTATTCAATTTAGTTGAAATTAGCTTGATTTTATCTGATTATGCAAACAAAAAAGTTATACTTGGAACAGTCAAATTTTGAGAAATTTGGAAGTGTCAAATTTTGAGAAATTTGGAAGATAGAGTACTTACCGATTTTAGTCGATTCCTCTAACTTGATTTTATCTGATTAGGCATACAAAAATAGTATACTTGGAACAGTCAAATTTTGAGAAATTTGGAAGATAGGAAACTTACCGATTTTAGTCGAATTCTCAAAAAATTTTATTTGTAGAATTAAAATTTAATTAAATTTAGTTGAAATTAACTTGATTTTATCTGATTATGCCAACAAAAATATTATACTTGGAACAGTCAAATTTTGAGAAATTTGGAAGTGTCAAATTTTGAGAAATTTGGAAGATAGGGTACTTACCGATTTTAGTCGAATTCTCAAAAAATGTTATTTGTAGAATTAAAATTTTATTCAATTTAGTTGAAATTAACTTGATTTTATCTGATTATGCAAACAAAAAAATTATACTTGGAACAGTCAAATTTTGAGAAATTTGGAAGAGTCAAATTTTGAGAAATTTGGAAGATAGAGTACTTACCGATTTTAGTCGATTCCTCTAACTTGATTTTATCTGATTAGGCATACAAAAATAGTATACTTGGAACAGTCAAATTTTGAGAAATTTGGAAGATAGGAAACTTACCGATTTTAGTCGAATTCTCAAAAAATTTTATTTGTAGAATTAAAATTTAATTAAATTTAGTTGAAATTAACTTGATTTTATCTGATTATGCCAACAAAAATATTATACCTGGATCAGTCAAAATTTGAGAAATTTGGATGCGTCAAATTTTGAGAAATTTGCATGCGTCAAATTTTGAGAAATTTGGAAAATAGAGTACTTACCGATTTTAGTCGAATTCTCAAAAAAATTTATTGGTAGAATTAAAATTTAATTCGATTTAGTTGAAACTAACTTGATTTTATCTGATTATGCAAACAAAAAAGTTATACTTGGAACAGTCAAATTTTGAGAAATTTGGAAGAGTCAAATTTTGAGAAATTTGGAAGAGTCAAATTTTGAGAAAATTGGAAGATAGGATACTTACCGATGTTAGTTGAATTCTCAAAAAATGTTATTTGTAGAATTACAATTTTATTCAATTTAGTTGAAATTAACTTGATTTTATCTGATTATGCAAACAAAAAAGTTATACTTGGAACAGTCAAATTTTGATAAATTTGGAAGATAGGGTACTTACAGATTTTAGTCGAATTCTCAAAAAATTTTATTAGTAGAATTAAAATTTTATTCAATTTAGTTGAAATTAACTTGATTTTATCTGATTATGCCAACAAAAAAATTATACTTGGAACAGTCAAATTTTGAGAAATTTGGAAGAGTCAAATTTTGAGAAATTTGGAAGATAGAGTACTTACCGATTTTAGTCGATTCCTCTAACTTGATTTTATCTGATTAGGCATACAAAAATATTATACTTGGAACAGTCAAATTTTGAGAAATTTGGAAGATAGGAAACTTACCGATTTTAGTCGAATTCTCAAAAAATTTTATTTGTAGAATTAAAATTTAATTCAATTTAGTTGAAATTAACTTGATTTTATCTGATTATGCCAACAAAAAAATTATACCTGGATCAGTCAAATATTGAGAAATTTGGAAGGGTCAAATTTTGAGAAAATTGGAAGATAGGGTACTTACTGATTTTATTCGAATTCTCAAAAAATTTTATTTGTAGAATTAAAATGTAATTCAATTTAGTTGAAATTAACTTGATTTTATCTGATTATGCAAACAAAAAAATTATACTTGGAACTGTCAAATTTTAAGACATTTGGATGCGTCAAATTTTGAGAAATTTGGAAGATAGAGTACTTACCGATGTTAGTTGAATTCTCAAAAAATTTTATTTGTAGAATTAAAATTTTATTCAATTTAGTGGATATTAACTTGATTTTATCTGATTATGCAAACAAAAAAATTATACTTGGAACTCTCAAATTTTGAGAAATTTGGATGCGTCAAATTTTGAGAAATTTGGAAGATAGGGTACTTACAGATTTTAGTCGAATTCTCAAAAAAATTTAGTTGTAGAATTAAAATTTAATTCGATTTAGTTGAAATTAACTTGATTTTATCTGATTATGCAAACAAAAAAATTATACTTGGAACAGTCAAATTTTGAGAAATTTGGAAGTGTCAAATTTTGAGAAATTTGGAAGATAGGGTACTTACCGATTTTAGTCGAATTCTCAAAAAATGTTATTTGTAGAATTAAAATTTTATTCAATTTAGTTGAAATTAACTTGATTTTATCTGATTATGCAAACAAAAAAATTATACTTGGAACAGTCAAATTTTGAGAAATTTGGAAGAGTCAAATTTTGAGAAATTTGGAAGATAGAGTACTTACCGATTTTAGTCGATTCCTCTAACTTGATTTTATCTGATTAGGCATACAAAAATATTATACATGGAACAGTCAAATTTGGAGAAATTTGGAAGAGTCAAATTTTGAGAAATTTGGAATATAGGGTACTTACCGATTTTAGTCGAATTCTCAAAAAAATTTATTTGTAGAATTAAAATTTAATTCAATTTAGTTGAAATTAGCTTGATTTTATCTGATTATGCAAACAAAACAGTTATACTTGGAACAGTCAAATTTTGAGAAATTTGGAAGAGTCAAATTTTGAGAAATTTGGAAGATAGGGTACTTACCGATGTTAGTTGAATTCTCAAAAAATGTTATTTGTAGAATTAAAATTTTATTCAATTTTGTTGAAATTAACTTGATTTTATCTTGTTTTGAAAATAACGGATCGCGCACGTCGCAAGGAACGGGAACTCGCGAGAGGGCTTCGTAAATTTATGACCCCTATGGTCTAAGCACTAGTTTAATATTTAAGACACTATTTACAATTGTACAATAAAGCAACGCACGCACAATTTAACGAAGAGACGATACACTGATTTTCCTACGCCGTAGGCTTAATCTAGTTTAACAGTCGAAGCACGCGGAATCGGCCCGATTCCGTACGCCAAGCGAAGTATAGCAATTTTCCTACGCGGTATGGTTTTACTAACAAGTAGCGCGATGCACGTGGGCTCGGCCCGATGCCCTTTACAACGCGAAACCAGCGGATGAACAAAGCACGTGGATTCGGCCCGAATCCAAGCACAGCAAATTAAGGCAGCGATAAGCAAAGTGACTTTGAAGACGGCTCGTCGACAAGTGAAGCGTACAGAAAGAGATCCAGGAAATCGGCCCGATTTCCTGGAAGGCAGAAGCAGTCCCCCTTCCATCGGTTGTAAGGCGATGGAAGGGGCCGTTTTCGGCGCTCCAGATGAGTCAGCGGACCGGTGCCATTATCTAATTCGCGGTACGCCAGGGAGATGGCGTTAAGATGCAGAATTCTCTTAACATATCTGATTAGGCATACAAAAATATTATACTTGGAACAGTCAAATTTGGAGATATTCGGAAGATAGGGTACTTACCGATTTTAGTCGAATTCTCAAAAAAAATTATATGTAGAATTAAAATTTTATTCATTTTAGTTGAAATTAACTTGATTTTATCTGATTAGGCATACAAAAATATTATACTTGGAACAGTCAAATTTTGAGAAATTTGGACGAGTCAAATTTTGAGAAATTTGGAAGATATGGTACTTACCGATTTTAGTCGATTTCTCAAAAAATTTAATTGTAGAATTAAAATTTAATTCAATTTAGTTGAAATTAACTTGATTTTATCTGATTAGGCATACAAATATATTATACTTGGAACAGTCAAATTTTGAGATATTTGGAAGATCGGGTACTTACCGATTTTAGTCGATTTCTCAAAAAAATTTATTTGTAGAATTAAAATTTTATTCAATTTAGTTGAAATTAACTTGATTTTATCTGAATATGCATAGAAAAAAATTATACTTGGAAGAGTCAAATTTTGAGAAATTTGGAAGATAGGGTACCTACCGATGTTTGTCAAATTCTCAAAAAATGTTATTTGTAGAATTAAAATTTAATTCAATTTAGTTGAAATTAGCTTGATTTTATCTGATTATGCAAACAAAAAAGTTATTCTTGGAACATTCAATTTTTGAGAAATTTGGAAGATAGGGTACTTACCGATTTTAGTCGAATTCTCAAAAAAATTTATTTGTAGAATTAAAATTTTATTCAATTTGGTTGAAATTAACTTGATTTTATCTGATTAGGCATACAACAATATTATACTTGGAACAGTCAAATTTTGAGAAATTTGGACCAGTCAAATTTTGAGAAATTTGGAAGATAGGGTACTTACCGATTTTAGTCGAATTCTCAAAAAAATTTATTTGTAGAATTAAAATTTAATTCAATTTAGTTGAAATTAGCTTGATTTTATCTGATTATGCAAACAAAAAGTTATACTTGAAACAGTCAAATTTTGAGAAATTTGGAAGAGTCAAATTTTGAGAAATTTGGAAGATAGGGTACTTACCGATTTTAGTCGATTCCTATAACTTGATTTTATCTGATTAGGCATACAAAAATATTATACTTGGAGCAGTCAAATTTTGAGATATTTGGAAGATAGGGTACTTACCGATTTTAGTCGAATTCTGAAAAAATTTTATTTGTAGAATTTAAATTTAATTCAATTTAGTTGAAATTAACTTGATATTATCAGATTATGCAAACAAAAAAATTATACCTGGAACAGTGAAATTTTGAGAAATTTGGAAGAGTCAAATTTTGAGAAATTTGGAAGATAGGGTACTTACCGATTTTAGTCGAATTCTCAAAAAATGTTATTTGTAGAATTAAAATTTTATTCAATTTAGTTGAAATTAACTTGATTTTATCTGATTATGCAAACAAAAAAATTATACTCGGAACTCTCAAATTTTGAGAAATTTGGATGCGTCAAATTTTGAGAAATTTGGAAGATAGAGTACTTACCGATTTTAGTCGAATTCTCAAAAAAATGTTATTTGTAGAATTAAAATTTTTTTCAATTTAGTTGAAATTAACTTGATTTTATCTGATTATGCCAACAAAAAAATTATACTTGGAACAGTCA
The DNA here is from genome assembly GCA_946251845.1 of Andrena fulva. NCBI lineage: Eukaryota > Metazoa > Arthropoda > Insecta > Hymenoptera > Andrenidae > Andrena > Andrena fulva. Next base: position 14,612,422 of record OX276333.1, on the reverse strand, counting down.
AATTTTGAGAAATTTGGATGCGTCAAATTTTGAGAAATTTGGAAGATAGAGTACTTACCGATTTTAGTCGAATTCTCAAAAAAATTTATTTGTAGTATTAAAATTTAATTCGATTTAGTTGAAATTAACTTGATTTTATCTGATTATGCAAACAAAAAAGTTATACTTGGAACAGTCAAATTTTGAGAAATTTGGGAGTGTCAAATTTTGAGAAATTTGGAAGATAGGGTACTTACCGATTTTAGTCGAATTCTCAAAAAATGTTATTTATAGAATTAAAATTTTATTCAATTTGGTTGAAATTAACTTGATTTTATCTGATTATGCAAACAAAAAAGTTATACTTGGAACAGTCAAATTTTGAGAAATTTGGAAGATAGGGTACTTACCGATTTTAGTCAATTTCTCAAAAAAATTTATTTGTAGAATTAAAATTTTATTCAATTTAGTTGAAATTAACTTGATTTTGTCTGATTAGGCATACAAAAATATTATACTTGGAACAGTCAAATTTTGAGATATTTGGAAGATAGGGTACTTACCGATGTTTGTCAATTCCTCAAAAAAATTTATTTGTAGAATTAAAATTTTATTCAATTTAGTTGAAATTAACTTGATTTTATCTGATTATGCAAACAAAAAAATTATACTTGGAACTGTCAAATTTTGAGAAATTTGGATGTGTCCAATTTTGAGAAATTTGGTAGATAGGGTACTTACTGATGTTAGTTGAATTCTCAAAAAATTTTATTTGTAGAATTAAACTTTTATTCAATTTGGTTGAAATTAACTTGATTTTATCTGATTATGCAAACAAAAAAGTTATACTTGGAACAGTCAAATTTTGAGAAATTTGGGAGTGTCAAATTTTGAGAAATTTGGAAGATAGGGTACTTACCGATTTTAGTCGAATTCTCAAAAAATGTTATTTGTAGAATTAAAATTTTATTCAATTTAGTTGAAATTAACTTGATTTTATCTGATTAGGCATACAAAAATATTATACTTGGAACAGTCAAATTTTGAGATATTTGGATGATAGGGTACTTACCGATGTTTGTAAATTCCTCAAAAAAATTTATTTGTAGAATTAAAATTTTATTCAATTTAGTTGAAATTAACTTGATTTTATCTGATTAGGCATTCAAAAATATTATACTTGGAACAGTCAAATTTTGAGCAATTTGGACGAGTCAAATTTTGACAAATTTGGAAGATAGGGTACTTACCGATTTTAGTCGAATTCTCAAAAAATGTTATTTGTAGAATTAAAATTTTATTCAATTTAGTTGAAATTAACTTGATTTTATCTGATTATGCCAACAAAAAAATTATACTTGGAACATTCAAATTTTGAGAAATTTGGATGCGTCAAATTTTGAGAAATTTGGAAGATAGAGTACTTACCGATTTTTGTCGAATTCTCAAAAAAATTTATTTGTAGAATTAAAATTTAATTCGATTTAGTTGAAATTAACTTGATTTTATCTGATTATGCAAACAAAAAAGTTATACTTGGAACAGTCAAATTTTGAGAAATTTGGGAGTGTCAAATTTTGAGAAATTTGGAAGATAGGGTACTTACCGATTTTAGTCAATTTCTCAAAAAAATTTATTTGTAGAATTAAAATTTTTTTCAATTTAGTTGAAATTAACTTGATTTTGTCTGATTAGGCATACAAAAATATTATACTTGGAACAGTCAAATTTTGAGATATTTGGAAGATAGGGTACTTACCGATGTTTGTCAATTCCTCAAAAAAATTTATTTGTAGAATTAAAATTTTATTCAATTTAGTTGAAATTAACTTGATTTTATCTGATTGTGCAAACAAAAAAATTATACTTGGAACTGTCAAATTTTGAGAAATTTGGATGTGTCCAATTTTGAGAAATTTGGTAGATAGGGTACTTACTGATGTTAGTTGAATTCTCAAAAAATTTTATTTGTAGAATTAAAATTTTATTCAATTTAGTTGAAATTAACTTGATTTTATCTGATTATGCAAACAAAAAAATTATACTTGGAACAGTCAAATTTTGAGAAATTTGGAAGAGTCAAATTTTGAGAAATTTGGAAGATAGAGTACTTACCGATTTTAGTCGATTCCTCTAACTTGATTTTATCTGATTAGGCATACAAAAATATTATACATGGAACAGTCAAATTTGGAGAAATTTGGAAGAGTCAAATTTTGAGAAATTTGGAATATAGGGTACTTACCGATTTTAGTCGAATTCTCAAAAAAATTTATTTGTAGAATTAAAATTTAATTCAATTTAGTTGAAATTAGCTTGATTTTATCTGATTATGCAAACAAAACAGTTATACTTGGAACAGTCAAATTTTGAGAAATTTGGAAGAGTCAAATTTTGAGAAATTTGGAAGATAGGGTACTTACCGATGTTAGTTGAATTCTCAAAAAATGTTATTTGTAGAATTAAAATTTTATTCAATTTTGTTGAAATTAACTTGATTTTATCTTGTTTTGAAAATAACGGATCGCGCACGTCGCAAGGAACGGGAACTCGCGAGAGGGCTTCGTAAATTTATGACCCCTATGGTCTAAGCACTAGTTTAATATTTAAGACACTATTTACAATTGTACAATAAAGCAACGCACGCACAATTTAACGAAGAGACGATACACTGATTTTCCTACGCCGTAGGCTTAATCTAGTTTAACAGTCGAAGCACGCGGAATCGGCCCGATTCCGTACGCCAAGCGAAGTATAGCAATTTTCCTACGCGGTATGGTTTTACTAACAAGTAGCGCGATGCACGTGGGCTCGGCCCGATGCCCTTTACAACGCGAAACCAGCGGATGAACAAAGCACGTGGATTCGGCCCGAATCCAAGCACAGCAAATTAAGGCAGCGATAAGCAAAGTGACTTTGAAGACGGCTCGTCGACAAGTGAAGCGTACAGAAAGAGATCCAGGAAATCGGCCCGATTTCCTGGAAGGCAGAAGCAGTCCCCCTTCCATCGGTTGTAAGGCGATGGAAGGGGCCGTTTTCGGCGCTCCAGATGAGTCAGCGGACCGGTGCCATTATCTAATTCGCGGTACGCCAGGGAGATGGCGTTAAGATGCAGAATTCTCTTAACATATCTGATTAGGCATACAAAAATATTATACTTGGAACAGTCAAATTTGGAGATATTCGGAAGATAGGGTACTTACCGATTTTAGTCGAATTCTCAAAAAAAATTATATGTAGAATTAAAATTTTATTCATTTTAGTTGAAATTAACTTGATTTTATCTGATTAGGCATACAAAAATATTATACTTGGAACAGTCAAATTTTGAGAAATTTGGACGAGTCAAATTTTGAGAAATTTGGAAGATATGGTACTTACCGATTTTAGTCGATTTCTCAAAAAATTTAATTGTAGAATTAAAATTTAATTCAATTTAGTTGAAATTAACTTGATTTTATCTGATTAGGCATACAAATATATTATACTTGGAACAGTCAAATTTTGAGATATTTGGAAGATCGGGTACTTACCGATTTTAGTCGATTTCTCAAAAAAATTTATTTGTAGAATTAAAATTTTATTCAATTTAGTTGAAATTAACTTGATTTTATCTGAATATGCATAGAAAAAAATTATACTTGGAAGAGTCAAATTTTGAGAAATTTGGAAGATAGGGTACCTACCGATGTTTGTCAAATTCTCAAAAAATGTTATTTGTAGAATTAAAATTTAATTCAATTTAGTTGAAATTAGCTTGATTTTATCTGATTATGCAAACAAAAAAGTTATTCTTGGAACATTCAATTTTTGAGAAATTTGGAAGATAGGGTACTTACCGATTTTAGTCGAATTCTCAAAAAAATTTATTTGTAGAATTAAAATTTTATTCAATTTGGTTGAAATTAACTTGATTTTATCTGATTAGGCATACAACAATATTATACTTGGAACAGTCAAATTTTGAGAAATTTGGACCAGTCAAATTTTGAGAAATTTGGAAGATAGGGTACTTACCGATTTTAGTCGAATTCTCAAAAAAATTTATTTGTAGAATTAAAATTTAATTCAATTTAGTTGAAATTAGCTTGATTTTATCTGATTATGCAAACAAAAAGTTATACTTGAAACAGTCAAATTTTGAGAAATTTGGAAGAGTCAAATTTTGAGAAATTTGGAAGATAGGGTACTTACCGATTTTAGTCGATTCCTATAACTTGATTTTATCTGATTAGGCATACAAAAATATTATACTTGGAGCAGTCAAATTTTGAGATATTTGGAAGATAGGGTACTTACCGATTTTAGTCGAATTCTGAAAAAATTTTATTTGTAGAATTTAAATTTAATTCAATTTAGTTGAAATTAACTTGATATTATCAGATTATGCAAACAAAAAAATTATACCTGGAACAGTGAAATTTTGAGAAATTTGGAAGTGTCAAATTTTGAGAAATTTGGAAGATAGGGTACTTACCGATTTTAGTCGAATTCTCAAAAAATGTTATTTGTAGAATTAAAATTTTATTCAATTTAGTTGAAATTAACTTGATTTTATCTGATTATGCAAACAAAAAAATTATACTCGGAACTCTCAAATTTTGAGAAATTTGGATGCGTCAAATTTTGAGAAATTTGGAAGATAGAGTACTTACCGATTTTAGTCGAATTCTCAAAAAAATGTTATTTGTAGAATTAAAATTTTTTTCAATTTAGTTGAAATTAACTTGATTTTATCTGATTATGCCAACAAAAAAATTATACTTGGAACAGTCAAATTTTGAGAAATTTGGATGCGTCAAATTTTGAGAAATTTGGAAGATAGAGTACTTACCGATTTTAGTCGAATTCTCAAAAAAATTTATTTGTAGTATTAAAATTTAATTCGATTTAGTTGAAATTAACTTGATTTTATCTGATTATGCAAACAAAAAAGTTATACTTGGAACAGTCAAATTTTGAGAAATTTGGGAGTGTCAAATTTTGAGAAATTTGGAAGATAGGGTACTTACCGATTTTAGTCGAATTCTCAAAAAATGTTATTTATAGAATTAAAATTTTATTCAATTTGGTTGAAATTAACTTGATTTTATCTGATTATGCAAACAAAAAAGTTATACTTGGAACAGTCAAATTTTGAGAAATTTGGAAGATAGGGTACTTACCGATTTTAGTCAATTTCTCAAAAAAATTTATTTGTAGAATTAAAATTTTATTCAATTTAGTTGAAATTAACTTGATTTTGTCTGATTAGGCATACAAAAATATTATACTTGGAACAGTCAAATTTTGAGATATTTGGAAGATAGGGTACTTACCGATGTTTGTCAATTCCTCAAAAAAATTTATTTGTAGAATTAAAATTTTATTCAATTTAGTTGAAATTAACTTGATTTTATCTGATTATGCAAACAAAAAAATTATACTTGGAACTGTCAAATTTTGAGAAATTTGGATGTGTCCAATTTTGAGAAATTTGGTAGATAGGGTACTTACTGATGTTAGTTGAATTCTCAAAAAATTTTATTTGTAGAATTAAACTTTTATTCAATTTGGTTGAAATTAACTTGATTTTATCTGATTATGCAAACAAAAAAGTTATACTTGGAACAGTCAAATTTTGAGAAATTTGGGAGTGTCAAATTTTGAGAAATTTGGAAGATAGGGTACTTACCGATTTTAGTCGAATTCTCAAAAAATGTTATTTGTAGAATTAAAATTTTATTCAATTTAGTTGAAATTAACTTGATTTTATCTGATTAGGCATACAAAAATATTATACTTGGAACAGTCAAATTTTGAGATATTTGGATGATAGGGTACTTACCGATGTTTGTAAATTCCTCAAAAAAATTTATTTGTAGAATTAAAATTTTATTCAATTTAGTTGAAATTAACTTGATTTTATCTGATTAGGCATTCAAAAATATTATACTTGGAACAGTCAAATTTTGAGCAATTTGGACGAGTCAAATTTTGACAAATTTGGAAGATAGGGTACTTACCGATTTTAGTCGAATTCTCAAAAAATGTTATTTGTAGAATTAAAATTTTATTCAATTTAGTTGAAATTAACTTGATTTTATCTGATTATGCCAACAAAAAAATTATACTTGGAACATTCAAATTTTGAGAAATTTGGATGCGTCAAATTTTGAGAAATTTGGAAGATAGAGTACTTACCGATTTTTGTCGAATTCTCAAAAAAATTTATTTGTAGAATTAAAATTTAATTCGATTTAGTTGAAATTAACTTGATTTTATCTGATTATGCAAACAAAAAAGTTATACTTGGAACAGTCAAATTTTGAGAAATTTGGGAGTGTCAAATTTTGAGAAATTTGGAAGATAGGGTACTTACCGATTTTAGTCAATTTCTCAAAAAAATTTATTTGTAGAATTAAAATTTTTTTCAATTTAGTTGAAATTAACTTGATTTTGTCTGATTAGGCATACAAAAATATTATACTTGGAACAGTCAAATTTTGAGATATTTGGAAGATAGGGTACTTACCGATGTTTGTCAATTCCTCAAAAAAATTTATTTGTAGAATTAAAATTTTATTCAATTTAGTTGAAATTAACTTGATTTTATCTGATTGTGCAAACAAAAAAATTATACTTGGAACTGTCAAATTTTGAGAAATTTGGATGTGTCCAATTTTGAGAAATTTGGTAGATAGGGTACTTACTGATGTTAGTTGAATTCTCAAAAAATTTTATTTGTAGAATTAAAATTTTATTCAATTTAGTTGAAACTAACTTGATTTTATCTGATTATGCAAACAAAAAAGTTATACTTGGAACAGTCAAATTTTGAGAAATTTGGAAGAGTCAAATTTTGAGTAAATTGGAAGATAGGGTACTTGCCGATTTTAGTCGAATTCTCAAAAAAATTTATTTGTAGAATTAAAATTTTATTCAATTTAGTTGAAATTAGCTTGATTTTATCTGATTATGCAAACAAAAAAGTTATACTTGGAACAGTCAAATTTTGAGAAATTTGGAAGAGTCAAATTTTGAGAAATTTGGAAGAGTCAAATTTTGAGAAATTTGGAAGATAGGGTACTTACCGATGTTAGTTGAATTCTCAAAAAATGTTATTTGTAGAATTAAAATTTTATTCCATTTAGATGAAATTAACTTGATTTTATCTGATTAGGCATACAAAAATATTATACTTGGAACAGTCAAATTTGGAGATATTTGGAAGTTAGGGTGCTTACCGATTTTAGTCGAATTCTCAAAAAAAAATATTTGTAGAATTAAAATTTAATTCAATTTAGTTGAAATTAACTTGATTTTATCTGATTATGCAAACCAAAAAATTATACATGGAACAGTGAAATTTTGAGAAATTTGGAAGAGTCAAATTTTGAGAAAATTGGAAGATAGGGTACTTACCGATTTTAGTCGAATTCTCAAAAAATTTTATTTGTAGAATTAAAATTTAATTCAATTTAGTTGAAATTAACTTGATTTTATCTGATTATGCCAACAAAAATATTATACCTGGATCAGTCAAAATTTGAGAAATTTGGATGCGTCAAATTTTGAGAAATTTGCATGCGTCAAATTTTGAGAAATTTGGAAAATAGAGTACTTACCGATTTTAGTCGAATTCTCAAAAAAATTTATTGGTAGAATTAAAATTTAATTCGATTTAGTTGAAACTAACTTGATTTTATCTGATTATGCAAACAAAAAAGTTATACTTGGAACAGTCAAATTTTGAGAAATTTGGAAGAGTCAAATTTTGAGAAATTTGGAAGAGTCAAATTTTGAGAAAATTGGAAGATAGGATACTTACCGATGTTAGTTGAATTCTCAAAAAATGTTATTTGTAGAATTACAATTTTATTCAATTTAGTTGAAATTAACTTGATTTTATCTGATTATGCAAACAAAAAAGTTATACTTGGAACAGTCAAATTTTGGGAAATTTGGAAGATAGGGTACTTACCGATTTTAGTCGAATTCTCAAAAAATGTTATTTGTAGAATTAAAATTTTATTCAATTTAGTTGAAATTAGCTTGATTTTATCTGATTATGCGAACAAAAAAGTTATACATGGAACAGTCAAATTTTGAGAAATTTGGAACATAGGGTACTTACCGATTTTAGTCGAATTCTCAAAAAAATTTATTTGTAGAATTAAAATTTAATTCAAATTAGTTGAAATTAGCTCGATTTTATCTGATTATGCAAACAAAAAAGTTATACTTGGAACAGTCAAATTTTGAGAAATTTGGAAGATAGGGTACTTACAGATTTTAGTCGAATTCTCAAAAAATTTTATTAGTAGAATTAAAATTTTATTCAATTTAGTTGAAATTAACTTGATTTTATCTGATTATGCCAACAAAAAAATTATACTTGGAACAGTCAAATTTTGAGAAATTTGGAAGAGTCAAATTTTGAGAAATTTGGAAGATAGAGTACTTACCGAATTTAGTCGATTCCTCTAACTAGATTTTATCTGATTAGGCATACAAAAAAATTATACTTGGAACAGTCAAATTTTGAGAAATTTGGATGTGTCCAATTTTGAGAAATTTGGTAGATAGGGTACTTACTGATGTTAGTTGAATTCTCAAAAAAATTTATTTGTAGAATTAAAATTTTATTCAATTTAGTTGAAACTAACTTGATTTTATCTGATTATGCAAACAAAAAAGTTATACTTGGAACAGTCAAATTTTGAGAAATTTGGAAGAGTCAAATTTTGAGAAAATTGGAAGATAGGGTACTTGCCGATTTTAGTCGAATTCTCAAAAAAATTTATTTGTAGAATTAAAATTTTATTCAATTTAGTTGAAATTAGCTTGATTTTATCTGATTATGCAAACAAAAAAGTTATACTTGGAACAGTCAAATTTTGAGAAATTTGGAAGAGTCAAATTTTGAGAAATTTGGAAGATAGGGTACTTACCGATGTTAGTTGAATTCTCAAAAAATGTTATTTGTAGAATTAAAATTTTATTCCATTTAGTTGAAATTAACTTGATTTTATCTGATTAGGCATACAAAAATATTATACTTGGAACAGTCAAATTTGGAGATATTTGGAAGATAGGGTACTTACCGATTTTAGTCGAAATCTCAAAAAATTTTATTAGTAGAATTAAAGTTTTATTCAATTTAGTTGAAATTAACTTGATTTTATCTGATTATGCCAACAAAAAAATTATACTTGGAACAGTCAAAGTTTGAGAAATTTGGAAGAGTCAAATTTTGAGAAATTTGGAAGATAGAGTACTTACCGATTTTAGTCGATTCCTCTAACTTGATTTTATCTGATTAGGCATACAAAAATAGTATACTTGGAACAGTCAAATTTTGAGAAATTTGGAAGATAGGAAACTTACCGATTTTAGTCGAATTCTCAAAAAATTTTATTTGTAGAATTAAAATTTAATTAAATTTAGTTGAAATTAACTTGATTTTATCTGATTATGCCAACAAAAATATTATACCTGGATCAGTCAAAATTTGAGAAATTTGGATGCGTCAAATTTTGAGAAATTTGCATGCGTCAAATTTTGAGAAATTTGGAAAATAGAGTACTTACCGATTTTAGTCGAATTCTCAAAAAAATTTATTGGTAGAATTAAAATTTAATTCGATTTAGTTGAAACTAACTTGATTTTATCTGATTATGCAAACAAAAAAGTTATACTTGGAACAGTCAAATTTTGAGAAATTTGGAAGAGTCAAATTTTGAGAAATTTGGAAGAGTCAAATTTTGAGAAAATTGGAAGATAGGATACTTACCGATGTTAGTTGAATTCTCAAAAAATGTTATTTGTAGAATTACAATTTTATTCAATTTAGTTGAAATTAACTTGATTTTATCTGATTATGCAAACAAAAAAGTTATACTTGGAACAGTCAAATTTTGATAAATTTGGAAGATAGGGTACTTACAGATTTTAGTCGAATTCTCAAAAAATTTTATTAGTAGAATTAAAGTTTTATTCAATTTAGTTGAAATTAACTTGATTTTATCTGATTATGCCAACAAAAAAATTATACTTGGAACAGTCAAAGTTTGAGAAATTTGGAAGAGTCAAATTTTGAGAAATTTGGAAGATAGAGTACTTACCGATTTTAGTCGATTCCTCTAACTTGATTTTATCTGATTAGGCATACAAAAATAGTATACTTGGAACAGTCAAATTTTGAGAAATTTGGAAGATAGGAAACTTACCGATTTTAGTCGAATTCTCAAAAAATTTTATTTGTAGAATTAAAATTTAATTCAATTTAGTTGAAATTAACTTGATTTTATCTGATTATGCCAACAAAAAAATTATACCTGGATCAGTCAAATATTGAGAAATTTGGAAGGGTCAAATTTTGAGAAAATTGGAAGATAGGGTACTTACTGATTTTATTCGAATTCTCAAAAAATTTTATTTGTAGAATTAAAATGTAATTCAATTTAGTTGAAATTAACTTGATTTTATCTGATTATGCAAACAAAAAAATTATACTTGGAACAGTCAAATTTTGAGAAATTTGGAAGTGTCAAATTTTGAGAAATTTGGAAGATAGGGTACTTACCGATTTTAGTCGAATTCTCAAAAAATGTTATTTGTAGAATTAAAATTTTATTCAATTTAGTTGAAATTAACTTGATTTTATCTGATTATGCAAACAAAAAAATTATACTTGGAACAGTCAAATTTTGAGAAATTTGGAAGAGTCAAATTTTGAGAAATTTGGAAGATAGAGTACTTACCGATTTTAGTCGATTCCTCTAACTTGATTTTATCTGATTAGGCATACAAAAATATTATACTTGGAACAGTCAAATTTGGAGAAATTTGGAAGAGTCAAATTTTGAGAAATTTGGAATATAGGGTACTTACCGATTTTAGTCGAATTCTCAAAAAATGTTATTTGTAGAATTAAAATTTTATTCAATTTGGTTGAAATTAACTTGATTTTATCTGATTAGGCATACAACAATATTATACTTGGAACAGTCAAATTTTGAGAAATTTGGACGAGTCAAATTTTGAGAAATTTGGAAGATAGGGTACTTACCGATTTTAGTCGAATTCTCAAAAAATGTTATTTGTAGAATTAAAATTTTATTCAATTTAGTTGAAATTAGCTTGATTTGATCTGATTATGCAAACAAAAATATTATACTTGGAACAGTCAAATTTTGAGATATTTGGACGAGTCAAATTTTGAGATATTTGGACGAGTCAAATTTTGAGAAATTTGGAAGATAGGGTACTTACCGATTTTAGTCGAATTCTCAAAAAAATTTATTTGTAGAATTAAAATTTAATTCAATTTAGTTGAAATTAGCTTGATTTTATCTGATTATGCAAACAAAACAGTTATACTTGGAACAGTCAAATTTTGAGAAATTTGGAAGAGTCAAATTTTGAGAAATTTGGAAGATAGGGTACTTACCGATGTTAGTTGAATTCTCAAAAAATGTTATTTGTAGAATTAAAATTTTATTCAATTTTGTTGAAATTAACTTGATTTTATCTTGTTTTGAAAATAACGGATCGCGCACGTCGCAAGGAACGGGAACTCGCGAGAGGGCTTCGTAAATTTATGACCCCTATGGTCTAAGCACTAGTTTAATATTTAAGACACTATTTACAATTGTACAATAAAGCAACGCACGCACAATTTAACGAAGAGACGATACACTGATTTTCCTACGCCGTAGGCTTAATCTAGTTTAACAGTCGAAGCACGCGGAATCGGCCCGATTCCGTACGCCAAGCGAAGTATAGCAATTTTCCTACGCGGTATGGTTTTACTAACAAGTAGCGCGATGCACGTGGGCTCGGCCCGATGCCCTTTACAACGCGAAACCAGCGGATGAACAAAGCACGTGGATTCGGCCCGAATCCAAGCACAGCAAATTAAGGCAGCGATAAGCAAAGTGACTTTGAAGACGGCTCGTCGACAAGTGAAGCGTACAGAAAGAGATCCAGGAAATCGGCCCGATTTCCTGGAAGGCAGAAGCAGTCCCCCTTCCATCGGTTGTAAGGCGATGGAAGGGGCCGTTTTCGGCGCTCCACATGAGTCAGCGGACCGGTGCCATTATCTAATTCGCGGTACGCCAGGGAGATGGCGTTAAGATGCAGAATTCTCTTAACATATCTGATTAGGCATACAAAAATATTATACTTGGAACAGTCAAATTTGGAGATATTCGGAAGATAGGGTACTTACCGATTTTAGTCGAATTCTCAAAAAAAATTATATGTAGAATTAAAATTTTATTCATTTTAGTTGAAATTAACTTGATTTTATCTGATTAGGCATACAAAAATATTATACTTGGAACAGTCAAATTTTGAGAAATTTGGGCGAGTCAAATTTTGAGAAATTTGGAAGATATGGTACTTACCGATTTTAGTCGATTTCTCAAAAAATTTAATTGTAGAATTAAAATTTAATTCAATTTAGTTGAAATTAACTTGATTTTATCTGATTAGGCATACAAATATATTATACTTGGAACAGTCAAATTTTGAGATATTTGGAAGATCGGGTACTTACCGATTTTAGTCGATTTCTCAAAAAAATTTATTTGTAGAATTAAAATTTTATTCAATTTAGTTGAAATTAACTTGATTTTATCTGAATATGCATAGAAAAAAATTATACTTGGAAGAGTCAAATTTTGAGAAATTTGGAAGATAGGGTACCTACCGATGTTTGTCAAATTCTCAAAAAATGTTATTTGTAGAATTAAAATTTAATTCAATTTAGTTGAAATTAGCTTGATTTTATCTGATTATGCAAACAAAAAAGTTATTCTTGGAACATTCAATTTTTGAGAAATTTGGAAGATAGGGTACTTACCGATTTTAGTCGAATTCTCAAAAAAATTTATTTGTAGAATTAAAATTTTATTCAATTTGGTTGAAATTAACTTGATTTTATCTGATTAGGCATACAACAATATTATACTTGGAACAGTCAAATTTTGAGAAATTTGGACCAGTCAAATTTTGAGAAATTTGGAAGATAGGGTACATACCGATTTTAGTCGAATTCTCAAAAAAATTTATTTGTAGAATGAAAATTTAATTCAATTTAGTTGAAATTAGCTTGATTTTATCTGATTATGCAAACAAAAAGTTATACTTGAAACAGTCAAATTTTGAGAAATTTGGAAGAGTCAAATTTTGAGAAATTTGGAAGATAGGGTACTTACCGATTTTAGTCGATTCCTATAACTTGATTTTATCTGATTAGGCATACAAAAATATTATACTTGGAACAGTCAAATTTTGAGATATTTGGAAGATAGGGTACTTACCGATTTTAGTCGAATTCTGAAAAAATTTTATTTGTAGAATTTAAATTTAATTCAATTTAGTTGAAATTAACTTGATATTATCAGATTATGCAAACAAAAAAATTATACCTGGAACAGTGAAATTTTGAGAAATTTGGAATAGCCAAATTTTGAAAAATTTGGAAGATAGGGTACTTACCGATTTTAGTCGAATTCTCAAAAAATTTTATTTGTAGAATTAAAATTTTATTCAATTTAGTTGAAATTAACTTGATTTTATCTGATTATGCAAACAAAAAAATTATACTTGGAACTGTCAAATTTTGAGAAATTTGGATGTGTCCAATTTTGAGAAATTTGGTAGATAGGGTACTTACCGATGTTAGTTGAATTATCAAAAAATTTTATTTGTAGAATTAAAATTTTATTCAATTTAGTGGATATTAACTTGATTTTATCTGATTATGCAAACAAAAAATTTATACTTGGAACTCTCAAATTTTGAGAAATTTGGATGCGTCAAATTTTGAGAAATTTGGAAGATAGGGTACTTACAGATTTTAGTCGAATTCTCAAAAAAATTTAATTGTAGAATTAAAATTTAATTCGATTTAGTTGAAATTAACTTGATTTTATCTGATTATGCAAACAAGAAAGTTATACTTGGAACAGTCAAATTTGGAGAAATTTGGAAGAGTCAAATTTTGAGAAATTTGGAATATAGGGTACTTACCGATTTTAGTCGAATTCTCAAAAAATGTTATTTGTAGAATTAAAATTTTATTCAATTTGGTTGAAATTAACTTGATTTTATCTGATTAGGCATACAACAATATTATACTTGGAACATTCAAATTTTGAGAAATTTGGACGAGTCAAATTTTGAGAAATTTGGAAGATAGGGTACTTACCGATTTTAGTCGAATTCTCAAAAAAATTTATTTGTAGAATTAAAATTTAATTCAATTTAGTTGAAATTAGCTTGATTTTATCTGATTATGCAAACAAAAAGTTATACTTGGAACAGTCCAATTTTGAGAAATTTGGAAGAGTCAAATTTTGAGAAATTTGGAAGATAGGGTACTTACCGATTTTAGTCGATTCCTCTAACTTGATTTTATCTGATTAGGCATACAAAAATATTATACTTGGAACAGTCAAATTTTGAGATATTTGGAAGATAGGGTACTTACCGATTTTAGTCGAATTCTGAAAAAATTTTATTTGTAGAATTAAAATTTAATTCAATTTAGTTGAAATTAACTTGATATTATCAGATTATGCAAACAAAAAAATTATACCTGGAACAGTGAAATTTTGAGAAATTTGGAATAGCCAAATTTTGAAAAATTTGGAAGATAGGGTAATTACAGATTTTAGTCGAATTCTCAAAAAATTTTATTTGTAGAATAAAATTGTATTCAATTTAGTTGAAATTAACTTGATTTTATCTGATTATGCAAACAAAAAAGTTATACTTGGAACAGTCAAATTTTGAGAAATTTGGAAGAGTCAAATTTTGAGAAATTTGGAAGATAGGGTACTTACCGATTTTAGTCAATTTCTCAAAAAATTTTATTTGTAGAATTAAAATTTTATTCAATTTGGTTGAAATTAACTAGATTTTATCTGATTAGGCATACAACAATATTATACTTGGAACAGTCAAATTTTGAGAAATTTGGAAGATAGGGTACTTACCGATTTTAGTCGAATTCTCAAAAAAATTTATTTGTAGAATTAAAATTTAATTTAATTTAGTTGAAATTAGCTTGATTTTATCTGATTATGCAAACAAAAAAGTTATTCTTGGAACAGTCAAATTTTGAGAAATTCGGAAGATAGGGTACTTACCGATTTTAGTCGAATTCTCAAAAAAATTTATTTGTAGAATTAAAATTTTATTCAATTTGGTTGAAATTAACTTGATTTTATCTGATTAGGCATACAACAATATTATACTTGGAACAGTCAAATTTTGAGAAATTTGGACCAGTCAAATTTTGAGAAATTTGGAAGATAGGGTACTTACCGATTTTAGTCGAATTCTCAAAAAAATTTATTTGTAGAATTAAAATTTAATTCAATTTAGTTGAAATTAGCTTGATTTTATCTGATTATGCAAACAAAAAGTTATACTTGGAACAGTCAAATTTTGAGAAATTTGGAAGAGTCAAATTTTGAGAAATTTGGAAGATAGGGTACTTACCGATTTTAGTCGATTCCTCTAACTTGATTTTATCTGATTAGGCATACAAAAATATTATACTTGGAACAGTCAAATTTTGAGATATTTGGAAGATAGGGTACTTACCGATTTTAGTCGAATTCTGAAAAAATTTTATTTGTAGAATTAAAATTTAATTCAATTTAGTTGAAATTAACTTGATATTATCAGATTATGCAAACAAAAAAATTATACCTGGAACAGTGAAATTTTGAGAAATTTGGAATAGCCAAATTTTGAAAAATTTGGAAGATAGGGTACTTACCGATTTTAGTCGAATTCTCAAAAAATTTTATTTGTAGAATTAAAATTTTATTTAGTTTAGTTGAAATTAACTTGATTTTATCTGATTATGCAAACAAAAAAGTTATACTTGGAACAGTCAAATTTTGAGAAATTTGGAAGAGTCAAATTTTGAGAAATTTGGAAGATAGGGTACTTACCGATGTTACTTGAATTCTCAAAAAATGTTATTTGTAGAATTAAAATTTTATTCAATTTTGTTGAAATTAACTTGATTTTATCTGATTAGGCATACAAAAATATTAAACTTGGAACAGTCAAATTTGGAGATATTTGGAAGATAGGGTACTTACCGATTTTAGTCGAATTCTCAAAAAAAATTATTTGTAGGTTTAAAATTTTATTCAATTTAGTTGAAATTAACTTGATTTTATCTGATTAGGCATACAAAAATATTATACTTGGAACAGTCAAATTTTGAGAAATTTGGACGAGTCAAATTTTGAGAAATTTGGAAGATAGGGTACTTACCGATTTTAGTCGAATTCTCAAAAAATGTTATTTGTAGAATTAAAATTTTATTCAATTTAGTTGAAATTAACTTGATTTTATCTGATTAGGCATACAAATATATTATACTTGGAACAGTCAAATTTTGAGATATTTGGAAGATCGGGTACTTACCGATTTTAGTCGATTTCTCAAAAAATTTATTTGTAGAATTAAAATTTTATTCAATTTAGTTGAAATTAACTTGATTTTATCTGAATATGCATAGAAAAAAATTATACTTGGAAGAGTCAAATTTTGAGAAATTTGGAAGATAGGGTACTTACCGATGTTTGTCAAATTCTCAAAAAATGTTATTTGTAGAATTAAAATTTAATTCAATTTAGTTGAAATTAGCTTGATTTTATCTGATTATGCAAACAAAAAAGTTATTCTTGGAACAGTCAAATTTTGAGAAATTTGGAAGATAGGGTACTTACCGATTTTAGTCGAATTCTCAAAAAATGTTATTTGTAGAATTAAAATTTTATTCAATTTAGTTGAAATTAACTTGATTTTATCTGATTAGGCATACAAAAATATTATACTTGGAACAGTCAAATTTTGAGATATTTGGAAGAGTCAAATTTTGAGAAATTTGGAAGATATGGTACTTACCGATTTTAGTCGAATTCTCAGAAAAAATTATTTGTAGAATTAAAATTTAATTCGATTTAGTTGAAACTAACTTGATTTTATCTGATTATGCCAACAAAAAAGTTATACTTGGAACATTCAAATTTTGAGAAATTTGGAAGAGTCAAATTTTGAGAAAATTGGAAGGTAGGGTACTTACCGATTTTATTCGAATTCTCAAAAAATTTTATTTGTAGAATTAAAATGTAATTCAATTTAGTTGAAATTAACTTTATATTATCTGATTATGCAAACACAAAAATTATACTTGGAACAGTCAAATTTTGAGAAATTTGGAAGAGTCAAATTTTGAGAAATTTGGAAGATAGGGTACTTACCGATTTTAGTCGATTCCTCTAACTTGATTTTATCTGATTAGGCATACAAAAATATTATACTTGGAAGAGTCAAATTTTGAGAAATTTGGAATATAGGGTACTTACCGATTTTAGTCGAATTCTCAAAAAATGTTATTTGTAGAATTAAAATTTTATTCAATTTGGTTGAAATTAACTTGATTTTATCTGATTAGGCATA
The DNA here is from genome assembly GCA_946251845.1 of Andrena fulva. Taxonomy (NCBI): domain Eukaryota; kingdom Metazoa; phylum Arthropoda; class Insecta; order Hymenoptera; family Andrenidae; genus Andrena; species Andrena fulva. Next base: position 14,594,962 of record OX276333.1, on the reverse strand, counting down.
CAACAATATTATACTTGGAACAGTCAAATTTTGAGAAATTTGGACGAGTCAAATTTTGAGAAATTTGGAAGATAGGGTACTTACCGATTTTAGTCGAATTCTCAAAAAATGTTATTTGTAGAATTAAAATTTTATTCAATTTAGTTGAAATTAGCTTGATTTGATCTGATTATGCAAACAAAAATATTATACTTGGAACAGTCAAATTTTGAGATATTTGGACGAGTCAAATTTTGAGATATTTGGACGAGTCAAATTTTGAGAAATTTGGAAGATAGGGTACTTACCGATTTTAGTCGAATTCTCAAAAAAATTTATTTGTAGAATTAAAATTTAATTCAATTTAGTTGAAATTAGCTTGATTTTATCTGATTATGCAAACAAAACAGTTATACTTGGAACAGTCAAATTTTGAGAAATTTGGAAGAGTCAAATTTTGAGAAATTTGGAAGATAGGGTACTTACCGATGTTAGTTGAATTCTCAAAAAATGTTATTTGTAGAATTAAAATTTTATTCAATTTTGTTGAAATTAACTTGATTTTATCTTGTTTTGAAAATAACGGATCGCGCACGTCGCAAGGAACGGGAACTCGCGAGAGGGCTTCGTAAATTTATGACCCCTATGGTCTAAGCACTAGTTTAATATTTAAGACACTATTTACAATTGTACAATAAAGCAACGCACGCACAATTTAACGAAGAGACGATACACTGATTTTCCTACGCCGTAGGCTTAATCTAGTTTAACAGTCGAAGCACGCGGAATCGGCCCGATTCCGTACGCCAAGCGAAGTATAGCAATTTTCCTACGCGGTATGGTTTTACTAACAAGTAGCGCGATGCACGTGGGCTCGGCCCGATGCCCTTTACAACGCGAAACCAGCGGATGAACAAAGCACGTGGATTCGGCCCGAATCCAAGCACAGCAAATTAAGGCAGCGATAAGCAAAGTGACTTTGAAGACGGCTCGTCGACAAGTGAAGCGTACAGAAAGAGATCCAGGAAATCGGCCCGATTTCCTGGAAGGCAGAAGCAGTCCCCCTTCCATCGGTTGTAAGGCGATGGAAGGGGCCGTTTTCGGCGCTCCACATGAGTCAGCGGACCGGTGCCATTATCTAATTCGCGGTACGCCAGGGAGATGGCGTTAAGATGCAGAATTCTCTTAACATATCTGATTAGGCATACAAAAATATTATACTTGGAACAGTCAAATTTGGAGATATTCGGAAGATAGGGTACTTACCGATTTTAGTCGAATTCTCAAAAAAAATTATATGTAGAATTAAAATTTTATTCATTTTAGTTGAAATTAACTTGATTTTATCTGATTAGGCATACAAAAATATTATACTTGGAACAGTCAAATTTTGAGAAATTTGGGCGAGTCAAATTTTGAGAAATTTGGAAGATATGGTACTTACCGATTTTAGTCGATTTCTCAAAAAATTTAATTGTAGAATTAAAATTTAATTCAATTTAGTTGAAATTAACTTGATTTTATCTGATTAGGCATACAAATATATTATACTTGGAACAGTCAAATTTTGAGATATTTGGAAGATCGGGTACTTACCGATTTTAGTCGATTTCTCAAAAAAATTTATTTGTAGAATTAAAATTTTATTCAATTTAGTTGAAATTAACTTGATTTTATCTGAATATGCATAGAAAAAAATTATACTTGGAAGAGTCAAATTTTGAGAAATTTGGAAGATAGGGTACCTACCGATGTTTGTCAAATTCTCAAAAAATGTTATTTGTAGAATTAAAATTTAATTCAATTTAGTTGAAATTAGCTTGATTTTATCTGATTATGCAAACAAAAAAGTTATTCTTGGAACATTCAATTTTTGAGAAATTTGGAAGATAGGGTACTTACCGATTTTAGTCGAATTCTCAAAAAAATTTATTTGTAGAATTAAAATTTTATTCAATTTGGTTGAAATTAACTTGATTTTATCTGATTAGGCATACAACAATATTATACTTGGAACAGTCAAATTTTGAGAAATTTGGACCAGTCAAATTTTGAGAAATTTGGAAGATAGGGTACATACCGATTTTAGTCGAATTCTCAAAAAAATTTATTTGTAGAATTAAAATTTAATTCAATTTAGTTGAAATTAGCTTGATTTTATCTGATTATGCAAACAAAAAGTTATACTTGAAACAGTCAAATTTTGAGAAATTTGGAAGAGTCAAATTTTGAGAAATTTGGAAGATAGGGTACTTACCGATTTTAGTCGATTCCTATAACTTGATTTTATCTGATTAGGCATACAAAAATATTATACTTGGAACAGTCAAATTTTGAGATATTTGGAAGATAGGGTACTTACCGATTTTAGTCGAATTCTGAAAAAATTTTATTTGTAGAATTTAAATTTAATTCAATTTAGTTGAAATTAACTTGATATTATCAGATTATGCAAACAAAAAAATTATACCTGGAACAGTGAAATTTTATTGTACAACTGTAAATAGTGACTTAAATACTAAATTAGTGCTTAGACCATAGGGGTCATTAATTTACGAAGCCCTCTCGCGAGTTCCCGTTCCTTGCGACGTTTGCGATCCGTTATTTTCTAAACATGGAAGGCAGAAGCAGTCCCCCTTCCATCGGTTGTAAGGCGATGGAAGGGGCCGTTTTCGACGTCTCCACATGAGCCCAGCGGCGCCGTTGCCGCGATCGGACTATGCCATGTCAACGCCATAACGACCATCTTGAAATCTATTCATCGGGCCGATGAATGGGGGGAGGAAATGTTAAGAGAATTCTGCATCTTAACGCCATCTCCCTGGCGTACCGCGAATTAGATAATGGCACCGGTCCGCTGACTCATGTGGAGCGCCGAAAACGGCCCCTTCCATCGCCTTACAACCGATGGAAGGGGGACTGCTTCTGCCTTCCAGGAAATCGGGCCGATTTCCTGGATCTCTTTCTGTACGCTTCACTTGTCGACGAGCCGTCTTCAAAGTCACTTTGCTTATAGCTGCCTTAATTTGCTGTGCGTGGATTCGGGCCGAATCCACGCGCTTTGTTCATCCGCTGGTTTCGCGTTGTAAAGGGCATCGGGCCGAGCCCACGTGCATCGCGCTACTTGTTAGTAAAACCCTACCGCGTAGGAAAATTGCTATACTTCGCTTGGCGTACGGAATCGGGCCGATTCCGCGTGCTTCGACTGTTAAACTAGATTAAGCCTACGGCGTAGGAAAATCAGTGTATCGTCTCTTCGTTAAATTGTGCGTGCGTTGCTTTATTGTACAACTGTAAATAGTGACTTAAATACTAAATTAGTGCTTAGACCATAGGGGTCATTAATTTACGAAGCCCTCTCGCGAGTTCCCGTTCCTTGCGACGTTTGCGATCCGTTATTTTCTAAACATGGAAGGCAGAAGCAGTCCCCCTTCCATCGGTTGTAAGGCGATGGAAGGGGCCGTTTTCGACGTCTCCACATGAGCCCAGCGGCGCCGTTGCCGCGATCGGACTATGCCATGTCAACGCCATAACGACCATCTTGAAATCTATTCATCGGGCCGATGAATGGGGGGAGGAAATGTTAAGAGAATTCTGCATCTTAACGCCATCTCCCTGGCGTACCGCGAATTAGATAATGGCACCGGTCCGCTGACTCATGTGGAGCGCCGAAAACGGCCCCTTCCATCGCCTTACAACCGATGGAAGGGGGACTGCTTCTGCCTTCCAGGAAATCGGGCCGATTTCCTGGATCTCTTTCTGTACGCTTCACTTGTCGACGAGCCGTCTTCAAAGTCACTTTGCTTATAGCTGCCTTAATTTGCTGTGCGTGGATTCGGGCCGAATCCACGCGCTTTGTTCATCCGCTGGTTTCGCGTTGTAAAGGGCATCGGGCCGAGCCCACGTGCATCGCGCTACTTGTTAGTAAAACCCTACCGCGTAGGAAAATTGCTATACTTCGCTTGGCGTACGGAATCGGGCCGATTCCGCGTGCTTCGACTGTTAAACTAGATTAAGCCTACGGCGTAGGAAAATCAGTGTATCGTCTCTTCGTTAAATTGTGCGTGCGTTGCTTTATTGTACAACTGTAAATAGTGACTTAAATACTAAATTAGTGCTTAGACCATAGGGGTCATTAATTTACGAAGCCCTCTCGCGAGTTCCCGTTCCTTGCGACGTTTGCGATCCGTTATTTTCTAAACATGGAAGGCAGAAGCAGTCCCCCTTCCATCGGTTGTAAGGCGATGGAAGGGGCCGTTTTCGACGTCTCCACATGAGCCCAGCGGCGCCGTTGCCGCGATCGGACTATGCCATGTCAACGCCATAACGACCATCTTGAAATCTATTCATCGGGCCGATGAATGGGGGGAGGAAATGTTAAGAGAATTCTGCATCTTAACGCCATCTCCCTGGCGTACCGCGAATTAGATAATGGCACCGGTCCGCTGACTCATGTGGAGCGCCGAAAACGGCCCCTTCCATCGCCTTACAACCGATGGAAGGGGGACTGCTTCTGCCTTCCAGGAAATCGGGCCGATTTCCTGGATCTCTTTCTGTACGCTTCACTTGTCGACGAGCCGTCTTCAAAGTCACTTTGCTTATAGCTGCCTTAATTTGCTGTGCGTGGATTCGGGCCGAATCCACGCGCTTTGTTCATCCGCTGGTTTCGCGTTGTAAAGGGCATCGGGCCGAGCCCACGTGCATCGCGCTACTTGTTAGTAAAACCCTACCGCGTAGGAAAATTGCTATACTTCGCTTGGCGTACGGAATCGGGCCGATTCCGCGTGCTTCGACTGTTAAACTAGATTAAGCCTACGGCGTAGGAAAATCAGTGTATCGTCTCTTCGTTAAATTGTGCGTGCGTTGCTTTATTGTACAACTGTAAATAGTGACTTAAATACTAAATTAGTGCTTAGACCATAGGGGTCATTAATTTACGAAGCCCTCTCGCGAGTTCCCGTTCCTTGCGACGTTTGCGATCCGTTATTTTCTAAACATGGAAGGCAGAAGCAGTCCCCCTTCCATCGGTTGTAAGGCGATGGAAGGGGCCGTTTTCGACGTCTCCACATGAGCCCAGCGGCGCCGTTGCCGCGATCGGACTATGCCATGTCAACGCCATAACGACCATCTTGAAATCTATTCATCGGGCCGATGAATGGGGGGAGGAAATGTTAAGAGAATTCTGCATCTTAACGCCATCTCCCTGGCGTACCGCGAATTAGATAATGGCACCGGTCCGCTGACTCATGTGGAGCGCCGAAAACGGCCCCTTCCATCGCCTTACAACCGATGGAAGGGGGACTGCTTCTGCCTTCCAGGAAATCGGGCCGATTTCCTGGATCTCTTTCTGTACGCTTCACTTGTCGACGAGCCGTCTTCAAAGTCACTTTGCTTATAGCTGCCTTAATTTGCTGTGCGTGGATTCGGGCCGAATCCACGCGCTTTGTTCATCCGCTGGTTTCGCGTTGTAAAGGGCATCGGGCCGAGCCCACGTGCATCGCGCTACTTGTTAGTAAAACCCTACCGCGTAGGAAAATTGCTATACTTCGCTTGGCGTACGGAATCGGGCCGATTCCGCGTGCTTCGACTGTTAAACTAGATTAAGCCTACGGCGTAGGAAAATCAGTGTATCGTCTCTTCGTTAAATTGTGCGTGCGTTGCTTTATTGTACAACTGTAAATAGTGACTTAAATACTAAATTAGTGCTTAGACCATAGGGGTCATTAATTTACGAAGCCCTCTCGCGAGTTCCCGTTCCTTGCGACGTTTGCGATCCGTTATTTTCTAAACATGGAAGGCAGAAGCAGTCCCCCTTCCATCGGTTGTAAGGCGATGGAAGGGGCCGTTTTCGACGTCTCCACATGAGCCCAGCGGCGCCGTTGCCGCGATCGGACTATGCCATGTCAACGCCATAACGACCATCTTGAAATCTATTCATCGGGCCGATGAATGGGGGGAGGAAATGTTAAGAGAATTCTGCATCTTAACGCCATCTCCCTGGCGTACCGCGAATTAGATAATGGCACCGGTCCGCTGACTCATGTGGAGCGCCGAAAACGGCCCCTTCCATCGCCTTACAACCGATGGAAGGGGGACTGCTTCTGCCTTCCAGGAAATCGGGCCGATTTCCTGGATCTCTTTCTGTACGCTTCACTTGTCGACGAGCCGTCTTCAAAGTCACTTTGCTTATAGCTGCCTTAATTTGCTGTGCGTGGATTCGGGCCGAATCCACGCGCTTTGTTCATCCGCTGGTTTCGCGTTGTAAAGGGCATCGGGCCGAGCCCACGTGCATCGCGCTACTTGTTAGTAAAACCCTACCGCGTAGGAAAATTGCTATACTTCGCTTGGCGTACGGAATCGGGCCGATTCCGCGTGCTTCGACTGTTAAACTAGATTAAGCCTACGGCGTAGGAAAATCAGTGTATCGTCTCTTCGTTAAATTGTGCGTGCGTTGCTTTATTGTACAACTGTAAATAGTGACTTAAATACTAAATTAGTGCTTAGACCATAGGGGTCATTAATTTACGAAGCCCTCTCGCGAGTTCCCGTTCCTTGCGACGTTTGCGATCCGTTATTTTCTAAACATGGAAGGCAGAAGCAGTCCCCCTTCCATCGGTTGTAAGGCGATGGAAGGGGCCGTTTTCGACGTCTCCACATGAGCCCAGCGGCGCCGTTGCCGCGATCGGACTATGCCATGTCAACGCCATAACGACCATCTTGAAATCTATTCATCGGGCCGATGAATGGGGGGAGGAAATGTTAAGAGAATTCTGCATCTTAACGCCATCTCCCTGGCGTACCGCGAATTAGATAATGGCACCGGTCCGCTGACTCATGTGGAGCGCCGAAAACGGCCCCTTCCATCGCCTTACAACCGATGGAAGGGGGACTGCTTCTGCCTTCCAGGAAATCGGGCCGATTTCCTGGATCTCTTTCTGTACGCTTCACTTGTCGACGAGCCGTCTTCAAAGTCACTTTGCTTATAGCTGCCTTAATTTGCTGTGCGTGGATTCGGGCCGAATCCACGCGCTTTGTTCATCCGCTGGTTTCGCGTTGTAAAGGGCATCGGGCCGAGCCCACGTGCATCGCGCTACTTGTTAGTAAAACCCTACCGCGTAGGAAAATTGCTATACTTCGCTTGGCGTACGGAATCGGGCCGATTCCGCGTGCTTCGACTGTTAAACTAGATTAAGCCTACGGCGTAGGAAAATCAGTGTATCGTCTCTTCGTTAAATTGTGCGTGCGTTGCTTTATTGTACAACTGTAAATAGTGACTTAAATACTAAATTAGTGCTTAGACCATAGGGGTCATTAATTTACGAAGCCCTCTCGCGAGTTCCCGTTCCTTGCGACGTTTGCGATCCGTTATTTTCTAAACATGGAAGGCAGAAGCAGTCCCCCTTCCATCGGTTGTAAGGCGATGGAAGGGGCCGTTTTCGACGTCTCCACATGAGCCCAGCGGCGCCGTTGCCGCGATCGGACTATGCCATGTCAACGCCATAACGACCATCTTGAAATCTATTCATCGGGCCGATGAATGGGGGGAGGAAATGTTAAGAGAATTCTGCATCTTAACGCCATCTCCCTGGCGTACCGCGAATTAGATAATGGCACCGGTCCGCTGACTCATGTGGAGCGCCGAAAACGGCCCCTTCCATCGCCTTACAACCGATGGAAGGGGGACTGCTTCTGCCTTCCAGGAAATCGGGCCGATTTCCTGGATCTCTTTCTGTACGCTTCACTTGTCGACGAGCCGTCTTCAAAGTCACTTTGCTTATAGCTGCCTTAATTTGCTGTGCGTGGATTCGGGCCGAATCCACGCGCTTTGTTCATCCGCTGGTTTCGCGTTGTAAAGGGCATCGGGCCGAGCCCACGTGCATCGCGCTACTTGTTAGTAAAACCCTACCGCGTAGGAAAATTGCTATACTTCGCTTGGCGTACGGAATCGGGCCGATTCCGCGTGCTTCGACTGTTAAACTAGATTAAGCCTACGGCGTAGGAAAATCAGTGTATCGTCTCTTCGTTAAATTGTGCGTGCGTTGCTTTATTGTACAACTGTAAATAGTGACTTAAATACTAAATTAGTGCTTAGACCATAGGGGTCATTAATTTACGAAGCCCTCTCGCGAGTTCCCGTTCCTTGCGACGTTTGCGATCCGTTATTTTCTAAACATGGAAGGCAGAAGCAGTCCCCCTTCCATCGGTTGTAAGGCGATGGAAGGGGCCGTTTTCGACGTCTCCACATGAGCCCAGCGGCGCCGTTGCCGCGATCGGACTATGCCATGTCAACGCCATAACGACCATCTTGAAATCTATTCATCGGGCCGATGAATGGGGGGAGGAAATGTTAAGAGAATTCTGCATCTTAACGCCATCTCCCTGGCGTACCGCGAATTAGATAATGGCACCGGTCCGCTGACTCATGTGGAGCGCCGAAAACGGCCCCTTCCATCGCCTTACAACCGATGGAAGGGGGACTGCTTCTGCCTTCCAGGAAATCGGGCCGATTTCCTGGATCTCTTTCTGTACGCTTCACTTGTCGACGAGCCGTCTTCAAAGTCACTTTGCTTATAGCTGCCTTAATTTGCTGTGCGTGGATTCGGGCCGAATCCACGCGCTTTGTTCATCCGCTGGTTTCGCGTTGTAAAGGGCATCGGGCCGAGCCCACGTGCATCGCGCTACTTGTTAGTAAAACCCTACCGCGTAGGAAAATTGCTATACTTCGCTTGGCGTACGGAATCGGGCCGATTCCGCGTGCTTCGACTGTTAAACTAGATTAAGCCTACGGCGTAGGAAAATCAGTGTATCGTCTCTTCGTTAAATTGTGCGTGCGTTGCTTTATTGTACAACTGTAAATAGTGACTTAAATACTAAATTAGTGCTTAGACCATAGGGGTCATTAATTTACGAAGCCCTCTCGCGAGTTCCCGTTCCTTGCGACGTTTGCGATCCGTTATTTTCTAAACATGGAAGGCAGAAGCAGTCCCCCTTCCATCGGTTGTAAGGCGATGGAAGGGGCCGTTTTCGACGTCTCCACATGAGCCCAGCGGCGCCGTTGCCGCGATCGGACTATGCCATGTCAACGCCATAACGACCATCTTGAAATCTATTCATCGGGCCGATGAATGGGGGGAGGAAATGTTAAGAGAATTCTGCATCTTAACGCCATCTCCCTGGCGTACCGCGAATTAGATAATGGCACCGGTCCGCTGACTCATGTGGAGCGCCGAAAACGGCCCCTTCCATCGCCTTACAACCGATGGAAGGGGGACTGCTTCTGCCTTCCAGGAAATCGGGCCGATTTCCTGGATCTCTTTCTGTACGCTTCACTTGTCGACGAGCCGTCTTCAAAGTCACTTTGCTTATAGCTGCCTTAATTTGCTGTGCGTGGATTCGGGCCGAATCCACGCGCTTTGTTCATCCGCTGGTTTCGCGTTGTAAAGGGCATCGGGCCGAGCCCACGTGCATCGCGCTACTTGTTAGTAAAACCCTACCGCGTAGGAAAATTGCTATACTTCGCTTGGCGTACGGAATCGGGCCGATTCCGCGTGCTTCGACTGTTAAACTAGATTAAGCCTACGGCGTAGGAAAATCAGTGTATCGTCTCTTCGTTAAATTGTGCGTGCGTTGCTTTATTGTACAACTGTAAATAGTGACTTAAATACTAAATTAGTGCTTAGACCATAGGGGTCATTAATTTACGAAGCCCTCTCGCGAGTTCCCGTTCCTTGCGACGTTTGCGATCCGTTATTTTCTAAACATGGAAGGCAGAAGCAGTCCCCCTTCCATCGGTTGTAAGGCGATGGAAGGGGCCGTTTTCGACGTCTCCACATGAGCCCAGCGGCGCCGTTGCCGCGATCGGACTATGCCATGTCAACGCCATAACGACCATCTTGAAATCTATTCATCGGGCCGATGAATGGGGGGAGGAAATGTTAAGAGAATTCTGCATCTTAACGCCATCTCCCTGGCGTACCGCGAATTAGATAATGGCACCGGTCCGCTGACTCATGTGGAGCGCCGAAAACGGCCCCTTCCATCGCCTTACAACCGATGGAAGGGGGACTGCTTCTGCCTTCCAGGAAATCGGGCCGATTTCCTGGATCTCTTTCTGTACGCTTCACTTGTCGACGAGCCGTCTTCAAAGTCACTTTGCTTATAGCTGCCTTAATTTGCTGTGCGTGGATTCGGGCCGAATCCACGCGCTTTGTTCATCCGCTGGTTTCGCGTTGTAAAGGGCATCGGGCCGAGCCCACGTGCATCGCGCTACTTGTTAGTAAAACCCTACCGCGTAGGAAAATTGCTATACTTCGCTTGGCGTACGGAATCGGGCCGATTCCGCGTGCTTCGACTGTTAAACTAGATTAAGCCTACGGCGTAGGAAAATCAGTGTATCGTCTCTTCGTTAAATTGTGCGTGCGTTGCTTTATTGTACAACTGTAAATAGTGACTTAAATACTAAATTAGTGCTTAGACCATAGGGGTCATTAATTTACGAAGCCCTCTCGCGAGTTCCCGTTCCTTGCGACGTTTGCGATCCGTTATTTTCTAAACATGGAAGGCAGAAGCAGTCCCCCTTCCATCGGTTGTAAGGCGATGGAAGGGGCCGTTTTCGACGTCTCCACATGAGCCCAGCGGCGCCGTTGCCGCGATCGGACTATGCCATGTCAACGCCATAACGACCATCTTGAAATCTATTCATCGGGCCGATGAATGGGGGGAGGAAATGTTAAGAGAATTCTGCATCTTAACGCCATCTCCCTGGCGTACCGCGAATTAGATAATGGCACCGGTCCGCTGACTCATGTGGAGCGCCGAAAACGGCCCCTTCCATCGCCTTACAACCGATGGAAGGGGGACTGCTTCTGCCTTCCAGGAAATCGGGCCGATTTCCTGGATCTCTTTCTGTACGCTTCACTTGTCGACGAGCCGTCTTCAAAGTCACTTTGCTTATAGCTGCCTTAATTTGCTGTGCGTGGATTCGGGCCGAATCCACGCGCTTTGTTCATCCGCTGGTTTCGCGTTGTAAAGGGCATCGGGCCGAGCCCACGTGCATCGCGCTACTTGTTAGTAAAACCCTACCGCGTAGGAAAATTGCTATACTTCGCTTGGCGTACGGAATCGGGCCGATTCCGCGTGCTTCGACTGTTAAACTAGATTAAGCCTACGGCGTAGGAAAATCAGTGTATCGTCTCTTCGTTAAATTGTGCGTGCGTTGCTTTATTGTACAACTGTAAATAGTGACTTAAATACTAAATTAGTGCTTAGACCATAGGGGTCATTAATTTACGAAGCCCTCTCGCGAGTTCCCGTTCCTTGCGACGTTTGCGATCCGTTATTTTCTAAACATGGAAGGCAGAAGCAGTCCCCCTTCCATCGGTTGTAAGGCGATGGAAGGGGCCGTTTTCGACGTCTCCACATGAGCCCAGCGGCGCCGTTGCCGCGATCGGACTATGCCATGTCAACGCCATAACGACCATCTTGAAATCTATTCATCGGGCCGATGAATGGGGGGAGGAAATGTTAAGAGAATTCTGCATCTTAACGCCATCTCCCTGGCGTACCGCGAATTAGATAATGGCACCGGTCCGCTGACTCATGTGGAGCGCCGAAAACGGCCCCTTCCATCGCCTTACAACCGATGGAAGGGGGACTGCTTCTGCCTTCCAGGAAATCGGGCCGATTTCCTGGATCTCTTTCTGTACGCTTCACTTGTCGACGAGCCGTCTTCAAAGTCACTTTGCTTATAGCTGCCTTAATTTGCTGTGCGTGGATTCGGGCCGAATCCACGCGCTTTGTTCATCCGCTGGTTTCGCGTTGTAAAGGGCATCGGGCCGAGCCCACGTGCATCGCGCTACTTGTTAGTAAAACCCTACCGCGTAGGAAAATTGCTATACTTCGCTTGGCGTACGGAATCGGGCCGATTCCGCGTGCTTCGACTGTTAAACTAGATTAAGCCTACGGCGTAGGAAAATCAGTGTATCGTCTCTTCGTTAAATTGTGCGTGCGTTGCTTTATTGTACAACTGTAAATAGTGACTTAAATACTAAATTAGTGCTTAGACCATAGGGGTCATTAATTTACGAAGCCCTCTCGCGAGTTCCCGTTCCTTGCGACGTTTGCGATCCGTTATTTTCTAAACATGGAAGGCAGAAGCAGTCCCCCTTCCATCGGTTGTAAGGCGATGGAAGGGGCCGTTTTCGACGTCTCCACATGAGCCCAGCGGCGCCGTTGCCGCGATCGGACTATGCCATGTCAACGCCATAACGACCATCTTGAAATCTATTCATCGGGCCGATGAATGGGGGGAGGAAATGTTAAGAGAATTCTGCATCTTAACGCCATCTCCCTGGCGTACCGCGAATTAGATAATGGCACCGGTCCGCTGACTCATGTGGAGCGCCGAAAACGGCCCCTTCCATCGCCTTACAACCGATGGAAGGGGGACTGCTTCTGCCTTCCAGGAAATCGGGCCGATTTCCTGGATCTCTTTCTGTACGCTTCACTTGTCGACGAGCCGTCTTCAAAGTCACTTTGCTTATAGCTGCCTTAATTTGCTGTGCGTGGATTCGGGCCGAATCCACGCGCTTTGTTCATCCGCTGGTTTCGCGTTGTAAAGGGCATCGGGCCGAGCCCACGTGCATCGCGCTACTTGTTAGTAAAACCCTACCGCGTAGGAAAATTGCTATACTTCGCTTGGCGTACGGAATCGGGCCGATTCCGCGTGCTTCGACTGTTAAACTAGATTAAGCCTACGGCGTAGGAAAATCAGTGTATCGTCTCTTCGTTAAATTGTGCGTGCGTTGCTTTATTGTACAACTGTAAATAGTGACTTAAATACTAAATTAGTGCTTAGACCATAGGGGTCATTAATTTACGAAGCCCTCTCGCGAGTTCCCGTTCCTTGCGACGTTTGCGATCCGTTATTTTCTAAACATGGAAGGCAGAAGCAGTCCCCCTTCCATCGGTTGTAAGGCGATGGAAGGGGCCGTTTTCGACGTCTCCACATGAGCCCAGCGGCGCCGTTGCCGCGATCGGACTATGCCATGTCAACGCCATAACGACCATCTTGAAATCTATTCATCGGGCCGATGAATGGGGGGAGGAAATGTTAAGAGAATTCTGCATCTTAACGCCATCTCCCTGGCGTACCGCGAATTAGATAATGGCACCGGTCCGCTGACTCATGTGGAGCGCCGAAAACGGCCCCTTCCATCGCCTTACAACCGATGGAAGGGGGACTGCTTCTGCCTTCCAGGAAATCGGGCCGATTTCCTGGATCTCTTTCTGTACGCTTCACTTGTCGACGAGCCGTCTTCAAAGTCACTTTGCTTATAGCTGCCTTAATTTGCTGTGCGTGGATTCGGGCCGAATCCACGCGCTTTGTTCATCCGCTGGTTTCGCGTTGTAAAGGGCATCGGGCCGAGCCCACGTGCATCGCGCTACTTGTTAGTAAAACCCTACCGCGTAGGAAAATTGCTATACTTCGCTTGGCGTACGGAATCGGGCCGATTCCGCGTGCTTCGACTGTTAAACTAGATTAAGCCTACGGCGTAGGAAAATCAGTGTATCGTCTCTTCGTTAAATTGTGCGTGCGTTGCTTTATTGTACAACTGTAAATAGTGACTTAAATACTAAATTAGTGCTTAGACCATAGGGGTCATTAATTTACGAAGCCCTCTCGCGAGTTCCCGTTCCTTGCGACGTTTGCGATCCGTTATTTTCTAAACATGGAAGGCAGAAGCAGTCCCCCTTCCATCGGTTGTAAGGCGATGGAAGGGGCCGTTTTCGACGTCTCCACATGAGCCCAGCGGCGCCGTTGCCGCGATCGGACTATGCCATGTCAACGCCATAACGACCATCTTGAAATCTATTCATCGGGCCGATGAATGGGGGGAGGAAATGTTAAGAGAATTCTGCATCTTAACGCCATCTCCCTGGCGTACCGCGAATTAGATAATGGCACCGGTCCGCTGACTCATGTGGAGCGCCGAAAACGGCCCCTTCCATCGCCTTACAACCGATGGAAGGGGGACTGCTTCTGCCTTCCAGGAAATCGGGCCGATTTCCTGGATCTCTTTCTGTACGCTTCACTTGTCGACGAGCCGTCTTCAAAGTCACTTTGCTTATAGCTGCCTTAATTTGCTGTGCGTGGATTCGGGCCGAATCCACGCGCTTTGTTCATCCGCTGGTTTCGCGTTGTAAAGGGCATCGGGCCGAGCCCACGTGCATCGCGCTACTTGTTAGTAAAACCCTACCGCGTAGGAAAATTGCTATACTTCGCTTGGCGTACGGAATCGGGCCGATTCCGCGTGCTTCGACTGTTAAACTAGATTAAGCCTACGGCGTAGGAAAATCAGTGTATCGTCTCTTCGTTAAATTGTGCGTGCGTTGCTTTATTGTACAACTGTAAATAGTGACTTAAATACTAAATTAGTGCTTAGACCATAGGGGTCATTAATTTACGAAGCCCTCTCGCGAGTTCCCGTTCCTTGCGACGTTTGCGATCCGTTATTTTCTAAACATGGAAGGCAGAAGCAGTCCCCCTTCCATCGGTTGTAAGGCGATGGAAGGGGCCGTTTTCGACGTCTCCACATGAGCCCAGCGGCGCCGTTGCCGCGATCGGACTATGCCATGTCAACGCCATAACGACCATCTTGAAATCTATTCATCGGGCCGATGAATGGGGGGAGGAAATGTTAAGAGAATTCTGCATCTTAACGCCATCTCCCTGGCGTACCGCGAATTAGATAATGGCACCGGTCCGCTGACTCATGTGGAGCGCCGAAAACGGCCCCTTCCATCGCCTTACAACCGATGGAAGGGGGACTGCTTCTGCCTTCCAGGAAATCGGGCCGATTTCCTGGATCTCTTTCTGTACGCTTCACTTGTCGACGAGCCGTCTTCAAAGTCACTTTGCTTATAGCTGCCTTAATTTGCTGTGCGTGGATTCGGGCCGAATCCACGCGCTTTGTTCATCCGCTGGTTTCGCGTTGTAAAGGGCATCGGGCCGAGCCCACGTGCATCGCGCTACTTGTTAGTAAAACCCTACCGCGTAGGAAAATTGCTATACTTCGCTTGGCGTACGGAATCGGGCCGATTCCGCGTGCTTCGACTGTTAAACTAGATTAAGCCTACGGCGTAGGAAAATCAGTGTATCGTCTCTTCGTTAAATTGTGCGTGCGTTGCTTTATTGTACAACTGTAAATAGTGACTTAAATACTAAATTAGTGCTTAGACCATAGGGGTCATTAATTTACGAAGCCCTCTCGCGAGTTCCCGTTCCTTGCGACGTTTGCGATCCGTTATTTTCTAAACATGGAAGGCAGAAGCAGTCCCCCTTCCATCGGTTGTAAGGCGATGGAAGGGGCCGTTTTCGACGTCTCCACATGAGCCCAGCGGCGCCGTTGCCGCGATCGGACTATGCCATGTCAACGCCATAACGACCATCTTGAAATCTATTCATCGGGCCGATGAATGGGGGGAGGAAATGTTAAGAGAATTCTGCATCTTAACGCCATCTCCCTGGCGTACCGCGAATTAGATAATGGCACCGGTCCGCTGACTCATGTGGAGCGCCGAAAACGGCCCCTTCCATCGCCTTACAACCGATGGAAGGGGGACTGCTTCTGCCTTCCAGGAAATCGGGCCGATTTCCTGGATCTCTTTCTGTACGCTTCACTTGTCGACGAGCCGTCTTCAAAGTCACTTTGCTTATAGCTGCCTTAATTTGCTGTGCGTGGATTCGGGCCGAATCCACGCGCTTTGTTCATCCGCTGGTTTCGCGTTGTAAAGGGCATCGGGCCGAGCCCACGTGCATCGCGCTACTTGTTAGTAAAACCCTACCGCGTAGGAAAATTGCTATACTTCGCTTGGCGTACGGAATCGGGCCGATTCCGCGTGCTTCGACTGTTAAACTAGATTAAGCCTACGGCGTAGGAAAATCAGTGTATCGTCTCTTCGTTAAATTGTGCGTGCGTTGCTTTATTGTACAACTGTAAATAGTGACTTAAATACTAAATTAGTGCTTAGACCATAGGGGTCATTAATTTACGAAGCCCTCTCGCGAGTTCCCGTTCCTTGCGACGTTTGCGATCCGTTATTTTCTAAACATGGAAGGCAGAAGCAGTCCCCCTTCCATCGGTTGTAAGGCGATGGAAGGGGCCGTTTTCGACGTCTCCACATGAGCCCAGCGGCGCCGTTGCCGCGATCGGACTATGCCATGTCAACGCCATAACGACCATCTTGAAATCTATTCATCGGGCCGATGAATGGGGGGAGGAAATGTTAAGAGAATTCTGCATCTTAACGCCATCTCCCTGGCGTACCGCGAATTAGATAATGGCACCGGTCCGCTGACTCATGTGGAGCGCCGAAAACGGCCCCTTCCATCGCCTTACAACCGATGGAAGGGGGACTGCTTCTGCCTTCCAGGAAATCGGGCCGATTTCCTGGATCTCTTTCTGTACGCTTCACTTGTCGACGAGCCGTCTTCAAAGTCACTTTGCTTATAGCTGCCTTAATTTGCTGTGCGTGGATTCGGGCCGAATCCACGCGCTTTGTTCATCCGCTGGTTTCGCGTTGTAAAGGGCATCGGGCCGAGCCCACGTGCATCGCGCTACTTGTTAGTAAAACCCTACCGCGTAGGAAAATTGCTATACTTCGCTTGGCGTACGGAATCGGGCCGATTCCGCGTGCTTCGACTGTTAAACTAGATTAAGCCTACGGCGTAGGAAAATCAGTGTATCGTCTCTTCGTTAAATTGTGCGTGCGTTGCTTTATTGTACAACTGTAAATAGTGACTTAAATACTAAATTAGTGCTTAGACCATAGGGGTCATTAATTTACGAAGCCCTCTCGCGAGTTCCCGTTCCTTGCGACGTTTGCGATCCGTTATTTTCTAAACATGGAAGGCAGAAGCAGTCCCCCTTCCATCGGTTGTAAGGCGATGGAAGGGGCCGTTTTCGACGTCTCCACATGAGCCCAGCGGCGCCGTTGCCGCGATCGGACTATGCCATGTCAACGCCATAACGACCATCTTGAAATCTATTCATCGGGCCGATGAATGGGGGGAGGAAATGTTAAGAGAATTCTGCATCTTAACGCCATCTCCCTGGCGTACCGCGAATTAGATAATGGCACCGGTCCGCTGACTCATGTGGAGCGCCGAAAACGGCCCCTTCCATCGCCTTACAACCGATGGAAGGGGGACTGCTTCTGCCTTCCAGGAAATCGGGCCGATTTCCTGGATCTCTTTCTGTACGCTTCACTTGTCGACGAGCCGTCTTCAAAGTCACTTTGCTTATAGCTGCCTTAATTTGCTGTGCGTGGATTCGGGCCGAATCCACGCGCTTTGTTCATCCGCTGGTTTCGCGTTGTAAAGGGCATCGGGCCGAGCCCACGTGCATCGCGCTACTTGTTAGTAAAACCCTACCGCGTAGGAAAATTGCTATACTTCGCTTGGCGTACGGAATCGGGCCGATTCCGCGTGCTTCGACTGTTAAACTAGATTAAGCCTACGGCGTAGGAAAATCAGTGTATCGTCTCTTCGTTAAATTGTGCGTGCGTTGCTTTATTGTACAACTGTAAATAGTGACTTAAATACTAAATTAGTGCTTAGACCATAGGGGTCATTAATTTACGAAGCCCTCTCGCGAGTTCCCGTTCCTTGCGACGTTTGCGATCCGTTATTTTCTAAACATGGAAGGCAGAAGCAGTCCCCCTTCCATCGGTTGTAAGGCGATGGAAGGGGCCGTTTTCGACGTCTCCACATGAGCCCAGCGGCGCCGTTGCCGCGATCGGACTATGCCATGTCAACGCCATAACGACCATCTTGAAATCTATTCATCGGGCCGATGAATGGGGGGAGGAAATGTTAAGAGAATTCTGCATCTTAACGCCATCTCCCTGGCGTACCGCGAATTAGATAATGGCACCGGTCCGCTGACTCATGTGGGAGCGCCGAAAACGGCCCCTTCCATCGCCTTACAACCGATGGAAGGGGGACTGCTTCTGCCTTCCAGGAAATCGGGCCGATTTCCTGGATCTCTTTCTGTACGCTTCACTTGTCGACGAGCCGTCTTCAAAGTCACTTTGCTTATAGCTGCCTTAATTTGCTGTGCGTGGATTCGGGCCGAATCCACGCGCTTTGTTCATCCGCTGGTTTCGCGTTGTAAAGGGCATCGGGCCGAGCCCACGTGCATCGCGCTACTTGTTAGTAAAACCCTACCGCGTAGGAAAATTGCTATACTTCGCTTGGCGTACGGAATCGGGCCGATTCCGCGTGCTTCGACTGTTAAACTAGATTAAGCCTACGGCGTAGGAAAATCAGTGTATCGTCTCTTCGTTAAATTGTGCGTGCGTTGCTTTATTGTACAACTGTAAATAGTGACTTAAATACTAAATTAGTGCTTAGACCATAGGGGTCATTAATTACGAAGCCCTCTCGCGAGTTCCCGTTCCTTGCGACGTTTGCGATCCGTTATTTTCTAAACATGGAAGGCAGAAGCAGTCCCCCTTCCATCGGTTGTAAGCGATGGAAGGGGGCCGTTTCGACGTCTCCACATGAGCCCAGCGGCGCCGTTGCCGCGATCGGACTATGCCATGTCAACGCCATAACGACCATCTTGAAATCTATTCATCGGGCCGATGATGGGGGGAGGAAATGTTAAGAGAATTCTGCATCTTAACGCCATCTCCCTGGCGTACCGCGAATTAGATAATGGCACCGTCCGCTGACTCATGTGGAGCGCCGAAAACGGCCCTTCCATCGCCTTACAACCGATGGAAGGGGGACTGCTTCTGCCTTCCAGGAAATCGGGCCGATTTCCTGGATCTCTTTCTGTACGCTTCACTTGTCGACGAGCCGTCTTCAAAGTCACTTTGCTTATAGCTGCCTTAATTTGCTGTGCGTGGATTCGGGCCGAATCCACGCGCTTTGTTCATCCGCTGGTTTCGCGTTGTAAAGGGCATCGGGCCGAGCCCACGTGCATCGCGCTACTTGTTAGTAAAACCCTACCGCGTAGGAAAATTGCTATACTTCGCTTGGCGTACGGAATCGGGCCGATTCCGCGTGCTTCGACTGTTAAACTAGATTAAGCCTACGGCGTAGGAAAATCAGTGTATCGTCTCTTCGTTAAATTGTGCGTGCGTTGCTTTATTGTACAACTGTAAATAGTGACTTAAATACTAAATTAGTGCTTAGACCATAGGGGTCATTAATTTACGAAGCCCTCTCGCGAGTTCCCGTTCCTTGCGACGTTTGCGATCCGTTATTTTCTAAACATGGAAGGCAGAAGCAGTCCCCCTTCCATCGGTTGTAAGGCGATGGAAGGGGCCGTTTTCGACGTCTCCACATGAGCCCAGCGGCGCCGTTGCCGCGATCGGACTATGCCATGTCAACGCCATAACGACCATCTTGAAATCTATTCATCGGGCCGATGAATGGGGGGAGGAAATGTTAAGAGAATTCTGCATCTTAACGCCATCTCCCTGGCGTACCGCGAATTAGATAATGGCACCGGTCCGCTGACTCATGTGGAGCGCCGAAAACGGCCCCTTCCATCGCCTTACAACCGATGGAAGGGGGACTGCTTCTGCCTTCCAGGAAATCGGGCCGATTTCCTGGATCTCTTTCTGTACGCTTCACTTGTCGACGAGCCGTCTTCAAAGTCACTTTGCTTATAGCTGCCTTAATTTGCTGTGCGTGGATTCGGGCCGAATCCACGCGCTTTGTTCATCCGCTGGTTTCGCGTTGTAAAGGGCATCGGGCCGAGCCACGTGCATCGCGCTACTTGTTAGTAAAACCCTACCGCGTAGGAAAATTGCTATACTTCGCTTGGCGTACGGAATCGGGCCGATTCCGCGTGCTTCGACTGTTAAACTAGATTAAGCCTACGGCGTAGGAAAATCAGTGTATCGTCTCTTCGTTAAATTGTGCGTGCGTTGCTTTATTGTACAACTGTAAATAGTGACTTAAATACTAAATTAGTGCTTAGACCATAGGGGTCATTAATTTACGAAGCCCTCTCGCGAGTTCCGTTCCTTGCGACGTTTGCGATCCGTTATTTTCTAAACATGGAAGGCAGAAGCAGTCCCCCTTCCATCGGTTGTAAGGCGATGGAAGGGGCCGTTTTCGACGTCTCCACATGAGCCCAGCGGCGCCGTTGCCGCGATCGGACTATGCCATGTCAACGCCATAACGACCATCTTGAAATCTATTCATCGGGCCGATGAATGGGGGGAGGAAATGTTAAGAGAATTCTGCATCTTAACGCCATCTCCCTGGCGTACCGCGAATTAGATAATGGCACCGGTCCGCTGACTCATGTGGAGCGCCGAAAACGGCCCCTTCCATCGCCTTACAACCGATGGAAGGGGGACTGCTTCTGCCTTCCAGGAAATCGGGCCGATTTCCTGGATCTCTTTCTGTACGCTTCACTTGTCGACGAGCCGTCTTCAAAGTCACTTTGCTTATAGCTGCCTTAATTTGCTGTGCGTGGATTCGGGCCGAATCCACGCGCTTTGTTCATCCGCTGGTTTCGCGTTGTAAAGGGCATCGGGCCGAGCCCACGTGCATCGCGCTACTTGTTAGTAAAACCCTACCGCGTAGGAAAATTGCTATACTTCGCTTGGCGTACGGAATCGGGCCGATTCCGCGTGCTTCGACTGTTAAACTAGATTAAGCCTACGGCGTAGGAAAATCAGTGTATCGTCTCTTCGTTAAATTGTGCGTGCGTTGCTTTATTGTACAACTGTAAATAGTGACTTAAATACTAAATTAGTGCTTAGACCATAGGGGTCATTAATTTACGAAGCCCTCTCGCGAGTTCCCGTTCCTTGCGACGTTTGCGATCCGTTATTTTCTAAACATGGAAGGCAGA